>CP139501.1:76019817-77376692 GCA_021014915.2 Artemisia tridentata subsp. tridentata | reverse complement strand
ATACTCCACTCCTTGAGTATCACACTCGAGTGTTCAGAATCACTATGTCAACAAACTCCCTTCAGGCGGAGCAAACCATACACCAACGCTTACACCAATTTACGACACTAAGCGGAATGTCGAGTTCTAATCCTAGCTAGAACCAATCTACACACCCACACACGACACTACACGGACATACACCTTGTTCACTTGGATTTACACACAATCCAAGTCTTCACACGGACATACATACCGTCCACTTGAAATTTCACACGGTCCAAGTCTTACACTTCACTTCACGGACTTTCACCTAGTCCACACCAATACACGGACTCACACTAATTCCTAGTCTTCACGCACCAATACAAGGACTCACACCAAGTCCTAGTATTCCCACCCCTAAACACGGACTCACCCCAAGTTAGAATCTAAACTAACACACCTAATCTCGACTCAAACACAAGTTAGATACACTAATATATAATTTACACAAATGAGAGAGTTTGGAGGAAGAAGAGAATCGTAACACAAGTTACGTGTGTGTGATGACTAATCTACAACACTTCGTTTCTTGATAAATACGAGCGTGCTTCTATTGAACTTTGATATAGAGGATGACGGGATCACTTATAAACACATATCAACACGTTATAGTGATCAAAGAAGAGGAAAGAAAGAACATAATGTTTTTGTACCAGGAGGGGTTGATTTTGTGCAAGGAATACTGCAGTATTTATAGGCACCAGGAGGAGCGGGGGCGGTCCCGTAAACATTGGACGGTCCCGTATATATAAGGGACCGTCGCCTATTTAAGGGACCGTCACCTTAAGACGCTCCTATTTTTGTCCTGGAGTGGTGAAAATTTATCTTGTGAAAATTTATCTGATTTGGGCGGGAAAACTATCTGTTAGAGAATTTGAAATTCAAATTTATTTTCTTAGTAAAATATTTCTTTATAATTACAAAAATAATTTTGTAAAAATGTTTTGTCACATAAGAATGTGAGGTTTTAAGAAAAATATCTTCTTTGATCACTTAACTAAATTGGTATAGTGTTTGTTCATACCTTAAGTGATGTTGTAGTCGAGAAGTTGTGGAAACGAGTTTTCTCGATCAAAAACTTATTAAAGCATAGTTTTCCGTAACGTGTTATTATATTTTGTGATTATCAAAATGTATAGAGACCGACTAATGCAAATGAAGTTTTTGACATTATTTGTATCAACAATCTCCCCTTTTTTGATGATACATAATATAACCTCATTAAGAGTTTTTAATGAGTTTTTGTTTACTTTTCCTTGTGGAAAACTAGAAGGGGGGGGGGGGGTTGAATAGTTTTACGTCTTTTTAATTTATTATAAAAAGTTTATTTACTTTTAAAGACTTAGATTCAAATTTATGTGAACTCTACTCTTGAACAATATGAGCAAATATAAGTAGATCTAAACTAACAATGCAAGTAAAGTAATGAAATGAAATGAAAGATAGAGATGGAAAATCGAACCGCGAGACAAAGGATTTATAGTGGTTCGGCTACAAGGACACCTTCCTTGCCCTACTCCACTCCTCGAGCACCTAACTCGAGAGTTTTCTTCACTATGTCAACAAGCTCCCTTATGGCGGAGAAAACCTTACACAACTTTCGCTTACACCAATTTTACGACACAAAGCTAGATGTCGAGTCCTAATCGTAGCTAGAACCAATCTCACAACTCCTACACAACTTCTTCACACCTTATTCACAACTTCTTCACAACATCTTCACGACGGCTTCACAACTTCTACACGACGGCTTCACAACTTCTTCACAACCTAGCACTACTTATACACTCTTCTACCTCTTGACACCTTCACTACTTACACACCTTAACTTCTTCACAACTTCACTACTTACACACTAATCTAGCCTAACCAATTATGCTCACACAAATATACACAACTTATACAAGTGAATGAATGATTTACAATTTTTACTAAACTAACAACTTAGATAACAAGATGATACTAAGTTGTAATACTTCTAGTCTTGAAGGATAGAAGTATTCTTCTTTTCCACTTGAGAGGTTGAAGCTTTGGATCACTTGAAACAAAAGCTTAAGAAGATATGATCAAAGGATTTAGAAAGATAGAAGAGATTTAGAACAGAAGGTTTGGGGTGCAAAAGGTGAGGAAAAAGTCCAGGATTAGTCCAGTATTTATAGGAGAAAATTGACAGCTGGAGGAGCGGGGGCGGTCCCCTTAAATAGGGGGCCGCCTAGGTTATTAAGGGGGCCGCCCCTTATATCCATTGCCCAGCTTTGTCTTTTTGTTGGGAAGGTTTTTCTGGAACATTTTTTCCATTTTTGGTTGAAAGTTTGAATTCATAAATTTATAATGGATTAAACATTTTTATTTAATACCAAAAATGATTTTCTAAAAGATATAAAATGTTTGTGTCATTTTATAAAAAATCAAGTGATTAAGAAAATGTTCCTTTGATCATATAATGCATTAAGCATTTGTTTATTCATACCTTAAGTGATTGAGTTGTTAAAATAGATATTTACAACTAAATACTTGTTTACGTCATAATCTTTCGTTTAATGATTTTACATTTTGTGATTATCAAAAAGTAGAGATATCGAAAAATATTAATAACATGTTTAGGCATTATTTATATCAACAATCTCCCCCTTTTTGATGATTACAAAATCTAAACTCATTAAATTAAAAATTAATTTTTAGACAAGTATTTAGTGAGTTTATATCTATTTCTCCCGCTTTTTGTAGAATCAAAAAGGTTATGTCGACAAGTTTTAAATACAAAATTTGTCGGAACGAGAACTCCCCCTTGATGTGTGCACTACCTTGTTCGAGGGCACCAAGGAGATGAGCTAAGGAAATCTTGGCTGCAAAAACAAGTTAAGAACACAAGACATATATATGCATAGCAAAAATATTTAGAATAAACAACTAATTTATTTATGCATTCAAGATGATCATATATAACATATGAATCATCATTACCTCATACAATATGCTTAAAACATAAGGATTACAATATAAGTAAAAGATACTAATGGTCCTAATATTGCCAAAAAGAGCGATTGGACTTGCTTGCGACATAAAAGGGTGAGGGATTTTATTTTGGGGCGAAAAGCATGTGAATAGGACTTAGTTATTTGATGATGAGGGAAGTGGAACGGATGGAGTGGATCTAACGATGTTATATCGGTTTAGGGGAGGAATAGGATGTGGACGAGTGAGTAGATATTCGATCCAAGAAATATCTTCACTCAAGTGGAGAATTTGTTTTTGAAGGAAGATGCAACAAGGGCAATAGTGGGTGTGGTTTGTAACTTGATCCAAGTTGAGAGAGTGGGGTAAGCAATTTGAGTAGGGTGAGGATGGAGGTTGTCCCTTGTTGCGTTGTGCAAGGTGCATAGCAAGGAGATCACTAAGGTCGTGGATTTGGTCATTTGGTAGGAATGGATGAAATTAGGGTGTGTGGGTTGAGGTAAAGTTTTATGTTTGACCAAAATGATGAGGATTTTCGAAGGTTTCATTGAAGTTGGTTTGAGGTTTAGAAGTGTAGTTTGGAATGAATGTGGATGTTTGGCCAACATGATAGGGTTTGTGAAATGGTTCAATGGAATGAGCTTGAGATCTTGGAGAGTAGTTGGGAATAAATGAGGATGGAGGTGTTGGTTGTCTAGTCACACCATTTGTTGAGATGGACTTGTTGTGAGGGTGAGTTTTTCTTTTCCACCCGGGTTTTATGGTCATCCTTGCTAGCCTTGAGGTTTTTGGTTTTGGGTTGATGGGAGAAGACATGATGAGATGAGTGAAGATGGTGAGGAATGAGGTTATTTATAATGGAGGATTGATGTAATTAAGGATGGATGAAGTTGTTGGGGTGATTAGGACAAAATATGTTTGTGAATTTAGGGAAGTGTAGGATGAAATGGGCTAAAAAGCAGAAAAAGATTTTGTGAACTATCCCTTCTGATGGCCGGCCCCCTTAATAATTAAGGGGGCCGCCCATTTGATGGTATTCAGAGTTCCAGAAATGAGTTTTTCTGCAGGAATAGGTAAGGAGGGCTATGTTTTGGGTTTTTGGTTTTAGGCAAGTCCCACTCTTTGAGGCAATAAACTATGTAATGTATTAATAATTTTTCATGCAAGACATATTAATTAAATAAATAAGAAAGCAACAAATTATATCTAGCAATCAAGAATATTAAAAAGAGTAAACATATATGGTAAAGATAATAGAACAAAGGCACTAGAAACTAACAAGGAATTGGTGATGGAACAAATGTGGAGATGGTATTAGCAATTTTGTTCTAGTGTGTGCCTATATGCAACAAATGTGGAGATGTGATTGTTTCGACTCCTAAATTTAAAAATTTCCTAAGAAATAATCCAAAGTCTCCTTGATTTGATTTTGCTCAATTTATGAATATCAAATATATATATATATATATTAGATTATATATATTGACAATTCATGTGAGATTTTATGCATGAAAAAAAATGTTTTCAGCATTATTCAACAATGCAAGGAAAATGGTTTTCATGTGTTTTCCTAGATGTGAGAATGATTTGAAGAAAGTAGATTGGGTTTTGTATATAAATATGTTCATGCAAAAGAAAAATGTTTCCCAATCTTTAAGTTTGTGCAAAACAGATTCCTAGACACAGATGAGAGGAAGGCAGAAAGGAAGAAAAGAGAAAAAAAATTTTGTCAGACAGATGGCCGGTCCCCTTAATGAGAGGCCGGTCCCCTTAATAATTAAGGGGGCCGCCTTTATAACATTAAGGGGGCCGCCCATCTGATGTACCAAAAATGCAAAAAATTCAGTCAATTTGTTCCATCATTCCTAAGCCTAAACGTAAGTGGTTGAAGAGTTCGCGCTTAAGGGGTTTAGTGAATTTGTCCGCTATACTATCTTCCGATGCAACCTTTTCTATAGATATGTTTCCTTTTTGAACATCATCGCGAAGGAAGTGGTGACGTATTTCTATATGTTTAGTCCTAGAGTGTTGAACGGGATTTTTACTTAAATCTATAGCACCTTTGTTATCGCACATAATAGGGACATTATCTAACCTAATCCCATAATCTACGAGAGCTTGTTTCATCCATAGTGCTTGTTGACATGCCTTTCCAGCGCTTACGTATTCAGCCTCTGTAGTAGAAATAGAAAAAGCGGTTTGCTTCTTCGAAAACCAAGATGTTAGGCAACATCCCATGAACGTGCAAATACCGCTAGTGCTCTTTCTATCCATGTAGTCTCCCGCATGATCCGAATCCGCATAGACGATGGTTTCTATGCCGGATCCCTTAGGATACCATAATCCTAAGTGTATAGTGCCTTTAATGTATCGGAAGATACGCTTAACCGCTTCTAAGTGAGAGGTTTTGGGATCCTCTTGAAAGCGAGCACAAAGGCAGACACTAAACATGATATCCGGTCTACTTGCCGTTAGGTATAGTAAACTACCTATCATCCCTCTATACTTAGTGTTTTCTACGGACTCAACTTCTTCATCTCTTGTGAGTTTTACTTCCGTAGACATCGGTGTTTTCATAGGCTTAGAGTCTTCTAATCCAAATTTCTTAAGCATCTCCTTAATGTACTTAGATTGATTAAAAAATATTCCATCTTCTAATTGTTTTATCTGTAATCCTAGAAAGAAATTTAGTTCACCCATCATACTCATCTCAAACTCATCATGCATGATTTTGGCGAATTCATCACACATATCCTCACAAGTCGATCCAAATATAATGTCGTCGACATATATTTGGACAATGATGAGATTTGGGCTTTTCTTTTTCGTGAAAAGAGTGTTATCTACCATTCCCATGGAATAATCATGTTTAATAAGAAAAGCTTTTAATCGATCATACCAAGCCTTAGGAGCTTGTTTGAGTCCATATAAAGCTTTCTTGAGTTTATAAACATAATCAGGTTTTGCGAAGTCAATGAATCCTGGAGGTTGTGCCACGTATACCTCCTCATTGATAAAACCGTTAAGGAATGCACTTTTCACATCCATTTGAAATAACTTAAAGTCTAGGGTGCATGCATAGGCAAGGAGTATTCTTATAGATTCTAATCTAGCTACGGGGGCATAAGTTTCGTCATAATCAATTCCTTCTTGTTGATTATAACCTTGGGCAACTAACCTAGCTTTGTTCCTAGTAACAATTCCATTTTCATCAAACTTATTTCTATATACCCATTTAGTTCCTATGATGGTCATGTTCATGGGATTTGGGACTAGTTCCCAAACGTCATTTGTCTTAAATTGATTCAGTTCTTCTTGCATAGTACTAACCCAACTTTCATCTTTTAAAGCTTCATTTATATTTTTAGGTTCTATTGTTGAGAGGAAACAAAAGAAGTTATTTTTATCTTGAGCTTGTGATCTAAGAGTTCTTTGATTTAGGTTTCCTATTATATTATCTAATGGGTGTGATTTAGATTCCTTAACATTTACTATTTCGTTTTCTCCTAGTGTTGTATTTTCATTATCATCACCTAAGGGTTTTATTTTACTAACCTCAATAGCTTCATCTTCAACTAGGTCATCATCTTCTAGAGGAAATCTTTTAGGTGGTTGTGGAGTTTCATCAAATGTTACATTCAATGATTCTTCTACTTTCATAGTGTGTTTATTAAGTATTATATAAGCTTTACTATTTTGCGAATACCCTAGAAAAATTCCTTCGTTTGACTTAGGGTCAAATTTAGTAAGGTAATCCTTTGTATTGAGAACAAAACATTTGCTCCCGAATACCCTAAAGTAATTTAGATTAGGTTTTCTACCTCTTAATAACTCATATGGGGTTTTTCCTAAAATTCTCCTAATTAAGACTCTATTTATTATATATGTTGATGTATCTACGGCGTGACACCAAAATTTTTGTGGGATAGATTGTTCATTTATCATTGTTCTACTCATTTCTTGTAAGGAACGATTCTTTCTTTCTACTACCCCATTTGATTGTAGAGTTTAAGGAGCGGAGAAATTGTGAGATATTCCATTTAAATCACAATATTTTCCGAACTGCACTTCGTTATCAAATTCCCGACCATGGTCCGTCCTAATAGATACTATAGAACATCCTAATTTGTTTTGAATCATTTTACTAAATATTCCAAACTTATTAAAGGCTTCGGTTTTATCACTTAAAAATCTAGTCCACGTGTATCGTGAATAGTCGTCTACAATTACTAAGGTATAACGGTTACCTCCGTAACTCCGCACAGCGGATGGACCAAAAAGGTCCATGTGTAATAATTCTAGGCATCTAGTAGTGGAGACTATATTCTTAGCTTTGTGACTAGCATGTGCTTGTTTTCCAATTTTACAAGCATCGCAAAAATGTTGATCATATCTTAGGTTTGGCAAATTTCTAACTAATTCCTTAGAGGCTAGGGATTGTATTTGTTGCATATTTGCATGACCTAATCTCCTATGCCACAGTGTAGAGTTTTCATCTAAGGTTGCTAGACATATTTTATCTTCCGGTTTATTTCCTAGTTTCATGACATATACGCCACCTTTCCTAATTCCTCTACCTATGACCTTTCCATCCTTAACTATTTCGCTATCTTTATCGGTAAAGGTAACCCTACACTTATTATCGCATATTTGTCCTATACTAAGCAAGTTGTATGTTAAATTAGCTACATGCTCAACATTTTCAATAGTTAGGGAGTCTTGAGAAATCGTACCTTTGCCAATGATTTTTCCACGCAAGTCACTACCGAAAATAACATTACCTCCATTGTATGCCTTGTAGGAGGAAAATAGCTTGCGATTCCCCGTCATGTGCTTCGAGCATCCACTATCCTTAATCTATTCATCGGGCTCCAAATTTATTCCTAGACATATTTCATCGGTTGCTTGAGCTACAAGACATTTTTCGTCATTTGCTTTGTCCGCTTCTTCTTTGTCGCTATCACTCCATGTTCCACTAACAAAGGCGCTTTGGTAATCATAACCGGGTGGCTTTGGACATTCGCCAACGAGATGGTTTGGGCTTCCACATCCAAAGCACTTTCTTTTCCCATAGTTATCATTCCTATTTCTTTGAAGCGATCTTCTTTCATCTCGTGGTTCTCTTGTGAATCTTCCTCGTCTCTTGAAAAATTTCTTGAACTCTCTTACGGCCATTGCATATTTTTCGTCTTCACTATAGTCACTTGAATCGTCATAATCACTAAGTTCCTTTTTGGCTTATAGCGCAAGAGATTTGATTTGATCTTTCTTGCTCTTGACCGTTTCCGAGTCTCTCTTTATAATTTCTTCATGGACCTTCAAGTTGCCAATAAGTTCATCAAGCGATAATGTTATCAAGTTCTTCGATTCTTCAATAGCCGTGACCTTCGCGCGCCATTTTGGATGTAATGCCCTAAGAAATTTCCTTACACAATTTTTGCTAGAAAAAGTCTCATCAAGTGCTTTTAAACTTGTGATAATAGTGTTAAATTTAGCAAATGCATTATCAATAGATTCCTCTTCAGGAATTGTAAATTGTTCATATTGTTGAACAAGAAGATCTATTTTGTTGTCTTTGACTTGACTATTACCTTGGTGAGTGATTAATAAAGAATCCCAAATTTATTTTGCGGTTTGACACATAAAAATTCGTTCATATTCTTTGCGTGGTAATGCATTATAAATTACCATTTTAGCCTCATTATTTTTTGCTACTTTCCTTTTCAAATCATCATTTTGTTTTTCAAAATATACAATTTCATCTATTTTAGTTAAAGGATTATTTTGAATAGGGGGAAAATCACCATTGGTAATAACATGCCAAATATCAAGATCTTTTGATTTCACATAAGTTTCGAATCTATTTTTCCAATAAAGAAAACCATCACTCTCGAATAGTGGTGGTCTTTGCATAGATTGCCCTTCTAAATATTTTTCGGATTCCATAGATCGTTTCAAGTTTTAAAATACAATTTATTTTAAAAATCTTGTTTGACGTGGCTCTTGATACCAATTGTGGAAAACTAGAAGGGGGGGGGGGTTGAATAGTTTTACGTCTTTTTAATTTATTATAAAAAGTTTGTTTACTTTTAAAAACTTAGATTCGAATTTATGTGAACTCTACTCTTGAACAATATGAGCAAACATAAGTAGATCTAAACTAACAATGCAAGTAAAGTAATGAAATGAAATGAAAGATAGAGATGGAAAGATCGAACCGCGAGACAAAGGATTTATAGTGGTTCGGCTACAAGGACACCTTCCTTGCCCTACTCCACTCCTCGAGCACCTAACTCGAGAGTTTTCTTCACTATGTCAACAATCTCCCTTATGGCGGAGAAAACCTTACACAACTTTCGCTTACACCAATTTTACGACACAAAGCTAGATGTCGAGTCCTAATCGTAGCTAGAACCAATCTCACAACTCCTACAAAACTTCTTCACACCTTATTCACAACTTCTTCACAACATCTTCACGACGGCTTCACAACTTCTACACGACGGCTTCACAACTTCTTCACAACCTAGCACTACTTATATACTCTTCTACCTCTTGACACCTTCACTACTTACACACCTTAACTTCTTCACAACTTCACTACTTACACACTAATCTAGCCTAACCAATTATGCTCACACAAATATACACAACTTATACAAGTGAATGAATGATTTACAATTTTTACTAAACTAACAACTTAGATAACAAGATGATACTAAGTTGTAATACTTCTAGTCTTGAAGGATAGAAGTATTCTTCTTTTGCACTTGAGAGGTTGAAGCTTTGGATCACTTGAAACAAAAGCTTAAGAAGATATGATCAAAGGATTTAGAAAGATAGAAGAGATTTAGAACAGAAGGTTTGGGGTGCAAAAGGTGAGGAAAAAGTCCAGGATTAGTCCAGTATTTATAGGCAAAAATTGACAGCTGGAGGAGCGGGGGCGGTCCCCTTAATTATTAAGGGGGCCGCCTAGGTAATTAAGGGGGCCTCCCCTTATATCCGTTGCCCAGCTTTGTTTTTTTGTAGGGAAGGTTTTTCTGGAACATTTTTGCCATTTTTGGTTGAAAATTTGAATTCATAAATTTATAATTGATTAAACATTTTTATTTAATACCAAAAATGATTTTCTAAAAGATATAAAATGTTTGTGTCATTTTATAAAAAATCAAGTGATTAAGAAAATATTCCTTTGATCATATAATGCATTAAGCATTTGTTTATTCATACCTTAAGTGATTGAGTTGTTAAAATAGATATTTACAACTAAATACTTGTTTACGTCATAATCTTTCGTTTAATGATTTTACATTTTGTGATTATCAAAACGTAGAGATATCGAAAAATATTAATAACGTGTTTAGTCATTATTTATATCAACGCTCCCCCTTTTTGTAGAATAAAAAATGTTTCGTCGATGTATAGAGAGGAAAGAAATCAACGGTGCTAGGGCTCCCCCTTGATTAGTGCTCCCCGTAGATTAGTGCCCCCTAGATGAGGGCATCGAGGAATCGAGCTATAGTGTCGTGCTACAAAAATAAGTTAGAATACAAGTGCACATACACATATTTTCATGAAAATTAGAAGGGAAGAGGAGATAAAAGAGATTAGAACAGAAAGAAGAAGAGGTTAGAAACATAGAGGTTATAGAAGATTAGAGATAGAGATTGGATTAGAAGAAAGGATTAGAAGAAGGTGAAATCAGATAGCAAACATATAATTCAGATTGTTCGGAGAAGAGAAAGTAGATAATGCTGTAATACTGGGGACGGTCCTGTATATACTCAGACGGTCGCGTATATATTAGGGACCGTCCTTATATAAGGGACCGTCGCCAGTGTGGTCTTTATTGGACAGATTGTTGTGATTTCAGTATTTATCATTTTAAAGTTGGTTAGTGTCACATATTATAAAGACAATCATGACAAGTATGACAACATAATAGGATAGATTTCATTAAACATATCATGGAAGCATACATTAAGAGATCGTACATAACATATACATGAAGTCATACATAACTCACTAGAGACTAAGTAGAGAAGACTAAACACTACAAGCTATTTCTAAAAGAGAAACCTAGGTTCCTAGAACATGTTTGGCCCAAAAGATAATCATTGATTATTTTTAACTAAACATATTGGGACGTTTAGTTAGAAGGTGGAGAATAAGGTGTTGGAGAAGAAGGTGGAGGAGTAGGTGGCATGGTGGCAAGTTGATTTGGTTGCACATTTGGTTGAGAGAGAATGTACTCAACATGGGCAAACATGTGATGAAGCTCTTATCTAAGTGATAAGATGAGGTTGAAGTTGTGGAAGCAACATGCACAATTCATGGTGTGATGGTTAACAAAGTTGTAAGGAATGGGATAGACCATAATTAGAGAAGGTGGTGGAGTAGAAGGATTGTAGTCCAAAGGTCTATTTCGTGACAAAGACAATGAGGAAGTCAATAGTGGTGAGTTGGAGTGATGAGCAAAGCTGATAGGTTTCTAATGAATGATGAGAATGGTGAAGAGTTTGGCCTTGATGAAGATGAGGATGTTCCTTTGGTTGAGGGTGTTTTGAGTGGTGCACTAGGAGCAAGAGGATAATTGGGCTTATTTTTTAGTGATGGAGTTGTGTCTTCGTGAGTGAGATCAATAAAGTAGTTTTTGGTGGTATAATGGTGATTTCAGGCCTTTTATTTGAGAGTAACAATGAGGTTGAGGAAGAACCTATTGTGGAGGATGAAGAAGATGAAGTGGAAAAGAAAGGCAATGATGAAGAAGAAGAAGATGAGGGTTTAAATAATCAAGGATGATTATAGTTTAGGTAAAGCTTGCATTAGGGATATAATGACACTAAAATTTGTTTAACTAAACCTGGAAGTGGTGGTAAAAAACAAGAAATAGGTCAAGGTTGTAGAAAAGAAGAAACAATGCAAAAATTCGTGACCATACGTGGACGGTCCATTAAATAGAGGGACAGTCCGTTATATATTGGGGACCGTCGCCATGTTTATGGGAACATCACCAGTAAGTTTCCAGGTTTTCACCTAGTTTTTCATTTGCTGCAATCTGTAACTAAAAACACTATTTGCAGTAAATCCTAGTGCCTCAATCCACTAAAGAATAATTGCTAGAAATATCTTAAGTTTAGCCATAACTAGCAACAAAAGATTAACATGTGATTGCCTAAAAATATCTACAAGCATGCAATCAACAAGACAAAATAAGCTTTCATCCAAGAATAATGTAACCCATATTTATGCAAGGTGATAGAGTAAAGTAGAACATGCAAGATAGTTTTCAGATAATAAAGACTGAGTTAATTATCCGTAGTGAAGAGACTAATAGAAGATTAAAGCAATGATGCCATCCTAACTAGAGGATCTGTTACTCATGATGTTGTTCCCCGTGATTGGCTTGAACTTGTTCCCGTTGCATAACTCTTTCGACGTGAGTTTGCACCTCTTCCTCGTGTATTGGGTCATCAGAGGGTGCATAGTTGGTGGAGGATTCAGAAATTAGAATGGATGAGATGTATGATTCATCTAGAGGCTCCATTACACGATGAAAAGTGAATATTGAGGACCTCGAAGGTATGGGTGAAATTGCATGATGTGTTGCTAAAGACGGGTTAAGAACATCCCGTAGGGTATCAATTTATTTTTGTTACCCTTGAGATGCACAATTCAGTTAGAGAAAAAGTAGGCTAGATTATATGGTTGTTGAGTGAAAAGACAATAAATCATATGAGCACAACACGTCGGAAGTTGCTCATGATTTCCTTTCAGACTGAGAACATTTTCTCGTAGAATGACTGCCCAAGGGTGCTGTTCAACACGAACCTCCTCCAAATGAATTTTTGTTGGGTCTAGGTTAGGAATGTATTTAGATGTACGAACAAGTCTAGTGATTTCTTGTGGAGAGGGTATGTAGGAGCAATAAGGATTCAAGACACCAATTTTTCGTATAGGCACATTGCCCATGATTTGGAATTTGGAGGATTTGAACAAATTGCTCTAGAGTTAAAACAAATTTATAGTTTTGGATCCAAAACCAAAGTGACCAAGATTGATCCTCGTTACGTCCGAGTTCAACTTGTCGGAAGAATTCTAACACAAAATGAGGAAAAATATGTTCGTTGATAGTGAGCAGGCAAGCGAAACCTATAGCTCGAAATGGGTTTGATATCCTCATGATAGAGTAAAGAGGGGTCAGCTATTCGACCTTCATGAATGCTACGGGTTTCAAGATTTGCGAAGGCACGAATATGGTTTTCGAGTGTGGTTGGTTCACGTTAGATATCAAGAATGTAGGTGTTTGTTAGAAGATGAACAAAGTCATACTCGTGTGACATTTTCTTACCTATAAACGATAAGAAAAATGGTATAATCATTAGCTCATTGTTTTTATAAGTGTTAAAAAATGTGGAGTTATTGTCACCTTAATTTTAACTTAAGCACTTCTTCCTTTGTTTTTAATTCATTTAAAGGTTATATTCAAAAATTTTGGCCCTTGTTGATACATGGTTGTGAAAACGTCTTTGAGATGTATTAACAATGCATAATTGCTTTTTTGTTACGTTACTACAGGATCAATTACAACAAATCGAATTGGGGAATATCACAAGTTTTGACATGTTTCAAAATTCACTTAATTGGACAATTCCTACATCTAGGTGAGTGATATTAGTAGTACGTTATTAAGGTTTAGTGTTAATTTCGAACAATTACAAGAAAAATTGAAAATCCCAATTTTTGATTTCATGTTCATATAAACCCTAATTTCGAATTAATAAGGAAATTGATGAAATGACTTACAATTGATGTTTGGAATTAAAGAGTGGTGATAGTCTTTGATTTTGAAGTGTTTAATTTTAAGTTCTAGTGGAAGGATTAAGAATTTGGGTTATTTCGTCGTTGCTACAGCAACAAGGGGTGCTTGGATTTTGTTTTCTGAAAGTGTGAAAGAAAAGCGGGGTATTATGAAAAACCTGATGACGGTCCCTTAAATGTAAAGGACCGTCCTTGGGGGACCGTCGGTATTTGGGGGACCGTCTCCAGTAAGTGGTTTTTGAGAGATGAAAAATTTTTATGACCAATTTTAACTGGAGTTTTATGAAAAGTAAGTTGTTAAAGACACTTAGGATTGGGTATTTTAGATGATATGAAATACTAGACACGTAGTAGGAGGAAAGGAGGAAACAAGACACACACAAGTAGTCTAAGGGAATGGGTATTGAGGAGAATCGAGACAGGAGAAATTGAAGAGGCTCGTTTTGGGTGAGGAGGTTGACGACAACCTAAATATGGAGTTGGAATAGAATCAAGACAGAAGAAATAGAAGAGATATAGATGAGATGAGAATCAAATGCGAGACTTGCATCGGGTTGTTCTGAAGTCAATCATGTCTATGGCGAATAGAGACAAGGAAAGGAACAGAATAGTAGATGTAGACGAGAAATAGAAGAGAGAAGAGATGTCGAGGACGTTAAAAGTGTGTGTCATCCATAGTGATTAATAGACGTGCCTTTTCGAAAATTGAGTAGTCGGCTATTGATATTGGTTGTAACAAGATTATTATCTCCAAAAATCAACTAAGATGCTATGAGGGATAAGCATTTAGGCAAATAGTCCAATTTCCTAAATTTTATCGACTACATATAGATTTAAAGCACATAGGATTTTAGTCAAACAATTATCATGACACTAGCAAGTACGTAGCAAGTAAGACTATCACGGTTTTAAGGAAGCGTACCTTTGCCAATAGAATTTCCTAGAGATACATTACCGTGAGAGATGTTATGGGTGAGGCAATGTTTTGAATATTGATGAATTATCACACGTATGATGAGAGTATGAATGGACATTCATATCTTTAAGTTGCTTCCCTCGTGCATCTAAAGAGATAACTTACAAGAAAAACTTGGTACCCAATTTCTCATGGGTCCGAGATGGTTAGTGATAAAAATCATTTGCATTTACATGCACAAGATGAGGATTTCGTTAGGGAATAAAAGTTCCCAAAGATACAAGTCTTGTTAAATTTTATTCCAAGATATAGAAGATTTTATTTAGATATATTTTATTTAAAATTCGTTAGTGATAAATAAGATTTTAGAAATATTAAGTTCTCCAAATAACAAATTTAGATTCGTTTAAGTGGTTTCACAAATTTTAATTTGATTTGATTTGCTTGTTGATGCCTCACATGAATTATATCCTAGACCCGTTTTATCTCTGAATGCCTTTTGACTGTTTAGTAAATTCTTATGAGACCGAGAACTCTTTTCAAATTTAGCTAACTTGTTAGCCTTTTCCTTAAGCTTCTTAATTTCACTTTTATGATCTTGACACATTTTACATTCTAGATCAATTTCAATACCTCTTTCAAGTCTAGACATTTTATCTTCCAAAATGATTTCTTTTTTTCAATTTACATTCAAAACATTTTAAAGATTCATTTTCCGAAAATGTTTTTAAACTCATGTTGCAAAGATGTTCAAAATAACTTTCTAATTTAGAAAATTCTAGAATGAATGTGTCATAGCAAAAATGTTCAATTTAGGAATGTACCTCACTTGAAGTTTCAACCATTCAACATATTTCGTATTCAGGACAAGCGTTGTCTTCTTCATCAGTATCACTCCATGTTTCTACAATGAGTTCTCTTCGTAAATTATTGATGTAGTCCTTGATGGCATTTCATTAATTGAAAACATTTAAACTAGTAGCACTTATATTTAATCTGTCTAAATTTCTATCTACTGATTCGTCTTCAGAAGTGACGAATTGTTCATATATTTGTTTAAGATCAATTTGGTTATCTTTGGCTTGACTATTTTCTTGATGAAAGTTTGAAAGACTTTTCCAAATATCATTTGCCATTTGACACATTAAAATTCTTTCATATTCAATTTTCGGCAAAGCTTTGTAAATCATTATTTTGGCTTCAATATTTTTATAAAATTTTCTTTTAAAATCATCACTTTGATTTTCAAAAGTTATTTCCGTTGGTTGAAAATCAGCAATTGAAATAACATGCCAAAGATCTTGATATATCGATTTCACATAATTTTCAAATCTATTTTTCCATTGAATAAAATTATTGTTTTCGAAAAATTGTGTTCCTTGCAAAGAGTGCCCTTCTAGATATCTTTCAAACTCCATTGATCGATTTAAGTTTTAAAATACAGTATATTTTCAAGCTCTTAAGTGACCCGCTCTGATACCAATTGTAGAAACTGTTGATACAAACGCTATTTCTATTTTTCAACACCTCTAAGTTTTGATGATAACAAAATATAAAAACACGTTACGTAAAAATTAACGTAAACAAGATTTTAGTCGAAATATCCCGTTTCTACGTAAATCACTCTACGTAAGAACAAAGAAATTTACAACTTGACAAAGGATCAAAGAAGTGAATTTGTGTTTCAAACTTCACATTTTTTAATGTGACAAAATATTTTTTCAAAAATACATTTTACAAATTATTTTTGAATTAAAAAGAAATGTTTTAATTATAAAAATAAGTTTAAAATTACCAACAACTAATTTCCCCCCCAAATCAGCTACAAACTTCCCCAAATAAACTTTTACCACCAAAAAAACTAGAGCGTTCTTTATCTAGCACAGTACCATAGTACCACTAAATTTAGTGGTACCGTGATGCATTTAGTGGTATCGTCCCTTCCATAACGGCTACTTTTCTTCTGCATATAAATACCAGTCCATTTCACAGTTTTTGGGCATCCTTTTCCCCACAAAACTTGCTGAGTTCAAATCCTCTACCACATACACTTTCCTTTGATCATTTAGTTAGTTTTCTTTTGTTTAAAGAGTGATCCTTTCATCCAACCAAGTGATCACCTTCATTCCTCTACTAGTGCAAGAGAAGAACACAAAGTATCAAGAAGATACAAGGTTTTGTAGTGTTAGGGTAGTGCACTTGTAACATTTGTTACATACTTGTATCTAGGCGTACATCAAGTTTTCCATCGTTTTTAAGCTTTTGTGTGTGTGGATCACTGTGATCTTATTGAGACCTTGGAGATCTCTTGTAGCTTGTGTGTTAGTGTGTTGATCAAATGGATCAAGAGTAGATTGTGAGGATCCTGTAGATCATGTGATAAGTAAGGATCGTGTAGATCGTTTGAGAAGTAAAGATTGTGTGGATCATGAGTGAGATTGGTATTAGCTAGATTTGTACTCGACATTTAGCTTAGTGTCGGAAATAGTGATAAGCGACGTTGTACGGTTTTCTCCGCCTGAAGGGAGTTTGTTGACATAGTGCTTAGAACTATCGAGTTGGGTACTCGGGGAGTGGAGTAGGACGAAGAAGAGCTTCGTTACAGAAACACTATAAATCTCTTTGCCTCGGTTTGATCTTTCCATCTCTTACTCTTTACTTTTATTGTTTATGCTTAGTAGTGTAGTTTAGCATTCATACTATTGTTGGTTGATTTCACAAACGATTGAATCTAAGTTTTTCACAAGTAAACTTTTATAATTAACTAAAAACCGGTAAAACTATTCAACCCCCCTTTCTAGTTTTCCACAATTGGTATCAGAGCCATGTCAACCAAGATTTTTAAAATATATTGTATTTTAAAAATTGAATCGATAAATGAATTTCGACAAATATCAAGAAGGGCAATCTATGCAAAGACCACCACTTTTTGAAACTGATTGTTTTATCTATTGGAAAACAAGCTTCGAAATGTATGTGAAATCAAAAGATATTGATCTTTGGCATGTTATTACCGAGCGTGACTTTCAACCGATTGAAAAGAATCCTGAAACTAAAAGGGATGAAATAGTTCCTTATAATAAACAAAGTGATACTCTTAAAAGAAAATTAGCAAAAAATAATGAGGCTAAAATGATGATTTATAATGCTTTGCCAAAAAAGGAATTTGAAATAATTTTTATGTATAATACGGCAAAAGAAATTTGGAAAAATTTGCTAGTCACTCATTAAGGTAATTGTCAAGTCAAAGAAAACAAGATCGATTTTTTTGTGCAACAGTATGAACAATTTTCCATTCTGGAAGATGAATCTATAGATAATGCTTTTGCTAGATTTAATACTATTATTACTAGTCTTAAAGCTCTTGATGAAGGTTACTCTAGCAAGAACTATCTTAGGAAGTTTATTAGGGTTCTACATCCCAAATGGAGAGCAAAGGTCACCGCCATTGAAGAGTCGAAAAACTTGACGACATTATCACTTGATGAACTTATAGGAGACTTGAAAGTTCATGAGATGATAATCAAGAAAGACTCTGATATAGTTAAAGGCAAAGGAGAGAAAGTAAGGTCTCTAGCTCTAAAAGCCAAGAAAGAGTATAGTGTTGAGGAATGTTTGGCTTCCGATAGTGAAGACGAAGAGTATGCATTAGCAATTAGAGATTTTAAAAAGTTATTTAGGAGAAGAGGTAGATTTGTAAGACAGCCTCGTGATGAAAAGAAGTCGTTCCAAAAGAACCGAGATGACAATAAAGGAAAGAGTGATAGAAAATGCTTTAGATGCGGAGATTCAAATCATCTCATCGAAGAATGCCCTAAACCACCTAGAACCAAGAACCAAAGAGCATTTGTAGGAGGCTCTTGGAGCGATAGCGTTGAGGAAGAAGAAGAGAAGCCCAACGACGAAACATGTCTTATGGCCAGCTTCAAATGAAGTACATTCCGATTCTTCTTACTATAGTGATAATAATTCTTCGATAGATGACAACATACTATATGATGAATATAGTAAATTATGTGAAGTAAGCTCTAAAATCATAACTAGAAACAAAACACTAAAAGCAACTTTACATGAACTCGAAGCTTAAATTTTAGAACTAAAAGACAAGGTTAACAAACTTGAGAAGTAGAAAGAATGTGATGTCGGATGCGAGTCATGTCATAATCTTAGGTTAGAAAACGAAGAACTTAGGAAAAATACGTTAAGAATCACTAAGTTCGAAAAAGGAACAAAAGCACTAGACGACATGTTAGATAACATAAGATATAGTGAGCATGCCGGTGCGGGTCTAGGTTTTAATCCAAATGAAGCTTCGGAAAGTAGAACAAAACAAGTAAAATTTGTCAAACCCACTGGTTCTGTCGAAACAGTGCATGGTACTGTTAAAGGTACAGACGCCACTACTAAAATTAGTGGTACCATGGTACCGTGTGTTGAAAAAGTCAGGTCAGCTTCGATTTTGAAAAATAATTTGAGTCCTAAACCAAGTCATGTAGTAATTAATAATACCAAGGTGCCAATTGCTAGTAAAAAGGTACTTAAGACTTTTTACAAACCATTGTCAACCCCCGGGCTTGGATTTGTAAAACCCGATACTAGATCAAAAACTCCTCCACCTAGAAAGACAAATGTTCCTAAACCTCGGTAAGAACTCCTCAACCGAGAAGTAACTTTGGAAGGCAAACTTATCCAAGTAACTATCCCGTAGCTTGGAATAACCTTCAACAATGAAGTTATTTGCTATGGGAAATTTGTCCTCTGTTCCAACATCCAAATCAAATGCAACAAATGCATGGGATGTTTAGCACTAACAACTTTGGACCCATGAGATATTGGGGACCGAATGTTTGAGTTTTTGTCTTACTCAATAGATATGCTTGGGAATCGACTTGGAGCCCGATGAATGGGTTAAGGATAGGGGATGCACTAATCACATGACGGGAAATCAAAGTCTATTCTCATCCAACAAAGCATACAACGGAGGTAATGTCACATTTGGTAATAAATTAAAAGGCAACATCATAGGTAAATGTACGATCTCTCAAAACTCCCTCACTATTGGAAATGTTGAGCATGTAGATAATTAAGGATTTCACTTGCTTAGTATTAGTCAAATGGTTGATAACAAGTGTAGAGTAATATTTTCTAAAGAGGGTAGTGAGATTACTAAGGATGGCAAGACCATAGGCACAGGAGTTAGGAAGAATGGTTTATTTGTTATGAAAATAGGAAATAAGCCTCAGGATAAAAAAAATTCTTGCAACCATAGATGAGAATTCCACTTTATGGCATAGGAGACTAGGTCACGCTAATATGCGTTTAATACAATCATTGGCGCTAAGGATCTAGTTAGAAATTTACCTAAGCTTAAGTTTGATAAACACTTTTGTGATGCTTTAATACAATCATCTGTCTTATGGAGTTACGGAGGAAACTACTACACCTTAGTAATAGTAGATGACTATTCTAGGTACAGTTGGACTAGTTTCCTTAAAAATAAGACACAAGCTTTTGAGGAATTTGAAATCTTTAGTAAGAAGGTCCAAAATCAACTAGGTTGTACAATAGTCTCTATTAGGACGGATCATGGTCGGGAATTTGATAATGAAGTGCAATTTGGAGTATATTGTGATGCTAATGGTATTACACACAATTTCTCGGCTCCACGCACTCCACAATCAAATGGCGTAGTTGAGCTAAAAAATCGTACTCTACAAGAGATGAGTAGAACGATGTTAAATGAACAATCTATTCCGCAAAAGTTTTGGTGTATTGTCGTAGACACCTCAACTTATATACTTAATAGGATTTTGATTAGACAAATCTTAGGAAAAACACCATATGAAATCTTAAATGGTAAAAATCCTACCGTATAGATTGTTTTAGAGTGTTTGGAAGCAAGTACTTCATATTAAACATAAAAGATTACCTCACCAAGGTTGACCCAAAGTCTTACGAAGGCATTTTCCTAGGTTACTGCCAAAATAGTAAAGCCTATGTTGTGCTAAATAAGGAAACAATGAAAGTCGAAGAATCACTTAACGTGACATTTGATGAACGTCCTCCCCCAACTAAGACATCACCCTTGGTGGATGATGACTTAGATGAAGAAGAAGCCATTAAGTTTAATGGCAAGAAAACCTTAGAAAATGACATTGAGGATGAAATAGTCAAAGTTGATGAAATTGTCAACATTAAGGAATCTAAGAACCATCCAATAAAAAATGTCATAGGAAACCTAAACCAAAGAACCCTTAGGTCACAAGCACAAAACAAAAGTAATTTCTTTTATTTTATATCTACCGTAGAACCTAAGAATGACGGTGAAGCGATAAAGGATGAAAGCTGGGTAGTTGCCATGCAAGAAGAGTTAAATCAATTCACCGCAAATCAAGTCTGGGATTTAGTACCTCCACCTAGGAATCAAACCATCATAGGAACTAAGTGGGTGTTTAGGAATAAACTCGATGAAAATGGCGTCGTATCAAGGAATAAGGCTAGGTTAGTGGCACAAGGCTAAAACCAACAAGAAGGAATATACCATGATGAAACTTATGCACCCGTAGCTAGATTAGAGTCTATTAGGATACTCCTTGCCTATGCTTGCACTTTAGATTTTAGATTATATCAAATGGACGTGAAAAGTGCATTCCTAAATGGTTTTATCAATGAGGAGGTATATGTAGCACAGCCTTCGGGATTCGTTGATTTTGAAAAGCCGAATCATGTTTATAAACTCAAGAAAGCACTATATGGTCTCAAACAAGCTCCCAAAGCTTGGTATGTTAGATTAAAGGCTTTCTTGCTTAAACATGAATATACCATGGGAATGGTTGACAATACACTTTTCACGAAGAAATGAAATTCACATCTCATCATTGTTCAAATATATGTTGACGAAATTATATTTTGCTCAACTTGTCCAGAACTATGCGATGATTTTGCAAAAATCATGCGTGACGAGTTTGAGATGAGCATGATGGGCGAATTAAATTTCTTCCTTGGTCTACAAATAAAAAAAATGGAAGATGGTATCTTCTTTAATCAATCTAAATATATTAAAGAAATGCTTAAGAAATTTGGTCTAGAACAGTCTAAACTAATGAAAATGCCCATGTCCTCGAAAACGAAACTTACGAAGGATGAAGAAGGTGAATCCGTGGACAACACTAAGCATAGGGGCCTGTTAGGTAATTTATTATACCTAACGGCAAGTAGGCCCAATATCATGTTTAGAGTCTGCCTTTGTGCTCGCTTCCAAGAGGATCCCAAAACCTCTCACCTTGAAGCAGTTAAGCGTATCTTCCGATATATTAAAGGAACTATACACTTGGGATTGTATTATCCGAAGGGGACCTGTGTAGAAACTATTGTCTACGCCGACTCTGATCATGCGGGAGATTATGTGGATCGAAAAAGTATGAGTGGCGTTTGTACCTTCATGGGTTATTGCCTAACTTCTTGGTTCTCCAAGAAACAAATGGCTCTTGCTATCTCCACGACCCAAGCCGAATACGTAAGCTCCAGAAGTCATGTCAACAAGCACTATTGATGAAACAAGCTCTAATCGACTACGACATCCATGTCGACGACATTCCAATTATGTGCGACAACAAAGGAGCCATTGACTTGAGCAAAAACCCCGTGCAACACTCTCGTACAAAACACATCAAAATATGTCATCACTTCCTTCGCGATAACGTTGAAAAAGGAAACATTCATATCGAGAAAGTTCCTTCACAAGACAACTTCGCCGACATACTAACCAAACCTCTCAAACGAGAATCCTTCAACTATCTATGTCTAGGTCTAGGAATGATGGAACACATTCCGTGAATTTCATAATTTACGTGTGTTCAAGAACATCTTTCAAATTTCATCTTATGACTATCTAAATATTTCATTTGAAATATTAAATTCATCCTTCATATCCCTCTAATGACTACTTACGTATTTCCCTGGAAATACTAAAGTCATCTCTTCTCGTCTAGTCTTGTCTATCTCGTAAAAAGAATGTATTAGGTATAAATTCTCTCATCGTGTCAAAAAGTCTCACTAAATCAGCGAGATTTATTCGTCAAAAATTAAAACGAGACAAAAATTTGTCTCAGCATGTCACGGCACTACTAAAGAGGGCACGACACCACTAAATTTAGTGGTACTGTGGTACCGTGGACCTAATAGAGCCCATTTTCCTTCTTTTTCCCACTGTTTACTCATTCAAAACAAAACCTCATTTTCTACAAAGGCTGTCAAAACTGAACACCATAACCAAAACTTCAAATTCACTCCATTCAAATCAAATTGAGGCATTGAATTACAAGATTATCAACCACATCGTTCTTAACATCAATTGTAAGTCAATTAACTCTAATTCTCTTTAATTTTGAGTCTAGGGTATGTTCATACACACAAATTCGAATTGGGGATTTTCAATTTTGATTAAACTTTTATGCAATTAGCACTAGGATTAGACAATGTATAACTATCATGATTCCCTAAACATAGAATTTGCATAAACCTACTTATAACTTATATTTTAGTCCGAATTTTACAATTAAAATTTGAGTTAGATTGGTTATTTTGAGAGGAATCATGTTTAGGATACTTAAAATCGAATTAGAGATCATTAACATTCAAACTTTTCAACTTAAAAAAAAAAAAAAAAATTGGAGCCGAAACATTGCATTTGCCAAACACCCCAATTCTCTCATTTTTGAAAAATTTCACGAAACTAGGATCATGAAACATTTTCATGCATTGTTAATACAAACTAAAAACGTTTTCTCATGAATACATGATCTCACGAATATTGGCCGAATTACATAACTAATATGTATTTTTCGACATATTCGATTGAGCATTAGCAAAGTAAGGAGTGTTTGGGTAATCTCATTATTTTTTCTTTTTAGTCGAGATTACCGCACCTCCACATTATTTGCATATAGGCACACACAAGGTACGTATCTTCAAAACAATTAGTTTCAATTTTAATCTTCTTTCATTATTATAGGTAACAAAATGTCACACGAGTATGATTTTGATCATCTTCTTACTGACACCTATATTCCCGATATCTCTTGTGAACCAACCATACCTAGAAGTCACATTCGTTCCTACGTAAATCTTGAAACTCTTCGATTTCATGAAGGTCTAATAGTTGACCCTTCTTTAATTTATCATAGGGATATCAACACCTCATTTCAAGTCGTAGGCTTCGATTGCTTGCTCAATATCAATGAGCACATTTGTCCTCGGTTTGTGCTAGAATTCTTCCGACAAGTTGAACTCGTACGAAACGAGGATCAATCTTTGTCACTTTGGTTTTGGATCCTAAACTACAAGTTTCTTAACTCTTGAGCAATTTTCTCAAATTCTTCGAATTCCCAATCATGGGCACTGTGCCTATACGGAAGATTGATGTCTAGAGTCACTCTTCAACTATCGAGAAGAGAATAGTCCGTATTGTTCCTACATACCTTTTCCACAAGAAATCACTAAACTTGTCCGTACACATAAGTACATTCCTTACCTAGATCCAATGAAAATTCATTTGGAAGTTGTTCGTCATGAATTGCTCCCCTGGGCAATCATCCTACGAGAAAATGTTCTTAGTCTAAAAGGAAATCATGAGCAACTTCCGGTGTGCTATGCTCATATGATTTACTGTCTTCACACTCAACAACCATATAATCTTGCTTACTTCTTCGCGAAGCGAATTGTGCATCTCAAGGGTTACAAAAATAAATTGATACCCTACGGGATGTTCCTGACTCATCTTTATCATCACATCATGCACTTTCATCCATACCTTCGAGGTCCTCAATACTCACTCTTTATTCGTGTCTTGGAAACTCTAAATGAGTCATACATCTCTTTCATTCTCATTTCTAAATTCTCCACCAACTATGCACCCTTTGATGATCCGACATTCGAGGAGGAGGTGCAAGCTCAAGTAGAGTGTGTGATGCAACGGGAGCAAGTTCAAATCATCCGCAGGGAACAACTTCATGAGTAGTTAGGATGGAATTAGTGAATCTATCTCATATTAGGATTTAACTATGGATATTTAACTTAACCCTTATTCTTCTAGCACTATCTTGCATGCTTGACTATTACTCTATCACCTTGCATGGATTTAAATTATGTGATTCTTGGATGATAGCTTATTTTTGTCCTTTTTGATTGCATGCTTGTAGCTTATTTTAGATATTTGCATGTTTATCTTTAATTGCTAGAACTAGCTAAGTATGGGTTATTTTTGGTAAATTAATCTTTAGTGGCTTGAGGCACTAGGATTTCCTGAAAATAGTCCCCTTAGAACACCCTTTTTAGCTGCCCTGATCCATGCAGAATAGGAAAATTCGTGACCATCAGGTCACGGTACCGATAAATAAGGCACGGTACCGTAGGGTATTTAGTGGAACCGTCGTCTGGTTTGATGAATTTTTCCTATTCACTCTAGATACCTACATCCCTCACCTCAAAACCTACAATGTTTTGCAAACTCTCATGCACCCTAAGATTCCCTTAATCTACTACAAGACACCACCACCACAACTTTAATTCAAATTACATCATTCTTGCCTATATAAGGCTTCACCATTGCAAGCATTTCTTGCATCTCATCTTCAACCTCACAATGTCTTCCACCATGTCTTCCACTCAAGCTTCAACAACTTACATCTCCAAGAAACCTAGGATTATCGTTAGGCCACCATCCAAACCTATCCTCATCGATCTTACCAATGATAATGAAGTCACAACACCACCTTTCCAAAGCACTCCTAACTCACCATCTCCACCAAATGCTCCTTCCAAGACACATTCCACTAGGAGAACATCTTCATCATCCTCTTCTTTTGGCACCACGCCATCATCCATGGATATCACACTATCTCTCTCACAAATAACTCCTTTGGACTATGTCATGCCAACACCATCATATTCATACACACCACCACCTCCGTCTCCAATCATGGGCCAACCTATCCAACTCCACCTGGTTGATATACATAGTGCTAATTGCCTATGTTGTCTCTACAACCGTAACCTCATCTTTTCTTTAGGGGATGAAATTCACTTCATGTTCTCCTATGTTCAACACCTCTTGACACCACCACAACCTCCAATCATACCACCAACTCCACCAACCAATAGCCCATTCAACTAAACATCTTTATGTTTAGTTTTCAAGAATAAATGATTAGGATCCGTTTTGGACTAGAAGCAAATCTTATGGCCTCTCAAATCACTAAAGATTACTATGTGCTTCTTGTAGTTTCAATTTCTTGTTTGTTATGTAATCATACTTTATGTATGATCTTTCTATGAATGCATGGGCTTGTCTTATTAGTTGAATGTGATTGATTAATCTCTTATTTTTGGCTTCTTAGCCTATCTTTTATAGTGTTTTTTGTTGGATATTTGTCATGGTTGCTACATGTTAGATAGTATATGTTTGTCATCTAACTTTGTTTTGTAGGAAGTACAATTGCTCGATTCCTTGGTGCCCTCCGAACAAGGGGGAACATACATCAAGGGGGAGCCTTAGTGTTCTTTTTGTTACGACAAAAGGGGGAGAAATAGGATATAAACTCATATTAAATACTTGTTAAAATTAATTTTTCACCTAAATTGAGTTTATGTTTTGTCATCATCAAAAAGGAGGAGATTGTTGATACAAATAATGTCTAAAAACGTTATTTCTATTTTTCGACACCTCTAAGTTTTGATGATAACGAAATATAAAAACATGTTACGTAAAAATTAACGTAAAAAAGCTTTTAGTCGAATATCCCGTTTCTATGTAAATCACTCTAGGTAAGAACAAACAAATTTAAAACTTGACAAATGATCAAAGAAGTGAATTTGTGTTTCAAACTTCACATTTTTTAATGTGACAAAACATTTTTTCTAAAATACATTTTACAAATTATTTTCGAATTAAAAAGAAATGTTTTAATTTGAAAATAAGTTTAAAATTACTAACAGCTAATTTTCCCCCGAAATCAGCTCCAAACTTCCCCAAATAAACTTTCACCACTAAAAACAAAAACTGGAGAGTCCTTTTTCTGGCAGGTACCACGATACCACTAAATTTAGTGGTACAGTGATGCATTTAGTGGTATCGTCCCTTCCATAACGGCAACTTTTCTTCTGCCTACAAATACCAGTCTATTTTACAGTTTTTGGGCATCCTTTTTTACACAAAACTTTCTGAGTTCAAATCCTCTATCACATACACTATCCTTTGATCATTTAGTTAGTTTTCTTTTGTTTAAAGAGTGATCATTTCATCCAACCAAGTGATCACCTTCATTCCTCTACTAGTGCAAGAGAAGAACACAAAGTATCAAGAAGATACAAGGTTTTGTAGTGTTAGGGTAGTGCACTTGTAACATTTGTTATATACTTGTTGTATCTAGGCGTACATAAAGTTGTCCATCTTTTGTTAAGCTTTTGTGTGTGTTGATCACTGTGATCGTGTTGAGATCTTAGAGATCTCTTGTAGCTTGTGTGTTAGTGTGTTGATCAAGTGGATCCAGAATAGATTGTGAGGATCGTGTAGGTCGTGTGATAAGTAATGATCGTGTAGATCGTGTGAGAAGTAAGGATCGTGTGGATCATGAGTGAGATTGGTACTCGCTAGATTAGTACCCGACATTTAGCTTAGTGTCAGAAATAGTGATAAGCGACGTTGTACGGTTTTCTCCGCCTGAAGGGAATTTGTTGACATAGTGCTTAGAACTCTCGAGTTGGGTACTAGGCGAGTGGAGTTGGTGGAAGAAGAGCTTCGTTTCCGAACCACTATAAATCTCTTTCCCTCGGTTTGATCTTCCCATCTCTTACTCTTTACTTTTATTGTTTATGCTTAATAGTGTAGTTTAGCATTCATATTTGTTGTTGGTTGATGAGGCGAAAAGTGTACCGCTTTTAAGGGGTCATTTAAGCCCGAAATCGTATTTATTTGATCAAATATTGCCCTAAATCGTTCCTTTTGTCATTTTAGGTACTTTTGAGGAGAAATCTGGAAAAGGAGGCATTTTGGACGTTTTTGGAGCATAAAAGTGAAGAAAACGGCAAAGTCTCAAAATTGTGCTGAAAGTCACCTTTGACGGCGTCAACATTAACTCCAGACGGCGTCATGCCTTGGCAAGAAAAGTTGGATGTGAAATTTACTCATGACGGGCCAGTGAGTTTGCATAAGAATTCTGACGGCGTCACGCTTTAACTAAATCAAGGGCGTCACGGCTTAAATCATAAGGGGACGGCGTCACGTTTAGGATCCGACGGCGTCAAGCCTTGATAAGCCAGAATGGATTTTTGAAGAGCTAAAGAGGGACGGCGTCAAGATGGTCATCCGGGAACCCTAAAAGCGGCGAGGTGACGGCGTCACAATGCATAAGGTGACGCCGTCAGATGTCAAAGTCTATATATAGTTTTCTAATTTTTTGTCATTAAAGGAGAGCTTAGTGTGTGGAATTTTGGGATAAAACCCTAAGACGATTTTAGCTACTTTTTCAGGGCTTCTTGCCTTGAGATCTTCCATGTTTCATTGAAAGATAAGTTATCAATTAATCATTCAATATGTCTATGTGTTGTTTGATTCTATCCTATGCTTGTCTTTTGTTTAACATGTTAGGCTAATTTTATCTTGTGTTTGCTTAGATCTAATGAAACCTAGCTATTGATTATTGGTTGTTAGTGTGTTGTTAGTTGTATTGGATGATTGTTTATCTATGTTAGGCTTAAGAAAACTGGCTAACTTCCTATTCGGTAACTTGCTTGAACGTCTTAAGAAACATGAACCAAACGCGTACTAAAGGTTTTTATGGTTGTATTTAATGCACAAGCGAATTCTAGTGATCCCATGTTAGGAGCTTCCTAGCCGGCTCGACATAGGAGTGAAGTAGGAGCTTGTAGAGTTTGGGGAAGTAAGTACGCCACCCCACGAATGGTATTAAGGAATACACCCGTCATCCACATGACTAATACACACTAATTAACCGGTAAAAGATAGTTAGGGAGTAAGGAAATCTAAGTAAACACATTTCTCTACACATAAGTTTCTCACCACTTTTCATTTTTGTTATTTTATTTTATTTGCATTTGTAGTAATTTGGGTTAGTTGACTAGCAACTAATTCCGCCCACTCCTTCAAAACCCGAGATTTTACTTGCTTTCATAAAAATATAAAAACATAAAAAGAATCTTCCTCAACCCTTAGACCTAATTAGAGTAGCCTTTCACACCTAACGAACACTATTCCCTGTGGAGAACGATCAATCCCCCGTACTTACCACTACACTATACTACATCGGTCAGGTACACTGCCTGGTGGGGTTGTAAGCCTCTTGAGATCCCTCGAGAGGTAAAACCTGTTGTAAGGTTGCAAAACCCACGCATCAAGTTTTTGGCGCCGCTGCCGGGGAATAGTTATTGTTTAGGTTGAATTTTTATTTCTATTAGGTCTACTCACTAGATTCCTTTCTAGTGAGATTTTTATTTTATTTTTTCTAGGTTTTCTTTAGTCTATCTATTTTCTTCGTGTCTTTGTTCGTAACCATTACCGTCCGACATCATGGAAGATGGTAATATCCTTAACCCACACAACCCACCACCACAACAACCACCACCACCTCCTAGAGCCCGTACTTTAGGAGAGTATTCCCGTCCTAGCCACCACGGCTATCGAAACACCATTGAGCTCACTCAAGGAGCCAATATCACACCCTTGCGATCCGACACCATCCGGTTGGTGCAAAGCGGATGCGCATTCCATGGACTTCGTTCTGAAGATCCTAATCAACATCTCAAGGACTTTCTTAAAATCGTTGATTCTATAGACCTTGATGTTGCCACTCGAGAGACGACCCGATTGCGTCTCTTCCAATTCTCTCTGCGGGACCAAGCTAGTCAGTGGCTAGAACGTCAACCCGCAGGATCCATCACCTCTTGGGATGATCTCACCACTCGTTTCCTTGCTCAGTTTTTCCCACCGGGAAGAACTACCAAGCTAAGGAATGATATCTTGATGTTCCAACAACGTCAAGGCGAAACTCTCTACGAGGCATGGACTCGATTCAAGGACTTACTCCAAAAAGTCCCTCACCATGGCATAGAACTTTGGCTCCAAGTCCAAATCTTCTATGACCATATCAATCTCTCCACGAGGCAAACCATTGACCAAGCGGCCGGTGGCAAGCTACGTGATCTAAGTGCGGAACAATCATGGGCTCTCCTAGAGGATCTTGCTCTTTATGACAACGAAAGTTGGAGTGATCCCCGTGATTTGAATAAAACGGTCAAGGCAATATCTTTGCCTTCTAACAATTCAAGCACTTCCGACCGTAGGATCATAGAACTTGAAGACCAAGTCAAGTTTCTTATGAAATCCTACGAGGCTCCTAAACCTTCAAGCCAAGTGAACAAAATCACTTCTTCATGTAAATTATGTAGTGGTCCCCACGACACTCATGATTGCATGGAACTTCCCAAACAGGCTTTCAAAGAATTCGCATCCTCGCGAATCGATAAGGCGGGAGATAAGTGGCTCGCCACTAATTATGGGCCCAAAAATTCCGAAGATGGGTATGAGGCATGGAAGAATAAGCCAAATTTTAGTTGGAACCTAACTCGTAGCGTATCATTCAATGACTCTACCCCGCTCACCTGGTCTGAACATTATCCTCAGCGACACACGCATAAACAACAAAATCGCGAGGAATCACTGCAAAAATTCATTCTCTCTCAAGAAACACAGCTTTCCAAACTTGAGAATCAATTCAGACAACAGCAAGTTGATATGAACAACAAGGTTGATAACCTGTTAAAGGTTATCAATGATCGCCTTGCTGGCAGGTCAAATTGTGAGTTGGCACGAGTTAATGAGATCAAATCTGTTACGGTAACCCACCAAACACCCCCTCCTGTAAAAATCAAGCACCCTAGTAAACTTTTCAAATACATATCACAGAACGAAAAAAAAACAGGAGATACTCATACCCCTTCGAAACCTCTCCACTTCGTGAACACCATTACAACAATACCTGTTCCTAAACCAAATCTGGACCAACAAACAGCCAAGAATGTGGACAATGAAATGGAGGGTGAAGTTCCCGAAAAGAAACCCGAGGCGCCCGACTACTATCTAGACTCACCAAAGAACTCGAGTACAATAAAGGTGAGTGATGAGGAGGGCTCGGAAGAGAAATCCGAAATGCCTCATGGGCTTGCAGGACTGCTGGACCGCCCCCTGGTAGAGGAACTTGAGAGGGGCACAGCAAGGTCGCCTATGGGATTCGGAGAGAGAATAGAGGATGGCGCTCCTAGGGTCTTTAAGATTTCTTGCACCACTAGGAAAAAGTTTATAAAAGATGCCTACATAAACCCCAACTCTTCTATAAGCGCAATATCCCTTTCTCTATATAATGAAGCCTTCACTGAACAAGTCAAATATGAAGGGTCTAATATCATCGGGGTAATAAGGAGGGTACCAATTGTGATAGAAAAGTTCCTCTTTCATATCGAGTTAACTGTAATTAATAACATGAACCCTATCATCAGCCCACCCTTAACTGGCCTTGTTCTAGGCAAACCATTCATAAAAGCAACGGGAGTGATACTCGATGAGGATGATAGGAGTGCATTATTTACCGATGGTGTCAGGAAAGTGATTTTTCGGGATGGCTGTGAAGAAGTGTATGAGTATCAACCATCAGCGAGTAGCAACACATGGGGGTTACGCGGTAGAAGGCCTGGCCGAATTAAGCGATGTGATCCGAATAATCTCAAAATACCTTGCATGATTGGTCACAAGCATTTTTATAATGTTTACATCGACACATGTTTACCCAAAAATGTGATGTCCCTGTTTCATTATAACAACATTTGCAGATGGGGGATGATTCATAAAGGGAAGGACGACATTGGCATAGATGATGATGTACAGGTGTTTGTAGGAAACATGACATTCACTATGAGCTTCGCAATCGTCGATAATATCGAAAAGTACATCGATCCCAGGTTATCACAAGTTGTTTTTGGGGCACCTTTTTGCAAGGCCACAAGCTTGGTTGTGGACGAGCTCAATGGGATCATGACTTTCACCGATGAGATTAGGGAAATCCCATACCAAACGCCTCACAAGATGAGAGAATTCAAGGAGATTGATTATGATGGGCTCGATAGGTTAAGTTCCCAACTAGTGTTGTGTGATGATGATGTGAGAAGGGGATGTAAGGACACTTTTGACCTGTCAAGTGGATTCTTTAAGCATGATAAGGAGCTTAGTTCTAAATACCGAAATAATCCCTTTGATCTCGAGGACCCGAAATACCTTCACTATGAAAGTGATTCTGATAGAGAATCAAAGGAGAATGGCCTAGGAACCGTGACCGATGATGGAGTCACGTAATGTACGTGACTTTGAGTCTAGCTACAAGACTCGTTAATAAAGAAAAGCGCTTCTTGGGAGGCAACCCAATCTTTATTTGTTTTATTTGCTTTGTGTGTTCATTTGTTTGTGTGTTTGTTTTATTTGCTTCGTATGTGTGTGTAATTTTTATTATTATTGATTCATGTTAAAAACTAATTTGTGAAAATGCTTTATTTTGTTTTTAACTTCGTCTTAACTACATATAAAGGTATTTTGCAAAAGATAAGTGTAAGGGAAATCTAAATCGGTTTATTAGAACACAAATGAACATGAATCATAATAATAATAAATTAACATACATATTAGTGTGTGTTTGAGTCAAATGCTTGTATCGAGTCATAATGATGTTTTGCAGGATTTCCAGGAAGTAAGGTAAAGGTTTTTCCAGAAATTTTCCGGAAACTTAAAACGAAAATTTTTGTCAGGTCATTTCTGACGGCGTCAGGGGTTATAACCTGACGGCGTCAGATTTAATTTTCAGAAATTTTTGAAATTTTTGTTTTTTAAAAAAAGTTTTTATTAAAATCTCCAACTTATAATCTCCAGGAATCTGCAAAGTTATCATTCCACAAGCATTATATCCTTATATATAGATTTTATCCCGCCGATGTTATGCAGGTTTTCGTGTTTGTTTTCTCAGGTTCAACAGGTTATTTTGGACAAGGAAATGTTTTGAATCAAGCTTATGGCGATGCATTAGTCATGGAGCTTCAACATTCTCTTTGGAGGAAGATTTAACCGTGTAATTTCATTATCCAACGAGCGAATCAGGGGAGTATTTGATTTCATTCTTTTACTTTATGCTTTTACATTTGTCATTTGAACATTGGGGACAATGTTCATCTTAAGTGTAAGGGGAGGGTAAAAGTACGATTTTAGAGAATACAATTGCGCTTGATTTTTGTTTGTTTAATAGTAGATGTGTAATAAAACTGAGAGAAATACTTGTTAAGGTAATTTTAGTGCCAAATTTAAAATTTTTTACAACATATAGGAGTGAAACTTTGATCTTAATGAGCGTCTCATGGATAGGAGTTATATGACTAGCACAAAAACCGTACCACTAAAAAATTTTCCACCCCCAAATATGTGAGGTTCACCCCTAGAATTGGTAGGAAAAGCATTTATGCTATGATGTGTGTACCGGTAGCACTTAGATTCTAGAACTTGCGTTAGGACCATTCCGAGGCCACAAGTGAGACTACATTCGTGTAGTTAGATTTACTACATGATAAGAGGCATTAGGATTAACCCATGTTTTACACCTGTGTTTTTGTTATAATTACGTTGGCTACATTGGTCAAGTAATTCTCCCACACCCTTTGCGTTGTACTCATTTTTAGTACACGATACCCCTAGTACACCCCTCAGAGCCTATCTTTTCGTTTCGACCTTTAAGCATTTTACTTGAAGGAAGAATTTGTTTACACCCCACTTAAATGTACACCCAAATCGCCTTAGCCTACCTTGTATGCACTCATTTTTAGTGCATTATTGTTACAACATTTGTTTAAACCCAAGTTAATTATCTAATTGATTACATGGTTGCTAAGTCGAGTCATATCCTTGTACATATTGTTTTGGGACGATTGGGACTCATGGGCAAAGTACTAGTGTTATGGAGTAATGGGGAAGAACATCATTTATTACCCCCATATGTGCTAAATGTTTTAAAAGTACTCCAAGTTTTTCAATTATCTTAATTCGAGTCATTAGATTAGTATTTGTAAAGTTATGTAAAAGTTCAAGTGTAAGGGGATGCAATGCCCCTATGATGTATCATTTTGGATGGTAGGGTAAAAGTGTATGCAAAAAAAAAAAAAAAAAAAAAAAAAAAAAATCGAAAAAAAATCAAGAAAAATACAAAAAAATGAGAAAAAGAAAAATAGAAAAAACATACGGACTACCATCCCGTTTTATTTTATGTTTATTTTATGTTTATGATTTGTTATTTTCTTTCATTAGCTTAAGATCGAGTCTAGTCTTGGCTTAGCAACATTGTATAGTACATGTAATTGATCAAGATCTTTAACTCGCCACCAGTAAAATATCCCGTATCCAACAAAACCGTGTTTTCCTTTTCCCTACACCTAACATTATAACCCATTTAAAAGCCCTCTTTGATAGTTTATCTTAGGTGCTTACGCCTAGTGGAGGAGGTTTTCGATCCTTTCCCAAGCCTATGGTAATCTATTTGCTATGACAGGTAGTGAGAGATATTTTCCGTTTTCATTTATGAGATTTATTTTGATGACACTTGAGAGATGTGAGTATCTAAACACTACTTGTGAGGTGCTAGTATGTAATCTCCGTGCTTATTATGATTGAAGTGGAACGATTATTTGTTGTAATTACTTTTATGTTTGCATTAAATGACCCCTAACTTGTATTTTGATTAGAATAAAAGCGCATTTGCTTGAGGACAAGCAAATCTCAAGTGTAAGGGTATTTGATGAGGCGAAAAGTGTACCGCTTTTAAGGGGTCATTTAAGCCCGAAATCGTATTTATTTGATCAAATATTGCCCTAAATCGTTCCTTTTGTCATTTTAGGTACTTTTGAGGAGAAATCTGGAAAAGGAGGCATTTTGGACGTTTTTGGAGCATAAAAGTGAAGAAAACGGCAAAGTCTCAAAATTGTGCTGAAAGTCACCTTTGACGGCGTCAACATTAACTCCAGACGGTGTCATGCCTTGGCAAGAAAAGTTGGATGTGAAATTTACTCATGACGGGCCAGTGAGTTTGCATAAGAATTCTGACGGCGTCACGCTTTAACTAAATCAAGGGCGTCACGGCTTAAATCATAAGGGGACGGCGTCACGTTTAGGATCCGACGGCGTCAAGCCTTGATAAGCCAGAATGGATTTTTGAAGAGCTAAAGAGGGACGGCGTCAAGATGGTCATCCGGGAACCCTAAAAGCGGCGAGGTGACGGCGTCACAATGCATAAGGTGACGCCGTCAGATGTCAAAGTCTATATATAGTTTTCTAATTTTTTGTCATTAAAGGAGAGCTTAGTGTGTGGAATTTTGGGATAAAACCCTAAGACGATTTTAGCTACTTTTTCAGGGCTTCTTGCCTTGAGATCTTCCATGTTTCATTGAAAGATAAGTTATCAATTAATCATTCAATATGTCTATGTGTTGTTTGATTCTATCCTATGCTTGTCTTTTGTTTAACATGTTAGGCTAATTTTATCTTGTGTTTGCTTAGATCTAATGAAACCTAGCTATTGATTATTGGTTGTTAGTGTGTTGTTAGTTGTATTGGATGATTGTTTATCTATGTTAGGCTTAAGAAAACTGGCTAACTTCCTATTCGGTAACTTGCTTGAACGTCTTAAGAAACATGAACCAAACGCGTACTAAAGGTTTTTATGGTTGTATTTAATGCACAAGCGAATTCTAGTGATCCCATGTTAGGAGCTTCCTAGCCGGCTCGACATAGGAGTGAAGTAGGAGCTTGTAGAGTTTGGGGAAGTAAGTACGCCACCCCACGAATGGTATTAAGGAATACACCCGTCATCCACATGACTAATACACACTAATTAACCGGTAAAAGATAGTTAGGGAGTAAGGAAATCTAAGTAAACACATTTCTCTACACATAAGTTTCTCACCACTTTTCATTTTTGTTATTTTATTTTATTTGCATTTGTAGTAATTTGGGTTAGTTGACTAGCAACTAATTCCGCCCACTCCTTCAAAACCCGAGATTTTACTTGCTTTCATAAAAATATAAAAACATAAAAAGAATCTTCCTCAACCCTTAGACCTAATTAGAGTAGCCTTTCACACCTAACGAACACTATTCCCTGTGGAGAACGATCAATCCCCCGTACTTACCACTACACTATACTACATCGGTCAGGTACACTGCCTGGTGGGGTTGTAAGCCTCTTGAGATCCCTCGAGAGGTAAAACCTGTTGTAAGGTTGCAAAACCCACGCATCATTGGTTGATTTCACAAACGATTGAATCTAAGTTTTTCACAAGTAAACTTTTATAATTAACGAAAAATTGGTAAAACTATTCAACCCCCCTTCTAGTTTTCCACAGAAACTAGAAGGGGGGGGGGGGTTGAATAGTTTCACCGTTTACAATTACGTTTTAAGACATTTTGTTCTTTTTTGTTCTTTTTGAAATTTTCTTGATTCGAAGTTATGTGATATCTATCGAATGTATATGAACACAATAATAATGCGTAAAGTAAACAAAGTATAAAAAAGAGATAAAGGAAGAAAACAACCAAACCGAGACACAGAGATTTATAGTGGTTCGGCATGAAGCTTACTCTTCACCCTACTCCACTCCTCGAGTATCACACTCGAGAGTTCACAATCACTATGACAACACCCTCCCTTCAGACGGAGCAAACCATACACCAACGCTTACACCAATTTATGACACTAAGCGGAATGTCGAGTCCTAATCCTAGCTAGAACCAATCTACACTCCGACACACGGCACTACACAGACATACACCTTGTCCATTTGGATTTACACACAATCCAAGTCTTGACACGGATGTACACACCGTCCACTTGAACTTTCACACGGTCCAAGTCTTCACACTTCACTTCACGGACTTTCACCTAGTCCACACCAATACACGGACTCACACTAAGTCCTAGTCTTAACGCACCAATACAAGGACTCAAACCAAGTCCTAGTATTCACACACCTAAACACGGACTCACCCCAAGTCCAAATCTATACTAACACACCTAATATCGAGTCACACACAAGTCGGATACACTAATATACAATATACACAAATGAGAGAGTTTGGAGGAAGAAGAGAATCGTAACAAAAGTTACGTGTGTGTGATGACTAATCTATAACACTTCGTTTCTTGACGAATACGAGTATTCTTATCTTGTACTTTGATATAGAGGATGAAAAGATCACTTATAAACAAATATCAATACGTTATAGTGATCATAGAAGAAGAAAGAAAGAACGGAGTGTTTTTGTGCCAAGAGGGGTTGATTTTATACAAAGAATAGTGCAGTATTTATAGGCACCAGGATGAGCGGGGACGGTCCCGTATATATAAGGAACCGTAGCCTATTTAAAGGATCATCACCTTAAGACACTCCTATCTTTGTCCTGGAGTGGTGAAAATTTATCTGATTTGGGCGGGAAACCTAGCTGTTAGAGAATTTTCAATTTAAATTTATTTTCTTATTAAAACATTTCTTTATAATTACAAAAATACTTTTGTAAAAATGTTTTGTCATATAAAAATGTGAGGTTTTAAGAAAAATATCTTCTTTGATCTCTGATGATATCAAATAACAATATTTTATTAGCATCATTTATCCTATGTTTATATCTTGTTTTATATTATTTTATATGAGAATTGATACTTAATCGCTTACTTTTGTAAATCTCAGTTATAAACAAGCATTTGGTGAAAGTTAGCTATTTTTGACGTAAATTAGAGCAAAATGGATCAAGATGGAAAAGTCTAATGAACTGAAGGAAGATATGCCGTATCATTCTAGACAGATACGCCGTACATCAAGACTTAGACGATTATAAAGACCATTGTCTGACTTTGAAGCATACACCTTATGGACTTTATACCATGCGCCGGATATGAAAGCTTGGTCAAAAGAAGTAAATCCAACTTGTTCTACTCCAGATACGCCGCATGACGTCCCAGAGATGCGGCGTATTAATCTCAAGACTTCACCAGAAATCCAAGATATAAAAGACATGCATACGCCGTATAAAGACTGAAGATGCGCCGTATCATATGGCGGTGTACGAATATTCCTGAATATAATAATCTTGGACCCCACGCGAAGTTACCTAGATACGGCGTATCAGCTTAATGGATATGCCGTATCGATTCTGTTTCTAGAATGTATAAATACCCCATTCGTCAGTCACATTCGACACACATAATATACCACAGAAGGCGATGACTTAACCACACAAGACACAACCAGAGGGACGAATTCAAAGCAATTAGAAGGTCCTACTAGTACTTTAATTCATAGGAAGATTCGTTTAATTTGTATTAGTACTCTTTTAATAGTTAAGTTAGCGTGTTTTTCGCTATTTGATCGCACTTAATTGTTTCCAGCATTTATGAAGAATATTTGATGTTTTATTGGATGCTTATGCGTATGTTTTGATTACTTACATAGTTTATTGTGCCTTGTCGACCTTAGGCTCGCACAATTACTTCATTAACATCATTTGCATGATAAATGTAAGCCTTAAGGGATAAAGAATAAATAAACTTAGTAATCATTAAGGTGGACTTTATACGGAGATCTGATTAATCATGACAGGATTAGTCTATCGAGAAGACTTAATACCCGAAATCTAGGCGTTTAGACTGGATCTAGATATTGGAATGATATATGCATACACGTAAGCACCCACTGAGAGAGAATATATTTTAGTACTCATCTTATATAACTAAGCAGTTAAACGAGTAACATATCTTCCTTACTATCCGCCAGGCCTTTTATCTGTATCTGTTTTTGTTTTCTATCTGAGTACGTGTGTGTCATTCGCCTTATTACTTTTATTTACAGTTTACTTAATCTACACATCGTGCCAGTCTCTCAGGCTAAAAAACCCCCTTGTGTTAGATTATATTTAATTAGAACTAACTTTAGGATTAAAATACCGATAGATACTTAGGTGTTAATGTTCCACTCTTAGTGATCGACACTCTACTTACCAACTAAGCTACATTGATCGGGCACACTGCCTGTTAGTGTTTGTTATAGGTTAAGTCGGCTAAATATAAATATTAAAACTTGATAACATAATCTATACCTACAACGAGAACACATGAAGTTTTTTGGCGCTGCTGCCGGGGAGTGAATTGTGTAATACTTGAATTTTTGTTAGTGTTTTGATTTAGTTTTTAATTGTTAGTTTTTAATTTACTAACTTTTTTTTGTATTTTTTATTATCGTATTCATTGTATATTCTGCATATTTTTCATTTTTGTGTTTGTTTGATTTTAATTGTTTTGTTTTGCTTTGTGTTTTTGCATTTTACTTTAGTTTTTGTTCTGAATTTACTTTGATTGTTTCACTTTTCTTTTTGAATGTGTAAGTTCTGTTTCAGAATAATGGACGGATCAGATATTACTCTGAAAGATTACATTCTGAGACTGATAGAAAAAATTCGATGGAACAATCAAGTTTTCAATTGGGAAACTGCAAAGTACAGTAAGATAAGGAGACAACTCAGTGAGGGGAACATTGATTGTCTCCGATTCTTTGAAATTAAATTCCCAGCTATTGTTTATGATGACGCATTAACTAATAAGGTAGATTCTACACCTGACTCCTCTCCTATATTAAAAGATATATGCGAATCATCTTTACTTCAGACTCAAATTTACATAGGCATGCCTGAAAAGAAAATTTTTAAGAAGAGATTTTATAAGAAAGAGAAATTTAACATCCTGAATATCGATACTGGTCTCTTTTCTTATGAGATACCTACATTTGAAAATTCAGAAATTAACAGTGTTGGTATTGATTTTCATGAAAACTTTTCGGAAAGTGTTCCTTGTAAAGCATTACCTACGAATCATGACCTCTATCTGTCTAAACCCAAAAGGGTATCTGTCTCCAATTTTGAACTTCTTTCATATATATACTTTAAAAAGTTCGTAATATGATCATGATTTGTTGGAATTTTAAAATGTATATACCAAGTTATGTAATAAAGAATTTATATATACCGTATGGTATTCCATTTGACCCAAAGTTTGTGTATAAGGAAAATAACTGCGGATGCCAAGGTACGCTTTACTTTTAGATTTGTGTTAATGATAATTATTGATTATAATATTGTTAATACGGTGTATGCACATGACCATGATACACCGTATCGATCACACAGTATAAAAAGGACATAATGCGCCGCACTTCTTTTCACACAAACATTAAACACAAACGAAAAATCCCCAAATCGATTCTTTGTCTTCATTTTTGAATCGGTGTTTGATTTCTCGATCCTTTTGACTGGGTATACAATGTAAATACCCTAATATTGTTTTGGTTTTGTTTATTTCTATTTCTATTAATTTAGGGTTTACACGAATTGGGGGATTAATCTTGAATTGATTATGAGAATATGTTAGGATTAGGATGAGAATGATTTCACATAACCTTAATTATGACAGAACTAATTTGAAACTCGTAATTGATGATTGAGTGAAGTTTAGGGTTTGGGATTTTGTATTCGAAATGGTATAAAAATGCGTGTGCGTGCGTTTTGAAGGAGTATTTGATAAACACTTTTGGTAAAATAATATTGAGGAAGTTTTGGTTTGTGCCACGTTTGCAGATTCTTGGGATATGTGAAATTCACTGACACCTTATACTGATACCATTTCTGATATGGCGTATTTCCTTCGTTTGATACGAAGCATTTTATTATTTTAAATTGATTTTCTCCCTTACTTTGATGTTGCGTATTTACTGAAAACTTATATGACATATCAAGCATACGCCGTATGAGGCGTATGGGATACGGAAAATGTGGGTTAACTCCTACAAGTACTCAATATCAATTTAAAGCTGATACTGCCATTGTGATACGGCGTACTCAACCTCTTCTATACGCCGTATGACAAATTTATAAACAGTTTTACTAAACTTACCTTCTTCTAGTATATTGAAGATGGTGCTTCAACATATTGTGCTCAAACCCCCATGGTTCAGATTCTAGTTTATGGGTCTAACCCCTGAGGGAATTTCTGGAGTACATGGATTGACTAGTGACATTTAACCACCGCATAATAAAATACAGGGGGGTTGTTATTTTGGCTAAAGTCGAGTGTGACCCCTGTAAGGAGAGGTTAAATGGGGAATAGGGTGCACATTGTGCCTACTAAGGTGCATATGTGCCTACTATTATGCATATTGTGCCCACTAAGGTGCATACTAGGGAATAAAGTTATTGAGTTTGAGGGACCTTGGTTACCTAAATTTTTTAGTACGGGTAGCTAAAAGGATTTGGATACCAAATTAGATTCGGTTGACTCCTTAGAATTTAGAACGGGAGACGTTAGACGCCAGATGAGTATGAGGAAGTTTATTTTGACCCAGAGACAACATACTGGGAGGGAGCTGCGGTTTATACCCGCCAGCTTCGTGATCTTCATGTTTACTTATCTTATTTTATAGGCATCTGGATGTTTTATTACCATTAATCTTTTGCTTTATCTAGTATTTATATAACCTCTTGTTATGTCAGTCCTTGTCTTGAGACTCTGTTATTTACATCAAGACTGGCATTAAGTTCAACAAAAGTTTGAAGAATCTACGTGTGATGAATCCGGAGTATTGACAATTCTGAGGCACTGATTTTTCAGTCTGTTCGGTAACGATACGGCGTATCTCAGTTCCAGGATACGGCGTATCTTATCTTTTAACTATTTTATTTCGTATTTTATTCCAGGCTCGATACGGCGCATCCCATCCCATGGATGCAACGTATCGGCTGACCTGATGAAAATTTTCTGTTTTAATTTTTAATTTTTAGTTTTGTTTTAACTAACCATCGATTAATCAGAGACGCACTAGCTGCGGTTTTCATATTCACTAACACAGGTTTTTCACAAGAAGTGGTGGTTTACATACATGTTGGTATACAGACGCCATTACACACACAGAAAATAAAAAGTTGCTCACAAACGCATAATGGAGGATCATACCGAGCAAATCTCAGGGGAGTTTGCCGATCTAATTCTTTTTATTTCCTTTTTTTAATTTCATTTTAAACAACGAGGACATTGTTTATCCTAGTGGGGGGGGGGATGGAGAATTAGAATGTCATGTCCTTATTTTTTAAAAATATGCTTAATATATGCTTAATATGCTTAAATTTAAAATTTTTCTAGCATGTTTTTGTGAAATCAAAGTTGCATGACTGCACACATAACCCTTATTTCTATATTATGAGAATTTAGCCTTATCCGTTTCCCAATGTTTCACTCAAATTCAACGAAAATATGAGTGTACCGGTGACTTGTAGTAAACTTTAGAATTTGGCTTGTATACTATTTGAGACCACCATAATCATTATTATTGATATAACTGGAGTGACTTGTCTAACTTGGTAAATTTCTAGGATTACACCCAAGTAGCCTACATATGTTGTGTTATATTTACTAACTACACTGGTTAGTTAATCCCCATGTTAAACCCTTTTGTTACTCTCAATTTTAGAGTAAGAGACCCCTAGAGAAAACCCTCAAAGCCATTCCTTTCTTTTCTTACACCAATATTTAAATGTTTCGTTACACCCTTACACCTTAGCCTACCCTGCAGATTTAAGTTCGTGGTTAGTTACTTTTGTAAAGTGTGTATTTCCTGTGTTCGTGTGTGTTTCTTATCTTCGGTTAAGTCAGGAATCGCACAATGCAATGGGAATGTGATAGTAGTTATTATTTTTTATTTTTCATGTGTTTGGTGTTGTCACTATTATTTTTATATCTGAAGAATAGAAAAGTATGGAAAAATTATCCAGATTTATTATGATTGTGATGTGGTGAAATTTTACACCATTAGTAATTTGATGTTTTAAATGAAAAAAAAATCCAAAAAAATGAAAAGAGAAAGAAAGAGTATGTTGGTACGTGTTATAAACCAAGGATGTAAAGTTATGTACTAGTAGAGATATCGCTACTGCCTGTTGTATTATATTTATGAATTGCGAGGGAGTTGGCCATTATGGGAACGCACGCCACCTAAGATCTATTCTTTGATTGAGAAATCATTTAGTCTAATTCGTGTCTACCTACTAAAGCGTGAGTTACAGTGTTAAATCGTAAGTTACTCTATGATTTGTGTCTTTTTCATGGGATGGTTGGAAAGTAATTAACCACACTTGTTTAATCTACCTGTTTGTTTATTTTATTTTACACCAATTTTATGTATTTCCCAAAGTTTTATACCTACCCTTTACCAAGTTACTTTATTCGTTGTTAGCTTTCGGGCATCCGGATATAGTAGTAGCTTAGTGAAAATGTCAAGTGCATGAATAAAGTAGTGACCATCCGAGTTTTTGAGGAATCAAATAACGCGCCAGCGATCTGAGGTTCACAACCTTGGTGACCATCCGTGATTTGAGGAATCGAGGGCTCGCGCCAGCGATCTACTAAGTTTGTGTAGGAGATGTTTGAATGAAGCTAGGTTTAACCCTTATCATGTTTAACCTAATTTACTAGTTTAGACTTGTCACTCCTTAGCTTTAGTGGTGGAGATGTGTATCCTTGCCTTGCTTATGATAGAATATTCGTCACGGCCGAGCAACTGAATGAATTACTTAAATGATACCACATAGATTAGTTGAGTGATTTGAGTGATTTCATTTTCCTACTGCATGAGGTGTTTAGTTGTGCAATCGAGATCAAATGAATAAATGCTTAAACTATAAAAAATCCTAGACTATGTTTAGGATACATTTTCATAAGTTTAATCAAAGATTTACTTGATGACATCAAATAACAATATTTTATTAGCATCATTTATCCTATGTTTATCGCTTGTTTTATATAATTTTATATGAGAATTGATACTTAATCGCTTACTTTTGTAAATCTCAGTTATAAACTAGCATTTAGTGAAAGTTAGCTATTTTGGACGTAAATTGGAGCAAAATGGATCAAGATGGAAAAGTCTACTGAACTGTAGGAAGATACGCCGTATCATTCTAGACAGATACGCCGTACATCAAGACTTATACGGTTATAAAGATCATTGCCTGACTTTGAAGCATACGCCGTATGGACTTTATACCATGCGCCGTATATGAAAACTTGGTCAAACGTGTAACTCCCCAAAAATTTGGTACTGCGGAAGTCTTAATCAAAGTTTTGGGGTGCTACTGGGATTGGTACACAACACAAGCATAGGGAAACGAAAATACATCATCCATTAATAAAACATTCCAACCAAATATTTAAAGTTTACAAGTATCCTAAAAGTACGTAAGTAAGCCCAAAATAAAATATAACGGTAGGTCCCAAGAGTTTATTAGAGTTGCCAATTGATCCTTCAACCATGCCCATTTTCCAAGCCTCCAAACATGTAGTATATCCATAACATCATCACTAATTACCTGAGAAAACATGCTAAAAAGGACAGCTAACGCTGGTGAGTTCATAGGTTTAAGCAGTTTGTAACAGTGGACCAAGTAAGCAATTTGCTACACTGGACTAAGTTAAATATAAATCACATAATCCGCATAACATCAATAAGCACAAGTAATCTAGTATCAATATAATAGAGCAGCAAGCCCTCTCTCATATTGACAGTCACAGTAGGGCCCTAGGTATATCTGACCTTAGCCAGTCAACAGGTTATAGCAAGGCATAAATAGGTTATATTGCTACACTGGTCTAAGACAAATATCAGTTGCATATATCTAACATTAGCCAGTCAACAAGTTATAGCAAATCAAAGAGTAGTAGTAGGTCCGTCAATATGGTTTTGCATGTTTTCTCACCCCAAGGTTTAGTAAACAGTTATAAGTAAAGTGGGGCTATAAAACTCACCCCAGTCCAGCAATGCAATAACATAAGAATATCAGGAGCAGGATAGCACAATAAACCAAACAGTAGTACACCACAACAACTCAATGGTAGTATAGCACAAGAGCAACTATGACAGCACGACACAACGGACTCGGCATAACCTAATAATATAAAACTTGTCTTAACGTATCTCCCATCAGCGTAAAAGTTTCCAAAAGTTAGCTATTCCCATTCCTAATTATTATTCTCATTTCGCTTCCAAAATATTCTCGTTATATCCGTTTATTAGTGTCTGGTATCATCGTTCGTGTAGTGGTGAAAAGACGCTGACTCAAGTGTACACACGCCAAAACAAGTGATGATAACAGAATCGTCGCGGAAAACATGAAGAAATCAGGGATTGACAACGGAAATGACTCACAAGGATCACACATGTAACCATTGTGAAAAATCCCACATTGAAATAAACTATCTTATAGAAAACTTATCCTTTTCTACGTGTAATTTTTTTTTTTTATTATTATTATTATTATCTGATCATAACTATCATCCTATGTGACGTAGATCACATCCTCGATAAACGTGCTCGCATGCAACCCAAATGTACTTAATATTTATTCTATGTAAACATTTTCATATGAAACTTTAAGATATCTCATTTGCCATTTTAAGTTAAATTGTTAACGTACAAACTGAACGTTTCTTATCTAATAAGAGTTTTTATGAAACCCTAAACTATCATAACAACATGTAGAAATAACAAAACCCTAGAAATACTAAAATACAATTTATTTGGGTAATGTACAAGTTACTAAAGCACAGAAACCCTAATTCCACTATAACTCCCGATAAAACCCTAATTTCACAAAACTATGATTTTACGTAATAAAATCACAAACCCTAAATAATATTTTTAGGAAATATATATGTACAAGTCCTTTAAACTAAAGTACAAGACTCTAATGCATAAAAACTAATTATTAATAAAAACCTTATATAAACTTTAATAATAACTATTTTAAAGGCATACTTTGTAATAATTTCATATATTAAAATAAATTTGTTAATTTATAAAATAGTTGTACAAACCTCTAAACCCATAGTACAACCCTCTAATGCACAAAAACTTAAAAACTATTTAATTACTTTAAAACTTTAATAAAAATTATATAAAAATTATATAAATTAAGGAAATATTAAAATTATATTTTTCTTATTTTCTAAACCCTAGTACAACATCCCTAAGCCTAAAGTACAAGTCCCTAAAGCACCAAATTATTTTCTTTTGATATTATGTAGCTCGATATGTATATATATATTTAAAAAACTTATAAAAATTATTTCTAACTAATACACCAACCTTAGAAACCCTAACTAAACCCTAACCCTAGAGTACCATATACCTAAGCCTAGTGTACAACCCTTTGAAGCCCATTTCGAACCAAACTCTTCCTAACCCTTTGATCTAGTTCGAATTCCACAAAAAACAAACCAAGCTCTAGTTTTTCTTAAACCCTAAGAGTCCAAATGTGAGAACCCTAGCCTTCCACATTTCTCCCCTTCTAGAAATGAGATACTTGTAAGGTTAGTAGCTTTCCACATCTCACTTTTCCCCTCCAACACATGTGGCGCCACAAACGGCTCACCACATCTCCCTTGTCTTCCTCATACATCCCAAAGCAAACCCTAGAACCCTTTAGAAGCCCTAGATCACTCCCTATATAAATACAAGACCACCACTTCTCTCTAACCCTCACCATTCACTCGACCTCACTTCCACAGCCCACAATCACCTACCCTATTGATCACACAGCCCTTATTTAAGTCTAGGAACATCCCAAGAAGCCAAGAAAGAAGGTAGAAGCAATTGTGGTCCATTTCCAAACCCTACGCCCCATTTCTTGCTCTATTCAATCTCTAAATACCTAGGTAAGTCTCTAATCTATTTCATTTCATTTTCTATACTTCAAATACCTCTAATAATACTAATAAATGAACCCTAGTAATGGTTAAACCCTAAAACTAAAATATACATTTTTTTTTCTTTTTGTTTTTGTCGAACAACACAAACACACCCTTAGTTATTATATATATATTTTTTAAATAGATAAAACATGATAAAAATAGCCTAAACATACTTAATATACTCATAACATACCTTAAAAACCTAGTTAGAAACCCTAAAATCTAAAACCTAATTTTTCTTTTTCATTTCATTCGAACAAACAAACACCCTTTTAATTCATTTTACAAGCCTAGAATACTTAAAACTAATTAGAAGTCACTTAAATATGTTAAAGATACTAAATATAATCAAAGATTCCTAGTTCGTAAGTTCTACAATCAAAAACCAATTTATTTTTGTTCTTTTTGATGCTGTCGAGAACCACATCAGATCCTGGGTTTGCAAAATAAAATTCGACCATCAAACGAGTCTTAAATTTTTTTAGATTTTTGCTAGAACAAAGTTCTATCAGCTATCTAAATATAGGAAAAAGAACGAAGTAATTTGGTTAAATTTTCACCGAGATTCGACCCTTTCTTTTTGCATGTTTTCTGCCCAGCCTATTCAAACAAACGCACCCTTTATAAATTTATTTTGAGCTCGTGAGCTTGAATCATGAGCTGAAACTTTGTCAAAACTAAGTTTATAAACTGATAATTAAGTGTACAAAACAGTCGTAAAAAGTTTTGCCATTTTCCGAAAGATATAATGCGTTTTTATGAAATAAGGACGCCGTGTGTAAAGCGACGGGAGTCTCAGGGGTATTTTCTACCAAAACTCTAAGTGAAATTTAAACAAGACTTGATTTGCTGTCGACTTGTAACTTAGGGGTAAAAAGTGTCACTTTTGAAACTACAGGGGTAAAAATTGTCATTTGACTAAAGTTAAGGGATAAAAATTGTAATTTTATAAAAGTTGAGGGGTAAAAATTGTCATATTACAAAAGTTCAGGAGTATAAGTTGTCAATACATGAAACTCTAGGGTAAAAAGCGTAACATTTTCTATAATAATTAATAATATAATAATTATTATATATTAATATACATATATATATATATTATATATAACAGGAGGCGTTACACGTAGATAATGCCACCTCAATGCTACATAATTATAATAATGCCACATAATCATAAACTATGCCACCTAAGCATGATTTTAGTCAATTAAAATTCAGATTAATTAAAAATTTGACATTTGCAAGAATCGAACCTGAGTCATTTAATCCACATACAAATGCTTCAACCACTGGACCAAACCAGTTTTTGTGATTTACAATACAAAGTAATTAAGTCATGCTTAAATAATTGATATTGTTAACCTATATTTAAGGAACATATTATTCATAAAATTGAATTATTATTATTATAAAAAAAATACAACCCTAATAAAAGATATAAACTTACGGCACACATTCATCCTCTTCATTCAGAACTTTAGGTCTCATCCCTATTCGATAATCGCCATCATCATCATCATCTCCCATTACCCTAATCTATATTGCTTCATCAGTAATCAATCAAATTCAATTTAACACATACTCTGTTCTTCTCCAAATCAAGATCCTATGATTATAAATTTGATTGTGTTTTATTATAACGTGTTTTCATTTGTTTTGTATATTTACAGGTTTTATGATCGGGCCATATATGAACCGAATTTAAAAAAAAGTAGACCGATTCATCAACTGTGAACCAGGTTTGTGAATTTTCATTAAAAAAAACAAATTGATTGATTTGTCTGATTGGGGGTTAACAGATTTTTGGATCATTTATCTTTGTTTGATTGATTTGAGTGTTTTTATTATTATTCAAGAATTGATTTGAGTGTTTTTTTTATACGATTAGCTGATTTACTTGAAGTGAACCCGCAAAACTATTTGGTAATTACATAAATCTCTTTCTGATATTACCAAAAACACCCATTACTTGCTGCAAAATGGTTCGAATAGGATGTTAGATTCACAACTGATGCTGCCATACTGAAAATCAACACAATAAAACCATGGTACTATGAAAGATGTTTAGTGTGCGGGCGAAAGGTCATAAACAAACCTCCCGTAACCAAATTCAAAAACCATGGGCCTCAATTCAATTTCAATACATACTCTGTTCTTCTCAATGTTTTTGTAACCTTCATATCAGCTAAGTCTCCTCTTGGTGTTTTTTTCATCTGTAGACCACGCTTGCAGCCTATACTATTCAATTTCTTCTTCCTTAAAGTAAGTACATTGAGTTGGTCTTGGTTTGCAACAACTACTTTGGCAAAATATAAATAGTTTTTTAAAGGACATATGAAAAAGCTTTTGATTTTCGTACAACAATCAGAAAGGAGCCTTTCTTGCAGCTTTTCCATAGTCTTTATGTCTACCCATTGACTATCAGTTTAAATCGAAAAAGGAAACTGTTTTATACGACTTGAGCTCATAAAGGATGATGCCGATATTCGAAAGCAGCTGCTAGAGGTTGGTGGAAATATAGCACACTGTACAAGTACATCTTTAAAAAAATTGCACAAAATTGATATTGAATTTATTTGAATATGCATTCTTTTGTACAAAAATAAAGTTTAGTTTAATTTGAATAGGCAATGTACTCAAGGGAAGTTGGAGGCTCCAAAACCAGTAATTATTGAATATGCGGCTCTTCCATTGTCAACGCATGCTCAGTAAGTTTTTACATACATTTCTGTTTGGTTTTTCTGTTATAAACAATATTGTTCTATTCACATTGTTCTTTATTCTATTACAGTAAAATTTCAAGCAAACTTGCTCATATTTACGACTTTTGTGTAGGTTAAGATCAGACATCCTTCTAACAATCATGAAAGAGCTGGTTCCACACTATCTTCAAGATAGTGGCAAGGTATGCTACATTTTATGTGCTTATTTGTGCAATACCACAACATGTTATACGGTTATGAAACCTTCCTTAAAGATAAAATAAATGAGAGAGTGCTCAATAGTCATTATAAACCAACTACCCCCTGATTTGAGGATGTTAGCAGTTGCAAAAAATTAAGTGACCTCAGATATCAGTTGGTTTAAACATGCCCAAGAACTATCTAAAAATGGGAAGACGTCACTGAAATGTCACGCTATGATAGATGTACAAATTTATCAGAAATTATACGGAAAAAAGTGTCGTTCTTTTGTTCCTATTGCTGAACAAAAATGAAATTGACCTGCAATTTAGAAAAGTAGGAGATCAATAATTATGTGTTGCATTTCTCATCTTCCTGTTGTTTCATCAATGTTTACGCGTTCGTGTATACTGTTGTGATATATGAGTTTGAATTTTTTTTCCATTAGAAGGGGCTCGCATTTGTTCTGCAAAAAGGTATTAGTATGTTTGTTAAGATTGTCGCATGGAGGATTTAAGAACTTTTAAACAATATCCAAATTTATGAAGCTCCTTAACAGGATATCGAGTATGGACACATATCTACAGGGATTCCTCTTGACGATATGGAATGCAAGAACGTAAATGGAACCATTCTTTGTGAGGTGAGCTATTTGGATCTCTAATGTTGTATAACCAATAGATTTTGAAGCTAATTTGTATTAAACTCGAGTTGCTCTCTATACAGGTTATAATCTCATTTAAATTTTTAGCCTTCATGTTGTCATGCTGCAACACATGATCAAAATGCAATTTTATGATACTGCTAAGGTCTTTGCCCGAGAGACTGCGATAACTTATCCCCCTCCTGGTATTCTATCCCAATGCAGATTGCATAACTATGAAAGTGAAAAATGTATGGGTGAACATAGGATGGTTGCCAGAAAGAGCTAATAACATGGGCAGATGGGGAGCTGCATTCAGGGGATGTGGGCAACAGGTGATCGTACACTTCAGGAGTCAGAATCAGGTGATCTAAAACCTTGCATCTGTACCTAACTTGGAACCAACCCCAACACATGAGTTTGGCCAAGAAATTGAACATGTTGTAAAAAAAAAATACAACCGGGTGAATATATTATGACGACCATATCAATTATCTTTTGGTTATGCTAATTTATGTATACTTTATGTTGAAACTTCTACACATAGGTTTTTCAAATAATCTGAACCATGGTCCAAATTCCTTTAGGAAATCACTTCTATGTTTAAGTGTTTTAGCGTTGAAACTTTGGCTAAAGAGGAAGGCACTTTGCTTACTGTTGCTTGCTACTTACCCCTTCCTCCTATCCCTCTAGCAAGAAGGTTAGTATCTCTTATTGGGTCAGAATCGAGAATTTTATTTCTTTTTATTTAATGTGGTTAAGTTAGATTTATATCAGTTTCTTTCAATGAATCCACTGTCAAGACCGAAAATGCAGACCTCCTGTCAAGACAGAAAATGTAGACCCAAGGTACAAAAACCTTAAAATGCAGACCTGTACTTCTGTCGTATCCAAATAAAACCATCACCAATCCAACTGGTAATATCATATCTAGGTATGCTTAATCACCATATACAGTAAACATATAACAAGAGGTACTATTTATTTTTCAGTTGCAATACACGTGTGGTCTATTGGTTGTATTTATATCAAACTTATGAATCGATGCGTAAGCTTTACCCAAACACCCCTCAAAATCCCAAATTACCTTTATTAACCAGACTGATTAATCAGTATGACTCGCATAATCAATATGACTCGCATGCTATTGTAGACTGTCGAGTAAGTATTAGATGGGGGAATAGTTCGTTAGTTTGTTAACATGGTGATCAGGGATTGCTTATAGAAACTGCTTATGCTTTATATGTGACGTTTGAATTCTTTAGGGAATGTACATACTCAACATAATGTTGCATACTAAGAAAAAAGGTACATTATTTTTGTTCAGCTTGCAACGGAAGTCCAGTGAAGCCGTGAAAAGAAGCTGGAAGGACCATGTATCAACTGAACGCATAAAATTTTGGCGCACCCACATCTAATGTCAGCCCTTCAACCAGATCATGTAGAGCCACAGTTAGATATGATACTATTGAGAGTTATCGGTCAAGTAAGTATGGTATACTTAGGATAATGTTTACCTTAGAAAATTTGAACATGTTTATCAAAAGGACAACTTTAATAAAAGTCAAGTATAAATCTTATGTAATCTTAAGCAATTGGGAAATTCACGAGAAGATAAGAATCTGCATTTTGTAACTTTAATTGTTATAACAAGGAAGAGGGGTTAATCATTTAGTTTTTGGCACATGTAAAAACCACCACCGAGAGCCTGCTACTTTGAACTTCCGATAAAGTGTAAAAATAGACAAATCAAATGTATTTTGGGTAATGGGTCAAATTGGTAAGTTTAAATGTAATTTTACTATATTAAATAATATTGAATTGCTTAAAAATAATTTTCCGTTAACTGACACCATCAAAATTATTCATTATAAGTCATGCCTGAACCTAATGTGTTGTACATTCAGGTAACTCTTAATTTGCCATAAAAACAAGGATTGGAGATATGTTTATCTTTAACGAGCCAAAATGGGCGATTAATTACTATATTAACGTTATAAATATCTTTATTAGGTTGGTGATTTAGAACTTGACCACAAATGTTGGGATAGACCTGAAGATATGACCGAGAAAAGACCTACTATACATGAATCTCAGTTTTTATGTGCCAGTCCACAGAATCAAACTTGATATTATAGGAGTAGCCAATTTGAACTATATTGATGAGTTAGGGTCGTTGTAAATAGTTTAATACTTGAAATTTCCCTGCTAGATTCAGCTTACCAAGTTTGCATGTGATCGTGATCTTTTGTATCCTAATTTCAGGCAGGGAAAATACGTTCAAAACTTGGATCAGAACTTGGCAATGCTGATGGTGTTGTTATCGAAGAGGGTAATGCTGGAGAGGCAGGGAAAATAGCAGCACAAAGTGGCATGCGCGAGTAAATTTGTGTTGCTAAATCATGTATTTTCACCTGAAAGTATTATGTACCTTTCTTGAGCTGGTTGTTTTCTGGTACGCAGGTCTGTGTTTTGCTTAAGTCCAACTGGTGATACACCATCATCTACTAGATTGTTTGATGCCATTGTTAGTGGCTGCATACCTATTATAGTTAGTGATGAATTAGAGCTTCCTTTTGAAGGAATACTCGATTATCGTAAGGTAAATGCGCCATTACCCATTGATGCATCATCATTTGGTGTCTCTTGAAGTTTTTTTAGTATCCTGTTTCGTGTCTGTTCTTGCACATTGCTTAAGAATTGATAACCAATGTTCTAATCCGATCACTCATTGCAGATTGCTTTGTTTGTTTCTTCAAGTGACGCTGTGCAGCCAGGCTGGCTTTTGGCGTATCTGAGAAGTATTAAATCTACACATATAAAAGAAATGTCAATTATTTTATTAACGTTATTAGTTGCTTTAATTGTCTTTGTGTATTACACAACACATACAAGCCAACAATTCATAACGTTTTATTCGGCACTAAGAATATTTATAAACAGAGATATACCACAATTAGTGGCTTTCCGGAAAAGGTAATTACATCGACGTTGTGCTATATATGTTTTAATATGGAACTAAATACATGTTAAATTTATAAGGAAACTAATTTATACATCCCACAGCTATGAAGAACAAAAGGGATATAATTTAAGATTTGAATGACAATCATAAACTTTCTTCTTAAGAATAAATTGGTACCTTTCAACTGTTCAATAATTAATAACGGTTAATTAATTTCCATTGTTAACGCATAAAAGATAAAACCACGTACTCTTAAATATCTTATTATTTGTCGGCTAATAAATCAACAATCAAAGTTGTTTACAAATGAGTTCTGTTTCGAATTTGAATTGGCATCATTAAATATGTGTGTTGGTATATTTATATATTATTAACTTATTTTTTAAATCCTAATAGCTTTATTAAAGGTGTTAAATAGTATTCCTTCCGTCCCAAAATAAGTGTCCAGGTTCACCTTTGACCTTAAATATTTTTTTTTTTGTTTTATATAATACTTGAGAAAAAATTATACCAACGAAAAATACACTTAAAACTCAATCCGTTCATATATTTTGCATCAATTATTATATAACACCCGCAAAAATATATAAGGTCAAAGTTGAAACAGTTTGACTATCGACGTCCTTAAAAATAACAATTAACTTTCTCTTAAAAATTTTCAACCGTAAACCAATAGCCTAACAAAATAAAATGAAATCGGTGTCCTTAAAAATAATTTTACGTTAACTAACACAATCAAACTATGAAAAATACACTTAAAAATAACTAAAAGCATCCAAATTATAATTACAAGTCATGCCCGCCCATCGGGCGGGCTTTAAAGTCTAGTATATATATATATATATATATATATATATAATATATATATATATATATATATATATATATATATATATATATATATATATATATATATATATATAACTTGATTTAATTAATAAACGAAATACGTTTTCTTCAATAACGAACAAACGAAGTAACTATTTAACGAACGAACGGAACGAAAACATAAAAATAAGAAATAAGATAAATTTTATAACTTTTGAAGAGACTTCATGTTGTCTCAAATTTAACGTTTAAACAATTACCGAAAACGTTACGAAACGAATTATAAAACTTATAAATATACAGTAACGATTACTGAAATTTGACATAACGAACCAGGTTGCGAGCCGGAGACGTTTATCAACTTTGTTTAACTTTGTTTTCCATCCAGACTGTCTAGGTGAGTTTATAGTCCAACTTTTCTTTATATGTTTTCTAAACTTGTGGGGAGATACATGCTACCAAACTGAACACAAGTATTTTCCTGATTGTTATTGCACTAAGTTAATTGTTCCCTATTTATTATTTATTATTTTAAAAGACCCTCGTATCATGCACCATTAGTCACCTGCTGGGTGAGCGCGAATATGTGAATAGATCTATTGGTCTGACGACCCATTTGTATTAATCGGATGGATATCTTCGTGGTAGCCGGTTAGACAGATGCATTATATTTGATATCTAATCTTGGGGGCAAACGACTACCATTTTTATTATGTTAGTGAGACTGGAAACTGTCAACGAATTGCGTGTCATGAGGTTTAGTGCAATATTCCGAATTGTGATATAACTGATTTCTTTTATTTAGCTGGTGTTCAAAACTTATTATAACTCTAAACACTATGGATTCACTCAACCTTTGTGTTGACATTTTAGCATGTTTATCTCAGGTAATTAAAAGATTGGACTTGGCACGGAGTGGCTGTGGACTTTCTTTTTATGATAAGAGTGTCCATTTTGTTATCATTCAACGAATAATGTATCTTTTATAACGTATTTCGAAACCTCCCGCTGGTACCTCTATATGTAAACTCTGATTTAAATAATGAATGATAACAATTTTATTTAAAACGTCTCTTTTCGAGTCGTTTTCTATTATCATGACTGTGAACCTTGAAGTAGCACCCCAAACTTATATTCCGTTGCGTATATCAAAAACGGGGGTGTTACAACACATAACAAACACACCAAGTAGTTGAAATGATTAGTAGTCATCGGTTATAATGCCATTATGTTTCATAAACATATTTGTTTTATTTAACCAAAAACTCAATCATGACTTATTCGTTCGTAGAACGTTCCAAGTCAAGTGACTTAATTAGTTTCCATTCCAATATATATACCAAGTTTGGTGTTGCAATTTCCCAATTAATTTAACTACCAATCAATTCATCACATCAAAAGTCAAGTCAAATGATTAAGCTTAAAAGCTTAATAAGGTACCCGGACGAATCGTTGGGTCCTTACCAAGTGTGTTAACTTGGTAAGCCCAACAATTCCTTTGTCTTGCTTATTAAATCAAAGCTAAACCCGCGCATCACAATAAATGATAAGTCTATGGGATAGGTTAAGCACTAATAAATCTCCTCCAACGGATTTATCGGACCCTTTTTGGGCTGTTCATCCCAATAAGTCCGATAACTATGTTGGTCGAGTTTATTAATGTTTAACCGGTCCGTAACTTCAAATAATCCACAATTAATTCCCTCAATACTACTATCAACGTACTAGTGTCAATGTGCCCTGATACGTCCTGTAACCTCGTGTTTTTTTGTTATTTCCCAGCTTATATTGTTCAAAACTTTATTTCTTTCAAAACTTTATATTTTACTTTTAACTGGCGTGTATTAAATAACAACTTACTTGTCATTTATTCACCATTTTATCTTTCCTTTTTATTTTCGTTTTGCAACATGTCACAAGATTTAGTAACATATCGAGTCACATTTCTAATCAAGTCTCGCGGCTATACGCCGGGTCAAAATAGTCAACATCTTCAATATATCAATATGTCTAAGTAATAATAATTTGGGCACGTTGAGGTCGTACCGAGACCACAAGGTCTCGGCTAACGCTCGTAGCCATATAATCACATCTGTAACAAGTTCAATGTTTCAAGTCATCAACAATCATCTCGGCCAAACTAACCTACGGCTCGAGTATTCCCAAGTTCACAATCAACTACAAGTTCATAATAATAATATTCATAATCGGATCAAAATAAAAGCCTCGCCGAGACAAAAGTCTCAGCTAATAATTCCAACCGTGAGCCAATTCTATTTGAACCAAGTATAACACCTCGCCGAGATGAAAAGATCTCAGCTACCACATAACCGTGAGCCACAACAAATCAAAGGACCAAAATCATTAAACACGGCCGAGACCAAGGGTCTCGGCTAGGAAATCTTACCGTGAGCCAACAAGTACCAAAAAGGACTAAAATAACTAAAAAAAAACAAAACCCAAATAATCAATAAGCTCGAATAAGCTCAGATTGAGCTTATTCCCACCTGTACGCACAACAACCAAAACCAATACTAGTTTTTAAATTATTAACGTGACTACAAGATGATACCAAACGATTTATATAAGTTTTTATGTGTTAAAAATTGTTATCCTCCCATTTTAAACCCAAAACCAATCGTTATAAAGAAAAACCAACTTGTTTGACTCCACACCATTTCACACAAGGGTGAAAACGGTGTGTCTGAACTTGTCTTCTCCGGATCTACACTTACACACAAAATAACCACAAGTGGTGGCGCGTAGGGTGACGGTGGTGGAGGGTATAGGTGCGTACACCACATATCTGTGGTGTAGGTGGTGAGGTGAGGGTGTTTGAGTGGTGTTTTGGTGGTGGTGAAGGGCGGTGACGGTGGTGATGGTAGTTTAGGTGGCGGTGACTTCAAGTAAGGGGAGAAGGAAGGAAGTGGTGATTAGGGTTAGTAAAATGATGGGAGTGGGAGGTAGGCAATGTTTTTATAAACCCAGGGATCAAAACTTCCAAGTTGTACAAACTAAGGGGTGCGGCCAAAATTATATAAAAGGGGCCAAAGTGCTGTTTTTCAAATCTTTCAACATAACGTTTCTCAGGCTCATTTAGCGTAGCAAAAATGCTCGTATGACATTTTAAGTTGCACCAACATTTTAAAATTCAATTTTTCGTTAAAAATGACTATAAATACGTCTATATTTATTTAACACGTCAAAATCAAATATTTCTTGTATTATTAGGTTTGACTGTGCCAACTCACGGTGTGCTCAAACATAAGTTCTACGGCCAAATTTCACGTATCAAATAACAATATTCCACGTTTAAATCTCGTATAATCTAAACTGTTCTCTAGTTCTCAGTTATCATGTTTAATCGCAACGCAGGGGTTTTAACTAAGTCTAAAAATTACTGGGTTCTCACAACCTCCCACCCTCAGAAGAAACCCGTCCCGGGTTTCAGTTCAAGTTATCCGTTAGGATTCAAAAGGAATAAGGATAGTTTCGCTTAATTTCATCCTCACGTTTCCACATGAGTTCGGGATTGTTTAAGGATTTCCAACAAGTTCTAACAACAGGAATGCAACTTGACTTAAGTCGCTTGATTTCACGATTCAGGATTTCGATAGGTTCCTCAATGGAATTCAACGTTCATCAAGCTAGAAAAATCCAGGGATCAAGACGGCAGTTTCTTCCGAAAGTGTTTCTTCAGCTTACGTACGTCAGGAGTATTGTGGACTTTGCCAAGTCCTGGTGGTACTACAAGTCTTGTGAGCTACCGGTCCGTTTCTTACAAGGATTTTAAACAGGATTAGTATGGTGAGGATTACACTTCCCACATTTACTAAATGGGTTACATCCTTCCAGGGTGATATCTTAAGCATAACCTTTCCTTCACTGGGGATTCAAGGGTTTCACGGTGTTCGTTAGTGTAGTTCCTATGATGATCGGGAGTAATTCGCCTTTCGCTTGCGATCTAACCGATTTATGACTGAGTTTGGGACTAGCGAGTTGGCTGTCTCTAGTTTCGGTTTGTTAGATAGGAAGTCAGCTCTTTTGACCATACGGTTCTTCATGCGGCACAGCCTTAATGCTGTCATGATTACTATGGTTGTGGGAAAATTCAGCCAAAGGCATGTATCTCTCCCAGCCTTTTTCGAAATCAATAACATGTTCGCGAAGCATACTTTCCAACGTCCGAATGGCTCTCTCACTTTGGCTGCTTGTTCGACGGTGATATGTAGTACTCATATCAAGATTCGTTCCTAAGGTCGTCGGTGTGATTCCTAAAAGTTGGACGTAAACAACTGTCTCGATCCGAATTGTTATATATCGGCACTTCATACGAGGAAACAGTTTCTTTCAAGCATGAATGGACAAGTTCGTCCATACTATTGATTCGGGTTAAGTTTCCAGCATTTGATGAGTAAATGGCGAACTGGGAATCATCCCTAAGGCTCTGACTCTAAACGGTTGCTTTCTATCTCTTCGACTAAAGGCGTCGGCAACCACGTTCGCTTTACCTGGATGATAACGAATTAACCGGCGACATCGTCTCATGTTTGGCTCTTCCTGATCTGGGACATGTTGCTGCTCTTATGGTTTCGGTATATTATACACTTCGTGCCATACAAATAGTGTCCCTAGATTTTGAGTTCCAGGACAACTGCACCTAATTCTAACTCATGAGTGGCGTAGGTTTCCTCTTATGTCTTAAGTTGACGAGGGGCGTAAGCTATTTCATTCTCAATTCGCATCAAAACAACTTGCAAACCTGTATGCGTAACATCAAAATTTACAACAACACCTTCACTTCTTCTGGTACCGCTAGGATAGGTATACTACACCATTTCTTACTTAAAAGTTGGAATTCTTCTTCTTCGTTTTCTCCCCAATTACAATTCACATCCTTTGAGTCAATTTTATTAAAGGTGTTGCTATCTCGGAAGACCTTTGATAAATCTCCGGTACCATCTAGCAAGTCCTAAAAATTGACATATCTCAGTCGGAATGGTAGGGGTAACTTAATCCTTAATAGGCTCAATCTTGGTAGGATCTATGTGAATACAATTCACATGACCAAGAAATCTCATAGTGGAAATCAAATTCGTACTCAAGGAGTTTGGCATACAGCTGTTTCCTTCTAAAGAAGTTCTAAGGTTACTCTCCGGTGTCTTTTGCGTTCCTATGTACTCTTCCGAGTAGTTTAGGATATTGGGGTTGGATACTGTAACACCCCCTAAATTATGAGTTAACAGCGGAAGACTAATCGGGCTGTTACGGGGAGGATCATAGTCATAATCATAGAAAACGGCTCAAAAGAGGCGTTTTGAAAGTTATTGCCATTCAAATGATATTTGAGGTGTATGCTTCATAATAGGACCGTTGGGGTGGCTCCGAAATGGTTTCATAAATGGTTCGGGCTCATAGGGTGCTAAAATCCTAAATTTTTTGCGCCGGAAAATCGGTACAGGTAGGGGTGGTGGTGTAGGTAATAGAGTCTCCGAATCAGCTGCAGGCAGTCACTGCTGAGTCTGCATATACTGATCATCTGTAAGTGGAGTGTAAGTAGGAGAAACTAAACGATTCCTCGGATGAGATGATGAAATATATGCCCATCTTGCTAGTACGTACGGGTCTTCTAATATGGGTGAGTCTGGGTTACCTAGTGCAACAGGTGTCATAGGTGGGGTGTTCGACATTGTAGCAGTCGAAGTACTGGGAACTATGGGTGAGGTGATAGATAATAAAGTGCTCTCGGACTCCATGTCCGATGATGAGGTGCTAAGGTGTGAGTCTGTAGATATGGTACTGTAACAATCCATAAATAGTAAATGTAAGTAATCAATAAAATGAGGGGTGTGAAAATAAAGGTGAAATAATCAAGTGTGTGAGAGTAAATGTGAAATAATTTCGATAGGTAATGTATTGAACATGGTGATATGCAGGCACGGAGGGTGTAATGTGGTATGGTGTAAAATCATTCATTTTGAAAGTGTAGTTATAGTCCAATGTTTGAAAACATTTGGTTCTCTGTAACTATATCTCTGATGCCAATCTGTAACACCCCCTAAATTATGAGTTAACAGCGGAAGACTAATCGGGGTATTACAGGGAGGATCATTGTCATAATCATAGAAAATGGCTCAAAAGAGGCGTTTTGAAAGTTATTGCCATTCAAATGATATTTGAGATACAAAAGTGAAATATCAGAGTTGTGAAATCCCATAAAAGGGTGTAGTAGTTTGAACTGAATGACATAATTTATTTTACACCACAAAAACCATCAGTTTAATGCCCACTCCGTGTCTTGTCTGCTCCGTTAATTACCTGAGATAAACATGCTTAAAAGTGTCAACGCAAAGGTTGGTGAGTTCATAGAATTTATAAGTAAATAGTTGATTTCAATAATTTTGAGTGTGAGGTGATAATTGAAATAAATACCAATATTGATGAAATAAGTAGTGAGTTACGTGGGGTGAAAACCATAAGTGATTTGTATGTAAATCAGTTAAACACAAGTGTAGGATTTCATGTGAATTATAATCATAATTTGAAATGGTGATGGTGCCGATTGCATGAGATTTACAATCGTAATTTGATATAGTCATATTACAGTTTTATATATATGTTTATATAATATATATATATATATATATATATAATATATATTATATATATTATATATATATATATATATGTATATATATATCTATACATTATATATAACAGAGGCGTTACACGTGATAATGCCACATAAATGCACCTCAATGCCACATAATCATTAAAATGCCACATAATCATAAAGTATGCTACTTCTTATAATTTATTTCCATATTCTATGTATTAAATTAAAAATTCGGATCTAAAAATGTTACTAACAAGGTTCGAACATGGGATCTCTACTAACACAAACAAATATCTCATCCACCAGAACAATGGAACTTTTGTTATTTTCTTTCCAAGTCAAAATTGATAAAAGCCACGTAAACTATTATTTCAACAATAAAAACATTATTACGTGATTAATTCATTATATCCTTCTTCTTTTTTTCTCAAAAACCCTGATATCATTCGTTCACCAAATTTTCCCAATTTTGTCTCAAAACCCTAAAATTTGAATGAAATTTTGGGTTTTATGATCAAGTTGAATCTTTAATTTAGAACAGGTATGTTGAATTAAACCATGAATAATGATTTTCAGTATGGGTTTTTATCTACTTCATAGATGTGTGATTGATTGTTGATTTTTGTTAAGGTTCTTTCACCATGAATTGTGTATTTATTGAAGCTCAATAGTCCCATTGATGCTAAAAAGGTACAATCTTTATTGATAATTTACTGCAAGCATAATATCATTATCTTTCGTTGTTGTTGAATTTAGTAGAGATTTAATTTTGGTGGTTTGGTCAATCAGGTGTGGCTGGAACACATGGTTTATGGTGATGATCAGTTCCAAAATTAAAATCCAAACAATGTGTAAGATGTTTACTTGATGTCAATGTGCTCGGATATTGATGTAGGCTTGGAGGGTGTGATTTGAGACATAATCAGTTTTCTTTCAGATCTTGACATGCTCTAAATCTATCACTACTTTAACAACCATTTGATGGCTTTGTTGTGCTGTTCAACAACATAAGAAAGATGTTCGTGACAAGCTGTTGCTGGATAGACACTATAGTATTGGCTGGAGCAGAGTAAATGAGTGAATGTTGAATTTTCTTCATTTACAAGATTACGCAAAATCAAGGTATTCCTTATCCTTCTACCATGATTGTTAAATTTGTCTATTTAATGTCGCGTTTGCCGTTTTTTAATGCCTCTTAGTACTATGTACAATTGTATAATAATATCTTGTGATGTGTCTGAATGGGGTCGATTAAAGCTAAGATGACCGCATATTGGCACGGTAACCTGCTAAGTTTGCAACCATAATTTTACACCTTTTGGTTCATTTTTATTTTGAGTTCGAATAATATTAGTAATGCCACCAGTGGCTGCTATGGGGATGGGAATGGGAATGACACGTGTAGGAATAAACCGACCCATGATTCCATATACACGTGTAGGAATAAACCGATCCATGATTCCATATTTAACAGCTCTTCCAGGATCACCCGTGCCAATAAAATTTGTTATATGCTAAGCCATATGTCATAACGCTATAAGAAGATACTTAACCAGAAGTGGTTTTATTTTATTTTTTTATGTCAACAGGATGAGGGAGAGTATCCGCTCTCAGAACCATTGCCAATATATATTTTTTGGCCTGTACGTACACCTAGGCCCGTTGCATCAAAACTTGCTGCTGACACTCCTTTTCTTACTGGGCAGGTATCTCTTACTACATTATAAAACATCTATATATATATTTTTGTTTTTTTCTATCATTGACCTTTAAGCCATATAATGTAGTCCTAATAATCTGTTCCATGTTTTAGCGTGTTCTTGATGCTCTTTTCCCCTCGGTGCTTGGTGGGACATGTGCCATTCCCGGTGCGTTTGGCTGTGGAAAAACAGTTATCAGCCAAGCTCTATCTAAGGTATTTTATTTTTAACATATAGTTATTTGTCGCTCATTTTAATAAATTTAATGCTGATATTGCTCCAGTATTCTCATTATTTTCCTTCATTATGCAGTACTCAAATTCAGATACCGTTGTTTATGTTGGTTGTGGAGAAAGAGGAAATGAAATGGCAGAAGTACATCCCAGTGAACATATTATTCTTTTTATTTCAGTTGTCAATATATGCTTATTTCTAATGTTGTGTGATAACATGGCAGGTTCTTATGGATTTTCCTCAACTGACAATGACATTGCCTAATGGTCATGAAGCATCCGTCATGAAACGTACTACGCTTGTGGCCAATACTTCTAACATGCCTGTGGCTGCTGGTGAAGCTTCAATTTATACAGGTAACACGATTTTAAGTGTAGTTTTTGTGCTAAATATGTTTTTTGGAACTTAGTAATTGTCACACATGATTTGTGTATGCTAGGCATTCCGGAATTTTTTATATGTCGTTGAAAGGTGGGATTAAGATGACGATGTTGAGGCAGCTCGCCTGTTATACAGGGAATACATTATAAACGAAAAAGCTAAAGGGCAGTCAAGCCTTTGGACTAATAAGCTCTAATAAGCTAAAATGGAACTAAATTAAGCTAAATAGAACAAAGTCTAATCCATATTATCCAATTTCCTAAGAATAAGATATAATAACTACCAAATAAGCACTCAAATAGACGAAATAAGCAAAAAAAAAAAAAAAAAAGAAACTGAGGTCTGCTGATGCTATGATGCAGGGAAATATTTGGCTTTTTCAAGCCCTTAAAAAGCTGTCCAAGAAAAATCTTAAAATTGTAAAAAAAATAGGAGTAGCTAGAAAAGCCAGCCAATATAAAGTATGCAAAGTTTCAGCTTATAATAACTTATCACTATCAAATTAAAATTCAACAAAATAGGGCTGAAAGTGGAAAAATAAAAAAATTGTGCAGTCTGCTATTGCAGGTTTGTGCAGACTGTTTTAGAGCTAAATTTGAACTAAAGGTTTGGGAAGCCTAATCAACTACTGAATGTGGTATTAGTGGACTGAATGAGACACAAAAATGCCAAAAGCTTGTGGAAAAACAGTTATCAGCCAAGCTCTATCTAAGGTTTTTTATTTTTAACATATAGTTATTTGTCGCTCATTTTAATAAATTTAATGCTGATATTGCTCCAGTATTCTCATTATTTTCCTTCATTATGCAGTACTCAAATTCAGATACCGTTGTTTATGTTGGTTGCGGAGAAAAAGGAAATGAAATGGCAGAAGTACATCCCAGTGAACATATTATTCTTTTTATTTCAGTTGTCAATATATGCTTATTCTAATGTTGTGTGATAACATGGCAGGTTCTTATGGATTTTCCTCAACTGACAATGACATTTCTTGATGGTCGTGAAGCATCCGTCATGAAACGTACTACGCTTGTGGCCAACGCTTCTAACATGCCTGTGGCTGCTCGTGAAGCTTCAATTTATACAGGTAACACGATTTTAAGTGTAGTTTTTGTGCTAAATATGTTTTTTGGAACTTAGTAATTGTCACACATGATTTGTGTATGCTAGGCATTCCGGAGTTTTTTATATGTCGTTGAAAGGTGGGATTAAGACGGCGATGTTGAGGCAGCTCGCCTGTTACACAGGAAATACAGGTAAATAATATTCCATTTTCATGATTTTTATCTAAACAAATGGAGTACAGTTACATTATTTTATATCCTGAACATGCACTCGCCTTTTTGAATATTATATCCCGAACATGCACTCCTTTTTACAACGTAATCATGTCTCTCAGATGTTCATGGGTTCTAAATTTTCTAGGGTACTAAGGCTCGCCAAGAATTCGTTTAGAAGCAAGGTTTAGGCTTTATATTTGGTGTGGAGATTAGATTATAATGCAGTTTTTATAGGGTATAGGAATGTGATTGCCCTTTGGTTGAACATATCTATCACTGAACCTCCTTTTCTTGGTCTGATCTGCAGTTGGAGGTCTTTTAAATGCCACATTTGGCAATGCAACGGAAATGATTATCTCGATATACGCACTAAACAGCGGGATGATTAGGGTTGTTCAACAATCATTATTAGGATCCATCTTATCTAATATGTTATTAGTACTTGGTTGTGCCTTCTTTACTGGTGGCATTGTACATTATCCAAAAGTTCAAATTACAAAGCATGGCCGCCCATATAATCACATGTATCATTGATGGTACAAATGAGTACGATAGGAGCACTCCCCCGTTTGCTTAGTTCATTTCATTAGTCTGCCCAACCACTGATGTAAGAAAGCACTTTACTATCTAATAACCATTACATATATAATGTTTATTTAATGCTACAATTTAGATTAGTCTAGCTCTGGTCAAATATGATAAAAATCATATAACACATGTTCTAAAATGCAGAAAGAGTACTCCGAACAATGGGCGTTGGCATGTGGAGAGATTTTACGAGTTTTGACCCATTACAACCGGCCGATTCTTAAGGCCGACCATCAGCATAAGGTAACAGATATAAGCATCAGTGGAAGCCAAGCTTCAACAAGTAACTCTCCTGACAGTGGAAATTCTTCACCATCTGCCCAGAATGAAAATAAACCACTGAGGCTGTTGTCTCCTTGGATTACTGATATTTTGCTTGCTGCTCCATTAGGTATCAGAAGTGACTACTTCCGCTGGTAAGGAGTGTCTCCAGAAGAAAGTTTTGTGTTTGTGTGCGTGTATTAATTTCATCAGTTTAAAAACTTACTGAAATTTCATACAATAATAGGTGTGGTGGTGTCATGGGAAAATATGCCGCAGGAGAACTCAAGCCACCTTCTGTTGGTAAGCAAACATGTTTTCACGTAACTGATGTGTGGACTGCTTATATTGATAGAGATAAAATAACACATTTTTCACCAACTGTGCAGTCATGGCTTCTCGTGGATCTGGAAAAATTCATCATGATCCGTATCGGTATGTACTCAGGTCTTCTGATAAACGTCTTTCCATACCTCTTTACATGAATTCAATTTCCCACAACTAAATTCATTATACCAAATACATGGATTTGGTTGTCAGAAAACAGATAAATGGCAAAAAAACATTGGATAACGAAATAAGATTTGTTTTTAGTAAGTATACACAGGTCGACCCTTTACCAGACAGTGACTTTCCAGACCATTTTCACGAGCAGATGCAAAGGACTCGACCCTGATAGGTAATCTAAATTAATAGTAATGATCTATAAATAAACCGTAGTATGAGAACCATGGATTTTATTACCAGAGTATATAGGGTGCATTGAAAGTGGTTTGGGTATTTTGGGGACATTAACGCGCATGACATATGAATTGGTATAGGGCCACTAAGTTATCTTTAGTTATTTATAATTCTTAATTTTAGAATGGAATGATATAGGAGGTTTATGCATTAACTTTACACCTTGGGTGACTTGCAAACTAGCTTGAACTATTTGATTTGTTATCTTTTAAAGCTATTTTTTGTTTTCTATTCTCCAACTGGTCTAACTCGGTATATCTTTTAGATGACCGGTATGGACGATTGGGAATACATAACCAATATGTATTATTTTCTATTCTAAAACAATCGTGGACAACGCTATAAGTTCGGAAGTTACAAAATGCAGATGACCCGTCTTTTTTATTGTGACCCACCGCTTCTGAAGGTATTTGGGGAAGAAAAAGTGAAATTTACAATGGTGCCACAGAAGATATCGAATCACTTGTCTCCACCACAACCTGTACACTTGGAGCATAAGATAAAGTTGTCAGGAAATAGTCCAGCTGGAAACGCGTGTTATGATGTACTGGAAACCATTGAGCGGCTGCAAGTGATGTACACAACTTTTATTCTGCTACTGGAGTTACCAAACCCAAGCCAAAATCCTTGAAAATGGTGCAAGTTCTGCTGCAAAAGATGCTACTTATGAAAAAAGGTAACCGGATTGTACATTAGTTTTCATATTGGCATGAGATGCGGCTTATGGTATAATTCTAACGAACTCTTATATTTGGCAGCTCAATTGGACACCGTTAGTAAGGAAGCAGTGCAAGAAGAAAACAAAAAGAACATATTGCATGTGTTGAGTTGTACCTAAATCGTTTTGTAAGTTTATGAAGCCTATTTACATTATCTTTGATGATTTTCAAATTATCATCAAGGGCTTGAATAAAATGATCAGTGCTAATGTTTTGGTATTTGGTAGATTCATATGGACATCTTTTTTCTCCTACGAGAGTCACCCAGTTTTGTGAATGATATAGTAGTTAATTGAAAATTAGTTTCAGTTTATCTATGATTACAAAAAACAACCTTAGTAATCAACAACAATTATTGCAATACAATGTTAAATCTTTTTATTAAAAAAAATACTTTTGCTTTTGCTTTAGCATGTTTATGTTTAGTACCAGTAATTGATAGCATGATGCCAGTTAGACACATAACGTGTTATAGCCTTATAGGATTCTTTAGTTATAATTCTCAACTTTTAGTTTCGACTTTAATTTGACAAAACACGACGGTGTCTCAGGTTCATTCCACTTGCTTTAGGTCTTAGGCATTTTCTGTACAAAAGTGCATACCTCTTCATTGCAACTATAACAAAATGTAATAAAAGTTTGTTTAACATTCTTATAGTTGGAAAAATGGAAACTAGAAAAAATGCAATTGCAACCCTTTTAAGCATATCACATTGCTAAAATGATTTTATCAATTGTTAAACATGGATTCGGGATTTTGGTATATTTGTATAATAATAATGGAAGAGGTTTGATCAGTTGTATTTGTTGCACTTAACTTGATCAATGTCATGGAAAAATTTAGTGTTAAGATTTTGGTTATACAACCTGTTTTAAAAAAACAAAAAACCGCTAAGTAACACCATCAAAACAAAAAATACAACTGAACATAAATTAATACATTTTAAACAATAATAAAAAACAACGTACTTAAGTAACAAATTTCCGTTAACCAACACCGTCACATGTACAAATTATAACATCACTAAATTAAAATCTAAAATAACTATCAAAAACAGATAAATTAAAATGTATATATGCATTAAATTATATATATGCATGTCTCTTTATCATTACGTAACAAATAACTATAAGTCATGCCTGCCCAAGAGCATCTTTCAACTCAATGTTTATCTTACCTCGCTTCTTTGTGCCCATTAGATCACATCGTAGCCTAATCCCTGCCACTTCCTCACCTGATAAGCACTCAGCAACTACCTATAATTTCAGGATACCCAAACTTAATACATACTATTATGACAACAAATACTTTTATTTTATAAAAAATAACCATAATTTTTACTATAATAATTATAAGACATGCCCGCTTGAGGCGTATGTCAACGATAATTATAAGTCAGCTTACCTGCCCGTTAGGGCTTATAAGTCATGCCCGCCCATCGGGCGGGCTTCGACAACTAGTATATATATGTATATATATATATATATATATATGTATATATATATATATATATATATATATATATATATATATATATATATATATATTTATTGCCCTAAGCCTCATGAAACGCAAACATTAACTGAGTACCGGGATTCGGTGGGGGGAAACAATCCAAATTAATGGCATGAGTTATGGCCCTCGGTGATAGGGGATTCCTATTTTAACTCAAATATAATGCACTATGACTAATATGACTAGCAACTAAGGCTATTCGACAAGTATAAGTAGAATAGGCAGTCAGCCTCCAACAGATTTCGAGTCTGTTCACTATATTCGCGTTCACTCGCAAGTGATTAATGGTTCATGATATGAGGGGCTTTAGGAATTAAGTAACTTAGGAAATATCAATCAGGTGATGCATATATAAAATACCTGTGTTCTATTTTGTAGCATGTAATTCCCTAAGGGATTGGAAAACATATAAAAATGATGTATGAATTCATGGTAATTCGTAAAAGTGTATATTACTTGTGAGAGTGAAAACAAGGATTATGTTAAATAAACAATTAGAGTGTGTCATCATTTGAGTACAATGTTTAAAGTAAAAAAGTAAATTTGTAAGTAGAACAAGCATGTATCTCCCACAAAGAGTATAAAGTGAATAAAATGAGTAAAAATGGGGCTATGACTCACCTTGTGGGTAACTGGCAAAGTGAAATGTGAAATCAAGTGAGTTACGTGAACAACTCCAACACACGACCTGATTAATGGTAAAGTCTGAGAATTTGACTTAATATGAATAGTGATTGTGAAAATGAGTAACAGATAACGATTTGGTTTGTGATGAGTGTGAGTGATATGCTTAAAATGCTTAAAATTTAAAAATAATATTATATATAATATTATCTTGATTTTATGTCTTTAAATCCAATAATATCGTTTCCTCGAAAGTGGTGAAACGAAAAGTGAAGTTAAATCGTTTAAAATTCGTTATATATAAATATAACGTATCGTGTTTGAATATATGAACGAAACGTAAAAATGAATGTGATTGAGTTGAAAAATATAAAATATGAAATAGAAATGAAAAGGGTATAAAGTTTTTGTTGGTCCTTGAACTTTTACAATTTTACATTTTCTACCCTAACGGAGTTAGCGTTGCACCGTTAGTCCTTATTTACATCTTTAGTCCAAAAAGGTCAATTTTGACATTTTACACCTCCAACTTACTGTTTTTAGCATTTTCTGTCCTCAAGTTATTGAATTTACATTTTTGATCATAGTTTTGGGAAGTTGGCAGTTTTAGTCCCTAAAGTTGAACTGTTTTGCAAACTTAATCCAAAAATGACAAAAAAAGTGTGAAATGATTTCCGAGAGTTTCTACATTTTTATAAAGCTTATTCAAGTCAAGTTCAACTGCTTATTGGTCAAAGAGCTTATTTTTAATCTTAATGGACTTAACGTTTATAATTAAATGCCCGTTAAGGATTTTTTATCCGAGGTGTTTTAAGGGAAGTTGGGCCTAGTTTTGGGCTTATTTAAATGTCACAAAAAGAATACAAAAGAGCTTATAGGACTAGCTTAAAGCCCAAACGAATTGTATATAAAGAGTTTTAACACGGTTCGAGTAGCATAAGCTTTAGGGTTCAAAAAGGGTTCATATGAGCTTATTACGGAAAACTTATAACATCAACTTATTAGGTGAGCTTGTGAAGAATCAAGATGTGTAATAAAATTTATATGTTGTGTGTATGGTTCGAATTTTAGTTGATCATTTCTAGTCGACATTATTGAGTTGAAATATAACTTATATTGTGTGTTATATATTATACGATTCAATATAAATTTAAAAGGGTGCTCTAAATGCATAAAATGAATATGTAAATGTCATGCGATGGTGTAACCATGGTTTCTAGCCTTCCATCAATAGGAGGCAACCACGTTTATGCGAAAAATGAATATAAGAAGCGTAAAATGCATGTAAACTATATATACGTTCGAATAAAAATTAAGTACGATGCATGTGTGATTGAAATCATAAGAAATGAATATGAGATGAGTTGTAAAGACTTACAACACCAAATGGTGGGGAGTTTAACGTGTAAATGTCCTAGAATCGAATGGAAAATCAAGTAACACGTATAAATGATCACTAAATGGTTCGACTAGGGACTTGTCGACATGGAAATGGATTTGAGTAAAAGAGATTTGGTTCCCTGCTTCCTTCTTGAAGTCTCGACAATGCACAAATGGAAAGAAATGGGAGATAAAATTTTAAGTGTGAATGCAAGAATTTATGGGTATGTATATTCGAATGTGCATGCTTGTATATATGTCGATATATACTAAATTTAACACATGTTGATGCATTACTTGATCTTGGCAGAGATTTGAGGGGGACAAAGAGACTAAGATTGCCTAGGAAGTCAAGTGTGTAAGATACAAGTGGTATACAATATATATGTGTATTATGTATGTCGATATATATGTTCTTTTAGGGGCAAGTGGAGATGACAAGGAAACATTATTAGATTGTGGCAGGGATTTTAAGATTTTTAGAAGATTTGCAAATATATTTAGGAGGGGTTTGTTTGTAGGATTTGGTCTTGTGTCGATTTGTGTACATATAAGCATGTGTCGACATGCTCAAAAGGTCCAAAACAATAAGTAACGTGTGATATCTAGTGAAAATGTGAGAAATACACTTGGGAACTCATATATGATCATAGAAAAATAATTGAGCTAGGTGAAATGAGTTTAAACCGAATTTGGTAAAATGATGGAAATATTAAGTGAACTTGAACGAGTGTTGATGGTGATTTACTTTGGCTCTCGTTCGTGTATCAAACGTTTGAAATAAAATGTGGGATTCGACATACTATTTCTTTGGTGGGTGAGGAGTCGAATGGTGTAAAAAGTTGGGTGTGTTGTGAGTCGAAATCAAAAGAAAACGAGGCCAAGTTAAGGAGGTTTAGCCATGTGATATAAGTGAATTAATAAACTTAAAAAGTGAGTTGGGCTTTGTGAATAGTACCAGGCCAATAAAAGTTGGGCCGAGAGTTGTGTGTGATCCGTTTTGTGTATATTGAGTATATTTGATTTTCGTGGTCCGCGTGTGAGATCGTTCCATTATTTGGTGAATCACGTTTCAACGTGTTTGTGTTATTATAATGTAATAAACAAAAAGTTCAAAATTTTCCCATAAAAATGGTTAACTAAACAGTGATGGTGATTAATACTTGATTAACATTTACAAATTACTGGGGAATTTTACAATTTGTTACTGATACAAGCACAACCTGTCCGATATAGAGTTCACACTCGTGATTTGTGAGGTTCATGAAGGCGGCTAGGGTATTGGCTAACCGACAGGCCTAACTAGGGATTTGTAACAGTCACAACGGGTATAAACGCAGCCTTCAGGATTCTCTCTTCCTGAACTCTCTGATGGTGGTATTCGGTTCACGGATCAATCCTTTACTAGTCGCTCGAACCTCGGAGCTGATTAAAAGATTTTCGATTCTCTGTAGGGGGCATCGGTTCTTTACAGTGGTCGGCTCATCTTCATATACTAGGTCTAAGCAGTCTGAGTCCTATCAAGCAAGGATCTACAGGTAACTTATACAAAATTTACGTTGGCTCCTCCATCAAACTAAGCATGTGTACATCGGTCCTTACTAACAGTCGACTAGTCTCAATGGTATACTTACCCCTTAACGTGGAGGATGAAATATGGGAGATCTGTGTTGATTGCTACTAGCAATTGGTCAGTCGAATCGGTAATGTTCTAGTGCAGCAAGTATGACTTCGATTAAGGACCTGAATATAACCATCGTAGTGTTTTGCATAAATGCCATAAGCAGTATATGTCTCACTCTCACATGAGGTTATGGATCATCATGTAGTTGTCCAACTGAAAACTTGTCTAATTGGTAACGAGGGTAGGGTAACGTGAAACGCTATACGGCAGAGTCATTCTATGACGGTAGATGGTGTAACATATCCTTTCGGATAGAGCATGATGCGGGATAAGGCTGGATTCATGGGACGGTAGGGAGGTAGGATTGATTCAGGTCACGATCTTTCTAACATAGGATGAGAAACTTAATTCTCGGTGGAGGTTTAAGCAACCATTCCTGGCAATAACATGATTCCTTACCTGAATTATATATAGGTGTACAGTCTTTGTATAATTAAGGTCAAATGATGTAATGTCAAGTTTAGTTACAAGGAGTAGGTAATCAACCTTTTGTGGGTTTACAAAATTCAAATGAGGTAGTAACGTAGCTAGTTGGCTTACGTTAGGAGTACGGACAATCAGAAGGTAATGTCAAGTAATTCGCTAAATAACGGCGATAATGAAAAGTGCAGCGCATAGGCATCGTTATATAGGACAGTCATTCCTTGTCGTCATGTTTGATTCTAGGTTTCTTCCTACTTCTTAATTCCTTCGGTTGTCTCCTATTTCCTTACTTTCATAGTTTCCACGTGTCCGCGGTTCTCGACGCTCCTTCCTGTGGTGTCCTTCATTCCACATCTAAAATAAGTGACTTTAGCCTTTCGATCTGACCCAGGGTTGTCTGAACCACTACACGGGTCTCAGATCTTCAGCCTCTGGCTAAGTGTCCAACCTAAAACACTTATGACATGTCTCAGTAGCAAAAGCCCTAGTGACCCCTTGTCGTTTGTTCGGGTGGTTGTTGTTCTTTGAGTGGTTCTCCTACTTCCTCTTGTTGTCCACCACTTTCTCAGTTGCGTCTCAATTCACTGAATCCATCAAACAGCGAGCTAACTCCATGGTATTGCGGAGAGTAGTTGGTTATGAAGTAATCATGTCATTCTTGGTAGATGCGGGAAATCCATCAATATATTGCTACATCCTGAGTGCTTCGGTATGAACCATCTCAAATCACAATAGTGACAATTTCTGGAAACGACGGGTCTGAGTTGGCATGTCGATGCCTTTCGCCTTACGATTTCAGATTTTAATTTTCCATCTTTCTCACTTCTTCACAGAGATGGTAGTTCCTAAGCATCATCGCCTTAGACTCGTCTCAAGGCATTGAATAAGTACATCAATACTGGCAGGTCGGGGGTAACTGTTCCACTAAGTCAAAGCTTCATCCTACACAATGAGCGAAGCATACTTCACCTTGGATTCCTTCTCGTAATTACCAATTCGGAATACGGTTTCAGTCTTCTCTAACTAATGCCTCAAGGCAACAACCCTCTTTAGTCCCGCCAGTCCAATTGTCATACAGCTCCAAAACTCCTTATACATTCCTATACGGGCATCATTTTCAGGTCATGAAGTTCCAGGAGAGGTGTTTGAGTGATTTGTCTAAGTTAGCATCTCGGCCTCTCATTGGACCACTAGCTGATCAATCAGGGCTCGTTTCACCGTAGCATGATTTGGTGGGACCTGTTTATCTGTAGTTTAGGTTGAAGTGACTAGAGGTCGATCACGATGATCGGTGTTCACAGCAGCAGTAGTTCGTGTTCGCGTGGTTCTGTCTGGGTTTTGTTTTGGAGCTATTAATCTGATTCTAAGACGTCAATGAGTGATAAGGTTTAGGATATCGGATATCGTCGTGTAGGAATTTTTGATCATCAATGTTAGGAAACTGGAATGAACATCAATCACTTTGACATGAATACTATTCCAATCATCGATAGAGGGTTCCAGCTCCACATAATAACCAAGTGCTCGGATTCTACACATAATCAAGATGGCAAGGGACTAAAGTCTCGAACTGTGAACTTCTCGACTTGGGGCATACGACAAACAATTCCATAACAAGTCACGTTCTTGGTGTAGCTGTTCTCACGGAAATTTCTAGGTCAATCAGACCACATGTTCCATCGAAATACAAATGGTGGTGTAGGACATACTAGGAACATGCCCCGAGTGTAATAGTTTTCAAGGCGGGTTTCCAAGTGACGCTACATCAGGCGTTTTGAAAGGGCAGGATGAATGTCCAAACCTCAGAGTGAAATGGTGAGGCTACATGAAAGAGGAGATCGTGAACATAACGGAAATATAGAGGAATGTTACCGCAAAATGGTAATAGTGAGTGAGGACTGGATAGGGAAGAGGCATGGTGCTGTGACAGGCAGTGAATAGTTACCACAATCCAAAATATCGCAAATAGTTGGCAAGTCATAAGGGTGGGTCATACACTAATAAATTCCTCCAACACACTTACCGGGCTCTTATTGGATTCCTCAACCCAATAAGTCCGATAACAGTGTCGGTCAGATCTATAAACGTTGGACCGACCCATAACCCCAACATAACATAACATAAAATCTTCCAAAACAATAATAACATGTATCGCAATATTCTAAACATATTCCCAATTCAAGTATCACATCACTCCAAATACATTTCCAGAATAATTTTTGCATGATTCTAGGCATGTTCTCAAGTCAAATACCGCATAATTCTAAGCATATCCTCAAGTCAAATATCGCATAATTCTCATCCTAGTTTCCCAAATATTCCAATCCCATTACAAATAGTTCATCAGCTTATCATGTCAATACTGGAGGCTTCGGCTTGGCAGGCAGGCATGCGTCGGTCTTAGGATCAATTTTTGAAAAGTGGTTATAGTCTAGGTTTTGGATAAGTACCCAGTTCTCAATAACCTTGGCTCTAATACCAATATGTAACACCCCCAAAATTTGTACAGCAGAATATTTAGAGTTTACAAATATCCTAAAAGTACGTAAGTAAGCCCAAAATAAAATATAACAGTAGGTCCAAATAGTTTATCAGAGTTGTCAATTGATCCTTCAACCATGCCCATTTGCCAAGCCTCCAAACACATAGTATATCCATAACATCATCACTAATTACTTGAGAAAACATGCTAAAAAGGTCAGCTAACGCTGGTGAGTTCATAGGTTTAAGCAGTTTGTAACAGTGGACCTAGTAAGCAATTTGCTACACTGGACTAAGTTAAATATAAATCTCATAATCTACATAACATTAATAAGTACAAGTAATCCAGTACCAATATAATAGAGCACCAAGCCCTCTCTCATATTGATAATCACAGTAGTTCCCTAGGTATATCTGACCTTAGGCAGTCAACAAGTTATAGAAAAGCATAAACAGGTTATATTGCTACACTGGTCTAAGAAAAATATCAGTTGCATATATCTAACATTAGCCAGTCAACAAGTTATATCAAATCAAAAAGTAGTAGTAGGTCCGTCAAAATGGTTTTGCATGTTTTCTCACCCCAAGGTTCAGTAAACAGTTATAAGTAAAGTGGGGCTATGAAACTCACCTCAGTCTAGAAATGCAATAACACAACAATATCATGAGTAGGATAGCACAATAAACCAAACAGTAGTATAGCACAACAGCTCAATGGTAGTGTAGCACAACAGCAACTATGACAACCCGGCACAACGGACTCGGCACAACCTAATAATATAAAACTTGTCTTAACGTATCTCCCATCAGCGTAAAAGTTTCCAAAAGTTAGCTATTCCCATTCCCAAGTGTTATTCTCATTTCGCTTCCAAAATATTCTCGTTATATTCGTTTATTAGTGTTTGGTATCATCGTTCGTGTAGTGGTGAAAAGACGCTGACTCAAGTATACGCACTCCAAAACAAGTGACGATAACGAAATCGTTGCGGAAAACATGACAAAATCAGGGAGTGACGACGAAAATGACTCACAAGGATCACACATAACAAACACTCCAAGTAGTTGAAATGATTGGTAGTTTTTGATTATAATGCCATTATGTTTCTTAAACATATTTGTTTTATTCAACAAAAACTCATCATGACTTATTCGTTCGTAGAACGTTCCAAGTCAAGTAACTTAATTAGTTTCCATTCCAATATATATACCAAGTTTGGTGTTGCAATTTCCCAATTAATTTGACTACCAATTAATTCATCACATCAAAAGTCAAGTCAAATAATTAACCTTAAAAGCTTAATTAGGTATCCGGACGAATCGTTGGGTCCTTACCGAGTGTGTTGAATCGGTAAACCCAACAATTCCTTCATCTTGCTTATTAAACCAAAGCTAAACCCGCGCATCACAATAAATGATAAGTATATGGGATAGGTTACGCACTAATAAATCTCCTCCAACGTACTTATCGGGCCCTTTTTGGGCTTTTCATCCCAATAAGTCTGGTAATCATGTCGGTCTAGTTTATTAACGTTTAACCAATCCATAACTTCAAATAATCCACAATTAATTCCCTCAATACTACTATCAACGTACTAGTGTCAATGTGCCCTGATACATCCCGTAACCTTGTGTTTTTCTGTTATTTCCCAACTTATATTGTTCAAAACTTTATATTTTCCTTTTCGCTGGCGTGTATTAAATAAAAACTTAGTTGTCATTTATTCACCATTTTCTATTTCCTTTTTATTTTTGTTTTGCAACATGTCACGAGATTTAGTAACTTATCGAGTCACATTTCCAATCAAGTCTCGCGGCTATAAGCCGGGTCAAAATAGTCAACATCTCCAATATATCAGTAAGTCTAAGTAATAATAATTTGGGCACGTTGTTAGGTCACAAGTTTATCAGACAAGATACTAGATCTAGAGAGAGAAAGTTAGAGAGAGAAAGAGAATGGAAGGTTAAGCTTAAGAATAATGAAATGAGATTAACATTAACCAACACCCTCTCCCTTCAAGGGAAGGGGTATTTATAGTAATAGTACAATAGATGGGCGTTGCCCTAATAACCAAATAAATAAAAGGACACGGCCGATGGGCGTTCTACACAGGCCGAACCTTAATAACCAACATAAAGGCCTAAGCAACCTATTACAACATATGACCGATACTTGATAATCTATGACGTGTTCCAAACACTTTTAAGATACTTTGGTGAATAAATCCGCCAATTAGAGAGGGTGTTGGTTAATGTTAATCTCACTTCATTATTCTTAAGCTTAACCTTCCATTCTCTTTCTCTCTCTAACTTTCTCTCTCGAGATCTAGTATCTTGTGTGATAAACTTGTGACCTACCAAGTGGTATCAATCGCCAACGAGTAAATTAGGTTGTTTTAGATTAGATTTAGTAGGAAATTTGAAGAATTTGGTTACTGTTCTCAGATTTAGGAGCATATTCTTTGAGTTAGAACTTGAATATGTTCGAGTTAGAAGATAGATTTCAAGTTAGAACTTCGAGTTAGCATCCATTCTCCGAGTTAGGAGTTGATTATCTCTGAGTTAGGAGTTTAATCTTCTAGTAAGCAGTAAGTTTTTCGAGTTAGTATTCGAGTTAGAAGACTATTCGAGTAAGCCTTTGAGTAAGCAGAATTTTCGAGCAAGCATCCTTCGAGTAACAATCTTCGAGTTAGAAGATTTACCATAAAGTTTTGTGTATACTGTCCGAGTTAGGAAATCAATACTTCTTCATTTGTAATCCTTCAACTAAGGGATTATATACTTGGTGAAATCTTGTTTTCGAGTAAGGTTTTATAAAGCAAGACAGTTCTTCAAGCAATCAAATTTTCGAGTAAGAGGCTTCGAGTTAGTACTGGTTTTCTTGGAGCAATCATCTTCCGAGTAAGGAACTTCTAGTTTAAACCACATTCTTCGAGTAAGATTAACTCTTCGAGCAAAGGAAATTTCTTCGAGCAAGGCAATTTCTTCTAGCAAGGGCAGTTATTCTTCGACTAAGGATTTATTTCTTCAAATCATCTACTTAGAAACCTAATCTACAACAACAGCCTTCGTTATCCTAAAAGATCCAACATCCACAAGTTACTTCTTCAAGATGTCTCAACCACCGAACTACAACTACTTCTACAATCAACAGCAACAGTATCTTCAGCAATAACCATATCCTCAACCACAGTATCAGCAACAACACATCCTCATGCAGCAACATCAATTTTTCCCTCAACAACAAGTCCCCCAACAACAACAATATCCACAACAACCGATGCAGTCCTACCAACTTCCACCTAAACAACCTCACTGGTTTGACCAGATGTGTGAAGCAATTAGCAGTCAACAATCAAGACACGAGGCAGGATCCTTAGACACACCTCCTATGCTTACTCTGGGTAATTATGTGCAATGGGAAAGTCGATTCTTACGGTTTATTAAACTCAAGAAACCGCATGGAAAGTACTTTAAAAAGGTAATTATTGAAGGACCATTTCCAGCACCTACAACAACGGTTCCTGGCGATCCAAATGCCATTCATCCAAGAGAAGCAACTGTGACTCCTGTTCCTGATGCTCAACTTACAGTAGAACAAGTACTTTAGAAATAAGCTAATGAACTAGCAATGTCTTACCTCCTTCAAGGAATTCCCAATCCTATCTTTCGAAGTATTGATGCACAAAAGATTGCTAAGGAGATGTGGGAACATGTACATCTTCTCATGGAAGGAACTGAGTTAAACCAAGAAGATATGGAATCAAAGCTCTATTTGGAATACACCATGTTTATGATAGAAGCTGGAGAGTCTTTAGAGTCTTATTACCATAGGTTTACCAATATCATCAACGACTTGGATCGGCACAACATCATTCTACCCAGGATTGCAATGAATACTAAGTTCCTAAGTTGTCTTAGCCCTGACTGGCACAAGTATGTGACTTTTGTTTGACAAGCTAAGAATCTTCACAACGCCTCATATGGGTTGTTGTATGATTACTTGAAACATCATCAGTCAGAGTTTGATAATCCAATGGCCACTTGAATTTTATGTTTGTGTGGCCTTTTGTAATATTTAGTCAAACAAAGCATGTTTTTTTGGGGTATTTAGTCACATACAATTAAGCAAAAAGTGGCCAAAAGTGTTAATAAGTGTGACCATATGCTGTTTAAAGTGAAGAAATGTGTATTTTGTGTGAGTATTGTTCATCCAATGACAACTTGAATTTTATGTTTATGTGGCCTTTTGTATTATTTAGTCACGCAAAGCATGTTTGTTTTTGGTATTTAGTCATATACAATTAAGCAAAAAGTGGCCAAAAGTGTTAATAAGTGTGACCATATGCTGTTTAAAGTGAAAAAATGTGTATTTTGCGTGACTATTGTTCATCCAATGGTCACATGAATTTTTAGTTTGTGTGGCATTTTGTAATATTTAGTCACACATCGAATTAAACAAAGAGTGACCAATAATGTTGATAAATGTGACCATATTATGTGAGTGCATCTTTTAGTCACATGGTTACTACTGCTATTACTAAGTTAGTACTGTTGGAGCAGATTTGCTACTGCTAGTACTAAGTTAGTCCTGCTGAAGCAGAGTTACTACTGCTAGTACTATGCTAGTGTTGCGGGAATGAGTATATATATATATATATATATATACATATTATATATAACAGGATGCGTATGACGTCATCAAATGCAGGATTGATGAGTAAGCAGCTGGATTGATGACTAATCATGCATTTAATCCTACTAAGCATGCCACATAAGCAAAGTTTGACCAAATTAATTCGCATTGACCAAATAAATTTTGGATTAAATTTTTAAAAAAATTGTCATTTGCAAGATTCGAACATGGGACATTTAATAAACATAAAAATGCTTTAACCACTAAACCAAGCCATTTTTTGTGATTTACAATACAAAAAAAGTAAGTCATGCTTAAAAATTTGATATTGTTAAGCTATATTTAAGGAATAGATTATGCATATATTTTAGAGCATATACCGGATTTAAAAAAACATTAAAACATCACGTAACTCAAAACAATACCTACAAATCCTAAATCAAAATAAACCCACACACAACAATTTTTTTTAAACTAACCCTAATGTAAACCTGCTAATCATTATACATGTTTTTTCTTCCACAGGTGGTCTTCCTATGAAGTCTTCATCAGGTATGTGTTTTGTTCTTAAATATATGCATGTTCCTAAATTCTTTATTGATCTTATAATATTGCCACAGTATGATGATTGGTTGCTATTGTTCTTTACTTGCAGCAACCATAAAATTGATATAATAACTTCTCAGAGTTATTTGGATCTGTATTATAGCTAACTGAAATTAATCTTATTGAAACAAAAGTATGTAATTACTGATTGAGTGGTTAATTGATTATACATTGATTGTGTGAGATGTATGACCCATGGTACCTTTATTTTCGTTTTTTTATAGAATCACGACCTTGAGACAGCCAAGGGTGATCGATTATCAGCAATTTTTGGATATGTTTGAAGCAAAGTTCTTTCTGTCGGCAGCTAAGAGAAAAAAGTATCTTGAGGCTAAGCTCAAGCTCAGTTAACTTGAGGTGCCTTGCTTTTCTTCTTTCTTATTTTTCTTTTGGCCTAAGGATTAACCATAATTATGAATTTACACAAATAGACATCATTCATATTGTTAATACTTTGGATTATTGTTATTTATTTGTTTCATTAATACTACTGGCTCAAGAAAGTTAATACTGTTAGCTTTATCGGATATATTGTTAGTACTGCCAGCTTTGTCAGATATCGGACAAAGTGCAGATTTGGTACTCGGTTGGTTTAGAGATCTTGGACGACACACATGTAATGGGGTATGTTTTTCTTTTTAATTTTTATAATCGTTTAAAGCACGATTTATGGTTCTTCTCTTATTTGATTTTCCACGACTTCATCATCTTTATATAAATACAATGTATTATAATATATGATGTCAATGTTTTTATAAGTTGTTTTATGGAAGATGTACGTAGGAGAGCCTGATGAATATTTTGATAATGGTAGTAGAAGGACAATGGAACAAATTTTGGAAGTGAATGTTTTTATAAGTAAGAAGTGAATTTGATCAACTTTTGAGCTTTCATGAACTTATTGATATCTTTTGTGAGTATACTGATAGAGTTGTGAATCAGCAGCAGCTGCAACAGAGGTACTCTTTGCAGCAGTGTAAGCGTTTTCATATCCCTACAGCAATTGCAACCAAACTCGCCTGAATTTGATCGGTATGCGCAAAATGGTAGCACTTTTCTTTGCTCGAGGCCCGTATTTAAAAGATGAACGAGGTATTCTAGAAACTATTTGATTGCAAGTCAACTCTAATTGATGTTGGTAGGTCAGATTGGAGGGCAGTTAAGCCACCGTTAGGACCCCAAGTTGATGAAATCGAAGCCCTTGGTGAAGGAACATGTAATGTTTATTCAGCCTGTTGTTCATATGCAAGGTAAGCTGAAGGAACTGGGACAACTGGTCTCTAAAATTTTGCGAAGGTAAGCTATTGTTTATGTGCTTTCTACTTCATTTATCATGTAAATGATGATGTGATATCAGCTGCAACCCAGATGTGATCACATACAACGCGTTGATAAACTGAAATAGCTCTTATTGACGGGTTTTGTAAAAATGATAAAATAGAACTGGCTGTGAAAATTTTTGATGAAATGTTGGGAAAGGGTTTTGTTCCAGATATAACTGCTTATACATGTTTCATTGATGGTAACTTTAAAAATGGCAATGTAGAAGAAGCTTTTGATTTAAGGGATAGAGTGGTGGAAAGTGGTATAAAGTTTGATCTTTTATCCTATACGTCTTTGATTTGTGGGCTTTGTAGATGTGGTCGAATCGTGGAAGCAAGAAACTTTTTTAACGAGATGATCACAAATGGTGTTCATCCTGATGATATTATTTATGGGTGTCTTGTGAAGAAGTATTATGAGTTTGGTAATACAAGAGAAGCCGAGGAACTGCAAAGTGAGATGGTTGGAAGGCAACTTATGAATGGAATAAGTGAATAGTGGTCAGGATTTATGGATTTGATACAAAAAAGTGAGAAACTTCGTGTTGCTTATAGATCGGTACACATGGGTATTGTGATACTTAGTTCCTGATCCAGGTGAGTGATTTTAACAGATTGGGTTCACACAAATCTCTAAATGTGTATCATGCCTTCTTCAGCGCTGAACTAAGGTATGATAAACTTGTCATCATGTTTTAGTTTATACGTTGTTGATATAAATAATGCCTAAACAGGTTATTAATATTTTTCGATATCTCGACGTTTTGATAATCACAAAATGTAAAATCATTAATCGGAAAATTATGACGTAAACAAGTATTTAGTTATAAATATCTATTTCTACAACTCAAATCACTTAATAACTAGATTTTTTATAAAACATCAAAAACATTTTATATATTTTTGAAAAACATTTTTGGTATTAAATAAAAATGTTTAATCTTTTATAAAAATATGAATTCAAATTTTTAACCAAAATTAGTTAAAATGTTCCAGAAAAACCTTCCCCACAAAAGGACAAAATTGGCCAACGTTCAGTAGGGGCGGCCCCCTTAATTTTGCTAGGCGGCCCCCTTAATAATTAAGGGGACCACCCCCTATTTAAGGGGACCGCCCCCGCTCCAGTAGGCCTCCAGCTGTCCAGTTCTTCTCCTATAAATACCAGCCTTCTCCTGGATTTTTACTTACCTTTTGCACCCCAAAACTTTCTGTTTTAAATCTTGTAAATACTTTCTAAAATCCTTTGATCATATAATCTTAAGCTTTGGTTTCCAAGTGATCTAAGCTTCCTTCTTTCAAGTGCAAAAGAAGAATACTTCTATCAATCAAGATTAGAAGTATTACAACTTAGTATCATCTTGTTACTTAAGTTGTTAGTTTAACAAAGTTTGTAAATCATTCATTCATTTGTGTGTAAGGTGTGTATAGTAGATTAATGTTGTATGTAAGTAGTGAAGAAGTTGTACAAGTAGTTGTGGTATAGAAGTTGTGAAGACATAGTGTAGAAGTTGTGAAGCCGCGAAGTAGAAGTCGTGAACCCGTTGTGTAGAAGTTGTGAAGCCGTAGCTTTGAAGTCGTGAAGTCCTAGTGTTGAAGTCGTGAAGCCGTAGCATAGAGGTTGTGTAGCGGTCGTGTTCAAGCCTTGAAGTCCTAGTCGTGAATTCCTAGTGTTGAAGTCGTGAAGCCGTACCATAGAGGTTGTGTAGCGGTCGTGTTGAAGTCGTGAAGTCTTAGTCGTGAAGACATAGTGTTGAAGTCGTAAAGCCATAGCATAGAGGTTGTGTAGCGGTCGTGTTGAAGTCGTGAAGCAGTCGTGAAGCCGTTGTGAAGTAGTCGTGAATAAGTCGTGAAGAAGTTGTGTTGTGAAGTTGTCAGATTGGTTCTAGCTACGATTAGAACTCGACATTTAGCTTTGTGTCGTTAATCCGGTGTAAGCCAAAGTCGTGTAAGGTTTTCTCCGCCATAAGGGAGCTTATTGAAGTTGTGAAGAAAACTCTCGAGCTCGGTGCTCGGGGAGTGGAGTAGGGCAAGGAAGGTGTCCTTGTAGCCGAACCACTATAAATCTCTCGTGTTTCGGTTAGATCTTTCCATACCTTATTTACTTCTTTACTTATATCGTCATTACATTCATACACATAGGATTATATAACTGCTAGTATTTATTAGAGATTGACTTCACATAAAGATCAATTTGAAAATCCATTTAAGAAACCAAAACATTTACAATCAATTTAAAAGAATACATATATAACTAATAATAAGATTTAAGTTTTAACAAACTTGAATCTAAGTTTTTAAAAGTAAACAAAGCTTTTATAATAAATTAAAAAGACGTAAAACTATTCAACCCCCCTTCTAGTTTTCCACAATTGGTATCAGGAGCCACGTCAATCAAGATCTTTAAAATATACTATATTTTAAAACTTGAAACGATCTATGGAATCCGAAAAATATTTAGAAGGGGAATTGATGCAAACACCATCACTATTTGAAAACCATACTTTTCTTGAATGGAAAAATAAATTTGAAAGTTATGTGAAATCAATTGATCTAGATCTTTGGCATGTCATTTCGATTGGTGATTTTCAACCAACAAAAACGATTTTTGAAAGTGAAATAAAAACGCATTTTGAAACTCAAAATGATTATTTAAAAATAAATAATAACAAAAATAATGAAGCTAAAATAATTATTTACAAAACTTTGCTGAAAGTTGAATATGAAAGAATATCTTTCTGTAAAATGGCAAATGATATTTGGAAAAATCTCTTAAACTTTCATCAAGAAAAATGTCAAGCCAAAGATGAGGATTTTGATCTTGTACATGAATTAGTCATTTTAGAAAATTTAATAGATAAACATTTAGATAAAATAGATACATGTGCTACTAGTTCAAATGTTGTTAATGAAGGTATTAACGACGAAGACTACATCAATCAACTCCAAAGTGAACTCAACCCAATATCATGGAGTGACACAGACGAAGGAGAAGATCATCATCCGGTATGTGACGAATGCAAACTAGATAAAGCTCCAAATAAGGTACAATCCAAAACCAAACATTTTTGCTATGATCCATTCATTTTAGAATTTTCAAAACTAGAAAATGAGTTTAAACATTTTTGCAACATAGATCTAAAAACTATTTCTAAACATAAATCATCAAAAACTTTTGAAAGTAATCTTGAAAAAGAAATAATTTTAGAAGATAAAATGTCTAGACTTGAAAGTAATATTGAAATTGATCTAGAATGCAAAATATGTCAAGATTATAAACTTGAAATTAAAAGATTAAATGAAAGAGCAAAAATATTAGCTAAATTTGAAGAAAGCTCCAAATCTCTTAAATTATTACTAAGTTGTCAAAAGCCATTCAATGATAAAACCGGTTTAGGATTTAATTCGGATAACTCTTCAACAAGTAAATCAAAACAAATTATAATTAAAAAACCTAGTAGAGAAATTTAGATATAAGGCTATTTACTGTGATTATAATTTATAAGTCAAGAAATCCATTGTTTGTTCTTCAAAACAAACTGTCAAGGAATTCTTGTACTTCTTGGTGACATCTTCTCCACGTGCATATAAATGCAATGGATGTCCCCAACTAACCATCTCGGACCCATGAGAATCTGGGTACCAAGCTGTTTTATTTGATTAGGTAATGAACGCAAAATGGAATGTAACTCAAATCTTGCGTTAACCTACTCATATTCAAAACACGCGCATGAAGACTTATTTATCTACAAAAATGAGGATGGAACGAAGTGATACTCATCTAATATTTACTACCTCATATCATGAAGAAATACTGGACCTGAGATAAGTCTTCTTTTTAAACTTTCCTGAGTAGTTACTTCTTGCATATAGTTATGATAATCACTGCCTTAAGATATGCTTAGTTTGATAGGTTGCTTTGCTCTCACACTACTAGTTATATTACTTGCTAATAAACTAGAAAACCTTAAGTTAATTCTCCTAGGCATTAAATAAAATGTTCTTTATCGAACATACAATATTTAGTCATCACTATCGTTTAAATCGCATAATTTATTGAAAAGGATAGCATGAGACAATAGCCTTAATCAATCAAGCATGAGATTTTTTTTTAACAACTCCTTTTAAAAATGAAAATCTTCATATTTTGGAAAATGATTTTTCAAAAAGATTATGTCACTTCTCCATTAAACATGTTTTTATCAAAACTAAAAAGTGTAACAACTTCTTTTTATTTCCTTATAAAAACATTTTGAAACAAATTCAAATCTACCTTGGTGAAATAATTTTCATACTCAAATAAAACCTACTTTCAAACATTGTTGAATAATGCCCAAAAACCTTACTCAAATCATGCTTGATCCAAGTCTAGAAATCCATGCTATCACAAAATTCCCATCACATAGACACTTGTTAGGATTAATTAACTAGCTAATTAATCGTCATAATAATGGTAGTATGAATTACTTGCTAATTATATGTTGTTTTCTTGTTCATATATACATATATGCTTCTTGGTAAATGAGTAGGTTGCATGATAATTAAAATTGCTTAATTGAATGTGCTTAGCATACATAAGTTATTAAACTTTAAATTGCCTCAAAAAGAAGTTGGACTTGCTTGAAGCTAAACTCAAAAACACAACCTTTTCTACAAATCTCTGCCAAAAACCCATTTTCAGAAATCTGGAAGTCAGCAGATGGGCGGCCCTCTTAAATACCTAGGCGGCCCCCTTAATTATTAAGGGGACCGGCCCCTATTTAAGGGGACCGGCCATCTGGAGACCCGGTTTACTGTTTCCTTTTTCAATTTCCAACCCATTTTATTCCATACTTCCCAAAATTCACAAACACATTTTGTCATAAACCACCCACCAAAATTTACCTTCCTAAACCACATCATTCCTTCACTATAAATGCACCTCCTCATCATAAATGCCCATTCACATCATCCACTCAAACATGTCATCCTCCAACTACCCAAAATCAAAACCCTCAAGAGTTGCCAAAATCTCGGTGAGACCAATTTGGAGACCAAAACTTGACACATGCCATAACTCCAACTCCACATGTGATGTTGCTCAAAGTCAACCTAAGCCTAAACCTCATACTCTCACTCCCACAAATACACCCTTATCACACCCATGTGAAGAACAAGAACAATCCCAAAACAACAACCCAAATCTCATTCACATCACCCCACATCTCCCTCAATCCATCAATGTACCATCATCACCCACTCATAACTACCCAAGCTCACAAGTGTCTCCACCACCAAGAGTGTCACCACCACTCCCTACCATCAACCATACTCCACCATCATCACCCACCAACGAACACTTGAAGTTCGTTGAAGAACTCAAAGAAGCCCATGAGCTAAATGCTCTTCTTGCCCTACATCTTGCTCAAAGCAATCTTGACCAACCTTCATCGAGTTCTCCACCATCACCACACAACAAGAGTCACATTGAGAAACATGTCAACAATTGTCCTTGTTGCATCTTTCTCCAACAACAAACCATTGCTCTAAATGAGCACTTCACATGGATTGAGTATCTTCTCACAAGACCTCATCCAACATCCACTCTTGAGCAACATCAAAACCTTCACCCATCATGGTTCGCTCCAAACTCACCACCTCCAAACTCTACACCTCAAATGTCTCCACCATCACCATCTCCAACCTCCACACACCCAAACATATACCTTCACTAATCCCATTTACTCATCCTCTAACTTGTTTTCACTTCAAAAACCACCTCCATCATCAAGCAAGTCAAATGGATTTCTTAGGCAAATTAGAATTCTCTAACAAATGTATGCTTTAAGCACTATGTATGTTGTAACAATGATTATGTTTGTCACATAATCATTTTAAATTAATGAATGTTTGTTTCTTTCTTTCCTATATATGGTTGCTATGAATGTGTTGTTTCTTTTCTTGTTTTATTAAGATATATGCTTATGACATGCTTTCAATATGATCTTAGTAGTTTACATATAACCTTTATTCTTTTTAATATGTTCTTGTTATTATTTAATCATTCTTAATATACATGATCCAAATGGAACTTGCTGCAAAAACACCCTAAAAATGACCTTTTTCTGGAAATTTTTCAAATTTGGTCGCCTGGGAAATCACCAGATGGGCGGCCCCCTTAATTCCTTAGGCGGTCCCCTTAATTTTAAGGCGGCCGCCCAGCAATTAAGGGGACCAGCCATCTGGACAGTAAATCTTACTGTTTCCTTTTGCGTCATGTGACCACTTTTACCTAGCCCCAGCTACCTTTACCCTTAATGCACGAACTGAACTTGGAATATTACCACAAAACCTCCACAATTTGCCTAAATCAACCACTCTTTCACAATATAAATACCTTCCTTACAATTAACTTTCACTTCATCAACCATCACCTTCATCAAACACCCATTTTCCTCCACCATGTTGTCACCAAAATCATCCATCTCTAAGACTCCAAGAAAGCAAAGACTGGTCATCATACCACTAAAACAACTCTTCATTGACCTCACCCAAGATGACATCAAAACTCCATCACCACCACCTCATAATTCATCCCCAAGTGTACCTAATGCACCATCAAAAACACCCTCTACCCATGGAGCTTCATATTCCTCCATTCCATCCACTTCATCCATCAATGACTACATCCACACTCACCTAACATCATCACCAAGAACATCATCACCACCATCCACTCAAGAACCTCCATCCACTCAACTTGCCATTTCCTTATCACCCATTACACCACTTGATTCTCATTTTTCACCTCCACCAAACCCACAACCATTTTTTCCCATACCTTGGCCATTACTTGAAGCCCATGGTGACACTTGTCTTTGTTGCATCCATAACCGGACCATAATCTTTGGTCTTAGAGATGAGATATTCTATAGGTTTTCATCACTTGAAAACATACTTACCAACCAACCTCCACTACCACCACCACCATCCTCACCCACTACACAACCACCACCTCCATTGTCACCCAAGTAAGCACATGCAATGCTTACTCAATAATAAATTTTCCACCCATTTTGTAAGCAAGCTCCATGGAAGATTATGTTGTCTAGGATGATTATGTAGTTGGAATTATTAGCTAGTGTAGGAATGCTTGTACTCATGTATGGTTGTGTAATTATACACAACATTTATTTTTATGAATGTCTTTATTTTCCATGCATGCTCATTATTTGTGCTATATATATGCTTGTGCTTCTAACATTTTTCTCGCAAGCGTTCCATAGCTCGTTTCCTTGGTGCCCCCAAACGAGGGGGAGTACACATCAAGGGGGAGTTATCGTCCCAACAAATTTCAGTTCTTAAACTTGTCGGCATAACCTTTTTGATTCTACAAAAAGGGGGAGAAATAGATGTAAACTCACAAAATACTTGTCTAAAAACTAATTTTTAGATTTAATGAGTTTAGATTTTGTAATCATCAAAAAGGGGGAGATTGTTGATATAAATAATGCCTAAACAAAATTATTAATATTTTTCGATATCTCGACGTTTTGATAATTACCAAATATAAAATCATTAATCGGAAAATTATGACGTAAACAAGTATTAAGTTGTAAATATCTATTTCTACAACTCAAATCACTTAAGGTATGAATGAACTAATGCTTAATGCATTATATGATCAAAGGAACATTTTCTTAATAACTAGATTTTTTATAAAACATCAAAAACATTTTATATATTTTTGAAAAACATTTTTGGTATTAAATAAAAATGTTTAATCTTTTATAAAAATATGAATTCAAATTTTTAACCAAAATCAGTTAAAATGTTCCAGAAAAACCTTCCCACAAAAGGACAAAATTGGCCAACGTTCAGTAGGGGCGGCCCCCTTAATTTTGCTAGGCGGCCCCCTTAATAATTAAGGGGACCGCCCCCTATTTAAAGGGACCGCCCCCGCTCCAGTAGGCCTCCAGCTGTCCAGTTTTTCTCCTATAAATACCAGCCTTCTCCTGGATTTTTACTTACCTTTTGCACCCCAAAACTTTCTGTTTTAAATCTTGTAAATACTTTCTAAAATCCTTTGATCATATAATCTTAAGCTTTGGTTTCCAAGTGATCCAAGCTTCCTTCTTTCAAGTGCAAAAGAAGAATACTTCTATCAATCAAGATTAGAAGTATTACAACTTAGTATCATCTTGTTACTTAAGTTGTTAGTTTAACAAAGTTTGTAAATCATTCATTCATTTGTGTGTAAGGTGTGTATAGTAGATTAATGTTGTATGTAAGTAGTGAAGAAGTTGTATAAGTAGTTGTGGTATAGAAGTTGTGAAGACATAGTGTAGAAGTTGTGAAGCCGCGGAGTAGAAGTCGTGAACCCGTTGTGTAGAAGTTGTGAAGCCGTAGCTTTGAAGTCGTGAAGTCCTAGTGTTGAAGTCGTGAAGCCGTAGCATAGAGGTTGTGTAGCGGTCGTGTTGAAGCCTTGAAGTCCTAGTCGTGAAGTCCTAGTGTTGAAGTCGTGAAGCCGTACCATAGAGGTTGTGTAGCGGTCATGTTGAAGTCGTGAAGTCTTAGTCGTGAAGACATAGTGTTGAAGTCGTGAAGCCGTAGCATAGAGGTTGTGTAGCGGTCGTGTTGAAGTCGTGAAGCAGTCGTGAAGCCGTTGTGAAGTAGTCGTGAATAAGTCGTGAAGAAGTTGTGTTGTGAAGTTGTGAGATTGGTTCTAGCTACGATTAGAACTCGACAATTTAAAAGAATACATATATAACTAATAATAAGATTTAAGTTTTAACAAACTTGAATCTAAGTTTTTAAAAGTAAACAAAGCTTTTATAATAAATTAAAAAGACGTAAAACTATTCAACCCCCCTTCTAGTTTTCCACATACATGAAACAAGTAAGAAGTTAATTTGATCAACTTTTGAGCTTTCATGAACTTATGGATATCTTTTGTGAGTATACAGATAGAGTTGTAAATCAGCAGCAGCTGCAACAGAAGCACTCCTTGCAGCAGCATAAGCGTTTGCATACCCCTTCAGCAGTTGCAACCAGACTCGCCTGAATTTGATCCGTATGCGCAAAATGGTGGCACTGTTCTTTGCTCAAGACCCGTATTTAAAAGATGAACGAGGTATTCTAGAAACTACTTAATTGCAAGTCAGCTCTAATTGATGTTGGTAGGTCAGATTGGATGACAGTTAAGCCACCGTCAGGACCGCAAGTTGATGATATCGAAGCCCTTGGTGAAGGAACATGTAATGTTTATTCAGCCATTTGTTCATATAAAAGAGATAAAAACTGTAAAGTAGTCGCTGCATAATTTTGTGCATTAAGTAGTTATCGTTCAAGCCTCACCAGAGGCAGTGTGTGTGAGTTTCTTATATTAGCAATATAAATATAAATAAATCGTTGAATCACGGCATGCCAATAATTTATGGTTCTTTATTTTTAGAAATGTGTTAATTTTTTAGACCTTCATTTACAGTGTTCTCTGTGCAGGGTTTGGTGATCAAGAAATATTTGATGGGTTGACAGATGGCGAAGATGAAAATGGTGAAAATAATGTACAACTATAGGTAAGCTTAGTTAGTTATCTTTTGTTCTTTTTTTTTTTATTAGAAATGGACATGATATTATGTCAGAAACTGATCACCTATTTCTGTGTGATGTAAATTAGTAAATGTTGTTCCAATGACCATGAAGTTTGGAAAGGAGTTTAAGAAACAAAAGGTACCCGAATGGATCGAAGCCTACGTGGACTATAATGGACTAAAGAGAGTATTACAAGAAGTCCGAGAATTCAAACAAAGCAAAGGCCCTTCAACACTAGCGAAAACTTCACAGCAGAAGTCATTATTACTCATACCCTTTAGTGGCCTCGACATGCGAAAAAGCTTTGATGAGACTAAAGATGATGATATCGAGAACCAAGTTATAGCTGTCGAACCCGTTCATAAAGATGATAATAGAGAAAAATACAGCACCAATTTTCTCATTCCAACTCACGAAGGAGGACAAAGTGAGATTACATTTTTTGAGAGGCTCGATGAAGAGCTTAACAAGGTGAACACTTTTTATAGGGACAAGGTAGAAGAAGTGATTGAGGAGGCTACTTTGTTAAAAAAAATTAATTAGTCTTATAACTTATTTTTTAATAAACGACGACATTGGTATTTCCATGAGGTGAACAATGACTACACCTATTGGGAGATGTGACCATTAACAATCAAGTGTATAACCGACCATTTGCAAAGGGGGTACTGATAGTTAATAAAAATCTCTTATGATTTTACCGCTTATGGAATTATTATAATGTTAGATTGTGGATCATAATATGGAAATGCATATGATTTCAGGTTACTAAGAGAGACGACACAGATAGAATCTAATGGCACGGGTGGAACTAGAGATCAGAGGGTGACCTACTTCTTAATGGGGTTTATTTCATCCCATCAGGAGCTGGAGCCGTTGCGAGCTATGCTCGGGCCTCAAGTTTGGGTGCAAAGTCATCTGCTTTGTTTGGGTAGCTGATCGAGTATATGTGAGGTGACTCCACTATTTTCTACTTTATATTGCTTGAAACTGTTATCTAATGGTTGCTGCTGGAGATAGCCTGGCTTTTAACTTTACCATTGTGATACATACAGCTTGACAAGAATGCTATAAGGTTTCTTATTTATAACTATGTATATATACAGTTTAGGTGTGAGTTTGGATCCTGAATCTGAAGCATCGTCTTCGTCTTTATGCAGGTCTGTCTTCTCAAAAATGATAACCTCAGAAATGTTAGGTCAAAAGTATACCCGTGGTTAGTTTTTTTGTCAATTTATAAGGCATTAAATGTATTGTCTTTTGGTTTTATTATCATCCATGGTTTCCACATCCATGACTGTAAACCCACTGGAAACGCCTTGATGAGAAGCTCCGTTTCTTATTATGGTTGACGGACAATGGCTGATGGTGACGCTATCTCCATCTTTGGGTCAAGCCATGTATGGGTCGATCACAATTCTTTAATTGTGCTGATGGACTCGTGGATGCTGTCATGGGCTCAACTGCAATCACCATTTCAATCAATTACTTCACTCATCACAAGGAGGTGTGTAACTCTTAATTAAAGTAACTGATTAACCATTTTTCGAAATACGATATCTGATGCATTTAAAGCATGTGATATTGTTGAGCCACAGTGACTCGAATGCAAGAGACAAATTAATGCAAGCGACTATTGCCTACAATAATTTTAGAGAAGGTCTTATTCAAAGAATGCCAAGGTACTAAATATCAAATTTAGTGCACAAAAACATGTAAGCAGAAATTAATTAGTCTTATAACTTATTTTTTTATAAATGATGACGTCGGTATTTCCATGTAGTGAACAATGACTACACCCATTGGGAGATGTGGCCATTAACAATCAAGGAAGTGCAGGCCTGACCATTTACAGTCCAACTGGACTATGACAAACCATGACACTTTGTGCTAAGTAAAAACTGTTATGGCTACTGCTACCTAAAGGGGTGTTTGGTTATAGCTTTCTAAAGGGGTGTTTGGTAAATAATTCACTGTATATATGTATTCAACCAACAGAACAATGTTCCTTATGTATAATTGCAGATTCAAACGAAGAAAGGGTTCTTGCTTGGTCTTCAGCGTGTGCCATCAAGCACCATTAATTTGGGAATATAAAGTGGAACTCCTGTTTTGCTTCTACATGGATTCTTTATGGTGACTTTACCTACTGCTATTAGTTTATTACTTTGTCAGACTAAAAATCAGAATTCAAATCATGACTGTGTTAATTGCATTGCCCAATCAAGTTAGGATTGATAGAAAAGTGGACCAGTGAAAGGTTTAAATAATTGAAAAATTCTACTAATATACCGACGTTACCAAAAACATAAGTCATTTGTATATCGTGACTGCCCATTGGATATGCCTTTTGATAGTATTACCTATATATTAAAAATGGTCCACTCGAGTTAGATATGATTGCGTCTCCAAAGAACCAAATGATTATAATTTAAAACTTAGTCAAAATGAAACTTAGTCATCTACCGTAAGACCTCATGGATTTCTTTATTTGTTAAGATCAACCAGCACTTTCATAGTATAGCTTTTGTAATCACAACTAATGTATTAGTTAATTATAATGTTTTTTTAAAGGAAGACATGAAAGTGTCACTAAGTCAACACATAATGAGTCATTTTCACTTACATAATAGTTATCGGTATTCTCTTATACCATAAAGCTCAATAGTTACACTTCCAATGCAGCACCATGGTGGCATTTCCCCAACCGCAACTAAGCCCGGCAACAGCAAAGATGCTACTAAACCTGATCGTCGCCAAAATGGTAAGCCACTGCCCCTGGATTTTTGTATCTTTATAACCATATTGAGGAGTCGTAATAGGAGTGTGTCAATGGCGGCTTGCAATGCTATCATTGACCTGACAGAGGTTAAATCAATGTAATACTGGATTATGCTAATGCTAAACTAAACCACTTCTAAACTACTTAAAAATAAGCACTTCGGTATATATTTTTTTTTATTAAGTTTTAGAAGTTTTCAATATGATTTATGTATTATGGGTTTAGGTTACATGTGATAGTAAAAAAGTACCACCATCACGAATAAGCACTTTGTAAAACCTTCCTTTTTTACCCATAATAAGCAGATTGAAGCAGTTTCAAAGTTGATCACTTTTTGAAAACTGCTTAGTTTGACCCAGTTGACCACTTTTTGGAAATTGCTTCTTTTTACCCAAATAAGTTGAAAAACAGAAGTAGTTGGACGACCCAAACACTTTAAACTGCTTCTGACCTTAAAAATAAGCGGATATAGAGATAATCAGAAAAAGTTAGCAATCCCAAACACCCTCTAATCATGTTTGATGCTTTTGAACATGCGATATTTAGTGTAATGTTTTTCAATAACTGAGGTGAAATGCATTATTCATCCATAGATTATTTGTGATTAATATTATTTTAGGACAGCATCCCGGATGGCAACGTTGAAACAAACAACAGTGATGTATCACTACCTGTGTCCAGATGGTGCTTTTGCTCCTTTGGCTGCTCATATCTACTTCTCTGCTGCCTCGCTTCAGGGTAAAAGCCACTAAAGAAGCTGAAAATAGTCAGGTGGTTAAGATCGAAAGGGAATGATTGAATGAAGGGATCAAGAATGGAAGTACCTTGAGCTAGCAAAGGATCATGAATGAAATACGGTTGACCTAAAAGAAATGCGTCAAAGAAAATGACGAACGTCTGTTCTCGAACGGGTGATATACATGACTCCCAACAAAAGGCCAAGCGAAGATGATCTGCTAATGTTTCTTTCAAGGACAACCATAAGGAATTCGGAGGTCAAACTCCTTGAAAGATTGCAATGTAACTTTTATGTAATAGTTCATCCCAACAAAATGCCAAGCGAAGAGGATATGCTAATGTTTCTTTCAAGGATATCTGAATGCATTTATTTATTTTAAATCCATGGCATAACAATAATATGTTACTAAGTTTATATGCGTTAACTTTAGAATAACTAAAACCAACCAAATTATAATTACAAGTCATGCCCGCCCATTGGGCGGGCTTTGAAGTCTAGTATATATAAATATATATATATATATATATATATATTATATATATATATATATATATAACAGGATGCGTATGACGTCATCAATTCGCAATTGATGAATAAACAGGCTGATTGCCCAGTAATCATGGTTTTATTCCACCTAAGCAGTCCACCTAAGCAATGTTTGACCAAATAAAATTCGGATGTTTGACCTTTAAATCCGGATTTAATTTGTACAAAAATGTAAGATGTTGGATTCGAACCTAGATCTGTTAGTCCACAAACAAGTGATTCAACCAATGGAGCAGGCCACAAGTTGTGATAGATTACTCAAAATCAAAGTGTAATGTGTTAATGACACCACATTTTTATATCATTTGACTAAATATAAAAAAATGACGGTTCATTCTTACTATATTTTTTCTCCAAACCCTAATATCATCTTTTCATCTATTCTAATGATCGTCACTTTTTATTGTGTAGTCGATTTGGAATTTGTTTTCAGCTATTCATAATTCATTATTGATCTTCGTAACACTTTTTTGATATGTTTACAAGTGTGTTTCAAGTTTTGATCATTAACTATATTTTAATTACATGTTGTGTTTTTATTTTACAACACCAATGAATTGGTACCCAATCCGTAATATCGTATCCAGGTACACTTAATCACCATATACAAAAACATATAACAAGACATACTATTTATTTTTCAGTTGCAATAGACTCGTGGTTGATTGTTTTGCATTGTGTTTAGAAGAACTTATATAATATGGAATAATCAGAAAGCTATGTATTACAAGTTTCATAACCAGGTTTGTGAATTCATGATTTTATTTTAATAAATTGAATTGATTTGTTTTCATTGGTGATTAGGCACGTCCAAGAAAGCACCTATCATCTTGGTACTCGACAAGAATATTCACGTTTGTCATACTTCTGGTGTGGATAACGTGTCTGGGTATATTGCTTTGTAGCACAAAGTTCATGGACAACTGTAGCCCCTTTCACGCCAGGGGCACAAAGTTTACGAAGCTACACACAATGAATAAGAAATAAATGATAAATCGTATGTATAAAAAATATAGCATCCAAAAACTACTATAGATTGCTGGTAGATGAAGCTGTGTTTGGATTGTGCAGTTCTACAACAAAGGCTTGGCCTTGGAAAAGGAGGGTTGAGAATTGCTCCTGAAGAAGCATTTGTAGAACTAATTCAGGTTTCTATATGCGTTTTTCGACTTTTTTCTTTTATAAATCATACCTGGCTATAATATCTCTGTTGGGGCTCCTATGTTGAATCTGAAGCATCGTCTTCATCTTTGTGCAGGTCTGTTTTCTCAAAAACGATAACCTCAAAAATGTTAGGTCAAAAGTATACCCGTGGTTAGTTTATTTGTCAATTTATAAGGCATTAAATGTATTGTCTTTTGATTTTATTATCATCCATGGTTTACACACCCATGACTGTAAACCCACTGGAAATGCCTTGGTGAGAAGCTCCCTTTCTTATTATGGTTGACGGACAATGGCTGATGGTGACGCTATCTCCATCTTTGGGTCAAGCTATGTATGGGTCGATCACAATTCTCTAATTGTGTTGATGGACTCGTGGATGCTGTCATAGGCTCAACTTCAATCACCATTTCAATCAATTACTTCACTCATCACAACGAGGTGTGTAACTCTTAATTAAAGTAACTGATCAACCATTTTTCAAAATATGATATCTGATGCATTTAAAACATGTGGTATTGTTGAGCCACAGTGACTCGAATGCAAGAGACAAATTAATGCAAGTGACTATTGCCTACAATAATTTTAGAGAAGGTCTTATTCAAAGAATGCCATGGTACTAAATATCAAATTGAATACAAAAAAACATGTAAGCAAAAATTAATTAGTCTTATAACTTATTTTTTTAATAAACAACGACGTTGGTATTTCCATGTGGTGGACAATGACTACATCCATTGGGAAATGTGACCATTAACAACCAAGGAAGTGCTGACCCGACCATTTGCAAAGGGTGTACTGATTGTTAATAAAAATCTATTCTGATTTTACCGCTTATGGAATACTTATAATGTTTGATTGTTGATCATAATCTGAAAATGCATATGATTTCAGGTTACTAAGAGAGGCGACACAGATAGAATCAAATGGCACGGGTAGAACTGGAGATCAGAGGGTGACCTACTTCTTAATGGTTTCGACACTCCATGTTCTGTTGATAAGATGTTTTAATTCTATTGTTATTTTGCTATTTGAGTGTAAATTTTGTGCTTTTATTGAATAATTGAGCTACAATTGCATGATGAATAAGTTTATAATTGCGGTTTAGGATTCCTTATTTCAACAATTTATTATGCTATGATATATTAAGCACCTTTGTGTATTTAATTACTCAAGGCTGTTTACTTGATCTAGAGCAACTATTAGACCTGTTTGGCTGTTCCCTTTTTAGCAATTTTTAGATTATAACTGTTTGACATTGTAGAGGTAAGGTCAAAATACATATCCTCAAAAGACATGCTCATAACTAGATGGGTCAACCTCGATTTTTTAGGCCTTTGTTGTGGTATTTTTAGAAAATGCCAGATGAACATGAACTGAAACTGTGGTCGAGATATGGCATTCAAGTAAAAATCAAATGGTGACTGAAACAGTAGTTTATGCAAAACAAAGATTTTAGAAAATTTCGTGATCCTAAGTAATTTATTTGCTTATTTACTCAAAAATCAAGACAATAGCACTTTTTTCCCTTGTACAGTAAATAGCTGACTCTGTATACTTTCACCATTGTTTTCTTAATTCATCAGATATACTAAACAATACAGCTGTAGTAATGCAGGTCATATAGGAACACCATGAGTATGGATATGTCAACTTAACTATTATAGATACGCCATCCGAAAATGATCTTTCTAATAATCCATCTTTTACATATATAATAACATTGACCCCATTATATAATATTGTTTAGTCTCAAAATTGTTACTATGTACATTGCATATGATACTTGCCATCACTAACAATATGTACATATATTTTATCTATCGTTATGCATGGCCATGGATGAGCTGGTGGATTTGGCAACGGGTTATTCTACTCTCCGTTTTGAGTTATAATAGCATAATACTGATACAATAATTGTGTTGTGCAGTTTTTATGGAAGCCAATTTAGCCCAACATGTAGGCTACATTCTGTGACTGAAGTGATGACGTAGGCGTTGAAGTAGTTTACGACAAGTTTACGAACATGCTTTTCCCGATCTCCTGTCGAGCGGCGCTTTGCTCCATTGCCTATCATTATATGTATTGCAGGTAAGTTCAAGTTTGGAAAACCATGTGAAAAGATTGGTTACAACAAAGGTGTGAATTTTTTTATATGTGTTTATAGGGTTGATAGTTATGTGCCATTAAGCAAGAATTAATTTTGTCTAACTGAAGTTATAAATGTTGTAGTAACGGGTCAAAGTCAGGCGCTTCAATGAAATGTGCCGGCTGTCAAGGTTCTGGAATGAAGAGAGAGATCCTTAGACATCTTGGCCCATCTATGATTTAGCAAATGCAACATTCATGTAAATAAGTTTGTAAATACGAAGTTTGTCAAACTTTATATTTTCTCTCATATTCGATAAACGTATACTTCTTTTCGTTCTTAATCCATTCAATATATAATTTAGTATATTTATGTCTTTTTTTATTTTTCTTTTGAATGGAAATGTTAAGTTTAAGAGTGGAAATTAAAACACTCAATAGCATAGAGGTAATGATTGCCTATATACAAAATACAACACTCTTATTAATTACTTAACATGTATTTCAAATGTATACCATGTATAATATACAACAACTTAGACTAAATATTGAAACAAAATATACAATTATCTTTTTTCATGCAAAACATGTATTTCGCACCGGAATATACAAAAGGAAAAACAACAACGACTGTTTCAACCCAATAACAGCCGATATACCATCCCCTTACATAGATGGAAAAAAAATTAATACTACAAACCTAAAAAAAATAACAAAACATTTATTCTTTTTATAAAAAAATAAAAAAAAAAATACGTCAACCTCACATATTAATATAATTTTTTAAACATAAACTAATATCATAACAAAAATACCTAAACTCTAACATCCTTAAAATTAATTTCCAGTTAACTAACAACATAAAATTACTTAAACTTAAAAAATAACAACACAAATCTTATTTTACCCCAACCTCACCTTCTCTTAAAAAAATTTAAACGTAAACTAATACCATAACAAATTGAATGAAATCGACGTCGATAAAAATAATTTTCCATTAACTGACACCATCAAAATTATAATTACAAGTCACGTCCGCCCATCGGGCGGGCTAAACTAATACCATAACAAAATTAAATAAACTCGACGTCCTTAAAAATAATTTTCCGTTAACTAACACCAAAAAAATTACTAAAAATTTAAAAATAACAAAACAAATAAAAACACAAATCTTCTTTTACGCCAACCTCAACTTCTCGTTAAAATTTTAAAACGTAAACTAATAACATAAAAAAATAAAATGAAATCGATGTCGATAAAAATAATTTCCCTTAACGGACACCATCAAAATTAAAATTACAAGTCATGCCCCCCCCCCCCCCCCCAATGGGCATCTCAACAAATAAACCATGTATAGGTTCACTATAGACTTTAAGTGGTAATGATTCAGATACACGACTTGGATCTTATTGAAATTACTATCTCTTAAATTTTTTAACACAAATAAATAAAAACAACGTGCTTAAAAATATTTTCCCGTAATTAAACAATAACTAAAACCATCCATGTAATTTAAAAAAAAAAAAAAAAAAAAAAAAAAAAAAACACCTACACCTTAAAACATAATTTTACGTTAACTCAAACCATCCAAATTATAATTACAATATCAAGATTGTAGATTTAGCTTTCTTTATCCGGATACCAATTTTTTAATCATAAATAATTTGGTCTATTCAATTTTGTAATTATGTTTATTGTATTGAAGATAACAAAATAAAAAAAGTGATATGAAAAGACATGTATAGGTTCACTACAGACTTTAAGTAGTAATGATTAATAAGGGTAAATGATGAAGCGAAAAGTGTACCGCTTTTAAGGGGTCATTTAAGCCCTAAATCGTATTTATTTGATCAAATATTGCCCTAAATCGTTCCTTTTGTCATTTTAGGTACTTTTGAGAAGAAATCTGGAAAAGGAAGCATTTTGGACGTTTTTGGAGCATAAAAGTGAAGAAAACGACAAAGTCTCAAAATTGTGCTGGAAATTACCTTTGACGGCGTCAGGATTTGTTCTGGACGGCGTCATGGCTTGGCAAAAGTGGTGGATGTGAAAATTACTCATGATAAGCCAGAGAAATTTGCATGGAATTCTGACGGCGTCACGCTTAAGTCTGACGGCGTCAAGCCTTGATAAGCCAGAACGGATTTTGGAGAGCTAAAGAGGGACGGCGTCAAGAAGGCCATCCGGGAACCCTAAAAGCGGCGAGGTGACGGCGTCACACTCCATAACGTGACGCCGTCAGATCTGAAAGTCTATATATAGTTTTGCAATTTTTTGTCATTAGTGTGGAACTTATTGGGGAACTTTGTGTGTGAAAACCCTAAGACGATTTTAGCAGCTTTTTCAAGGCTTTTTGCCTTGAGATCTTCCATGTTACATTGAAGATAAGTTATCAATTAATCATTCAATATGTCTATGTGTTGTTTGATTCTATCTTGTTCTTGTCTTTTGTTTAACATGCTAGGCTAGATTTATCTTGTGTTTGCTTAGATCTAATGAAACCTAGCTATTGATTATTGGTTATTAGTGTGTTATTAGTTGTATTGGATGATTGTTCATCTATGTTAGGCTTAAGAAAACTGGCTAACTTCCTATTCGGTAACTTGCTTGAACGTCTTAAGAAGCATGAACCAATGCGTACTAAGGTTTTTATGGTTGTATTTAATGCACAAGCGAATTCTAGTGATCCCATGTTAGGAGCTTCCTAGCCGGCTCGACATAGGAGTGAAGTAGCAGCTTGTAGAGTTGGGGAAGTACGTACGCCACCCCACGATTGGTATTAAGGAATACACCCGTCATCCACGCAATTAATACACACTAATCAACCTGTAAAAGATAGTTAGGGAGTAAGGAAATCTAAGTAAACACATTTCTCTCCACATAAGTTTTACCACCTTTTCATTTTCTGTTATTTTATTTTATTTGCATTCGTAGTAACTTGGGTTAGTTGACTAGCAACTAATTCCGCCCACTCTTTCAAACCCGAGATTTTACTTGCTTTCATAAAAAATTATAAAAACATAAAAAGAATCTTCTCTCACCCTTAGACCTATTAGAGTAGTTTTTCATACCTAACGAACACTATTCCCTGTGGAGAACGATCAATCCCCCGTACTTACCACTACACTATACTACGTCGGTCAGGTACACTGCCTGGTGGGGTTGTAAGCCTCTTGAGATCCCTCGAGAGGTAAAACCTGTTGTAAGGTTGCAAAACCACGCATCAATAAACTACTTGCATCTTATTGAAATAATTATCTCTTAAAAATTTTACCAAAAATAAATAAACAACCAACAAAAAACATAATTAAAAAAATAACTAAAACCATCCATAAAAAAAAAAAAAAAAAAAAAAAAAAAAAAAAAAAAAAAAAAAAAAACCCAACACCTTAAAACATAATTTTACGTTAACTAAAACAATCTAAATTATAATTCCAAGTCATGGCCCGCCCATTGGGCGGGCTTTGAAGTCTAGTATATATATATATATATATATATATATATATATATATATATATATATATATATATATATATATATATATATATATATATAAAACAAAATTAAAAACAAAAAGAAATTTCTAATTGAATTAAACTCGAATGTATATAACTGAACCGAATAAACAATTGTAATGTCGTACATAATCAAATTCTCAAGTACCATAATTTAAAGACTTTTGACTCTTCGCCAGCCTAGCTTGCTTTAGGGCTTCAATAGAGACATAACTTTTGCGCTTCGATGGTGCTGTTGGTCCACATTTGTTGTCACTAATCTTTTGCATCGTAGTTGGTGGTGTAACCTGTACTAACAAAAGACGCTTGTATCAAACATTGAATTATATATTAAGAATTATATATATATAGGTTGAAAAAACACATGTATGTACCCAAAGCAACGATATTTGATTTCTTTAAGTGCCACAGTTTGCACTTAAATGGCTAAAAAAAAAGAATTTTTGCATGTATATATCAGAAATTATTTAAACAAAAGAATAACAGGAAATATGTTGAAATACATACTGTTGGCAGTGCTTGTGTTGGAGACACATTTTGTTCCGATTGGGAATCTGGAGACCCGTTTTGTCATGAATTTGGCTTTTTCTTAAATCCGATAGTTTTAGCAGGTTCTTATATGTATATGTAAAACACGTTACATTATTTAAACAAAAGAATAACAAGAAACATGTTGAAATACATACTATTGGTACTCCTTGTGTTGGAGACACATTTCCTTGCGATTGGGAATCTGTAGACCCTTGTTGGCTTACATCTGAGGCTACTGGCAATTGAGATGACAAATTTAACTGCACCCCTTCTTGACTCAACTGTGCCATCAGTTGAGTAAGTATTCTCTTTGTTTCTGTCATCTCATTGGACAATTTCTTGATCTGGTCATCATCTTCTTTCTACACAAAAAATATAGGAAATGTTGGGATTAAAAGTCTTCTTGATACTGTTAGAGTAACTGCTGCTCATATTTGTTACAACTCGTAATTTCAGGTCATTTTCCAAACCTCGACAATTTACTATTCATGAGTTACTATTCATCAATCACTATTCACCGATCACTATTAATCATTTCACTATTCATCATTTTTGAAGTCAGTTTGAGACTTTGAGAAGTCGTCAAAAAATTTACTATTCACGTGACACTATTCATTCTCGGAGGGAAATCACTATTCATGGGTATCATTCATTATGTCGTAAACTTGGTTTACGGGTATTCAAACGCGCGTAACCAGTTAGGTTTAGCTGCGTATTCATGCATCATCAATAAAGACACATCATACAGACTAGGGTAGTCTGCATATCATCAGTAACATCATTATCATATCAGTTCATGCATGGGTTTGTGTGATTTTCATTAACGTATGCTTAATTGTTTAATTAACGTTACCACTCAGTCATTTCTACTAACATTATACCCAATACTCCCGACAATGATCCTAATACATTTTCAAACTAATTATAATGATATAGAGATTATATTATTACTTTACCCGGTGTTTTTAAACCAATCGCTATATTTTTCGTTTGACGCTTATAACTCCGTCGGTTTACGAAATTTCAATCCGATAATCATTCTAACACCCGATTCTTGCAAGGAATATGATTTTACAATTTTACAACTTCGTCGTATTTCATTTCACCTCGTCATGATTCATTTCTAGTTAACTCGGTACCCGACAACACTCAATGTATACACTAAACTATCAATACTCATTTAAATGGGGGACAAAGCCTTGTTTAAACATCAAATCCCTTCCATTTTGCCCACATGTGCCGCCCCCCTAACCCCCCATTTAGGCTAATGCTTCCAAAAATTCATTAATGAATTACCTTGATTTAATTTCCCTTCCACTAACAACACCACATAACACAAGATCATATTAGCTAACCAAGCAATTTCTCTCTTCTTTTTCTTCTTCCCCATTCGTCCAAACCAAGAACACCACCATAAATCCATAAATTTTCCAAGTTAAAATCATGATCAAGCTCCATTTACCTTCCTAGTTAAGGTTTTGTGGTTAAACCTCAAAGTTTCTTGCACATTTTCATCCAAATCAACTCAAATCATCAAGTAAGTTTCAAGAACACATTTTGATCATCTTATACTTTCATTTGATTCATATGTTTATGTATTTTCAAGTTATATTAGTTATTCATGCAAGTTACTTATGTTTTAGATACCACTTTTGCACATAAACTATCTTTAACACTAGATCTATAAGTTTCACAAATGATCTCATGAAATACACCAAGGTTGGTGATGTTTAGGACCCCATGACACCCTAAGAAGGTGTATGGTAGGATTTTCGAACTTGTGGAGTTGATTTGAAGTAGTATGATCAAGTTTAGAACCAAGAAAATGAGTTTTAACAAGTATAAATAAGGTTCTGTCCAAAATCGTGTAAACTAGAAAACTCAGTAACTTTTTGTATATTTTGGCCTTCATATTCAGAAAGTTCTTTCAAAAACGAAATCGTGGCGGCAAGAATCACTAAAAACCGACTTATAACGAAGGAGATATGATTTTTCAAAGTTAGACGAGGAAAACTAATTTTCTGAAAATTTAGTTGCTGATCGCCGAGATTCAAAGGACAAAACAAGGTGTTAGACGTGATCTAGATGACCCGACCTACTGAGATTATGTTAGTTCATGTTTATACGAAGCCGTGGATGCAAAGAACGTAGAAAACGAGCTTATAACGGCCGAGTTATTCACGTTTGAAGCCCGACGTACCATGTTCATTTTGACAGCCCACTAATAGAAAGTGTTTTAAGTATAAAAACTAGTGTTTTGCGAGACATAACATTGTCAGCCGATTTTCTAATTGATCAAGGCGTGTACAATCAAAAGTTAAATGAAACGACATTAATACATTGTTACAAGGTTTTCAAAAACATCGAGTTTGATCAACTAACACTTAACGTGCAATATTTCACGACTAGTTTCACGAAGCCATTTTGGGCATATTTTCACAAGTTAAGGAAAATATTAAATTGCGATGAAAAAGCTACATTTTTCTGATAGAACACCAAACGAGGATCGTGGAGTACCGTTTCAATGTATTTACACGAAATTAGTTTATAACTTAACGAGACGTCAAATGTGTATTTTTCGTCGATAAACGTTATTTTCAAAACTAACAAGAGGTATCGTTAACATACGTATTTGCATGTGTTGCATTGTATCATTGCTTACATTGGATCACATCATTCATAATAGGTCGCGGTTAGAGACCGAGCTTTATTTCATCATATTCATCATTGTCATTATTGCTATATCATATCAGGTGAGTTTTCATAGCCCCGTTTTAAATTGTTTATTGATTTCTAAACTCTCGGGGGAGAATACATTGCACCATTTTCATATGCGGACCAAAGTATACAAACTCATTACATTTCTTAAGTTACATAATTGCCCAGATTAAAGTCCCCTTTTATTATCATGAACCGTTAATTGTTAGCAAGCGAGAGTGAGTGAATAGATCTATTGAGGGTGACTCCTCCGTTCGGGTTGGTAGCACCAACTGGTCAAACGAACGCATTTCATTTCTGTCATATTAGAGTGATTGGCAAACACTCGGCTGGGGCATTTCATTCGGTCTAGCTTCGGGGTCATGAGCTTAGAGCTAATGTATCATTTTTATGTGGCATGGTTTTGTCATACACTTTATACTTGTGGTATCCATACAACATTTCATTTACATAAACCTATGATCTCACCAACATTTTTGTTGACCATTTTTAGCAATGTATTTTTAGGTAACTAAGGTATCGTATGTTGGCTTGCATATGGACACATCATGGAGTCGCGGAGTCGACGCGTTTCACTTTATATTTTATGCACTTATCCATCGTTTGAATTGTATGAACTTGTTTTATGAAAACTTGTTTCACCTTTTGGGACCTAGCTTTGTAACTCTGAATGTTTTTAAATAATCAAACGATGTATTTTCTAAATGACACTTTAGGTCGTTCAATATAACTGCAACTTTGGTGCTATGACCAGTCGCGCTCCTGAATGCTTCATTCCGCTGCAAGTCACGAAATTTGGGGGTGTGACAATATTTGTGTCGATGCTGCTCAGCTGGAGTTAGTGCTGCTCATGAACTTCAATGAAAAATATGCCTAGTGTTTACTACTGCTAGTACACAGTTACTGCTGTTAGTACGCAGTTAATACTGCTGGTATACAAGTTACTACTGCTAGTACACAGTTAATGCTGCTAATATATAAGCATAATAATAGAATTTGCAGTCAAACTTACAAGTTTATCTCCCACTGATCTAATCTCATCATCTGGAAATTCTCCGTCCTTGTTTACCCTTCCTTTCAACCACATTATACCACGCGGGGGTTCTTCATCTGCTTCAATCTCTTTATTTTTGATCTAATAAACATCAAATGCATACACATGTAAAGTTAAAACAAGATAAACGAAAATATGAGGATGCATACACATGTAATCTTACCATTTTCTATTTCACATAAACATATCACCTTGACCCATTTTATGATGATAAATATTTTTGAAACGCGACATTTTAGCTTTATCAGATATCTCCTAAAAACACAAAATCATAAGGCGTTTACATGCGGTAATGCTTCAAACTGAAAATTATGAAATGACATATAGACTTAAATATAGATGACTAATTAAAACCTTGTATGCATCGGTGGTCGTGTGGTTTACAAACTTGACCCAGTCTTCTGATTTCACAAATGCACTATACTTGGTCGGGACTTCATTCAGTTTGGAAGGCGTATTTAGGTTGGGCAAAATGTATTTTTCTCTGAGCTTCGTTCTGAAATTCCTTAGCAGTTTACCAAGACGAGTCATTACCAATTTTTTGAATGTCACGTCAACATCAAAATATCGCTGCAAAGATTAACACACTGTTGTTAATTAGTTGCACATAATGTAACTGCATAGATAAACTTATGTAGTATTGGGTTAAAAAATAGTATATACGTACCATGATTTCAGCCCATAGTTTATCTCTTAATTCTTTATTCACCTTCCTCCATAAAAGAATCTTCAAACCTATGTCCACACGAACCAGATCTCTTAAAAAACTCAAAAACAGTGCTCTGTGTAACCCTGATACCCTATTCAATGCATCGAAGGTAACCTTGAGCTTTATTCCACCAGGGTTGCCATATTTCATGTGAAACTTAAATAGCCTGGTTATGCCTATCTTAGCTAGTATCCAATCTGATTGGTTGGTTCCAGGCGCATCTAGATCTTCATCATCAGAATACTTTTCGGATTCATATTCTAAGTTGTTATCATCATGTTCATTATCAGCGGGAAGTAAAAGATGATTATCAACAATGGGTTAAATTTCCATGACTCTTGAGCAATAATGGGTAAAAGAAAATGATTCTATCTTGGAGAGTAATGGTGATAGAAGATTTGATTTTTGTGTTTTCTTTGTAGTCTTTTTTTTTAGGAGAGAAAAGAGGGTATAGGAAGAATATGAATCATACCTTATTCTTGGTAACTGCTTGAAATTAGGTGACTTCAAAATTTTGGATGAAAATTTTAGCTCCAAATTCTAATTTCAAAATAACAATTGAATTATTTAAAAATTTTGCCTTAATTTGAACCTCTTAAGTAAAGCATAAACTTGAAAAAATAAAAATTTTGGCTACAAATGTTATATATCATTATCTTAATCGCAAATCATCAACCAAGATCTAGAACCAAGATCATGAACACAAACTGCATATCGAATCAAGAACTCAAATTTACACAATTACACCAAGATCATGAACACAAACTGATACTATTTAACACAAACTGCTACCATTAAATCATAATTAAACCAACATGAAATCAAGAACACAAACTGCTAACATTAAATAAATATGTGCAATCATCAAATCAACAACAGAAGCTGCTACCATTAAATCTAACTGTGCAATCATCACATCAAGAAAACAAATTGCTACCATTTAACAAACCAAAATACTATCATTAAAGTTATAAAATAGATACAGTTAAACTACTAATTACCAGTTATTGTACCATTAATAATTACAGTCTACCAAATTAAATGTCAGAACTACTACTACCATATTAAAGTACCAAATACCATTTACAAAACACAAAAGCTGTTAATGGATATCCTAAACCCCTAAACCATCTTCTTACACGGCAGTCCCAAGACAATATCCTGAGTAAATTTCTTTTTGTGTGCCTTTTCAACTGGTATTTGAGAGGATTGAGTTTTGGGAGTAGCTTGAGAGGATTCAACTTTGTCATTTACCTACAAGGTGAACGAGTATAATAGATTAAGTATGGAGAATGTCATAAAAGTAGTGAAACAACACTTATTAAATGGACCATACCTCATCACCAGATTCATCATTGCTAGAGAAATAGAAAAGGGCTCTTTATCTTCCAATCTGCGTTTTCCCATACCTCCTAATAGTTCAACATACCATGTGTTTCAAAAAATTTAATTAATGGTACAAAGGTATACAACTTTAGCCACAAACACATAACAACTTTAGTATACCTTGTTGGAAATGATTTTGAATTTGGACCTAGGGAGTTTTGCCTTTGAACTTGTTAAAGCATAAACTTGAATAAATTAAAAATTCACACAGCTTTACATTCAACAATAAATTCACACAGCTTTACATTAGAATCGGTAACAACCCCAAACATCACCATTTATAGATCAAAAGCCTGTTACTAATTATTGTATAATGAATCATCAACTGATATGTGAAAACATTGAAAAACATACCTTTGTTGTTATTTGGATTCATTGTTTGCGTGTTTGTGTTTGCCAGAAGAATGTGTGTTTTGATTAGGGTTTACTGATTATTGTGTGTTTACAATTGATCGGGTAAAGGGATTAATTGCCGGTTGAATATTGAAGTGGTGGTTTGGTTTAACTATGACGTGGCAAGAGGTGTAAAAAAAAGAAAAAAAAAGATAATGGTGCTGACGTGGCGGTGAAAACCGGCTATAGCCGATAACTAGGGATGGTAACGGTTCGGGTTCGGGGCGGGTTTTAGTGTACCCGTGCCCGAACCCGTTTATAATATACCTGTACCCGCCCCATATCCCACCGGATACCCGATTAATATTATCCATCGGTTTTTCGGGTTTCCCGGCGGGTATCGGTTATCTGTAATTAATAGTTAAAGAAAATGAATATCGTATCAAACAATTTAACGCAACGTACTCGGCCTGATATTCACCAAAAAAATCAAATGCGCAAGAGGTTTCAAAAGTTAATCATTCTCAATTCCAAAAATAATCTCGTTTTAGCCTTTTAAAAGGGTTTGGTATCATCATTCGTGTAACGGTAGAGAACACGGACTCACGAGTAGTCACTCCAAAAAAAACGAATAACTGAATAGTGGAGAAGAGTATTGACGATAACTCGAGTCGAGACGGGATGACGAAAACAAGTCAAAGAGATTACTAACAACAAACATATCACATAAGATGAGTCGATTGGTAATCGTCTATATTTTCCCATAATCCCATTTATTAGTACAAGGTATACTCGTTTTATGATTTAAAACAAGTTTGGACTTACAACAAAATTAATCTTTGGAAATAACAACATTTCGCCATGACCCTTTCATTTGTCGAACATTTCCAAGTCAAAAGACTTTATTAAAAATCTATTTCCCGAGTTATTTATAATATAACGAGTACTTATATAAATCCTAAACCCTAAACTGTAAACTCTAAACCCTAAACGCTAAACCAATCTGTAACTCAAACAATAACCAAACGAATAGTCTAATAAATCCAAATATGTTAGTGTACGGGTAGCATGTCTCGAATAGTCCAATAGCCCTCGTGTGTCCATTTTTATCCCAAATGTCACACGCAAGGTTTTCAAAATCGGGATCCTACTTAGGATCCTATGGTAAAGATCGGGATCCAATAACATCTTAAGCTTTTAAAGATCCTTTGTAAGATCCGGATCGTTTTTGCTTTGCAGTATCGTAAAATCGTAAGATCCTAAGATCAGGATCGGGATCCTGACAACCATGGTCTCACGTACACTTCTAATTTCCTTACTTCGTTATTAACCAAATTTAATAACAAATATCTCTACAACTTTTAATTTAACAATTTTTTTTTATTTCTTTCTTTTATTTTGTCCAAGTCGAGTCAATATCAAGTCGCAACAAATGAGTTACTATTTCCTTTTGAGTCAAGGTCAAACATTTATTCCCTCGGGTCAATGATAATGAACCCATCCTAAATCATCCCAAACATCACAAACAACTAGTTGGAAATATTGAGTTTGGAAGTTTATTATTCACAAAGCATGAGATACAACTAGTTGTTGCATCAACTCATTGTACATGGAAAGTCAATACTTGGTAAAAGGAAATTGGAGACTTTTTCGTAAAACTTCAATTCACAGTTTACTTTTGGCGCGCGCCTTTGGTCCCTTTCCCGCCTAAAGTCGTGGGAACCATTCATCTGCCTCTCCAGCCTATTTATACCTATCGATTGTATACCAAAGAACACACATAAACACATATATCCATTTCAATTGAAAGAAAACTTCAACAATGGCAGCAAATAATGGTAACTATCAAAATGATGCAGAAGAGTACGAGTTCGTGTTAAGCAACTATTTGCTATTTAAAGCAGTGTTTGATCATTTCAGGTATGAACCTGTTGCAAAATATGGGTCGTATAGGCAGGTAGATACGTGGATGAGGAGTACAATTTTGAACTGGCTTCATGCGCAAGACTTTTACTGGGATGCGTTTTTGGGAGTGAATGAGGTGGAGGAGGAGGAACAAGATGAAGAGGAGGAGAAGGAGCAACAGGATGTGGAGGTGGCTCAAGGTGAGGTGGTGCAGCAAAATGAAGAGGATCAGCAGCAAAATATGGTGGAGCGGCAAAATGTGGTGGTGCATCAAACCAGGGGGAGCAGCAAGATGGATTGTTTGAAGACCCTTATAATCTAGAAAAGAGGATTAGCGATCTTGAAATTATGTTTAAACGACTTGAGGAAAGGAAGAAGTGGAAGGAAAGCAGGGAAGAGAGCTCTGGTTCTAACAAGTTGGTGTGAAATGGAGTGAAGCAGTTTATGATGATGGTGTTTTTATGTTTATAGTATGTTTAGTATTTAGGTTGGATAATTAGATGTATGGTTGTAGCTTGTAAAAAATATCAATGAAATATTTGATGTTTAATTAATTGTTTATGGTTGCTTTTGAATGTTTGATTTCAGGAAGTCAACAAACCAAAATTTGCATAAGGGTAAGTGGTGAAAAGAATGGTGAGGGTTTATGGGCAAATTGAGTTCATACTGCTGAGAAAACATTTTTGCACAAAGTTTGTACTGCTAGGCAAATGTTTGTACTGCTAGCGTAAAACTTTGTATTGCTGGGTAGCCGTTAGTACTGTCTGGGTTTTAACCGTGGTTTATTTATAGCCGTTGGGGTAATTTTTGTCAATTACTTCGCATAAGGGTTTCATAAATTTGATAATTCTCTTTCTTTATATAATTTATACAATTTTTTCAAACTAAAGAAACAATTTATTGAAGTCGGTCCAATCATAACCCAACACTCTAATCAAGCATTTAATCAATTTTCATGGCAAATTTAGAGTTTTGTGATACACATAACCAGTTTGCATTCTTGGAGAAACCAGAAGGGAGTCAAGACTTCCACCAGATAGTAGATTTTCTAAACACTACCCACATCAGGTATGCTTTTACAGTCAATCCTACTATCTATGTCTCTCAAATCAAACAGTTTTGGCAGACTGTTACTACCAATACATTTGAGAATGGAGACAAAGAGTTAATTGGAACAGTTGATGGCAAAACAATAACTATTACTGAGGCATCTGTTAGGAGGAATCTCCATTTAGCAGATGAAAATGGTAATAGTTCTTTGCCTAATACTGAAATTTTTCATCACCTTTCCAGAATGGGGTATGACACATCTTCTCAAATTCTGACTTTTCAAAAAAGATGTTTTGCCCCACAATGGAGATTCTTCATACATACCATCCTTCATTGTTTAAGTCCAAAGAAAACCTCATGAGAGCAATTCAGTAGCAATATTGCAACTGCTCTCATTTGTTTAGCAACAAACAGGACTTTTAACTTTTCAAAATTAATTTTTGATGGTATGGTGAAAAATGTGGATAACAAATACAAGTTTTTAATGTATCCAAGGTTTATACAAACGGTTTTGAATTTAAGGAAAAGTTTGCTTCTATCTCATAAAATTGTTTATCTAACTCCTTGCCTTACTCAAAAACTTTTCAGTAACATGAGCATGGCTTCTAGGGGGTTTAATGGGATAGTAGTTCCACTTTTTGAAACAATGTTTGTTCAAAATCAAAACATTCAGGGTGAAGGATCAACAAGCCCAGTTGAGTCCCATCACACACCCACAGGTTCATATGGTTCTCAATTAGCCTCACAACCAACTTCAACACACCTGGAAATGCCCCATGATTCACCTCTCCCAGGAGGTAACACACCTGGAAGTGATGAGGGCAGATTGTCACTAAAGGAATTGATGGATATTTGTACCAAATTGACTCAGAGGGTGACTGGCTTGGAGAAAGAACTCAAGGAGACAAAGCAGTTGTATAGTATTGCTTACAAGAAGCTCATTGAAAAAGTGAAGAAATTGCAGTCTAAAGTCAAGTCACTTAAAGCAAAGAGAATGGCAAATATTGTGGAGTCTACAAGCTCAGATGATGATGATTCAAATGATAACATGGATGATTCTTCCAAACAGGGGAGGAAGACAGCTGATATTGATCAAGACCCTAATATTTCTTTGGTTGAAGAGAATGTTGAGTTTCAGGGGAGGCAAGATATGGGTGAAGAAAATTTGGATGCTGAAAATATTGGTACTACTCATCAACAAGTTATGGCTGTGTATGATAGAAGGCAAAGGGCAGATAAAGGAAAGGGCATTATGACTGAAGAAGAGCCACCAAAGAAGGACAAGATGAGTGTTCTTGCTCAGATTAGTTTTGATGAAGAGGTAGCTAGTAAAGCACAGGAAGATGTGATCGATTAAAATCAAGTCATATTTATTTCCAAGGAAACACAAGTGAAGTATGTGTGACCCGGTTCGTTATCCCCGATGAGAGTTGAATGGAATTTGTGAGATCGGGTTTGAGAATCGTGTTTGAGATATAAAAATTTGAGAGATTTTGGATTTGGATTACAACTACGTAAAACAATAAATATGCTAGGAAATAAAATACAACTAAAAACAATTAACGTAATTAGAAACGTAAACGTGATAAACTAAAACATGAAATCTACGAAATATAAATCCTACGGGTATCAAATTAATTTCCCTACACTCTAAATTATAAAAGAAAATTTTGGAAAAAAGAAAAATATTTTTTTTGATTTTTAAATAATTTTATATGAATTAAAAACTATTTAAACTAATTTAAATTACTAAAAATACCAAAACTATTTTTAAAAATCTGAAAATTTTCCTTAAAATACTTTATACTACCAGAAAGCTAAGAAAAATTTTAAAAAATGAAAATGCTTTTGGAAATAAGCTAAAATTAAGCTAAACGATTGAAATAAGCTTATAAAGAAAAAGAGAACAAAAGGGTTTTAATCAAAAGTTTGTAAAGTTAAACTAAAAAGGGTAGTGAGTGCAGTGGTTGGTTGCTTTGGTTGTGTGTGCTAAATGTCCTGGGTTCGAACCCCAGGACTGTCAAAGTTTTTACAAATCTATTATTTATTTATTTTTTCTTTTCTTGATTATCTTTTGCAAAAGCTCAAACTAAAGATCAAAATAAACAGATAAACAGATAAGCTAAAAAACAGATAAGCTAAGACAGATGAAAACTGAAATTCAAAATCCAAATCTTACTTTAACAAACACAAACCATAAACTAAAAGAGTGTACTAAACTATTCACCACAATAATACTAAACAAGAGCAACAAGAGCACACTAAGATCAGAACAACAAGAGCAGAACAACAAGAGCAGTAATTCTAAACGATTCACCACAATAACCACAAACAATAATCTTAAACCGATCCAAATCCAACTCGCACTAAAACATTCACCTCAAAAGCACTAAATAACTAAACAATAAAAAATACGCAGTAACAAGAACTAACTAAGCAGATTTCACGAATAAATTCTGAACAAACAATCGACTAAATTGACTTTCATTAACTAAACTAAATTACATCCGACTAAAATTAAAACTACATTCATGAAAATAAATTACAACTAAAAAATTAAAAACATACCGAAAGAAGCTAAAATAAACCTAGTTACCGCAATAACCTCACTACTCTATTTATACTACTAAAAAAAGAAAAAAAATGAAGAACTCAGGTCCTCCTTTTGTGTTTCTCTTGTGAGATAAATCTTCACAAAAAGTTACTTGTGCTTCTTTGCTGACTTTCCCCGCCGTTGGATGAATCTTGAACTTGATCTTGGCCCTTTATTTTGGTCTTAGCGCCCCCTACATCCCACGGATTGATGACCTGGCTTGGAGAAGGTTTAATGGGGAAAGGGTAGTGAAATGGGGAGTGGAGAAGGGTAGTGAAATGGTGAAAGATTTGGGGAAGAGGAGTGGATAGTGATGGTTGTGTTGGCTGCTTGTGTTTTGGCGGGATAGAGGTTTGGGGAAGAAGACAAAGCTAAGAAGCGACTTAGGGTTGTGTTTATCGACCGATTGGGATATTGACCAAGCATTTGGGGATTTGACCCTTTTTATTTCATCCGATCATTAGTCTTTAGGGATTGGGTCGGTCGGGTATAGGTTTAGTGGGCTGGGTAGTGTTTAGTTTTGGGGTGAGTGGGCCTATGTTGGGTTGGGTAGGTTGGGGTTTAGTTTAAGGTCCGGTTGTAGTTTAAAGTTGGGATAATTAAGATTATAACACAAGGACCAAATGTGTGTACATCATGAAATTTCAAGGACCAAATCTGCCGAATCTTCAAAGCTAATCCAGGGACCAAAATTGCCAAGCTTATTATTCCAAGGACCAAAAATTTATTTTTTTATTATTTTTTTATTTTTTTAAGCTTGAGGGACTAGACTTGCCATTTATGCAAATTTTGTTTGTTTTTCAATCGTTTTCAATCATTTTGCATATGGAATACACAAAAACACATCTCAAAGATATTTTTAACATTATTTGATCGTTTTAAAGTGTTTTTGGTTGTTTTGACTCGAAAATTGGACGAAAAGATATGTGTAAAACGACACATATCAAGATGAAAGAGCACAATTTGAGATTGCAAAATTCCTTGATCAAAAAAGACTTGCAAATGAAGCAGCTGAAGCAATGTTTAATCACGCTCAACAAGTTCAGTCTATGATTGCTGCTGATGATGTTTTAAAGGAAAGGCTTGGTGAACTCAGAGCAGATGAAGTGTTGTCCATTGAAGAGAAGTCAAGACAACTTGCTGAACTAATAAATTCAAGAAGAAAGTCTGCAGCAGAACAAAAGGCCAAAAAAAAGATGAGTAAACAACCTAGTCAAGCTGAGCAAAGAACCACCATGTGTATTTACATGAAGAACATGGCTGGATACAAAAGGAAGCAATTCCAAGGTAAAATTTTTGAGGAGATCAAGAGTGAGTTTGAAAGGGTTTACAGAAGAGTGAACACATTTATTCCCATAGGAACAGAAGAACCTACTAGAGCTACTAAGAGAGCAGGTATAATATTGGAGTCTGAATCTTCAAAGAAACAGAAGATTGGTGAAGAATAAGTACCTACAGCAGAGGATTCAGGGAAGCAAAAGACTGAAGAAGATAAAGAAGATCAAGCAGTTGACGAAGAAGAAACAGCAGAGGAATTAATTGATGAAAGGCTTTAACAACATATGTTGGTTATAATCCCAAATGCATTGAATGTTGATCCTATTCAACCTAAACTGTTAGTGCAAATATTACGATATTTAAACTAAACGGTTTCTTCGGTTTTAATAATGACAAACATGTAACTTGTAATACATAATGTAAAATGTGCAAGTTACTTGTAAACACAAAACATCAATGCATACTTACATCAACACCTCCCGACGTCTCAAGTATGCTTCAACGAAGTCGTAGATTTCCATCCCGACATAAATCACTCAAGGTATGGACAAACAAATCTACTACTTGACAAATGATCAAAGGATTTTATTTTTCAAACTTCACATTTTTAATGTGACAAAACATTTTTTCAAAAATATATATTACACAAATTATTTTTGAATTAAAAAGAAATGTTTTATTTTGAAAAATATGTTTGAAAATCCCAACAGCCAAATTTCCCCCCAAAACAGCTCCTAACTTCCCCAAATAAACCTTCCCCACTAAAGACAAAAAAGGGAGCGTCCACGGCACCTTTAAGTATGGACGGCTCCACTAAATTTAGTGGAGCCGTCGGGTATTTAGTGGAGCCGTAGGTCTCTAACGGTCAGATTTTCCTTTGCCTATAAATAATGGACCATTCCACACTTCCAACTTGATTTTTCCAGTCCTTTTTCTCTGGTCTTATCCCTCTTCACTTAGATAACTTTCTTTGATCATTTGGAGAGTCTTAGGTTGTTTAAGAGTGATCCAATCATCCACTCAAGTGATCCTCTTCATTCCTCTTGATTAGCAAGAGAAGAACACAAAGTATCCTAGATACAAAGTGTTGTCATCCCTCTTGATTAGCAAGAGAAGAACACAAAGTATCCTAGATACAAAGTGTTGTCATCCCTCTTGATTAGCAAGAGAAGAACACAAAGTATCCAAGTAGATACAAAGTGTTGTCATCCCTCTTGATTAGCAAGAGAAGAACACAAAGTATCCAAGTAGATACAAAGTGTTGGAGTTGTTAGGTCTTGTAACATTGGTTACACTCTTGATTGTATCATAGCATACATCAAGATTATTTTTCTTTTGTGAGAGAGTGAGTCAAGATCATTGTGATCTTAAGAGATAGTGAAGATCTCTTGAAGCCATTGGGCTTGTGTGATTGATCATGTGGATCAAGGGTAGATCAGGTAGATCGTGGTAGATTGGTGCTAGCTAAGATTAGCACTGGACATCTAGCTTAGTGTCGGAAATAGGATAAGCGACGTGTAAGGTGTAGATCAGGTAGATCGTGGTAGATTGGTGCTAGCTAAGATTAGCACTCGACATCTAGCTTAGTGTCGGAAAACAAGTTAAGCGACGTGTAACGGTTTTCTCCGCCTGAAGGGAGTTTGTTGATTAGTGAAGTAACTCTCGAGTTGGGTACTCGGGGAGTGGAGTAGGGCGAAGAGGAGCTTCGTGACCGAACCACTATAAATCACCGTGTCTGGTTTGCGCCTTCTAACTTATCTCTTTACTTTCATTTTATTCCTTATCGCTTTATGTTTATATTTGCATTGTGTTTATGCTTGTGTGGCTGGTTGCTTATGTTATGTATGTGTCATGGTTGATTGTGTTTGTGTTGTAGTTTAATTTATTCATCCCTAGATGATACATAACCATTGTTGACACTTTTCATATTACGTCACACTTGATCGGGTGTTTGATACAAAAGTTTTAAGTTTTTAAATGGAAACGTATTCACCCCCCTCTACGGTTTCCACAATTGGTATCAGAGCCAGGTTGCTCAAATTTTTAAAACAAATGGTTTTCAAAATTGAGTACGATCCATGTATTAAATTACCCATGAAGGTGATAAAAATATGAAAAGTATTTAGTTACTTAATACTTACAAGTTTTGTTGTTAAGTATATGTTGTCATACTAGCTTGAAGGTTTTCTTAAATTGATAAAAGTTGGTTATGTTCAAAAACTGATGTCAGAAGTACGGCACCGTTAAATATAACGGACGGCTCCATTAAATATGGATGGTACCGCTAAATTTAACGGTACCTTCGTCTGTTTTTCAGAATTCGGTAATTTTCAAAAATTCGTATAAAATCAACCGTAAGTCCGTAGGAGTCGTGCCACCTATCGTTTTAAACGTAATTGAGTCTACTTTCACTTAAAAATATTTTTAGAAAGTGATTGTAAAGTGAAATTTACGGATGTCTTTAATTCGTAACAAAGATTCTTTTCCGGTCATGCCGATTGCACAAATTCTTTGTGTCAAATCACAAAGTGAACATCACACGTTGATGCATTCATGATTTCAAGGTGTTGAACTTGATCAAATTTTTAAATGGGGTGGAAAATAATTCATTTTCAAATAAAGTCAAGCTATGTATACATTGTTATACATAATACACAAAATGACGATAAGTATTTTTGTGTGTTAAGCTAAATTGCTATTTGCTTACTATAGTTTTTCGGTTTATGCATTTATAAGGCTCATGCTAAATCACTTGCACTATATTAAGTAATTAGTTTGCATTGCATATAGGCATCAACCATTTATCTTGCATTTCTTGCAAGTTCTTAAAATGGTTTAGTAACTTTCTTAGGAATAGAAACTAAGTTGGTAGATCATGTGTGTCGAAAGATATTGTCTTACACAATTATTTTTCCAAAGGTTTAAGTGTAAAAAGTATATCACCCCAAAACACTTAACACTTTCATAAAATCCTTAACATGATCTTAAAAACATTACATCATTTTGTCTTGTTTGACCATGGGTTGTCTAAACAAGATAAAAGGTCAATCTAATACATTAGTACTTAAGTAAAGGAAAATGTATTAAACTTGAATTGATCTAACACACATACAAAATGTTTTAGACATTTAGTATTTTACGTATGTTGTATAAAAATAGTTAAGATAATTATTTTTACACTAATGAGGTGTCAAAAAACTAATAGTATTATACTTAATAATATAAATAGTTTTTCTCAAATAAAAATAAATGACAATATCAAAGTAGTAACTTAATATGTCATTAACCTCACACATACAACTAGTATTAGAATAAATGGAACACACTCCTTAAATTTTTATTTTCTTTTTAAAAAGGAGTGATCGTGAGGGTCAAGAAAGATTTCGAGTACATATCAATTCATTATTCAAATTATGATTGATATCATCATCGAATCTAATTGACAAGTTTTCGAGTGTGGACATGAAATTGGAGTCATTATTTGTTTTGTTTCAAGATAACATCATAACATGATGAAACATATTATCTTGAATCTACATACTCAATCACACTCGATTGTTATGAAAATAATGACGTCCTCTCAAGACAAAAATAATATGCATCGGATCATAATTCACACTCGTGTTGAAGATGCCATATTGAGTCTTGTTGTCCAATAGTTGTGTTCCAAACATTAAACTAATATGTTTAAAAGATGCATAAAATACACAACTAAGTAGGAGTGACAACTTGGATGTTTCATCCGAAATATACAAGTAATTTACATTGCAGTGCAATTAGTAAATGTGTCTTTCGAAAAACCAAACAAGAGCAAACAAACAACATATGTAAACTTTGCTCATGAACAACTCAACACTCAAAGTCACATGTCTAGTAAAAGTGTCATACATAATATGTTATTAACTATTATGTAAGTCATCAATCTTTGAGAATATCACATGTATTTCTCTTATCAAAAGATTGACAAAGGATAACTTATATCCTATGCATCTTATTTTCTTTGTGACATGAATGGTTATGTTACAAGAGAATACATTGCATCCTGTTAACAAATATAGGATATTAGAGTTTAATAATAACCTAATATGACATATGTCATTTCATAAACAAGTAAAATTGGTCATACACTAAAATACTTGTTTCACAAAGCATTCTTAAAAGTGATAAGTTTCCTCTTAGAAAAGCATACTTGTTGAAATAAACAGTATGTCTCATTTTAAATAAAACACTCACAAAATCTATTGAGGTAAGTAACCTCTACTAGATTCTTTCCTCAAGTTATGCAAAGGAGCATTCTTGAAACACACACAATGTAGTAGGTTCTACATTGTATCACATTAGAGTGTCTCTTGGTTCTAGGAAACCAAATAATGTTAAAATAACATGTAACAACTCAACAAACAAAGATGATGTCCAAGAGATTGTAAAATACACCACCTTCATCAAATAACCTCTGAATCTCAAACACGAAATTAAAACATTTCGCTTGCCTTTGTTAGGAGTTGTGTAAGACATGTCATTCTATTAACCGACTTTCAAAGTATGGTTAATTGAGTCATATTAGGCCATGTATTAGCGAAGTAAGCTAATATCATCTTTGCTACACTTCAATAGGAAAATATTGGAATTCGAATTTTTCTAACATGAGAATGACTACTGGAGAACCTATCGCACTAGAAATTCAATTTGACCTAACGGTTGAATTGCTTCCAGGAGAGAAGTTGGGTTCGTGTATAACCCGTAAAAATGGTCGTGTTTAGCCTTAATTGAGCACCACTAGTGATAGTCTCATACTAATTCTCTAACTTGAAAAACTTTCATTCCTACATTTGACTAGAGATAGTTTACATCGGTGAAATTTATCTCCCATTAGGATGTCATCTTGAACAAGTAGTAATTAGGATCTGCCTTAGCAAACCTAGATCGCTTGCATCCCACATACATGTTTCAAAATGATAACATGTTCTCGTAAGATATGGTTAAATGTCTTCATGATCTTAAATGCTTAATGATTATCATGTTTTACATGATCCTTGCATTTATTCCTTATGTGCATTTTACATGATTTACTTGTAAAGTTTGCACCCACACTATGTCCTTTTGACACATTACGAATTAGGTATGCCCATCACCATGAACCCTTAGAAGTCATAGAGCCATACACTAGTGTCAAAACCCATAAGTCAAAGTAGTCGCGAAGTTACCCTAATTCCCCAGTCATCACTTCGCCTTCTTCCAAGTAATACACCTTTTTGTCATGGGAAGGTTAGGAACAAACCTAGTAGAACTCGGAGTAGGGTTGACAACTTAAATATTTCATCCGAAATATTCAAGTAAGTTTAACTTGCGATCGCAATTGTTAAATGTCATATCCGAAACATCATACTCAAGCCTTTTAACAACATATGTTAAAACGCTCATCCAAAGGACTCACGAGTTACTATATAAGTAATTAGTAGTTCCTTTCATCCTCGTGTGAATATACACGTCTTAAGATCCCAAACCCTGCTGCAAATCAGCACCATAGGCCTAGCTTTACATCTTTCAAAACCCCATGAAACACTCACGTGCGAAGCACATAGAAACCCTTAAATCAACCAAACCTCTCAACCGAGAATCCCCTTACCATCTCCGTCTAGGTCTAGGAATGATGGAACATTTTCCATAAAACTTATGACTATTTAAATATTTCACTGGAAATATTAAGTCATCTTTCACATCGCTCTAATGACTACCTATGTATTTCCTCAGAAATATAAAAGTCATTTCTTCTCGTCCAGTACCGGTCAAAGAATTTATTTGGTATAAATTCTCTCCCCGTGTCGAAAAGTCTCACTAAATCAGCGAGAGTTATTCGTAAAGTCCTCTTAAATTCCAATGACAACTTAAATATTTCATCCGAAATATTTAAAGTGTATTTAATTTGCGAAATGCAATTAAATGTCATCTCTCGTTCTCGATCAACGTTCATCGAATCCCGTTGGATTCATTCATAAAAGAATTTATTCGGTATAAATTCTTTTAATCTAAAGTCCAGAAAAATCACAACATATGTGAAATTTCTTTGTCAAAAATCTTGCTTTCAACTCTCACTAACACCATCAAAACCCACTCGATCTAGTCTTGAACCTAAAACCGTCTCCTATCAGAATAGATTGTATCTATCATCTGATTCCTTAGCCTTTTCCATCACACTTCCGCATGGTACTAAACACTACCAATGCTTCCGCATCCCACTCACCTTCCACACACCTCAAGCGAAGAACCGCTAGGATAAGTTGAGATAACCCCACTAGAACCTTGTCACCAACCTCACTACTCTGAAGATTTTATCTTCTTAACCCTTAGGATATCTCCTAGTAATCGCATGCCTCATCATTCTATGAATATTCACAATGATTGAGAAGAGCTACGTGACTTCAAAGGTGAAGTTTATCGTATGCTATCCACCACTTGTCATGACGTTACTAAGCTCATCGCTTTTGTCAACGTTTGTTTTCCTCTTTATCTTTTACATCTTGTCCGGATGGTCATAGATTTAGGGGGAGCGAAAACACACTCATATAGTCTTTCACCAAACACTCTCAAGAACACACAAATGTGGTTCTTATTCCCTAGGAAACTTCCATTTAGCTGCCCAGAACTAGGCTGCAAAGGAAAATTCGTGACTTCCAGGTCACGGTACCGTTAAATAGGCCACGGTACCGTTAAATTTAACGGTACCGTGTGGTATTTAGTGGTACCGTGCCTATGTTTGACGAATTTTCACTGTTTCCTTTAGATCCCTGCATCCCTAACCTCAAACCTGCAAAATTTTGCAAACTCACATACACCCTAGGATTCCCTCACTACACCATAGGACTCTAACACCAACTTTTAGTTTGAATCCCACAACCCTTGCCTATAGAAGGCCTCACTATTGCAAGCTTATCTTGCATCATCACACTCAACCCTCATAGCTACACTTCACTCTTGACAGTGATAGTTAGTCTAAGAACCTTCAACCTATATATCATCACACTCAAACCTTATAACCCTCAACTCATCACACTCAAACCTTACAACAACCTTCAATCCTCACAAACACATGAAACCCTTCATGCACCAAATTATCTCTAACACACAACTAGGATCATCCAACCTAGAAACCTAGAACTTCGTTACCTTAACCCCGTTAGAGATATCCACCAACAATCCTGTTAGGATCACATACACCTTTTCTTTTTCCCTTTTGACATATATCATGCATCTCATTGTCAGTGCAAACGATATATTAACCTAAACCATCCTTTCCCACCTTTCCTCAAAGGGCAAAACCAACATCTCCAACCACATCATCATCATCCTCCACCTTTAGGATTCCTACACCATTACCTCCGCCAAGTCCACCACAACCCTTAGCCATCACACTAACCCTATCACCATCAAACCTCTTTGGACTTGGCACTAACACATCATCCTTATCACTATCACCTTCACCACAACCACTAATGGTTCATTCCATTATTTATCCCCTACAACCACATAACTCAAGTTGTCCTTGTTGTCACCACAACCAACACTCTCCCACCTTATGGAATTATTTAAGTATAACCTCTATCGAGTCTACTTTATGGCACGACTTGTCATAATACTAATCATTTAGAGTATGTCTTATTAACAAACTATCCTTAACATCAATCATCTTAGGTAGATGATTATGTTGTTCAAAAGGTTTGTTAGAACTTTCCTTCCCAATGACAACTTGGAAGAAGCCATTTAATGCGTCAATCAATGAACGAATCTCGTTCTTGATTAGTGTGATTGAGTGAACAATTACACCTTAGGTTTCGGTCGGGTTGTGACACTTACGTGTTAACATAGTTTAACCCATGCATGTCTTGCTATGTGTATTCTATCCCTATAATGTTGCTCCTATACTGTTATATATTATGCTGCACGAAGCTAACCCTTGATGTAGGAAAAGCCTTTGTAAGAATTTGATCCATGGATCCGCTAGATACTAAGGTAAATAAACAAGGGGTTTAAGTCACCATAGGGGAGCATTGAGCTAGGGGGAGCTCGGGAGTATTTGAATACATAGCATGGAGTCGTCTTCACAAGTGTTGATAGAAGGCTTCACAAGTGTTGATAGAAGGATAGTAGTGCAATAAGGGGGAGTAGGAAGTAAATCCAAGGAAGCGCTCGAGGCAACTACCTTTTTGATTCGACAAAAGGGGGAGAAGGAAGTGTAAACAGGTAACTTTTACATTTTACTATGTCTTACGGTTTACATATTTGTCATCATCAAAAAGGGGGAGATTGTTAGTGCAAATATTACGATATTTAAACTAAACGGTTTCTTCGGTTTTAATAATGACAAACATGTAACTTGTAATACATAACGTAAAATGTGCAAGTTACTTGTAAACACAAATCATCAATGCATACTTACATCAACACCTCCCGACGTCTCAAGTATGCTTCAACGAAGTCGTAGATTTCCATCCCGACATAAATCACTCAAGGTATGGACAAACAAATCTACTACTTGACAAATGATCAAAGGATTTTATTTTTCTAAACTTTACATTTTTAATGTGACAAAACATTTTTTCAAAAATATATTTCAAAAATTATTTTTGAATTAAAAAGAAATGTTTTATTTTGAAAAATATGTTTGAAAATCCCAACAGCCAAATTTCCCCCCAAAACAGCTCCTAACTTCCCCAAATAAACCTTCCCCACTAAAGACAAAAAAGGGAGCGTCCACAGCACCTTTAAGTATGGACGGCTCCACTAAATTTAGTGGAGCCGTCGGGTATTTAGTGGAGCCGTAGGTCTCTAACGGTCAGATTTTCCTTTGCCTATAAATAATGGACCATTCCACACTTCCAACTTGATTTTTTCAGTCCTTTTTCTCTGGTCTTATCCCTCTTCACTTAGATAACTTTCTTTGATCATTTGGAGAGTCTTAGGTTGTTTAAGAGTGATCCAATCATCCACTCAAGTGATCCTCTTCATTCCTCTTGATTAGCAAGAGAAGAACACAAAGTATCCTAGATACAAAGTGTTGTCATCCCTCTTGATTAGCAAGAGAAGAACACAAAGTATCCTAGATACAAAGTGTTATCATCCCTCTTGATTAGCAAGAGAAGAACACAAAGTATCCAAGTAGATACAAAGTGTTGTCATCCCTCTTGATTAGCAAGAGAAGAACACAAAGTATCCAAGTAGATACAAAGTGTTGGAGTTGTTAGGTCTTGTAACATTGGTTACACTCTTGATTGTATCATAGCATACATCAAGATTATTTTTCTTTTGTGAGAAGTGAGTCAAGATCATTGTGATCTTAAGAGATAGTGAAGATCTCCTGAAGCCATTGGGCTTGTGTGATTGATCATGTGGATCAAGGGTAGATCAGGTAGATCGTGGTAGATTGGTGCTAGCTAAGATTAGCACTGGACATCTAGCTTAGTGTCGGAAATAGGATAAGCGACGTATAAGGTGTAGATCGGGTAGATCGTGGTAGATTAGTGCTAGCTAAGATTAGCACTCGACATCTAGCTTAGTGTCGGAAAACAAGTTAAGCGACGTGTAACAGTTTTCTCCGCCTGAAGGGAGTTTGTTGATTAGTGAAGTAACTCTCGAGTTGGGTACTCGGGGAGTGGAGTAGGGCGAAGAGGAGCTTCGTGACCGAACCACTATAAATCACCGTGTCTGGTTTGCGCCTTCTAACTTATCTCTTTACTTTCATTTTATTCCTTATCGCTTTATGTTTATATTTGCATTGTGTTGATTCTTGTGTGGCTAGTTGCTTATGTTATGTATGTGTCATGGGTGATTGTGTTTGTGTTGTAGTTTAATTTATTCATCCCTAGATGATACATAACCATTGTTGACACTTTTCATATTACGTCACACTTGATCGGGTGTTTGATACAAAAGTTTTAAGTTTTTAAATGGAAACGTATTCACCCCCCCCCCCCCTCTACGGTTTCCACATAAACATCCGATTATTGATTTGGAGATACACACAGATACATTTGGGAAAGCTTGGAAGATAACCAGGGTAGGAGGACACTCAGAAGTTTATAAGTATTTTGAAGATATGCTGAAGATTTTTGATAGAGAAGACTTGGACAAGCTATGGAGTCTAGTTCAAGTAAGGTTCAGATCTACAACTCGTATAGAAGAAAAAGACAAGGAGCTATGGGTGGAATTGAAGAGGTTGTATGAACCTGATCCAGAAGATATCCTGTGGCACTTTCGAGCTCATGAGTTGAGTATAACATGGAGACTGTATGATACATGTGGTGTTCACCATGTATCTACAAAGAATGGAGTGGATGTCTACATGCTGATAGAAAAAGATTATCCATTAAGGGCTGCTAGCTTATTTGTTATGTTAGATGCCAAGCTCATAGTTACTGATGAAGACTCAGTAATGGCAAGAGAGTTACTGAGAAAGATCTTCAGACAAGCAAAAAGGAAATAATGTTAGTACTGCTAGTGTAAATATTAGTACTGCCAGGTTTAACTTTTTACTAACAGGATTAACTTTGTATAGAAGATATTTGGATTTTGTAACAATTTTCTTTAATAAAATAGAGAGTCTATAAGACGAATACAAAAGAAGGTATAATCGAAAAAGACCCAAGGGCGGAGATGGTTGAGTTGTTGGTGTTGTGAAGGGGAGGTCACAGGTTCGATACCTGTGGCTTCCTTTTTGGTATTTCCCTCCCCAAAATTTTTAAAAAGCCCCCCATTTTTTTTCAGCAACTTACAAAATTAAAGCCCCCCATATTTTTTTTAAAAAGCCCCCCATATATATTTTTCTCAGCAAATTCTAAAATTAAAGCCCCTCATACTTTTTTCTGCAAATTTCAAATTTCTCACATCTCTCACCATCCACCATTCACCAGTAACCAATCACAGCCACCAGTCACCATTCACCAGTCACATCACAACCACCAGTCACCATCCACCATTCACCAGTAACTAATCACAGCCACCAGTCACCATCCACCACTCGTTGGTCCGGCCATCAACAACGGAGGGAGGTTCATTTAGATCTAAACTAGGTACTTTTTATAATTAGGAAATCGTTATTTTGTTTATGAAATGGTGAAATTATATTATTCTCGAAATTGTTTTTTTACAATTATAAAGATAGCAAATTCTGCCTAGACAAATTCCAATTAGTATGTGATTGATGTTTGTGATCAAAGGGAATTTTGAGTACCACTACAATACCCACTGTCCATTGTAATTATACAAAAATGATTTGATGCTTATATTGGTTTAATTTGTAACTTGTAGGATATATACGTTACCATTTGACCTCAACAATAGCATATTTCATTGCATAGAAAAAGCATACACATATATTGATGCATATTTTCATTAAATAGAAGTTGTTAAAGTACCATCAAATGATAATGACATACATAGTAAACTTAAGACATTAGAAATGGTTGAAGCAACATAAAAAGCTAGCCCATGCTCCTTTTCTCTTTCCCTTTCCCTTTCCCTTTGGCTGTGATCTTTGCATAAGTCTCCTTAGTTGGAAGGCCTAGCACTTGAATCCTTTTGCCAGTGATTGAAAAACCTTGAGTAGTAACAGGAGGATTGACAGAGGTTGAAACCTTTTTGCAACATCTAAGAGCTGTACTTTTTTTTGAGACAGCAGATGAGCTTGAATACCAACTAGGAAAATAGCTAAACCATGGTGAAGAGATTTCATTAGAAGAGGTTGAATCATCTGAAATAATTTGAATAATTCCTGACTTTGAACTCATTTTTTAGAATTTTGGTAAGATTTAAGATTTTTAGTGGAAGTAATTTGTGTATTAATGGGTGTAGTGCTGTAAATTTAAAGCAAATCTTACCCATGTATTGAAGTAAAAGTTAATGCCATTAATTGGTAGGTTGGTGTACTCATTTATGTGCATGAAACAAGAGTTTGACTTTTACAAATTGATAAAAATAAGTACACAATTCAGACCCAAAATGAATATACCAAGACAAGGAAAACTGCATAAGTAGAGTGGCCTCCTACATATTAAAATGTTACTTTTTATGTTCACAGTTTCTACATGAATAGCGTTGATGCATGAGATGAATACATGTCATGCAAAAGAATTTGACTTTTAAATATTGACCAAAAGTGTATAAGCAACAACAAATGAAATAAGTCTTAATCTCTTAGCAGTCTTAACTTTATACTAGCAGTACTAACTTTCACTAGCAGTTGTAACTTTTGTACTAGTAGTGGTAAATACTTGGTTTACTTATGCACAAATGATTTGGTGCTTATATTGGTTTAATTTGTGACTCGTAGGATATATACGTTACCATTTTACCTCAACAATAGCATGGACAAGTCTTGAATGAGAACTAGTAGGACCAAGAAACAATATATTGCTGGAGTAGAAGTGTTTATTAAGCATGCAGAACACAACTTGCAAAAGATGAGGAACATCGATCCACAATGTAATAAACAACAGCTTAAGATGCCATGTCCGTGTATCTCATGTTTAAACCGCATAGAGCAGAAAATGGAGGATGTACAGTTCCATTTATTCTACCACGGGATTGATCAAAGCTACACAAAATGGGATAAACATGGAGAAAATGATGAGCAAGCAACAACTACCCAAATAACTGTTAATGCTACAACAGAGGAGTTTGTTGACGACACATATTTCGAAATGGATTTTAGTCCAGAAATTCCAACAGATGGCCCAGCAACAGTAGAAATGGTTAATGCTACAAAAGAAGGTTTTGATGAGGATGACCTTGCCAAGTTTCAACAACTATTATTAGACGCGGAGAAGCCACTTTACGAAGGATGTCCTGACTTCACAAAGTTGTCCGCAATAGTTAAACTACTCAACTTGAAGGGTAAGTATGGAGCTTCTGATAAGTTCTTTACTGAATTACTAGGATTGTTAAAAAAGATGCTACCTGCTGGTAACGAAATGGTTGAAAAAACTTATCAGGCCAAAAAACTAGTGAGAATGATGGGATCAGGATACAAAAAGATACATGTATGTATCAAGATGGAAGGTGGATAATAAGACACATAAAGTGTACGAAAATATTCCGGCAAAGGTAATGTGGTACTTTCCAATTATACCAAGACTGCAACGACTCTTTAAGTTAGAAAGTATTTCAGAAGATCTAACATGGCACGCAACAAGGAGGATAACAGATGGTGTTTTACGTCACCCCGCAGATTCACAGGCATGGCGTACCATAGATGAAAAATTCCCCAAAATTGCTAAAGATCCGAGAAATCTACGGCTAGGAATATCGGCTGATGGGGTTGACGTCAACTCAGGAAATAGGCATCACAGTGTATGGCCAGTTTTATCTGTCATATACAACCTTCCTCCATGGTTGTGTATGAAAAGAAAGTTTATCATGCTTTTGGTATTAATATCGGGATACCCGGGAAATGATATCGATGTATTTTTAGAACCGTTGGTTGATGATCTGCATACCTTATTCGAGAAACGGGTTGATACATATGATGCTTCCACAAAAGAAAACTTTAATCTGCGTGCCATTGTGTTATGGACGATAAATGATTACCCTGCACTTGGTACATTATGTGGCTGCCCATACAGTGGATTCAAAGGTTGTGTAGTATGTGGGAAAGATACACACTGTGTTAGACTTTCCGCCTCATCCAAGCAAAGTTATGCTGGACACAGACGATATCTACCATACAACCATCCGTTCAGAAGGCAAACGAAGGAGTTTAATGGACAAGAAGAACCACGTCATGCTCCAAATCCATTGACCGGGGAACAAATATACAAAGAGGTACAACATATTAAAAATAAGTGGGGAAAAGGAAAAACCTCAAAAAACCAAGAAGATAGAGGCAGAAGTGGGAAGATTAAAAGGCAAAAAAGGAAAACAAACAGAAGAAGAGGGTAGTTCAAGCCAAGAAAATGAAGCATATTAGAAGAAATTCAACATTTGGTATCGAAAGCTAAGGTATTGGAGGCATCATTCTGTTCCGCATTGTATTGACTTCATGCATGTAGAAAAGAATGTTGGTGAGAGTCTACTCGGAACTTTGTTGAATGTTCCTGGAAAGACAAAAGATGGAATGAATGCTTGATTGGATCTGGAAGAGTTGGGGATAAAAGAAGAGTTGTTTGCTAGGCAGGAAGCAGACAAAAAAACACTACCTCTAGCAGGTTACACATTAACGAATGCTGAAAAAGACATCTTTTGTGAAACGTTAAGCAACATCAGGGTACCACAAGCCTATTATTCAAATTTCTCTACTTTGGTCAGCCTAAATAATAGGAAGCTTATTGGCCTTAAATCGCATGACTATTACATGCTAATGCAAGAGTTTTTGCCCATTGATATACGTTCAGTCATGCACCCGCCCACACGATATGCTATTATCAGGTTTTGCTTTTTCTTTAAATCTATATTTAAGAAAGAAATCAGCTTGCAAGAACAAGATAAGATGCAAGAAGAACTTGTTGTGACACTGTGCCTACTCGAGAAGTTCTTTCCTCCGTCATTTTTTGATATTATGATACACTTGACTGTGCACCTAACTAGGGAGGTAAAATTATGTGGTCCCATATGCTTTCGGTGGATGTATCCCTTAGAAAGATGTATGAAGGTTATTAAAGGACATGTGCGAAACAGAAATAGACCAGAGGGATGCATTGCTGAGGAGACTATCGCGGAAGAAACAATAGAGTTTTTTAGCGAATATCATAAAACCATGAAAACTATTGGTATCCCAGCTAATAAACATGTAACCAATGAAGATGAGGACGGAAAGCCATTGTCGGCCGGCAAATCAAGTGAAGTTTCTGAAGAATTCTTTCAGAAAGCACATTTGTAGGTAATACAAAATACATATGAAATTCAACCGTATATTGAGTAAGTATTACTAACACATTTTGATTTCGTTGCTTAAAATGTTCTATCAAATATAATAATCAAAGACATTTATTTGTTTCAGGCGACACAAGGAAGTTTTGAAAACAAAAAACCCGGGTAAAAAAATGGCATTACTGGAGAATGAGCGCAGTAAATCTTTTACTATGTGGTTATGTGAAGAGGTAATTACTCGTATGTTGTTTATAATTGTTTGTTTGTTGCTAAAAATAACGGAGTTGAGATAAAATGTGAAGTGTGTTTTATTGATGAGTCCTTAACTGGTGTTTGTGATAAGCTGTATAAACCATTAATTAGGTGTAGCATTCACCCAGAAAAACTCATAGCTACAAGCTCCAAAACCAATAGTAGTAGTTTAAAATAAATAAGCACTTACCAATGATCTGCCCAACAACTTTTTCAGTCATAGAACATATCATCATAATTGTCCCTCCTGTATATGACATTAGATAGAGGTCGACCAGCACACCATTTCATTATCCCAAACACTCCTATTCTTTAATTGTTTGTTTGTTGTTCCTGCAATTTAAAGGTAATATATACTTATAATGAAATTCAGGTTGAGAGAGAGTTAGCGATATCCAAAGATAGTGTATCAGAAACTGTGAGGTGGATATCATTTGGACCATGCGCCAGCATAGTGAAATACGAGGCATATAACATCAATGGGTATACATTTCGTATGAAAAGTAATGATGGCATAGTTTACCAGAACAGTGGGGTTAGTGTTGAGGCAGTAGATCTTCACATATCCAAAGAAGTTGCAACCACAAGAAAAGCATTTTATTATGGGGTTTTACAAGAGATATGGGTACTAGATTACCGTTTCAGGCAAATTCCTCTTTTCAAATGTGATTGGGTTAATTACAAAACTAGTAGGGTCAAACACGATACTCTTGGTTATACGTTGGTAGACCTGAATAGTTTAGGCCACAAGGATGATCCGTTCATATTACCCTCACAAGCAACACAAGTGTTTTATGTGAAAGACCAGGCACATAAAAATTTGTCTATTGTCTTTAAAACACCTACCAAGAATTACAGAGATACATATGACGAAGTCGATGAAGAGTTTAGTACAGTCATTCACGAGCATAATGAAAACATATTGCCACGTGTAAGTAAACAAGACTTGGGCAAGGAATCACGAAGTGACTACTATCGAACCGACTGTGAAGGTATTGTTATACGAAAATCCAAGTGAAGCATGTCATGCTGCAAGTTAAGACTGCTAGTGTAACAGTTAAGACTGCTGGTTGAAGTTAAGACTGCTGCTCAAGGCTAAGTGCAAGGTTACTACTGGTATTGTTAAGTTAGTATTGTTAGATGATTAGCAGTTTTAGTATTAAATAGTTGTTTCTATAATTTAGCCTGTTGTAATGGATTTTGACTCCAAAAAGTCAAGCTTTTCAATGGCAATGAAAAAATTTGCAGTTTTCACTATTATATATCCACTTGCAGTTAAGCTTTATTGTATTTGCAGTTTCCATTTATCATGTATATGCACTTGCAGGCACTTTAGTAACATGTTACTTCATTAAAGTTGAAAATTCAATTTAGAAAGTCAAGTAACCTAGTTCCTAGGGGCAAGTAACATACTTACATACTACTGCATTAAACTAGATAGACTATAAAATCCCAGCATTGTAATGGGGCAAATGAAGAGTCATGACTAATAGTCTGAACTCAATTCAGTGAATATCAAATTAGACTCAAACTAGATAGACTATAAAATCCCATATCTAACCCCTCAAAATTACATAAGTTATCAGAAATGTGTGACCATATGTATTGAATTGTGACTACACTTAATTAATGTGATACAAAATATGACTCTATGATTTAGACACCTAAGTAAATACTTCATGTGATGACCATATGTAACATCTTGAATTTAGTCACACAAACACTCAATGTGACTAATATCAAGGTTAATGGTAACTGAGTTCACATTTTGCTATAAATAATAGTCACATGGATATTTCACAGTGTGACTATTTTGAATGTATTGGTCACATATAATACCCTTATAATGTGGCCATAAACATAATTTAGATACACATTTGTGATATGGTGTGACTATGGTATAACCTATAGTTAAATTATTGTGCTACAATTAAATGTGACCATACACATTAGGATTTGGCAGGCAAACACACACTAAACTTTAGACACACATATTAAATTACGTGACCATATGCATCGAATTTTGGTTACACTTAATCATGTATGCCTATGGTTTAGTGTGACCATATATGACATTTGGTCACACTGTTCAAGTGTGTGACATATATTTGTCACTTTTGAATGCATATCGTGACTAATGCTTCAAACTAACTTTTCAGTTGTCACACATTCCAAATTCATATGTGGCTAAATTTTCAACAAAAACTAGCAGCCACATTTAAATAATGTGTGACAAACTTGACTATATGATTTATCCACATACACAATTACTTCATGTGACCATATATAGATTTTGGTCACACTGGTCAATTGTGTGACATATATTTGTCACACATGTATATATATAGTGTGACTAATGTTTCAAACTTATTTGGATCCGTCATACGTCCCAAATAATAAGTGACTAAATAATCAAAACAGGTTTTAGCAGATACCTCTAGTCACAAAAAAATTCAAATGTGTGGCTGTAGCCTCAGGTGTAATTCCGAAATGGTCACACAAGTTGGATCAAGTGTGGCTGTTTATTTTATTCTGGAACATTTTGTCACATAAACAAGTTACTGTGTGGCCGTTCGAAAAACAGCATGTGTAACGAAATCCCAGTTTTGTAGTACTGATCTTGAGTGCTACAAACTTCAACTTTCACACTATGAAACAAAAGAAAAACGGGAAAAAAGTTTTGAAGTTGCATTCCAACAATCTTATGTGAAAGAACAAGAGTTAGAACATCAGATACTTGAATTATCTGTTTCCAAAAATGACTTGATTTTACAAATGGAACAAGAAAGATTAGATTTTCAAAAACAAGTTGACAACCTACACTCTGAACTTTCCAAAACAAAAACAGAGTTGTCAACATTTCAAGATAATTTTTCTGAACACAAACAAGCATCAAGCAAACGGGTTGATTCCTATCTTGAGGAAATCGTTAAGTTAGAATGCAAACTTAAAGAGTTTCAAAATGTTGTGTATAAAACTGGTGAGTCAATAACTACAATTCAGAAATTTACTCTCAAGCAAAACCCCCAAGGATATGGATTTGCTATTGGGGATGACAAACCATGTTTTTTACATAAAGCACTCAAGGAAAATCTGAAGTTATACAGTGCAGAGCATCTGTTTGATGACTCCCTCATGCGTGTTGTTGTTTATAATCGAGAAGAAGAAAAGGAACAGGAAGAAGATAGTCGATCTAAAATTAGTAATGTCAAATTTAATAAACCATATGATTACTCAAGAGTACCTCATATTAGCGACACCTTCGTACCACAACATGATAAAACAGAACAGTCATGGTTTTTAATGAAAATGAATGAATCTTCTGAGGTTGGTCCTGTGAACACAGTAGCACAAGTCAATGGTCCTTTACCAAATTCGGGTGTAAGTGCACCATTGCCAAAACAATGTCTTGTCCTAAGATATTTTAATACTTTTATGGAAGACATAAATTTTTTGGAACAGGAAATTGAATGAAATTCGGAGATAAAAGTCTCTACTTTTCTTTCTCCATATGAAAAAGAAAAGAGAGAAGTCTTTCAAAAACAACTGAACACCTGCGACTTTGTGCTACTCGTTGGGAACAGGAACTTCAATCAGAAATTGCATCCATGATGAACATTTTTGAAACAACTGAACAAACGATCTCAAACAAAAATGTAAAAACAAAGCTCTGCAAAAAGAAGCAGATCGACTCTTAGAAAATGTTCTATGTTCTGATGTTATATCTGTGTTCATGAATTCCATTTATATGTCTTGTACTGAAATGCTTGTTGATGATCATTCTGTTGATATTGAAATGTTGAGACTTGAAGTTGCAAATTTGAAAAGAGAAAATGAGATATTAAGCAAAGTCAATGATGATGTGAAAAACAACCTTTCAAAAGAAAATTTTCAACTCAATCAAAAGTTGCAATGGTGTCAAACCCAAAGTCTGAATTTTGAAATAAACCTGCAAACTTAAAAAGAATCAATGTCTCTTCAAAACCGTCACGCTTCCAAAATTAAAATTCTTGAAAAAGAAAATGTTGTTTTAAAATGTCAACTCTTTGAACAAGAAAAAGACATTGATGAAGTTTGTCAGAATAGGAATGACACTGTTCGCTTAGACCGTGAATTGGATTCTAAAATTCAATAGAAGAATCACATCATCGTTGAGCTAAAAGATATAATCAAATTACTTGAAAAAGGGAAATCTGTCCACACTAATGTGATTGCACCAGGCATGTATAAAGTGGATAAAACACCTAGGAAAGCATACCCTTCGACCACTAATGTGCATGCTTCAACTTCTATAGGATTAGTCACCCCTCACAACGTTAGCATGTCCGAGCCCAAAAGAAACAAAAAGAAGATTAGTATCTGGCAATGTAAGAGCGGTTCACAAAAAGACAAAGAAGTAGAAGACCACATTAGGAATGAGAATAAAAAGCATGTTGTGTCTGATGTAGAATCAAATTTAGAACATTATATTTCTAATCATGATGTAACAAATGCTGATACTTTGAATGCTATGAATATTATGAATGCTTTTAATGTTGATGCTTCTTGTGTGTTTTGTCGAAATAGTATTTTATCTTGTAATCATGAAAACTGTGTTGCAAAGTCCCTTTTGTCTCGTAATCAGAAACGTACACATGGCATTTCCTCTAGGCCTACTACTGCCTCTAAGTCAAATTTAGGAAAATCGCCAGGTGTAGTTTCTAAGAATGTTGTAGACAGAACCATAGTTGCACCTAAAACAATCCAATCACCTAGTGCATACACAAAGAAGAAAGCTGAATCTAGTTGGACATGGCAACGCTGGCTACAGAGGAAACCTAGTTTTACTTGGTTACCCAAAGTGCTTAATAAATGTGATACTAACCCAATGGGTTCCACCGTTACCAACTCTCCATCTGCATTATCTTCTTGTGATGCAGGTGATTCAAATCGTCATTTGGATTGTTGATAGCGGATGTTCCCAACACATGACATGCAACCTAAAACTTCTAGTAAACTTTGTTGCAAAGTTCCTAGGAACTATCAAATTCAGGAATGACCACTTTACCGCTATCATGGGCTATGGGGACTATGTCAAAGGAAACATCGAGATTAGCCGTGTATACTATGTTGAAGGCATTGGACATAATCTTTTCTCAGTAGTTCAGTTTTGTGATGGTGATTTGGAAGTTGCATTTAGGGAGAAAACCTGCTTCGTTCGTGACCTACAAGGAAATCACCTTATGACAGGGAAACGCGAAACGAGTCTCTACACCATTTCCTTGTCAGACATGACCGCTTCTTCTCCAATTTGTTTATTCTCCCATGCACACTCTACAAAATCATGGCTAAGGCATAAATGTTTGTCCCATTTGAATTTCAAGACAATGACAGATCTGGCTCGTCATAAACTAGTTGACGGTCTTCCGAGATTTCGGTATGCTAAAGATCACCTTTGTCCAGCATGTGAACAAGGGAAGAGTACTCGTGCTCATTTTCCTCCTAAAATCGAGCACAATACAAATCATGTTCTCCAACTTCTACATATGGATTTGTGTGACCCGATGCGAGTTCAAAGAATTAACGGGAAGCGTTACATATTGGTAATCGTCGATGATTTTTCAAGATGGACATGGGTCTACTTTCTTCTAACCAAAGATCAAGCCCCTTCGATGATCATCACCTTTCTCACCAAAATTCAGGTTCAACTCCGCAATACCGTTAAAAAAGTCAGAACAGATAACGGAACCAAATTTAAGAATCACACTCTTCGTGAGTATTTTGAGAAAGTGGGTATTGAACACCAAACATCTATTATACGCAGCCCAGAACAGAATGGAGTGGTCGAAAGATGTAACAGAACATTAGTAGAAGCTGCAAGGACGATGTTGATAAATGCTCAATTACCTAATTACCTCTGGGCTGAAGCTGTCTCAATCGCTTGCTACACTCAAATCAGTTGCATGATCAATAAAAGGCACCACAAAACCCCATATGAACTTGTTCACAAACGTAAACCGAACATCAATTACTTTCATGTATTTGGGGCCCTCTGTTACCTAAATAATGATCATGATGACCTTGGAAAGTTGAAAGCCAAAGCTGATATTAAAATCTTTGTTGGATACTGTGAAAATTCAAAAGGTTTTCGTATCTGAGCAAAATAGCTCATTTTGATGAACTCACCGATATGGCTTCTGAGTAAAACAGCTTAGGACCCGCTACCAACCGTCTGAACTTTCCTGATCAATCAGCTGCACCACTCTCTCTCAACCACAAGGACTTAGAAGACTTGTTTGCTCCGCTATTCGATGATTCCCTTGTTAGTCGTGCTTCAGATGTATCCACCAGTTCCGCTGCATAACCTGTCAAAATTTACGTACCTGATAGACCAGTAACTACAACAACAGCAGTTGCTGCAGATGCACCTCCAACAGAAACATCATCATCAGTAGAACAAACAGCTTCTAACACTGAGACTGCAGCTAAAGATCCCCTCTTATCTCCAGAAGTACCCACACCTGCACATTATGACAGAAATTCTTTATTCAATCCATTTGCTCCGGCTCCAACCATTCCAGATATTGCAGAATCGTGAACGAGCAACTTGGATCCGTCAAATATGCACAACAATTTTCAACACTACCCTTCTACCCACAAATGGACCAGAGATCACCCTTTAGTGAATGTGATTGGTAATCCAGACAATCCAGTCATGACACGGAAAAGACTCCACACAGATGGTGAAACTTGCATTTATGCACTCACCGTTTGTCAAGCAGAACCCAAGAATCTTAAAGAAGCCTTAACTTACGACAATTGGATTAAGTCAATGCTAGAAGAAATTGATCAATTCAAGTGTCTTGAAGTTTGGGAACTGGTAGAAAGACCTGATGGAGTATACGTTGTTGGACTAAAATGGATATGGAAGAACAAATTGGATGTTGATGGAACAGTTATTCGTAACAAATCTCGGTTGGTTGCTAAAGGTTTCAGTCAAGAAGAAGGTATCGAATTTGAGGAATACTTTGCACCAGTGGCTATACTTGAAGCCGTTCGCATGTTTCTAGCGTATGCTGCCTTCAAGAACATCACCGTTTACCAAATGGACGTGAAGACTGCATTCCAGAATGGACAACTCCGTGAAGAAGTGTACGTCATACAACCAGAGGGCTTCGTCGACCCAGAACATCCAAATCATGTGTACCGGCTCAAGAAAGCCCTCTATGGCCTTAAACAAGCCCCGAGGGCATGGTATGATAAATTGTCTGCATTCCTAATTGCTAATCATTTCACAAAAGGATCTGTTGATCCGACACTTATTATACAAAAACACGGGGAGGACATCTTAATAGTTCAAATTTATGTGGATGACATGATTTTTGGTTCAACCAATAAAAAGTACTCAAATGCTTTTGCTAAATTATTGAAACAAAATTTTGAGATGTCTATGATGGGTGAAATTACGTTCTTCTTAGCACTGCAAGTTCATCAATCCCCCCGTGGAATTTTCTTAAACCAATCCAAATATGCTCTAGAAATTTTGAAAAAGCATGGCATGACAAGTTGTGACAAATAATACTCCAATGTAAGCATCATCTCCAAAGGTGGATGCTGATTTACATGGACCACTAATTGACCCTACCAAATACCGAAGTATGAATGGGTCACTCATGTATCTAACAGCCAGTAGACCAGATATTTTATTTGCAACATATCTTTGCTCCCGCTATCAGTCTCTACCTACAGAAAGACACCGCTCTGAGGTTAAATGAATCCTTCGATACATAAAGGGAACCATTCATTTGGGGATTTGGTATCCGAAGGATTCTGGCTTTGAACTAATTGCGTTTTCAGATGCTGATCATGAAGGATGCTTAGATACCCGTAAAAGTACGTCTGGAGGAGTGCAGTTCCTTGAGGACAAACTTGTATAATGGCAGTCAAAGAAGCAGGATTGTACATTACTGTCATCAATAGAATATGAATACGTCACCATGTCAGCATGTTGTGCTCAGGTCATCTGGATGAGGTCACAACTGATGGACTATTGTTGGGAATTAAATATTCAAGAAGTTTATATATCGGTTTCTGCTCAAAGAAATACTCTAAGTATCATTCTACTGCTAGAGCATTTGATTTTGCTGCTAGCGTTAACATTCTACTGCTGAATGATTCTGCTGCTAGCGTTAACTTTCTACTGCTAAGTGGATAACTGTCGAATGATTCTGCTGCTGAGTGGTTAAGTATGAAAAGATATTATGTGTATTAAAGTCAACAATACACGGTAGATAATATCTTACCCCATGTGATCAGTCATTATGTTATATTCTCAGAACAAGTTGTAAACATAGATACATGTTGTATCTTAATGACTGACTCTCTTAAAGCAAGTGTTCGATTAGACTTGACAATATTGTAAAGATCTTTCTTGTGTTATAAAAGAAAGATCTTAGACTAGATATTAATAGTGACATAATAGTGTGTAAATTATTAAGTGTTTTAGAACATAACTCTTAAGAACATAGAACAAACACAAATATCACAAGTCATAGAAACATAAGATTCAAGGTTTTGTAAGCCTAGTGATAGTGAAGATCACTCGTATTATCTTGAATAATATTGAATCATTTGGTGATAACATTGCATGTTCTTTGTTTTATATACACAAGCATAACTGTTCCATTTCCATAACACAATTAACCTTCTAAGTGTGATTAAGTAAATTCCGCGTACTTGATCATATTAACTCAACTTATCACAAACACAAAGCAACAAAGGTTTAACCACCTTACAGTGTATCGGATCAACCCCTCAATTGGTATCAGAGCACAGGCTGATATAGTTGATTTAGAAGAAGAAGAAAAAGAAATGGACGTTGAATCTATTCAAACCAATGTTGCTGCAAAACTACCCATGCTCAAACAGAATGAGTTTGAGATGTGGAGGCTGAGGATAGAGCAATATTCTACTTCTAGGCTTAATTTTTCTGCTACTAGGCCAAATGATTCTACTGCTGGCCCTTCAGACTCAAATGAAGTAGATTTTTCAGATAATGAGGTGGATTTGAGCAATATCACACCTAACTATCAAGTTCCTTCAACCCCACACACAAGGATTCACAAAGTCCACTCCTTAGAAAATGTAATTGGAGATGTACAATCAGGTGTGAAGACAAGACAACAACTGATGTTTTCAGACCAACAAGGGCTTCTTAATGCCCTTTATACTTCAAAGGAGCATGAGTTTTCAAACTCTTGCTTGTTTGTATGTTTTCTCTCACAAGATGAACCAAAGAACATTCTGAAAGCCTTAGATGATTCAAGCTGGGTAGAAGCTATGCAAGAGGAGCTTCTTCAGTTCAAGATTCAGAAGGTATGCGTGCTAGTTGATTAACCTAAGGATGCAAAGGTAATTGGCACTAGATGGGTTTTCAAGAATAAAAGGGATAAAAGGGGAATAGTGATTAGGAATAAGGCTAGATTAGTAGCCCAAGGGTACACACAACAAGAAGGGATAGACTATGATGAGGTTTTTGCTCCCGTAGCAAGACTTGAGGCAATTAGGCTTTTCTTAGCTTATGCTTCATTTTTAGGCTTCACAGTTTATCAAATGGATGTCAAGAGTGCATTTTTATATGGTACTATTGAAGAAGAGGTGTATGTCTCACAACCTTCAAGGTTCATTGATCTTGACCATCCAGAAAAAGTGTACAGAGTAGTTAAGGCTCTTTATGGCCTTCATCAGGCATCTAGAGCTTGGTATGAAACACTGGCTTCCTATTTAAAAGAGAATGGATTTCGAAGAGGAAAGATTGATCAGACACTTTTCATCAAACAGCACAAGAAGGATCTTTTGTTAGTGAAGGTGTATGTGGATGATATTATCTTTGGGTCTACAAGGAAGGAGATGTGTTTGGATTTTGAGAAGCTTATGCATGATAAGTTTCAGATGAGTTCCATGGGGGAACTTACATTCTTTTTGGGTTTGCAAGTTAAATAGTCATATGAAGGCATATTTATTACTCAAGATAAATATGTTGCTTAGATACTAAGGAAGTTCAACTTTGCTGATTCAAAAATGGCAAGCACACCAATGGACTCTAAGAAGCCACTTCCTAAAGACTTGGATGGAGAAAATGTAGATGTACACACTTACATATATATGATAGGATCTTTGATGTATCTTACATCATCAAGACCTGGCATCATGTTCTCTGTTTGTGCTTGTGCAAGATTTCAAGTAACTCCAAAGGTTTCTCATTTAACAGCAGTCAAGAGAATTTTTAGATATCTCAAGGGTCAACCTAGGTTGGGACTATAGTATTCTAGAGAGTCACCTTTTGACTTGGTAGCATTTTTGGATAGTGATTATGCTGGTGCTAGCTTGGACATAAAGTCAATAACTGGAGGATGTCAATTCCTTGGGTGTAGACTTATCTCATGGCAATGTAAGAAGCAAACAACTGTGGCTACTTCAACAACTGAAGCTGAATATGTAGCTGCTGCAAGTTGCTGTGCTCAAGTCTTATGGCTTCAAAACCATCTTCTTGACTATGGGTACAATTTCATTAACACTGTTATTCATATTGATAATAGTAGTACAATTTGCATAATTAAAAATCCAGTGCAACATTCTAAAACAAAACACATTGAAATTAGACATCACTTTATAAGAGACTGCAATGAGAAAAGATTAATTTAAGTTCTTAAAATTGCTTCAGAATACAACTTTGCAGATCTGCTAACTAAAGCTTTTGATGTTGGAAGGTTTCAGTACTTGGTAGCAAGTATTGGAATGCTTAATCTTTGAATTTTTCAATCTAATGTGTCTTTGTAAATAAATCTTTGTTTGTGCTGCTGGCTTTAAAAGATACTACTGCTATTACAAAAGTTTGTGCTGCTAGTACAAATTTAAATTGTGTTATTCATACAGTTAGTCCTATGATTATTCTAATACAAGACAAGTACTTTGTACATTGTTCTTTTGGTTTTAGACTAACAATTTCAGGTATGAACATGTGAACACAAAGGAAGTTTCAAGTGAAATACGTAAGCAGCAGAATGATAATACTAGTTGCTGACATAATAGGTTTATGATAGAAAGAGTTTGGGAATTTCAAACCTCCTTAAAACTTCTTTCTTGAAGCTTGATTATGATGTTTCACATTAAATTGATGACTTAGTTGATCAGAAAGTAACTGATACAACTCACTTTCTATCATTTTATACTCTTAAGTATAATGAGCAAGTCTAAGGACATCTGATAGAAAGAACAGCTAGTAAAAGTGAATCTAACACTTGTGTTAGAGGCAACAATTGCTATGAGCTGGAAACCCTGTCAAGAAAGCCTTTTGAATAGGTTTATCTTCACACAGGCAGTTATTTATAATTGAAAAACATTGGTTCTTACACAACTAAAGGTTGCTTTAAACCGAAATTTTGATTAAGTGTATGTTATACACTTAATCCCTTCAAAATGGTTGAAAGCAGTATGGTTTTTCTTAATAAAATCAAGTACGTACTGCTAAGGCAAAAGTTTCTTAAAAGGATTTTCAAAGTGACTCACAAAAACCATCAAATGATGGACCATGAGTCAAATGCCCCATGAATTACCTCTCATAGGAGTTAACACACCTAGAAGTGATGAGGGCAGCAAATTAAACTCTTAAGGAATTGATGGCTACATGTACAACATTGTCTGATTACAAGTTCTGATGCATAGCTCAGATGATGGAGAGAAATATTTTGGTACACAGTGAGAGATCTTCCAAATAGGGGAGGATAAAATGTTATTTGCATCTCAGGGGAGGAAATATCTTAGGAGAGGAAATAAAGCCCAAAGAAGGAAGATTAACCAATGAAAGGGAGGAAAAGACAAGAGCATACAAGATGATGATATGGAGGTTGAAAATGACAAGAACAGAGCTTATTCTGGAGTATTATATATATTCAGAAGGGATGAAGCATTCCAAAGGAGAAAGTTCTATCTAGGTCAAACGAAGAAAAGTTTCAATTTTAGTTCACCACGTTTGTTCATCACTTGCAAAGGCATGCTGATAGATGATTTCACTTGTTGAAACAAGCATCCAAGATACACAGCATCATTGCCTCTTATAATTCCTCCATCCAAGGAAATTGCACCATCTTTTAGGTCAATGTTTGAAGCCTGAAGATGTGTATTGATATTGTTAAAGTCAAAGAACAGAAAGCAGATGAGTTACTGAGAAAGATATTTAATCTTGAAGAACAGAAGATAGCTCAGATCAAGAATCTGACTACAGAAGTGTTTGAAAGATCTTCACAATCCATAATTTAATTCAGAAACATGTTGAAAAGGATTCACATGTTTAGGGGAGGATTGTTGGGAATTAAATATTCAAGAAGTTTAAATATCGGTTTCTGCTCAAAGAAATACTCTAAGTATCATTCTACTGCTAGAGCATTTGATTCTGCTGCTAGCGTTAACATTCTACTGCTGAATGATTCTGCTGCTAGCGTTAACTTTCTACTGCTAAGTGGATAACTGTCGAATGATTCTGCTGCTGAGTGGATAAGTATGAAAAGATATTATGTGTATTAAAGTCAACAATACACGGTAGATAATATCTTACCCCATGTGATCAGTCATTATGTTATATTCTCAGAACAAGTTGTAAACATAGATACATGTTGTATCTTAATGACTGACTCTCTTAACGCAAATGTTCGATTAGACTTGACAATATTGTAAAGATCTTTCTTGTGTTATAAAAGAAAGATCTTAGACTAGATATTAATAGTGACATAATAGTGTGTGAATTATTAAGTGTTTTAGAACATAACTCTTAAGAACATAGAACAAACACAAATGTCACAAGTCATAGAAACATAAGATTCAAGGTTTTGTAACCCTAGTGATAGTGAAGATCACTCATATTATCTTGAAGAATATTGAATCGTTTGGTGATAACATTGCATGTTCTTTGTTCTATATACACAAGCATAACTGTTCCATTTCCATAACACAAATAACCTTCTAAGTGTGATTAAGTAAATTCCGCGTACTTGATCATATTAACTCAACTTATCACATACACAAAGCAACAAAAGTTTAACCACCTTACAGTGTATCGAATCCCCCTCTTAATATGGTTACGTCTTCAACAAGATTCCGATGTATTGTGACTCCAAGAGTGCCATTGCCATCTCGTGCAACACCGTTCAGCATTCGAAGTCCAAGGATATTGCACTTCGATACCACTTCATCAAGGAGCATGTGGAACAGGGTACCATTGAACTTTATTTTGTGGGTGTCGAATACCAATTGGCGGATTTATTCAAAAAAGCCTTGCCTCATGCAAGATTTGTAGAATTAGTTCACCAAATTCGTATGCGATATTTGACTCCAGAGGATCAAAATAATTTTCTTAAACAAAATTAAGAGAGTCAAACACCAAAACTATCTTTGTAAATATTTTATCAAAAACACAAAAAGATTTTTCTCTTATTCTTAAAAAAAAAAAAACAAAAAAAAAATAAAAAAAAGAATAAAAAAATCCATCTTTTAAATGTGCAAAATTCAAACGAATCAAAATATGTTCTTGTTATATCAAAATTAATCAATTTTAATCGCGAACATATTTTGTGGGGGAGAATTTTTTTAATTTTTGCACATTTTTTATCAAAATATTCATCTTTCACAAAAATCTTCATCACCATATTTTCATGATCTCTTGAACTAAAAGTTTGTCAAAATTTCAAAAGTATGTGTTAGTTCAAGGGGAGAAATAAAAAAAATAACTCAATTTTATAACAAATTGGACCAAGGTTTTAACCATTACAAATCTCAGGGGCTGTTATTGTAAAAATGTCAAAAGGTTATCACATCAGGACTTTGTGTGAACAGAAAAAAAGGGTTAAGGGACTTAAAGTGTCAAATCTTCAAAACTTGGTCTATATAAGGACCAAACTCAGTTTTAAAAACACATACTTATCAGAACGTTTGCAAAATTGCCGCCAAAATTTGCTCTCAAATTCAAGATTTTGATTTTTCTCTAAAACTCGATTGTAAGTGTTATACATAAGCAATTATGCTTTGTATTCACTCGCTCGAATTCTTGAAATGTTTCTGTGGCTGAATTGCGTTTTCTATGATTTAGGTTTTAAGGATTCGATTTGGGTATTTTTTATATGTTAGTCTATAGTCTAATTAAGCTTGTTCTATAGTTTAACATGATGCCTAGGAGTGTTTTACATTTGTTTAATTGATTTAGATAATTTCAGTTGATGCATGTCGAGTAGCTTAGGGTTTATATGGTCATTTAAATGGCTGGCATTCAATGGTGTATTGTGCAAGTGTTTTGAGGAGTGGGATGTGATTATATATGTCCCTAGATAATGCGTGTTAAGTCTTATAACCTGAATCTAACTCAAGTATTAGTCGAAAGATTGCATGTAGCTTAATGATCTGTGGAGAATAATGTATGTGCATTTATGGATTTCTGGGTGTTTACACATGATCAGAACTAGTTTAGGAAGATATGGGATACATGCTTTATGCTTATAACTGTCTGTTATAGAATTTAAGAAATTATGAATTTCTTCGAGTAACCTTGCATATCTTTGACTTAGGATGAAAATCTCCGAGCAAGGAGAGTAATATTGACTACTTAGGAAATTTTTATGGAATCTTTCGAGTAACAGGCTAAAATCTTGCAATTTAGAAACATTTTGTAAAATTTTCGAGTAAGCAATGTTTTTTCCTAACTTATAAAAGTTTTATACATATTCTTCAAGTAAAGTGTATTTCATTTTCTCTCCGAGTAATGAAATATCCTTCAACTAAGGATATTTTATAGAACTCTTTGAGTTAGTCACTCTCCGAGTAAGGAACCTGTTATAAGTTACTTCGAGTAACCAAATGTTATCTGATTCTCCGAGTAATGATGTGATTGTTCAAATAAGTATGATAACCTATTTTTTCTCCGAGTTAGGAGGGTTATTATAAGTTTTCGAGTAAGGAAAATTGCATACTCCAAGTTAAGGCTATTATTTTCAAAATTCATCCAAACTCTTCGAGTAAGGATGATTTCTTACAAATCCTTTCGAGTAACTTTCAAATCCTTCGAGTAAGCCATTTTTCCAGACTTAGAAATTTTTTTTTATAAGTGCAGACTTCAATTGAATGGAAAATGAGTTTGCTTCTGTATGGTTGTTTTCTTGATATGTTTATATTATTCATAATCATTTTACAAGTCTCTCTATGTGATGTATCATACTAGTTAGGCTCAGATCATGTAATAAGTGACTTAAACTAACATGTATATACAATTTCCATTGTGTGTCTTTGTTGGTGTTTGTACTACATAGGTTCATCATGTCTCAAACATCCATTGCTAGGAAGGATTTGATCCCAGAAGGTGATGAAAGGAAGATAAGTGATTCCAACTCAGGAGTTGACTTGGATAAGTTGCCATGCCATCCTTCATGCCAGATAATGGTGGATATATTGAAGAGACATTTCTGTAGGCAAGTTGTGACCAAATCTGCCAGTGTACCAGAAGTCTATTTGAACCAGTTCTGCACACACTATTCATCAGCAGAGACAACAAAACAATGACAGCTACCCTTGATAACCAGAAGATCCAGTTTGATGTTCACACTCTTCGTGCTGTACTTGACCTTCCTTCAATAGTCTTTGGCAAACAAACCAGCTTCCTCAAAGATCCTACCGTGGAACTCATGGTCAAGACATTAAAACACATCGGATATGATGATTCGGGTGAAGAACTCACTTCACACTCAAAGGTGGATAGAAGCATATTCCTCAACCCTGGCTAACCATTTACACCATCGTAAACCACTATATTACCGGGAAGGAGACTGGTCTTTAGTACCCCAGACTCGAACATCTAATGTTCTTTTGGGGTGTCATCAACCTCTACCATATGGATTATGCACAGTACATATGGACAGACATGATTTACCAAGCTCGTCAATTTAGCCAGAAGAAGGGATACAAGATACCCTTCCCACGATTCACAAAACTTCTGATTGAATACTTCATGGAAAAACATCCAGAGATTGACAAACGTCTGAATGAGAAAGCTCATACCATACAAATGGACCATGTACTATCCAGGGTAAGAATTCATACGACCAACACCACCAAACAAGGTCTGAGAATTCCACCCAAGTTGCTATCAGAAGTAGTTATGGCAACTGAAGCTTACGTATGGTATGACGAAGCAGAAAAGGCAGGAACAGTCGGGATTACGGTAAAGGTACAGGTACAACCAGAGGTAGAGGAAGAGGAAGAGGAAAAGCAGGCATAACAGCATCAATAAGGACAAAGAAAATAACCCAAGCTAAAAAGAAGAAACTAATCCTCAAAGATAAATCCACTGAGGAAGAAGAAGAAGAAGATGATGAAGATGAACTAAGTTTAAGGAAAGAAAGAAAGAAAAAGGTTATGCAGATCAAGAAGGAATTGTCAAAGCATGATAAAGGACTAGGCAAAGGCAAGGGCAAATCAATTTCAAGACAAGACAAACCTGATAAACCGCTTTTACCACCCATGACCGAAGAAGAGGAGATTGCACAACTCAAGAGGGCTATGAAGGAAAACAAGGCTAAATACTTGTGTGACAAATGGTAATTTTCCATTTTATTAATAATAATTAATTTAATAAAAAATGCGCATTATTTATTTTCTGACGCCTATTAATAAGAAGTTATCTCATTATATTTAATGTTGTTATTACACTACGATAACTCAAAAACATTGATACGTGATACAATGCATTGGAACGAGATCACACACGGACCACGAAAATCATTTACACTAATTATAAACCAAACGGATCCTTATTTCTATACTTGGCCCAATTTTTCTTGGCCTGTTACTATTCACAAGCCCAATCTAAGTTTCATAAGTATATTTATTTCTTTATATCACTCGACTGATCAACTTTACTTGGCCTCGATTTCTCTTAAATTCGACACACAACACACCCAACTTTTTACACCACTCGACTCCTCACACACCAAAGAATCGTGATGTCAAATCCTACATTTTAATTCAAACGTTTGATACATGAACGAGAGGCAAAGTAAATCTCCTTCGACACTAGTACAAGTTCACTAAATTTTCATCCAATTTAACCAAATCGATCCCAACTTATTTTTACCTAGCACATTTATTTTTTGATGATCATTTATGAGTTACCAAGTTTGTTTTTCACCTTCTCACTCAATATCACACGTTTCTTATGGTTTTGGACACTTAAATATGTCGATACACACATATACATATGCAATTCGACACATAACCACACCAATACATAAGCCTTCCCCAAATATCCCTAAGACTCGAGTGCAAATCTCCTTAAAGTCATCAAATCTCTGCCATGTTTCCTGTTTGAGCAAGTTGTGTCTCTAAAACACAATATATACACTTATACGTGTAGATATATAGACATATTTCACTTGCATTAATTCCCATTCACACCCAAACTCATTCACCATATTTTATCTAAGCATTTCACTCTCTATTCGAGCCTCTCAAAGACAAGAAGCATTTCTCCAATTCATTCGAGCCCCAATGCAAATCATTCGAGTCCCATTCGATTCCTTGGTGATAGTTATAGCAAGTTAAGGGTTTTCCATTCGATTCCTAGTCCTTTTAAACCGAAATCTCACCACCTTTTAAGGTGTTGTAAGTCCACTCAATACATTTTTTATTCTTTCTTGTTGATTTTATGGTTCCATGCATTGTTCATATATCTTTCGAACGTATATATATTTTTCTATGCATTTTACGCTTTCTTATAATTATTTTATGTAAAACATGGTTGCCTCCTATTGATGGAAGGCTAGAAAATCAAGTTACACTCTTGTTCGACATTTACATGTTCATTTCATTACATATCGAACACCATTTTAATTACATGTTACGTCATATTTACATATAACACAATATAATTGTCATATTTCATTTTCGGACACTTGATATATCGACTAGAAATGGCCATGTTATTTGGAATTCATATAAACAACATCTTGTTTTTATTATTCGACATGATTCTCAATATACCCAACTAACAAGCTAGTAAGATAAACTCTTGTCATAAGCTTGTAAAAGCTCATTAAAAACCTTAAACCATTCGCTACTTAAACTGATCGAAACTCTTTATATTTTACCGATTGGGCTTAAAAGCCCAATAAGAAAATTATAAGCTGTCGTGATAAGCTGGTAATATAAGCTCTTTTGTTATGTTTTTATAACCTTAAAACCAGCCCAATGATAACCCCACTTTGTCTTAAAACCCTATGGATCGTAAAATCTTAATGGGCCTTTGTTTCGGACGTTAAATCCCAATAAGCTTAAAAATATGCACTTTGACTAATAAGCAGTTTATATTGACCCAAATAAGCTTTATGAAATTACTAAAACTCTCGAAATTCATTTCACACTATTTTTGTGATTTTTGGACTAAGTTTGCAAAATATTTCACTATTCGGGTTAAAAGTGTAAGTTTTATATAATTATATCCTCAAACTGCCAAATCAGTAAACTAATGGTGGAAAATGATCATACAGTAAACATAAGGCTTAAAATGTAATATATGACCTTTTTGGACTAAAAATGCAATTAAATGTTAACCAAGGACTAACGGTGCAAAACTAACTCCGTTAGGGTAAATAGTGTAAAATTGGTATAAGTACAAAGACCAAACAGTAACTTTATATCATTTTCGATTCTATTTCATATTCTACACTTTTCAACACAATCACATGCATTTTTACGATTTGTTCAAATATATTTAATCCCGTTACGTTATATTTATATAACGAATTTTAACTTTAACTTAACGTTTCGTTCAACCACTTCGAGGAAACGATATTTATGGATTAAATGACATAAAAACAAGATAATATTATATATAATATTATTTTTGAACTTTAAGCATTTTAAGCATATCACACACTCACATCACAAACCAAATCGTTATCCGTTACTAATTTTCACAATCACTATTCATATTTAGTCAAATTCTTAGACTTTACCATTATTCAGGTCGTGTGTTGGAGTCGTTCCCATAATTCACTTGATTTCATATTTCACCTTGCCAATTACGCTCAAGGTGAGTCATAGCCCCACTATTACTCTTTAATACTCATTTTAAACTACATGGGGTGAGAAACATGCTTACTTTTCTGGACTACTTAAATAATGCTTTTGTTTGACAAAACTATTACCTGCTGGCCTAACTACTGTATCCCAAATTATGCCCATGCTCATGTACCGTTAACTCCTGCTAGAAGCACGAGTGATATAAATAGATCTATTGAGGGTGACACCTCCATCCGTGTTGCGATTCAACAGTCCTGATTGAACAAACGGATGTATACCATGTCGAATTACAAGTGTCTAGGGATAGAACACTTGTCGGGCCTTACTATTACATGACTCATTTCATGCACACTGTCATAGCTTCAGTAGCATGAAACTTAGCGCAACGTAATAGCACTTTTGTATACATTTCGCACTTTGAAATGTTAACTCATGAACTTACTGGTCCAACTATACTGTTTTATGTAAACCTATGAACTCTCCAGCTTTTAGCTGACTTATAGCATGTTTTTCTCAGGTGTTTAGTTGTTGATATATGATGATGCAAGACAGTGCTTGGCAGGGGCATAGGTACACTTTTGGAGTGTACAAATAACACTCATGACCAGAGTTTTTGTACTATGGGACAACTAATAATTATTATGGGCCTTGTTTTCCGCATTTCAATTATGTAAAACTTATGTTTTAATTAATGAAGCTTTTAAAACGGATTTGATAAATTCGTTCTCTATTACTTGTGTTGTGATCCAATTACGTAGAACTCCCAGATATTATTTCAGCTGCGATCTGATTTTGGGGTATTACAGATTGGCATCAGAGCTAAGGTTATAGAGAAATAGGTACACATAAAACCTAGACTATAACTGCTTTTTACAAAAACTCAACCTATGACCGCCATGTGCCAGCCTACCTTACTTGCCACTTTACTTGCTACTCTACTTATTGTTTCAGCAACCCTAGCATATACTTGCATGCTACTTTGATGACACATGCTTTCGTGTTAATTGTATACATATACATATGTACTTATATTATGGCTAATACTTTCTAGCCTTACACTAAAGATTATAAGTATCTTCTATATACTTATACACGTATACCATCTTTGTCACATACCATGTCTTCCAAATCATTTGATATTACCGAAACTATTCTCCATACTACTCGTACATTACCTACCCTTCAAATCACTCCAGATGCTGAAGATCCCTATGTACAAGTGTCACAACCACAGCCTAATATGGAACTTACTCTAAATACTCAGATACGACCACCATCATCACCTACTCACTCACCTCCACATCAGAAACTTAGGAGAGCTACTGAGTCTTATTTAGATGAAGAGTTGATTGGTTCTCCGGCAACATTCGAGATTGGGTAAAGTTCGAGGGGAACGCACCAAGAAACAATTTGGAAAGATGTTGAGCCAAACTCTCCACTGTCTGACGTTCCAGACTCCCCAATGCCAGACATCCCAGATGACGTATCCTCACTTAATCCCCCTGACTATGCTGTAAGTGCTCGTGATTCGATATGGAGCCTTCTTCATCAACAAGCCAGCACACTAGACGTCCACACTGATCAGTTGGAAAGGCTACAACCAACACGTTTCGAATGGTATGATCGAAACATTGACACTTTGTTTAGGAGAGCCGATGCCGAGAGGCGAGAGGTGTTTGACTTAGGGAAGAGGGTTGATGAGATGCAGGATACTTACAACTATGAGTTAGAAACTTGGATTCCAGAGTCCGCTGTTTTGGTAGAGACCATACTCAGACACATAGCAGGGTAGAAGACGTTGAAAGGACCCTATGGTTAGCCAGAGACACGGCAAGGAACCCGGATCAGAAGATTTCCGTCTTAGAGGCCATGTTGGCTACTCAGATGAAGATGTACCAAGAGTTCCAAAGACGCTTCACAGACATGGAGATTGCACAACTGGAGGTTGAGGCAGAAATTAAGCATTTACGTCAAGGACGTAACTAATCTTAGATTCATATGTATCGTTTCTGTACCCACTAAACTGAGTAGTCTTCGGTTAGCGTCTGATGTATTTTCCAATAAGCTTGTAATTTTCAAATCTTATAACCGACTTTTAATCAATAACAAGCTCATTTTGTTATATCTCCCTGTTAATTGATCATCTTGATTAAAATCTTTCTTTCATGCTCTACTGTAATGCTGTTCATTCATGTGATGACTTCTCATACTCTCATGCAAAATCTCATCATTTGTTACTTTCTTTTGTAGGAAAATGGCTCCACGCAAATCAAACCTTGCTCGAAATGCAACTAATGCCACTCCCCCTCTAAACGTAGTCAACCAGCCAACTTTGGCACAACTCGTGGCACAGCAAGTGGCAGAAGCCATGGCCGCTGCTGCCAATGTGGGATCAAGCACTAACACCGGTCATAGAGCCGCGAGACCTGCTAATGTCAGTCGAGGCTGCACATACAAAGAATTTTGTGCTTTTGATCTAGGAAGTTTTGGAGGAACTGAGGGAGCTATCAGCTTGGCAAGGGGGCTAGAAAAGTTAGAAATTGTGTTCCGCATCTGCAATTGCGAAGAAGAATCTAAGGTTAAGTATGCCTCGTATACTTTGACAGGCAGTGCTTTAACCTGGTAGAACTCTTACATGAAGTCATCGGAGATGGATATTGCTTACGCTATGGCGTAGGAACAATTCAAAGCTTTAATGCTCCAGAAGTATTTCCCTCGCACTGAGGTCAAAAAGATGGAAGCAAAATTTTGGAACTTAAAGGTTCAAGGCACCAACATTTTAGTGTATACACAACGCTTCCAAGAGTTAGCATTACTATGTCCCGAGTTGGTTGCTACTGAGGCACGAATGATAGAGCATTACATCAGAGGATTACCCTTGAACATCAGAGGGAATATATTGGCTGCTAATCCTAATGACTTGCATAACACAATCTCTATCTCTCACAACTTAATGGATCAGATGATCCAAGATATGGCATAAATAGGAGGAGATAACAAAAGGAAATGGGAGGACAACTCAAGAGCCAACCATCAGCCAAACAAACGACAGGAAGTCGCTAAGGATTATTCTGCTGGACCCAGTGACCAGAGGGTCTATGTTGGAAAAGCTCCTCTGTGTAACCATTGTAAACTCCATCACAATGGGCCATGCTTAGTGAAATGTGGAAATTATCAAAGAATCGATCATATGACCAGGAATTGTAGATCACTAGTTCTTGCTACTGCTCAGAGAGCGCCAGTGACTAATCAAAGAGCTCCTACCGTCAAGGACAAATCTTCCCTTACCTGCTTTGGTTGTGGGGAAAAGGGGAACTTCAGGCATGAGTGCAGGAAATAGAGAAACCAGGGTAATAATGGGAATCAAGCTGCTGGAGGGAACCAGGGCTATGCAGGAAATGCCCGAGGAAGAGAAGCACCAGAGGACCCGAACGTCGTTACGGGTATGTTTCTTCTAAACAACCGCTATGCATATATTTTATTTGATACTGGAGCGGATAAGAGTTTCATATCAAACACATATAGTCAGTTGCTAGATAACATCCCTACAGCTTTAGACATTTCTTACGATGTAGAATTAGCTAATGGTAATGTGGAAATAGTAAACACTATAATCCGAGGTTGTACGCTAAACCTGTTGAACCACTTATTCAACATAGATCTTATGCCAGCAGGACTTGGAAGTTTCGACGTTATTATTGGAATGGACTGGTTATCTAAACACCATGCGGTGATCATCTGCGACGAGAAGATTGTTCGTGTACCGTACGGTAACGAAGTATTGAAAGTATAAGAAGATAGGAGCGACCGTAGAAATACATCTCGATTGAACATCACATCGTGCACCAAAGCTCGGAAGTACATTGAGGATGGATGTCTCCTCTTTGTAGCACAAGTTGAGAATAAAAAGAAGGAGCCTAAAGATAAACGCCTAGAACACGTGCCAATTGTGCGTGACTTTCCTGAAGTCTTTCCTGAGGATTTGCCTGGACTTCCACCAGTTAGGCAACTCGAGTTTCAATTTGACTTAGTACCAGGTGCTACACCCGTAGCGTGAGCACCGTACCGATTAGCTCCTTCAAAAATGCAAGAACTATCAGAACAACTACAAGAACTCTCAGAGAAAGGTTTCATCAGGCCTAGTTCCTCACCATGGGGAGCCCCTGTTCTATTCATCAAGAAGAAATACGGAACCTTTCGGATGTACATCGACTATAGAGAGCTGAACAAGTTAACAATAAAGAACCGATACCCACTTCCTAGAATTGACGACCTATTCGATCAACTACAAGGTTCTAGCATGTATTCAAAGATTGAACTTCTATCTGGATACCATCAACTTCGAGTTCGAGAAGAAGACGTCCCAAAAACAGCATTTAGAACCCGTTACGGACACTACGAATTCCAAGTTATGCCATTTGGTTTGACAAACGCACCAGCAGTATTCATGGATCTTATGAACCGGGTGTGCAAACCATATTTGGATAAGTTTTTGATTGTGTTCATAGACGATATCCTGATCTACTCCAAGAACAAGGAAGAACATGAAAAACATCTCAAGATGATTCTGGAATTGCTCAAGAAGGAGGAATTGTATGCAAAATTCTCAAAATGTGACTTCTGGATTTCCACTGTACAATTTCTCGGTCACGTTATTGATAGCCAGGGCATTCACGTGGACCCTGCAAAGATTAAGTCAATTAAGGATTGGGCAACACCAACGACTCCAACTGAAATACGCCAATTCTTAGGACTTGCCGGTTATTACAGGAGATTCATCGAGGGATTCTCCAAAATAGCCAAATCATTAACCACCCTAACTCAGAAAAATGTGAAGTACGTCTGGGGAAAAGACGAAGAAGAGGCATTCCAGACACTCAATGAAAAGTTGTGTAGTGTACCCATATTGGCCTTACCTGAAGGAAACGATGACTTTGTCGTATACTGCGACGCTTCGCACAAAGGTTTGGGTGTTGTCTTAATGCAGAGGCAGAAAGTGATTGCTTATGCATCACGACAACTCAAGACACATGAAAAGAATTACACAACCCATGATCTAGAACTAGGAGCAGTTGTATTCGCTCTTAGGATATGGAGACATTACCTATACAGCACTAAGTGTACAATGTATACGGACCACAAAAGCCTGCAACATATCCTAGACCAAAAAGAGTTAAACATGAGACAACGTAGGTGGCTAGAATTACTCAGTGATTACGACTGTGAGATTCGTTATCACCTGAGAAAAGCCAACGTCGTGGCAGATGCTCTTAGCCGGAAAGAACGACTCAAACCCTTGAGAGTCAGATTACTAGGAATGACGATCAGTTCACCTCTCCCAACAAAGATCCTTGATGCTCAGATTGAGGCACTCAAGGAAGAAAATAGACCAAGTGAAAAACTCTATGGTATGCCAGAAAGTGCAAATGGCTTTGTAAAGAGAGCAGACGGAGTATTGTGCTTCAACGATAGAAGCTGGGTACCACTTTATGGTGGGATACGAGATTTAATTATGCATGAGTCGCATAAGTCCAAGTACTCAATTCATCCCGGAGCTGATAAGATGTACCATGAATTTAAGAAACTATATTGGTAGCCTAACATGAAGGTGGATATTGCACTATACATCAGCAAATGCTTAACTTGTTCGAAAGTTAAGGCGGAACATCAGAGACCGTCCGGATTACTAGTCCAACCTGAACACCCTGTATGGAAATGAGAACGAATCACTATGGACTTCATAACCAAACTACCAAGAACATCCAGTGGATACGACACGATTTGGGTGATTGTTGACAGATTCACCAAATCTGCACACTTTCTTCCCATCAAATAAACTGACAGCATAGATCAACTTGCTCATTTATATCTGAAAGAAGTAGTCTCCAGGCATGGAGTACCAATTTCAATCATCTCTGATCGCGACAGTCGTTTCACTTCAAACTTTTGGCAGTCACTCCAGAAAGCTTTGGGGACAAAACTCGACATGAGTACAGCTTACCATCCTCAAACAGACGGCCAAAGAGAAAGAACCATTCAAACCTTGGAGGATATGCTCCGAGCTTGTGTTATTGACTTCGACAAGAAATGGGACGGACATTTGGCCCTAGTCAAATTCTCGTACAACAACAGCTATCATACAAGTATAAAAGCCGCACCATTCGAGGCACTCTATGGACGTAAGTGCCGATCCCCCATTTGTTGGACAGAAGTGGGAGACAGTCAACTCACGGGTCCCGAACTCATCCATGAGACAACCGAAAAGATCATGCACATTTGTAACCAGATGAAAGCTGCACAAGACAGACAAAAGAGCTATGCTGACAAGAGACGTAAATCTCTTGAGTTCCAAGTAGGGGACAGAGTCATGTTGAAGGTTTCGCCATGGAAAGGTGTGATACGTTTTGGCAAACGAGGAAAACTAAATCCTCGTTACATTGGACCTTTCAAAATTCTAGAAAGAATCGGACCGGTAGCATACCGACTCCAGCTACCGCAAGAACTAAACAATGTACATGATGTCTTTCATGTACGCAATCTAAAGAAATATTTTTCCAAGGAAACTCTTGCCATTCCTCTGGAAGAAATCAAAATTGACAATCGACTACACTTTATCAAAAAACCTGTTAAAATCATGGACCGAGAGGTCAAAAGATTAAAACATAGTCGAATACCAATTGTCAAGGTGCGTTGGGATTCCCGAAGAGGCCCTAAATTCACATGGGAACGTAAAGATGAATTCAAAGCCAAATATCCCCATATTTTTGTATCTATACCAGATAACACGAAGTGAATGTCGGGACAACATTCAAATAAGGTTGGGAGACTGTGACAAATGGTAATTTTCCATTTTATTAATAATAGTTACTTTAACAGAAAATGCGCATTATTTATTTTCAGACGCCTATTAATAAGAAGTTATCTCACTTAATGTTGTTATTACACTACGATAACTCAAAAACATTGATACATGATACAATGCATTGGAACGAGCTCACACACGGCCCACGAAAATCATTTACACTAATTATAAACCAAATGGATCCTTATTTCTATACTTGGCCCAATTTTCCTTGGCCTGTTACTATTTACAAGCCCAATCTAAGTTTCATAAGTTTATTTATTTATTTATATCACTCGACTGATCACCTTTACTTGGCCTCGATTTCTCTTAAATTCGACACACAACACACCTAACTTTTTACACCACTCGACTCCTCACACACCAAAGAATCATGATGTCGAATCCCACATTTTATTTCAAACGTTTGATACATGAACGAGAGGCAAAGTAAATCTCCTTCAACACTAGTACAAGTTCACTTAATTTTCATCCAATTTAACCAAATCGATCCCAACTTATTTTTAACTAGCACATTTATTTTTTTATGATCATTTATGAGTTACCAAGTTTGTATTTCACCTTCTCACTCAATATAACATGTTACTTTTGGTTTCAGACACTTAAATATGTCGATACACACATATACATATGCAATTCGACACATAACCACACCAATACATAAGCCCTCCCCAAATATCCCTAAGACTCAAGCGCAAATCTCCTTAAAGTCATCAAATATCTACCATGTTTCCTGTTCGAGCAAGTTGTGTCTCTAAAACACAATATATACACTTATAGGTGTACATATATACACATATTTCACTTGCATTAATTCCCATTCACACCCAAACTCATTCACTATATTTTTTCTAAGCATTTCACTATCTATTCGAGCCTCTCAAAGACCAGAAGCATTTCTCTATTTCATTCGAGCCCCATTGCAAATCATTCGAGTCCCATTCGATTGTTTGGTGATAGTTCTTGCAAGTTAAGGGTTTTCCATTCGATTCCTAGTTCTTTTAAACAGAAATCTCACCACCTTTTAAGGTGTTGTAAGTCCACTCAATCCATTTTCTATTCTTTCTTGTCGATTTTATGGTTCCATGCATTGTTCATATATCTTTCGAACGTATATATATTTTTCTATGCATTTTACGCTTTCTTATAATCATTTTACGTAAAACATGGTTGCCTCCTATTGATGGAAGGCTAGAAAATCAACTTACACTCTTGTTTGACATTTACATGTTCATTTCATTACATATCGAACACCATTTTAATTATATGTTATATCGTATTTACATACAACACAATATAATTGTCATATTTCATTTTCGGACACTTGATATATCGACTAGAAATGGCCATGTTATTTCGAATTCATATACACAACATCTTGTTTTTATTATTCGACATGATTATTAATATACCCAACTAACAAGCTAGCAATATAAACTCTTGTCATAAGCTTGTAAAAGCTCAATAAAAACCTTAAACCTTTAGCTACTTAAACTGATCAAAACTCTATATATGTTACCGACTGGGCTTAAAAGCCCAATAAGCAAATTATAAGCTATCGTGATAAGCTGGTCATATAAGCTCTTTTGTTATGTTTTTATAACCTTAAAACCAGCCCAATGATAAGCCCACTTTGTATTAAAACCCTTTGGATCGTAAAATCTTAGGGGGCCTTTGTTGCAAACGTTAAAGCCCAATAAGCTTAAAAATAAGCACTTTGACTAATAAGCAGTTTTTATTGAACCAAATAAGCTTTATGAAGTTACTAAAACTCTCGGAATTCATTTCACACTTTTTTTGTGATTTTTGGACTAAGTTTGCAAAATATTTCACTATTCGGGTTAAAAGTGTAAGTTTTATATATTTATATCCTCAAACTGCCAAATCCGTAAACTAAGGGTGGAAAATGATCATATAGTAAACATAAGGATTAAAATGTAATATATGACCTTTTTGGACTAAAAATGCAATTAATAGTTAACCAAAGTCTAACGGCGCAAAACTAACTCCGTTAGGGTAAAAAGTGTAAATTGGTATAAGTACAAAGACTAAACTGTAACTTTATACCATTTTCGATTCTATTTCATATTTTACACTTTTCAACAAAATCACGTGCATTTTTATGATTTGTTCAAATATATTTAATCACGTTATGTTATATTTATATAACGAATTTTAACTTTAACTTAACGTTTCGTTCAACCAATTCGAGGAAACGATATTTATCGATTCAATGACATAAAAACAAGATAATATTATATATAATATTATTTTTGAACTTTAAGCATTTTAAGTATATCACACACTCACATCACAAACCAAATCGTTATCCGTTACTCATTTTCACAATCACTATTCATATTGAGTCAAATTCTTAGACTTTACCATTATGCAGGTCGTGTGTTGGAGTTGTTCCCATAATTCACTTGATTTCATATTTCACCTTGCCAATTACGCTCAAGATGATTCATAGCCCCACTATTACTCTTTAATACTCATTTTAAACTACTTGGGGTGAGAAACATGCTTACTTTTTTAGACTACTTAAATAATGCTTTTGTTTGACAAAACTATTACCTACTGGCCTAAGTACTGTATCTCAAATTATGCCCATGCTCATGTACCGTTAATTCCTGCTAGAAGCACGAGTGATATAAATAGATCTATTGAGGGTGACACCTCCATCCGTGATGCGATTTAGCAGTCCTGATTGGACAAACGGATGTATACCATGTCGAATTACAAGTGTCTAGGGATAGAACACTTGTCGGGCCTTACTATTACATGACACATTCAATGCACACTGTCGTAGCTTCGGTAGCATGAAACTTAGCGCATCATAATAGCACTTTTACAAACATTTCGTACTTTGAAATGTTAACTCATGAACTTACTGATCCAACTTTATTGTCTTATGTGAACCTATGAACTCACCAGCTTTGAGCTGACTTTTAACATGTTTTTCTCAGGTGTTTAGTTGTTGATATATGATGATGCAAGGAAGTGCTTGGCAGGGGCATAGGCATACTTTTGGAGTATACACATAACACTCATGACCAGAGTTTTTGTACTATGGGACAACTAATAATTATTATGGGCCTTGTTTTCCGCATTTCAATTATGTAAAACTTTTGTTTTAATTAATGAAGCTTTTAAAATGGATTTGATAAATTCTTTCTCTATTACTTGTGTTGTGATCCAGTTACGTAGCACCCCAGATATTATTTCCGCTGCGATATGATTTGGGGGTGTTACAACTTGGCTCATCTGGAGAGACTCGAGAAAATGAAGAGAGGTGAAGGATCAACTTCACAGGTTAGGGATGAAGTGCTCTTGTCTCTGTCTGAAGATGATTCAGAAGATACAAAGTCAAAATCTGCAAGCACCTCACCTAATGAATCTGAGGATGAATCGGAAGATTCAGATCAACTTATAAATACACCCTCACCCTCAGAATCTGAATCCGATGAAAGTGAAAACAAATATGAAGAAGATAAAGTTGATGAAGAAGAGGATAAGGATGAAGAAGATGAAGATAATGATGACAAAGACGATGAAAGTGATGAGGATGATGACGACCAAGATGATGATAATCAAGGTGACAACCGTATACCTACTCCACCACCATCATCTGTGGATCAAACCTCTAAGATCATACCTCCATCACTAATTCCCGCACCTCAACAAGCAAACAACTCTGAACTCAAAGCCCTGAAAGAGCAGCTTACCACATTACAAACTCAAGTGACATCACAACAAACTGAAATCAAAAGATTTAAATCTTATGATCTTAAGCAACCACTTACCACAAGAAGTCAGCAGACATATTCATGAGACCCTGCCAATTCTCCTTAAGGAACATGTCATGAGGAAACTTGATGGTATTGTGGCACATCACATCCAGTCAACACCGATCACAATCCAGACACTGCCATCAAAGCCTTTATCAATGACCCAGAAGAGGAAGATCTTCGCAAAGCCTTAATGAAATCAATGAAGAAAGTTGAGAAGAAAGGAGAATCATGCAAGCAGGACAAGCCAAGAAAACGTCGTCGTGATGATTATGACAAGGATGACGAAGCAAAGAAAAGCGAGAAACGTACAAGAAGGGCTGAAACTACTGCAACATTGCCTCCTTCCAATATTCAGCAAATAGGCGAAGAGGAGTTTGTACCTAAAGAGACCGGAACATTTGATGAAGCTGAACATCATGAAGATTTAACTATTGATCAAGCTGAAACTGATGCTGCTCCTCCTAAAGTTTCAATTGTTCCTGCACCACCTGCGGATGCACCTCTCAAACCTGCTCCAGAATGGGTCAACCGTGATGCTGCAAAGTTCAAATGGTTTGAAGAGATGGTGATTCGTATCCAGATATTCCAGAAGATGAAGCACCTGCAGAAGGCTCTGTTGTGGATTTCACTAAGAGACTGAAGAAAGTGAAGAAGGTTCAGAAGTTACAACTGTCCGACATCATCAAAGTCCACAAAGCAGGCTTCTTTGAATTCAAGATTGCAACAACTTCAAAGCTGGAATTCAAATATAATTTGGAACAAGTGGCACGGGCTTTATCTGAGAATGTAAATTGGGATGATGCAAGTTCTTCTCATCCAAGAAATAACTTTCAACTTCATGACTACTCGCAACCCCTACCCCTCATCGGTCATGCCCACAATCCTAAGATACCCAAGGCTTACTTCTTCAACAACGATTTGGAGTATCTGATTTATGGCAATACCAATCCAGAAAAACGATACGCTACTTCCCTTACGAAGTTCAAGGCAACAACATATGTGTTAGAAGGATTTAAAGAATATATCAGCGAATTGTTCATCAACTCAATTGAAGAATACAACGATGAAGCTGTTCTGGGAATCTTCCACTTGCCTGATATGAGGAAACGGTTTTACAAATGGATACATACTTTTACCTCGAAGCATAAGGTTTACCACAAAAGTAGGATTCTCTCCATTGCAAGTGCTGAAACAGAGTCAAAATATGGTATAATTTTCTGACGAAGATCACCGTAAGAAGGCAAGATGACAAGGAATACACGTTCAACGAAGCTGATTATCCCTACTTGAATATAAACGACATTGAAGATATGTATCTACCCAAGATTCAGGGGAAACTCGAGCATCTACCTGGTCGTCACCAATATGACATCATCAACTCTATTCTGATCAGAGCGAGAGTCGAAGATGTTCATCTTGGGGTGGAAAGCTACGAGAAGAAGTTGAATCTCATCAAGCCTAATATTCAACCTCCGGGTATAGCAGAAAAGAAACCGTATACCTTCACAGACAAACCACTTGGAGTAGTGTTCGTCAGATCAAGCAGACCTAGGTTCATGGGCTATCAAGACATTCATAACTTTAGCGATGAAACTTTGGTACAAGTAAAGGTTGAGCTTGTTCACATTCTAGAGAATCATAGACAAGGAAGGAAACAGGGTTGGCTGAGGCACATGACTTGGAAGAGAATCGATGTGAAGCAAGCAGTCAAATTCTTGCAACGAATTGACCAACGGCTTAAGTTTCGGGTGCAGATGAGAAGATTAGAGAGTTATGTGGGTGGACGAGCTAGAATTTCGAACATTCTCACTTTTCACCGTCCAGAGTAAACTCATTGGTATCATTGTAAAATTTTGTCATCATTCATCATTTGTTATATATGACTATGGCTTGTGCACAGATAACAGTGGACAACCCATACTTGTAAAGAAAGGACCCTGTGGTACGCTTCAGTGCCTCAATCCTAAACTAAGTAGCGAAAGCTTCTTACTTTTGAGTAAAATTAACTAGAATTTTCTAAGTTTTTCAAAATTCTGCTCAAAAGAACATGTATTCCCTTGTCAAGGGGGAGTACTTGAAACACAAAATCTTTGTTCAAAACAACAAAAGTTCTTGAAATTCTTTCCATAAACCTGAAAAAGCATATTTTAATCAAAAGTTTATCAAAAACAACATGAATATGCTATTTTTGAGGGGGAGAATATATATGTGATTAAAATATGGTAATCAAAGTTGAAATCTCGCATGAGCTCGACTCAGATTGTACCCTCGAATTGACGGATATCAAATGTCAGTAATCGAAAAGACATGTCCTGGACGGGTAATAATTTCAAGCCGGTTTATCCGATGATGTAAACGTGTCACAAAAAGGACTTGTCTGAGTAGAATGTACCAAATTTCAAGATATTATTCTTTGAATATGGCATGCACGGGTAATAATTTCAAGCTAGTTTAACTAGTGATGTAAACGTGCCTCGCAACGGTCATATCCATTGAAAATCAATCAATTCTAAAAAGTGCTAACTCCACCCGACATGTGCAAATTTACTTTAAACACTTATGAGCACATGTTAAGGAGGAGTATTTCTAAAAAATGCAAAACTCTCAAAGTGTGAACAATATAAGTTTTACACTCATAAAACACTTTGAGAGATTTTCAAATGATTGGTTTTATGGCAAACATAGGTTAGTCATGGTGATATAAGGTGACTAAGGTTAGGAACCCGTCCTATGATCCGCCAGAGCCGGAGGGATCTACCCAAGGACAACACCAATAGTTTAGAACTAGAAAGTCCTAGGTATGATGAAAAAAAGGAGTAAAGAAATGAAAGGAGAAAGAAGGGGTTGAAGAATGAAAAAGAAAAGTAAAGAAAAGGGTGAAAAGAAATAGCCCTCCATATGATCAACCTTAGGGCAGAAACCGGGTTCAATACATATGCTACTGGTCGTTACTACGGTAACACCGGTATTGAAGATTAAGCCATCATGGACCCAGTGACGCACTGCACTAAACCTTCTAGCCACTCAAGTGTCTCTCAAAAGACACTTGTTTCATTTCTCACGGAGAACCTTTCATTATCTATCGACCTCTCACTCCGAGATGTGTTGATATTGAAAAGGAGGCACTCTGCTCCATGCCTCCGATGACTAAAACCAATAAGAACTTAATCGAGTCTAGAGCCGCGAGATGCATTAAAAGATCTCATAGGAACACTTAGTATTTCTACACTGGTTGTTCAACAAAAGGAACACCAGTTGTAAATTATAAGATTCCTACGCAGATCTTAGTAATTTGCCGAGAACATTCATGAGAGAATTCACATATTGTGTTTCTCAGTGAAATGGAAATCCTGCCAGGGTCAACATCAAACAGCCCTGACAGCAGGTCACTTCGGTAATCCCTTGTAGATTACGCTTAGTGTTCGAGGTGGTTCCAAAACGGTCTACAGTCGTGGAGTGATACTTCGGTATACTTCAACGGGTCGCCTGAATCGTTGCTACACTTCTGTGTATCTGTGTTAGCTCTTTCGAGGGCATCCGGTTCAAGAACGGCCTTGGCAAGGATTAGAGAAAGTCTTCACACTATGCTGTTGACGATCTCGAAGTTCGAACCTATAAGTGCCGAATGATTTATTGCTAGTTGTCTACATTGCAGGTAATCATGGAGACCGGGAGTACCACCACCACCACCTCCACCATGCTCATATCCCGAAGAAAAGTTCTCAAAGACTAAGGAATAACAAAAGTTCAAAGAAGTCAAAGAAAAGTCAAAGATCAAGCATAACAAACTTTTACAAGTCAAAGATTGAAGCTTATGAACTGAGAACTACTTGAAATATGAAGAACAAAAGTCAAAAGACATATGAGCATGGTGGAAAAGACGTAAAGACATCGTGATTAAAGAACGTTGGTGGAAGGCAGATCAAGACATTACCATATCACATCACAACAAGAACAAAGAACAAAGATTCTAATGACGTCAAGCAACCATGATGACCAATACTTAGGGGGAGATTGTTGGGAATACGTCATAGATTATCAAGTATCGGTCATATCTTGTAATAGGTTGCTTAGGCCTTTATGTTAGTTATTAAGGTTCGGCCTGTGTAGAAGGCCCATGGGCCGTGGCCTTTTATTTATTTGTTTATTAGGGTAATGCCTATCTATTGTACTCTTACTATAAATACCCCCTCCCTTGAAGGGAGAGGGTGTTTGTTAATGTTAATCTCATTTCATTATTCTTAAGCTTAACCTTCCATTCTCTTTCGCTCTCTAACTTTCTCTCTCTAGATCTAGTATCTTGTGTGATAAACTTGTGACCTAACACACGTCGAGGTCGCACCGAGACCACAAGGTCTCGGCTAACACTCGTAGCCATATCATCACATCCGTAACAAATTCAATGTTTCAAGTCATCAACAATCATCTCGGCTAAACTAACCTATGGCTCGAGTATTCCCAAGTTCACAATCAACCACAAGTTCATAATAATAATATTCATAATCGGATCAAAATAAAAGCCTCGCCGAGACAAAAGTCTCGGCTAATAATTCCAACCGTGAGCCAAGTCAATTCGGACCAAGTATAATACCTCGCCGAGACCAAAAGATCTCGGCTAACACATAACCGTGAGCCACAACAAATCAAAGGACCAAAATCATTAAACGCGGCCGAGACCAAGGGTCTCAGCTAGGAAATCTTACCATGAACCAACAAGTACCAAAAAGGAATAAAATAAGAAAAAACAACCAAAACCCAAATAATCAATAAGCTCGAATAAGCTCGGGTTGAGCTTATTCCCACTCGCATGCACAACAACCAATACCAAATACTAGTTTTTAAATTACCAACGTGACCATAAGATGATATGAAATGATTTTTATAAGTTTTTATGCGTTAAAAATTGTTATCCTCCCATTTCAAACCTAAAACCAATCGTTATAATGAAAAACCAACTCGTTTGAGAGAGTTTGACTCCACACCGTTTCAAACAAGGGTGAAAACAGTGTGTCTCACCTTGTCTTCTCTGGATCTACACTTACACACAAAATAACCACAAGTGGTGGCATGTAGGGTGACGGTGGTGGTGGATCTGGGTGCGTACACGAGAGATCTGTGGTGTAGGTGGTGGGGTGAGGGTGTTCGAATGGTGTTTTGGTGGTAGTGAAGGGCGGTGACGGTGGTGATGGTAGTTTAGGTGGCGGCCGCTTCAAGTAAGGGGAGAAGGAAGGAAGTGGTGATTAGGGTTAGTAAAATGAGGGGAGTGCAAGGTGGGTAGGGTTTTTATTAACCCAGGGATCAAAAGGGGCCAAAGTGCAGTTTTTCAAATCCTTCAACATAACGTTTCTCGGGCTCGTTTAGCGTAGCAAAAATGCTCGTGTGACATTTTAAGTTGCGCCAACATTTTTAAATTCATTTTTCCGTTAAAAATGACTATAAATACGTATATATTTATTTAAGGCGTCAAAATCAAATATTTCTCATATTATTAGGTTTGACTGTGCCGAATCACGTTGTGCTCAAACTTAAGTTCTACGGGCAAATTTCACGTATCAAATAACAATATTCCACGTTCAAATCTCGTATAATCTAAGTTGTTCTCTAGTTCTCATTTATCATGTTTAATCGCAACGTAGGGGTTTTAACTAAGTCTAAAAATTATCGGGTTGTCACAAAACGAAGTAAATCCAACTTGTTATACTCCAGATACGCCGGATGACATCCTAGAGATGCGGCGTATTAATCTTAAGACTTCACCAGAAATCCAAGATATTAAAGACATGCATACGCCGTATAAAGACTGAAGATGCGTCGTATCATATGGCGGTGTACGAATATTCCTGAATATAATAATCTTTGACCCCACGCGAAGTTACCTAGATACATCGTATCAACTTAATGGATACGCCGTATCGATTCTGTTTCCAGAATGTATAAATACCCCATTCGTCAGCTACATTCGACACACATAATTTACCATAGAAGGCGACGACTTGACCACACAAGACACAACCAGAAGGACGAATTCAGAGAAATAATGTAACACCCCCAAAATACGATTTAGCGGAAGCATACATGTTTGGGTGCTACTCAATTGGTATTACAACAAAAGGTACAAAGAACGGTTTTACCTCAACCGTTTAAAAGAAATTTCATATTCAAAAGTGTTTTGTTTACAACATTTCAAAAACGGTGCGGAAATATAAGCCCATAAGAGAAATTAAGCGGTCCCAAATAAATCAGAGTCTTCTATGACTATGCCATGCCATGCCAAAAGTCTCCACAACCAGGTTATCGCCTTAAACCTGAAAATACATGCTAAAAGTGTCAACACGAGGTTGGTGAGTTCATAGGTTTATGATAAAGCAGTAAAAATACTGTGAGTTCCATAAAAGTTTTGTGACCATTGTGTCGCTCACAATGTCATGAAAATAAAGTTTACCTTAAAGTAAAATTAGATATGTGGACCATGAGTAGGGTATGTGACCATTACCACGAATATAATGTCACACAAAATAAAATAGCCTATTACGCTAGCACTAAGTTCATGCAACCGAAGCTATGACAGTGTGCATGCTCTAGAAGCATGTTAAATATAAAGGCCCGGCAAGTGTTTATCCTGATACACTTGTATTTCGACATGTTATACGTTCACGTTTGCCTATCCGGTCAAACCGAACGGGGGAGTCACCCCGATAGATCTATTTATAACATTCGCGCTTCCCAGCAGGAATTGACGGTTCATGAGTTTGGGCATAGTGGGATTCAAAGGCTTAGGCTAAGCTGCGTAATAGTTTAATAAATCATAAGTTTCAGTTTGGTCCATAAAAGAGTTTGCATGTTTCTCACCCCAAGTTTTGCAATGCAAAGTAAAGTTAAAGAGTGGGGCTATAACTCGCATATAACATTTAAACACTGGCGTTCAGTGTAAGGTAAACCAGTGTGCAATAAGCAGATAAATCATGTTCTCAAGTAAGAACAATAAATGAGTTTAAGTATAAACAGGCATTGAGTTTAATTAAAAACGAGCATGTATTCTCCCCCAAACATTTATAAAACCAGTAAAGGTAGGGGCCACGAACTCACCTCAGTATGCAGCAACGCAAAATATCACGACTGACACAACTGGCATCTAGAAGCAAAACACAACGGTATCCAGAAGATATAGGCACAACCGTACAGGGTCGGCACAACCTAATAAGTATATGGTTATCTTAGAATACGTCTCGTAATGTAAAAGAGTTTTCAAAAGACAAGCGTCTTAGTTTTTGTGGATTACTCGTATCAAGGTTTGTAAAAAGTTTAGTTTCAACGTTTCGTGTGGTGGTAAGACAACATATACTCAAGAATGCTCACGCCAAATAGGAATAGAAAATCGACACTGTCGAGAAAAGTACGGACGAGAACTTGAGTCGGTAAAGGAATGACAAAAGAAGTCAAGGAAAATAGCGACAAAGAAAACGTCAATAAAACAAGTCAATTAGTACGTTTCGGTATTTAGCTAATAATCCCCAATAGTTTGGAAAACGTCAACTAAGTTGGGAAATGTAACTTAAGTTTTATAAGAAAAATAAAATTATTAGATCAGTTAGCAAAACGTTTACAAATTGATAAACTATAAGATCCGATTATTGTCGGTTTTCATAAAGATAAACGGTTTTGAAATAAAAGTATGAGTTCATAAAATTTTATAAATTTCGGTATGATGCGTCCATTTATACAATGTTTCCAAGTTATCGTGACTTTAATAAACTCAATTTCTCAAACAACATTTCCCGAAAAGTCTATAACGAGAACAATTGATAATAATGATTAATCCCACTTTTTAGAATATCTATTAGTTATCGAGTTTTACCATTTGTAATTAGTTTAATAATTGTTAATTGAATATTTAGGTCCGTTACGAGTCTAATATGTTAAAGTCATCCCGAGTTTAATATATTACATTCATTTCTAGTCTAAAATGTCCAATTTGTCCGATATAGTTCAATTTTCCAATGACTTAACCCGATATACGTGCAAGTATGTCAAGTCGTATTCCGATATACCAGTTCCGATAAATATTCATTTTCTCCAAATCCAATTTAAAAACCCAAGTATCCGAAACTTACCGAGAGTACCAATGTTCAAAAACAATACAACTAGTTAGTTCGACGATTAATAAACGTAAAATACTCACACATATATATTATATATTTAACCAAAATATATGACACCATTCATTTTAGTTCATGGCCTTGTGGCCTGATAACCTACAAACGCACCCTACATTGGGCTTGCGACCCATAAATCAAACAAACACTCCTTGATAGTACAAATGGTTTCGGCCAATAACCAAACCAAACCAAACACAAACATACCCTACGTGGGCTGTTTAGTCCATTACACCAATTTGTCACAATTTCAACCCACAACACAAGTACCAATACAGTATTACTAAAGCAATTTACAGAATTTATAAACACAATGTAAACGCTTAATGTGACAAAGGAGTAGCAACCGTTATTATTATTATTATTATTATATATTTTTGTTCAAATCTACGAATATTGATTTGCATTACTTTTTATAGTCACATTTTAGATAGTTGTACGACATTTGAATAACGCAATCTCAAAGTGTAACACCCTACGTGGGTTTGCTAGCGAGTCGGACGCAACCAAACAACATCAATACTTTTGTTTACCGTTTTATTTTATTGACCAGGCCACAACAACAAAACACGACCACCCTTGTGGTGTTACCCTTAGACCGAGACAACCAAAACAAACGATCACACCTCCCTTGGTGTGTCGTTAACCAAACTAGCACCTATGTGGTGTTTTTGAGACGAGGCACAAAACGAACGCGCCAAGAAAATTTAATAAATAGTTCCACTACTACATCAAGACCGAGTTAAGTGAATACACGAGTCCAAACCAACCCGTGACTCACTTGTGTCACAGTTCGGATCCCAAACTCTATACGAGTTTAAGCAAAATTATGCGACTGAGTTGACTTAGCTGAGTTGACTCGACTCACCTGAGTTGAGTTGACTCTGTCTATAACGACAAACAAGCACCCCTTTTAATCACGTTTTACCACACGAAAGTGAATCAAAGTCGTTTTTAATCTATTTTTAACCCACGAAAATACATAAATCAAGATCTAATCGGTTTTAAACCAAAGATTAAATAAATAAATAAAATGAGTTTAGGCTTTCCGTAATACCCAAATGGAGAACGAGGTGGAGGGTGGGAGATCATAGTGGTGACGACAAACACGGCGATGGGGATGGCGGCTTCGCGGCAACCCTAACGCGACTCTAAGCTTCAATGGATCATGACCTCCTTGAGTCTTAAATGATGGTGACGATGGTGTAGCAACAAAATAGTGGTGGCAGTTGGCCGAAGGAGGCCGGAAGCTGGTTGGCAGCTGCCGAAAAAATGAGAGGAGGGTGGTTAGGGTTTTTGTGTGGTGTGTATTATAAGTGCCTTTATATAGTAAAACCCTAGGGACCAAAAAGAAAATTACAAGGGGCAGGGGGCAGATGTGTAAAACTACTGCAGGGATTATCATTTAATTCTCGTTATCTTTCTTAAAATGAGTTTCGGGACACATTTAGACCATCAAACGGTAGATTCAAAGAGAGTAACGCCATTGCGATCAGAATGAGTTTTCACACAACTATTTTCGAATAAATAGTATAAAAATAATCTTGAAATGTTTGCCGAGTTATGGTTGCGACGGTACGCCTTGTGTGTCGGTTTTCACGTTTCATGAGATAACTTCTCATTTTCGATTCAAATAAGTTCGGAAAAGTCCGAAAGTGAAACTTGGGAAATAATAAATATAATTTAGTATTAAAAATTAGTCTGGAAAATTACAGGTGGTTACAGTCTACCCTCCTTAACACGAAATCCGTCCCGGATTTTAGTTTATGTTATCCGATAAATTGGTGTCTGGGAAGAAATGTTGGTACTCACAACATATTTGGGTCTCACCAGGGTGTTTAAGAGTTTCCCTTTGTTTGTGGGAGGGTACCCAGGTTGTCTGCCATTGGTTTTCCCTTTTTTGTGATTTGGTGAGTTACAATGATTTCTGAAGTAAGTTAAATAGGATGGCAGTTCTAGTCATAGCTTCACGATATTTCACAACCTTGTTAGTGTGGGCACCTCAAATTTTCTCGGTCCTACTCCCAGCTATGGTCTATTCCCTAGTGTCACGAAGTTTCAACATGTTCTGATTTAGAGTGATAAAATGGCATGATGACTGGTTTTCAAGGTTTTGATTCGGAGTTGTGTGTTTTTCCTCCTCATAGAATTGGATAAAAATCTTGTTCGAAAACTTTATTTGAGTAGGTCTTTATACGAATTTGGTCAAAATAACTTCCCAAGTATTACTCATTTCTTTGTTAGGGATTAATAGATACGTAGGGTGACACGTTTTCGGGGGATTTAAAATTTTGTAAAACGGGTTCTTAATCATGGTGTAGATAGGATAATTTTCACAAAATTGACGTTTGACATTCCTTAACAAAAGTTTGATAAAGTTTAAGCAGAAGAATTTAACGCATCAAAATGAGTGTTTTAGAAGGATATCACTACGAGTTTTACTATTTTTATGACCGCAGTTTCAAAAGAAGTCCTTAAAAGTGAAGACGTTAGGGAAAAGAGTGCTATCAGGCATATATGTCTACACAAATTTTAGGAGTCTAAGAGCGAAGTCTATTTGTCAAGGCTGAGTAGGATTCCATGTTTAATATCAGGCGAAGTTCATAACCCTAAGTATTCAGCTTACTTTGGCAGTACCAAAAGGCTGTATAAACTAATTTTCAATGGAGTAAATAGTTTTCAGGGTGGGTTCAAAATAGTTTATAAAACGATTTGTAAAACAGTTTATAGGTAATGGGAAACAATTTATTATTTACAAAATAATATCAAAGTGCAGTTTAGTTTGTGATATAGTAGCAAGGCAACAAATCGGTTTATAAAATAACTTGTGAAATGATTTGTAAAACAGTTTATAGAACGAGAACCATTCGTTGTTTACAAAATAGTTGTAAGGTCGAAATTTTGATTTCATGAAGTAGCAGTAAAACATTTGTAGGGTGACCGCAATATGGTCTGTAGAATAATCGAAAACAATTTGTATGGTATTAGCGGCATGGTTTATTATCTTATGAGAGGGTAGCAGAAATAACTGATATTCCCGAGAGACGCGTGAAGGATCTGGTGTCTGTTTCAAAGAACGCGGTTCAGGTTACTCCTTAAAGTCTTAAGGTTTCTGTTGGGCATAGAATCTCTGCCAAATAGGGAGTTTAGCACGTTCAGAGTACGACTCTGAATGGGGATGTTGATTGCTACTAGTAACCAGTTGGTTGGCTCAGTACTGTACTTTGTACTAAACGCGGAAGGTACAACATCGGTTGAGTGTAGGGTTTGAGGTGGAGGTAACTGTAACGAAACCACAACAAAACAAAGCTGAATGATAATTCCAAATCCGGAATGAGGTCCAAATTCAAACATAGGCAAAACCAGTTCCAAACGTAGCCAAAATCAAATCCAATACTCCAATAAGCTCAAATGGGATTATTACGACCTCGAGGAGTTACAAATAAGCAACTTGGATTCAAACGGTGCTAATCGGGTCTAACCGACCCGATGCAAATTATAGTCAGACGGCGACAAACAGAAATTCCATATAAATGGAGAAGTATAGCAGTGCCGGGTGTATTACGGTTCATAAGGTGTTGTGATGGCAGTGTGTTGTGTGTAGATGTGAATGTTCATGTTAGGCAATGATTATGTACACATACGAAAATTCTGAAACTTTCCGAATTCAAGTAGAAAATCAATCTGGACATAATTCTAAAACTTTCCGAATTCAAGTAAAAAATCAATCTGGACATAATTCTAGTATAACTACTCTCAGTATCGCAAAATTTACCTCTGAGTCGGACATAGGTGATCAGGCTATGTCCCACTGCCCCTGGTCGAATATAGGTGATCAGTCTATATTCCACCGAGGTTCAATAAATTTTGAAATACTCAGCTCAGTTATACCAGTAATATGTTCCTTACTTTTAAAAGCTTCTTAAATAACTAAGGCGAATGTCCACACTTGAGGATGATTGATGAGATTGCGTAGAGAAAAGGCGTAATGCTACGACGAGTATGATGCGTGTGCATAAGTATGTCGAAGATACTTATAGTAAATAGCGAAAATAGATGGATATACTTATCCAATAACAATGCGCACATCTCATCGATTATATAGCGAAAATAGTTGACTCGGCTGAGTCGACTCGACTCACCTGAGTTGAGTTGACTCTGTTTATAACCACAAACAAGCACCACTTTTAATCATGTTTTACCACAAAAAAGTGAATCAAAGTCATTTTTAATCTATTTTTAACCCACGAAAATATATAAATCAAGATCTAATCGGTTTTAAACTAAAGATTAAATAAATAAATAAAATGTGTTTAGGCTTTCCGTCATACCCAAAAGGAGAACGAGGTGGAGGGTGGGAGATGATGGTGGTGACGACAAACACGGCGGTGGGGATGGCGGCTTCGCGGTAACCCTAACGCGACTCTAAGCTTCAATGGATCACGACCTCCTTGAGTCTTGAATGATGGTGATGATGGTGTAGCACCGAAACTGTGGTGGAAGTTGGCCGGAGGTGGCCGAAAGCTGGTTTGCGGCTGCCGAAAACATGAGAGGAGGGTGGTTAGGGTTTTTGTGTTGTGTGTATTACAAGTGCCTTTATATAGTAAAACCCTATGGACCAAAAATAAAATTACAAGGGGCATAGGGCGGCTGTGTAAAATTACTGCAGGGACTTATCATGTAATTTTCATTATCTTTCTTAAAGTGAGTTTCGGGACACATTTAGACCATCAAATGGCAGATTCAAGACACGAGAGTAATGCCATTGCGTTCAGAATGAGTTTTCTAATAAAAATGAGTATTCACAAGACTATTTTCGAATAAATAGTATAAAAATCATCTTGAAATGTTTGCTGAATTATGGTTGCGCCGGTATGCGCTGTGTGTCGGTTTTCACGTTTCACGAGATACCTTCTCATTTTCGATTCAAATAAGTTCAGAAAAGTCCGAAAGTGAAACTTGGGAAATAATAAATATAATTTAGTACTAAAAATCAGTCTGGAAAATTACAGGTGGTTACAAATAAGAAGGTCCTGCTAGTACTTTAATTCATAGGAAGATTCGTTTAATTTGTATTCGTACTCTTTTAATCGTTGAGTTAGCATTTTTTTCATTATTTGATCGCACTTAATTGTTTCCATCTTTTATAAAGAATATTTGATGTTTTATTGGATGCTTATGCGTATGTTTTGATTACTTACATAGTTTATCATGCCTTGTCGACTTTAGGTTAGCACAAATACTTCATTAACATCGTTTACATGATTAATGTAAGCCCTAAAGGGATAAATAATACATAAAATTAGTAATCATTAAGGTGGACTTTAAACAAAAATCTGATTAATCGTGATAGGATTAGTCCGTCGAGAAGACTTAATACCCGAAATCTAGAAGTTTAGACTGGATCTAGACATTGGAATGATATACGCATACACGTAAGCACCCATTGAGAGAGAATAAATTTTAGTACTCATCTTATATAACTAAGCAATTACACGAGTAACATATCTTCCTTACTATCGGCCAGGCCTCTTATCTGTATCTGTTTTCTATCTATGTACGTGTGTGACATTCGCCATATTACTTTTATTTACAGTTTACTTAATCTACACATCGTGCCAGTCTCTCAGGCTGAAAACCCCCTTGCGTTAGATTAGGTTTAATTAGAACTAACTTTAGGATTAAAATACTGATAGATACTTAGGTGTTAACGTTCCACTCTTAGTGATCGACACTCTACTTACCAACTAGGCTACATTGATCGGGTACACTTCCCGTTAGTGTTTGTTATAGGTTAATTCGGCTAAATATAAATATTAAAACTTGATAACATAATCTATACCTACAGCAAGAACACATCAATCACTTAACTAAATTGGTATAGTGTTTGTTCATACCTTAAGTGATGTTGTAGTTGAGACATTGTCGAAATGAGTTTTCTCGATCAAAAAATTATTAAAGCGTAGTTTTACGTAACGTGTTTTTATATTTTTTGATTATCAAAACGTATAGAGACCGAATAATTCAAATGACGGTTTTGACATTATTTGTATTAACACTATCCTTTCCTTGCTTACTCCTCCATCACATTCCTCTTTATGCGGATCACAAGAAGCCCAAAATGTGTACCCATTTGTTTCCCCAATCTTGATATTTTTGCACCAATGTTTTCTTCTTTAGGCATTCCTTGGATCGTCCTTAGGTTCATCTATAGGATTCGTCACTACCTCGTGTTCCGAGCTCCCATTGTGAGTAAACTCCATGTTTTGTGATACTGAGTCGTTATTGGTGATAGGAGTTTCATCATCATCAAGGCGGTTCAGGTTGTCCCAAATCTTCCCTTTAGTTATCCTGTCGACCTTACCATAAACGATTCGTATCCCAGCATCAAAGGGTATCGTACCTTCCCACTTTAGGATTTTCCTATCATGATCATTAGTTGAACTCCAGAGGTACTTGTTATTGCTTTTTTCTGACTTCATTACCTCCTCCATCGCACACATCACTATATGGGTCACAAGATGCCCACAAATCGTATCCATTCTTATGATCACCCGGAATTGCTTCGCACCAATGATACTTTTGCTCCATTTTTCTTGGAATGTCCTTGAATTTTTCTGTTGTCGTGTCACAATTCCCGTGAGGGCCTCCGTTTCTTTGTCAGTCAAGGTTGAGTTAACTATTACCTTGAGCTTTGGATTCCCTTCTATTAATGTGCATTTGGTATTTGATGCGCGCATGTGTCGTTGCGGTTTAGCAGTATTAATGCCTACTCAAGTTTTAAATTTATATTTAGCCGACTTATCAATAACACACACACTTAACGAGCAGTGTACCCGGTCAGTATGAATATAATGGTAAGTAGAGTGTCGATCACTAAGAGTGGAACGTATTATCTAGTTATTCTAATCAGTATTTTAATATCTTAAGTTACCTGTACAACTTAATCTAACGCAAGGGGGGTTCAGCCTGAGAGACTGGCACGGTTTGGTTATAATTAAATAGTAAACTAAACTAATGAGCACGAATCATCGATTAGCACACACGTACACAGATAGATACTTGAGACAATAAGAAGACCTGTCCTGATAATTAAGTAGCTTGTCACTTGTTTTATTGCTAGTTTTATATGAAGTGTATATAATTAACCCTTTCTCGTTGGCTCTAATCTTATCGGCGAGTAAACCCTTAATGATTACTTATGTCTATCCTATTTATTAAGCGTCTCTTAAATAGGCGAGGAAGGGGCATGGCGACCCAAGCAATGCTCAGCTAGACAGAGAGGTTATCAATGCACTAATAAAAGTCACCAAAGACATCAACATATAAACTTTAATTAATGGGAAAGCAATTTTAAGGGGTGCGCATGATATTCCGTAGTCACATGACATCAGCCCATCAATCCTGATGAATTAAAGTGTACTAATACAATAAAACCAAACTACTTAATGAATTGAATACATGCAGGACCTTCTTACAGCTCTTGTATCTTCGTTTAGGGTGTGTCTTGTGCTGCTAATACGTCTGAATTCATCTCTGGTTTGGTACTCGTACGTATGGTATCTTGCACACAAAATTCGTCTGACTTTGGGGTATTTATAGTTTCTGTCTGAGGGTTAGATGCGGCGCATAGGATAAGTAGATGCGGCGCATTGACTTAACTTCGTGTGGGGTCCAAGATTAATATATTCAGGAATATTCGCACACCGCCTTAAGATGCGGCGTAACTCCATTTCTCTATGCGGCGCATGTCCTTTGCTGTCTTGGATTGTAACTTGTGAAATCTTGATAGTGATACGCCGTATGTAAGAAGTATGTTGCGGCGTATCTGGAGCAGAATGATCTTGATCTTGTACATTTCAGTAGACTCTTAACATCTTGCTTGTTTTGCTCCATAATTAGTCCAAAATCGCCAAGTTTCACATAATACTTGTTTTTACCTGAGAATTACAAAAGTAAACATTAACGTATCAATTCTCATATATAATATAATAAAACAAGTCAATTAAATAGGATAAATGATGATAATAAAATGTGCTTATTTGAGTTCATCTAATATCCCCCCACTTGAACTTTACTTGTCCCCAAGTAAACCTTAGAATAAATCTTAAGAAAATGTATCCTAAAAGATATTAGGATTTATTTTTATATTTAAGCATGTATTCGTTTTGTCATAATTGCACAACCAAACACTTAACGAATTAGAAATAAAATAAAATATTTCGATAAAAGCAAATATAATCGTTTAACTGTCCAGTCGTGACGAATATTCTATCATAAGCTTGGCAAGTATACGCATCTCCCCCACTAAAGCCAAGGAATAACAAGTCTAAAGCGGTAAAAAGGGTTTGTTGGTTAAGGGTTAATCATTCTTCTTAATCTCTATCGATCTCACATTCCAGAAAAGGCGACAAAATCACAAATACATGATCGAATCCACGACCACGATACTTGCAATTGCTCAAATCCTTAACTCGAATGGGCTAAAGATAGGACCAAGTAATCTTTACCAATAATATTATATCAAAAAGGGCGACAAAATCATAAATACATAGCCGAATCCACGACTACGATACTTAAGATTGCTCAAATCCCTAATCTCAATAAATCAAAGGTTTGGATAAAGAATGATGTAGGGTATGGATAATATTTGGGATACAAATTGGTGTAAAATGAAAAATAAACAAAACAGATAAATTAAAATCCTAAGTGTGGTAAATTACTTTCCCAACCATCCCATGAATAAGACTCATATCATAGAATAACTCACGCTTTAACACTTGAAACACACGCTTTAGGTAGACACGAATTATACTCAACAAGATCTCAATCAAAGAATAACATAAGTTGGCGTTCCCATAACGGCCAACTCCCGTTCAATCCATAAATATAATATAAAACAATTAGTGGTGATATCGCCCACTTAATACAAAACTTTACATAAGTTGGTTAAAACAAACTTCCAACTTTTCCTTTTTCTTTTTCTTTTCTATTTTTTCGATTTTTTATTTTTTTATTTTTTATTTATTTTTTATTTTATTTTTAGACATCAACATATATGTGTAAAATTTCACAACTTTTCTATCACTATTTTTCCGGATAATTTTTCCATATTCTTCATACTTTCAGAAATAACTGTAATAGTGAAAGTAGTAAACACATGAAAAATAAACTCAAAGTTATACAATATTTACTTTCATACCAATTGCATTGTGCAATTTCCCGACCTAACCAAAGATAATGAATTACGCATGCGAACACAGGTAATGTAAGGAAACACACTTTGCCTAAAGCAATTAACCACGGATTTTAATCTACAGGGTAGGCTAAGGTGTAAGGGTGTAACAAAACATTATAACAAATGTAAAACCCTAAAATCTGAAAACGTGTAAAATGACCAAATTACCCCTGTAAGTTTAAAATTTAATTAAAAGCTTATAAAGTACCGAATCGATTCCAAACTTCTAGCAATGCACAAGTTATGATCCCAAATAATTTTAAGAACTTCATTTAACATTTATACAAGTTGTGAAATTACCAAAATACCCCTATGAAGGCCGAATGATATTTAAATAAGTTTATATGTATTTTAAAGGTTATAAATATGGTTTAAATATGGGAAAATAATTAGGAAATCAATCCCATTAAATTCCAGCCCTTATTGCCGAAATAATTGGTCAATTAACTCCCTAAAACTCGGCTCCATCATTTTAAATTGATCACACATTTTCTTTTGTCAAACCCTAGTTGCCGCCCCAAAAATAACACACAAACAAATCATCATTTTAAAAATCCGGCCACCAAAACCTTCTCCAACAATTTTCGGTGATTGTTCATCATCAAAAGAAGCCAAGAAAATTCCCTTTCGAATTGTGGAGTCCCCGATCAAGAGTTCTTGAATTTATTTCGTTTTATGCACTCGCAAGGTAATAATTCGCCCATAATTCGTTAATCCTCTATAAAATTCGGTTCTCATTTTTCTGATGTTCTTCATATTGATTATGATCTGGGAAAAATAGCTACAAGGTCGTGAGATCGTTCTTGAGGTCGTGGAGGATTATTGGTGTCGAATGCCAAAACCGAGAAAACCCTAAATCACCATAAATAATCCGATCATTCTAAATTGATCCTGGTATTTTTCTAGCCTTTTTATCAGTCCATATAACGTGTATAAAATGTTGGATTCGAACCATGCAAGCTATGGTGGTCGTATAAAATTTTATGAGATCGAAACCCTAAAAATGGAATAAATTGCTATATAATTCATGCGAATTTTCTGGGTGTTAAAATTAATTTATTTGGACCTTATACAATATATATGACCTGGGAAAAATGATAAAATGATTTGTGGAAGCCTAAAAATGTCGAGTGGATTTTTGGTATCAAATCGGGTGTAAAAATATAAGAAAATACTATATGAATTTTATGGGCATGTTTTATAATTTTCATGAGTTCTTTATTCAGTATGGGACATGGGAAAAATATGGATTCGAATTATAGAAGCTTATTCAAGTCATGGTGAATTTGGTTAAAATCGGCTAATATGGAAATAAAAGAAAGAAATAAAATAAAATGGAAAGAAATTAGGATTAGGGTTCTTGGCATTGAATCTGGTCTTTTATGATGTTTTGGAGTTATATAAATGATTGATTAATGATTGGCTAATTTTGTTAGGGTTTTAAGTTAATTTTTGTAACTAGCGAATTGGAAAATAAAGGTTAAGGGTATGTTTTGTAATTTTTAAAAGTCATGGACCATTTTTGTAATACTCTATAAATCAAGGACAATATGAATAAAATATAAATTGAGGGTTCTATTTGTAAAATATGGAAGTTTTGGAATTTAAATGTAATTTGTTAATTAAGTGTATTCGAATTGGAAAATAAATAAAACGAGGGACTGAAACTGTAATTTCTGGAAACTTGAAGTGGTTTTGTGTAAATAATAATGCTAAGAGTATTTTGTGTAATTTGGAGTAATTATGGGGCTAATGTGTAATTATGGCTAATTATATAATTTGATTTGTATTTAAATAAATTACAAGGACTAAATATGTAAATTACCTAAACCTTGAGGGTTGTTTGTAACATATTTATATTGAAGGGTATTTTTTTGTAAATTGAATAAATAAAAGGGCTTGATGTGTAATGTAACTAAGATGAGGATTAAATTGTAAATACTAAAAGTATAAGGTTTAATTTGTAATTAATAAAGTAAAGGGGTGTAACTTGTAAATTATGGAACTTGAAGGCTAAAGATGTAATTCTGGAAAGTATAAGTGTATGAATGGTAAAATGATAAGATTTCAAATGTGGACCTTTAACTTTGGTAAATTTGCATTAATAACCCTAAACTATGAAAGATTATCATATTTGACCTTAGATTTGTATAATGAGTTAAAATGAACGTTCCTTCCATAATAAGCTAATTGAAGATTTAACTTGATTTGTATCATTTGAATTTACTAAATATGGCAACTTACTAATTCTGGAAACCTGCTAAAAATAGAAAGTTACTAAATCTGGAAAGTTCTTAAAGTGGAAAGATGAACTAATAATGATAATCTGAACTTGAACCCCCCTTAGTAATTTGTCTTCTACTTTCTCTAGGTGTAAAGAGGGAGAGGTCCTGATCTGTCTCAGTACTTTCTGCTTTTGTTCTTTGTGCATGCATTCGAATAAGGTACAGATACTCTGCCCTTTTTCAGTAAGGGTGTCTTATTTCTCTGACATGATATGATTTCTGATTTGCATCTTTTGATCTGTTAAAATATGATTTGGATCTTGATACTTCTGAAAAGATTTGATTTGAACCTTTTGTTATGAGCCATCTATTTTGATCTAACTGTTTTGAACCTTTGGATATGACCTTCTGATATGATATGATTTATGTCTCTTAGTTTGATACCCGAGCCAAAATTTGTGACCCTAGCCATGAAGGTAACATGGCCGTGTCTGTGATGCACCACTGGCATGACTAGTGTGTAGCCCTAGTGATTTGGTTACACCGTCCCTTTGATTTGGTCTGCATGTGATTGGGTAGGGGCGTATGGATGCATCCTAGATTGTTCTGTTTAGTGGATTTGACTGTATATGATATGATATGATTTGTCTGGTGATTGGTACTGTGTGCTATACATGCCCTTCACATTTCTGAGAGGTCGCTCCTCTATGGTTACTGTATATGATATGATCTGATATGTTTCTGGGCTCGTGGTGGATTACTATCCTATATTATTCTTTCCCTTTTATTGACTGTACCTTATGATACTTCCCATTGCACCATATATTATAACTGTTTCGTTGTCATTTAATCCTTGCCATGATTCGTTCTTCATTATTTCTGCTTATTATATGTATCTGTTCACTGAGCTTTTTAAGCTCAGCCGCACGTCTTTTCTTTTAGTGTGCGGCAGGTATCTAAGCTAGGAGCTGGGGCTTTTGCTTTGGGATGAGAGTTAGAGTTTCATTGGAGCTGTTACCTTAGATGACCACCCTTATATTATGACATTTGTTTCGGGATTTTGTTCCTTTGTTTATTCCTTTGGTTTATCTTTATCTTTTGAATTCATGTAATTTGGTTTAAGCCGTGTTGGCTTGACTTCCTTATTGATTTTGGTTTATGGCTTCCGCTGTGTATTATGTATGCTCTGATTTGTCACCGTGATGTGATACCTTTACCCTTGTCGGGTTGGGGTGTTACAATTATGGTATCAAAGCCCGGGTTGCGACCTGTAGTACATAAGCCATGACCTGTGGATCATGTGGACCTTAGGATTTGACCCTTAAGATTTGAGTCTTGACTGGTGAGGATTTGGGTAGACATAGGTTTCGGTTTCGTCTTTCCTTTCAAGCTTATTCTTCCTATATTTTGCTAATCATTTTCATGATCGTTCAGATGGTGAATACACGCTTTACTCAGTACACTAATGGGGATGATGGCCCCAATTTCGAAGAGATGATAGCCGCTGCTGTGGCTGCTGCTATGCCTAAAGTGGTGGCTGAGGTCACCACTAACATCAAGAACGCTGCAAGTTCTTCTGGTGGTGGTGGTGGTGGTGCTCAACCCGAGACTCCACCCACTGCTCCTCCCGCTGCTCCACCCGTTGGCATTCATGTGTGGATCGAGAGGTTCAACAAGCTTAAGCCTCTCTCTTTCAGGTCCGCTGCTACTCCTCATGAAGCGGAGGACTGGATCACACATATCGAGAAGTTGTTTCGTGTTCTGGGATGTGCTGACGAGTTTAAAACTCGGTTGGCCACATTCAAATTTGAAGGTGATGCTCAAAATTGGTGGGTTGCTCTTGTTCAGGCGAAAGGGGATGATTTTGCTGAGACTTGTTCGTGGGCGGAGTTCATCGAGGTGTTTTATAAGCAGTATATTCCTATGTCGGAGCAGCTAAGGTATGAAAGGGAATACGGGTCGATTCGTCAGGGTGATCAGGAGTCGTCAGGAGAGTTTATGCAACGGTTTTCTGCGTCTGGCCAGTTTCGTTGGGCCAGAGGTCACTGGTAATGCTATGCGGCAGGCTCGTCATTTCAAATGGGCTTTAAAGGGGTGGGTGTTAGACCGGATTGTTAACACCCCGTTCGAAGATGTGGCTGGAGTTCAGGACGCCGCGCGTAACATCGAGTTGTTACACGCAGACAGGGATTCTAATAAGCGGGATAGGGACGGTAATCGGGTAAACTCCAGGGAGCAGGGCCGTCAGGGCCAGAGTCGGGAGTATAAGAGTTATGAGGAACGAGATCGGGCGGACCATGGTCGTGATCAGCGAGGTCGGGAGTCGAGGTCAGTTTCTAGGCGGGATGGTGATCGTCACGAGCAGAGGAGGACTACTGAGGCCTTACCTCCTCCACCCCTATGTGCTACTTGCGGGAAGGCGCATCCGGGTACTTGCTTTAGGATTACCGGCGGTTGTTTCTCATGCGGCTCTACTCATCATCGGGTGAAGGACTGTCCCAGGAAGAACCATACTGTACCGACGGAACCGGCTAAGCCAGCACCCACTTTGGGACGAGTTTATGCTTACACTCGTGATCATGCGGAGGACTCATCAGGTACCATTATCGGCTTTCTTTTCATTTGTGATCGTTTTGTCTTTGCATCATTTCGTCATATCTAATCCGTTTGCCAAGAAGCTTAATCTGAAACCAACATCATTAACTAATCGTATCCTTATCTCTGCGTCTATGAAATCATAACCGAAGCTATTTTAATTATCCGCATTTTCGTGTTCTGATCTGGTATGCCTTTGTGTTGTTTTCCGTTCTGTTTCGTTTCCGGTTCTTCGCAAATTTCGAGGACGAAATTTTTTTTTAGGGGGGAAGAAGTTGTAAAACCCTAAAATCTGAAAACGTGTAAAATGACCAAATTACCCCTGTAAGTTTAAAAATTTAATTAAAAGCTTATAAAGTACCGAATCGATTCCAAACTTCTAGCAATGCACAAGTTATGATCCCAAATAATTTGAAGAACTTCATTTAACATTTATACAAGTTGTGAAATTACCAAAATACCCCTATGAAGGCCGAACGATATTTAAATAAGTTTATATGTATTTTAAAGGTTATAAATATGGTTTAAATATGGGAAAATAATTAGGAAACCAATCCCATTAAATTCCAGCCCTTATTGCCGAAATAATTGGTCAATTAACTCCCCTAAAACTCGGCTCCATCATTTTAAACTGATCACACATTTTTTTTTGTCAAACCCTAGTTGCCGCCCCAAAAATAACACACAAACAAATCATCATTTTAAAAATCCGGCCACCAAAACCTTCTCCAACAATTTTTGGTGATTGTTCATCATCAAAAGAAGCCAAGAAAATTCCCTTTCGAATTGTGGAGTCCCCGATCAAGAGTTCTTGAATTTATTTCGTTTTATGCACTCGCAAGGTAATAATTCGCCCATAATTCGTTAATCCTCTATAAAATTCGGTTCTCATTTTTTGATGTTCTTCATATTGATTATGATCTGGGAAAAATAGCTACAAGGTCGTGAGATCGTTCTTGAGGTCGTGGAGGATTATTGGTGTCGAATGCCAAAACCGAGAAAACCCTAAATCACCATAAATAATCCGATCGTTCTAAATTGATCCTGGTATTTTTCTAGCCTTTTTATCAGTCCATATAACATGTATAAAATGTTGGATTCGAACCATGCAAGCTATGGTGGTCGTATAAAATTTTATGAGATCGAAACCCTAAAAATGGAATAAATTGCTATATAATTCATGCGAATTTTCTGGGTGTTAAAATTAATTTATTTGGACCTTATACAATATATATGACCTGGGAAAAATGATAAAATGATTTGTGGAAGCCTAAAAATGTCGAGTGGATTTTTGGTATCAAATCGGGTGTAAAAATATAAGAAAATACTATATGAATTTTCTGGGCATGTTTTATAATTTTCATGAGTTCTTTATTCAGTATGGGACCTGGGAAAAATATGGATTCGAATTATAGAAGCTTATTCAAGTCATGGTGAATTTGGTTAAAATCGGCTAATATGGAAATAAAAGAAAGAAATAAAATAAAAGGGAAAGAAATTAGGATTAGGGTTCTTGGCATTGAATCTGGTCTTTTATGATGTTTTGGAGTTATATAAATGATTGATTAATGATTGGCTAATTTTGTTAGGGTTTTAAGTTAATTTTTGTAACTAGCGAATTGGAAAATAAAGGTTAAGGGTATGTTTTGTAATTTTTAAAAGTCATGGACCATTTTTGTAATACTCTATAAATCAAGGACAATATGAATAAAATATAAATTGAGGGTTCTATTTGTAAAATATGGAAGTTTTGGAATTTAAATGTAATTTGTTAATTAAGTGTATTCGAATTGGAAAATAAATAAAATGAGGGACTAAAAATGTAATTTCTGGAAACTTGAAGTGGTTTTGTGTAAATAATAATGCTAAGAGTATTTTGTGTAATTTGGAGTAATTATGGGGCTAATGTGTAATTATGGCTAATTATATAATTTGATTTGTATTTAAATAAATTACAAGGACTAAATATGTAAATTACCTAAACCTTGAGGGCTGTTTGTAACATATTTATATTGAAGGGTATTTTTTTGTAAATTGAATAAATAAAAGGGCTTGATGTGTAATGTAACTAAGATGAGGATTAAATTGTAAATAATAAAAGTATAAGGTTTAATTTGTAATTAATAAAGTAAAGGGGTGTAACTTGTAAATTATGGAACTTGAAGGCTAAAGATGTAATTCTGGAAAGTATAAGTGTATGAATGGTAAAATGATAAGATTTCAAATGTGGACCTTTAACTTTGGTAAATTTGCATTAATAACCCTAAACTATGAAAGATTATCATATTTGACCTTAGATTTGTATAATGAGTTAAAATGAACGTTCCTTCCATAATAAGCTAATTGAAGATTTAACTTGATTTGTATCATTTGAATATTACTAAATATGGCAACTTACTAATTCTGGAAACCTGCTAAAAATAGAAAGTTACTAAATCTGGAAAGTTCTTAAAATGGAAAGATGAACTAATAATGATAATCTGAACTTGAACCCCCCTTAGTAATTTGTCTTCTACTTTCTCTAGGTGTAAAGAGGGAGAGGTCCTGATCTGTCTCAGTACTTTCTGCTTTTGTTCTTTGTGCTTGCATTCGAATAAGGTACAGATACTCTGCCCTTTTTCAGTAAGGGTGTCTTATTTCTCTGACATGATATGATTTCTGATTTGCATCTTCTGATCTGTTAAAATCTGATTTGGATCTTGATACTTCTGAAAAGATTTGATTTGAACCTTTTGTTATGAGCCATCTATTTTGATCTAACTGTTTTGAACCTTTGGATATGACCTTCTGATATGATATGATTTGTGACTCTTAGTTTGATACCCGAGCCAAAATTTGTGACCCTAGCCATGAAGGTAACATGGCCGTGTCTGTGATGCACCACTGGCATGACTAGTGTGTAGCCCTAGTGATTTGGTTACACCGTCCCTTTGATTTGGTCTGCATGTGATTGGGTAGGGGCGTATGGATGCATCCTAGATCTGTTCTGTTTAGTGGATTTGACTGTATATGATATGATATGATTTGTCTGGTGATTGGTACTGTGTGCTATACATGCCCTTCACATTTCTGAGAGGTCGCTCCTCTATGGTTACTGTATATGATATGATCTGATATGTTTCTGGGCTCGTAGTGGATTACTATCCTATATTATTCTTTCCCTTTTATTGACTGTACCTTATGATACTTCCCATTGCACCATATATTATAACTGTTTCGTTGTCATTTAATCCTTGCCATGATTCGTTCTTCATTATTTCTGCTTATTATATGTATCTGTTCACTGAGCTTTTTAAGCTCAGCCGCACGTCTTTTCTTTTCATGTGCGGCAGGTATCTAAGCTAGGAGCTGGGGCTTTTGCTTTGGGATGAGAGTTAGAGTTTCATTGGAGCTGTTACCTTAGATGACCACCCTTATATTATGACATTTGTTTCGGGATTCTGTTCCTTTGTTTGTTCCTTTGGTTTATCTTTATCCTTTGAATTCATGTAATTTGGTTTAAGCCGTGTTGGCTTGACTTCCTTATTGATTTTGGTTTATGGCTTCCGCTGTGTATTATGTATGCTCTGATTTGTCACCGTGATGGGATACCTTTACCCTTGTTGGGTTGGGGTGTTACAACAAAGGTGTAAGAAACGAAAGGAATGACTCTGAGTGTTTCTCTAGGGGTATCTTACTATAAAAGTGAGAGTAACAAAGGGTTTATACGGGGGTTAACTAACCAGTGTAGTTAGTTAATATCACATAACATATAAAGGCTATTTGGGTGTAATCCTAAAAATTTACCAATTTAGACAAGTCATTCCAATTATATAAATAATACATTATTATGGTGGTCTCGAATAGTATATAAGCCAAGTTCTAAAGTTTACAAGTCACCGGCACACTCATAGATTTGTGAATTTTGATAAGTTCACAATTTTTGGAAATAATGCTATGTGTGCAGCTATGTAATTTAGACTTTAAACAAAAACATGCTAAAAATTTTAAATTTTGATATATTAAGCGCATTTTAAGCATATTTTGGAAAAGTTAAGGACAAGTAAGTGTTCTAATTCTCCAATCCCCCCACTTAAGTTAAACAACGTCCTCGTTGTTTGTATCAAAGGTTAAAAACTGGAAAATAAAAGAATTAGAACAGAAAAACTCCCCTGAGATTTGCTCGGTATGATCCTCCATTATTTGTATAAGAGCAAAAATCAACTTTCTTGTGGATGAGAACGTTTAAGCTTCATAGATGATGTATCCACAAGAATGCAGGAATCTATAATACCATTTAAACTTTAACACACCTGAGTTAAGAAGGTTCAAACTTGCATAATACATTAGTAGTTAGTAAAAATAAAACTAAAAAATTAAAATGAAAATCATCAGGTCAGTCGATACGCCGTATCTTATGGAAGAAGATACGCCGTATCGAGCCTGGAATAAATACGAATCAGAATAAAAGATGCGTCGCATCCTTAACCAGGGATGCGCCGCATTAAATAAACTGACAGAAAGTTTTAAAGTCAAAAATAAAAATGCAGAAAATTAAATAAGATATGACCAGTGCAGGCGATGCGTCGCATCTTAGGATTGAGATGCGCCGTATCTTCTGCAGGTCTGACAGACTCGACACAGAACAGAATGTAAAAATTCTCCGGGTCAGCACTTGTCTTTATTCCAGAGTCTTCAAGTTAGACTCACGTTCAGCTCTTTAATACTGATCATTGAAGGAGTCGGAGGCATCGCGCTCCCTCATCGTCAGTCCAGTAATATTGAACACTCCTTGCTCGTCCTTAATTTCCACGCCATTCTTCTTTAATATCTGTATAAACAAAGTTCTGTCCCTTTCGGGCAGAGATGACAAAATGATAGACGGGAAATTCTTATTATTATATAGGCATAAATATGCAAGGTGGGGTGGTAGTTCAATAAACACATCATTATTCAAATTTGTATTCTCAACTATTCTCCTACGTTTTTTAATTACTTCGCAATCATACCACTCATCATCATAATCATTAACAATATCGCGCCTAAGTTCAGTAGGTACATTAAGGTCAATAAATTCCTCGAAGTTCTCATGATTAGGATTAGTTGAGTTGTTTTGAATCAATGTTTCTCCCATAAGCCTAGCTTCTAGATCGAGGTCCATACGTTCTCTTAATCCTAGAACATAGACGCCTCTAATTATGCTCTTAGCAGGATTTTGGCATTTATAGACTAGTTTATTATTCCCTACCTTTAATGAGATTTTTCTTTTAAACACATTAATCTTAGCATGGGCGGTAGACAAGAAAGGTCTTCCAAGGATTAAAGGAATCTTAACATCCTCGGGCATATCTAATATAACAAAGTCTACGGGGAAAACAAACTTCTCAATCTTAACTAGCACATTTTCAGCAATCCCTTCAGGTCGTTTTACCGTTTTATCAGCCAATTCAATAAGCAACTTAGTTGGTGCTAATTTTCCTAGTCCTAGGGTAGTGAATGTCTTAAGGGGCATAACACTAACGCTAGCTCCTAAGTCACCTAATGCATTATTGAAAGATTTGTCATTAATTGAACAAGGTAAAGTAAAACTTCCTGGGTCCTTTTCTTTATGAGGCAAGGCATGTAACTCGGTTGCAGAGCTCTCTTCTTTCATTGTAGCCTTGCTTTCCTCTTCAATCCTTGTCTTCTCTTTGAGTAAACTCCTTAAACTGATTGAAGAATTAAAGAAAAATTCGGGCATTGCACCATCATTACCATTCATCAATCTTCTAGGTATGTTAGGCGTGACTTCCTCAGTGGTGCTTATGGCCTTGACATGATCTCTTGGGTTAGTTTCAGTTGAGCTAGGTAAACTTCCGTATCCCCTTTCTTGAAGAACTTTGCTCATTTGTCCAATTTGTTGTTCCAATGCTTTGATCGAAGCTCTTTGATTTCTTGTTATAGTATCCGTTGAGGCTCAGATTTCTTTGATCATAGCGGTGTTCTCTTCATGTCTTTTAGCAGCATCGGCCATAATTTGCTTTAAAGTGTCATCCAAAGTCTGCCTCCTTTCTTGATAAGTGGGATTAAAGTTGTTCTTTTGATAGTATCCCGGAGTAGCTTCCCTAAATCTTCCTGAAGGTCGGAATGGTTGTCCAAATTGTGTGTAGTATGCTTCTTCAAAAGTCTCACTTTCATTCTTATTAGGGAAATCTTTAGTGTAGTGAGGTCCTTCGCATTTTTCACATCCAACTTGGGCAGCATAAACTTTCTCATCACGGTTCTTCATCTCTCTACTAATTTTATCCAATTGAGCTTGAATTGCAGTAAACCCGTCAAAATTAGTGCTGCTCTTAGATCTAGTAGAGGTTCCGTCATGCCATTTTTGAGAATGATCAGCAGCTTCTTGGATAGCTTTTCTAGCATTGGCTGCACTCATTTGAGGCACAGCTCCCTTAGCATCCAATATTTGTCTAGTAGGCACGTCCAATCCTTGATAGAACAATATTATCTCCTGCATTGGACTTAGATAATGTTGAGGGCATTTCATCAATAAGTCTTTAAATCGTTCCCAAGCTTGATAAAGAGTTTCATCAGGCTCTTGCTTGAAACTGTTGATAGCCTCCATCTTTTTAGCACTTTTAGCAAGTGGACAATATCTTTTCAGGAATTTGCTCTTCAAATCTTCCCATGTTGTGATTGAACTAGCAGGTTCATTCCTTAGCCACTTATTAGCAGCTCCTTTAAGCGAAATTGGAAAGATTCTTAGCATAAGTTGATCGTCAGAGACTCCTTCTGTAGTAAACAAATCTGCATTCTCGAGGACCTTTTCAACATGTTCATTAGCATCTTCATGTTCTGTTCCACTGAAAGCATTTTCTCTTAGCTCCTTGAGAAACTGACCCTTCAACTCAAACTTTGACTTTTCATCAAAATTTGGTCTAGCAACTCCTGAACTGTAATCAGCACGGGTTTTGTTCATGTATTCCTCCATAGTAGTGTTTTCCGCCATTGTTTCTGTTTCTTCTTCCTCCTTCTCTTCAGAAAAATAATCAAGCTCGAATGAACTTGAAATTTCAAAGCTTTTTGTGTTGAAAAGCCTTTTAAGCGAATGTAAGGCTCGTTCAGGATCTTCGAAAGGTTTAATCAAGTTCTTAGTTGAACTCCTGGTCATGCACTTCCTGAAATCATCACAAAAGCATCAGTAGGGTATGTTCAAGAAAGTAGTATATCAGAAAATTAACAACGAAAACGGAATACGAAAAATAAAAGTTGCTGATATCTGTAGACGATGCGCCGTATCCAAAAAGTTGGATACGTCGTATCTTATTACGTTAAAATTTAATCAGACTTTTATTCAGAAAGCAGATACGCCGCTTATGAATTAGAATGCGCCGTATCAGTTTAATTTTATCAAAAATCGTTTATATTTATTAAAATTAAATGCGTCATATTAACAAAAGTTAATGCGCCGTATTTTCGTTACGTTTCAAGATACAAGATTTTTTGATTTAGTAGATGCGCCGTATCGATAGAGATCGATGCGTCGTATCAGTTTAATAATTCGAAAACTGTTTTTAATTTAAATCGAAAATACGCCGTATCTGTTAAAATAGATGCGTCGTATGGCGTTAGGGTTTAGAAAAATTTCTTATTAAAAACAGAATACGCCGTATCTTGGGGAAAGATGCGTCGTACTCGAATTTATTAAACGCGTTGTATTTTATAAAAATTAAACGCAGTACGCCGTATCTGTGAAAACAGATGCGCCGTATCGTTCGTATCAGCACAGTACAACGATAGCAGAATGCAGAAAAAAATAAAAAAAAAGAAAAAAAAAATAAAATCACACAAAAAGAAACAAAATTAAAAAAAAAAAAAAAAAAAAAAAAAAAAAAAAAAAACCACACAAAAACAGAAAATATGCAAACTATACAATGAATGCAATTTATCTAATATATAACAGGGTTAGTGGTTAGAATCTAAAAATTAAAAAGAAAAACCTAATTAAAATACTAATCAAATTAACAGATAATAACAATTCACTCCCCGGCAGCGGCGCCAAAAACTTGGTGCGCGCATGTGTCGTTGCGGTTTAGCAGTATTAATGCCTACTCAAGTTTTAAATTTATATTTAGCCGACTTATCAATAACACACACACTTAACGAGCAGTGTACCCGGTCAGTATAAATATAATGGTAAGTAGAGTGTCGATCACTAAGAGTGGAACGTATTATCTAGTTATTCTAATCAGTATTTTAATATCTTAAGTTAGCTGTACAACCTAATCTAACGCAAGGGGGTTCAGCCTGAGAGACTGGCACGGTTTGGTTATGATTAAATAGTAAACTAAACTAATGAGCACGAATCAGCGATTAGCACACACGTACACAGATAGATACTTGAGACAATAAGAAGACCTGTCCTGATAATTAAGTAGCTTGTCACTTGTTTTATTGCTAGTTTTATATGAAGTGTATATAATTAACCCTTTCTCGTTGGCTCTAATCTTATCGGCGAGTAAACCCTTAATGATCACTTATGTCTATCCTATTTATTTAGCGTCTCTTAAATAGGCGAGGAAGGGGCATGGCGACCCAAGCAATGCTCAGCTAGACACAGAGGTTATCAATGCACTAATAAAAGTCACCAAAGACATCAACATATAAACTTTAATTAATGGGAAAGCAATTTTAAGGGGTACGCATGATATTCCGTAGTCACATGACATCAGCCCATCAATCCTGATGAATTAAAGTGTACTAATACAATAAAACAAAACTACTTAATGAATTGAATACATGCAGGACCTTCTTACAGCTCTTGTATCTTCGTTCAGGGTGTGTCTTGTGCTGCTAATACGTCTGAATTCGTCTCTTGTTTGGTACTCGTACGTATGGTATCTTGCACAAAAAATTCGTCTGACTTTGGGGTATTTATAGTTTCTGTCTGAGGGTTAGATGCGGCGCATAGGATAAGTAGATGCGGCGCATTGACTTAACTTCGTGTGGGGTCCAAGATTAATATATTCAGGAATATTCGCACACCGCCTTAAGATGCGGCGTAACTCCATTTCTCTATGCGGTGCATGTCCTTTGCTGTCTTGGATTGTAACTTGTGAAATCTTGATAGTGATACGCCGTATGTAAGAAGTATGTTGCGGCGTATCTGGAGCAGAATGATCTTGATCTTGTACATTTCAGTAGACTCTTAACATCTTGCTTGTTTTGCTCCATAATTAGTCCTAAATCGCCAAGTTTCACATAATACTTGTTTTTACCTGAGAATTACAAAAGTAAACATTAACGTATCAATTCTCATATATAATATAATAAAACAAGTCAAATAAATAGGATAAATGATGATAATAAAATGTACTTATTTGAGTTCATCAGTATTTTGTGGCGAATTAGATTCCACTGTGTCAGAACTTTGGTTACGTCGTAACTCAGTTACAAGGTTATGGTGTAACTCCTGTCTGTCTCCAATTCCAGCTTTATTTTCCTGCAAAACATCACTAAAAGTATCGATATGATTAGTTTCGTAGTGCTCGTATGCTTTGTTATTGGCAGGATTTATGTCCTTACTTCTAGGTTTAAAATCCCTCCTCCTGTTCTCATTATCTTTTATAACACACACTGACTCGATAGGATGACATTTCCCTCCCTTGTCCATGTTGAACATGAGTTTGCTATTACCTATTTTTAAAGAAATGAGTTTATTAAATTTCCCTCCCTTGTCACAACTCGTAATTTCAGGTCATTTTCCAAACCCCGACAATTTACTATTCATGAGTTACTATTCATAAATCACTATTCACCGATCACTATTCATCATTTCACTATTCATCATTTTTGAATTCAGTTTGAGACTTTGAGAAGTCGTCAAAAATTTTACTATTCACATGACACTATTCATTCCCCGAGGGAAATCACTATTCATAGGCATCATTCATCATGTCGTAAACTAGGTTTACAGGTATTCAAATGCGCGTAACCAGTTAGGTTTAGCTGCGTATTCATGCATCATCAGTAAAGACACATCATACAGACTAGGGCAGTCTGCATATCATCAGTAATATCAGTACCATATCAGTTCATGCATGTGTTTGTGTGATTTTCATTAACGTATGCTTAATTGTTTAATTAACGTTACCACTCAGTCATTTCTATCAACAGTAAACCCAAATACTCCAGACAATGATCCTAATACATTTTCAAGCTAATTATAATGATATAGAGATTATATTATTACTTTACCCGGTGTTTTTAAATCAATTGTTACATTTTCCATTGGGAGCTTATAACTTCGTCGGTTTACGAAATTTCAATCCGATTATCATTCTAACACCCGATTCTTGCAAGGAAGATAATTTTACGACTTCGTCATATTTTATTTTCATCTTCGCGATTTATTTCTAGTTAACTCGATACCCGATAACACCCAATGCATACCTTAAACTACACTAAATCACACAACATTTGGACAAGATCATTAAATGGCCATGTTTACTTCTTTTTCCCCATGTGTGCCCCCCCCCCTCCCCACATGAGCCACCTAACCATCTAAAACACTTGATTTCAAGTACACCTCATTAATGTTTATGTCTTTATGTTTTCCCATTTAATTACTTAAACACTCATTCTACAAAATCAACTAGCAAGATAGCACCATATTTCTCTCTTCTTCTTCTTGTTGGATCGGCCAAAGGAAGAACACCAAAGAAAATCCATCATTTTGTGAAGTTCAAGTATTAATCTTACTCCATTTACTATCCTAGTTAAGGTCTTGTGATCAAAACCCTAAGTTATTGCACCTTTCTCATCAAATCACTCCAACATTGTAAGTAAACTTCAAGAACATCATTTTGATCTTTTCATACTTTCATTTACTTCATATGATCATGTATTTTCAAGTTATACTAGTTACTTTTGCAAGTTACTTATGTTTTGATACCATTTTGTTTATAAACAATCACAAACACTAGATCTATAGGTTTCACTAATAATCACATGAGATCCACCAAGGTTGGTGATGTTTAGGACCCCATGACACCCTAAGAAGGTGTATGGTAGGATTTGCGAACTTGTGGAGTTGATTTGAGGTGGTATGATCAAGATTAGAACCATAGAAATGAGTTTTTAAAACATATATATACCTACTGTCCAAAATCGTGTAAACTGGAAAACTCAGTAATTTTTGGTATATTTTGGCCTTCATATTCAGAAATTTCTTTCAAAAACGAAACCGTGGCCGCAAGAATCACTAAAAACCGACTTATAACGAAGGAGATATGATTTTTCGAAGTTAGGCGACGAAAACTAATTTTCTGAAAATAAGCGTGCTGTTAGCCGAACTTTAAAGGACCAAACGAGGCGTTAGACGTAATCTAGGAGAGCCGAACTATGGATATTATGTTAGTTCATGTTATGACGAATCCGTGGATATAAAGAACGTAGAAAACGAGCTTATAACGACCGAGATATACACGTTCAAAGCCGACGAACTCTATTCTATTTTGACAGCCCTAATAGAAAGTATTTTTCTTAGTATATAAGTTAACATTTTTACAAGTCATCACATTGATAGCCGGTTTTCTATCTATTCAAGACGCGTATGATCAAAAGTCCAATAACACGACACGAAAACCTTGTAACAATGTTTTATTTTCAAGGACGTCAAATTCATTCACTAACACTTAACGTGCACTAATTCGCGACTAGTTTTGCGAGGCCGTTTTTGATATATTTTCACAAGTTATGAAAAGTATTGTTTTGTGACGAAAACATTATAATTGCCAATGGAACACCGAACTAGGATCATGGAGTGTAGTTTTAACATATTTACGCGAAATGTGGTTTATAACTTAACAAGACGTCAAAATGTATTTTTCGACGATAAACATTGTTTTCAAAACTTTCGAGTGGTATCGATAACATACGTGTTTGCATGAGTAACATCATTTCATTTGCTTACCTTAGATCATATCATTCATGATAGGTCGCGGTTAGGAACCGAGCCTCATCTCATCATATCCATTGTGATCATTGTTGCTATATCATATCAGGTGAGTTTTCATAGCCCCGTTTTAAATTGTTTATTGATTTTTAAACTCTCGGGGGAGAATACATTGCACCATTTTTATATGCGGACCAAAGTATACAAACTCATTACATTGCTTAAGTTACATCATTGCCCAGATTAAAGTCCCCTTATATTATCATGAACCGTTAATTGTTAGTAAGCGAGAGTAAGTGGATAGATCTATTGAGGGTGACTCCTCCGTTCGGGTTGGTAGCACCAACTGGTCAAACGAACGCATTTCATTTCTGTCATATTAGAGTGATTGGCAAACACTCGGTTGGGGCATTTTATTCAGTCTAGCTTCGGGGCCATGAGCTTAGAGCTAATGTATCATTTTTATGTGGCATGGTTTTGTCATACACTTTATACTTGTGGTTTCCGTACAATATTTCATTTACATAAACCTATGATCTCACCAACATTTTTGTTGACCATTTTTAGCAATGTATTTTCAAGTAATTAAGGTATCGCATGTTGGCTTGCATATGGACATCATGGAGTCGCGGAGTCGACGCGTCTCACTTTATATTTTATGCACTTATCCATCGTTTGAATTGTATGAACTTGTTTTCTGAAAACTTGTTTCACCTTTTGGGACCAAGCTTTATAACTCTGAATGTTTTTAAATAATCAAACGATGTATTTTCTAAACGACACTTTAGGTCGTTCGATATAACTGCAACTTTGGTGCTATGACCAGTCGTGCCCCTGAATGACTTATTCCGCTGCAAGTCACGAAATTTGGGGGTGTGACAATTAAATACATCAATTTCAGCATGTGCGGTAACAAGGAGGGGTCTCCTTAAAATTAAAGGTATCTGAAGGTTTTCTTCAATGTTAAGAATGACAAAATCGATTAGAAAAGTTAACTTATCAGTGTCAACCAAAACATTTTCTACTATGCCTTTAGGTACACTAACGGTTCTATCGGCTATTTCTATTGTCATGCAAATTGGTTTCACTGGTCCTAAATTAAGTCTCTTACACATAGAAAATGGCATAATGCTTATACTAGCCCCTAGGTCGGCTAAAGCATTACTAACACATAGATCACCAACAGAGCAAGGAAGAATAAAACTCCCAGGATCTTTCTCCTTGGGAGGCAACTAGTTCTGAACTACAGCTGAACACCGTGCGTTCAACTTGATTTCTTCTCCTTCATTCGTTGGTTCGTCTTCAAATGAGCTTATCTTTTCAGGAGAGGGCTCCATCAATGATTGAGTAAGCACCATGAAAGCTTCCTCCTCTTCATTCTTAGGATCATCCTATTTATACAAGTGAGAAAAGTAATTAAGTTATTCCTCGGAGTACCGAAAAGGTGTATAAAGGAGCCATCCATCGTTAGTGAATATTGCTTTGCATGCCCCAAGACTATTGGAAGAATTAGTCTTAACCCTCTTATTTTGTTCTTGAACCTCGTTTGTCAATAACCCAATTTAAGTCTCAAGACTTCTAAGGGTTTCATCATAGGCTTTGAGATTCAAATTGGTTCCTTCCTTAAAATTCTTCAACCATTCCTCACGCTCAGTTTGCTTTCTAGCAGATTCTTCAAGATACTTCTGAATGGAATCCTCCAGGCTAGACATTCTCTCCCCATAAGGAGGTCGGTTGTCTATCCTTGAGTAATAACCTTGAGGTCCTACACGGTACTTAGCTCCGTTACCACCGTTCCCTTGAAAAGGTCTACTAGCTTCTCCATACTTGACCCCTTCAACTCTCATATCTTCTTCATTTAATGGACAATCTTTGGAGAGATGAGTTCCTTCACAAGTGTCGCATCCTACCTGAATAGCATACACGTTTTCTTTTAACTCCTTCATGTGCCTACCAATACTTTCAAGCTTGTTCGTGATCACAGAAATTCCATCCAAGCTGCCTCCCACACTTCTACTACTACCTCCATCATGCCATTTCTATGAATGGTGTGCCATATCTTGGATAGCATTAAGGGCTCGAATAGGAGTCATCCCAGGGATCGGCACCTGAGATTCAAGCATTGCCTTGTGGAAATGTTGAGACCTTTGTAGAAGATATTGACCACTTGTTGCTTGTTAAGGTCATGAGTCGGGAACCTGTAAAGGAGATCATTGTACCTATCCCAAGCTTGGTACAACTTCTCGTCACCATCCTTCTTGAATTTGTGGATTTCCTCAAGTTGATTTGCTGTCTTAGATGGAGGGCAATAGCGTTGAATGAAAACTCTCTTGAGGAGATCCCATGTGTTGACGGTTCCTGTGGGCAACCTATCAATCCACCTCTTAGCGGATCCAGTGAGTGTCATCGGAAACACTCAGAGCATAACCGCATCGTGAAAAACACCTGGTATGTCGAAAAGGCTCACGATGTACAAGACATTATCGTACGCTCGTGTGCATCTTCGGTCTTGCTTCCGGAAAAGGGGTCTTTTCTCAAATCCCGCATAAACTGGTTCTTTATATCAAACTGAACATCCGCTCCAATGGCTGGCCTAACAACACCAGGCCCTTGCTCGTCTCAAGTCATAGCGAGGTATTCCTCGAGGGTAAGCGTATCAATGTAAACTTCACCCATGGTACCTGAAACAAATGGAATTAAAATAGTGAGATGACAAGAAAATTACCAAAAATTACAAAACTTAAATGAAATCCTAGAATAGCTCCCCGGCAGCGGTGCCAAAATCTTGATGCTGGATTTCAGACCATGTTTTAATATTTATATTAACTCGTCTACCTATGGTCTACCTATGCACTAATAGGCAGAGAACTCGGTCGTGTGTAATGTAGTAATCGGTAAAGCCGAGGTCGTCCCAAGAGCTATGAGTGCGGATTTATTCTAAGTTCTATTGTCACTGATTATAAAAAAAAAAAGGGTTTTGATTTGATTAATATTAAACTAATGAAATGAAATAAGTGTTGGATTAATTAAATGAGAAACAATCAATAGGGAGAAATGTACTAGCCTAGTTACTAGTCTTATTACGCCATAATCAAGTCTTCTTATAAATGCTTACTACCGCTTGAAGTGGGGGTAAATGTCACTAGACTCCTTGGGTCAATTTGTCTAGCCTATAAGTCTAGATTCCTATTCCACTGTAGTTACTCGATGGAGGTCTTGGGTAACCTAATCCTTAGTCATTATGTACCAGCTACAATCTAGAACTATTCTTAGTGCATGAAGCACTAAACCTGGCATGGTCCGCTCTAAGGTTCCCTAACTTCTTAAGTATCTCCACAAGGTAGGTGATCCTATGGTCAATTCGCACACAAGGAAATGGTAGTCCTATGGTCAATTCTTACCATTCCTCGCAACCTACTCGGCTAGGGTCCTATGGTCAATTAAAGCTAGCCTTATAGATACTACCAAGCTTTAATACTACCGAAACAAGAGTGTCTACGAATAGGCAAAGAAAGTAAACACAAAAAACGATAGTAAAGCAAGAAAACTCAAATCATGGCAATAATAATTTTATAACTAGGCTAACACTCAAGGTGTTTACCCAATCATATTAAACAATGCAGTAGATCCAATGTTAATAATCATATTTGAAGACATTGAATGAATTATAAAAGTTTGATACGAAATAACTAAAACTTATGTCATAGTGAAGTGAATTCTCCCTTGGAATATGGTCTGGAGTTACTGAGAATCGTCCTTCTGGAAGCCCTTTACGTCCCTTGGTATTTTGTGTTAGGAAGTGAAGTTGAAAATGCAGAATTAGGGCTTGTATTTATAGCCTCGTTTAAGTTACGACGTAACCATAAGTATGGGTTACGCCGTTACCCACGTGTAGAAACTAGAAGGGGGGTTGAATAGTTTCACCATTTAAAGTTACATTTAAAAAAAAAATAATTCCTTTTTGTTCCTTTTCAAAAAATAGTTTGATTGAAAGTTATGTGATATCTATGAACTTAATAATAATGTGTAAAGTAAATAAAGTAAAGACAAGAGATAAAGGAAAAAGACAACCAAACCGAGACGCGGAGATTTATAATGGTTCGGCACGAAGCTCACTCTTCGCCCTACTCCACTCCTCGAGTACCACACTCGAGAATTCACAATCACCATGTCAACACACTTCCTTTAGGTGGAGCAAACCGTGCACCAAAGCTTAAACCAATTTAACGACACTAAGCGGAATGTCGAGTCCTAATCCTAGCTAGAACCAATCTACACAAAAGCTCACATGGCTACACAGACATACACCTAGTCCACTTGAATCTTCACCCAATCCAAGTCTTCATGAACCTTTACCCAGTCTTAGTCTTCAATCACGGACTCACAACAAGTCCAAGTCTTCACACACGGACTCACACCAAGTCCAAGTCTTCACACATGAACTTACACAAAGTCCTAATCTTGATACACCACTTCATGGACTTACACTTTATCCGTATTTATCCTAACACACCTAATCACGACCCACGCACAAGTCGGATATACAAATTTACAATATATACAAATGTGAGAGTTTGGAGGAAGAAGAGAATCGTAACAAAAGTTACGTGTGTGTGTGATGACTAATCTATAACACTTCGTTTCTTGACGAATACGAGCGTTCTTCTCTTGCACTTTGATATAGAGGGCAACGGGATCACTTATAAACACATATCGACACGTTATAGTAATCAAAGAAGGGAAAAAGAAAGAACATAATGTTTTTGTGCAAAGTGGCTTATTTTTCTGTGTGAAACAGTGCAGTATTTATAGGCACCAGGAGGAGCGGGGGACGGTCCCTAAAAGTTGGACGGTCCAATATATATAACAAACTGTTTGGGCATTTACGGGACTGTCACCTAAGATGCTCCTGTTTTTGTCCTGATGTGGTGAAAATTTATCTGGTAAAAAACTTATCTGGTTTAGGCGGGAAAAATAGCTGTTGGGAGATATGAAATTCAAATTTATTTTCTTCAATAAATTATTTCTTTTTCATTACAAAAATACTTTTGTAAAAATGTTTTGTCGCATAAAAATGTGAGGTTTTGAGAAAAATAAATTCTTTGATCACTTTACTAATGTCGGTATTGTGTTTGTACATACCGGAAGTGATGTTGTAGTCGGTACATTGTTGAAACGATTTTTCTCGATTAAAAACTTATCAAGTGTAGTTTTACGTAACGTGTTTTTATATTTTGCGATTATCAAAACGTAAAGAGACCGAATAATGTAAATGACATTTTTGACATTATTTGTATTAACAATCTCCCCCTTTTTGATGATTACAAAATATGAACTCATTTTAGGTAAAATTATATGTTAATAAGTTTTTAATGAGTTTTCGTTTACTTCTCCCCCTTTTTGTAGAAACAAAAAAGGCTTCATCGATGTGTAGAGAGGAAAGAAATCGACGGTACTAATGCTCCCCCTTGTTTAGTTCTCCCCCTAGCTACAAAAACAAGTTAAAATACAATGCACATATACATATTTATATGAGAATTAGAGGGGATGAGAAGAGAATTAAGATAGATAGAAGGAGATTAAATAAAAAGAAATGATGAGAGGAAGGTGAAATCAGATAGATTAGACATGAACCTGATAATTCAGATTATTTAGAGAAGAGAAATTGGATATTTAATCCTAACTGGGGACGGGCATGTATATACACCGATGGTCCCTTAAATATTGAGGACCGTCCCTTTATAAGGGACCGCCGCCAGTGGGCTTGTTATGGGTAAAATATTGTGATTTAAGTATAACCCATTTTAAAGATAGTTGATTTCACAAATTATAAAGGCAACTATAACAAGCATCACATCATAAAAGCATAGATGTAATGTTAACCAAAGTTAATATTATGAATTAGCACAAGTATCACACCACATAAGAGCTAAATTTCATTAACCAAAGCATGAGATCTTACATAAGAGAAGCCATATAAGATAGATAGATAAAGGCATACATGATACAATGCAACCAAGTTAAGAAAAACTACAAGCTATTCCTAGAGAAATCTAAGTTCCTAGAACATGCTTGGCCCAAAAGATACTCATTGATTATTTTTAACTAAACATGTAGAGATTTTTAGTTGGAAGGTGGAGAAGAAGCTGGTGGAGAAGATGATGGAGGAGTAGGTGGCATGGTGGCAAGAGGAGTTGGTTGCACATTGGGTTTAGAGAGAAGATACTCAATGTGGGCAAACATGTAGTGGAGTTCATCTCTTAGGGACGAGATGAGATGGAACTTATGGTAGCAACATGCACAACCAATGGTGTGGTTGTTCACAAGGTTGTAGGGAAGAGGATACCCCATGATTAGAGATGGTGGTGGAGTAGAAAGAGTGTAGTCCAAAGGCCTATTTGGTGATAGAGACAAATAAGTATTTTGTGGAAGTGGATGTGAACTTCTTAGTGGAGGTGACAAGTCTGCAAGATAAGGTGAGAAATTACCAATGAAAGTTGAGAATTGAGAAGATGATGGTCTAGAAGAAGAGAAGGATGTTCCATTTATGGATGGAGTTTTCATTGGTGCACTTGGTGCTTGAGGAGATGATGGTGGAGATTTTGGAGAAGGAGTAGTGTCTTCTTGAGTGAGATCAATGAAGTTGGTTTTGGGTGATGTGATGGTGCTTTTAGGCTTTTTGCCTAAAAGAAACAATGAGGTTGAAGAAGATGCCATTGTGAAGAATGAGGAAGATGAAGTAGAGATGAAGAAGAAAGGTGATGATGAAGATGAAGAGGATGATGGAGGTTTAAATAATCAAATGTGACTTTCATTTGGGCAAAGCATCCATTAAGCATATTATGGCACATAAAATTGTTTAACTAAACCTAGAAATGGTAGTGATGAATATGCAATAGGGTCAAGGTTTGCAGAAAATGAGAGAACAGTGCAAAATCCGTGCCTCCTATGGATGGTCCTTTAAATAGAGGGATGGTAATTTAAAGGTCTGGGACCGTCGGCTTATTTAAGGGACCGGCACCAGTAGGTTTCCAGGTTTTTGCCCAATTTATCATTTTTGCAACCTGCAACTAGAAATACTACCTAACCATTCAGATAACTGCAGAAATATATTTTAAACCACTCATACTAGATAGATTCCAATCAAATTCAAGACATGTTCATATGATTAAGAGATAGAATTCAACATGTTATAATGTGACCAAAATTAAGCAAGTCTAAAGATCACATAATTGTTCATAATGTAGATAAGTAGAAACATGCATATATAGTTTTGAGTTAATGATGACTATGTTAATCATCCATAGCTAAGAGATTAATAGTTGATTAAAGCAATGATGCCATCTAAACTAGAGGATCTAATACACATGACGTTGCTGCTCGTGATTGATTTAAACTTGCTCCCGTTGCGTCACTCTTTAGTCGAGTGTCTGCACCGATCTTCCTCGTGTGTTGGATCATCAAATGGTGCATAGTTTGTGGAGGATTTAGAGATTAGAATCGATGAGATGTATTATTCATTTAGAGGCTCCATTACACCATTGACAAGTGCATATTGAGGACCTCGAAGGTATGGGTGAAAGTGCATGATGTATTGATAAAGACGAGTTAAGAACATCCCATAGGGTATCAATTTATTTTTGTTACCCTTGAGATGTACAATTCACTTACCGAAGAAATAGGCAAGATTATATGGTTGTTGAGTTAGTAAACAGTAAATCATATGAGCACAGCACACCAGAAGTTGCTCACGATTTCCTTTTAAACTGAGAACGTTTTCTCGTAGAATGACTGCCCACAGGTGCAGTTCGAGACGTACCTCTTCCAAACGAATTTTTTTTGGGTCTAGATAAGGAATGTATTTAGATGTACGAACAAGTTTAGTGATTTCTTGTGGAGTGGGTATGTAGGAGCAATAGGGGCTATTTTCTTCTCGATAGTTAAAGAGATATTCAAGACACCAATCTTCCGTGTAGGTACATTGTCCATGATATGGAATTTCGAGAATTCGAGCAAATTTCTCTAGAGTTAAACAAATTTAAAGTTTTGGATCCAAAACCTAAGTGACAAAGATTGATCCTCGATACGTACGAGTTCAACTTGTCGGAAGAATTCTAACACAAATCGAGGACAAATGCGCTCGTTGATAGTGAGTAGGCAAGTAAAACCTATGGCACAAAATGAGGTGTTGATATCCTCGTGATAGATTAAAGAAGGGTCAACAATTCGAACATCATGAAAGCGACGGGTTTCAAGTATAATAACCTAAAATCCGTTATAACTTTGAACTTTCGATACGAATATAATTTAAAGATTAAACAATTATGTTATGAGCTAAGTTACCAAAATAAAAAAAAAAAAAATTCCTATATTTTAAATAAAAACTACACACAACTTAATTTGGATAAATATCACACGTTTAATAAGTCTCCTATGGGTCTGATTCTAGTTTATTTCTTGTACATGACATTCACATAAAAGATGACTAGATACATTGAGATTTTGAAAGGGAAGTGGTCATCCCTTATCTCCCTTTTACTCGGCACTTCCCAAAAAATAAAAAATAAAAAAATACGCCCTCTTCACTTTCCCACTCTCTATATCCATCATCACAAAACCCTAAATCACAATATGCGGCTTCTCTATTCCCTCTCATTACCGAAACCCTAAACTTGTTACTACCTCATTTGTTTATTCACTCCAAGATCAAGAAAAGGAGAAGATTGTAGCAGCCTTGGTGTGTAGTGATTCGTGGATACTCTTGGAGTCTTCGTTGATTCGTTGTCTTGTTCTCTTTGATCTCTCTATTCGGCCTACTAAGGTATTCATGAAATCCCCTTTTCTTTCACGTATGTACGACACACATGAATAAGAATCAGATCTAAACCATGCTTAAATAATCGTTATAACCATGTTGTTGTGTTGCATCATACGCCTCATTAAATATGTAATCACAACCAATGTTGCAAAAATCGGTCGTATCGGCCGATTAATCGCCGATATATCGCTTATCGGTCTTCGACCTTTTAGAATTTTGAAAATTGGTCAAAAACTGGGTCTGGGCAAAAAAAGGGCCAAAAATCGGCTGTATCGGCAAGAAATCGGCCGATTAATCGGCCGTATCGGTCAGCTTTAAAAAAAATAAAAATTTAGGCATTCTACGTAATTTGGGGATCGTTTATTTCACTTATAACGCACAATGAGCCTCATAATCAGAATTGGAGCCTTTTATTGAGGTTTGAAAACATAGTAGGCTTGGAATCAGTTACGATCTTTAGTTTGGTCTCCAGAAATACCCAAAACATGCAAAAAATGCCAATCCGATTAATCACCGATTAATCCCGCCTTGGCCGATTAATCTCTGCAGGGTGGTCGACCGCCACGCTACCGATTCATGATTTTTGCAACATTGATCACAACTATGAAAGTACACACCACATAAAATCATGAAAGTCTTGTTAATCATGCTTGTCGAATCTGTTGATCAGCCCTTTTGTTCCAAGCCCTAATCATGTCTTTAAAACCTGGTGTGATCATTAGTTATACACATTTAATATGGCAAACTAAAAAGGGAACCCTAGATATATAATTAACGAGGGCATTAGGAGGGTTAAGGAGTTTGTTTTCTGTCGCAATAAGATGCTGTCCAGAATTTGGGTCGGATTTAAAGGGGTCTAATTTGATGACGCCAACGTGTTTTTGCATGATTCTTGAGTCTAAAATTATGTCTAAGTTGCCTATTTTCTGAATATATAAATTTCGTGGTCATTGGAGGTAGGGAGGGTAGTCTTTTGATTTTTACTAGATTATGTGACAAAACTGTATTTTGAATAACTGAAAATCATTTGGTATTTTTGATTTTGAGTTTTAAAAACATAAGGAACTGAGAGCTCTCCTTTTACAGGGGTAATATATAAGTTATGTGTGACTTCCAGGAATTTTTTAAGATTTTTCTGAAGTGCTCAATTGGGGCTAATAAATGTAAACTTTCGGGGTGTACCTGCAGTTCACTTGCTGGACATGTTTGGATAAACGATTTTTGAAATGGTAGTGGTGCTTAATAATAAATTTTGGGAAGATTTATGTAAACTCATAAGAACTATAGGTACCTAGGTAAATTATTATATCTTTTGGATTGGAGTATAGATATGGTTGAAAATTCGTAAAGTGAAGGCTAAAGTATGCTAAAATCAGAGAATTTGTTCAGAAGCTAAATGTCTTGTGAATTCATGTGTTCGATCTATAAAATGTAATTAAGTAATAAATATGATACATTTGGTCATATGTTAACCTAATTTTGATAATGAAACCCTAAGTTGATTAATTGTGAATTGTGATCCGAGTTTGGAAACTTACTAATTATAGAAAGTTATTAATTATGGAAAGTTACTGATTATGGAAAGTTACTAATTATGGAAAGTTACTAATTATAGAAAGTTACTAAATACACAAGGTTACTAAAAATGGAAAGTTCTAAAAATAGAAGGAAACCCTAATATGTTAATCTGCTCAACAACAAGTGATGAATCAGTAATAACTTATGAAATGGTTCTTAAATTATAATACCATCATTAATTCGTGTAGATTCGCTAAAGAAGGAGTAACTTCCGATCTTTGTAATATGGTTTCATTTGCAGTCTGAGGTACAGATATTCTACCCTTTCTCAGTAAGGGTGATATTCTACCCTTTCTTAGTAAGGGTGTCTTCATTTATGACTTTTCGTTCCTTGACTTTGATTCGTTTGCTTTGCTATGAGTTCGTTGATATGAGTCTTTGCTATGATTCCCTTTATACGATCCTTTGGCTTGATATTCGTTTGCTATGATATTTGTTGATATCTATTTGCTATGATATTCGTTGCTATCCATTTGCTATGATATGATTCAATTCAGTTTGATACGTTCTGTTGGATATGATATGATGACTTGATATAATTGATATGATATGATTTGTTCGGTTCTGTTTCCCGAGCTAACTAGCCATTGAGGTACCATGGCAATGTCATTGAGGCACCAATGGCATGACACTATCTATGGCGGTGTGAGTAGTCCACGGCGTCCCCATTTGATATGATATAATATGATATGAGATCTCTTGGCCATTATGATATGTGTGTATAATTGTCTAGTAAAGGGTACATATAGGATATGTTTTGCAGGGGGCGTATGGACGCATCCTAGGTATATGTTTGGATATGATTATGATATGATTTGGTGATTGGTTTGTGTGTGCTTTACACCCCTCTCACTATTTGGTACTTAGAGGCCTCCCCTCTTCGTGCACTTATGATTTGACGGATATGTATATGTGATTATGTGGTCTATTCATGTGTCTCGTTTAGACAGGCTCGTGGCTATTCCATATATGTGATTATGTGGTCTATTCGAGTGTCTCGTTTAGACAGGTTCGTGGCTATCCCTATTTGATTCATTGGTTCATTATGACTATCTGATCTGTAGTGTCTCTTAATCTCTCACTTTATTTGACTCATTTGATTTATGATATTGGTTCAGTTGATCTTTGATCTCTCATTCTTTGACAGATGATATTCGTTTCAGCAGGAGCTTATGTTTCCTTTCCTAATACTTATATATGTTTTGATTATTTGTTTGTTATATATATCTGTTCACTGGGCATTTTAAGCTCAGCCGTATTTCTTTTCTTGCGGCAGGTTTTAGGTTGGAAGCTGGGATTAAGTGAAGAGTGCATAGGAGCTTTTAGTGGACCACCCTGATGATTAGACACCCATTTGCTTCTGGATTAGATTTGGACTCATCTTCAGTTAGACTTAGTTTGGATTTGTATTTGGGCTTTGGAACTCTTTACGTTTGGAGTTAGTATTTTCATTGTTATCTTGAATACCTTTGTAATTATTATGTTTATAAGTCTTTTGCTTGCGTTTGTATGTTCTGATTGACACCATAATGTGGCATTTTGACCCTTGTCAAGTTGGGGTGTTACAATTATGGTATCAGAGCTCAGGCTGCGACTTGTATTACATAAGTTAAGGCCTGTGAAGATTTGGACCCTTATGTTTGCACTGTAGGAGCTTATGGAACAACCCTTGAAATTTTGCCTTAGGTTTTCCCTGCGGAAACTGTAGTTATGACCAGTGAGGATCGGGTAGATTATGCGATAAGGCATTGGTTAGTTATCTTTCTTCCGCGCCACTCTGATTTATGCCTCTGATTTCAGTTAAGCCTTTATAAGATCATTCGTTCCGGAGATGTAGAAAATTTAGCAAGATACGCAACATAAGTTCAGTGATCAAATAAGTTTAGAATGCTATGACAATTTTATAGTAATGCCTTATAGGTTTCACTTTCCGAGGTTATCACATTCTTTAGAACTTTGATCATTGATTCGTTTGTTATTCGGTTAGATACCCTTTTGTTCGTTCAGAGAATTCGTATATGTATGAACCCGATATGTTTGACACATTATGTGGTTCCTCATGCTTTTGCTAAGAATATTACGGTTTCCCCTCCACTATTAGAATTTTCTATACCTAATTCTATCTCTATGAGAAATCTTGTGATTATCTGTCATGGGTATCGGAATTGTCCAGTACATTTTGAAGATATCTGAAAATAAGTTTCGTTCTACTAATCTGATTCCGTTGGAAAGGTTTGATTTGATATTATTCTTAATATGGATTTGTTGACTGAGCATCGAGATGCTAACAACGGTCATATTAGATTTGTCATCTTTGGCGATTTGAGAAACTCAAAATTCTGTACCATGGTTCCCAACCTGGTAAACAATTATGATCACCTTTGCTTTGAAAACGCGTACGTTAATCCCAAGCGGTTGTGAAAATATTTCGTCTGATGAAACTCGCCTCGAGAGTTATTCGGTTGTTTGAAATGTTTGCGATGTATTCCTTAATAAACTACCAAGATTACCATCTGAATGTGAAGATGTTTTGATCTGTTTATGAGAATTTGTTTAGTCGCGACTCAAGGTAGAATGTGATTGCAATAAAGGCATGTGTATATGATGCAAGTATTATGACGCCTGGCCAACGTGATAATAGTTACATCATATAACTTGAACTTATTGGGATCATAGGAGATCTTGAGCAGTACCTGAGATCAGTAAGTCGGTTGATCCAGAAACCCTATCCTTATAAGAGCAACGTTTTGCCTAATTCTGAAACTCCGTATTGAACGACATCAGTTAAATGGAAAGAATTGAAGGATCAACTTCTAGGAAGTAATTTTATCCGTTCGAGTGTGTCTCCGTAGGGTGCTCTAGTTTTATTCATGAAGAAGGATGATGACAACATCAAGTTGTGTATTGAATTTTGGAAACTAAATAGTGTTGTGGTTAGAACCGTTATCTGTTACCTCGAATCGACAATTTGATTAATCAACTTCAGGGTGTGAAGTTTTTCTCAGTTATTGAGTTTGGATCCGATTATTTTCAGTTACGTTTAAAGGAGTGAGATGTTCCTAGAATTGCTTTTCGTATTCGTTATGACCTCTATAAGTGTTATGATGTCAATTGTATTGGCTACTGCTCCGACTGTTCCTATGGACTTTATTAAATCGTGTCTTTCATGAATACTTGGACAATTTGTCATAGTATGACATATTGGTATATTCAGAGACAAAAGAGAAACACAGAAATCATCTTCGTATTCTATATTGAGATTTCTACGTCAGAAGAAGCTATATGTTATATTCTCGAAGAGTAAATTTTGGTTGGGATGAAGAATGAGAGGAGAATTTTGAGAAGCTAAAAAGATATTTTTTCTACTTAAGAAGAAGACTTAGCTATGTCCTTATACAACACGTGAAGATGGTTGGTTATGCATCAGTACAGCTAGAACCGTAGGAAGTAAACTATCCGACGCATGACTTGGGAGTGATTTGTGACAGGCGTGAAGAAACTTAGGAGCAAGACGGTGGAATATGATCTAGGTTAGAAGACTTGAAGGAAACTATTTTAATTGAAGCACGCAGTTCTATTTGCTCTATTCATCTTAGTTGTACTATTATGTATAGAGACTTGTAGCAGAAATTTTGATTGAATGGTATGAAGACGATTGTGACTCCCTTAGTGGCGAAGTGTTTAGTGTGTCAACAGGTTAAGATTCAGCATCAGCGTACGAGTGGTTTTCCTTAGCTTTGGATATTCTTATGTGGAAATGAGATTAAACCTTCATGGACCTTGTAACGGGATTTCCACACACATTTAGGAAGGACAACACGAATTGGGTTGTAGTAGATCATTTGGCTAGGCCGGTACACTTGGAAGATTGGCAGAGATTTCTTTCGGCATAAGATTATTCAAGCTATAAGGCGCACCAGCAGTGATCGTATCAGAGATTCGCGTTCTTATTTCACATTCCTAGGAAGAACTATTGAAGGCTTGAGGAACCAGACTCAAGTTTAGCAATGCTTTGCACCTCCAGACTGATGGATAAGGAGAACAACTATTCAAATTTGGAAGACATGTTGTGCGGAAAATTTGACAAGTGGTTGGCATGGTTGGGTTTGCTCACTAAGATTGATGGCATGCAAGTGACAAGGGTTTTCCTTTCAGAGTTTTGTATGAAATGAGATGTAGAACACCTTTTGGTTGAATTAAGTCGGAGAGTTACTTATTGAAGGTACGGAGTTGATTACGATGACTAATAGGTTAGTTACCATTGTGGAAGGAAAATTTTGAAACTTTAGACCATGAAATTGTTTGCTTCGTATGATGTTTTCGTACAGAAGAGTTAGATGTTTTGGAATATAAGGAAGAGTTAATTCGCGATACGTTAGACCTTAGATTCATTCTTATCTCTCAATTATTCTACCTATTTCGTTATATCTTCGGATACGTTTTGATATTCCGATATGTGCTTAGTTGATCATCGATACGAATATGTTACCTACCTCTTTATGAAACTCTTGATACGTTTGATGATTCGGTATGTGTTTCTTTGACCATTAGCGAGTTCCTTAGTTCGCTCAGAATCTGGATAGAGTTGATGGAGTTTTCCTACCGTTTAGCACTACCTCCGTATTTGCCTCGTGTGTATATGTGTTTCATGTTTCTCTTTGTGAGATTACAACTATCATCTGCTACGAAATTGTTTCATATTCGTTGTGTCAGATTTGTTATGATTTGTGTTCTATCGGAGAGCCTAGGCTATCCTAGTTTGTCGGATTGAGTCATGAGAAATAAAACTATTCCGTTTGATTCTTTTGGAAGAACCACTCCGAGCGAAAGGCTAGTTATTGTCATTTCTTTTCGTGATTAATACGTCTCCGTCTAACTTTTTCGACTTCAAATTTCAAGGACAAAATATTTCTTTTTAGAGGGGAAGAATTATAATAACCTAAAATCCGTTATAACTTTGAACTTTCGATAGGAATATAACTTAAAGATTAAACAATTATGTTATGAGCTAAGTTATAAAATTAAAAAAAAAAAAAAAAAAAAAAAAAAAAAAAAAAAAAAAATCCTATATTATAAATAAAAACGACACACCACTTAATTTGGATAAATATCATACGTTTAATAAGTCTCCTATGGGTCCGATACTATTTTATTTCTTGTACATGAAATTCAATTAAAAGATGACTAGATACATTGAGATTTTGAAAGGGAAGTGGTCATCCCTTATCTCCCTTTTACTCGGCATTTCCCAAAAAAAATAAATAAATAAAAATACGCCCTCTTCACTTTCCCACTCTTTATATCGATTATCACAAAAACCTAAAACACAATATACAGCTTCTCTATTCCCTCTCATTACCGAAACCCTAAACTTGTTACTGCCTCATTTGTTTATTCACTCCAAGATCAAGAAATGAAAAGATTGTAGCAGCCTTGGTGTGTAGTGATTCGTGGCATACTCTTGGAATCATGGTTGATTCGTTGTCTTGTTCTCTTTGATCTCTCTATTCGGCCTACTAAGGTATTCATGAAATCCCTTTTTCTTTCGCATATGTACGAAACACATGAATAAGAATCAGATCTAAACCATGCTAAAATAATCGTTATAACCATGTTGTTGTGTTGCATCATGCGTATCGTTAAATATGTAATAACAAATATGAAAGTACACACCACTTAAAATCATGAAAGTCTTGTTAATCATGCTTGTCGAATCTGTTGATCAGCCCTTTTGTTCCAAGCCCTAATCATGTCTTTAAAACCTGGTGGGGTCATTAGTTATACACATTTAATATGGTAAACTAAAAAGAGAACCCTAGATATATAATTAACGAGGGCATTAGGAGGGTTAAGGAGTTTGTTTTCTGTCACAATAAGATGTTGTCCAGAATTTGGGTCGGATTTAAAGGGGTCTAATTTGATGATTCCAACATGTTTTTGCATGATTCTTGAGTCCAAAATTAAGTTTAAGTTGCCTACTTTCTGAATATATAAATTTCGTGGTCATTGGAGGTAGAAAGGGTAGTCTTTTGATTTTTACTAGATTAAGTGTCAAAACTGTATTTTGAATGTCTGAAAATCATTTAGTGTTTTTGATTTTTAGTTTTAAGTTATGTGTGATTTCATGGAATTTTTATAGATTTTTTAGATGTGTTCAAGTGGGGCTAATAAATGTAAACTTTCGTGGTGTACCTGCAGTTCACTTGCTGGACATGTTTGGATAAACAATTTTTGATATGGTGGTGGTACTTTATAATAAATTCTGGGAAAATTTATGTAAACTCATAAGACATATAGATACCTGGGTAAATTATTATAGCTTCTGGATTGTAGTATAGATATGGTTGAAAATTCGTAAAGTGAAGGCTAAAATATGCTAAAATCAGAGAATTTGTTCAGAAGCTAAATGTCTTGTGAATTCATGTGTTCGAACTACTATAAAATGTACTTAAGTAATAAGTATGATACATTTGGTCATATGTTAACCTAATTTTGATAATGAAACCCTAAGTTGTTTAATTGTGAATTGTGACCCGAGTTTGGAAACTTACTAATTATGGAAAGTTATTAATTATGGAAAGTTACTAAATATGGAAGGTTACTAAATATGGAAGGTTACTAAAAATGGAAAGTTCTAAAAATAGAAGGAAACCCTAATATGTTAATCTGCTCAACAACAAGTGATGAATCAGTAATAACTTATGAAATGGTTCTTAAATAATAAGACGATCATTAATTCGTTGATGAACTCAAATAAGTACATTTTATTACCATCATTTATCCTATGTATTCGACTTGTTTTATTATATTATATATGAGAATTGATACTTAATTGCTTACTTTTGTAATTCTCAGGTAAAAACAAGCATTTGGTGAAACTAAGCGATTTTGGACTAAAAATGGAGCAAAACAAGCAAGATTGGAAAAGTCTACTGAATTGAAGAGATTAAGGACCATTGCCTGACTTTAAAGAATGCGCCGCATGGATTTATCCCATGCGCCGCATATGAAACCTTGGTCAACGAGAAGAACCAACTTGTTTTACTCCAGATGCGCCGCATGAAGCTCCTGATATGCGGCGTATCAATCTCAAGACTTCACCAGATATCCAAGATATTGAAGAATATTCGCGAATATAATAATCTTGGACCCCACGCGAAGTTACCCTGATACGCTGCATCGGACTAATCCGATGCGCCGTATCGGCCATATACAATCCTTACCAAGAATTCAAGAGATCAAGTGAAGATTAGAAGCTTAATGATGAAGTCAAGATTACAAGTCGACACTTAAAGATGCTTTCGTATTTTGGCCATAAAATCTTCATCCGGACTCCGTTTTAGGTGATTCAAGCAGCCACGGAAAGAGAAAAAGGAGATCTACCTGTATCTGAAGGAGATGCGGCGCATCTGGTCCTTAGATGCGCCGTATTGGGAGATGAGGCGCATCTGGTATTTAGATGCGCCGTATTGGGTCAGTTTCAGACTTGGAGGCTACGTTTACTTATAGATGCGGCGCATCTAACTCTATAGATGCGCCGTATAGACCCAGATTTCAAAATCTATAAATACCAAACTCATTAACGAATTTGGGCATCTTTGGGAACCTTTAGGGTCATTCCCAGACGATCACAACCCCTCCAAACAGCAGAAGATCATCCTAGAAGACCTAATTATCCTTGAAGAGTATCTCTAATCATTGTAACGTATTCATTATGCTTAATACTCTATTAATTACGATTATGTTTATGCACTTTGTTATAGAGATTATGGGCTAACACCCTTATGTGTTAGCCATGTTTATGATTATTTGATATTTTGATATGTTTCTAATTCGATTGGTTGCTAAGTCTTCGTTTTAATTATTTATGTTAATAGTTTGTTTTATTGTAATGGTAAGCTTTAATTCATCAGGATTGGTGGCTTGTGTAATGTGACAACGGAAAGATTGCACTCCCTTTAATATTGCTTTCCCATCAATTAAAGTTTATATGTTGATGTCTTTGGTTACTACTTATTAGTGCATTGATAACCTCTGTGTTTATTAGTAGCCTGCGCATTTGACTACGGAAGAGAATGTGGCTCCCACGGTTATAGCTAACCTGATCAGTTAAATATAACTTTTAGACATAAGTAATCATTAAGGGATTTCTCGCCGATAAGATTAGAGCCAACGAGAAAGGATTAATTACATACACTTCATGTAAAACTAGCAATAAAACAAGTGACAAGCTATTTAAACATAAACACAATTATTAAGCAGCTTTATGCGGATTCCAATTAGAATGGAATCTAGACTCTAGGTATACAAGAGGTAGGATGGACCGCGCCTAGTCTTGAGCACCAATCACTGCAGGTCTTGGAACTTATCAAAACTTAATCATATATGAAACTTGGCTAACACACTCTTCTTATCTTTGGTATTTTCTATTGTTTGTTTATCTTAGTTTAGTTAGAATAAAACCAAACTCGTGCCAGTCTCTCAGGCTGAATCCCCCTTTGTGTTAGTTTAGGAGAGTCGAATACCTCTAGAATTAGTATATTAGAAATCTCACTCTTAGTGATCGACACCCTACTTACCAACTAGGCTACATTGATCGGGTACACTGCCCGTTAGTGTTGTTATAGGTTAAGTCGGCAAAATATAAATGTAAAACTTGATAAGGAATAATTACCTATACAACGACACATCATTCGTGTAGATTCGCTGAAGAAGGAGTAATTTCCGATCTTTGTGATATGTTTTCATTTGCGGTTTGAGGTACAAATATTTTACCCTTTCTCAGTAAGGGTGTCTTCTCTCATGACTTTCTGATCCTTGACTTTGATAGGTTTGCTTTGCTATGATTTCGTTGATATAAGCCTTTGCTATGATTCCCTTGATACGATCATTTGGTTTGATATTCGTTTGCTATGATATTCGTTGATATCTGTTTGCTATGATATTCATTGCTATCCATTTGCTATGATATGATTCAGTTCAGTTTGATACATTATGTTGGATATGATATGATGACTTGATATGATTGATATGATATGATTTGTTCTGTTCTGTTGCCCGAGCTAACTAGCCATGGAAGTACCATGGCCATGTCATTGAAGCACCAATGGCATTACACTATCTGTGGCGGTGTGATTAGTCCACGGCGTCCCCATTTGATATGATATGAGATCTCTTGGCCATTATGATATGTGTATATACTTGTCTAGTAGGGTACATATATGATTTGTTGTATAAGGGGCATGTGGATGCATCCTAGGTATATGTTTGGATATGATTATGATATGATTTGGTGATTGGTTTGTGTGTGCCTTACACCCCTCTCACTATTTGGTACTTAGAGGCCTCCCCTCTTCGTGCACTTATGATTTGACGGATATGTATATGTGATTATGTGGTCTATTCGAGTGTCTCGTTTAGACAGGCTCGTGGCTATCCCTATTTGATTCCTTGGTTCATTATGATTATCTGATCCGTAGTGTCTCTTGATCTCTCACTTCATTTGACTCATTTGATTTATGATATTGGTTCAGTTGATCTTTGATCTCTCATTCTTTGACAGATGATATTCGTTTCAGCAGGAGCTTATGTTTCCTTTCCCTATACTTATATATGTTTTGATTATTCGTTTGTTATATATATCTGTTCACTGGGCTTTTTAAGCTCAGCCGCATTTCTTAGGTTTTAGGTTGGAAGCTGGGATTGAGTGAAGAGTGCATAGGAGCTTTTAGTGGACCACCCTGATGATTAGACACCCATTTGCTTCTGGATTAGATTTGGACTCATCTTCAGTTAGACTTAGTTTGGATTTGTATTTGGGCTTTGGAACTCTTTACATTTGGAGTTAGTATTTTCATTGTTATCTTGAATACCTTTGTAATTATTATGTTTATAAGTCTTCCGCTTGCGCTTGTATGTTCTGATTATCACCATAATGTAGCATTTTGACCCTTGTCGGGTTGGGGTGTTACATCAAGATTTGTGTAGGCACGGATATGGTTTCCGGGTGTGGTTGGTTCACGTGATATATTAGGAATATAGGAGTTTGTTAGTAGATGATCAAAGTCATACTCATGTGACATTTTGTTACCTATTAACAATGAGAGAAATGGTATAATCGTTAGCTTATTGTTTTTATAAGTGTTAGAAGATGTGGAGTTATTGTCACCTTAAGTTAAAACATTTCTTTCTTGTTTAAGGATCATATTCAAGAATTTTGACCTTTGTTATTGCATGATTATGAAAACATTTTTGATATGTATTAACAATGCATAATTGCGTTCTTGTTAGGTTCCTAAACATGATTAATTACATCAAATCGAATTGGGGATTATCACATGTTTTGAAACTTTTCAAAATTCATTTAATTAGACAATTCCTACGTGAGTTATAATGGTTGTGCATTGTTAAGTTTTGATGCTAATTTCAAACAATTACAAGAAGAATTGAAAATACCCAAATTCAATTTCAAGTTCATGTACACCTTAATTTAATTGACAGGGGAAATTGATGAGATGACTTACAGTTACTGATTGGAAAGAATAATGGATGAGTAATCTTTGATTTGTAAGAGTTTGATTTGAGTTTTAGTATAGTAATTAAATATTTGGGTGTGTTTAGGTTTCTGTCGTCGCTTCTGCAGCACCAAGGGGTTATTTGGTTTTAGATAAGAGAAAACGGGATACCCCTTGAAAATATGTGGCGGTCCTTTAATTATAAGGGACCGTCGTTGGGACCGTCTCCAATTGGAGGACCGTCACAAGTACAGATAGCTTGAGGGGTTAAAGTCTTGTGACTGATTTTTAATTTGAGTTTTATGAAAAATATTTTGTTGAGGACTCTTAGAAACTAGAATTTAGATAATATGGAATTCTAGACATGGAATAGAGGTAACGGAGGAGACACAATACGAACGAGTAGTCTAGAGGAATGGTGTCACAACTCGTAATTTCAGGCCATTTTTCCAAACCTCGACAATTAACTATTCATGAGTTACTATTCATTTTTACTATTCACTGGCACTATTCATTCCAAAATTTTTATTTCATATTCTCGTAAGTTAAACTATTTTAATGATAACCCGAGATTTTGGCACTCGTCGGATAATTTCTGCAAGAATCATGAAACCGTGTCCGAGACTTACTTTAAGGTTTAAACGTCATTTAGGCATCCCGATATGTCCAAACAACATTACCAACAAGAGAAATATATGTTTTCCACCTTCCGTGACATTTTCATGAGTTTAGGAATTTTAGGATACCCGGTTTTAAGTTTTGTGACTTTACGACTTACAGTTAGCAATTAGCGGGACCGAAACTCACTCCGTAAGTCAAGATAAGTATCCAGCCTATAATATCTAGATATTTTCTGAAAAATATCTAGATATTTCAAAAACCTAGTGAATTTACCATTTTACCCTTCCATCAAAATTACCAAAATGCCATTAGACTATAAAAAGACTAAACTAGCTTATTTTTAGGAAAAAAATCACTAATCCTCTCTCCCTTCCCTCTCTAGCTCACGGCACACCAAGAACATGGAGGAGATCCCATAATTTTTCCAAGATCGAGTGTTAGATTAGTCCCAAATACCTTCCTTGTTAGAGTTTTGCAATAAAAACTCCAAGGTTGTGGTCATTTTTCATCCTAGCTCACCAATCATCAAGTAAGCTTCAAGAACATCTTTCTAATCTTTTCATACTTTCAATCTATTGTTTTTCATGTTATATTGATGATTGATCATGCAAAATACAAGTTATCTATACCACTTTGTTCATTTTCATAATAAACCCTAGATCTATAAGTTTTATTAACATCCTTATGAGATCCTTGGTAGATTAGCAAGGTTGATGATGTTTAGGACCCCATGACACCCTAAGAAGATGTATGGTAGGATTTGGGATCATTTGAAGTTGTTTGGTTGGTTTTTGAACAAGTTAGCAACTAGGAAAACCAAGTTTTAACACTATTAGATAGTTGCTGTCCCATTTTGCAAAACATGGGAAACTCAGGGGCTAGGGTGTAACTTTGTACCAAAGATTTAGAAAATACACTCAAAGACGAAACCGTGGCCGAAAGAATGGATAAAAACCGAGTTATAACGAAGGAGATACGAAGTTTTAAAGTTAGACAACACAAAAACTATTTTCTGAAAATAAGCTTGCTGTTTGCCGAACTTCAAGGGACAAAACGAGGCGTTAGACGTGATCTAGGAGAGCCGAGCTACTGAAATTATGTTAGTTCATGCTAGGACGATTCCGTGGATATAAAGAACATAGAAAACGGACTTATAACGACCAAGATATGCACGTTTGAAAACCTGGCGAAACTTATTATTTTTGACAGCTTCTAATAGCAAAATATTTTACAAGTGTAAAACAGTTTTCTTTCAAGTCACCATGTTGCGAGCTATTTTCCCGTTGATCGAGTCACGTATGACCAAAACCCAAAGGAGACGGCTGAGAGATCATGTTACAAGGTTTTCAAAAACGTCAAGTTCTATTCCTAACTCTTAACGTACAATATTTTGCGGCTAGTTTTGCGAGGCCGTTTGGCCACATTTTTCACAAGTTATAAAAAGAGTTATTTTGCGACGAAACTATTATATTTGACTATAGAACACCAAACGAGGATCTTAGAGTATCATTCAACATATTTACACGAAAAGTAGTTCATGACTTAGCGAGACGTCAAAAATGTAGTTTTCGACGATAAACGTTATTTTCAAAACTAACGAGTGGTATCGTTAACATACGTAATTGCATGAGTAGAATTATTTCATTTGCTTACCTTAGATCATATCATTCACATTAGGTCGCGGTTAGAGACCGAGCCTCATTCCAGCATATTCACTGCTAGTATTGTGCTATCATATCAGGTGAGTTTTCATAGCCCCTACTTTTATACGTTTTGAACTTTTGGGGGAGATACATGCTTAAATTACTTTTCTCGTTTATCAAATACGCTTTGCATTGGTATGCAAGACATCTAATACGCTTTGCATTGGTATGCAAGACATCTAATACGCTTTGCATTGGTATGCAAGACATCTAATACGCTTTGCATTGGTATGCAAGTCATCTAATACGTTTTGCATTGGTATGCAAGTCATCTATTCTATTGTGCATTGGTATGCAAGACATCTATTACATTGTGCATTGGTATGCAAGTCATCTATTCTATTGTGCATTGGTATGCAAGACATCTATTACATTGTGCATTGGTATGCAAGTCATCTATCCTAGACATACTATGTTAGCATTGGGTTGTAAACACACAGGTTGCAAGTCTTGAATGGGCAGGGCTTGGAACTGAGTGGATTTACAATGCCTATGCCATGGAAACTTTCTCTAAACGCTTTTCAACTTATTTATAACAAACTCTATGAACTCACCAACCTCGTGTTGACACTTTAGCATGTATTTTCAGGAACCAAGCAATAGCACGCTACTGGAGGCTTTTGGCAGGGCATGGCATGGTCATAGAAGACTCTGATAAAACATTTGGGACCGCTTAACTTATTTTATGGGCCAACTTCCGCACCACTTTTCATAATGTAAATTAACACTTTTGACTTCTCAAATATATTCTAAATGATTGATGTGAAAACCGTTCTTTACACTTGTGTTGTGATACCAATTGAGTTGCACCCCAGCGATGTGTAAGCTTCCGCTGGACCCGATTTTGGGGGTGTCTAGACAAATGGGTATTGAGGAGAATCGAGACAGAAGAAGTATGAGAGACTCGTTTTGAGTTAGGACGTTAACGCCACGCTAAATCTAGAGTAAGAATAGAGTCGAGACAGAACGAATAGAAGAGACGTAGATGAGACGAGAATCAAATAGAAGACTTGCATTGGGTTGTTCTGAAGTCAATCACGTTTACGAAGAATGGAGAAAAGAATAGAATAGTAGTCATATAGGAGAAGTAGAAGAGAGAAGAGATGTCGAGGTCGTTGAGAGTGTGTGTCATCGATAGTGGTTGTTAGTCGTGTCAATTTGGCGATTACGTAGTCGTCTATTGATAATGGTTTTGGTAAGACCATTATCTCCAAAAATTTACTAAGGTCCTATGGTGAATAAGCATTTAGATAAAGAATCTAATTTCCTAAATATTGTCTACCACAAGTAGTTTTAATGTACACATAGAATTAATCAATCCAATCATCATGTAGGAAATAAGTACATAGCAAATAAGACAATCAAGGTTTTAAGAAAGCGTACCTTTGCCACTAATTATTCCTAAAGATACACTACCGTGAGAGATGTTGTGGGTGATGCACTATTTGAGTATTGATGAATCTTCACACGTATGATGAGAGTATGAATGTACATTCATATCTTTAATTTGCTTCACTCGTGCATCTAAAGAGATAACTTGCAAGAAAACTTGGCACCCAGTTTCTCATGGGTCCGAGATGGTTAGTAATAAGCATCCTCATTTGAAGTTTCAACCTTTTGACATATTTTGTATTTTGGACACACGTTGTCTTCTTCATCTGTATCACTCCAAGATTCTCCATTGAGTTCTCTTTGTATATTACTCATATAGTTCTTGATGGCATTACCTTCATTGAAAACACTTGAACTAGTAGCATTTGTATTTAATCTATTTAAATATCTATCTACTGATTCGTCTTCAGAAGTGATGAATTGTTCATATGTATGTTCAAGATCAATTCGGTTATCTTTGGCTTGACAATTTTCTTGATGAAAGTTTAAAAGACTTTTCCAAATGTCATTTGCCGTTTGACACAATAAAATTCTTTCATATTCAATTTTCAGCAAGGCTTTATAAATCATTATTTTGGCTTCAATATTTTTATAAAACTTCCTTTTAAAATTATCACTTTGATTTACAAAATTCATTTCCGTTGGTTGAAAATCACCAATTGAAATGACATCCCAAAGATCTTGATCTATTGATTTCACATAACTTTTAAGTCTATTTTTTCATTCAATAAAATTATTGTTTTCGAAAAATGGTGGTCCTTTCAAAGAATGCCCTTCTAGATATCTTTCAGACTCCATGGATCGATTCAAGTTTTAAAGTACAGTATATTTTAAAGTTCTTGAGTAACCACGCTTTGATACCAATTGTAGAAACTAGTAAGGGGGTTGAATAGTTTCACCGTTTACAGTTACGTTTTAAAAAAACTTTTAATTCCTTTTTGTTCCTTTTCCAAACACCGTTTGATTCAAAGTCATGTGATATCTATGAACTTAATAATAATGCGTAAAGTAAATAAAGTAAAGATAAGAGATAAAGGAAGAAGACAACCAAACCAAGACGCGGATATTTATAGTGGTTTGGCACGAAGCTCACTCTTCGCCTTACTCCACTCCTTGAGTACCACACTCGAGAGTTTACAATCACTATGTCAACACACTCCCTTTAGGCGGAGCAAATCGCACACCAAAGATTACACCAATTTAATGACACTAAGCGGAATGTCGAGTCCTAATCCTAGCTAGAACCAATCTACACAAAAGCCTGCGTGGCTACACGGACATACACCTAGTCCACTGGAATCTTCACCCAATCCAAGTCTTCATGAACCTTCACCCGGTCCTAGTCTTCACTCATGGACTTACACCAAGTCCAAGTCTTCACACACGGACTCACACCAAGTCCAAGTCTTCACACACGGACTTACACAAAGTCCTAATCTAGATACACCAACACAAGTCGGATATACAAATTTACAATATATACAAATGAGAGAATTTGGTGGAAGAAGAGAATCGTAACACAAGTTACGTGTGTGTGTGATGACTAATATATAACACTTCGTTTCTTTACGAATACGAGCGTTCTTCTCTTACACTTTCATATAGAGGGTAACGGGATTACTTATAAACACATATCGACACGTTATAGTGATCAAAGAAGGGAGGAAGAAAGAACATAATGTTTTTGTGCAAAGAGGTTTATTTTTTTGTGTGAAACAGTACAGTATTTATAGGCACCAGGAGGAACGGGGGACGGTCCCTTAAAGTTGGATGGTCCTATATATATGATAAGGATTTATTTGATACCTTTTTAATGGGTCATTTAAGCCTAAAATCGTATAAATATGATCAAATATTGCCTCAAGTCGTTTCTTTTTGCATTTTAGGTACTTGGGAAGAGAATTGTGAAAACCTGCGTGTTTTGGACTAGAATCGACAAGAAAATGAAGAAAAATGACCAAGTCAAGAATTTGTCAAGATGGATACCTGACGGCGTCAAAATCCATAACTTGACGCCGTCACTTGTATTTGAAGACCCAAACTCAGTGCAATTTTATAACGTGACAGCTCAGAAGAATTAAAGCATGACGGCCTCGAAGCATCCTTGACGGCGTCAGAACAGCGACTTGCACAAGACGAAACCCTAATCCACGACGAGCTGACGGCGTCAAAAGCTATAAGCTGACGCCGTCAGAGTTGTAAAACTATATATATTTTCGAATGTTTTCAGTGTAATGTGTAACACTTTGGAGGACGAAACCCTAGATGATTTTGACAGCTTTTTTAAGGCTTTTCCAGCTTTTTTTCATCCATGTTTTATTGAAGATAAGTTATTCGTTTAATCATTCAATATGTCTATGTGTTGTTTGATTACTTGTTTATCTTTTCTTTGCTTTAACATGCTAGCTTAAGTTTATTTATGTTTGCTTAGATCTAGTGAAACCTTGTTATTGAATATTGATTTGTTGTCTCTTGTTTAGTTGATTTCCTCGTGTTAGGCTAAGAAAACTGGTTGACCTCCTATATGTAACTAGCTTGAACGTCTTAGAAAACGCAACCATAGAGTGAACGATTTGTTTTTCTCGTTGTATTTATTGCGTGAATTGCAGCTTGTAGATCCTAGAAACCTTAATAGACTTTAAGTGATTTAGGGGAGACTAAGATTCATAAAGTTGGGGACTTCAGCACCTCCCCGCAAACAATATTAAGGAATACATCGCTTCAACTAAAATAAAGATGTGACAATTCAACAAATTAGTAGGAGATAACTAGGGTGTAATTAATTCTAAGTGAACACGTTTTCCCTATCATAAGAGTTACCACCAATTTACTTTTCTTTGTTATTAGATTAATTTTAGTTTTATAATTATTTTTTAGGTTAGTTGATTAACAACTAATTCCGCCCACTCCTTCAAAACCGAGATTTTTAAATTGCTTCTCATAAAATATAAAAATACAAAAAGAAACATCCTTCACCTCAAGACCTATCTCGTAATACATCTTGACCTTTCCACAACTATTGCGAGACTATTCCCCTAGAGAATGATCAATCCCCCGGACTTACCTATACCACACTACAACGGTTAGGTACACTGCCTAGAGGATTCTAAAACCTTTTGCGAGGTTCGAAAATCCCGCATCAAGTTTTTGGCGCCGCTTCCGAGGAATAGTTAATAGTTTAGGTTCAATTTCTATTTCGTTTAGGGTCTACTCACTAGATTCCTATCAAGTGAGATTTCTATTTTCTTTTTCGTAGCTTTCTTGTAGTCTATCTTCTCTTTGTGCATTTTTTTGTGATATATGTCTGTTATCCGTGTTTTTCTATGTTGAAATTTTCAGTTACCTGTTCTAGTCCCCATTATGGAGGACACAAACCCACCAAACCTTTCACCCGACCATCGCTTTGGCAATGACTTTTAAATTAATGAATCCGATCATCACACCGACCATGAGAATGGCGCTTTCTTTTTCACGGATTCTGATGAGGATTTAGGTGATGGAGAAGTTATTAATGAGGTTAGAAAAGAAGATGATGTAGATCATCTTAAATATGTTGACCCTAAGACAAAGATTAAGAAATATAGCCTTTTTAATATGCAATTTCCTTGTAAAATCGGACATAGGAGTTTTGATGCTTACCTTAACTCATCTTTGCTAATGAATTTAATTTCTCGTGCTAATTATAATAAATCATGGTAAATGAGTTAGAATATCAATGAGATAATATTGTGGCTAGGGTTTAACCATTGCACGTTTTTGTTGGAAGTTTTGTTTACTTGGTTGATTTCATGGTCATGGAGGATTTAGGAGAGTTTATTGATGACAAATTAACCCAAGTCATATTTGGAAAGCCCTTTAAGAGGTTAACTAAGTTAGATGAAAAACTTATTGATGGGTTAATTACGTTCTCGGACGGAGATGAGGATTTTGTTTATCAAATGCCTCGTTCGCACCGTAGGTTTAAGGATTTTTCAATTGAGGCATGTAATAGATTTGCTCCATTCTCGATTTTGAGTGAGAATGATAAAAGGAGTGGACTCAAATATCCACATGAAAAAAATAAGAGATATTATCGTGGGTGTTTAGAGTTGAATGAAGAGTATAAGAAAGATGAGGCAACAATTAGATGGCTCACGCTTGGTTATGTGAGCATAGACGATACAAGATAAGCCGTGACTTTGAGTCTAGCTAAAAGACTCATTAATAAAGAAAAGCGCTTCTTAGGAGGCAACCCATGTTTTAATTGTTTGCTTGTTTGTTTTTATTTTGTTTGATTTCATATATACGCTCCATCTTTATTTGTTTATCTTTCATGTTTCGAATAATTTGTGAAAATACTTTATTTTGTTTTTAACCTCGTCATAATTGCATATAAAGGTATTTTACAAATAGATAAGTGTAGGGAAGATCATATTTATTTATAAGAACGAATTCGAACAAGAAAGTTAACAATTAATGATTAGCATATATTTATTTGTTTGTTAGAGTCAAATGCTTGTATCGAGTCACAATGAATGTTCTGCAGTTTTTCTAGGTTTTATTAATCAGATTTTTCCAGAAATTTTCCAGAAACACAACGTAAAAATACTGTCAGGTCATACCTGACGGCATCAGGGTTAACTGTAAAACCCAAAATTTCAAATCATGCAAAATTACCAAAATACCCTTGAACTTAAATTTTCATTTAACAATTATATAAACACCAAATAAATCTCAAAATCTTGGAAATGAGCAACATATGTAGTAAGATAATTTAGATACAACATTTTAATATTTTTACAATGTACAAAAAGTTACTTGTCACACTATATAGGCTGAATATATATACATGCATGTATTTTTAATTATTTGTTTTACTTTTAAAAGGTTTAAAATCATTTAAAGAGATAAACATCAAAATTATAAGGAAACAAATTGCAAAATCAGCTAATTGATATTATCCTATCATTATGGGCCGAAATCATGCCCTCTCCTCCTTTATCACACGGTTTCTCATTATTTCCCATATTATTCCATCGTTAAACCCTAAATATACACACACAAAATTCTCTCTTCATCTCACGAATTTCTAGAGGCTGGTACATATTTTTTTGGTGTTCATCTAAGTGCAAGGAAGGTAGGAAAAATAGTGCTAAGGTCGTGAAATAGCTGGGTCGATCGTAAGAAGTTTTCTTGTTGTCGATTTACTTAGTGAGAGGTACACAAAACTCATACGACTCATTCACTCATTCTAAAATTCGTTGGTATTTTTCTTATGTTCTTTACATCGTATATGATTCATATAAAATAGTTAGATCGATTCATGCACGTTAAAACAAGTCGTGATAATTATAAGTATCAAAAACGCAAATAAAAAATAAAACAACTCATGCAATTTTTCTGAGCTTCGAATACATTTTATCTGGATTCTATAAGCATCATATAACTCTAAAAAAATGTTTATTGTATTTGTTGAGGCCTAAATCATCATGGTTGAGTTTTGTTTTCAATCAGGTTTAAAAGAAAATAAAGAGAAAAAAAAAGAAAACCCTAATCGAATGGAATTAGGTTTAGTGTTTTATGATTTGATCTGATTAATAAACGTGTTTTTAAGGTTGTAATAATGATTTAGCAATGATAGGTAAAATAGGGTTAGAGTTTGTGGATTTAAAATGTTTACCGATTAGAAATTCAAAACTATAAGGGTGTGTTTTGTAATTATTTAAACATGAGGGTTATTTTGTAAGTCAATTTGGATCAGGGGTAAAACGTATAAAATATAATATGGGGGTATCTTGTGTAAAATTTGTAAGTAAGGTTTATTTGGTAATATATGTGTCGAATTATAAATTTTATAATTAAGGGACTTTGTTTGTAATTATGTAAAATTGAAGGCTAATTCGTACCATATATTAAAGTGATGGGTAACTGTGTAATTTTGTAAAATTAAGGGCTTGATGTGTAAATATAAATATGGTAAGGGTTAAATTATGAATTAATTAATTAAAGGGTTTAATTTGTAATTTAATTAACTAAAGGGGTATAAATTCTAAATTGTTAAACTTAAAGGGTTAAAAGTGTAATTATGGATAACTTATGAAATAAAATGAGTAACTTGTGATATTTTCATTTTAGACCTTTAACTTTGGTATATTTACATTTAAAACCCTAAAATATGGAAACTTGTAATAATTAACCCTAAACTATTATGATTTGATAAAATGAACCCTATCTCCATAATAACATTAAATTAATGACTTAACCTAAATTTATAATATTTAATCTTTCTAATTATGGGAATTTACTAATTTTAGAAACTTACTAAATAAGGAAACTTTCTAAAAATGGAAACTTACTAATTTTGAAAACCTGCTAAAAATAGAAGGATAACTAAAAACCATTTGTAATTCTGTCTTTTACTCCTTTAGGTCCGAAGAAGGAGTGATTTGGTTTCCTGTCAGTGTTTGCTTTGTGATTTTGTTTGCTTGCTAATAAGGTACAGATATTCTGACCTTCTCACAGGTTTCTCATGAACTCTCTCTCTTTTGTTATCGTGTTTCATTGAACCTTGCTATGCTTCCCTTGAATTGTGAACCTTTGATATGATCCACTTGATTTGAACCTTTGCTATGAACCCTTGCTATTATCTCTTGTCTTGAACCTTGACTTGAACCTTGACATAAACTTGATGTTTGACTTGAACCACTTGACACTTGATACTTGGACCACTTGATACTTGACTTTGACCACTTGATACTTGATACTTGAAATTTGATACTTGATACTTGGTCCACTTGATACTTGACATTTGATACTTGATACTTGGTCCACTTGATACTTGACACTTGATACTTGATACTTGACCCTTGACCCACAGTTTGAGACTACGAGCCACTACTAGGCATGAGGGTTTCATGTCCATGTCATTGATGCACCGATGACATGACTCTAGGGTAGGAGAGTGATGTCCTATCCCGTCCCTGACTTGATTTGACTTGTTATGTAGAGGAAGACATTGTGGCCTACTGGGGCGTATGGATGCATCCTAGATTTGACTTGACTTGACTCGACTTGACTTGTTTAATTATATTACTTGTTATATTAGGTGACTGATGGGTGTGTGCGATACACGTCTTTCACCTCTTGGGAGCTCATGACTCCACCCCTTGGAGGTATCCCCTCATATTATACTTGGTATACCGAGGTCACCCCTCCGTATACATGTATACTTGTTTACTTGATTTGACTTGGCTCGTGGAGGATTACTGTTCCTAACCCTTTTCTTTACTCTTGTCCTTTACTTATGCCTTAACTCTTATTGATCGTACTTCATTTACTTTTCATAATTTCCTATTACTGCTTTGTTACCGTTATATCTGTTCACTGAGCTTTTGTAGCTCAGCCGCATTTCTTTTCCCTGCGGCAGGTATTTAAGCTAGGAGTTGGGGTTTTGCTATTGGGATGAGAGCACTTGTGTGAAGCATTGACCTTAGTCATCTTAGTTTTGCCATTTGGATTTAGACTTTGTCTATGCCATTGTTTGGGCACTTGGATTATTATGTACTTCATTTATTTCCATTTCTTTGATCTTATGTACTTGATATAAGTCTTGTTGACTTATTATCCTTTGGTTATTGATGTTAAGACTTCCGCTGTTTTATTATTGATTGTTTCTGATATGAAGCCATATTTGTGACATCTTTACCCTTGTCGGGTCGGGGTGTTACAATTTATGGTATCTGAGAATAGGTTTCCCGAAACCCTTAGGCTTAGGCCATTGACCTGTGAGGATTGGGTAGACATTAGGTTTCCTTTCGCGTATTTTCCTTTCTTATCCTACTCTATCATATCTTGTTCGATCTTGCTAATCGTTTCGATAATCGTGTAGATGGTTAACACTCGCCATAACGAGTATTCTGGAGGTAACCCTGAAGGGGATGCTGAGATCCCTAATTTCGAGGCTTTGGTCGCTAATGCTATAGCCAACCTGTTACCGGGCCTTAACACCTATGAGGTTATCAATCGGATCATCAATAATGGAGCAAGTTCTTCTGGAGGTTCTGGAGGTTCTGGTGGTGGGGTCGACCCACTACTATTCATGGTTGGCTTGAGAGCTTCAACAAGCTCAAGCCCTTGTCATTTAGTTCGGCTGCCACTCCTCAAGCGGCCGAGGATTGGATTACGCACCTGGAGAAAATTTTTGAAGTGTTGGGATGTGAGGACGAGTTTAAGACTCATTTGGCTACTTTTAAGTTAGAAGGGGATGCGCTGAACTGGTGGAAAGCGCACAAGCAGGCTAAAGGGGGTGAACCATATGTGCTTACTTGTACTTGGACCGAGTTTCGCAACACTTTTTATAAGAGGTATTTTCCTGATTCTGAGCAGCAGAGGATTGAACAGGACTACAATTTGATTTTCCAGCTGGAGAGTGAGCATGCAGGGGAGTATATGCTGAGATTTCAGAGGTTAGCCAGTTTTGTAGGACCCATTGCTGGAGATGCTAGACGCTAGGCTAAGCATTTCAAATGGGGACTTAAAATGTGGGTACTTGATCGTTTGCTAAATACTGAGTTTGAGGATGTGTCGGCATGTTGCGACGCAGCCCGCAACATTGAGATCTTCCATGAGGGTGTTGGATATAAGCGGAACCGAGACGGGGACAGAATTTAGCCACGGGGTCAGAATGGGGACAATAAGGGGCAGACTGGTAGGAGTTTTGAGTCACGAGGACAGGTGGATCGGGGACAGTCGGGTAGAAATTTTGATCAGAGGAGACAGGACTCGAGGAGTCTGGATTCTAGGTCTGCTACTAGACAGGGTTATGATCGTCAGGGGCACAACGACAACCAAAGGCAGTGGAGGGATCAGTCTTCTAGAGGTTATCAGCAGAATCGGGCTACTGGATCAAACACTCAGAGGGGACCATCTGGAAACTTACTTCCCTCACCGACTTGTGCTACTTGTGGGAAGTATCATACTGGAGCTTGTCGTAAGGCTTCTGGTGCGTGCTATGGGTGTGGTTCTACTGAGCATAGGGTGAAGGATTGTCCTAAGCAGACTACGGCAGCAATTGGAAACTACCTTAACCCACCTCCTCCTCCTAATACTGGTCGTGTTTATTCGACTACTCGTGATCAAGCAGCTAGGGCGTCAGGTACGATTACTGGCATTCTTTATATTGGTGATTGTACTGTCTTCGCATTATTTGATATTGGCGCCACACACTCTATTATATCCTTGAAACTTGTTAAGAAACTTAATATGTCTCCAACACCATTAACAAATCAAATATCTATCTCCACCCCAATGAAGCATAGTATTCTCATCGATCATGAATATGTAAATTGTCCTCTGCGCTTTGATGATCGGATTCGTTCGGCTAACTTACTTCCTCTTGACATGATTGATTTTGATGTAATCCTGGGTATGGATTGGTTGGCTTCCCATAGAGCTACCATTGACTGCCATGCCAGAAAAGTAATCTTTGGTAATTTGAATCGACCCGAATTTGTTTATCATGAATCACGTCCTCTGAAATATGTTAAAATTATTTCTGCTATGAAAGCACGAACTTTGATATCTCATGGTTGCCAAGGTTATCTGGCTTCTGTTAAAGATACATCTTCTGAGGGTCCTGATATTGCTAACGTTCCCATTGTTCGGGATTTTGCTGATGTCTTTCCCGAGGAACTTCCTGGTCTCCCTCCGTCTAGAGAAATTGAATTTGGTATTGATCTGATTCCCGGTGCCGAGCCTATCTCTAAGGCTCCGTACCGGATGGCACCCGTTGAACTGAAGGAGTTAAAGGAGCAATTGGAAGAGTTGTTGGAGAGTGGTTTTATCCGGCCTAGTGTTTCTGCTTGGGGCGCTCCTGTTCTGTTTGTGAAGAAGAAGGACGGGAGTATGCGTTTGTACATTGATTATCGTGAACTGAATCGTATTACCATTCGAAACCGTTACCCTCTTTCGCGTATTGATGACTTGTTCGATCAACTGCAAGGGGCTAAAGTCTTTTCCAAAATTGACTTGAGATCTGGTTATCACCAACTGCGGGTAAAGGAGCAAGATGTTCCAAAGACTGCTTTCCGTACCAGATATGGCCATTATGAGTTTCTGGTTATGCCCTTTGGACTAACTAATTCTCCCGCGGTGTTTATGGACTTGATGAACCGGGTTTTCCACGAATATCTTGATAAATTTGTTATCGTTTTCATCGACGACATCTTGGTGTATTCTAAATCGGTAGATGAGCATGAGCAGCATCTACGTATTGTTTTGGGGATTTTGAGACAGCATAAATTGTACGCCAAATTTTCGAAGTGTGAGTTTTGGTTGAACCAAGTTGCTTTCCTTGGTCATATTGTATCCGCGGATGGTATCACGATGGACCCAGCTAAGGTTGAGGCTATCACCAAATGGCCAAGACCTACCACTGTGACTGAGGTTAGGAGTTTTCTAGGGTTGGCTGGTTATTACAGGCGTTTTGTTGAGGGGTTTTCGAAGTTGGCTTTACCTTTAACTCAGTTGATTCGGAAAGGTGAAAAATTTGTATGGACGGATGAGCGTGAGGAGAGTTTCGAGGAGTTGAAGCGGAGATTGGTGTCCGCTCCTATTTTGACTTTACCATCGGGTTCTGGAGGTTTTCAAATTTACAGTGATGCCTCAAAGAAGGGTTTAGGCTGTGTGCTTATGCAACACGGTAAAGTAATTGCCTATGCTTCCCGACAATTAAAACCCTACGAAGAGAACTACCCTACCCAAGATCTCGAATTGGCGGCTGTTGTGTTTGCGTTGAAAATCTGGAGACATTACTTGTACGGTGAATCGTGTGACATCTTCACAGATCACAAGAGTCTCAAGTACATCTTTACCCAAAAGGAGCTTAACATGAGACAGAGGAGATGGTTAGAGCTTCTTAAAGATTACGACACAAATATCCAATATCATCCAGGCAAGGCAAATGTGGTTGCAGATGCCCTTAGTCAGAAATCGGGTATGATTGCTAGCCTGGAGATTGAACCCCGTGTTCTCAGGGACTTAGAGCGGTTGGACGTTGAATTGTGTACGCGAGGCGTTGGTGGATATTGGGCCAGTTTAAAGGTGGAATCGAACCTTATGTTACGAATTAAGGAAGCCCAGAAGGATGATGGTGAACTTTGGGCTATCGTGCAAAATGTTGAAGAAGGTAAACAGACTGAGTTCAGAGTTGATGATAACGGAGTTGTATGGTATGAGGATCGCTTATGTGTGCCTAATGATCCTGATTTGCGTGAGGCTGTGTTGACTGAGGCTCATAGTTCCCCTTTCACTATTCATCCTGGTTCTACCAAGATGTATCGGGATCTTAAGCAGCACTTTTGGTGGAATGGCATGAAGCAGGATGTGGCTTCGTTCGTGGCTAGATGTATGACCTGTCAGCAGGTCAAGATTGAACACCAGCGGGCTAGTGGTTTGTTACAGCCTTTGGAGATTCCGGTTTGGAAATGGGATGAGATTTCCATGGATTTTGTTTCGGGTTTGCCTTTGACTCGTAAAAGACATGATGCGATTTGGGTGGTCGTTGATCGGCTAACTAAATCTGCTCATTTCTTACCTATTCGTATGAGCTACAGTATTAGTAAGTTGGCGGAGATTTTTCAGCAGGAGATCGTTAGATTGCATGGTACTCCATCGTCTATTGTTTCTGATAGAGATCCTCGTTTCACTTCGCGTTTCTGGAAAGTACTCCATAAAGCTTGGGGCGCTCGCCTTAAGTTCAGTACTGCATTTCATCCCCAAACTGATGGTCAGTCGGACAGGACCATTCAGACTTTGGAAGATATGTTACGGGCTTGTGCTTTGGAATGGACCGGTAGTTGGGATGAGTATTTGTGTTTAGTGGAGTTTGCTTATAAAAACAGTTGGCATGCGAGTATCCGAATGGCTCCATTTGAGATGTTGTATGGGCGTACGTGTAGAGCGCCGGTTTGTTGGAATGAAGTGGGTGAACTTCTTATTGAGGGTCCTGAGTTGGTTGAGATCACAAATGAAAAGGTGGCAGTTGCTAGGGAGAAATTGAATGAGGCACGTGCTCGTCAGAAGAGCTATGCTGACAAGCACCGTCGTGATCTGGAGTTTAATGTTGGCGACCGGGTATTTTTGAAAGTATCTCCGTTCCGTGGGGTTAAGCGTTTTGGAATCAAGGGCAAGCTCAGTCCTCGATTTATTGGTCCGTTTGAGATTTTGGAACGTATCGGAGAAGTTTCGTATCGTTTAGCTTTGCCTCCTCAGCTGTTACATGTGCATAACGTCTTCCATGTATCTCTTTTGAGGGGATACAACTATCATCCTTTGCATGTAGCATCATATCCTTTTGATCAGATTCAGCCTGATATGTCTTTGTCTGAAGAGTCGGAAGCTGTTTTAGATCGACAGGAAAGAGTCATGAGAAACAAGGTTATTCTGTTTGTAAAAATTCTTTTGAAGAATCACCCGGAGCGTGAGGCTACTTGGGAAACCGAAGAGTCGATGCGAACCAGTTATCCGCATTTCTTGTTATAGTCTGGTATGTCCTTAATTCGTTTCCGTTCTGTTCTCTTTCTGTTTCCTTGTAAATTTCGAGGACAAAATTTTTCTTTTAGAGGGGAAGAAGTTGTAAAACCCAAAATTTCAAATCATGCAAAATTACCAAAATACCCTTGAACTTAAATTTTCATTCAATAATTATATAAACACCAGATAAATCTCAAACTCTTGGAAATGAGCAACATATGAAGTAAGATAATTTTGATACAACATTTTAATATTTTACAATGTACAAAAAGTTACTTGTCACACTATATAGGCCGAATATATATACATACATGTATTTTTAATTTTTGTTTTACTTTTAAAAGGTTTAAAATCATTTAAAGAGATAAACATCAAAATTATAAGGAAACAAATTGCAAAATCAGCTAATTGATATTATCCTATCATTATGGGCCAAAATCATGCCCTCTCCTCCTTTATCACACGGTTTCTCATTATTTCCCATATTATTCCATCGTTAAACCCTAAATATACACACACAAAATTCTCTCTTCATCTCACGAATTTTTGGAGGCGGGTACATATTTTTCTGGTGTTCATCTAAGTGCAAGGAAGGTAGGAAAAATAGTGCTAAGGTCGTGGAATAGCTGGGTCGATCGTAAGAAGTTTTCTTGTTGTCGATTTACTTAGTGAAAGGTACACAAAACTCATACGAGTCATTCACTCGTTCTAAAATTAGTTGGTATTTTTCTTATGCTCTTTACATCGTATATGATTCATATAAAATAGTTAGATCGATTCATGCACGTTAAAACAAGTCGTGATAATTATAAGTATCAAAAACGCAAATAAAACCTAAAAACAACTCATGCGATTTTTTTGAGCTTCGAATACATTTTATCTGGATTCTATAAAATCATATAACTCTAAAAAAATGTTTATTGTATTTTTTGAGGCCTAAATCATCATGGTTGAGTTTTGTTTTCAAGCGGGTTTAAAAGAAAATAAAGAAAAAAAAAAGAAAACCCTAATCGAATGGAATTAGGTTTAGTGTTTTATGATTTGATCTGATTAATAAACGTGTTTTTAAGGTTGTAATAATGATTTGGCAATGATTGGTAAAATAGGGTTAGAGTTTGTGGATTTAAAATGTTTACCGATTAGAAATTCAAAACTATAAGGGTGTGTTTTGTAATTATTTAAACATGAGGGTTATTTTGTAAGTCAATTTGGATCAGGGGTAAAACGTATAAAATATAATATGGGGGTATCTTGTGTAAAATTTGTAAGTAAAAGGTTTATTTGGTAATATATGTGTCGAATTGTAAATTTTATAATTAAGGGACTTGTTTTGTAATTATGTAAAATTGAAGGGTAATTCGTACCGTATATTAAAGTGATGGGTAATTGTGTAATTTTGTAAAATTAAGGGCTTGATGTGTAAATATAAATATGGTAAGGGTTAAATTATGAATTAATTAATTAAAGGGTTTAATTTGTAATTTAATTAACTAAAGGGGTATAAATTGTAAATTGTTAAACTTAAAGGGTTAAAAGTGTAATTATGGATAACTTATGAAATAAAATGAGTAACTTGTGATATTTTCATTTTAGACCTTTAACTTTGGTATATTTACATTTAAAACCCTAAAATATGGAAACTTGTCATAATTAACCCTAAACTATTATGATTTGATAAAATGAACCCTATCTCCATAATAACATTAAATTAATGACTTAACCTAAATTTATAATATTTAATCTTTCTAATTATGGGAATTTACTAATTATAGAAACTTACTAAATAAGGAAACTTTCTAAAAATGGAAACTTACTAATTTTGGAAACCTGCTAAAAATAGAAGGATAACTAAAAACCATTTGTAATTCTGTCTTCTACTCCTTTAGGTCCGAAGAAGGAGTGACTTGGTTTCCTGTCAGTGTTTGCTTTGTGATTTTGTTTGCTTGCTAATAAGGTACAGATATTCTGACCTTCTCACAGGTTTCTCATGAACTCTCTCTCTTTTGTTATCGTGTTTCATTGAACCTTGCTATGCTTCCTTGAATTGTGAACCTTTGATATGATCCACTTGATTTGAACCTTTGCTATGAACCCTTGCTATTATCTCTTGTCTTGAACCTTGACATAAACTTGATGTTTGACTTGAACCACTTGACACTTGATACTTGGACCACTTGATACTTGACTTGGACCACTTGATACTTGATACTTGACATTTGATACTTGATACTTGGTCCACTTGATACTTGACATTTGATACTTGATACTTGGTCCACTTGATACTTGACACTTGATACTTGATACTTGACCCTTGACCCACAGTTTGAGACTACGAGCCACTACTAGGCATGAGGGTTTCATGTCCATGTCATTGATGCACCGATGGCATGACTCTAGGGTAGGAGAGTGATGTCCTATCCCGTCCCTGACTTGATTTGACTTGTTACGTAGAGGAAGACATTGTGGCCTACTGGGGCGTATGGATGCATCCTAGATTTGACTTGACTTGACTTGACTTGACTTGTTTGATTATATTACTTGTTATATTAGGTGACTGATGGGTGTGTGCGATACACGTCTTTCACCTCTTGGGAGCTCATGACTCCACCCCTTGGAGGTATCCCCTCATATTATACTTGGTATACCGAGGTCACCCCTCCGTATACATGTATACTTGTTTACTTGATTTGACTTGGCTCGTGGAGGATTACTGTTCCTAACCCTTTTCTTTACTCTTGTCCTTTACTTATGCCTTAACTCTTATTGATCGTACTTCATTTACTTTTCATAATTTCCTATTACTGCTTTGTTACCGTTATATCTGTTCACTGAGCTTTTGTAGCTCAGCCGCATTTCTTTTCCCTGCGGCAGGTATTTAAGCTAGGAGTTGGGGTTTTGCTATTGGGATGAGAGCACTTGTGTGAAGCATTGACCTTAGTCATCTTAGTTTTGCCATTTGGATTTAGACTTTGTCTATGCCATTGTTTGGGCACTTGGATTATTATGTACTTCATTTATTTCCATTTCTTTGATCTTATGTACTTGATATAAGTCTTGTTGACTTATTATCCTTTGGTTATTGATGTTAAGACTTCCGCTGTTTTATTATTGATTGTTTCTGATATGAAGCCATATTTGTGACATCTTTACCCTTGTCGGGTCGGGGTGTTACATTAACACCCGACGACGTCAGGCATTCTAGCAGCAAGGTTTTCCAGAATTTTGTTTTTCTGCTGGAACTTAAAAAAAATTTGAAAATCTTTTAGAATTTTAAATTTTCAGGAATCTGTAGACATTTATTTTGGAAGCATTATATCTTAAGTGTTTTCTAGGAATTAGTTTTTATATATGTAGTGTTTACCGCCAATTTTATGTGAGGTTTTGTGTTTCGTTTTCTTAGTGAATTAAAGGTTATATTGGACAAGAAGATAAAAGTACACATTGGAAGTGAAGCTTATCAAGTTTTTTTTCTTGGAGGAACATTTAACCATGTTTTCACATCGTCCATGCTGAGCGAATCAGGGGAGTATTAGTTTCTTTCATCTATTTTATTTTCCCGTTATCATAACTTTGATACTTTTCAAAAATATTGGGGACAATGTTCAGCTTAAGTGTAGGGAGGGTAAAATGGGATACCTTAGAAAATATAACTTCGCTTGATATTTGTTTTGTTTTATTGTAAATGTGTAATAAACTAAGAAAGATACTTGTTAGGACAATTTTAGCACCAAATTTAAATTTTTTTACAACATATAGGAGTGAAACTTTAGTTTTAATAAGCATCTCAGGGATATGAATTATATAGCTAGCACAAAAACCCTTCCACTCAAAATTTCCACCCCAAAAATGTGAGGTTCGGCTTTAGATCTATAGGAAAAAATATATAGATTCTAGAACTTGCGTTTGTGATGCATCCCAAGATCGTTAGTGAGACTATATTCGTGTAGTTAGGATTTACTAAATGATAAGAGGCATTAGGATAACCCTTGTTTTAAACCCATTTTATAAATTACTTGACCGATGTAGCCAAGATACTTGACCAATAAAGTCAACTAATTTTCCTACACCCTTGCGATGTACTCATTTTAATTACACGATACCCCTAGTACACCCCCCAGAGCCTATCCTTTTCGTGGTTCTCGTGATATTTCAGTGGATTCTGAAATATTAATGAAGAACATTGTTTACAATCCACCCCTAAATGTACAACCAAATCGCCTTAGCCTTCCTTGTATGCACTCATTTTTAGTGCATTATTGTTACAACATTTATGTTAAACCCTTTGTTAATTATCTAATTGGTTACATGGTTGCTAAGTCGAGTCATATCTTGTAAATACAGATTTGGGATGATTGGGACTCGTGGGCAAAGTACTAGTTGTTATGGAGTAATGGGGAATAATGTCACGTTAGAGTTAATTTCAAAAATGGTCCTTGTGGTCTGTCGGGTTTAACGCTTTTAGTCCCTATACTTTTTTTTAACGGATCTAGTCCCTGTGGTTGCGACCTATAACGGGTTTGGTCCCTTGACCAATTTTTCCGTTAGTTTGACCGTTAAATTGGTCATGTGACGTGCACATGGGAGGGTAATTGTGTCATTTTGCATATCTCCTTCTTCTTTATAACAACCACCACTAACACCATTTATAATAAATACAGATGGTACCTCACTCAAATCCAACTCCATAATCATCTGTTTCAGATCCAACTTCTCACTAAACCCACCTACTAAACCCAACCGCCACCACCACAGTCTAAAACCCCATCCTTAACAGCAGTATTGATATCCAAAACAACAACCAAAAAATGAAGAACAAAAGATACCTACCCGAGACCTTGTTTAGAAGATCTTGAGGCCGATTTTTTCATTCAAAGAACAAGAGGAGAAAATGGTTATGTTCTGTTTGTTCAAAATAAAAACTAGATCTGGTCGAACCTAATTTCAATTCATTTGGTATTTACACTACTTTTGAAAAGTAAATTTGGGTGTAAATTTTGAGTTTGTTAACAAGCTATAGATAGGTTTCTTGATATTTTGAATGTATAATTTTTTGTGGTGGTGTGGTGTGGGTATTTAAAGTTTTAATAAATGTGTAAAATAATGTGGTTTGGTGGTGGTGTTAGAAGGATTAGGTGGCGGAGATGATGATGGATTTGGAGGTGGTGGTGGGTGGTAAATGAGGGAGAAAATGAAAGAGATAAGGCTAACCACAGTGGGATGGTGGTGGTAGTGGCCAAGATCCACTATATCCACATACACCCACACCAAGATCCACCACCATTACAACCGGCCTGGTGGTTTGTGGTGGTGGTGATTCTGGGTTATCAGGATCATTTCTGGGTTGTGGTGGAGGTGATTCTGGGTTGTGGTGGTGGTGATTCGTTTTCGGATTAGGATCAAATGTTAAATATGAGTAGTTATTAGTGCTTCCATATACCACTTTAAGTTACGGAAGAGCTATCGAATGCTGATGTTCAGATATTGCTGACGTTGATTTAAAGTTGATGTCGAAGTGGTTGCTCATTTGATAATTTACAATCCTCATTTAAGAACTTATAATAATAATAATAATAATAATAATATTAATAATAATAATAATAATAATAATAATAATAATAATAATAATAATAATAATAATAAATAATAATAATAATAATAATAATATAATAATATGAGGGTAGTTTGGTAATTTCATCCTTTTAAACAGTCAATCTAACAGAAAAATTGGTCAAGGGACCAAACCCGTTATGGGTCGTAACCATAGGGACTGGATCTGTTAAAAAAAAGTATCGAGACTAAAAGCGTTAAACCCGACAGACCACAGGGACCATTTTTGAAATTAACTCGTCACGTTATTACCCCCATATATGCGTTAATGTTTAAAGTACTCTAAGTGTTTTGATTTTCTTAAATCGGGTCATTAGTTAGTTATGTGTAAAGTATGTAAAAGTTTAAGTGTAGGGAGGTTGCAAGTAATCCCTTTGTAATGATGTATTATTTTGGATGCTAGGGCAAAAGTGTATGAAAATAAATTAAATATTAAAAAAAATAAAAAAAAAATAAAATTCAAAAAAAAAAAACAAAATGAATTAAAAAAGAAAAAGGAAAAAAAAATAGAAAATGAAAAAAAAAACATATGGACTACCATCCCGTTTCTTTTATTTATGTTTAAGTCAAGAAAGTGTCAAGAAAAATACAAAAAGAGTTAGTAGTTAGCGAGTCAAGTTGAGTCGAGTCTTGGCTTAGCAACGCCTTATTGTACATGTAATTGACCAAGATGGTTGACTTGCCACCAGTAAATTTCCCTATATCCAACAAACCGTGTTTTCCATACCCTTACACCTAACATTACAACTTTTGAAAAGCTCTCTTTGATAGTTTATCCTAGGTGCTTACGCCAAAGTGGTGGAGGTTTCATCCATTCTCAAGCCTATGGTAATCTATGTGCTATGACAGGTGGAGAGTGTTATATTTTCCCGTTTCCATATGTTATATAACTTTATACACCCGAGAGATGTGAGAATCCAAACACTTTGTGAGAGGTGCTAGTATGTAATTTTCGTGCTTATTTTGACTAACGTGGAACGATTGTATGTTGTAATTACTTTAATATTAATGTTAAATGACCCCTAACTTGTAAATTGATTAGGATAAAAGCTCATTTGCTTGAGGACAAGCAAATCCCAAGTGTAGGGATATTTGATAAGGTTTTATTTGGTACCTTTTTAAGGGGTGATTTAAGCCCAAAATCGTATAAATATGATCAAATATTGCCTCAAATCGTTTCTTTTTGCATTTTACGTACTTGGGACGAGAATTGTGGAAACCGGCCTGTTTTAGACTAAAATCGACAAGAAAACGAAGAAAAACGACCAAGTCAAGAATTTGTCAAGATGGAGACCTGACGGCGTCACAATCTATAACCTGACGCCGTCACTTTTATTTGAAGACCCAAACTCAGTGCAATTTTATAACGTGACGGCTCAGAAGAATTAAAGCGTGACGGCCTCGAAGCATCCTTGATGAGGCGAAAAGTGTACCGCTTTTAAGGGGTCATTTAAGCCCGAAATCGTATTTATTTGATCAAATATTGCCCTAAATCGTTCCTTTTGTCATTTTAGGTACTTTTGAGGAGAAATCTGGAAAAGGAGGCATTTTGGACGTTTTTGGAGCATAAAAGTGAAGAAAACGGCAAAGTCTCAAAATTGTGCTGAAAGTCACCTTTGACGGCGTCAACATTAACTCCAGACGGCGTCATGCCTTGGCAAGAAAAGTTGGATGTGAAATTTACTCATGACGGGCCAGTGAGTTTGCATGAGAATTCTGACGGCGTCACGCTTTAACTAAATCAAGGGCGTCACGGCTTAAATCATAAGGGGACGGCGTCACGTTTAGGATCCGACGGCGTCAAGCCTTGATAAGCCAGAATGGATTTTTGAAGAGCTAAAGAGGGACGGCGTCAAGATGGTCATCCGGGAACCCTAAAAGCGGCGAGGTGACGGCGTCACAATGCATAAGGTGACGCCGTCAGATGTCAAAGTCTATATATAGTTTTCTAATTTTTTGTCATTAAGGGAGAGCTTAGTGTGTGGAATTTTGGGATAAAACCCTAAGACGATTTTAGCTACTTTTTCAGGGCTTCTTGCCTTGAGATCTTCCATGTTTCATTGAAAGATAAGTTATCAATTAATCATTCAATATGTCTATGTGTTGTTTGATTCTATCTTATGCTTGTCTTTTGTTTAACATGTTAGGCTAATTTTATCTTGTGTTTGCTTAGATCTAATGAAACCTAGCTATTGATTATTGGTTGTTAGTGTGTTGTTAGTTGTATTGGATGATTGTTTATCTATGTTAGGCTTAAGAAAACTGGCTAACTTCCTATTCGGTAACTTGCTTGAACGTCTTAAGAAACATGAACCAAACGCGTACTAAAGGTTTTTATGGTTGTATTTAATGCACAAGCGAATTCTAGTGATCCCATGTTAGGAGCTTCCTAGCCGGCTCGACATAGGAGTGAAGTAGGAGCTTGTAGAGTTTGGGGAAGTAAGTACGCCACCCCACGAATGGTATTAAGGAATACACCCGTCATCCACGCGACTAATACACACTAATTAACCGGTAAAAGATAGTTAGGGAGTAAGGAAATCTAAGTAAACACATTTCTCTACACATAAGTTTCTCACCACTTTTCATTTCTGTTATTTTATTTTATTTGCATTTGTAGTAATTTGGGTTAGTTGACTAGCAACTAATTCCGCCCACTCCTTCAAAACCCGAGATTTTACTTGCTTTTATAAAAATTATAAAAACATAAAAAGAATCTTCCTCAACCCTTAGACCTAATTAGAGTAGCCTTTCACACCTAACGAACACTATTCCCTGTGGAGAACGATCAATCCCCCGTACTTACCACTACACTATACTACATCGGTCAGGTACACTGCCTGGTGGGGTTGTAAGCCTCTTGAGATCCCTCGAGAGGTAAAACCTGTTGTAAGGTTGCAAAACCCACGCATCAAGTTTTTGGCGCCGCTGCCGGGGAGTAGTTATTGCTTAGGTTGAAATTTATTTTTATTAGGTCTACTCATTAGATTCCTATCTAGTGAGATTTTTATTTTCTTTTTATTAGGTTTTCTTTAGTCTATCTTTTCTTTGTGCCTTTGTTTGTAATTTGCTTCAAATGGACTCTTCACTTAGACTTCTAAGATTGCAATATATGGTTGAGTGGCTAGAACACCAAGAAGTTCAAAATACCTCATTTAGAGACACCTATGAATCATATGAGCCTTCACCTAGGATAGATTCTTATGAACAACCTCCATGTTTAGGATCTCGTCTTAGTGAGGCTAATAGGAAAAGCGACCTAGTTTGCCAAGGAATTGTGGATAGAGCCGTATCAATAAACCATAAGTTGGATGAAGCACTAGGTTTGTTATTATCACTACCTAAGGATATAGGTGATCGTGACACGTGGAATGATGAGGTAAGTAACATAAGCCCACAAAATACTCAACCATCATTTGAGGCATATACACCGCCCGTGACTTACCCGGAAGAAGTAGAAACTTTAGGAATCCCGATGGAGGTAGAACCCTTGGACCAAGCACAACTAGAGGATATAGGTTTGAACACTTTTAGTGATGACCTTACTCTTAGTTCTAGGGAATTTCCTAGTGTTGATGAGCCGGAACCTCAACCTTTACACAACTTTTCATCCTTAGATTTACATCTAGGAGACAAAAGAGGAACCGACCCACCCATCAACCAATATTATCCGGGTAGTTTTAGGATGAAGGAAGCCCTTCACTCACCCCCTTCACCTCACGTGGCATATTCACACCCTAAGGGTGTGTACCGCTACTTTCACCCACACTTAATCCTAAGTGTAGGGAAAACCTCCCCTATTTCCGCTAAATAAGGGTAGAGTCAGGCTCGTGACTCGAACAAAAACAAGCGCTCTTGGGAGGCAGCCCATGCTTTACTTGCTTTGTGTGTTTATTTTGTTTGTTTGTTTGTTTGTTTGTTTGTTTTTATTTGTTTCCGTATGTGTGTTTAATTTTTATTCTTATTGATTCATGTTCAAAAGTAATTTGTGAAAATGCTTTATTTTGTTTTTAACTTCGTCTTAACTACATATAAAGGTATTTTGCAAAAGATAAGTGTAAGGGAAATCTAAATCGGTTTATTAGAACACATATGAACATGAATCGTAATAATAATAAAGTAACATACATATTCGTATTTGTTTGAGTCAAATGCTTGTATCGAGTCATAATGATGTTTTGCAGGATTTCCAGGAAGTGAGGTAAAGGTTTCTCCAGAAATTTTCCGGAAACTTAAAATGAAAATTTTTGTCAGGTCATTTCTGACGGCGTCAGGGTTTATAACCTGACGGCGTCAGATTTAATTTTCAGAAATTTTTGAAAGTTTTGTTTTTAAAAAGTTTTTATTAAAATCTCCAACTTATAATCTCCAGGAATCTGCAAAGTTATCATTCCACAAGCATTATATCCTTATATATAGATTTTATCCCGCCGATGTTATGCAGGTTTTCGTGTTTGTTTTCTCAGGTTTAACAGGTTATTTTGGACAAGGAGATGTTTATGGGATCAAGCTTATGGCGATACATTAGTCATGGAGCTTCAACATTACCTTGGAGGAAGATTTAACCGTGTAATTTCATTATCCACCGAGCGAATCAGGGGAGTATTTGATTTCATTCTTTTACTTTTTTCTTTTACATCTTGTTATTTGAACATTGGGGACAATGTTCATCTTAAGTGTAAGGGGAGGGTAAAAGTACGATTTTTGAGAATACAATTGCGCTTGATTTTTGTTTGTTTAATAGTAGATATGTAATAAAACTGAGAGAAATACTTGTTAAGGTAATTTTAGTGCCAAATTTAAAATTTTTTATAACATATAGGAGTGAAACTTTGATCTTAATGAGCGTCTCACGGATAGGAGTTATATGACTAGCACAAAAACCGTACCACTAAAAATTTTTTCCACCCCCAAATATGTGAGGTTCACCCCTAGAATTGGTAGGAAAAGCATTTATGCTATGATGTGTGTACCGGTAGCACTTAGATTCTAGAACTTGCGTTAGGACCATTCCAAGGCCACAAGTGAGACTACATTCGTGTAGTTAGATTTACTACATGATAAGAGGCATTAGGACTAACCCATTGTTTTACACCTGTGTTTTTGTTATAATTACATTGGCTACATTGGTCAAGTAATTCTCCCACACCCTTTGCGTTGTACTCATTTTTAGTACACGATACCCCTAGTACACCCCTCAGAGCCTATCTTTTCGTTTCGACCTTTAAGCATTTTACTTAAAGGAAGAATTTGTTACACCCCACTAAAATGTACACCCAAATCGCCTTAGCCTACCTTGTATGCACTCATTTTTAGTGCATTATTGTTACAACATTTGTTTAAACCCAAGTTAATTATCTAATTGATTACATGGTTGCTAAGTCGAGTCATATCCTTGTACATATTGTTTTGGGATGATTGGGACTCATGGGCAAAGTACTAGTGTTATGGAGTAATGGGGAAGAACATCATTTATTACCCCCATATGTGCTAAATGTTTTAAAAGTACTCCAAGTTTTTCAATTATCTTAATTCGAGTCATTAGAATAGTTATTTGTAAAGTTATGTAAAAGTTCAAGTGTAAGGGGATGCAATGCCCCTATGATGTATCATTTTGGATGGTAGGGTAAAAGTGTATGCAAAAAAAAAAAAAAAAAAAAAAAAAAAAAAAAAAAAAAAAAAAAAAAAAGTAGAAAAAAACATACGGACTACCATCCCGTTTCATTTTATGTTTATTTTATGTTTATGTTTTGTTATTTTCTTTCATTAGCTTAAGATCGAGTCTAGTCTTGGCTTAGCAACGTTGTATAGTACATGTAATTGATCAAGATTTTTAACTCGCCACCAGTAAAATATCCTTTATCCAACCAAACCGTGTTTTCCTTTTCCCTACACCTAACGTTATAACCCATTTAAAAGCCCTCTTTGATAGTTTATCTTAGGTGCTTACGCCTAGTGGAGGAGGTTTTCGATCCTTTCCCAAGCCTATGGTAATCTATTTGCTATGACAGGTAGTGAGAGATATTTTCCGTTTTCATTTATGAGATTTATTTTGATGACACTTGAGAGATGTGAGTATCTAAACACTACTTGTGAGGTGCTAGTATATAATCTCCGTGCTTATTATGATTGAAGTGGAACGATTATTTGTTGTAATTACTTTTATGTTTGCATTAAATGACCCCCAACTTGTATTTTGATTAGAATAAAAGCGCATTTGCTTGAGGACAAGCAAATCTCAAGTGTAAGGGTATTTGATGAGGCGAAAAGTGTACCGCTTTTAAGGGGTCATTTAAGCCCGAAATCGTATTTATTTGATCAAATATTGCCCTAAATCGTTCCTTTTGTCATTTTAGGTACTTTTGAGGAGAAATCTGGAAAAGGAGGCATTTTGGACGTTTTTGGAGCATAAAAGTGAAGAAAACGGCAAAGTCTCAAAATTGTGCTGAAAGTCACCTTTGACGGCGTCAACATTAACTCCAGACGGCGTCATGCCTTGGCAAGAAAAGTTGGATGTGAAATTTACTCATGACGGGCCAGTGAGTTTGCATGAGAATTCTGACGGCGTCACGCTTTAACTAAATCAAGGGCGTCACGGCTTAAATCATAAGGGGACGGCGTCACGTTTAGGATCCGACGGCGTCAAGCCTTGATAAGCCAGAATGGATTTTTGAAGAGCTAAAGAGGGACGGCGTCAAGATGGTCATCCGGGAACCCTAAAAGCGGCGAGGTGACGGCGTCACAATGCATAAGGTGACGCCGTCAGATGTCAAAGTCTATATATAGTTTTCTAATTTTTTGTCATTAAGGGAGAGCTTAGTGTGTGGAATTTTGGGATAAAACCCTAAGACGATTTTAGCTACTTTTTCAGGGCTTCTTGCCTTGAGATCTTCCATGTTTCATTGAAAGATAAGTTATCAATTAATCATTCAATATGTCTATGTGTTGTTTGATTCTATCTTATGCTTGTCTTTTGTTTAACATGTTAGGCTAATTTTATCTTGTGTTTGCTTAGATCTAATGAAACCTAGCTATTGATTATTGGTTGTTAGTTGTGTTGTTAGTTGTATTGGATGATTGTTTATCTATGTTAGGCTTAAGAAAACTGGCTAACTTCCTATTCGGTAACTTGCTTGAACGTCTTAAGAAACATGAACCAAACGCGTACTAAAGGTTTTTATGGTTGTATTTAATGCACAAGCGAATTCTAGTGATCCCATGTTAGGAGCTTCCTAGCCGGCTCGACATAGGAGTGAAGTAGGAGCTTGTAGAGTTTGGGGAAGTAAGTACGCCACCCACGAATGGTATTAAGGAATACACCCGTCATCCACGCGACTAATACACACTAATTAACCGGTAAAAGATAGTTAGGGAGTAAGGAAATCTAAGTAAACACATTTCTCTACACATAAGTTTCTCACCACTTTTCATTTCTGTTATTTTATTTTATTTGCATTTGTAGTAATTTGGGTTAGTTGACTAGCAACTAATTCCGCCCACTCCTTCAAAACCCGAGATTTTACTTGCTTTTATAAAAATTATAAAAACATAAAAAGAATCTTCCTCAACCCTTAGACCTAATTAGAGTAGCCTTTCACACCTAACGAACACTATTCCCTGTGGAGAACGATCAATCCCCCGTACTTACCACTACACTATACTACATCGGTCAGGTACACTGCCTGGTGGGTTGTAAGCCTCTTGAGATCCCTCGAGAGGTAAAACCTGTTGTAAGGTTGCAAAACCCACGCATCAAGTTTTTGGGCGCGCGCTGCGGGGAGTAGTTATTGCTTAGGTTGAAATTTATTTTTATTAGGTCTACTCATTAGATTCCTATCTAGTGAGATTTTTATTTTCTTTTTATTAGGTTTTCTTTAGTCTATCTTTTCTTTGTGCCTTTGTTTGTAATTTGCTTCAAATGGACTCTTCACTTAGACTTCTAAGATTGCAATATATGGTTGAGTGGCTAGAACACCAAGAAGTTCAAAATACCTCATTTAGAGACACCTATGAATCATATGAGCCTTCACCTAGGATAGATTCTTATGAACAACCTCCATGTTTAGGATCTTGTTTTAGTGAGGCTAATAGGAAAAGCGACCTAGTTTGCCAAGGAATTGTGGGATAGAGCCGTATCAATAAACCATAAGTTGGAAAGAAGCACTAGGTTTGTTATTATCACTACCTAAGGATATAGGTGATCGTGACACGTGGAATGATGAGGTAAGTAACATAAGCCCACAAAATACTCAACCATCATTTGAGGCATATACACCGCCCGTGACTTACCCGGAAGAAGTAGAAACTTTAGGAATCCCGATGGAGGTAGAACCCTTGGACCAAGCACAACTAGAGGATATAGGTTTGAATACTTATAGTGATAACCTTACTCTTAGTTCTAGGGAATTTCCTAGTGTTGATGAACCGGAACCTCAACCTTTACACAACTTTTCATCCTTAGATTTACATCTAGGAGACAAAAAAGGAACCGACCCACCCATCAACCAATATTATCCGGGTAGTTTTAGGATGAAGGAAGCCCTTCACTCACCCCCTTCACCTCACGTGGCATATTCACACCCTAAGGGTGTGTACCGCTACTTTCACCCACACTTAATCCTAAGTGTAGGGAAAACCTCCCCTATTTCCGCTAAATAAGGGTAGAGTCAGGCTCGTGACTCGAACAAAAACAAGCGCTCTTGGGAGGCAGCCCATGCTTTACTTGCTTTGTGTGTTTATTTTGTTTGTTTGTTTGTTTGTTTGTTTGTTTTTATTTGTTTCCGTATGTGTGTTTAATTTTTATTCTTATTGATTCATGTTCAAAAGTAATTTGTGAAAATGCTTTATTTTGTTTTTAACTTCGTCTTAACTACATATAAAGGTATTTTGCAAAAGATAAGTGTAAGGGAAATCTAAATCGGTTTATTAGAACACATATGAACATGAATCGTAATAATAATAAAGTAACATACATATTCGTATTTGTTTGAGTCAAATGCTTGTATCGAGTCATAATGATGTTTTGCAGGATTTCCAGGAAGTGAGGTAAAGGTTTCTCCAGAAATTTTCCGGAAACTTAAAATGAAAATTTTTGTCAGGTCATTTCTGACGGCGTCAGGGTTTATAACCTGACGGCGTCAGATTTAATTTTCAGAAATTTTTGAAAGTTTTGTTTTTAAAAAGTTTTTATTAAAATCTCCAACTTATAATCTCCAGGAATCTGCAAAGTTATCATTCCACAAGCATTATATCCTTATATATAGATTTTATCCCGCCGATGTTATGCAGGTTTTCGTGTTTGTTTTCTCAGGTTTAACAGGTTATTTTGGACAAGGAGATGTTTATGGGATCAAGCTTATGGCGATACATTAGTCATGGAGCTTCAACATTACCTTGGAGGAAGATTTAACCGTGTAATTTCATTATCCACCGAGCGAATCAGGGGAGTATTTGATTTCATTCTTTTACTTTTTTCTTTTACATCTTGTTATTTGAACATTGGGGACAATGTTCATCTTAAGTGTAAGGGGAGGGTAAAAGTACGATTTTTGAGAATACAATTGCGCTTGATTTTTGTTTGTTTAATAGTAGATATGTAATAAAACTGAGAGAAATACTTGTTAAGGTAATTTTAGTGCCAAATTTAAAATTTTTTATAACATATAGGAGTGAAACTTTGATCTTAATGAGCGTCTCACGGATAGGAGTTATATGACTAGCACAAAAACCGTACCACTAAAAATTTTTTCCACCCCCAAATATGTGAGGTTCACCCCTAGAATTGGTAGGAAAAGCATTTATGCTATGATGTGTGTACCGGTAGCACTTAGATTCTAGAACTTGCGTTAGGACCATTCAAGGCCACAAGTGAGACTACATTCGTGTAGTTAGATTTACTACATGATAAGAGGCATTAGGACTAACCCATTGTTTTACACCTGTGTTTTTGTTATAATTACATTGGCTACATTGGTCAAGTAATTCTCCCACACCCTTTGCGTTGTACTCATTTTTAGTACACGATACCCCTAGTACACCCCTCAGAGCCTATCTTTTCGTTTCGACCTTTAAGCATTTTACTTAAAGGAAGAATTTGTTACACCCCACTAAAATGTACACCCAAATCGCCTTAGCCTACCTTGTATGCACTCATTTTTAGTGCATTATTGTTACAACATTTGTTTAAACCCAAGTTAATTATCTAATTGATTACATGGTTGCTAAGTCGAGTCATATCCTTGTACATATTGTTTTGGGATGATTGGGACTCATGGGCAAAGTACTAGTGTTATGGAGTAATGGGGAAGAACATCATTTATTACCCCCATATGTGCTAAATGTTTTAAAAGTACTCCAAGTTTTTCAATTATCTTAATTCGAGTCATTAGAATAGTTATTTGTAAAGTTATGTAAAAGTTCAAGTGTAAGGGGATGCAATGCCCCTATGATGTATCATTTTGGATGGTAGGGTAAAAGTGTATGCAAAAAAAAAAAAAAAAAAAAAAAAAAAAAAAAAAAAAAAAAAAAAAAAAAAGTAGAAAAAAACATACGGACTACCATCCCGTTTCATTTTATGTTTATTTTATGTTTATGTTTTGTTATTTTCTTTCATTAGCTTAAGATCGAGTCTAGTCTTGGCTTAGCAACGTTGTATAGTACATGTAATTGATCAAGATTTTTAACTCGCCACCAGTAAAATATCCTTTATCCAACCAAACCGTGTTTTCCTTTTCCCTACACCTAACGTTATAACCCATTTAAAAGCCCTCTTTGATAGTTTATCTTAGGTGCTTACGCCTAGTGGAGGAGGTTTTCGATCCTTTCCCAAGCCTATGGTAATCTATTTGCTATGACAGGTAGTGAGAGATATTTTCCGTTTTCATTTATGAGATTTATTTTGATGACACTTGAGAGATGTGAGTATCTAAACACTACTTGTGAGGTGCTAGTATATAATCTCCGTGCTTATTATGATTGAAGTGGAACGATTATTTGTTGTAATTACTTTTATGTTTGCATTAAATGACCCCCAACTTGTATTTTGATTAGAATAAAAGCGCATTTGCTTGAGGACAAGCAAATCTCAAGTGTAAGGGTATTTGATGAGGCGAAAAGTGTACCGCTTTTAAGGGGTCATTTAAGCCCGAAATCGTATTTATTTGATCAAATATTGCCCTAAATCGTTCCTTTTGTCATTTTAGGTACTTTTGAGGAGAAATCTGGAAAAGGAGGCATTTTGGACGTTTTTGGAGCATAAAAGTGAAGAAAACGGCAAAGTCTCAAAATTGTGCTGAAAGTCACCTTTGACGGCGTCAACATTAACTCCAGACGGCGTCATGCCTTGGCAAGAAAAGTTGGATGTGAAATTTACTCATGACGGGCCAGTGAGTTTGCATGAGAATTCTGACGGCGTCACGCTTTAACTAAATCAAGGGCGTCACGGCTTAAATCATAAGGGGACGGCGTCACGTTTAGGATCCGACGGCGTCAAGCCTTGATAAGCCAGAATGGATTTTTGAAGAGCTAAAGAGGACGGCGTCAAGATGGTCATCCGGGAACCCTAAAAGCGGCGAGGTGACGGCGTCACAATGCATAAGGTGACGCCGTCAGATGTCAAAGTCTATATATAGTTTTCTAATTTTTTGTCATTAAGGGAGAGCTTAGTGTGTGGAATTTTGGGATAAAACCCTAAGACGATTTTAGCTACTTTTTCAGGGCTTCTTGCCTTGAGATCTTCCATGTTTCATTGAAAGATAAGTTATCAATTAATCATTCAATATGTCTATGTGTTGTTTGATTCTATCTTATGCTTGTCTTTTGTTTAACATGTTAGGCTAATTTTATCTTGTGTTTGCTTAGATCTAATGAAACCTAGCTATTGATTATTGGTTGTTAGTGTGTTGTTAGTTGTATTGGATGATTGTTTATCTATGTTAGGCTTAAGAAAACTGGCTAACTTCCTATTCGGTAACTTGCTTGAACGTCTTAAGAAACATGAACCAAACGCGTACTAAAGGTTTTTATGGTTGTATTTAATGCACAAGCGAATTCTAGTGATCCCATGTTAGGAGCTTCCTAGCCGGCTCGACATAGGAGTGAAGTAGGAGCTTGTAGAGTTTGGGGAAGTAAGTACGCCACCCCACGAATGGTATTAAGGAATACACCCGTCATCCACGCGACTAATACACACTAATTAACCGGTAAAAGATAGTTAGGGAGTAAGGAAATCTAAGTAAACACATTTCTCTACACATAAGTTTCTCACCACTTTTCATTTCTGTTATTTTATTTTATTTGCATTTGTAGTAATTTGGGTTAGTTGACTAGCAACTAATTCCGCCCACTCCTTCAAAACCCGAGATTTTACTTGCTTTTATAAAAATTATAAAAACATAAAAAGAATCTTCCTCAACCCTTAGACCTAATTAGAGTAGCCTTTCACACCTAACGAACACTATTCCCTGTGGAGAACGATCAATCCCCCGTACTTACCACTACACTATACTACATCGGTCAGGTACACTGCCTGGTGGGGTTGTAAGCCTCTTGAGATCCCTCGAGAGGTAAAACCTGTTGTAAGGTTGCAAAACCCACGCATCAATCCTTGACGGCGTCAGAACGCCGACTTGCACAAGACGAAACCCTAATCCATGGCGAGCTGACGCCGTCAGAGTTGTAAAACTATATATATTTTCGAACGTTTTCATTGTAATGTATAACACTTTGGAAGACGAAACCCTTGACGATTTTGACAGCTTTTATAAGGCTTTTCCAGCCTTTTTCATCCATGTTTTATTGAAGATAATTTAATCATTCAATATGTTTATGTGTTGTTTGATTACTTGTTTATCTTTTCTTTGCTTTAACATGCTAGCTTAAGTTTATTTGTGTTTGCTTAGATCTAGTGAAACCTAGTTATTGAATATTGATTTGTTGTCTCTTGTTTAGTTGATTGCCTCGCGTTAGGCTAAGAAAATTGGCTGACCTCTTATATGTAACTAGCTTGAACGTCTTAGAAAACACAACCGTAGAGTGCACTATTGGTTTTTCTCGTTGTATTTATTGCGTGAATTGCGGCTTTTAGATCCTAGAAAACTTAGTAGACATTAAGTGATTTAGGGGAGAATAAGATTCATAGTGTTGGGGACTTCAGCACCTCCCCACGACCAATATTAAGGAATACATCGCTTCAACTAAAACAAGGACGCGGCAATTCAACAAATCAGTAGGAGATAACTATGGAGTAATTAATTCTAAGTGAACACGTTTTCCCTTTCATAAGAGTTACCACCAATTTACTTTTCTTTGTTATTAGATTAATTTTAGTTTTATAATTAGTTTTTGGGTTAGTTGATTAACAACTAATTCCGCTCACTCCTTCAAAACCGAGATTTTTAAATTGCTTTTCATAAAATATAAAAATACAAAAAGAATCATCCTTCACCTCTAGACCTATCTCATCATACATCTTGACATTTCCATAACTATTGCGAGACTATTCCCCTAGAGAACGATCAATCCCCCGGACTTACCTATACTACACTACAACGGTTAGGTACACTGCCTAGAGGATTGTAAATCCTTTTGCGAGGTTCGAAAATCCCGCATCAATATATAATGGACCGTCTGGGCATTTACGGGACCGTCACCTAAGACGCTCATGTTTTTGTCATGATGTGGTGAAAATTTATCTGGTGAAAACCTTATCTGGTTTAGGCGGGAAAAATATCTGTTGGGAGATTTTGAAATTCAAATTTATTTTTTTAATAAAACATTTCTTTTTAATTACAAAAATACTTTTGTAAAAATGTTTTGTCACATAAAAATGTGAGGTTTTGAGAAAAATAAATTCTTTGATCACTTTACTAATGACGTTATAGTGTTTGTTCATACCTGAAGTGATGTTGTAGTCGGTACGTTGTTGAAACGATTTTTCTCGATTAAAAACTTATCAAGTGTAGTTTTACGTAACGTTTTTTTATATTTTGGGATTATCTAAACGTAAAGAGGCCAAATAATGCAAATGACATTTTTGACATTATTTGTATTAACACCGCGTATCTCAGACAATCTTATCTTCAATAAATAACATACTGCGTAACCTATATAATGGGTTACGACCGTAAAAGTCTCGTAGTGAAAATCATCATTTTTACGCCGTAACCTTCGTGGCCACATAACTCTATTAAGTCTTGAGAAATATACGGCGTAACCAAGTAAGTGAAGTTACGCCGTAATATTTAGCTGCGTTGACTTTGGTCTTCAAGTGTTAATCATTGTTATGGCGTAAGTTGAGAGTGGAGCTTACGCCGTAACTTTCTTCTAATCAGCATACTCTTGTACATCTTCATTAATATTCTTCCAAATCCGCGTCTCTTTGTTCATATGCTCAGTTATGCCCTGAAAATGAAATATTAAGAAATAAGAGCATATAACCAAGTAAAATAATACACATGATGAGCATATTAAGGGGAAATTGACACTAAAATATCAGGACTATTTGATGTTATCAATCTACTCGTATACTTCTTGCTTACGCGTGTGCTAATGATTTTAAATTATATCAAATGGATGTGAAAAGTGCGTTCTTGAACGGTTTTATCAATGAGGAGGTATACGTTGCTCAACCTTTGGGATTCATTGACTTCGAAAAACCAAATCATGTCAACAAGCTGAAGAAGGCTTTATACGGTCTTAAGTGAAGCTCCAAAGGCTTGGTAAGTTCATTGGTACTTTATGGCTTTAAGCCTTTTTTTTATTTTATTTCTAGGAGCATAGATTATTCAGTTTAAATTAAAACACTGTTTAGAAAATGATACTTCATCCATCTCAAAATTATTGTCTATCGACAAAAACACACTATTTAAGAAAAATGCAATTATTGCTGCTTTGAATACTGTAAAACAATAAAAAGACGTTTTTACCCTTTTACAATTAATTAAGGATTTCATTAAAGTTTGTAAATATAAATTTGATTAGGGCAATACGGTAAACTTAAACTATTTCAACTTCTATTTTTAGTAGTGGATAATCGTTTGGGGACAACCCAAAAAGAAAAGATGAACAATAATATTGGAACGGAATGAGTAACTAATAATCAAATAGAATATGGAGCAAATATATAACATCAAAAGTCAATTTAAGTTATCTTCTCACCTTACTTCTTACTAAACGATTACCCGCGTATAACGACTAGAGTTTATATCGGTAAATAGTTATATTTGTGATATGGTGGAATATTTTGTTGCAACATACGATAATTCAACCAGGATTGGGATTTAGATTTGGAATGGGATAAATCTGTAACGTAAAAGAAGACATGATACGATAGTTAAAACACAGAAACGAAACGAAAAAAATACTACAATTTACCTTACCTCATCTCCAACAATGACATCAACCTAACTTAGGCGACTCGTTTTCGACAAATTTACACAACCACACAATAAGAAAAATGATATAAGATAATGTGTTATATAGTAGAGACTGTGAAAGAATAAATGGTTAATAAATGTATTATTAATTAAAAAAAATTATTGTAAAGCCTTAACTTATAAAATTCAAAAGTTCAAACTTATAACTTGTTTAGTATAAAGTGATGTAAGTCATTTAAAAAGATGGAACAAGTTAACATGAAATTTTAAAAAGTAATAAAGATGTGTAAATATATTTAGGAAAATAAAAGGTAAGTAAATATGAATGTTTTTAGATAATTAATTAAGAATAAAGATTTAGTAGCAGTTTCATATTTTTCATTTTGATACTTTTTAGATAAAATTATCTTCTTATTTGTCATAAGAAAAACAAATCTCATCTCATTTGTCTTCTTCACTTTATTTTGTATAAAATGTTGATTGTATGAAAGGCTGGCCACTATCACCTTTTAAATAACAGCGAGAAGTAGCAATCAATTTATTGTTATCCAAAATGGAACCAATCACTCTTTTGATGTGATGACAACTATATAGTTGGACTCTTCTTATTAATATACTCCGTAATAATATAATAAAAATGATAAATAGTACTTGGAAATTTATAAGACCAACAACATTTTTTATGTCATAAACATTTCGACATCGTATATGCAACTAGGGGTGTTCACAGATTGGGTAATATCCACGGTAACCAAAAACCGAAACCGAACCGAACTAAATATTCAGTTATCGATTTGGATATGCGTTTGGCAATGAGAACCGAAAACCGAATTCATATAAATATATATTTTTTCTAGGTATTTATAAGAAAAAGAAAATCATTAAAAATCTCTTTTAGTATAAATATAATATTATTTAAGCTTGAAAAAAAAAAAAATTGTGCTAAAAATATATATAATTAAATAAAAAAATAATTAAAATTATGTAATTTTAATTTCGGGTTATTCGGGTCGGTTTTTGGTTATAGGGGTTCGGTTATTCGGTTCAATTTTCGGTTCGGTTGAATCAAATTTGAATTCGATTCGGTTCAGTTTTCAGTTTGACCCAGAAATTTTTTTTAACCCAACTAACCGAACCGAATAAACTGAATAACCCGATAACCAAAACTATAAACAACGCCTATATGCAACTCTACTAAGACCATGCGTAATGGGGCGAGTTACCCCCGAAGCACGCCCCAAAAACGCCGGATAACGCCTAAGCACCATTACGGAAGGGCGTGGTTGATGCTGAAATCGTGTGGGGCGTTTTGCCAATCACGCCTGCGCCCTCTCTTCTGATTGGATTAATTCTTTGAGGTATTTATTTTTGGTGTATAATGTTCTTGTGTGGTAGAGAAAAAAAGAAAAGGGATAGAAGTTTCTTTACCCATATTTGCTGCTGCTGCTCCTCCTCCGGGTTTCTTACTTCGTTTAAGAAGAAGTCATATTAGTCTCCTTCCCATATTTGCTGCTGCTCCTCCTCCGGTGAAGAAAATGGGATCTATGGTGAAGAAAATGAGATCTATGGTGAAAAAAGAAAATGGGATCTGTGGTGAAGAAAATGGGTCTCAATCTGTACCCGTGCAAATACTTCTTTTTTTTTTTTTTTGCTACATGTCCACTACTTTTTAGTTTTAGCAATTAAAAAAAAAAAAAAAAAAAAAAAAAAGTTGCCACATGGCGCAAAATGCCTCTACTACCATTACACCACTTTTTCTACCAAGCCCCTGCATGGCCCACACTGCCACATGGGGCAAAACGCCCCACCCTCCTTCCTTACCACTACACATGGTCTAAAATGATGTTTGCGTGTACTGAGTTTGGTATGTTAGTGGTTTATGGCCCATGGGCTTTATGCATAAACTAATATGTTTCGTCCCTTCGTTATTAATATATCTTCTTACGACAGTCATGTATAGTGGCCTTTTAAATAAAAACTCTTTCACTTAGCACACTTAAGAAACTCAAATGAAGCACACCACGTATTCATGAAGTATAACAAACAAGTTGTAGTCATGTTTAATTTCTATTAAGAATCTTAACAAAGACTTTGTAGACTATATATTTAACATTCCCATCTCGAATATTAGTATTTTCCATATTAAAATTGGATGTGCCCAACTGGAACTAACACAACGTACTTGTCATTTTGAACACAAATTATGATGTTTTTCCTCTGCCTTTTTATTCTTCGAGTGATGACTTGGATTCATTAGTATTTGACTTGTTTAGGTTAGGCAGGGTGTGTTTCAGTAACTACAAATTTAAGATCGATTGAATACGCTTTCAATATGATCAAGACTATATTTTGCTCTATTTGTAGACTTATTGCCTATGTCTGTTATGGAAGGTTGCTTGAAGATAAGCAAAAATGTTTAGATATGCTCTTTTAAGAAAACTCGCCTTATATGAATTCATGCATCTAAACGGTTGTGAATAAATTTTGGCGTTTTCTTGATTTTTGTGTAATGTACCAATTTAATAAATAAAACCCACGCAATACACTCACAAACCAATCGGTCACTTGGCCGACCAAATCTTTAATTTTTAAAAGGGGGGACACGTTCGTTGGTTTGCTCGTAGGGGAGGGGGGCGTGTTCTGGGTGGCGGCCGACCACAAGGTCAACCACCCATTACGACTAGTCTTTTAAGGAGTAGGAATTAAAAAAGGAGGAAGAAGAAGATTTTTGTAAAGTATGTTGCCGATTTAACTCAATATGAGCAAAAAACACTCTCTGCGACCTTGGTATATATTGGAGAACAAAGGTAAAAAAGTGCATAACATGAGATTTCGAAAACAATTAAGAAGTTCACTTGTTATAGAATGGTTGTCGTCTTTGTATTCTAACCGTGGGATCAATAACAAATTATTACTCAAGTGTTAAGTGTATTGAGGTTTATGATTAATGAACCAATTAAGTGACTAATTACTTGTGTCCTAATTGTAAAACAAACCCATATAGACTTGATGGATGTGCGAAGCCCAGTATGTTATACCTAGGGTCCAATGGGACCAACAGGCCTTTGATCTAGTGGTATCCGGGGGTTCAATCAAGATGTTCTTAAACGGATATGTTGAAGGTTCAAATACTGTTGTGGACATAGGTGTAGTGTACGTTAGTAATTGCATTTGCTGCTAAAAAACACTAGGTTTCAGTGGAGTTTTTGGTCATAAAACTATGTAAAAAGTTAACAGTATAAGGTTATGGTCCACAAATTATACTTTCAGCTCTATGCCTATTAGACACCATGATTTTGAGTTAAGAAAGAGCGTAATTAGTTATTTCCAGTCTAGATCTTGTTCTAGCTAATAGAGTCTGTTACACTACTTAGGCTTGTTAATTCAATGTGTTAATCTATAGATCTAACATATATATATGTCATACATGCCATACACATTTCTTATTGTGATTTGTCTATCAACACTTGCACAGTTATGGTTGTTTGTGCTGTTGGTCATTCTTTCAGTAAACCTTTATTTGATTTTCAAAACACATCACGAATAACAAATTGTTGGGATTTAAAGCTTCTTCATGATACTACTGCTTATTATCAAGATACTGCTGCTCTAAGGTTTTAAGACTACTCATGAAAATATGGTAAGTGTGTTTCTGGTGCTGGTGTAATATTAAGACTACTTGTGCAAAGTTACTACTGCTGAAGAATTACAAGGAATATAAGCTAAGTGTGTTAGTACTGCTTGGGCAAAGTTAGTGCTGCTCTTACAAAGATAATGCTGCTGATGAGTTAATGCTGCTACTTCATAGTTAAGACCGTTAGACTATTTAGTCGGTTATGTTAATGCTGTTAATCAGATATACATGTAAAGTTGTTTAGATAAATATAGAAAAGATTTAGAAAGATTTATCTTAAAGAACAAGTTATTGTAAGCAGACTAGGACTCCTTAGTTTATAAAAGGAGATCCTAGTGCATTGAGTTAAATATACCAATACAGATTATAGAGTCGATTAGCTTCAAGGTTGTAAACCCTAATACTGTTGAGTATTCGTATTATCAATAATATTGAAGCTTTGTTTGTTTGTTAAATATTGTGTTATTGTGTTACTATTACATTAAAGTAGGGGTGGAAACGAGCCGAGCCGTTCGTGAAAAGCTCGGGATCGGATCGGTAAAAAGCTCGAACGAGCCGAGCTTAAACGAGCTCGAGCCTAATTTTGGGCTCATTTAATAATCTAGCTCGAGCTCGAGCTCTATAAAAAAAAGCTTGAATAGGCTCGCGAGCCTAAACGAGCCCTAGAAATATATACTTATATATATTGTCTATACGTATAAACGAGCTTAAAAGTAGTAAACGAGCTCGAGCCTTATGTAATTAACGAGCCGAGCTCCATTTTAACTTTGTTTTCTTTAAAAATCATAGAAATTAGTCGAGCCCGAGCTCGAGCTTGTGAAAATTTTCACGAGCCGAGCTCGAGCTCAAATATTAGGCTCGAGCTTGAGCTCGAGCTTTCTAGAATATAAACGAGCCGAGCTCGAGCTCTGGCAAGCTCGGGCTCGGCTCGGCTCGTTTTCACCCCTACATTAAAGAGTTCTTCTTAATATTAAAGTTTAGATTACGCATAAACTTTAATACATTGCAAGACAGTTTCTATTCTAGTTGTGTTAGATTTATCTAGCATAGCTAAACCTTTACAAGCTAAGGGATTTCGATCAAGTGTTCAACTGGGATCAACAAGTGGTATCAGAGCTTGTGATCTAGAAGCTGTGACCAAGAAGAACATGTTTTAACACACAAGAATTTGTTAGAAGACATGGATCAAGACTCTGCACATATGGTGACTGCCTCCAAGGTTCCTATGATCAAACCTAATAAGTTTGAGATATGGAGAATGAGAATCGAAAAGTATATCCTGATGATCGACTATGCACTCCGGGAAGTTATTGAGAATGGTAACACCTTACCCAAAAACAACAACATCTGCTGAAGGTGTTACAACATTGGTGCCTATTACATCTGCTGATGACAAGGCTTAGAGACGACTTGAGATGAAAGACAGAAGTACGTTAATGATGGCCATTCCTAATGAACATTAGTTAAAATTTAATTCAATAAAAGATGCCAAGTCGTTGTTGGAAGCTATTGAAAAGAGGTTTGGAGGGAATGCTGCAACAAGGAAGACCAAGAAAAATCTTTTAAAGCAGTAGTTTGAGAACTTTGTTGCTCCAAGTTCTGAGAAGCTGGATTAAACCTTTGACAGGCTTCAAAAGCTTGTTAGTCAACTGGAGCATTTGGGTGAAAAGCTATCCCAAAAAGATGTCAATCAGAAGTTACTAAGAAGTTTGTCACCAGAGTGGAACACACCATGCTGTTGTGTGGAGGAACAAATCTGATTTAGTCACTATGAGCATGGATGACCTTTACAACAATCTCAAGGTGTATGAGCCAGAGATCAAAGGGATGTCTAGCTCCAGTACAAACACACAAAACATGGCTTTTGTGTCCTCCTCAAACAATAACATTAGGAGTACTGATGGAGTAGTTAATACTGCTCATGGAGTTTCTACTGCTAGCACTCAAGTTAATGCTGCTAATTCTACAACTGTTGATAACTTAAGTGATGTTGTTATTTATGCATTCCTGGCTGGTCAATCTAATAGTCCTCAGCTTGTACAAGAGGACTTACAACAAATTCATCCTGATGATATTGAGGAGATGGATTTGAGATGACAGATGGCTATGTTAACTATGAGGGCAAGAAGGTTCTTGGAGAATACTGGAAGGAAGCTAACTGTCAATAGCAATGAGAATATTGCATTTGATAAGTCCAAGGTGGAGTGTTACAACTGCCATAGGAAGGGACATTTTGCTAGAGAATGCAGAGCTCCAAGGAACCAAGACAACAGGAACAAAGAAGGCTTAAGGAGAACAATGCCTGTGGAAACATCTAATTCCACAGCTTTGGTGTCTTGTGATGGTCTTGGTGGCTATGATTGGAGTGATCAGGCTAAAGAAGGACCCAACTATGCACTTATGGCATACTCATCTTTATCCTCAAGTTCTGACTCTGAGGTATCTAATGATTCTGGTTGTTCTTATAAATCTTGTTTAGAAAATGTAGAGTCATTTAAATCTCAAAAAAGTAAACTGTTATAAGATTTAAGGAAGTCCGAGTTAATGGTTTTATGTTAATAGAAAGGATTAGAGTCAGTAGATGAAAGACTTGAATTTTTTAAGAAGCAAGAGTTTGAGTATATTGATAAGATTAATGTCTTAAAAGGTGAACTTTTTGTAAAAGAAAACATTATTAAAGAGCTTTGGAAGAGGCTTGTAACAGCTCAAAAAGAAAAGGATGTAGTTCAAAAGGAAAAAGAAAGCATTCAGCTTACAGTAAATAGGTTTGAACATGCATCTGAAAGTGTGAACAAGATCATAGAATGTCAAATAGTTGACAAGTACAAGAAAGGAAGTGGTTTTGGCTATAATGAAGTTCCACCTCCCATTATAGGAAAATTTGTGCCTCCAACTGCTGACTTATCTTTTACTGGTTTAGAAGAGTTTACTAATGAGCCTTTAGGTGAGAACAGTAGAGTTAAGTTTAGTGAGGAAGAGCCTAAGGTTGTTAGGAAGTATAATGATGAACCAATTATTGAAGATTGGATGTTTGATGATGAGGATCAGAATGTAGCTCAACCTAAGGTTGAAAAAAAAGTGGTTAGGCCTAGCATTGCTAAGATAGAGTCTGTTAAATCTAAAACTTCTAGGGTAACTACTAAAAATGTTGAGCAACCTAGGCAGAACACTCACAAACCTAGAGGAAATCAAAGAAACTAGAATAACATGATGTCTCAAGGATTAGGAAGTGATTCTTAGATGTTTAACAAAGCCTGTTATGTCTGTGAAAGTTTTGAACATTTGCAGTATGATTGTCATTACCATAAAAAACAGTTTAAAAATCAAAGGATGGAAAAATCTGTGTGGAACAATGCTTCAAGGGTGAATCACCAAATTTTTTCTAAAAAGACTCACCCCAATGCTAAAAAGAACATGGTTCCAAGAGCAGTGCTAATGAAGTCTGGCCTAGTATCAATTAATAATGCTAGAAAAAATATTTCAAAACCAGCAGTATTCGTTAATACTACTCGACCAGTTAATGCTGCTCACATAAAAACAAGAGTAAATGGTGCTAAGTCAATGTCACATTTTTCTAAAATGACACATTCAACTGTCAAAATGCCCATTTAAAAGAATACAATATTTAATACTGCTAGGCCAAAAGTAGTAGTTAATACTGCTAAGCCAAAAGCAGTAATTAATATTGTCTAGGGAAATCATTTTTATGTTGTTAAGGCCTCAGCTTGTTGGGTTTTGAAACCAAAGATTAAAGTTTTAGACCATGTTTCCAAACATGACAGTGCATCAATCACCCTTAAAAATTTTGATTATGTTGATGCACAAGGCATATCCAACTCAGTGATGGCTTGGGTCCCTAAAGGAAACTGATTTTCTTACCTTATGTGCAGGGCCATCCACAAGTGGATTTACAGGATCAGGGAGTGATTGATAGTGGATGCTCAAGGCACATGACAGGAAACATGTCCTATCTTATAGACTATGAAGAAATTGATGGAGGATATGTTGCTTTTGGGAGTAACCCCAAAGGAGGGAAAATCATAGGCAAAGGTACAATTAGAGTGTAAACTAGATTTTGAGAATGTGTATTTTGTGAGAGAGTTAAAGTTTAATCTCTTTAGTATCTCACAAATGTGTGACAAAAAGAATAGTGTTCTCTTTAATGACACCGAATGCAGTCTTATCTCCAAACTTTAAGTTAACTGATGAAAGTCAAGTTTTGCTTAAAGTTCCTAGAAAGGATAATATATACAGTGTTGATTTAGAGAACATAGTTCCCAAAGGAGGTTTAACTTGTCTCTTTACAAAAGCCACATCTGTTAAATCTAATTTGACATAGAAGGCTAGGTCACTTGAATTTTAAAACAATGAACAAATTGGTAAAGAGAAATCTTCTAAGAGGTTTACCTTCAAAAATTTTTGAAAATGATCAAACATGTGTTGTTTGTCAAAAGGGAAAGCAGCACAGAGCCTCTTGTAAGTCCAAAAAGGAGAACTCAATCAGTCAACCGTTACATATGTTGCATATGGATTTGTTTGGTACAACATTTGTAAAAACTAGACGAGCACCCGTGCATAGCAATGCAGTGATAAAAAGAAGTCTATATGTTATAAACGAAAAATAATAAAAGTTTGAGGATTTGGGGATTAAACATAATGTTTTGAAACCCGATTCGACGCATAAATCAATTTTCAAACTTTAGCTCAGTTCTTTCGTGTTTTATAACTCATTTCAAATACTATAATATTTTCAATTTTACAAATGGAACACATTCAAATTTTAAATGAAAAAAGTGCACAAATAGATGTTCCATAAATTAGTTTGAATGTCAATTAATACTTTCCAAATGCAACAAGCTTTCAAGTTTGTTCATTTTTTATGTTTGACCAAATTAAGTTTTTTCACATCTCAAAATTGACATTTTTGCATTATAGGTGAGTACCCGTGCATAGCAATGGAAATTCCTAGCGGCAGATAATTAACGATTTTTTATATTGTGGTGAGTGTTTTGTGTAGCGTTCAAAATAGAACGTGAACCGATCAAAATGTAATTGCAAACGGTTGTACTATACGATAACTAAAGTCTAGAAAAAATTCTTAACATCTATCAAACAACATATAAAAATATTTAATAAATACATTCCTAAAATATTTTTATACGTATGGAACAATTGTCACCTTTTGTCTATATATCTTCCAAAAATGGTTAGCTCACATTTTTGGTCTATGCAATGACATTCGGGGAATATACGTCCATGTGACTTTGTTATTTTTAATGTGATTAATAAAAGATGGAGTATCAATTATTTGTAAGTAACATCAGTATGAATGAAATGAAACAAAGTACTATGGTTAAAGTACTATGGTTAGCCATGATATTAGTCGATGTCAAAAATGAAACAAAGTCATTGGCATAACATCAGTATGAATGAAATGAAACAAAGTACTATGGTTAGCCATACTATGGTTACAAATACACCATTGGCATAAGTTTCAAATAATTCCTATATCTTAACATGATTGGCATAAGTTTCAAGTTTTATTATTATTATTATTATTATTATTATTATTCACAAATAAGGCGTCATTTATAAGACACGTCCAATGAATATTTATAAGTTTGGGAAGCAAATAAACAAGCATGGCTAAAGACATGTCCAATGAATACTCTTAAAAATGAAACAAAGTATCAATTATTCTACTGTCTACCTATGCAAGAATTGTCAAAAATGAATTTAAAGTACTATGGTTAGCCATAATATTAGATGTCTAGGAATTTTGTTATGTCCATAGTTATACGTAGGGCTTAAGTTGTTAGTGGTTGTGGCCTAAAAATTATGTCCCTTTTGGTTAGATGCAAATGCATATCTTCATTGAAGAGAATCGATTTGTGCAATTATGGACAAATATTTGTCACATTGGGTCTAAAACAGACAATTGTCTCTGCCATCTGGCCATCAAAAGTATAACAATCTTTGCACATGTATTCAGACTTTACTATCTTGCCATCCAATTCATTGTATTGATAACAGAAAAGATTTTACACCTAACGGTGAGACTCTCACCAGGCATAGCGGGACAAGCCCCAAAGAGAGTGCCTAAATACACAAAATAAACATCTAAATAAAAGTGATTGGAACATCCTCCATACCACATAACTAATAACCAAAAACAAAGTTAAACAAATACCTTTAACCTGAAGACGGTTTACATTAATTGATGTAGTGTTTAGTCAACTTAACTCGTGATTTTGGTATAATTTTGTTTAACTAAAGGTGTAGATCGAGTTGGAGATGATATCCTGGCAGAATAGATACGTGTTTACCATTTCCAGATTCTATTCATGGCAAAGAGATGACAATAGACAGAAGGCCTGCAAATCACGTTTAAGTTTATTAGAGAAGGCCTGCAAATCCCACTAAAAATTATTAAAACAACGCCGTTACACGCTCTTACTGGGTTGACCCAAAACCTTCTGTCTCAAAATAATAATAATATAATAATAATAATAATAATAATAATAATAATAATAATAATAATAATAATAATAATAATAATAATAATAATTTCAATAATAATAATAATAATAATAATAATTTCATTATAACTAATTAGCTTTTATGCATTATAAATGTAACTGATCTACGTAGGTTTTAATGTTTTATGCATTAGGAAACAGTTTTGCGCAAACTTTATAGCTTAATGCACTCGACTCTTGCAAGTTTCTTTTGTGTGTGTGTTTCACCGTTTGAAAAATTAGGTATAGAACACAATCAAATATATCCATTCAATGGGCATCAGACAAATATACCTCTAACAAATATACCTTTCAATGGGCATCAGACAAGATGAAATTATAATTTAAGAAAATGAGAATGATGGACTGCTATTGATAGTCTAGAATCATAAATATCAGAAAACAAGATGTATCATTTGTCATACCTTACACGGATGAAGTACTTGGGTGTCCTCACAGGATGCTTAACCACTTCAAAATCTGTTGTAGTATAGGCGCATCAACAAATATTAATGGTAAATGAAAGAAGCTTGTGCGTATATCATTTTAACAAAAAACAAATGAAATGAAAGATTAGAACCAACCTCAAAATCATCATCAACATTCTTTTGATTTGTCATTTCTATTTCTTCTTCGTGATGTCGAACTACACCTGGTTTGTTTATAGGTTCGGTTGTTTACATAGGCAACAACCCAAGCAGAAATTTGAACATCCATGAATTCATTTTCCCGCCTAGCATTGACATATTCAGTTTTGACTTTCCTCACTTGCAATATTGTTTCCTTGAGCAAGTTAAAGACATTCATTGCAATATAGTTTCCTTTAGTAAATTTCAGTCATTCCATATTCACATTACAATTCAGTTTCGACATTCCATATTAACTTACCAATTCAGTTTTGTGTCACGAATACATTTTCTAAGCATAGTAAATTCAGACATTCCATATTCACATAGCAATTCAGTTTCAACATTCCATATTTAAGTTTCAAAGGGTAGTTTAGGCATTACATTAATTTAAGTTTTTTTCACTTTCTTGACTTGTTGACCATTTTTCCTTTATAATTAGTTAAGATTTTTATGAAGAAAATGTATTACCTAGTTGTCACAGATGATTTTAGTAGGTTTACTTGGGTTTTCTTTCTAGCTAATAAGGTTGAGACTAGTGGCATTCTTAAGTCCTTTATAACTAGGATAGAAAATCTAATGGATCATAAGGTTAAAGTGATAAGATGTGACAATAGAACTGAGTTCAAGAATAGGGAGATGAATTAGTTTTGTGAGATGAAAGGTATTATGAGACATTATAGTGTAGCTAGAACTCCTCAACAAAATGGAGTTGCTGAGAGGAGAAATAGGACACTAATTAAGGCTGTTAGGACTATGCTAGCTGATTCCAAGTTGCCAACTACTTTTTAGGCTAAAGCAATTAGTACTGCTTGCTATGTGCAAAATAGAGTGTTAGTTGTTAAGCCTCATAACAAGACCCCGTATGGACTTTTTCATGGTAGAACACCAACTTTAAATTTTATGAGACCATTTGGGTGTCCTGTTACAATTCTCAATACCATAGATCACATAGGCAAATTTGATGGTAAGGCTGATGAAGATTTCTTTGTTAGATACTCTCTGAATAGTAAAGCTTTTAGAGTATTCAATAGTAGAACAAGGATAGTGGAAGAGAACTTGCATATTAGGTTTAGTGAGAGTACACCTAATGTTGTAGGTAGTGGACCAGGTTGGCTATTTGATATTGATGCACTAACAAGAATAATGAATTATGAGCCAGTTGCTGCAGGTACACAATCTAATGGTTTTGCAGGTACAAAAGCTAATAATGATGCAGGTCAAGCTACAAAGGAGACAAAACCTGCAAAAGATTACATTTTGCTGCCATTATGGACTGCTGATCCACCATTCTCAACCCAAGGTCCAAAGAGTTCTCAAGAAGATGATGTCGAAACTTCAAGTGATAATGAAGATTCAAATGATGATGAAAAGAAAGATGATGAAGATCCAAGAAAAGAAAGTAAATGTGATGATCAAAAGAAGGATGATAATGTTAACAGCACTAACAGTGTTAATACTGGTAGTTCAACTATTAATGCTGCTAGCACAGAAGACAATACTTTTGTTGATAAAGACAGCAGTGAATTTCTACATGATCCACAAATGCCAGTATTGGAAGAAGTATGGGTTGATAGTGATGAAGAAGATGCTGGTAAAGAGGCTGACATATGCAATTTGGATCCAACAATTCCAGTCAGTCCTATTCCAACCACAAGAATTCATAAGTATCATTCTCTTGAACAAGTGATTGGAGATGTGCAATCTGCTGTACAAACAAGGAAGATAACTAAGAATTTGAAAGAACAAGGGCTCTTTGTTAGAACTCTTAAACAAGTGAAACCCAAAAAGACAATTCAAGCATTGACTGATTCAAGCTGGGTAGAGGCTATGCAGGAAGAACTTCTACAATTCAACTTGCAAGAAGTTTGGACCTTGGTAGATTTAATTAATGGAAAAAGGGCTATAGGTACAAAATGGGTTTTCAGGAATAAGAAGGATGAAAGAGGGATTGTGATAAGAAACAAAGCAAGATTGGTAGCTCAAGGGTACACACAAGAAGAAGGGATTAACTATGATGAAGTATTTTCCCCAGTTGCAAGAGTTGAAGCAATTAGGCTATTCCTAGCTTATGCTTCCTTTAAAGATTTTGTAGTGTATCAAATGGATGTCAAAGAGTACTTTTCTCTATGGGAAGATTAAAGAAGAAGTATATGTTTGTCAACCACCAGGGTTTGAAGATCCAGACTTTCCTAATAAAGTATACAAGGTTGAAAAAGCACTTTATGGGTTACATCAAGCTCCTAGAGCTTGGTATGAAACCTTGACAACATATCTGTTGGACAATGGGTTTCAAAGAGGAAGGATTGATAAGACTTTGTTTATCCAAAGACACAAAGGTGGTATTTTGCTGGTTCAAGTATATGTAGATGATATCATCTTTGGTTTAACAAAGAAGGAGTTATGCATTGAATTTGAGAAGTTGATGCATGAGAAGTTTCAGATGAGTTCTATGGGAGAACTTACATTCTTCCTGGGATTACAAGTGAAGCAGAAGAAGGAAGGCATATTTATCAGTCAAGATAAGTATGTTGCTGAAATCTTGAAGAAGTTTGGGTATACAGATGTCAAGACTACAAGTACACCAATGGAAACTTCAAAGCCTTTGCTCAAAGATGAAGATGGTGAAGAAGTTGATGTTCACTTATATAGGTCAATGATTGGTTCATTGATGTATCTCACATCTTCAAGACCTGACATTATGTTTGCAGTGTGTGCATGTGCTAGATACCAAGTCACTCCAAAAGTTTCACATCTTCATGCTGTGAAAAGGATTTTTAGGTACTTGAAAGGTCAACCAAAATTGGGCCTTTGGTATCCAAAAGATTCTCCTTTTGCTTTGGTAGCATACACCGATAGTGATTATGCTGGACCAAACTTGGATAGGAAGTCTACAACAAGAGGTTGTCAATTCCTGGGATGTAGATTGATCTCATGGCAGTGCAAGAAACAAACTGTGGTTTCAAAATCCACCCCAACATAAGCTGAATATGTGGCTGTTTCAAGTTGCTGTGGACAAGTGCTTTGGATTCAGAATCAACTGCTTGATTATGGGTACAATTTTATGCATACCAAGATTTTTATTGACAATAACAGTACTATGTGCATAATTAAAAATCCTGTTTTTCATTAAAAAAAACAAAGCATATAGAGATCAGACATCATTTTATTAGAGATTGCAATGAAAAGAAATTGATTCAAATGGTAAAAATCCATACTGACAAGAATGTTGCAGATTTGCTTACAAAGGCTTTTGATGTAAGTAGATTTCAATTTTTAGTTGCTAGTATTGGAATGTTAAATCTTTAAAATCTTTGATCTATTTGTGCTTTGTAAAGCTTTGTATGGATTATTACTGCTATTCAAATCTTTAAATGTTTCTACTGTTAAGTATAATTAGTACTGCTAGTTATACTTAATACTACTAAGTTTCTGTTGTTGGTTTACTTAAAACTGTTAAGTCTAATCATGTTGTGATTATTGTGAATATTATTATGGCCTGTGCTTTTGTGGTTTTGGAATAAAATTCTGTAGGAATAGCAAAGAAAAGTGTTAGATTGGTGTGGAATTAGAGTTATTGCTGGAGCCTCAGAAATACTACTGCCAGGCATAAGTTAATGCTACTAGGCATAACTTAGTGCTGCTGAGGTTACAACTGCTGGTTTGTTCGAGGGACTGTTTCATAAATTATTCGATTGAGGATTTATATCACCAATAATTCAGTTTAATCGATTTCATATGCACATAATTCTCTCTAAACACAAACCCTAACTCATCATTATCATCTAATCGCAAAAACCCACCATCAGTCACAACAATGTCGAACCTTCAATTTGCTGATACTCACAATATGATCGCGTTTCTACAAAAACCCAAAGAAAGCAAAGGATTTGAAAAAATCGTTGATTTCTTGAATGCACACCCCATTAGGTATGCATTAACTATAAGTCCTACCATATATGTTTCCCACATTGAACAGTTTGGTCTACTACTAAGGTCAAAACAGTCAATGAGGAAGTACAAATTCATGCCCTAGTAGATGGCAAGAAGATAATTGTAAAACCCTAAAATCTGTTTGTTGTTCCCTTTCAAACTGATAGTAGTAACTAATGAGTTAAACTACCAGTGTTCTATGGCTAGTAATGTATTAAGAACTTTGTTAAAAGATAAACGTAAAATAAAGAGATACAAGTTTTCAACGTTTAATCATATTTGCAATTAACAAAGAATTATACCCAAGCGTTTGCGGAATAACACTTGGGATTGAAAGACAAGTATGGTATGACTCCTCACTAAACTTAAGCTAAGCTTAAGTAGCAACAAACTGAACCTACTGAGCTATATCAGGGACTAGGTTGTTATTTGGAGGAGTAAAAGTTGTTTGTGAATGTCTAAGCATTTAGTGCACAAACTTGTCAACTTATACTCCATTTTATGATCCTATTTATACACAAGTAAAATTCAACCGTTATGATAAAAACAAAAGAAGACCTAAGCTAGTTAGGACAAAATGCTTACGTATTTTGTCTTTGTTACAATAGGCTATTTTGGGTATAAGACAATACTTCTTTCTGAAGAGCAGTGATGACACTTGTCCTGACATTTGCCTTTTAGGGAAAGTTTGACTTCAGGTTGTTGGGTCCATCAAGTACCCAAGCGGCCTGAAAACAAGGATTTGAATACAAATTAGCCCAAGTATTAATCAACCGTGAACGCTCTCAGGTCACTGGTTGAACAGTCACTCAGTGAGTTACCTTCAGGATGCTTAGGATGAGTCTAAGAAGAAAGATTCACCATTCAGTGAGGCGGAACTCCCTGAGTGTCACTTAAGCCAAAGAAGAAGGTAATGGGTTCAGTGAGTGATGACAAGAACTCACTAAAACCTAGTCTCCTCAACAACAATAATGATTGAAGACTGAAGACTGAAGACCAAGCCTGAAGAATCTAAAGTCTGAAAGAAAGGCGGGACAAGGCGGGAGAAGTTTGAAAAGATAAGGAGAAGTCCTTATCGGGCCAAAGTCAAACTTTCCCAGAACGGCTTAAGAACAAGAAAAGTGTTATCATTGACATTCGGAAAGCAGTATCAACCTATTCCCAAAATGGATTCTTGGAACTTTGACAAAATACTGTTGTATTTTGTACTTTTAGTCACGGGTGCTCTTTTATACTTGTGTATAAATAGGATCATAAGGGAGAAAAGTGGATAAGTTTTTTAAATTAAAAGCTTAGACTTTCACAAAACCACTTTTCTCCTCCAAAGAGCAACCTAGTCCCTGAGATAGCTCAGTGGTTCATTTATTGTTGCCACTCAAGTATAGCTTGAGTTTAGTGAGCAGAACATACCATACCTTGTCGTTTCAATCCTAAGTGTTATTTCCGCTAACACTTGGGTATAGATTCCTTTGATTAATTTCTAATAATAATTTAAACGTTGAAAAACTTGTGTTTTTATCTTTAAGTTTTACTTATTTGTCTAAATTAATCAATACATTAAATCAGTCATGGAACACAATTAGATTAACTTTGTAGTTATTTCTACTTGTGTACAACAGCCAAACAAACCTGGCTTGACTTGATTCATAGCTTTGAAGGTCCCTCAGATACCAAGGAAAACATGATCATGGACCTGAAACTTGAGTACAACACTTTTAGGGCAAAAGACTCTGAAAGTCTCTCTCAGACCTATACCAGATACAAGACCCTGATAAATGAATTATCAAATGATGGTGTAGTTGTGTCTAAGCATGAGATCAATGTTGGCTTTGTCAACAGTCTCTTTGAGAAATGGTTAAACTTCTCTCAGGGCCTCAGGAATGCTAACCACCTTCAGACCCTAGAGCTCCTTGAGATCTATGGGAAGTTTGTCTATGAGGACAACTTAATCTCTAGGAGATACCCTGACTCAAAGAAAGCTCTTGAGACCAAAAAGGCCCTGACTATCTCACCTATATCAACTGCCTTTTATTCTAATGATGTTGTGCATGATTTTTAGGAGGATTCTGATGATGAGATTGATGAAAGAACTAGTGAGGAGTACCTAAATGATTTACATTTGGAATTTCAAGAAATGGCATTCCTTGCTAATTCAAAACGTTTTATCAAAAGAAATCAGTCAAACTTTTCAAAAGCTAAAGCAAATGAAACCACTGAATGTTTCAAATGTGGTAAAAAGGGTCATTTTGCTAAAGACTGTTTTTCAAAAACAACTTTAGAACCCTCGTATAAATTTTCTGGAAATAGTTCTTCTTCAGGAACTAGCAAGTTTTAACCTAAAATGCTTCAGTCTTCTCAACATTTTCAAAACAATACTGTTCAAAATGGTCAAAAAGACTTTGAAGCTAAATATAGGAAAGCTAAGGCTAAACTTGCTCTCCTTGAGGCCAATCCCTTAATGTCTCAGGCTGCTCAAATTTCCAAACCTGTTCAGACAAAGAACAAGGTTCTTGTAGCTGAAGCCTATGACTGGGATGAAGAAGAGGTCTCCTCAGATGAAGAAGAAGTTAGAGTGAGTGCACTGATGGCACTTTCAGATAGTGATCAGCTGGCTGTTGGAAAAAGCCATGCAAGAAATGGAGAGTGGGTCAACATCACCATAAAAAAGGTAAATATTTTACTTTCTATGGATGATGATTCTGATTGGCAGTCTTATATGAATTACATTAATGTAGATCTTAAGTTTGTAGAAGAACAAAGGCTTAATTTGCTTTCAAAATATAACAATCTTGTTCAAGAATTAAATAAGTGTAGAGATGAATTGCTTTTCCTGAAACAAGCTAAGCTAGAAGCTGTTACACTTCAAATTCAAAACATTGAGATTTTGAAACAAAATCAAGCTCTTCAAAATGAACTTAACAAAGAAAAGGCTGTCATTGAAAGCTGGACTAAAAATAATCCTAAAGTCTATGAAACTGTGTCTCTTATTCCTAGTGCTAACAAGAAAGTCATAGGAGAAGACCAACTCACTGAATCCCTCAGTGAGAGTCATAGTGAAAAGGCCTTTGTTCCAGCAGGCATATCTTTTGAAACAGAGATGGTACCCAAGTCTAATGACTGGATTGTCATAGACAACCCAGTCAGTAAGTTACCTAACTTTGAGACTGGGAAAATCTTGCAACCTGAAAGTTAGGCCATATAAGATATGCTTTGACTCACTGATAATCTCAATATTACTAAGCCTGTCAATGAGTCTGAATCAGAATCTCAAACACCACTCCCACCTCTGAAAGTCCTTCAGGGAGCTGCACCTTGTTTAGACCTCACACCATTCGTCTACTCTCAGCATTCTAAAAAGGAGAAGCCAGGAATGGGAAAAACCATCCTGAAAAGGCACACACCTGAAGTCTCAGTTCCTACTGATGACTCAACAACTTCAGTCCCTTCTGAAGTAAAAACAGAAAGCCCTGACTCAAAATATGATCAGTTGGCTGAGCTTGTCAGGAAGCTGAGTTAGAAGATTGAATCTTCTAAGAAACCTTCTAAATCTAAGATGAAGGAACTCAAATTAGCTTCCTCAAGCACCACGAAACCAAAACCCTCAAAACCTCAGCAAAGATGTGAGCTATGTAACTATACAAATCATTCTACTGATAATTGTTATAGAATCCTCTTTTGCATGGTATGCAAAAAGGAAGATCACATAACTGCTAATCACTTGTCATACACAGCCACATCCAAAGTTGCAAACTTTAAAGCACAAGCTTTTAAGTATCCCTCTGATTCTAAGAAGAAGCAGAAACAAAAGGCTAAGCCTTTTTCAACTTGCCCACATTGTGGCTTCAATGACCACCTTCCTGAGAATTGTCTTATGGACACTAGTTGTGACATATGTGGAGATCCTACTCATGACACCTCAGTCTATTGAGTCCACTTCTGCAATCAAATGCAAAATTTGTGGAAGCTCAATCCATTCAACCACTGACTATGCATCAATTGTTACTTTTAAACAGGCCATTAAAGCCAAGCCCTCCAAGAAGAGAGGTCCTAGAAAGAACTAACTCAGTTTACATTTGTGCAGAGACATGCCAGGGAGCTAGTTTGGCATCTAGATAGTGGATGTTTAAGGAGCATGGTTGTTGTGAAAGAATATCTGCACAAATATGTAGAGGAACCAGAACCCAAGGTGGTATTTGCTGACAATTCATCATGTCTCACTGAAGGTTATGGTTCAGTAAACTGTAGTGGTATAGTCTTTATTAGGATAACTTATGTCAATGGTCTTAATTATAATTTAATCAGTGTCAGTCAACTATGTAATGTAAAGTACATAGTTCAATTTGATGATAAGCAAGGTACCATCTTCAAGGCAAATAAGGAAGTAGTCCTTACTTCACCAAGAAGACAAGATGTTTATATGTTAGACATGAATACTCTAACTCAGAATGGAACTTGTCTCTTTGCTAAAGCAACTGAAACTCTCAACTGGCTTTGGCTTAAGAGACTCTCCCATCTGAACTTCAAAAACATAAACTATCTTGCTAAACAAAATAGGGTCCTTGGCTTACCATCAGTTGTGTTTTCAAAGGATAAACCCTGCTCTGCCTGTGAAAAAGGTAAACATCATAGAGCATCCTTTAAAACCAAGCAAAACTTTTCCATCAAGAATTTCCTTCATCTTCTCTATATGGATCTCTTTGGGCCCATCAGTCCTAGATCCATTAACCATGAGAAGTATACTCTGGTCATAGTGGATGAATACTCAAGATATACTTGGGTTTACTTCCTGACCAAAAAGAGTCAGGCAGCTGAAACAATTATGTCCTTTCTTAGGAACATTGAAAACCGAAATGACATTAAAGTCAAATAAATCAGGAATGACAATGGGACTGAGTTCAGAAACCATGCACTTGAATGTTTCTGTGATGAGAAAGGTATTTTCCAAAAAATATCCTCTCCTTACACACCTGAACAAAATGGTGTTGCTGAAAGGAAGAATAGAACACTCATTGAAGCTGCTAGGACAATGCTAAATGGATCAGTCCTATCCAAACTCTTTTAGACTGAAGCAGTCAAAACTGCCTGTTACACACAAAACATATCCATCATTGTCAAGAGACATAGCAAAACTGCTTATGAGTTATTCAAGGGAAGAATCCCTGACATCATTTATTTTCATGTCTTTGGGTGTCCTGTGTTTATTCATAATCACAAAGATCACTTAGGGAAATTTGATGCTAAGGCTGATGATGGATACTTCCTTGGATACTCTCTTGTCTCTAAAGCCTTCAGGGTGTTCAATACAAGGAGACAGCAAACTGAGGAAACATTCCATGTTACCTTTGATGAGAGTACTGAAGCAATCAGATTCTCAAACACCTTAGCGGAAGAGATAGGCATTGATGATTCATCAAGATATCCTCCTGATGAATATCATCCTGATAGCAATCCTTCCACTCAGTATCAAGCAAATGCTGATATCTCCTACTACGTTGTCCCTTACAACCTTCCACACCCAACCATCACTGAGTTTGTTGAAGCACAAACAAGTATTGATGCAATCAATCAGTCTGAACAGAATGCTCAGGAACCAAACAATCTCAGTGATCAACCAACCCAGTCAGACACTCAAGATCTTAAAGATCATCAAGTGTCTACACCAGAACCTACACCTCCACCCAATCAGGCCTCCACAAGTTCTAATCAGTATCCAAGACCTCAGGACAGTTGGACTAGGTCTCAAGATATAGAACTTGTCAATATAATTGGAGAGCCTACTGAAGGCATGCTCACTAGAAGCATGGCTGCAAAACTAAGAGCAGCCTCAGCCAATGAATGCCTGTTTGTGGACTTTATTTCCACAATTGAACCCAAAAGCGTCAAAGAAGCACTTAAACATCCTAGTTGGGTTCAGGCCATGCATGATGAACTGGAACAGTTTGACAGAAACAAGGTAATGACCTTGGTCAAATGTCCTCAGGATGTTACAGTCATTGGCATGAAATGGGTGTTCAAAAACAAATCTGATGAAAATGGCAGATTTGTTGCCAAAGGCTACAATCAGCAAGAAGGTACTGACTATGAAGAGACATTTGCACCAGTAGCAAGGATGGAAGCCATTAGGATCTTTCTTGCATTTGCAACCTACATGAACTTCAAAGTTTACCAAATGGATGTAAAAAGTGCATTCTTAAATGGTTCACTGAAATAAGAAGTTTATGTTCAACAACCTCTTGGATTTGAAAGCAGTGAGTTTCCTGACTATGTCTGCAATCTTGAAAAATCCCTTTATGGAATGAAACAAGTTCCTTAGGCATGGTATGAAACTCTTTCAGCCTTCCTCATCTAAAACAAATTTGTCAGAGGCAAGATAGACAACACATTATTTATCTATAGGACAAATGATGATGTCATACTTGTACAAGTATATGTTGATGACATTATATTTGGCTCAACAAGTTATAAACTTTGCAAACAGTTTGAAAAACTGATGGTAAAGAAATTTAAAATGAGCATGATAGGAGAACTCACCTACTTCCTTGGATTGCAATTCAAGCAGACTGATAAGGGTACCTCTATCAGTCAAGAGAAGTACACGAGAAGCCTACTGAAAAAGTATGAGCTCAGTGACTGTGCCTCAGTCAAAACTCCCATGGTTCCTCCTAACAACCTAGGTCCTGACCTTGCACTGTAGGAGCATATGGAACAACCCTTGAAATTTTGCCTTAGGTTTTCCCTGCGGAAACTTTAGTTATGACCGGTGAGGATTGGGTAGATTATGCGGTAAGGCATTGGTTAGTTATCTTTCTTCCGCGCCACTCTGATTTATGCCTCTGATTTCAGTTAAGCCTTTATAAGATCATTCGTTCTGGAGATTTAGAAAATTTAGCAAGATACGCAACATAAGTTCAGTGATCAAATAAGTTTAGAATGCTATGAGAATTTTATAGTAATGCCTTATAGGTTTCACTTTCTGAGGTTATCACATTCTTTCGAACTTCGATCATTGATTCGTTTGTTATTCGGTTAGATACCCTTTTGTTCGTTCAGAGAATTCGTATATGTATGAACCCGATATGTTTGAAACATTATGTGGTTCCTCTTGCTTTTGCTAAGCATATTAAGGTTTCCCATCCACTATTAGAATTTTCTATACCTAATTCTATCTCTATGAGAAATCTTGTGATTATCTGTCACGGGTATCGGAATTGTCCAGTACATTTTGAAGATATCTGAAAATAAGTTTTGTTCTACTAATCTGATTCCGTTGGAAAGGTTTGATTTGATATTATTCTTAATATGGATTTGTTGAATGAGCATCGAGATGCTAACAACGGTCATATTAGATTTTTCATCTTTGGCGATTTGAGAAACTCAAAATTCTGTACCATGGTTCCCAACCTGGTAAACAATTATGATCACCTTTGCTTTGAAAACTCGTACGTTAATCCCAAGCGGTTGTGAAAATATTTCATTTGATGAAACTCGCCTCGAGAGTTATTCGGTTGTTTGAAATGTTTGCGATGTATTCCTTAATAAACTACCAAGATTACCATCTGAAGGTGAAGATGTTTTGATCTGTTTATGAGAATTTGTTTAGTCGCGACTCAAGGTAGAATGTGATTGCAATAAAAGCATGTGTATATGATGCAAGTATTATGACGCCTGGCCAACGTGATAATAGTTACATCATATAACTTGAACTTATTGGGATCATAGGAGATCTTGAGCAGTACCTGAGATCAGTAAGTCGGTTGATTCAGAAACCCTATCCTTATAAGAGCAATGTTTTTCCTAATTCTGAAACTCCGTATTGAACGACATCAGTTAAATGGAAAGAATTGAAGGATCAACTTCTAGGAAGTGGTTTTATCTGTTCGAGTGTGTCTCCGTAGGGTGCTCTAGTTTTATTCATGAAGAAGGATGATGACAGCATCAAGTTGTGTATTGAATTTTGGAAACTAAATAGTGTTGTGGTTAGAAGCGTTATCCGTTACCTCGAATCGACGATTTGATTAATCAACTTCAGGGTGTGAAGTTTTTCTCAGTGATTGAGTTTGGATCCGATTATTTTCAGTTACGTTTAAAGGAGTGAGATGTTCCTAGAATTGCTTTTCGTATTCATTATGACCTCTATAAGTTTTATGATGTCAATTGTATTGGCTACTGCTCCGACTATTCCTATGGACTTGATTAAATTGTGTCTTTCATGAATACCTGGACAATTTATCATAGTATGACATATTGGTATATTCAGAGACGAAATAGAAACACAGAAATCATCTTCATATTCTATATTGAGATTTCTACGTCAGAAGAAGCTATATGTTATATTCTCGAAGAGTAAATTTTGGTTGGGATGAAGAATGAGAGGAGAATTTTGAGAAGCTGAAAAGAGATTTGTTTCTACTTAAGAATAAGACTTAGCTATGTCCTTATGCAACATGGGAAGATGGTTGGTTATGCATCAGTACAGCTAGAACCGTAGGAAGTAAACTATCCGACGCATGACTTGGAAGTGATTTGTGACAGGCATGAAGAAGCTCAGGAGCAAGACGGTGGAATATGATCTAGGTTAGAATACTTGAAGGAAACTGTTTTAATTGAAGCACGCAGTTCTATTTGCTCTATTCATCTTAGTTGTACTATTATGTATAGAGACTTGTAGCAAAATTTTTGATTGAATGGTATGAAGACGATTGTGACTCCCTTGGTGGCGAAGTGTTTAGTGTGTCAACAGGTTAAGATTCAGCATCAGCATACGAGTGGTTTTCCTTAGCTTTGGATATTCTTATGTGGAAGTGAGATTAAACCTTCATGGACCTTGTAACGGGATTTCTACAAACATTTAGGAAGGACAACACGAATTGGGATGTAGTAGATCATTTGGCTAGGCCGGTTCACTTGGAAGATTGGCAGAGATTTCTTTCGGCATAAGATTATTCAAGCCATAAGGCGCACCAGCAGTGATCGTGTCAGAGATTCGCGTTCTTATTTCACATTCCTAGAAAGAATTACTGAAGGCTTGAGGAACCAGACTCAAGTTTAGCAATGCTTTGCACCTCCAGACTGATGGATAAGGAGAACAACTATTCAAATTTGAAAGACATGTTGAGCGGAAAATTTGACAAGTGGTTGGCATGGTTGGGTTTGCTCACTAAGATTGATGGCATGCAAGTGACAAGGGTTTTCCTTTCAGAGTTTTGTATGAACGGAGATGTAGAACACCTTTTGGTTGAATTAAGTCGGAGAGTTACTTATTAAAGGTACGGAGTTGATTACGATGACTAATGGGTTAGTTACCATTGTGGAAGGAAAATTTTGAAACTTTAGACCGGGAAATTATTTGCTTCGTATGATGTTTTCGTACAGAAGAGTTAGACGTTTTGGCATATAAGGAAGAGTTAATTCACGATACGTTAGACCTTAGATTCATTCTTATCCGCACAATGATTCTACCTATTTCGTTATACCTTCGGATACGTTTTGATATTCCGATATGTGCTTAGTTGATCATGGATACGAATATGTTACCTACCTCTTTATGAAACTCTTGATACGTTTGATGATTCGGTATGTGTTCCTTTGACCATTAGCGAGTTCCTCAGTTCACTCAGAATCTGGATAGAGTTGATGGAGTTTTCCTACCATTTTCACTACCTCCGTATTTTCCTCGTGTGTATATGTGTTTCATGTATCTCTTTGTGAGATTACAACTATCATCTGCTACGAAATTGTTTCATATTTGTGGTGTCAGATTTGTTATGATTTGTGTTCTATTGGAGAGCCTAGGCTATCCTAGTTTGACGGATTGAGTCATGAGAAATAAAACTATTCCGTTTGATTCTTTTGGAAGAACCTCTCTGAGCAGGAGGCTAGTTATTGTCATTTCTTTTCGTGATTAATACGTCGCTGTCTAACTTTTGCGACTTCTAATTTCGAGGACGAAAATTTTCTTTTTAGAGGGGATAAATTATAATAACCTAAAATCCGTTATAACTTTGAACTTTTGATACGAATATAACTTAAAGATTAAACACTTATGTTATGAGCTAAGTTAAAAAATAATAATAATAAAAAAAAAATCCTATATTATAAATAAAAACGACACACCACTTAATTTGGATAAATATCACACGTTTAATAAGTCTCCTATGGGTCCGATACTATTTTATTTCTTGTACATGACATTCAATTAAAAGATGACTAGATACATTGAGATTTTGAAAGGGAAGTGGTCATCCCTTATCTCCCTTTTACTCGGCACTTCCCAAAAAAAAAAAAAAAACGCCCTCTTCACTTTCCCACTCTCTATATCGATTATCACAAAACCCTAAAACACAATATGCGGCTTCTCTATTCCCTCTCATTACCGAAACCCTAAACTTGTTACTGCCTCATTTGTTTATTCGCTCCAAGATCAAGAAAGGAGAAGATTGTAGCAGCCTTGGTGTGTAGTGATTCGTGGCATACTCTTGGAGTCATGGTTGATTCGTTGTCTTGTTCTCTTTGATCTCTCTATTCGGCCTACTAAGGTATTCATGAAATCCCCTTTTCTTTCGCATATGTACGACACACATGAATAAGAATCAGATCTAAACCATGCTTAAATAATCATTATAACCATGTTGTTTTGTTGCATCATGCGTCTCGTTAAATATGTAATAACAAATATGAAAGTACACACCATATAAAATCATGAAAGTCTTTTTAATCATGCTTGTCGAATCTGTTGATCAGCCCTTTTGTTCCAAGCCCTAATCATGTCTTTAAAACCTGGGGGGATCATTAGTTATACACATTTAATATGGCAAACTAAAAAGGGAACCCTAGATATATAATTAACGAGGGCATTAGGAGGGTTAAGGAGTTTGTTTTCTGTCACAATAAGATGTTGTCCAGAATTTGGGTCGGATTTAAAGCGGTCTAATTTGATGATTCCAACGTGTTTTTGCATGATTCTTGAGTCTAAAATTAAGTTTAAGTTGCCTATTTTCTTAATATATAAATTTCGTGGTCATTGGAGGTAGAAAGGGTAGTCTTTTGATTTTTACTAGATTAAGTGTCAAAACTGTATTTTGAATGTCTAAAAATCATTGGGTGTTTTTGATTTTTAGTTTTAACAACCTAAGTAACTGAGAGCTCTCCTTTTACAAAGGTAATATTTAAGTTATGTGTGATTTCATGGAATTTTTGTAGATTTTTTAGATGTGTTCAAGTGGGGCTAATAAATGTAAACTTTCGTGGTGTACCTGCAGTTCACTTGCTGGACATGTTTGGATAAACAATTTTTGATATGGTGGTGGTACTTTATAATAAATTCTGGGAAAATTTATGTAAACTCATAAGACATATAGATACCTGGGTAAATTATTATAGCTTCTGGATTGTAGTATAGATATGGTTGAAAATTCGTAAAGTGAAGGCTAAAATATGCTAAAATCAGAGAATTTGTTCAGAAGCTAAATGTCTTGTGAATTCATGTGTTCGAACTATAAAATGTACTTAAGTAATAAGTATGATACATTTGGTCATATGTTAACCTAATTTTGATAATGAAACCCTAAGTTGATTAATTGTGAATTATGACCCGAGTTTGGAAACTTACTAATTATGGAAAGTTTTTAATTATGGAAAGTTACTAATTATGGAAAGTTACTAAATATGGAAGGTTACTAAAAATGGAAAGTTCTAAAAATAGAAGAAAACCCTAATATGTTAATCTGCTCAACAACAAGTGATGAATCAGTAATAACTTATGAAATGGTTCTTAAATAATAAGACGATCATTAATTCGTGTAGATTCGCTAAAGAAGGAGTAACTTCCGATCTTTGTGATATGGTTTCATTTGCGGTTTGAGGTACAAATATTTTACCCTTTCTCAGTAAGGGTGTCTTCTCTTATGACTTTCTGATCCTTGACTTTGATAGGTTTGCTTTGCTATGATTTCGTTGATATGAGCCTTTGCTATGATTCCCTTGAAACGATCATTTGGCTTGATATTCGTTTGCTATGATATTCGTTGATATCCATTTGCTATGATATTCATTGCTATCCATTTGCTATGATATGATTCAATTCATTTTGATACGTTCTGTTGGATATGATATGATGACTTGATATGATTGATATGATATGATTTGTTCTGTTCTGTTGCCCGAGCTAACTAGCCATGGAGGTACCATGGCCATGTCATTGTGGCACCAATGGCATTACACTATCTGTGGCGGTGTGATTAGTCCACGGCATCCCCATTTGATATGATATGATATGATATGATATGAGATCTCTTGGCCATTATGATATGTATATATACTTGTCTAGTACAGGGTACATATATGATTTGTTTTGTAGGGGGCGTGTGGATGCATCCTAGGTATATATTTGGATATGATTATGATATGATTTGGTGATTGGTTTGTATGTACCTTACACCCCTCTCACTATTTGGTACTTAGAGGCCTCCCTTCTTTGTGCACTTATGATTTGACGGATATGTATATGTGATTATGTGGTCTATTCGAGTGTCTCATTTAGACAGGCTCGTGGCTATCCCTATTTGATTCCTTGGTTCATTATGATTATCTGATCCGTAGTGTCTCTTGATCTCTCACTTCATTTGACTCATTTGATTTATGATATTGGTTCAGCTGATCTTTGATCTCTCATTCTTTGACAAATGATATTCGTTTCAGCAGGAGCTTATGTTTCCTTTCCCTATACTTATATATGTTTTGATTATTCGTTTGTTATATATATCTGTTCACTGGGCTTTTTAAGCTCAGCCGCATTTCTTTTCCTGCGGCAGGTTTTAGGTTGGAAGCTGGGATTGAGTGAAGAGTGCATAAGAGCTTTTAGTGGACCACCCTGATGATTAGACACCCATTTGCTTCTGGATTAGATTTGGACACAACTTCAGTTAGACTTAGTTTGGATTTGTATTTGGCCTTTGGAACTCTTTATGTTTGGAGTTAGTATTTTCATTGTTATCTTGAATACCTTTGTAATTATTATGTTTATAAGTCTTCCACTTGCGTTTGTATGTTCTGATTGACACCATAATGTGGCATTTTGACCCTTGTCGGGTTGGGGTGTTACATCAAGATTTATGTAGGCACGGATATGGTTTTCGGGTGTGGTTGGTTCACGTCATATATTAAGAATATAGGAGTTTGTTAGTAGATGATCAAAGTCATACTCATGTGACATTTTGTTACCTATAAACAATGAGAGAAATGTAATACTGTTGAGTATTCGTATTATCAATAATATTGAAGCTTTGTTTGTTTGTTAAATAATGTGTTATTGTGTTACTATTACATTAAAGAGATCTTCTTAATATTAAAGTTTAGATTACGCATAAACCTTAATACATTCCAAGACAGTTTCTTTTCTAGTTGAAGGTGTTACAACATTGGTGCCTATTACATCTGCTGATGACAAGGCTTAGTGACGACTTGAGATGAAAGCCAGAAGTAAGTTAATGATGGCCATTCCTAATGAACATCAGTTAACATTTAATTCAATAAAAGATGCCAAGTCGTTGCTGGAAGCTATTGAAAAGAGGTTTGGAGGGAATGCTGCAACAAGGAAGACCAAGAAAAATCTTTTAAAGCAGTAGTGTGAGAACTTTGCTGCTCTAAGTTCTGAGATGCTGGATCAAACCTATGACAGGCTTCAAAAGCTTGTTAGTCAACTGGAGCTTTTGGGTGAAAAGTTATCCCAAAAAGATGTCAATCAGAAGTTACTAAGAAGTTTGTCACCAGAGTGGAACACACATGCTGTTGTGTCGAGGAGCAAATCTGATTTAGACACTATGAGCATGGATGACCTTTACAACAATCTCAATGTGTATGAGCCAGAGGTCAAAGGGATGTCTAGCTCCAGTATAAACACACAAAACATGGCTTTTGTGTCCTCCTCAAACAATAAAATTAGGAGTACTGATGGAGTAGTTAATACTGCTCATGGAGTTTCTACTGCTAGCACTCAAGTTAATGCTGCTAATTCTACAACTGTTGATAACTTGAGTGATGCTGTTATTTATGCATTCCTGGCTGGTCAATCTAATAGTACTCAGCTTGTACAAGAGGACTTACAACAAATTCATCCTGATGATATTGAGGAGATGGATTTGAGATGGCAGATGGCTATGTTAACTATGAGGGCAAGAAGGTTCTTGGAGAATACTGGAAGGAAGCTAACTGTCAATAGCAATAAGAATATTGGATTTGATAAGTCCAAGGTGGAGTGCTACAACTGCCATAGGAAGGGATATTTTGCTAGAGAATGCAGAGCTCCAAGGAACCAAGACAACAGGAACAAGGAAGGCTTAAGGAGAACTATGCCTGTGGAAACATCTAATTCCACAGCTTTGGTGTCTTGTGATGGTCTTGGTGGCTATGATTGGAGTGATCAGGCTAAAGAAGGACCCAACTATGCACTTACGGCATACTCATCTTTATCCTCAAGTTCTGAATCTGAGGTATCTAATGATTCTGGTTGTTCTTATAAATCTTGTTTAGAAAATGTTGAGTCATTTAAATCTCAAAAAAGTAAACTGTTAGAAGATTTAAGGAAGTCTGAGTTAATGGTTTTATGTTATAAGAAAGGTTTAGAGTCAGTAGAGGAAAGACTTGAATTTTTTAAGAAGCAAGAGTTTGAGTATATTGATAAGATTAATGTCTTAAAAGGTGAACCTTTTGTAAAAGAAAACATTATTGAAGAGCTTAGGAAGAGGCCTGTAACAGCTCAAAAAGAAAAGGATGTAGTTCAAAAGGAAAAAGAAAGCATTCAGCTTACAGTAAATAGGTTTGAACATGCATCTGAAAGTGTGAACAAGATCATAGAATGTCAAATAGTTGACAAGTACAAGAAAGGAAGTGGTTTTGGCTATAATAAAGTTCCACCTCCCATTACAGGAAAATTTGTGCCTCCAACTGCTGACTTATCTTTTACTGGTTTAGAAGAGTTTACTAATGAGCCTGTAGGTGAGAAAAGTAGAGTTAAGTTTAGTAAGGAAGAGCCTAAGGTTGTTAGGAAGTATAATGATGCACCAATTATTGAAGAATGGGTGTTTGATGATGAGGTTCAGAATGTAGCTCAACCTAAGGTTGCAAAAAAGTGGTTAGGCCTAGCATTGCTAAGATAGAGTCTGTTAAATCTAAAACTGCTAGGGTAATTACTAAAATTTTGAGCAACCTAGGCCGAACACTCGCAGACCTAGAGGAAATCAAAGAAACTGGAATAACATGATGTCTCAAGGGTTAGGAAGTGATTCTTAGATGTTTAACAAGGCCTGTTATGTCTGTGAAAGTTTTAAACATTTGCAGTATGATTGTCATTACCATCAAAAACAGTTTAAAAATCAAAGGATGGAAAAATCTGTGTGGAACAATGCTTCAAGGGTGAATCACCAAAAATTTTCTAAAAAGACTCGCCCCAATGCTAAAAAGAACATGGTTCCATGAGCAGTGCTAATGAAGTCTGGCCTAGTATCAATTAATAATGCTAGACAAAATATTTCAAGACCAGCAGTATTCGTTAATACTGCTCGACCAGTTAATGCTGCTCACATAAAAACAAGAGTGAATGGTGCTAAGTCAATGTCACATTTTTCTAAAATAACACATTCAACTATCAAAAGGCCCATTTAAAATAATACAATATTTAATACTGCTAGGCCAAAAGTAGTAGTTAATACTGCTAAGCCAAAATCAGTAATTAATATTGTCTAGGGAAATCATTTTGATGCTGTTAAGGCCTCAGCTTGTTGGGTTTTGAAACCAAAGATTAAAGTTTTAGACCATGTTTCCAAACATGATAGTGCATCAATCACCCTTAAAAATTTTGATTATGTTGATGCACAAGGCATATCCAAGTCAGTGATGGCTTGGGTCCCTAAAGGAAACTGATTTTCTTACCTTATGTGCAGGGCAATCCACAAGTGGAGTTACAGGATCAGGGAGTGATTTATCGTGGATGCTCAAGGCACATGACAGGAAACATGTCCTGTCTTACAGACTATAAAGAAATTGATGGAGGATATGTTGCTTTTGGGAGTAACCCCAAAGGAGGGGAAATCATAGGCAAAGGTACAATTTGAATTGGTAAACTAGATTTTGAGAATGTGTATTTTGTGCGAGAGTTAAAGTTTAATCTCTTTAGTGTCTCACAAATGTGTGACAAAAAGAATAATGTTCTCTTTAATGACACCGAATGTAGTCTTATCTCCAAACTTTAAGTTAACTGATGAAAGTCAAGTTTTGCTTAAAGTTCCTAGAAAGGATAATATATACTGTGTTGATTTAGAGAACATAGTTCCCAAAGGAGGTTTAACTTGTCTCTTTACAAAAGCCACATCTGTTGAATCTAATTTGACATAGAAGGCTAGGTCACTTGAATTTTAAAAAAATGAACAAATTGGTAAAGAGAAATCTTCTAAGAGGTTTACCTTCAAAACTTTTTGAAAATGATCAAACATGTGTTGCTTGTCAAAAGGGAAAGCAGCACAGAGCCTCTTGTAAGTCCAAAAAGGAGAACTCAATCAGTCAACCTTTACATATGTTGCATATGGATTTGTTTGGTCCAACATTTGTAAAAATTTTAATGAAGAAAATGTATTACCTAGTTGTCACAGATGATTTTAGTAGGCTTACATGGGTTTTCTTTCTAGCTAATAAGGTTGAGACTAGTGGCATTCTTAAGTCCTTTCTAACTAGGACAGAAAATCTAATGGATCATAAGGTTAAAGTGATAAGATGTGACAATGGAACTGAGTTCAAGAATAGGGAGATGAATTAGTTTTGTGAGATGAAAGGTATTATGAGACATTATAGTGTAGCTAGAACTCCTCAACAAAATAGAGTTGCTGAGAGGAGAAATAGGACACGAATTAAGGCTGTTAGGACTATGCTAGCTGATTCCAAGTTGCCAACTACTTTTTAGGCTAAAGCAATTAGTACTGCTTGCTATGTGCAAAATAGAGTGTTAGTTGTTAAGCCTCATAACAAGACCCCGTATGGACTTTTTCATGGTAGAACACCAACTTTAAATTTTATGAGACCATTTGGGTGTCCTGTTACAATTCTCAATACCATAGATCACATAGGCAAATTTGATGGTAAGGCTGATGAAGATTTCTTTGTTAGATACTCTCTGAATAGTAAAGCTTTTAGAGTATTCAATAGTAGAACAAGGATAGTGGAAGAGAACTTGCATATTAGGTTTAGTGAGAGTACACCTAATGTTGTAGGTAGTGGACCAGATTGGCTATTTGATATTGATGCACTAACAAGAATAATGAATTATGAGCCAGTTGCTGCAGGTACACAGTCTAATGGTTTTGCAGGTACAAAAGCTAATAATGATGCAGGTCAAGCTACAAAGGAGACAAAACCTGAAAAGATTACATTTTGCTGCCATTATGGACTGCTGATCCACCATTCTCAACCCAAGGTCCAAAGAGTTCTCAAGAAGATGATGTCGAAACTTCAAGTGATAATGAAGATTCAAATGATGATGAAAAGAAAGATGATGAAGATCCAAGAAAAGAAAGTAAATGTGATGATCAAAAGAAGGATGATAATGTTAACAGCACTAACAGTGTTAATACTGGTAGTTCAACTATTAATGCTGCTAGCACAGAAGACAATACTTTTGTTGATAAAGACAGCAGTGAATTTCTACATGATCCACAAATTCCTGTATTGGAAGAAGTATGGGTTGATAGTGATGAAGAAGATGCTGGTAAAGAGGCTGACATATGCAATTTGGATCCAACAATTCCAGTCAGTCCTATTCCAACCACAAGAATTCATAAGTATCATTCTCTTGAACAAGTGATTGGAGATGTGCAATCTGCTGTACAAACAAGGAAGATGACCAAGGATTTGAAAGAACAAGGGCTCTTTGTTAGAACTCTTAAACAAATGAAACCCAAAAAGACAATTCAAGCATTTACTAATTCAAGCTGGGTAGAGGCTATACAGGAAGAACTTCTACAATTCAGGTTGCAAAAAGTTCGTACCTTGGTAGATTTACTTAATGGAAAAAGGGCTATAGGTACAAAATGGGTTTTCAGGAATAAGAAGGATGAAAGAGGGATTGTGATAAGAAACAAAGCAAGATTGGTAGCTCAAGGGTACACACAAGAAGAAGGGATAGACTATGATGAAGTATTTGCCCCAATTGCAAGAATTGAAGCAATTAGGCTATTCCTAGCTTATGCTTCCTTTAAAGATTTTGTGGTGTATCAAATGGATGTCAAGAGTACTTTTTTCTATGGGAAGATTGAAGAAGAAGTATATGTTTGTCAACCACCAGGGTTTGAAGATCCAGACTTTCCTGATAAAGTATACAAGGTTAAAAAAGCACTTTATGGGTTACATCAAGCTCCTAGAGCTTGGTATTAAACCTTGTCAACATATCTGTTGGACAATGGGTTTCAAAGAGGAAAGATTGACAAGACTTTGTTCATCCAAAGACACAAAGGTGATATTTTGCTGGTTCAAGTATATGTAGATGATATCATCTTTGGTTCAACAAAGAAGGAGTTATGCATTGAATTTGAGAAGTTGATGCATGAGAAGTTTCAGATGAGTTCTATGGGAGAACTTACATTCTTCCTGGGATTACAAGTGAAGCAAAAGAAGGAAGGCATATTTATCAGTCAAGATAAGTATGTTGCTAAAATCTTGAAGAAGTTTGGGTATACAGATGTCAAGACTACAAGTACACCAATGGAAACTTCAAAGCCTCTGCTCAAAGATGAAGATGGTGAAGAAGTTGATGTTCACTTATATAGGTCAATGATTGGTTCATTGATGTATCTCACATCTTCAAGACCTGACATTATGTTTGCAGTGTGTGCATGTGCTAGATACCAAGTCACTCCAAAAGTTTCACATCTTCATGCTGTGAAAAGGATTTTTAGGTACTTGAAAGGTCAACCAAAATTGGGCCTTTGGTATCCAAAAGATTCTCCTTTTGCTTTGGTAGCATACACCGATAGTGATTATGCTGGACCAAACTTGGATAGGAAGTCTACAACAAGAGGTTGTCAATTCCTGGGATGTAGATTGATCTCATGGCAGTGCAAGAAACAAACTGTGGTTTCAAAATCCACCCCAACATAAGCTGAATATGTGGCTGTTTCAAGTTGCTGTGGACAAGTGCTTTGGATTCAGAATCAACTGCTTGATTATGGGTACAATTTTATGCATACCAAGATTTTTATTGACAATAACAGTACTATGTGCATAATTAAAAATCCTGTTTTTCATTAAAAATTAAAGCATATAGAGATCAGACATCATTTTATTAGAGATTGCAATGAAAAGAAATTGATTCAAATGGTAAAAATCCATACTGACAAGAATGTTGCAGATTTGCATACAAAGGCTTTTGATGTAAGTAGATTTCAATTTTTAGTTGCCAGTATTGAAATGTTAAATCTTTAAAATCTTTGATCTATTTGTGCTTTGTAAAGCTTTGTATGGATTAGTACTGCTATTCAAGTCTTAAATGTTTCTGCTGTTAAGTATAATTAGTACTACTAGTTATACTTAATACTACTAAGTTTTTGCTGTTGGTTTACTTAAAACTGTTAAGTCTAATCATGTTGTGATTATTGTGAATATTATTATGGCCTGTGTTTTTGTGGTTTTGGAATAACATTTTGTAGGAATACCAAAGAAAAGTGTTGGATTGGTGTGGAACTAGAGTTAATGCTGGAGCCTCAGAAATACTACTGCGAGGCATAAGTTAATGCTACTAGGCATAACTTAGTGCTGCTGAGTTTACAACTGCTGGTTTGTTTGAGGGACTGTTTCATAAATTATTCGATTGAGGGTTTACATCACCAATAATTCAGTTTAATCGTTTTCATATGCACATAATTCTCTCTAAACACAAACCCTAACTCATCATTATCATCTAATCGCAAAAACCCACCATCAGTCACAACAATGTCGAACCTTCAATTTGTTGATACTCACAATATGATCGCGTTTCTACAAAAAACCAAAGAAAGCGAAGGATTTGAAAAAATCATTGATTTCTTGAATGCACACCCCATTAGGTATGCATTAACTATAAGTCCTACCATATATGTTTCCTACATTGAACAGTTTTGGTCTACTACTAAGGTCAAAATAGTCAATGAGGAAGTACAAATTCATGCCCTAGTAGATGGCATGAAGATAATTGTAAAACCCTAAAATCCGTTTGTTGTTCCCTTTCAAACTGATAGTAGTAACTAATGAGTTAAACTACCAGTGTTCTATGGCTAGTAATGTATTAAGAACTTTGTTAAAAGATAAACGTAAAGTAAAGAGACACAAGTTTTAAATGTTTAATCATATTTGCAATTAACAAAGAATTATACCCAAGTGTTTGCGGAATAACACTTAGGATTGAATGACAAGTATGGTATGACTCCTCACTAAACTTAAGCTAAGCTTAAGTAGCAACAAACTGAGCCTACTAAGCTATATCAGGGACTAAGTTGTTATTTGGAGGAGTAAAAGTTGTTTGTGAATGTCTAAGCATTTTGTGCACAAACTTGTCAACTTTTACTCCACTTTATGATCATATTTATACACAAGTAAAATTCAACCGTTATGATAAAAACAAAAGAAGACCTAAGCTAGTTAGGACAAAATACTTACGTATTTTGTCTTTGTTACAATAGGCTATTTTGTGTATAAGACAATACTACTTTCTGAAGAGCAGTGATGACACTTGTCCTAACATTTGCCTTTTAGGGAAAGTTTGACTTCAGGTTGTTGGGTTCATCAAGTACCCAAGCGGCCTGACAACAAGGATTTGAATACAAATTAGCCCAAGTATTAATCAATCGTGAACACTCTCAGGTCACTGAGTGAACAGTCACTTAGTGAGTTACCTTCAGGATGCTTAGGACAAGTCTAAAAAGAAAGATTCACCAACCAGTGAGGCGGAACTCCCTGAGTGTCACTTAAGCCAAAGAAGAAGGTAATGGGTTCAGTGAGTGATGAAAATAACTCACTAAACCCTAGTCTCCTCAACAACAATAATGATTGACGACTGAAGACCAAGCCTGAAGAATTTGAAGTCTGAAAGAAAGGCGGGACAAGGCGGGAGAAGTTTGAAAAGATAAAGAGAAGTCCTTATCGGGCCAAATTCAAACTTTCCCTGAACGGCTTAAAAACAAGAAAAGTGTTATCATTGACATTCAGAAAGCAGTATCAACCTATTCCCAAAATGGATTCTTGGAACTTTGACAAAATACTGTTGTAATTTGTACTTTTAGTCACCGGTGCTCTTTTATACTTGTGTATAAATAGGATCATAAGGGAGAAAAGTGGATAAGTTTTTTGCATTAAAAGCTTAGACTTTCACAAAACCACTTTTCTCCTCCAAAGAGCAACCTAGTCCCTGAGATAGCTCAGTGGTTCATTTATTGTTGCCACTCAAGTATAGCTTGAGTTTAGTGAGGAGAACATACCATACCTTGTCGTTTTAATCCCAAGTGTTATTTCCGCTAACACTTGGGTATAGATTCTTTTGATTAATTTCTAATAAGAATTTAAACGTTGAAAACTTGTGTTTTTATCTTTACGTTTTACTTATTTGTCTAAATTAATCAATACATTAAATCAGTCATGGAACACAATTAGATTAACTTTGTAGTTATTTCTACTTGTGTAACGGGAACAACACGTGGCATCAGAGCCAGATTCATTAAATCTTTTCTAAAACTAAAGAGTGCTCAAAGGTTTTTAAAATTAAGATCCCTACTATGGCTGATATTAATGTGCCCCAGCTCATCGATAAAAAGGGAGAAAGCTATTCAGCTGTTGCTCCCAGACTTGAAGCTGGAAAATTTTGCAAGTGAAAAAAGCGCATGCTTTGCTACTTGACTGGTAAGGAACCATACTACATCACTTGTATCAATGAAGGTCCTTAGGTCCCTAAGACTGCTGAAGGGTTACCTAAACCTGAAGCTCAGTGGACCATTGATAAGAGAAGGGTGGTCAATCAAGACCAGCGCCTAAAAAGCATCATTATATCTTTTCTTCCTGATGATACAATGGAATCAATCATTAACTGTACAACAGGCAAACAAACTTGGCTTGACTTGATTCATAGCTTTGAAGGTCCCTCAGATACCAAGGAAAGCAGGATCATGGACCTGAAACTTGAGTACAACACTTTTAGGGCAAAAGACTCTGAAAGTCTCTCTCAGATCTATACCAGATACAAGACCTTGATAAATGAATTATCAAATGATGGTATAGTTGTGTCTAAGCATGAGATCAATTTTGGCTTTGTCAACAGCCTCCCTGAGAAATGGTTAAACTTCTCTCAGGGCCTCAGGAATGCTAACCACATTCAGACCCTTGAGCTCCCTGATATCTATGGGAAGTTTGTCTATGAGGACAACTTAATCTCTAGGAGATACCCTGACTCAAAGAAAGCTCTTGAGACCAAAAAGGCCCTGACTATCTCACCCATATCAACTGCCTTTTATTCTAATGGTGTTGTGCAGGATTTTTAGGAGGATTCTGATGATGAGATTGATGAAAGAACTAGTGAGGAGTACCTAAATGATTTACATTTAGAATTTCAATAAAGGGCACTCCTTGCTAATTCAAAACATTTTATCAAAAGAAATCAGTCAAACTTTTCAAAAGCTAAAGCAAATGAAACCACTGAATGTTTCAAATGTGGTAAAAAGGGTCATTTTGCTAAAGACTGTTTTTCAAAAACAACTTTAGAACCCTCATATAAATTTTTTGGAAATAGTTCTTCTTCAGGAACTAGCAAGTTTCAACCTAAAATGCTTCAGTCTTCTTAACATTTTCAAGACAATACTGTTCAAAATGGTCAAAAAGACTTTGAAGCTAAATACAGGAAAGCTAAGGCTAAACTTGCTCTCCTTGAGGCCAATCCCTTAATGTCTCAGACTGCTCAAACTTCCAAACCTGTTCAGACAAAGAACAAGGTTCTTGTAGCTGAAGCCTATGACTGGGATGAAGAAGAGGTCTCCTCAGATGAAGAAGAAGTTAGAGTACTGATGGCACTTTCAGATAGTGATCAGCTGGCTGTTGGAAAAAGCCATGCAAGAAATGGAGAGTGGGTCAACATCACTATAAAAAAGGTAAATATTTTACTTTCTATGGATGCGATTCTGATTGGCAGTCTTATATGAATTACATTAATGTAGATCTTAAGTTTGTAGAAGAACAAAGGCTTAATTTGCTTTCAAAATATAACAATCTTGTTCAAGAATTAAATAAGTGTAGAGATGAATTGCTTGTCCTGAAACAAGCTAAGCTAGAAGCTGTTACACTTCAAATTCAAAACACTAAGATTTTGAAACAAAATCAAGCTCTTCAAAATGAACTTAACAAAGAAAAGGTTGTCATTGAAAGCTGGACTAAAAAGAATCCTAAAGTCTATGAAACTGTGTCTCTTATTCCTAGTGCTAACAAGAAAGTCATAGGAGAAGACCAACTCACTGAATCCCTCAGTGAGAGTCATAGTGAAAAGGCTTTTGTCCCAGCAGGCGTATCTTTTGAGAAAGAGATGGTACCCAAGTAGAATGACTGGATTGTCATAGACAACCCAGTCAGTAAGTTACCTAACTTTGAGACTGGGAAAATATTGCAACCTAAAAGTCAGGCCATAAAAGATATGCTTGGATTCACTGATAATCTCTGTATTACTGAGCCTCTCAATGAGTCTGAATCAGAATCTCAAACACCACTCCCACCTCTGAAAGTCCTTCAGGGAGCTGCACCTTGTTTAGACCTCACACCATTCGTCTACTCTCAGCATTCTAAAAAGGAGAAGCCAGGAATGGGAAAAACCATCCTGAAAAGGCACACACCTGAAGTCTCAGTTCCTACTGATGACTCAACAACTTCAGTCCCTTCTGAAGTAAAAACAGAAAGCCCTGACTCAAAATATGATCAGTTGGCTAAGCTTGTCAGGAAGCTGAGTTAGAAGATTGAATCTTCTAAGAAGCCTTCTAAATCTAAGATGAAGGAACTCAAATCAGCTTCCTCAAGCACCACCAAACCAAAACCCTCAAAACCTCAGCAAAGATGTGAGCTGTGTAACTATACAAATCATTCTACTGATAATTGTTATAGAATCCTCTTTTGCATGGTATGCAAAAAGGAAGATCACAGAACTGCTAATCACTTGTCATACACAGCCACATCCAAAGCTGCAAACTTTAAAGCACAAGCTTTTAAGTATTCCTCTAATTCTAAGCAGAAGCAGAAACAAAAGGCTAAGCCTTTTTCACCTTGCCCACATTGTGGCTTCAATGACCACCTTCCTGAGGATTGTCTTATGGACACTAGTTGTGACATATGTGGAGATCCCACTCATGACACCTCAGGACATGAGAAGGTCATTCAGACCAGAAGAGGAATCACCAAGTCATCCTCTCAGTCTACTGAGTCCACTTCTGCAATCAAATGCAAAATTTGTGGAAGCTCAGTCCATTCAACCACTGACTATGCATCAATTGTTACTTTTAAACAAGCCATTAAAGCCAAGCCCTCCAAGAAGAGAGGTCCTAGAAAGTACTAACTCAGTTTACATTTGTGCAGAGACATGCCAGGGAGCCAGTTTGGCATCTAGATAGTGGATGTTCATGGAGCATGATTGGTGTGAAAGAATATCTGCAAAAATATGTAGAGGAACCAGGACCCAAGGTGGTATTTGTTGACAATTCATCATGTCTCACTGAAGGTTATGGTTCATTACACTGTAGTGGTATTGTCTTTACTAGGATAGCTTATGTCAATGGTCTTAAGTACAATTTAATCAGTGTCAGTCAACTATATGATGCAAAGTACATAGTTCAGTTTGATGATAAGCAAGGTACCATCTTCAATGCAAATAAGGAAGTAGTCCTTACTTCACCAAGAAGAAAAGATGTTTATGTGTTAGACATGAATACTCTAACTCAGAATGGAACTTGTCTCTTTGCTAAAGCAACTGAAACTCTCAACTAGCTTTGGCATAAGAGACTCTCCCATCTGAACTTCAAAAACATAAACTATCTTGCCAAACAAAACAGGGTCTTTGGCTTACCATCACTTGTGTTTTCAAAGGATAAACCCTGCTCTGCCAGTGAAAAAGTTAAACATCATAGAGCATCCTTTAAAACCAAGCAAAACTTTTCCATCAAGAACTGCCTTCATCTTCTCCATATGGATCTCTTTGGGTCCATCAGTCCTAGATCCATTAACCATGAGAAGTATACTCTGGTCATAGTGGATGAATACTCAAGATATACTTGGGTTTACTTCCTGACCAAAAAGAGTCAGGCAGCTGAAACAATCATGCCCTTTCTTAGGAACATTTAAAACCAAAATGACATTAAAGTCAAACAAGTCAGGAATGACAATGGGACTAAGTTCAGAAACTATGAACTTGAATGTTTCTGTGATGAGAAAGGTATTTTCCAAAAAATTTCATCTCCTTACACACCTGAACAAAATGGTGTTGCTGAAAGGAAGAATAGAACACTCATTGAAGCTGCTAGGACAATGCTAAATGGATCAGTCCTATCTAAACACTTTTAGACTGAAGCAGTCAAAACTACCTGTTACACACAAAACATACCATCATTGTCAAGAGACATAGCAAAACTACTTATGAGTTATTCAAGGGAAGAATCCATGACATCAGTTATTTTCATGTCTTTAGGTGTCCTGTGTTTATTCATAATCACAAAGATCACTTAGGGAAATTTGATGCTAAGGCTGATGATGGATACTTCCTTGGATACTCTTTGTCTCTAAAGCCTTCAGGGTGTTCAATACAAGGAGACAGCTGTAAAACCCCGAATTTTATATAATCTGAAAAGACAAAAATACCCTCGAAATTAAAATTTTGAGAACCTACGAAAAATCACATAAGTAACATATGTTATATCCTAAACTTCAAATATTTAAGCACCAATTAAAACCTTATGTTATATGATGTATAAAAAAAAAAGAAAAGAAATAATATGTGTATGCCGCCCCCCTTGACCACAATATGGTCCAAGTTCTTGATTGGCAAATTAACTAATTATACATTAATATGATTGAATCCATTCCTAAAATACTCTAACCACAAATCTCGGTCCTTCTTATTCCTATATGCCGATCTTCAAAAAAAAAATAAATAAATAAATAAGAAACCCTAAACTCTTCCAACAAAAGACCGGCCTCCATTCTTGAGTTGTTGCTGCTGCCGATCCAAACCCACCCCAAAGGAAGGTGTAAACTCGTTCTTAATTAGTGTCTCAACCATCATAAGGTAAACATGTTCATCATTGATCCATTCGTGTCTTGATTCAAGCCCTAAAACGTTTTCTTTTTCCCTTTTGGGCTGCTGCTGTTCGACGATCAAAAGAGGAGGAGAAGACCCGTCGTGTGGTATTTGATCTTGTATATTCGCGTTCTTCATGGTCTAAAAGGGTATTGTATCGTCTTTGCTCAATTCTTGTTCTTGTCTTTTTGTTCTAATCGAATTATGGTAAATAAATAAAAAAAAATCGTTACATGAAATCATAGAATTAAGAAAACCTAAAATTCATAAGATATGAATCGGCCTGGAGATTTTGTGATGAATATTTCGATTTGAATGTGTTAAGACCTGTTTTAATTGACCTATATATGTTATGGACTCACCTAGAATCGTTTGGAGTCAAGAACTAGTGAATGGAATGGCGAAAACCCTAAGTATATACATGTTAAAGTAAAACTGCTTCTGATCTGGAATCTAATCCAACTTTGAACGCCTGTAAATAATTGATAACTAGGTGTTTTTGGGAAACTTTTGAGTCTAGAATGAAGTGCTATGAAAGGGATTTCTGTAGAAATTGGTCTTGCATTTTTTGAGGTCGGGAAGGTACTTTTTATGAATTTATGAGATTGGGTGTCAAAACTGTATTTCGGGTTACGAAAATTCACCTGTAGTCTATGATTTTTAATTTGAAATATATAAAGATTTGAGACCTAAAATTCTAGTATGTTAGTATTTGGGATATAGGTGATTTTCTGGAAATTTTCCAGATTTTTATAAAATTTATTGATGGGACTTTAAACAGCTTACTTTTCATATGTCTAATATTTTCAGAAATCTGGACAACTCGAAATATAGGATTTTTAAACCATAGTTATACTTAGAAATAAATTCTGGAAAAATTTGGGTAAGTTCTTAAGACATCTGGGCACTTGTATGAATTTTTGGGAATTTTTATACTGAGTTTTTATAAGGACTAAAAATCGTGCAAAACAGGTCTGAACTAAGTGTAAAAGCTGTGAAAGAGTAAAAGTGATTAAAAAAGGGTGTTGTATGTTTAAATTGTAAACTAAAGGGTGTTATGTGTTTATTTTATAACCTAAAGGGTGTAAATGGATATTTTGCTAAAACCAAAGGTCATAACTTGTAAAATCTGTAACTTGATGATATTTACATATTATACCCTAATCTTATCATAATAACACTTTGAACCCTAAATGATGAAAACTACTATATGAACCCTAAAATTTTGTAAAAGACATTATGAACCTTGAACTATGAATATGATCATCTGTAATACTTTGAATTGGCATACGGGAATGTTATAACTTAAAGTTACCTAAGATGGAATGAGAACTAAAATGAAACCTTACGATCATATGAAACTTATAAGACAACTTGTGCATATTTGTAGATCGGGTGAAGGGGGAGTGACCATCCATCCCTATTTCTTTCGTTGCTTTGATATTTGGTGTGCTTTATCGAGGTACAGATATTCTGACCTTTCTTTTAAGGTTTCTCATGATCTCTTTCGTATTCTGATCCGTTAGTTCTGATTCGATTGCTATGATTTCCCTTTGCTTGAACCTTCCCTGTTGATTCCATTTGATATGATGTCTGATATGAAGTTATGTTATGAAAACCTTTTCTGATTATATCTTGGAAATGTTTTTGAGAAAAGCCATTTTAAAAGAGGTTTATCAATGAGGCAAAACCATTTTTATATAAATGTTACTAGTTTTTATGAAAACTATTCTTGGAAGACTAATTTTTATGAAAAACCGTTTTGAAAGAATATTTTTATGAGAATTACTTTAAAGGATCGTTTTATGAAAATAATGAATAAAGGATTGTTTAAAATGGACTTTTGATGAGAATTTTGAAATGAACTTTTGAGATGAGCATTGATTTTGAGTTTGAGTTATGATTCAGTTAAGATTTCCCAAGCCATTGCTATGTTCCCTTTGTGTGAACCTTTGATAATTGCTTCTGAGATGTTGAGATATAATTTTGATATTGCTTTTGATATGACTTTGAGATTCACCTTTTGATATATGACCTTTTGTTATGACTTTAAGACCTGACTCTTAGTTTGATACTCGAGCCATTTTCTGTTTTTCCTAGCCAGGAAGTTAACCTGGCCATATCTGTGATGCACCACTGGCATGATTCCCGTGTGGGGGAGTGATTTCTCACACCGTCCCTTTTATATTATCTGCCATGGCTTCTTAACTTTGAGATTGACTTTGAGTTTTGGGGCGTATGGATTGCAATCCTAGGTTTGTTTTGTTTAGTGGATTTAACTATGACTTTGAGTATGACTTTGAGGTGACTGGTGCTTGTGTGCTATACACGCCTTTCACATTTAGCTGGAGCTAGCTACTCCACTATTATGATACATGAGGACACCCCTCATATTATCTGGTTGCCTAAGAGGTATCCCCTCTGATTGTGAGACTATGACTTTGAGATGTTGACTTTGAGATTATGACTTTGAGTTTCTGGGCTCGTGGTAGATGACTATCCCATATTTCCTTTACTATTCTTTTGCATAGCTTATATCTTATGATATTCCCAGTGCTTCATATTATATTTCTGTTTCGTTATTCCTTGCTTTGTATATATATATCTGTTCACTGGGCTTTTAAAGCTCAGCCGCATTCTTTTCCTGCGGCAGGTTTTAGTTGGAAGCTGGGTATGAGTGAAGAGACTTTTGGACTTAGAAGACTTTGATAGCGTATGGATTAGAAAGGATTAGAAATCAATTGTTTTAGATTTAATAGTTATTGAAATTATCATTTGTAACCTTGTGTATTCAGTATTTCAATTGTAACCCTTGTATTATTGTAATGTATGCTTTGTTGATCTGATATGGAACCATTGCTGTGATACCTTTACCCTTGTCGGGTTGGGGTGTTACAATTATGGTATCAGAGCCAGGCTGCGATACGTAATACTTTTACCCTTGGCCTGTGTAAGTTAGGACCACTAAGTTTTCCCTGTAGGCGCTCGTAAGTCAACCTTTGAAAATTTCTTTAGGATTTCCCCATAGGAACCTAAGTTTTGACCGGTGAGGAATGGGTAGACTATAAGGCATTTGTTTAAGTATTTTTGCTTCCGCATCACTCTGATTCGTGCCTTGCTTGTGGTTAGATTCCTGTTGATACCACTTTTGGAAATCGAAAGCTTATGCTTTGCACCACCTAAGGTGGGAAACCTGATTAAATTTTGAAGGCATTGAAAATTTCATACTAATCGCCTGACACTATTTGATCCTTATCTTCAGATTTCTTTTGTAAATCATTTTGATAAAGACCCACGTTGCACTCTGATCCTTTCATAAATTCTTTTGACGCCTCTTCGGGCACTCTGAGAACCTCCATGGCGATGACGTGCTTGATGCATTTTGATATTTGTCTTTTGCTTTGATAAACGTCTATGAATCTTCCGACACTATTTAACTTCGTCTCACCCATCTCTGTCGTTATAAGAAGCCTTGTGGTGTGTAACCACGAGTATAAGAATGTTTTCCCCCTCTCTGTTGAATTATAAAGCTTTGATTTGCAAAACGTCTTTCTTTGAATAGTTAACTTCGATTTCATTCTGACGAGGAAATTGTGAATGATCAGTCAAATATTGACAGCTAACCTTCTATGTTTCACCTTTGGCATTTACTACAATTCTGAACTTCCGACTACGATTACCAAATGTCAGGCCCTTTGCTATCTCGCTTTTACTCTGGAGACTCGTGTGTTACTTTCGCAGTATGAAGTTTTCTTAGAAACCATTTCGTACACCAATGAATGAACCTTATCTTAAAAGCTTTTGACACCTTGAGTTTTCTGAACATGAACATTTTATTGAACATTAATTGGCACCCTGAACTTCTTGGATAAGATCCCTGCTGGACCACCAAGTTTTCCACCGGAGTATGAAGTAAGATTTGACATGATACCGAGAGTTTTCTAGTCACTAAAAGAAGATGTCTTCGGATCATACCAGTTGATTTGAGCAATCGGGAAGAGCAGCAACCGAAGACCAAGAAGTGAGTTTGCTTCAGTGTATCTTCTGGGCGTGTTTTAGTTTCGTTCGCGATAAAGAAGGATGGCTACTGGAGGTAGCTGAACCGTATTACTGTTAGGAGCCAATATTCCTCCACCCTGAAACGACTATGTGTTTGTTTAATTTCAGAGCACGAAGTTTCCTTTTGATGAATTGATTCGACCCCCCATATTCGTAAACGACTGCTATGACGGTTAGTGACGCTAATAGTATTAGCTAAAGCCCTGACTGTTTGTGAATTTGATAAATGATGTTTTCTCGTGAGTAGTTGGGCAAATGGTCATTGTATGACTTAATAGTACATTCGGAGTCGAGAAAGAATCATTTTGCACCTTGTTAGAAGTTGACGATCATTTGTGCATTCTGGGAGATGGATATTTGTTAAGAGAACGGTGTTCTTTGCCTAACCTGGAGTTGACGACAACGGAAACTACCCTGAAGAGTGAAGACATTCCATTCAATGCAGAAGTGTGGGCGGTGCAGAAGATCTAGTCGAGATGGCGAATCTGTAGCTGATGAAGACGTATAGTTTCACTTCCCTATCCACCTTGGTTGTACTAAGATGAATTGAGAGCGGAAGCAGACTGGATGAGGAAGAGAATTAGAACCAGGCCAGAAATCCACAACACTCCATCGCATTCCAAGAAGAACTGCAGGAGGCTCGACGAAGCAGGCACAAGTTCCCAATTGTGGTTTCACTTCCCGACTGATGGACAGACGAAGACAGATTAACCGAACTGAGGAGATTGGACGTGTTGAATGAACGGATTTTTGAAACAGACCCTTTACGTTTGGAAGAATTGATTCTATGAAGGCCGAAGTTCTTGGCGCCTAACTTTCAATTCCGTTGACCCTCTTAAGTTTTGTGATATCATTAAAAGATCCTTTTATGATCTAAGTTCCCTAGAAGCATTTCAGTTTGTGTTTATTTTCGTATGTTTGATGAGGGCTTTGTTGAGAAATTTTGGTGAATTATGGAAGATATGATGCTTGTGACGGCATACCTCATCTCAGTTGGCAATCTGTGATTTTGATACTCGTGCGAATAGTTTGTTTTCCCTCTTGGCTATGACATTTGATCTCGTTGGCTTTTGAAACCATAGCAGTACTAGGTGGAATAAGATAGGTGGTTTTGTTTGCGACTTGAGATAAAGTATGACCATCATGAGGGCATAATTATATGATGCCAGTATTATGACGTCTGGCCAACGTGATAATACTTACGTCATATAACGTGCACTTGTTGTGGGCATAGGATATCTTGGGGAGTACCTAAGAGTTTAGAATTTGAATCTCCGTTTGGATTATCTGTGATTAGTGAGACTTTAGATTCATCATATCGATGCGTATACTTTGCTTTCGTTCATTAGATATCTGATTGAGTTTGGACTCTTGTTGCATTGTGTTGACCTCCGTTATAAATCTTGAACTCTTTGTAGAGCTCTCTAATGTGATACAGTCGATTCGATTTGAAATCTTGATTCGTATTCCAGATGAACTTTCTGAATATGCACCTATCGTCCATTTTATATTGCATGGACCTTTTGATCAAGATCAACTTATTTTGTCTCTTTCTGAGAAGTTTGAAACCACCTCATTTTGATCTGAGTCATGAGAAACTTCTGGTCTGAAAATCTTTTGGGAGAACCTCCTCGATCATGAGATTGGTTGTGATGATCTTTTGCGACTTGCTACAACTCCGTTTAACTTCGCATTTCAATTTTCGAGGACGAAAATTCCTTTTTAAGAGGGGAAGAGTTGTAAAACCCCGAATTTTATATAATCTGAAAAGACAAAAATACCCTCGAAATTAAAATTTTGAGAACCTACGAAAAATCACATAAGTAACATATGTTATATCCTAAACTTCAAATATTTAAGCACCAATTAAAACCTTATGTTATATGATGTATAAAAAAAAAAGAAAAAGAAATAATATGTGTATGCCGCCCCCCTTGACCACAATATGGTCCAAGTTCTTGATTGGAAAATTAACTAATTATACATTAATATGATTGAATCCATTCCTAAAATACTCTAACCACAAATCTCGGTCCTTCTTATTCCTATATGCCGATCTTCAAAAAAAAATAAAAAATAAATAAGAAACCCTAAACTCTTCCAACAAAAGACCGGCCTCCATTCTTGAGTTGTTGCTGCTGCCGATCCAAACCCACCCCAAAGGAAGGTGTAAACTCGTTCTTAATTCATGTCTAAACCATCATAAGGTAAACATGTTCATCATTGATCCATTCGTGTCTTGATTCAAGCCCTAAAACGTTTTCTTTTTCCCTTTTGGGCTGCTGCTGTTCGACGATCAAAAGAGGAGGAGAAGACCCGTTGTGTGGTATTTGATCTTGTATATTCGCGTTCTTCGTGGTCTACAAGGGTATTGTATCGTCTTTGCTCAATTCTTGTTCTTGTCTTTTTGTTCTAATCGAATTATGGTAAATAAATAAAAAAAATCGTTACATGAAATCATAGAATTAAGAAAACCTAAAATTCATAAGATATGAATCGGCCTGGAGATTTTGTGATGAATATTTCGATTTGAATGTGTTAAGACCTGTTTTAATTGACCTATATATGTTATGGACTCACCTAGAATCGTTTGGAGTCAAGAACTAGTGAATGGAATGGCGAAAACCCTAAGTATATACATGTTAAAGTAAAACTGCTTCTGATCTGGAATCTAATCCAACTTTGAACGCCTGTAAATAATTGATAACTAGGTGTTTTTGGGAAAATTTTGAGTCTAGAATGAATTGCTATGAAAGGGCTTTCTGTAGAAATTGGTCTTGCATTTTTTGAGGTCGGGAAGGTACTTTTTATGAATTTATGAAATTGGGTGTCAAAACTGTATTTCGGGTTACGAAAATTCACCTGTAGTCTATGATTTTTAATTTGAAATCTATAAAGATTTGAGACCTAAAATTCTAGTATGTTAGTATTTGGGATATAGGTGATTTTATGGAATTTTTCCAGATTTTTATAAAATTTATTGATGGGACTTTAAACAGCTTACTTTTCATATGTCTAATATTTTCAGAAATCTGGACAACTCGAAATATAGGATTTTTAAACCATAGTTATACTTAGAAATAAATTCTGGGAAAATTTGGGTAAGTTCTTAAGATATCTTGGCACTTTTATGAATTTTTGGGAATTTTTATACTGAGTTTTTATAAGGACTAAAAATCGTGCAAAACAGGTCTGAACTAAGTGTAAAAGCTGTGAAAGAGTAAAAGTGATTAAAAAACGGTGTTGTATGTTTAAATTGTAAACTAAAGGGTGTTATGTGTTTATTTTATAACCTAAAGGGTGTAAATGGATATTTTCCTAAAACCAAAGGTCATAACTTGTAAAATCTGTAACTTGATGATATTTACATATTATACCCTAATCTTATCATAATAACACTTTGAACCCTAAATGATGAAAACTACTATATGAACCCTAAAATTTTGTAAAAGACATTATGAACCTTGAACTATGAATAAGATTGTAACACCCTAGGCAAATCCCACATCGGCTGTGGCCTGGAGAGATGCTGGGTTCATAAGATTACATTCGCCTTACAATGACACAACGCGTTTTGTGGTCTACTGCGGGTGGAGTTCTTAGGAACTGGCAGTTAAGCGTGCTCATGTGAGAGTAGTACTGGCTTGGGTGACCTGCCGGGAAGTCTTCAAATAAGGCCACAAAAACAAAGCCGTGAGCCTGCGGGCAAAGCGGACAATATTGTGGTCTGAGTAGGCGGGATGTTACGAGTGGTATCAAAGCCACTCCAGAGCCGTTCGGGATGGTGGGGCAAACCTCATCGAGGACGATGAGTCCCTGAGGGGGGGTGATTGTAACACCCTAGGCAAATCCCACATCGGCTGTGGCCTGGAGAGATGCTGGGTTCATAAGATTACATTCGCCTTACAATGACACAACGCGTTTTGTGGTCTACTGCGGGTGGAGTTCTTAGGAACTGGCAGTTAAGCGTGCTCATGTGAGAGTAGTACTGGCTTGGGTGACCTGCCGGGAAGTCTTCAAATAAGGCCACAAAAACAAAGCCGTGAGCCTGCGGGCAAAGCGGACAATATTGTGGTCTGAGTAGGCGGGATGTTACAAGTAAATTTAGGGTGGATTTGAGTAATAAATTATATTCAGGGGGTTATGTGTCATTTTGGTAATTTAATGGCTTAATATGTAATTATTGATAATTAAAGATTGAAATTGTAAGTTAAGGGACTAAATATGTAACTTTGATAACTAGAGGAACTTAATGTGTAAATTATGAATACTTGGAGGTACCTTCGTATAATATGATAAAATAAGTAACCATTGTGTAAAATTGATAAGTTAAGGGTTTAATGTGTAACTATGAATATTTGAGCGTTAAAAGTGTAACTTTTATAATAAAGGGGTATAAAGTGTAAATGGTGAATCCTTAGGGACCAAGTATGAAAATATGATGAAAGATACTTTATTTCCAGAATTAATGATTTAACTAAGTATGTTACCGCATACTTCTAAAAATGGAAACTTTCTAAAAGAGGAAACTTACCAAATATGGAAACTTACTTAAAATGGAAATTCAATTAATTAAGGATGATTAGTAATTCCCTTCTACTCCTTTAGGTGTGAAGAAGGAGAGACCTTGAGCCATTCCTATTCTGTGATTAGTTCTATTTGTGCTTCGTCATAAGGTACGGATACTCTACCCTTTTAAGAAAGGGTGTCTTATCACCTATGCCTCGATGTTGAGCTATGAACTTTGCTATGAACCTTTGCTATAACCATTTGCTATGAACCTTTTGATATGAACCTTTTCATATGACTTTGAGATTCACTTTTGACATGACCTTGAGATATGCTTTGATATGACTTTGAGATGAACCCGTTTGCATGACTTTGAGACCTGACTCTTAGTTTGATACCCGAGCCATTTTTGTACTTTCCTAGCCAGGAAGGTAACCTGGCCATGTCTGTGATGCACCACTGGCATGACTCCTGTGTGGGGGAGTGATTTCTCACACCGTCCCTTTTATATTATCTGCCGGCTATTGACTTTGAGATTGACTTTGAGTTTGGGGGGCGTATGGATTGCAATCCTAGGCATGTTTTGTTTAGTGGATTTAACTATGACTTTGAGTATGACTTTGAGGTGACTGGTGCTGTGTGCAATACACGCCTTTCACACCCCTGGGAGCTGATCACTCCACTATTATGATACATGAGGACACCCCTCATATTATCTGGTTGCCTGAGAGGTATCCCCTCTGATTGCGAGATTATGACTTTGAGATTATGATGTTGAGATTATGACTTTGAGTTTCTGGGCTCGTGGTAGATGACTATCCTATATTTCCTTTATTACTCTTTCGCTTTGATTATACCTTATGACATTCCCAGTACTTCACTATATTCTGTTTCGTTATCTTTGCTTGTATTATGTATCTGTTCACTGAGCTTTGTAAGCTCAGCCGCACGTTTTCTTTTCGTGTGCGGCAGGTTTTAGTTGGAAGATGGGTACGAGTGAAGAGACTTTTGGACTTAGAAGACTTGATAGTTTTGGCCTAGAGATGATTAGAAGTTATTCTATTGTTTGAAATTGTATTCGCTTTGTAACCTTATTATTTCTGTATTTCCTTTGTAACCCTTGAGAATCTTTGTATTACTTTTGAATGTATGCTTTGTTATATCTGATATGAAACCATTTGCGTGACATCTTTACCCTTGTCGGGTTGGGGTGTTACAAAGATCATCTGTAATACTTTGAATTGGCATACGGGAATGTTATAACTTAAAGTTACTTAAGATGGAATGAGAACTAAAATGAAACCTTACGATCATATGAAACTTATAAGACAACTTGTGCATATTTGTAGATCGGGTGAAGGGGGAGTGACCATCCATCCCTATTTCTTTCGTTGCTTTGATATTTGGTGTGCTTTATCGAGGTACAGATATTCTGACCTTTCTTTTAAGGTTTCTCATGATCTCTTTCGTATTCTGATCCGTTAGTTCTGATTCGATTGCTATGATTTCCCTTTGCTTGAACCTTCCCTGTTGATTCCATTTGATATGATGTCTGATATGAAGTTATGTTATGAAAACCTTTTCTGATTATATCTTGGAAATGTTTTTGAGAAAATCCATTTTAAAAGAGGTTTATCAATGAGGCAAAACCATTTTTATATAAATGTTACTAGTTTTTATGAAAACTATTCTTGGAAGACTAATTTTTATGAAAAACCGTTTTGAAAGAATATTTTTATGAGAATTACTTTAAAGGATCGTTTTATGAAAATAATGAATAAAGGATTGTTTAAAATGGACTTTTGATGAGAATTTTGAAATGAACTTTTGAGATGAGCATTGATTTTGAGTTTGAGTTATGATTCAGTTAAGATTTCCCAAGCCATTGCTATGTTCCCTTTGTGTGAACCTTTGATAATTGCTTCTGAGATGTTGAGATATACTTTTGATATTGCTTTTGATATGACTTTGAGATGCACCTTTTGATATATGACCTTTTGTTATGACTTTGAGACCTGACTCTTAGTTTGATACCCGAGCCATTTTCTGTTTTTCCTAGCCAGGAAGGTAACCTGGCCATGTCTGTGATGCACCACTGGCATGACTCCCGTGTGGGGGAGTGATTTCTCACACCGTCCCTTTTATATTATCTGCCATGGCTACTTAACTTTGAGATTGACTTTGAGTTTTGGGGCGTATGGATTGCAATCCTAGGTTCGTTTTGTTTAGTGGATTTAACTATGACTTTGAGTATGACTTTGAGTATGACTTTGAGGTGACTGGTGCTTGTGTGCTATACACGCCTTTCACATTTAGCTGGAGCTAGCTACTCCACTATTATGATACATGAGGACACCCCTCATATTATCTGGTTGCCTAAGAGGTATCCCCTCTGATTGTGAGACTATGACTTTGAGATGTTGACTTTGAGATTATGACTTTGAGTTTCTGGGCTCGTGGTAGATGACTATCCCATATTTCCTTTACTATTCTTTTGCATAGCTTATATCTTATGATATTCCCAGTGCTTCATATTATATTTCTGTTTCGTTATTCCTTGCTTTGTATATATATATCTGTTCACTGGGCTTTTAAAGCTCAGTCGCATTCTTTTCCTGCGGCAGGTTTTAGTTGGAAGCTGGGTATGAGTGAAGAGACTTTTGGACTTAGAAGACTTTGATAGCGTATGGATTAGAAAGGATTAGAAATAAATTTTTTTAGATTTAATAGTTATTGAAATTATCATTTGTATCTAAGACCTCAGGCCAGTTAGACTAGGTCTCAAGATATAGAACTTGTCAATATAATTTGAGAGCCTACTGAAGGCATGCTCACTAGAAGCATGGCTGCAAAACTAAGAGCAGCCTCAGCCAATGAATGCCTATTTGTGGACTTCATTTCCAAAATTGAACCTAAAAGCGTCAAAGAAGCACTTAAACATCCTAGTTGGGTTCAGGCCATGCATGATGAACTGGAACAGTTTGACAGAAACAAGGTAATGACCTTGGTCAAATGTCCTCAGGATGTTACAGTCATTGGCATGAAATGGGTGTTCAAAAACAAATCTGATGAAAATGGCATAGTCATCAAAAACAAGGCCAGATTTGTTGCCAAAGGCTACGATCAGCAAGAAGGCATTGACTATAAAGAGACATTTGCACCAGTAGCATGGATGGAAGCCATTAGGATCATCCTTGTATTTGCAACCTAAATAAACATCAAAGTTTACCAAATGGATGTAAAAAGTGCATTCTTAAATGGTTCACTGAAATAAGAAGTTTATGTTCAAAAACCTCTTGGATTTGAAAGCAGTGAGTTTCCTGACTATGTCTGCAAGCTTGACAAATCCCTTTATGGACTGAAACAAGTTCCTAGGGCATGGTATGAAACTCTTTCAGCTTTCCTCATCGAAAACAAATTTGTCAGAGGCAAGATAGACAACACATTGTTTATCTATAGGACAAATGATGATGTCATACTTGTACAAGTATATGTTGATGACATCATATTTGGCTCAACAAGCTATAAAGTTTGCAAACAGTTTGAAAAACTGATGGCAAAGAAATTTGAAATAAGCATGATGGGAGAACTCACCTACTTCCTTGGACTGCAAATCAAGCAGACTGATAAGGGTACCTCTATCAGTAAAGAGAAGTACACCAAAAGCCTACTGAAAAAGTATGAGCTCAGTGACTGTGCCTCAGTCAAAACTCCTATGGTTCCTCCTAACAACCTAGGTCCTAACCTTGCTGGTAAACCAGTCAATCAAACTCTATATAGAGGAATGATTGGGTCACGGATGTATCTACTTGCATCAAGGCCTGATATCCAATTCTCAGTCTGTTTGTGTTCCAGATATCAATCTGACCCAAGAGAATCACATCACACAGCTGTGAAAAGGATCCTCAGGTACCTAAAAGGTACTCCAAGTCTTGGATTGTACTATCCAAAATGCTTAGGCTTTGATCTCAAAGGATACTCATACTCTGACTATAATGGCTGCAACATGGATAGAAAAAGCGCCTCAGGCTCCTGCCAATTCCTTGGTGGAAAATTAGTCTGTTGGAGTGCTAAGAAGCAACAATCAGTTGCCATGTCCTCAGCAGAAGTTGAATATGTTGCAGCAGCCAGTTGTTGTGCAAATGTACTATGGATGAAAAGTCAACTCAGTGACTATGGCATCCATTATAAGATGGTTCCCATCTTTTGTGATAACACAAGTGCAATTTCTATCTCAAATAACCTTGTTCTTCATCAGAGAACCAAGCACATTGATATAAGATATCACTTCATCAAGGACCATGTCATGAATGGTGACATTGAATTACACTTCATTCCCACTGAATATGAGCTAGCTGATATCTTCACAAAACCATTGGATGAACTAACTTTCACAAGACTGAAAGCTGAATTGGGTATGTTGGATATTGAGAATCAGTCCTCTGATTGAATCCATCCAACTGAGTGTAAATTCTAGAAACCTCAATTCCCTTCCTCAATGCGTCTCTCAGTGAATAAGATCAGTAAATAACCTTCCCTGAACCCCTCACACTGAATGAAAAGTCATTCAGGGGCCTCAAGAAGACATTCAATGCTATACTTGGGCCCCCATTTCCCATTTGGCATTAAATGTCCGAGGTTGGTAACTAAATACCTATTTAATATAGGAATATATGTTCTTTTGCTTTCTGGCATGTACATCTTTGGCCCCCATTTCCCATTTGGCATTAATGCTTCTCCTCACACATAATATATATGTGATGATGTAACTCTGCAAAAACACTTTTGCAGATGGCACAACTATTCAGCTCGACTGTTGCACAAAACCCGGGAAAGTGGAGTGGTAGCATTTAATGCGGATCTCAAACGTTTATATAAAATGGTTTTCAAAATATTGAGAAAAATCCGCTTAGTGCCAAAACAATCCCTCTTCTCCACTTCCCTATAAATACCCACATACAAAATTACACACACACGCTTTAAAAGTTTTTTAATCAAACTCTTGCCCTTTTGCTTAAAAATTTATGTGTGTGTTCTTTGTCTCTAAACCCAGACCTTTTTTCTTGCAAATCCAAGACCTTTAAATGGCTACTTCTAAATCTATTACCTGCGCCCCTAATGTGGAATTCATAATGGAGGGCGTGGATTTGACCAAGAACAATGTCGTAGGGAATTTTGCCAACCCGAAAAAATTTATGGCGTATAAGGAGTTAGTAAAATATCTACAAAACTGATTCCTTTCAATGGCATTCACCAAAACACCCCCAGTCATATACCATGACTATTTAAGGGAGTTTTGGTATACAGCAGTGGCCACCAGCCCTGATGACATTAAGGACACCTTAATCATGTTCTCAGTGATGAATGGGAGAAATACCCTCTCCTTTAATTACCAAACCTTTATCAAGGCCACAGGTCTTGATTTCGCTGAGAACTTCGACCCTCAGCCCACTGAAGCAGAGGTAAAAGCCGAATTGCTTTTACTTGGGCCATATGATGACAAACATCATGAGGTGGCCCCAGGGACCCTTTTGACCAAAGCCTCTATTATAAAGACCTGGTTTCCTGCTGTCTGGAGGATCCTGGTGACCTTTGTCATTCAGGTACATGGTGGCAACAAATCCTCTATGGAGCAATTGAACACTGCTCAACAAATGATAGTGTTCAGCCTCCTGGAGGGTAGAAAAATAGATATTGGAGAGATGATCTTCAGAGACCTCATAGCCAAGCTATCAGGGAAATCTAGGCAAAGACATATGTCTTACCCTAGGTTCATTTCCTGTGTGCTTTAGGACTTATTAGGCTCCGAGTATGTTAGACCAAACATCTAGGGATCTAACCCTGATGTCTTACACAAGGAAAACTACTCGAGAGACCTCACTGAGGTGACACCAGTTGCCCTGATCACATACATGTTGATGGTCATTTAGGGCCAAGAAGCTATATCTCCTGTGCCTTCTCCTTCAAAGAAGGAGAAGAAGAAAAAGAAGGCAGGGTCCAGGAAGGTGGTTCAACCCAAACCACTTGCCACTGAGATTTCTGCCTCAAAGCCTCAAGAAAGGCAACCAACGGCCAAGCCCACTGAGACACCCACAGTTGAGACCACATTGGCCAAACAACAACCACCAACGGAGGGTACTAAGAAATCATCCTTAGTATCTTCAGGCAAACCTACTCCTTATGACTCTGCTGGCATATACAAGTCAGTGGGGTCAGGAACCATCCAACTCTCACTTCCTGATGAAGGCATTCGTCAATCATCACCTATGCCTGAGGGAGAACAGGGTCCTATATCCTTAGTAGAGCCGCACCACTCTGCTGAGAAGGGGACCCACACCCTCTCACATCCCGCTTATGGCTTTGACAAATCACAGTCAGAGTCTCAGGGAGTAACGGCCCCTAAATCTTCATCAAGGCAGCACAAACTTGGTGGAAAGGGGGGCCTCAACATACAACTTCCCGTTTACGGCTCTGAGCAATCACACTCAGGGTCTCAGGGAGAAACGGTCCCTATATCTTCATTAAGACAGTACAACCCTGATGGAAAGGGGGACCTCAACAAATCACTGCCTAGTGATGGTAATGGATAACACCCACCAGTCCCTGAAGGCACCCAAGGGGATAAAGACTCAGGGGGCATACGACTACCCGCTGATACGGAACCTACACCCCCTATGGCGAATCCAGTCTCTCAGGAACTGACCCTATGGTCCAGGCAGAGAAAACCCACTCTGTTCACCTGCAAGGGTCATGACCTGGCCACAACAAAGGTGAGCCCATTTTTGAGGGGGAGTCGGATTCCCAACAGGTTCCAACTCTGGCAGATCTTGAAATGCTGCTAAATGAAGAGTCTGAAGAGGAGATGGTTGATTTTGGAGACGAAGATATTTTTGGTGCTGGGGATGACATGGAGACTGAAACTTACAACTCTCCTTAGCACACTGAACAACCACCATCGTGTCCTCCTCCTGAGGAACAAGAACCCCACAACAACAGCACCTCATCATCATCATCATCAGGCAACTCCAAAGACTATGCTCCTGCTACTCCTCCATATTTGCAGAAGTATGACAACGTTCTTCCTCTCACTGAAAGGCAGCTGGTCAAGTTCCTTAAGAAAGCCAACACTGCCCTCTTCTGAGAGATCACTGAAGAACAATGGGATCAACATACTGAAGCAGCAGCCTCCTATGCTGACTTCAGGGCTGCTGTTGAAGCATCTTAGGGTAAACTACATCAGGTCACTGCCTTCACTGATAAACAAATCAGTGACCTGAGGACATCTCTTGATAATCTGGGTTCTGCACAAGACATGTAGTTCTACAATTTCTTGACAACTCTTAGTTCTATTCAAGAAAAATTCAAGGATGATCCTGCCCTACTCACCAAGCTGTCTGAGTTCATGGATACTCAGAAGACCACCTCCTCCAACATTTTTGAACTTCTCAAGCCACTCAAAGAGGTGGATCTTAAACCGCTCAGGTCTCAGCAAGATGAAATTCAATAGTTAGTAGCTAATACCCAGGAGTGCCTGATAAAAATCTCATCAGCCTTTGATCAGCTATCCACCAAACATAATGAGCTGATCAGTCACTATACCACCAAGGTCACTGAACTCACATATGCTCAAGTTACCATGGTAGCAGACATCTCTGCCCTGAAGAATGAGACCACTGATGTAAAGAACATGGTCTCCACCATACTGACTATTCTTCAGACTTCTCAAGTTCCATCAACTCCTTAGTCAACAGATGCTTACCCTAAAGCTCCAGCATCTGTTGAGGAGGATAAACCTGATAACCAAGTTCCTGATACTGAGGATCCAAACATCACTGAAGTAGTTCCTCTACAAAGCCTTATGCCAGGACCCTCAACCTCCTCAGCTCTTGTTGTTGTTACTACCACTCCTGTCCCAACTGAAGCAACAACAACGACTGAATTCCCAGAAGTCTCATTCAGTACACCAACTCCCACTGACAAAGGGAAGGGAATAATAGAAACTGAAGACTCTCCTCCAAAGTTGGTAAAGGCACCAAGAGAGAGGCGTCCTGACCTGGATGCACCTTTTGAAGTCACCTTAGATAACAGGAGAAAATTTGTGGGAACTAGTGAGGAAGTGGCCGCAGTCTTAGATGAACAGGATAGACTCAGGGCTGAAAGACTCAATAGGCCAGTGATTGCTAAAGGGGCCAAGGAGGTCATCAGGGAAACTGAGCAGGTTATCAGAGGGAAGAATTCCTCAAGCTTCAGGCTGATCTAATAAAAGTACATAATCTTAAGGTCAAGCTCAACAATGAAAGGAAGAGGAAGACATATGAGAAGTATCTATGGTACATGACGAAGACCAAGGGTGAAGGCACCATAACCGACATGACCATTCATAACACAAAGCCTATAAGCATTACGGTTCACAGAGGGCCAAGGAAATCTGAGAAAAACACTCCCTTCAAGTTCTCAGATTATGGGCTAAAGGAATGGGACATGATGGGGCCTATCCTAAGGAAGAAGCAAAGCAGGATCATTCCTGATCTTCTAGCTACCCTGAGCAGCAAATATGAGGAAATGGAAAGGGTAGCTAAGAGCTTGGGAATTGATTATGAGAAGGCACTTGCTTCTCATAGACTTTCAATCCCTGAACCCACTTAGAAGACTGGGAAGAAGAGGAAAGCTGTGGGACAGGAACCTGAACAATTCATAGCAGCTCTTCATTGCAACAAGACTCCTCTTCAAGGGGTCAAGTTTGTTCCCAACCAAGTCATCAAGCTTCCTGAGTATGGTATCTTCTTCATCAATGAGTTTGGCCAACAGGCCTTTCAAAGAGTCAGTGATATACACCTTATGGAAATGACAACTCTTCTGGCATACAAGCTGATGGCACTTCACGTGAAGAGCCCTGAAAATGAAGAGTTTATCAAGCTGATGGATAGGATGATGAATGAAAGACCCGACAAGGAGAAGTTGGTGTCTAAGAAGGCTAAGTTGGAGCTCATGGGAATCTTGGAAGCCCATTTGCCCACTCACACTGATAAAATACTTAGGCATAATTTATATCCAAATAGGGGGAGATTGTTGGGTCCATCAAGTACCCAAGCAGCCTGACAACAAAGATTTGAAAACAAATTAGGCCAAGTGTTAATCAACCGTGAACGCTCTCAGGTCACTGAGTGAACAGTCACTCAGTGAGTTACCTTCAGGATGCTTAGGACGAGTCTAAGAAGAAAGATTAACCATTCAGTGTGGCGGAACTCCTTGTATGTCACTTAAGCCAAAGAAGAAGGTAATGGGTTCAGTGAGTGATGAAAAGAACTCATTGAACCCTAGTCTCCTCAACCACAATAATGATTGAAGATTGAAGACTGAAGACCAAGCCTGAAGAATCTGAAGTCTGAAAGAAAGGCGGGACAAGGCGGGAGAAGTTTGAAAAGATAAAGAGAAGTCCTTATCGGGCCAAAGTCAAACTTTCCCTGAATGGCTTAAGAATAAGAACAGTGTTATCACTGACATTCGGAAAGCAGTATCAACCTATTCCCAAAATGGATTCTTGGAACTTTGACAAAATACTGTTGTATTTTGTACAGACTAGCTAGGTCATTCTTTTTGTACTTTTAGTCAAAGGTGCTCTTTTATACTTATGTATAAATAGGATCCTAAGGGAGAAAATTGGATAAGTTTTGTGCATTGAAATCTTAGACTTTCACAAAACCACTTTTCTCCTCCAAAGAGCAACCTAGTCCCTGAGATAGCTCGGTGGTTCATTTATTGTTGCCAGTCAAGTATAGCTTGAGTTTAGTGAGGAGAACATACCATACCTTGTCGTTTCAATCCCAAAGTGTTATTTCCGCTAACACTTGGGTATAGATTCTTTTGATTAATTTCTAATAAGAATTTAAACATTGAAAAACGTGTGTCTTTATCTTTAGGTTTTACTTATTTGTTTAAATTAATCAATACATTAAATCAGTTATGGAACACAATTAGATTAACTTTGTAGTTATTTCTACTTGTGTAACGGGAACAACACAGGTTGATAAGGACTTCTTCTTATTCATTCAAATATTTCTCGCCTTCTCCCGCCTATTCTTCAGTCTTCAGGTCTTCAGTCTTCAGTCTTCTGTCTTCAGTCTTTAGTTATTGAGGAGTCTTGGGGTTTAGCGAGTTATTGTCATCACTCACTAAACCCGTCACCTTCTTCTTTGGCATAAGTGCCACTCACTGAGTTTTGCCTCACTGAATGGAGAGACTTTCTTCTTATACTCATCCTAAGCATCCTGAAGGTGACTCCCTGAGCAACTGTTTACTCAGTGACTTGAATATTGTTTAAGGTCTACTAATACTTAGGTGATTTTGTATTCAAATCCTTGTTTAGGATTTCTTGGGTGCTGAATGGACCCAACAGTCTCCCCCTATTTGGATATAAATATAGCCTAAGTGTTTTGATCAGTGTAAGTGAGCAAGTGGACTTCTTCTTACACTGAAGATACTATAAAGCAGTTAAAGAACACTGATTTAGAAAAAAACATGGGCCATCATCTTATTCATCAATTACATAAGTACTATCATCTAATACAAAATGCTCAGGGTTAAGTACTCGGACTTCCTCAATCCCCATGAGCTCAAGCGTTGCTCTCTTGGATAACAACACCTGTTTGTCATGCCTCTCACTCATCATCTTGTCCATCAACTTAATGAACTAATCATTGTCAGGACTCTTCACATGGAGTGCCATCAGTTTGTATGCCAGTAGTGTTGTGGTCTCCACTAAGTGAATGTCACTAACTCTTTGAAAGCCTTGTTGACCAAATTCATCAATGAAGAAGATTCCAAACTCAGGGTGCTTGATCACCTTGTTAGGAACGAACTTGACACCTTCAGGGGGAATTCTGTTGCAGTGTAGTGCAGCAATAAAGCTTTCAGGTTCCTGCTCTATTGCTTTCCTTTTCTTCCCTGTGCTCTAATTTGGTTCAGGGATTGTGAGGCCCTGAGATGCAAGTTCCTTTTGGTGGTCAGAATGGGCCCCATCATGTCCCATTCTTTGATGCCGAATGCTGAGAACTTGAAGGGAGCATTTTTTTCATGCACTCTTGGTCCTCTTTGGATAGTTATGGCAGAGGGTTAGTGTTTGCATGAATGATCATATCAGTGATGGGACCTTCACCCTTGGTCTTGGTCATAGTCCATACATACCTTTCATAGTTCCTCCTTTTCCTTTCATTATTCAGCTTGACCTTCTAGTTGTGTTCTTTGATTAGATCAGCCTGAAGTTGTAGAAACTGTTCCCCCCTAATTTTTTGATCAGTCTCCTTGATCACTTCTTTAGACACTTCTACAATTACAAGCCTACTGAGTAACTCAGCCCTGATCTTGTCTTCATATTCCATTACAACAGCCACTTCATTATAAGTCCCTCTAAATACTTTCCCATTGTGTAAGACAAGATCAATAAGTATTGGTGCGTCAGGATCTTGTCTAACTTCCTTCTAAGCTGGTACAAGTCTGGGAGGAGAGTCTCCATATTCCTTGACCCCCTTCCCTTTGTCAGTGGGCTAAGGTGTTGAGGAGGAAGGCTCAGGAACATCGATGGTGGTTGTTGTAATTTCAGTGGTGATTTGATTTTGAGAGCTTTCAGTGATAGGAGGAACCGATGAGATCACCATAGCCATTGTGGTTCTTGATGCTGCTATTTGTTCAGCCATATAGCTTTGGATTGGTACAGCATCAGTAATTACTTCCTGGTCTTCAGAAGTTTGACCATCTTTTCTTGGCTGCCTATGTGGATCCAACTGCCTGAATAATTGTTGAACAGGTGTAGGTGTAGGCTGTGTTGGAGCAGCTTTCTCCCCCTCAATAGTTGCGATAGCTTCAGTGGAAGCAGCTGTTGGTAAAGGGGCCTAAAAAGAAGCAGACTTCAGGAACCTGAACATATCAGTTACCAGTGTTTTGATTTCACTGGTTTCATTTTTCAGGCTAGAGATGTCAGTGGTCATTGTTTCCTGAGCCAAAGAGAGAGCTGAAATCTTACTCGTGTTGCATGAGACCAGTTCATTATGCTTCTTGGTGATTTCGTCATATGATGAGGAGATGGTAGTGAGCTTAATCTCTTGATCCCTGAGTGCCTTGGAAACTGTTTCTTGATGAGTCTTGAGAGCTGGGAAGTCTACCTCCCTGAATAATGTTGGGAGTGCACTGAGATCTGCAAAGGGTAGACTTGTGAGAGTCTATGAACTCAGTAAGCTTGGTGATCAGAACAGGATCATCCTTAAACTCAGCCTAAATGGTGGTAAGAGTCTGAAGGATGGAGGCAAAATGAGTACCCTGATCAGTACCCAACTTCTCAATGGAGGTCTTCAAGTCACTGACACGTTTATCAGTGGAGGTGGTGACTTGTTTGAGATGACCTTGAGACTATTCAACAGTTGCCCTGAAGTCAGCATAAGAAGCAGCTGCTTCAGTGTGTTTTTCCCATTGTTCCTTGATGATTCCATTGAAGAGAGGAGTGTTAGACTTTCAGAGAAATTTGACCAACTGCCTTTCAGTGAGGGGAACAACATCGTCATACTTCTAAAAATATTCAGGAATTGCAGCAGCAGAGTCAGAGGAGCTTGATGATTTATGAGATGATGATGAGGATGATGATTTTTTTTGTTGTTCATCAGGAGGAGGAGATGAAGTTTGTTGCTCATTGTGCTGAGGAGAGTTGTCAGTGTGAAGTTGGTCGTTAGTGTCCATGTCTTCCCCAGCAGCGAGAACTTCATCATCCTCAAATTCAACAACTTCCTCTCTAGATTCTTTATTGATGAACATTTCTAAATCAGCAAGAGTAGGAGCCAAGGCTAAATCCGGCTCCCCCTCAGAAGAGGGCTTGCCTTCGGTGTGGTCAGGTCCTGACCCCTCCAGGAGAACAGAGTGGGTTTTCTCTGCCTGGTCCATGGAGTCAGTTCCTGAGGTATGCGCATCACCGTGGGGAGTGTAGGTTCCATATCAGTGGGTGGTTGCATGCCCCCTGAGTCTTTGTCCCCTGATGTTCCTTTAAGGACTGGTGGGTTTGAGCCAGTACCATCACTAGGAAGTGGAATGTTGAGGTCCCCCTTTCTAACAGGGTTGTGCTGCCCTGTCGAAGATATAGGGACCATGACTCCCTGAGACTCTGACTGTGATGTATCAAAGCCATAAGTGGAATGTGAGGGGGTATGGGTCCCCATCTCAGTAGGGTGGTGCTGCCCTAGCGAGGTTATAGGACCCTGTTCTCCCTCAGGCAAAGGTTGTGATATACTAATGCCTTCATCAGGATGTCAGAGTTGAATGGTTCCTGACTCCACTGACTTGTATATGTCAGTAGAGAATTTGTAAGAAGGTTTGCCCGAGGACACTGAGTGTGATTTCTCATTGCCCTCTGTTGGCATTTGTTTGGGTCAAGGTGATGTTAGGCCCTTCAGTGGGTGTCTCTTTGGGCTGGTCTTTCTTGTGCCTTCTTTTCTCAGGCTTTGAGCCAAAGGTCTCAGTGGCGAGTGGTTTGGGTTGAACCACCTTCCTGGACCCCTGTCTCTTTTTCTTCTTCTCCTTCTTGGAAGGAGAAGGCATAGGTGAAACGGAGTTAGCACCCTGAATGACTGTCAACATATATGTTGTCAGGGTGATTTATGTGACCTTAGTGGGGTCTCTTGAGTAATAGGCTTTATGTAGATATCAGGAAGAGATCCCTGTGTATTGTCCTGAACATACTCAGAGCCCAGTAAGTCTTAAAGCACACAAGAGATAAACCTGGGGTAAGACATGTGTCTTTTCCTGGTTTTGCCTGTGAGCTTGACTATGAGGTCCATGAAGATAATTTCTCCAATGTCTATCTTTTTACCTTCTAGGATACTGAACACTATCATTTGTTGAGCAGTGTTCAATTACTATGTTGAGGATTTGTTCCCACCTAGGACCTGAATGAAAAATGTCATCAGTATCCTCCAAACGGCAGGAAACCATGTTTTGATTATTGGGGCCTTAGCCAAAAGAGTCCCTCGGGCCACATCAGGGTGTTGTTTGTCATGTGGCCCAAGTAAAAGCAATTCGGCCTTTACTTCTGAGTCAGAGGGTTGTGGGGCAAAAGTATTAGTGAAGTCAAGCCTAGTGGCCTTGATAAAGGTTTTATAGTTAAGGGTTAGGTTTTTCTTCCCATTCTTCACTGTAAACTTAATGGAGGAGTCCTTGATGACATCAGGGTTGGTGACCTCTAATGTACACCAGAACTCTCTCAAGTAGTCATTGTAAATGACTGAGGGTGTGTTGGTGAAAGCCGTGGAGAGAAAACAGTTTTTAAGATACTTTACCATATCCTTATAAGCAGGAAAGTTTTTCGGATAGGCAAAGTTCCCCACGACATTGTTTTTGGTCATGTCTACGCTTTCCAATTGGAATTCCACATTTGGAGCGTAGGTGATTGCCTTAGATGTTGCCATTTAAGAGAAAAGGTCTGGTTTTGAAGGGAAAAAAAATCTGGTTTTAAGAGATAAAACATACACAAGTTTTGAGGGAAATTTGCAAGAGTTTGATTAAAATAAAATAGCGTGTGTGTTTTTCTTTGAAAGGGGTATTTATAGGGAAGTGGAGAGGGGTGTTGTTTGAAAATATTGGGTATCAAATGGTATTAATGTGTATTTTTTGAAAACAATTTTGTGAAAACCGTTTGATATCCGCATTAAATGCCACACTTCCCATTACCCATCTTTTACGCAGTTATCAAGGTGAACAGTTGCTTTTCTCTACAAAAGTGCCTTTTGTAGAGTGATGTCATCACATATAATATCAAAAGATATTATTTGTTAGAGGGAAGCATTAAATGCCTTGTGGGATTATGATGAGTGTTGAGGGGGCCCAAGACATGGATGCCAGTTAGGCAGAGACATATATTCCTTTAATTTAATATGTCCAGTTATTAACCTAGGACATTTACTAACTAAATACTTAGAGCATTTAGTTTTGCATTGAATGTCCTATTTATGTCTTGAGTTCCCTGAATGAATTTTCATTCAGTGTGATGATGTTAAGGGAATGTTATTCAGTGAGTGAGATGTTTAAGTACTCACTGAGAGTATTTACACCAGGTTGAATAAATTTAATCAGTGACCTGATTGTCAATATCCAACATGCCTAATTCTGCTTTCAGTCATGTGAAAGTAGGTTCATCCAGGGGTTTTGTGAAAATATCAGCCAACTGATATTCAGTGGGGATGAAGTGTAGTTTAATATCACCGTTAATGATGTGGTCCCTGATGAAGTGATATCTGATATCAATGTGTTTGGTTCTTTGGTGAAGTACCGGGTTGTTGGAGATAACAATTGCACTTGTGTTATCACAAAAGATGGGAACCATCTTATAATGTATGTCATAGTCACTGAGTTGACTTTTCATTCAAAGTACATTTTCACAACAACCAGCAGCAGCTACATACTCAGCTTCTGCTGAAGATATGGCCAATGATTGTTGCTTCTTAGTGCTCCAACAAACAAGTTTTCCACCAAGTAATTGACATGATCCTGAGGCACTTTTTATATCCATGTTGCAGCCATCATAGTCTGAGTCAGTGTAGCCTTTGAGATCAACACCTGAACATCTTGGATAGTACAAACCAAGGTTTGGAGTACCTTTCAGGTATCTGGTGATTCTCTTTGCAGCAATGAGATGTGACACTCTTGGATCAGACTGATATCTTGCACATAGGCAAACAACAAATTTTATATCAGGCCTTGAGGCAAGTAGATACATCAGTGATCCTATCATTCCATCGAATAAGGTTTGGTTTACTGGTTTACTAGTGAGATCGGGGCCTAGATTTGTTTGGAGGAACCATTGGAGTCTTTACTGAAGAGCAATCAGTAAGCTCATATTTTTTCAGTAGGTTCCTTGTGTATTTTTCTTGACTGATGGAGATTCCTTTGTCAGTCTGTTTGATTTGAAGTCCTAGGATGTATGTGAGGTCTCCCATCATACTCATTTCAAACTTCTTTGTCATCATTTTTTCAAACTGTTTGCAAAGTTTGCAATTTGTTGAGCCAAATATGATGTCATCTACATACACTTGGACTAAAATCACATCTCCTTTTGTTATATAGATAAACAAGGTATTGTCAATCTTTCCTCTGACAAACTTAGTTTGGATTAGGAAGGCTGAGAGAGTTTCATACCATGCCCTAGGAGCTTGTTTCAGTCCATAAAAGGCTTTGTCAAGCTTGCAGACATAGTCAGGAAACTCACTACTTTCAAATCCAGGAGGTTGTTGCACATAAACATCTTCCATGAGCTTACCATTCAGAAATGCACTTTTTACATCCATTTGGTAGACTTTAAAGTTCATGTAGGTTGCATATGCAAGGAAGATCCTGATGGCTTCCATTCTAGCAACAGGGGCAAAGGTTTCCTCATAATCAATGCCTTCTTGTTGATTGTACCCTTTGGCAACAAGTCTTGCTTTGTTCTTAATGACTGTGCCATTTTCATCAGTCTTGTTCTTGAAGACCCATTTCATGCCAATGACATAAACACCCTGAGGACATTTGACCAAGGTCATGACTTTGTTTCCGTCAAAGCTGGGATGTTTCATGGCTTCTTTGACACTCTTGGGTTCCACTTCTGAGAGGAAATCAATAAAGAGGCATTCATTTGTTGAGGATGGCTTAAGTTTAGCAGCCATGCTTCTGGTAAGCATGCTTTCAGTAGAATCACCAATGATATTCACACGTTCTATTATTTTGGATTTTTTCCAACTATCCTGAGGTCTAGGATATGAGTTAGAACTTGTGGAGGCTTGATTTGGTGGAGGAGTAGGTTCAAGGACTGAGGCTTGAGGGACTTCATGGTTTTGATTCTCAGTAAGTTCAACTTGAGCACTTTGGTCTTCTGGTTCATGAACAATAGGTTCAGTGTGACTCATCTCATTAGAGATGTGTTGAGCTTCAATGAGCTCACTGATGTTTGGATGTAGAAGGTTATGAGGGATGATGTAGTAAGAGATGTTTGCATCAGCTTGATATTGTGTGGAAGGATCACACTCAGGGTGATATTCATCAGGAGGATATCTAGATGAGTCATCAATCCCAATCTCTTCCACTGAGGTGTTTGAGAACCTGATGGCTTCAGTGCTTTCATCAAAGGTTATGTGAAATGTTTCTTCAGTTTGTTGTCTCCTAGTGTTGAATACCCTATAGGCTTTGGAGACAAGTGAGTATCCTAAGAAATATCCATCATCAGCTTTGGCATCAAATTTGCCTAAGTGATCCTTGTGATTATGAATGAACACAGGACACCCAAACACATGAAAATAGCTAATGTCAGGGATTCTTCCTTTGAATATTTCATAGGGAGTATTGAGGCAGTTTTAACTAATTCTGTTCAGAAGTGCTTTGAGAGTACTGAACCATTCAGCATTGTTCTAGCAGCCTCAATGAGTGTCCTGTTCTTCCTTTCAGCCACTCCATTTTGTTCATGATTTTAAGGAGAAGAGAAGTTTTGAGAGATTCCCTTCTCATCACAGAAACACTCAAGGTCCTGATTTTTGAACTCAGTCCCATTGTCAGTCCTGATTTGTTTGATTTTGATGTCATTTTGATTTTCAACGTTCCTGACAAAGGACAGGATTGTTTCAGCTGCCTGACTCTTCTTAGTGAGAAAGTAGACCCACGTGTATCTTGAGTATTCATCTACTATGACCAGGGTGTACTTCTCATGATGGATAGACATTGGACTGACAGGTCCAAAAAGATCCATGTGAAGAAGATGAAGGGAACTTTTGATGGAAAAATTTTGTTTAGTTTTGAAAGATGCCATGTGGTGTTTTCCCTTTTCACAAGCACAAGGGAGGGTAAGCCAAGAAAAAGGTTTATCTTTGGAAAACACAAGGGAGGGTAAGCCAAGAACTTTGTTCTGTTTGGCTAGGTTATTGATGTTTTTGAAGTTAAGATGAGAGAGTCTTTTGTGCCATAGCCAGTTGATTGTTTCACTTGCCTTTGTTAAGAGACAAGTCCCATTTTGTGTAAGGGTTGACATATCTAAGATATAGACATCTTCCCTCCTTGGGGCAATCAACACAACCTCCTTATTGGCATTAAAGATAGTTCCTCTCTTATCATCAAATTGAACTATGTATTTGGCATCACATAGTTGACTAACACTGATTAGATTGTATTTCAGACCATTGACATAAGCAATTCTTGTAAAAACTATACCATTGCAGTTTACTGAACCCTACCCTTTAGTATCACATGATGAATTATCAGCAAATACTACTTTAGGCCCTGGTTCTTCAACATATTTTTGTAGATACTGCTTCACACCAGTCATACTCCTTGACCATCCACTATCTAGATGCCAAACAGGCTCCCTGGCATGTCTATGCATAAATAGTAAACTGTGTTAGTTTTTCTTGTGAACCCACTTTTTGGTGGGCTTGGTCTTAATGGCCTTTTTGAATTGTGCAATTGAGTCATGGTCAGTGGTCTAGTGGACAGTGCTTCCACATGTTTTGCATTTGGGTGTTGAAGAGGAGTCAGTGGACTGTGAGGAATTAGTGGTGTTTCCTCTTTTGGCCTGAATGACTAAGTCATGTCCTGATGCATCATGGGAAGGGTCTCAACATATGTCACAACAGGGATACATCATACAATAATCAGAAAGATGATCATGGAATCCACAGTGTGGACATGGTTAAAAAGGCTTAGCCTTCAATCTCTTAGTTTTCTTAGATGGTAAAGCATACTTGTAAGCCTGAGCTTTGTAGCTTGCTTGAGCACTCAGAGAGGCAAGGTGAGATTTATAGTCAGAGATCCTGTGATCTTCTTGTTTGCAAATCATATAGAATAGGATTCTATAGTAATCATCAGTGGTATGATTTGTGTAATTGCATAGATCACATCTCTGTTGTGATTTAGGTGAGGATTTTGGTTTGGAGGTGCTTGAGGAAGATGATGTTTATTCCTTAAATTTGGATAAAGTGGTTTTTTCAGATGATTTTAACTTTTCACTTAGCTTCCTTACTAGTTCAGCCAACTGATCATATTTTGAGTCGGTACTATCTGTTTTTTACTTCAACAGGGACTGGAGGTGTGAAAATTTCATTAGGAACTGAGGCTTCAGCGTTTGGGATAGATGTGGCTCTTTTCAGGATTGTTCTCTCTAAACCAAATTTTTCTTTGGGAGAGTGTGGTTGGTAAACAGATGGGGTGAGATTTGAGCAAGGTGCAGCCCCCTGAAGAGCTTTCAGTGGAGGTAGTGGTGATTGAGATTCTGATTCAGACTCAGTAATGCACTCACTTTGACTGGGTTCATCAGTGACTCCAAGCAATTATTTGATAGCCTGACTTCCAGCTTCCAAAATTTTCCTAGTGTTGAAGGTAGTGTTAATACAAATATCGTCTAAAAATGTTATTTAAATTTTACGATCTTTGCTATATTTTGTTAACGATAATTATAAACTTTATTTTAGTAAAACATAAATATAGTTAAGTATTTTACATATATAGTCACAAGTCTTTCATAAACACAAAGTTAAAACATCACCTAACTAGTATATACATTTCACAAGTTCACTTTCATATACATTTTAATCTAAAAATGGAAATTTATTTTTACATCATGGCATGCATCATCTTTGAGATCTTTGGAAGATTTTGAGATCCTTGGAAGATATTGAGATCATTGGAAGATATCATGAATATATTGTTTAGATTACTACTCAAAGAATCATGGAAAGATATGGTAAATATTTTGTTTAGATTTGACAAAGATTTTCGTTGATTTTCTGTCATTCCCCACGGAACCAAACAGGTACACGGACGAAACCCTATATTTGGTTTCGTCCCATCCGTGGCTTGCTGAGGCTTTTTGCCTATAAATAGCAAGCCACTCCATATTTTTTCATCATTACTTACAAGCATAAACAACATCATATATTCTTTCATTCATATCTAACTTATTCATATTTCGTTTTAGTGAACTTCTTTGTAGCAAGAAGATCAAAGCATTACAAGCTTCAACAAAACGTTGCAAGGCTTGTTAGTTTGTCACTGTGTGAATTGTTGTTCTTCATACATCATTGTTTGTACCAAACAATCATAAATCCTCTGTAGTGATCGGTTAGTATTTTAGTCCTCAAAATACATAGTGTGACGGGAGTGGTTGTACCATTGTAAAAGAACTCGACATCTAGCTTTGTGTCGAAAATATTGTAAGCAACGCGTAAAGTTTTTCTCCGCCGGATAATGGAGCTTGTTGACTAGTGAAGAAATCTCTCGAGTTGGATACTCGAGGAGTGGAGTAGGGCAAGGAAATAGAGTCCTTGTAGACCGAACCACTATAAACACTCGTGTTCTGGTTTGATCGTTTCTCTCTTGCACTATACTTATTTGTTATTTTGTTTGCATGCATTAAGTCATTTCATACAAACATAACAAAGAAAAAGAAATTAAAAATGGTAAAATTATTCAACCCCCTCTTCTAGTTTTCCACAATTGGCATCAAGAGCTACGTTACTCAAGATTTTTTAAATTTATTGTATTTTAAAACTTGAAACGATCCATGGATTTTGAAAACTTCAAAGAAGGGCAATCTATGAAAAGACCACCACTTGTTGAACAAAATGGATTTATTTATTGGAAAAGCCGTTTTGAAACATATGTGAAATCAAAAGATATAGATCTATGGTATATAATTATAGAAGGTGATCATAAACCTATTATAAAAGGTATTGCAAGTGGTTAGGATGAGGATACTTCATTTAATCATCATAGTGATGAGCAAAAGAAGTTAATTGCAAAAAATAATGAAGCAAAAACGATGCTTTACAATGCTCTAACTAAAAAAGGAATTTAAAAGAGTCTTTATGTACAAAACCGCTAAAGAAATTTGGCAATCTTTAATAATCACTCATCAAGTAAAATATGAACAATTTAGTATTCCTGAAGATGAAATTATTGATAGTGCATTTGCTTGCTTTAATACTATTATTACTTCTCTCAAAGCACTTGATGAATCTTTTTGTAGCAAGAATTTTGTTGGGAAATTCCTTAGAGCACTTCATCCAAAATGGAGAGCAAAAGTGATGGCTATTGAAGAATCTAAAGATCTCTCAATGTTATCACTTGACGAGTGTGACAACTGGTAATTTAGAGAGCCATTTTATTACCGCATTTCAAAAAAAATTTAATGACGTAAACATTTTGAACGTGACCTTTTGGAATTATGTTGAGTTTGACTCGTATTTTGGATTATTTATATGGATTATTTTGTCGTTAAATTATTTGCATGACGTTAATTGAAGCACTACTCCGACTCTGGCACTAGGAAACCTAATAAGTCGAGTTTAAACGAGAAACGATCACGTTTTATTTTATAAACGTATTTATTATCAAACTTTATGGAAAAACATTTTTAAGACGAATGGTAACGGTTAAAAATTTATTCAGTGACGTTTAGTATTTTTCGGGAATAAAAACTAGTAACCTCAGGAAAGTATCTTAAAAATTTCTCCGCTAGTCCTTGCACCGACTCCTCAAGTGAAATTAAATAATACATAAGGACTCCCTTGCAATTTCCGGTTTATATAACCCCAAAACCCTAACCCTATTCTTATTATTACTTCATTATTTCATCTTCAACCACTCTCTCCCTCTCCTCTCTCTTTTAGCCGCCGCCGGCCACCCCTATAACACCACCACCGCCTCTCCTACAACCACACCACCACCACCAACATAACCTTCACACTCTCCTCTCTCTTTTGGTGTAGTTCACGCGCCACCCAAACACCCCAAACCTCTCGTTATTTTGCTCCACCGCCGCCAAAACCCACCCACTATCATTTCTATACTTTAAAAACATAGATCGAGTGAAGACACGGTAAGGAAACGCGTTTTTACGCGTGGGTTGACTCACCACCGAGTCAACTCGTGGTTTCTTATTATTTTTCGGGTTAAAAACAAATGGGTTTTGATATTTTCTTGTGTTTTGAACAAATAAAAATGGTTTGGTATCGATACAGGGTCGTGTGTGTCGTGTTTTGTGGTGTCATCGTGAAACCGTGAGTATAAGCTCACGGGTTTGAGCTTATTTTTGGGCTTATGATACTTGTGTTGTGATGTTTATTTATTTTATTCTTGTCGAATGATTCTTGCTCGACATCGATTCATATGAGTCGCATAATATTCTTTTGTTGATGTAATCATGGAGCCGAGAACCCTTTGGGTTCATTTGTTTTGTTTCAGCATGAAAAGCTTGAGCCGAGACCCTCATGGTTTCAGCAATGCTTCTGGAGTTTAAAACCATTTTGATACTACTCTTGTTGATATTATATTGTTGTTATTATTGTTGTCGAGCCACATCAAGAGAAAAGAGAGTCGAGACATTGTCTCGGCCGGTTAATATTATTATTTGAATTGTTTGAAAGTTTCGTGAGGAAATAAACCCGCGAAAATAATATTGAAATATTGATTGATAAAATTGGGAATCGATTGTGTGACGATTGCTAGTGGACGGGGAATAAGTTAGACGTGAGTCATAGTCGACCACGAGTGATTGAAGTTGATTGCGATAATGAGGTTTAAATTATTATATATTGTTGGAATTGGATTGATATAATAAGTCGAGAGGTCATGACTCGACTTGTGACTCGAAACAAATAGTAACTCAAAATAAAAATAAGCTTGAAACGTATGTATATATATACATATGCAACAACAAGAATCATGTGAGCGTTTTTGTATAAGAAATAAATAATAACAAGTGATATACTTGTTGGTTTATTAAAAACAAAACTAAGGTTTTATAATAAATGAGTTATTAAAAGTTTCGAGGGCACGCAAATCTGAGAGTGCTATTTATGAGAAATAATTATGTTTTGTGGTTCTAGCGCCGAGTCTTGGATTAGTTGACATTAATAAACTCGACCCACATGGTTATCGGACTTATTGGGCTGACGAGTCCAATAAGAGCCCCATAAGCAAGTCGGAAGAGATTTATTAATGGGCAATTCATACTTATGACTTACCTAGTATGATTATTGAGTTTCGGGATGATAAATTACTTGAAAGAATTGCGAGACTTATCCAGTTGACGAACTCGATAAGAATCCGACAATTCGTTCGCATAATTTATCAAATCAAAACTTAGTCATACGTCCTTGATTGCGAGTCGTTTCGATCTTTGTTGCTACGTGGCGTGAGTACACTTGAGTCATGTCATGTCACCACTACACACCCGTCGATACCAAACGCTATTAACGGATATGAGAAAGGAGATTTTGGAATTTAAAATGAAATCTACTTGGGATGGTTTAATTTTGGAAGCTTTTACGTTTGAAGACGATGCTAAGGTTAGTTTACATTATTAGGTTGTGCCAAGTCCGTGAGTGCTGATACTTGAGAGTTGCCGATTATTTTGCTTCAGTAGATCTTGTTTGTGCTTGCGTGCTTGAGGTGAGTTTCATAGCCCCACTTTTACTCTTTTAAAATGTTTATTTAACTTGAGGGAGAAAACATGCAACTCTTTTCTGGACCTGCAACTACTTTTTGATTTGCTTATGTGTTGACTAGTTAAGGGTTAGATTTGAGATAGATGTTGACTTGGTCTAGGGTAGCAATCCCTTGCTATAACCGTGATGCCTAGCTAAGAATAGATATCTGCTTACGGCCTAGACCAGGGTAGCAATCCCTTGCTATAGCCATGTTACCTGGCTAGAGTCGCTTAGGGCCCTACTTGAGATCTCGTTAAGATATTGGAATGATTTGGTTTTGGAATGATTTTGGTCTTGGAATGATTTTGGTTTTAGGAATGATTGATGGAAGTATGAAATCTATCTGCCCTTAGTCCCACATAGCAAATAACTCTATCAGGTCTACTATTAAATTCATGATTAAACCTATGAACTCACCAGCGTTAGCTGACCTTTTTAGCATGTTTTTCTCAGGTAATTGATGAGGTTTACTTTGCTTATCATTTTGGAGGCTTGGCGTATGGCATGGCTAAGGATCAACTTTCACTTTGATAATGTTATGGGGACCTAACTCATATGTTTTCTTTTTGGGCCATTCTTTAAATACTTTTGGTTGAAATGTAAACTTGAGATATGGATTTTGGAATGTTTTACGTAACAGATAATTCTATCCTATTTTTCTATGCTTGTGTCTTATACCAATTTCGTAGCACCCCGAAAGCTTGATTAAGTCTTCCGCTGAACCGAATTTTGGGGGTGTTACAGATTGGTATCAGAGCTCAAGGTTATAGAGAACTGGGTTCATTTTCTAAAACCTAGACTATAACCATTTTCAAAAATTGATCCTTGACCAAAACATGCCAGCCTGCTAAGCCGAAGCCACATGATTCGAAAACTGGAATGCTATGATTGGTTTATATTTGAGAACTGGGATATTATGGTTATATGATTGGTTTATATTTGGTATTTATATGCGGTAATTGTTTGAGCATGTTAGTATAATGCGGTATTTCTTATTGATTATTTTTGGTTATGACTGTGGTTTTCGAGACTGGCTATTTCACATGCTTATACCTACCCTATGACCGTTGTCACAGACGATGCCTTCTTTAGCTCATGATATCCATGAGGAGATTCCTACTCCTACATCCCGCTTTGGGCGGACTATGATGAAATCTGATCAGGACGATCCCTATGAGATCGTTCGACATTCGGCTTTCACATCATCATCATCATCAGTTGCTCCTATGCCACATGTTTCACCTACTACCCAGCCATCTTCACCAGCTGGTCGCTCTAGCTCCTTGCGACAGCTTACTCTACACCAGGCTTTAGCTAGAGCCCAGACTCTTCGACTCACCAGCAGCACCACTCACCTGATGAGGCGATCACCATCACCACCTATGCGTGTCACAGATCACTCTTTTCTGTCATCATCACTTGCATCATCATCTTGTAGACGACCTCGCTCACCCACTCCATCATCCCACGACTCATCGACTCCTCAGCGACGTCGTGTCAGTGACTCATACTCAGAGGGTGATGACGATGATGAGGATGAGGAGGAGGAGGAGCAGGAGGATGTTGCTCCAGATGAGGCCGCTCCACCAGATCAGGGACTTACACCCTTAGTGCACTCGCCCGAGCCAGACTCTCCCGATCACATACTCGAGCCCGATTCTCCTGAGCATTCTTTCAAGCTAGCATCACCACCTCATTCACCAGTGCCCGACAGCCCACTAGCCCCAGATACTTCATAGGAGGTTGCTTCAGAGACGGCAGCCCATGGAGAGATGGGTCAGATTTGGGGACAGATCGCCGCCCTTGAGCAGAGGATCAGTCAGATATCTGATCGACTAGTGGGGGCCTCTGCAGCTAGGTTCAGAGAGATTGAGAGAGACATGGGAGTGTTGTTTGGTAGGACCACATCTCTGAGGCGTGATCTAGTGGACTGGCGTGATGCATTCAGAGACTTACAGAGAGGACTCTTGACTGCCCGCAACACCGATAGAGCCCTTTGGCGTAGGATCGCCACATAGCAGACTTTAATTGATCAGCTTAGGAGTGACCGTGAGGCAGACCGCATTGAGATTACGTCCATGTGGACACAGATGGCAGACCTAGAGGCTGCTTTGAGAGAGATTCGCCGTGCTCATGGCTAGTTATGCTTAGATTTATGATGGTTGTACTATCTCTAAACTAAGGAGTCCTTAGTTAGAGATATTAGTGTTGTTGGCTATCTTTGTTACTTTTTGTTATCAGTATCGTCTTTGAACGATCAGTTATCTTTATCTTCCGTTGTACTTTGAGAAATTTGTTTCGTTATCAGTATTATTATGGATGGAAATTTTTGAGAAATATCGTTTTGAGCATAAATTGTTTATGATGTGAAAGGAATTGTATTCTTATTGTTATGATTAGTATTCATGTTGGTATTCAACCTTGTGATGACCACTTTCTGGTACGATGTTACATATTGCTTGAAATCTCATGACTCTTATATCTTATTATTCAGATCAATGGCTCCAAGACGATACCCCGTTAGGTCTACCCGTACAAGACCAACTGTTGTCAACACTGGTCGTCCAGGCCGTCGCCCAACTCAAAATCCTCGTGATCAGAATACCAATAATCAGAATACCAAATCAAAATACCAATAATCAGAATACCAACAATCCAACTAATGAGGAACAAAATGTGAATGATCAGGGTGTCGATGATCACACTCCACCAAACAACCCTCCTGATAATCAAGCTCTAATTGAACAACTCGTGGCTCAGCATGTTACTGAAATATTAGCTGAGTCTAATAACTCAAATACCTCTGCTGGAACTCCACCACCTGCTAGGAACCGTGGTTGCACCTATAAAGAATTTCGCACTTGTGGGCCAACTGAGTTTGGCGGAACCGAAGGGGTTGTAGTGCTCATGAGGTGGATGGAGAAAATTGAATCTGTGTTCGTTGTTAGTAACTGTAAGGAAAACACCAAGGTTAAGTATGCTACCTTCTGTTTGAAAGATGAAGCATTAACTTGGTGGAACAACTACCTTAAGTCTATTGGGAGTGAAGTGGCTTATGCTATGACATGGGATCAGTTCAAGGCCTTGTTGATTAAGACCTACTCTCCAAGGAATGAGGTTAAGAAACTGGAAATTGAATTCTGGAATCATAAGGTGAAGGGTACTGACATGACAACTTACAACCGACGTTTCCAGGAATTGTCACTACTTTGCCCCGAAATGGTTCGTACTGAGGCACTCAAGATTGAACACTACACTGATGGGTTGCCACTAGCTACTAGGAACGATGTAATTACTGCAAATCCGACTAACCTTCATGAAGCCGTCACCACAGCTCAACGTTTGATGGATTCACTAGTTCTTGAATGTTCTGAAAAGGGGAAGACGGATAAGAGGAAAAGGGAGGATCAGCCTAACGGTAATGACCACCTGAACAAGAGATAAGAAGTTGCCAAGGTTTATGCCATTGCTGACGGGGAAAAGAAGGGGTATAGTGGAAACAAACCGTACTGCAACCGTTGTAAGTGTCATCATCACGGGCAATGCAATATTGTGTGCCGAGATTGCTCAAAGATTGGACACATAGCTAAGGATTGCAAATCCAGATCCCTGAACCTGGTGCAATTAACTCAGGGAACAGACTGGAAGGCAAATGTCACTTGTTATGGATGTGGGAAGAAGGGACACTATAAGAATGAGTGTCGTGGACAGTGGAACCAAGGAAATCAGGGAAACCCAGGAAATGGAGGAAATCAGGGAAATCGAGGGACCGGAGGAAATTGGGGAAATCAAGGCGCTGGAAATCAGCAGGGAAATGTGGGAGCAGCCCAAGGAAGGGTGTATGTTATTGGGAAGGAGATCAAGGAGGACCCGAATGTTGTTACTGGTACGTTCCTTCTCAACAACCGTTATGCTTCTATATTGTTTGATACTGGTGCCGATAGGAGTTTTGTATCTACTACATTTATGCCCTTGCTCGAAAATCCCCCGACAACCTTAGGTATTGAGTACAATGTTGAGTTAGCAAATGGGAATCTTGAAAGGATAGACACTATTATTCATGGCTGTACGTTGAATTTCTTATACCATCCATTCAACATCGATCTCTTACCCGTTACCTTAGGAAGTTTCGATGTCATCATCGGCATGGATTGGTTATCCAAGTATCATGCTAATATCATCTGCGATGAGAAGATAGTTCGGGTGCCCTACGGAAAAAAAGTCTTGAACATACAAGGGGATAGGAGTGATCGTGGAGGTCCCTCCCGATTGAACATCATCTCCTGTACAAAGGCTTAGAAGTACGTAGAAAAAGGAGGTTACCTTTTCTTGGCCTAGATTTCTGAAAATAAAGGAAAGGAGAAGAACGAGAAAAAGATTGAAGACGTACCCATCGTCAGAGATTTCCCGAAAGTATTCCCAGATGACTTACCCGGAATCCCACCGGCAAGACAAGTCGAATTTCAGATTGAACTGATACCTGGAGCTGTACCTATAGCTCGAGCACCCTTCCGCCTTGCTCTTACCGAGTTAGAAGAGCTATCAAAACAGCTGGCAAAACTGTCTGAAAAAGGATTCATACGACCAAGTTCATCACCTTGGGGAGCTCCAGTATTGTTTGTAAAAAAGAAGGATGGATCCTTCCGCATGTGCATTGACTATAGAGAGCTGAACAAATTGACAGTGAAGAACCGATATCCCCTACCCAGAATCGACGATCTATTTGATCAACTTCAAGGATCGAGTGTTTACTCGAAGATTGACCTACGATCTGGGTATCACCAGCTCAGAGTTCGAGAAGAAGACATCCCAAAGACTGCGTTCCGAACTCGTTATGGACATTACGATTTCCAAGTGATGCCGTTCGGTTTAACCAACGCCCCAGCGGTATTCATGGATCTCATGAACCGCGTGTGCAAGCCCTATTTGGATAAGTTCGTGATAGTATTCATTGATGATATTCTGATCTATTCTAAGAGTAAAGAGGAGCATGAAGAGCATCTAAGACTCATCTTGGAATTACTGAAGCAAGAACAACTGTACGCAAAATTCTCGAAGTGTGAGTTTTGGATCTCTACCGTACAATTTTTGGGTCACGTGATCGACAGTCAAGGAATTCACGTGGATCTCGCAAAGATCGAGTCCATTAAAGAATGGGCCGCCCCTCAAACCCCAACTGAAGTTCGTCAATTTTTGGGTTTAGCTGGCTATTACCAAAGATTCATCGAGGGATTCTCTAAAATAGCCAAACCCCTAACTAAGCTAACCCAGAAGAACGTAAAGTACGAATGGGGAGACGATGAAGAAGAAGCTTTTCAAATGTTGAAAGAAAAGTTGTGTAGTGCACCCATCCAAGCCTTACCTGAGGGAAGCGAAGACTTCGTCGTGTACTGCGATGCTTCGCACAAAGGTTTAGGAGCTGTCCTGATGCAACGGGAGAAAGTGATAGCATATGCTTCGCGACAACTTAAGACCCATGAGAAAAACTACACAACTCATGATTTGGAACTGGGTGCAGTGGTATTCGCACTCAGAATATGGAGACATTATCTGTACGGCACAAAGTGCATTGTGTATACCGACCATAAGAGTTTGCAACACATCTTGGACCAAAAAGAGCTAAACATGAGACAGCGTCACTGGTTAGAGTTACTCAGTGATTATGATTGCGAAATTCGCTATCATCCCGGTAAAGCTAATGTAGTTGCTGATGCTTTTAGTTGAAAGAACGAATACCACCATTGCGAGTCAGATCCTTGGGAATGACTATCAGTTCGCCATTACCATCTCAGATTCTTGCAGCCCAAGCTGAAGCATTAAAAGAAGAAAACCGACCGCACTAAAATCTCCCTGGAATGATAGAAAACGAAAATGGCTTCGTAAGGCGTTCTGACGGAACCTTATGTTTTGGAGACAGAAGCTGGATACCACTTTATGGGGGAATTCGCGAGTTGATTATGCACGAGTCCCACAAATCAAAATACTCAATCCATCTCGGATCTGATAAAATGTACCAAGACCTGAAGAAACTGTATTGGTGGCCTAACATGAAGGCCGAAATAGCCCTGTATGTCAGCAAGTGCTTAACGTGTACGAGAGTGAAGGCTGAACATCAGAGACCGTCAGGGTTATTGATACAACCTGAACTCCCTGTTTGGAAATGGGAGCGAATCACCATGGACTTTATCCCTAAACTACCAAGAACCGCCAGTGGTTGTGATACTATTTGGGTAATCGTAGACCGACTCACTAAATCCGCTCACTTTCTTGCAATCAAAGAGAACGACAGTATGGATAACCTCGCTCGACTATATCTGAAAGAAGTCATTTCTCGACATGGTGTGCCAATATCGATTATTTCAGATCGAGACAGTCGTTTCACTTCAAATTTTTGGAGGTCCCTCCAAACGGCCATGGGAGTAAAACTCGATATGAGTACTGCCTATCATCCCCAAACAGACGGCCAGAGCGAGAGGACTATCCAGACATTGGATGATATGCTACGAGCTTGTGTTATCGATTTCGGAAAAGGCTGGGAGAGATACTTGCCTTTGGCCGAATTTTCCTACACTAATAGCTATCATGCCAGCATTAAGGCCGCACCTTTTGAGGCATTGTATGGCCGAAAATGCCGATCCCCGATCTGTTGGGCTGAGGTTGGTGACAGTCAACTTACTGGTCCCGAACTTGTTAGAGAAACTACTAAGAAGGTAGTTAAAATCCGTGACCGTTTGCAAGCTGCACAAAACCGACAAAAGAGCTATGCCGATAAGAGACGTAAACCTCTCGAATTCCAGGTCGAAGACAGAGTCATGTTGAAAGTCTCACCATGGAAAGGGGTGATACATTTTGGCAAGCACGGAAAGCTCAATCCTCATTACATCGGACCATTCCAAATTCTTGAAAGAATTAGACCGGTAGCCTACAGACTCGAATTACCACCAGAACTGAGTAACGTGCACAAGTGACAGCTATTGAAGAATCTAAAGATCTCTCAATGTTATCACTTGATGAATCTTTCTGTAGCAAGAATTTTGTTTGGAAATTCCTTAGAGCACTTCATCCAAAATGGAGAGCGAAAGTGACGGCTATTAAAGAATCTAAATATCTCTCAATGTTATCACTTGACGAGTGTGACAACTGGTAATTTAGGGAGCCATTTTATTACCGCATTTTAAAAAAAATTTAACGACGTAAACATTTTGAACGTGACCTTTGGGAATTATGTTGAGTTTGACTCGTATTTTGGATTATTTATATGGTTTATTTTGTCGTTAAATTATTTGCATGACGTTAATTGAAGCACTACTCCGACTCCAGCACTAGGAAACCTGATGAAGCAAAAAGTGTACCGCTTTTAAGGGGTCATTTAAGCCCTAAATCGTATTTATTTGATCAAATATTGCCCTAAATCATTCCTTTTGTCATTTTAGGTACTTTTGAGAAGAAATCTGGAAAAGGAAGCATTTTGGACGTTTTTGGAGCATAAAAGTGAAGAAAACGACAAAGTCTCAAAAATCGGCTGGAAGTTACCTTTGACGGCGTCGGGATTATGCCTGGACGGCGTCATGGCTTGGCAAAAGTGGTGGATGTGAAATTTACTCATGATAAGCCAGTGAAAATTGCATGGGAATTCTGACGGCGTCACCCTTTAATTTGATCAAGGTCGTCACGTTATAATTTAAAGAGGGACGGCGTCACGTTCATAGTCTGAGGGCGTCAAGCCTTGATAAGCCAGAATGGATTTTGGAGAGCTAAAGAGGGACGGCGTCAAGAAGGTCATCCGGGAACCCTAAAAGCGGCGAGGTGACGGCGTCAAACTCCATAACGTGACGCCGTCAGATCTAAAAATCTATATATAGTTTTGCAATTCTTTGTCATTAGTGTGGAACTTATTGGGGAACTTTGTGTGTGAAAACCCTAGGACGAATTTGGCAGCTCTTTCAAGGCTTTTTGCCTTGAGATCTTCTATGTTACATTGAAGATAAGTTATCAATTAATCATTCAATATGTCTATGTGTTGTTTGATTCTATCTTATTCTTGTCTTTTGTTTAACATGTTAGGCTAGATTTATCTTGTGTTTGCTTAGATCTAATGAAACCTAGCTATTGATTATTGGTTATTAGTGTGTTGTTAGTTGTATTGGATGATTGTTCATCTATGTTAGGCTTAAGAAAACTGGCTAACTTCCTATTCGGTAACTTGCTTGAACGTCTTAAGAAACATGAACCAATGTGTACTAAAGGTTTTTATGGTTGTATTTAATGCACAAGCGAATTCTAGTGATCCCATGTTAGGAGCTTCCTAGCCGGCTCGACATAGGAGTGAAGTAGGAGCTTGTAGAGTTGGGGAAGTACGTACGCCACCCCACGAATGGTATTAAGGAATACACCCGTCATCCACGCAACCAATACACACTAATCAACCGGTAAAAGATAGTTAGGGAGTAAGGAAATCTAAGTAAACACATTTCCCTCCACATAAGTTTTCACCAACATTTTCATTTTTGTTATTTTATTTTATTTGCATTCGTAGTAATTTGGGTTAGTTGACTAGCAACTAATTCCGCCCACTCTTTCAAACCCGAGATTTTACTTGCTTTCATAAAAATATAAAAACATAAAAAGAATCTTCTCTCACCCTTAGACCTATTAGAGTAATTTTTCATACCTAACGAACACTATTCCCTGTGGAGAACGATCAATCCCCCGTACTTACCACTACACTATACTACATCGGTCAGGTACACTGCCTGGTGGGGTTGTAAGCCTCTTGAGATCCCTCGAGAGGTAAAACCTGTTGTAAGGTTGCAAAACCACGCATCAAGTTTTTGGCGCCGCTGCCGGGGAATAGTTATTGTTTAGGTTTGAATTTTTATTTTATTAGGTCTACTCGCTAGATTCCTTTCTAGTGAGATTTTTATTTTCTTTTTCTAGGATTTTCTTTAGTCTATCTTTTTCTTTGTGTCTTTGTTCGTAAAAGAAATTTCCATTGACTCTTCCGTTCACCATTATGGAGAACGTGAATCCACTACATAATCTACCCCTTCCACTCCAAAATGACATCTTTATGTTCCGTCGACATAATGGTGAATCTTTTTCCGATACATGGACTCGTTTCAAATACTTATTAAAAATGGTCTTTCATCATGGTCTTGACTTATTGTTTCCACTTCAAATCTTTTACACTCGTATCGACCGCCAAACCCAGCAGGAGATTGAAAATATGGAAGATGGGAAAATGTGGGATTATGGTGATGAAGAGGCATGGGAAATCTTTGAGATTCTCGCCCAAAAAAGAAGTGGAACATGTGACCCAAAAAATGCAAGCCTAGACCTATTTGGTATTTGGATAAATCAATCGGAAGGTTTGTTTAGGAATGAGGTGGGTAGAGTTGAGGTACCTAAGTGCATGTCATGGTTAGGCCCTACCATAATACAAGATGAACACATTGGTGATCTTAATGTGATGGAGGATATAGTAGAGAACCCAAGCCCACCAAGTACCCCACAAGTCCTACCATCATTTGAGGCATACACACCGCCCGTGACTTACCCGGAAGAAGTAGAAGGGACTATAGGAACCCCAATTGAAGTAGAACCTTTGGAAGAAACAGAACTAGAAGAAATAGGTTTGAATACTTGTAGTCATAACCTTTCTTTTAGTTCTATGGAAGTTCCTAGTTTTGATGAACCGGAGCCTAAACCAAAACCGTTACCTAATCTTCCATCCGTAGATGTGAACTTAGGAATTGAATTAGGTCCCGATCCACCCATCAAACCATGTAGTCCGGGTAATGTTAAGATTAAGGTAGTAGACATTAAGCCTTGTAGTGAGGAAGACAATATAGGAGTGAAAAATGACCTTACATGTCTACATCACCCATTCATGATTGATCACAAGAAACATTATGGGTTTAAACCGGGTCTATTGGGTCAAGATGGATTCCCAATTAGGAGTCTCTCGAAGTTGTTAGAAAATGATCCCTTTTTAGGAGAACACTTTAACTCACCCATTGACCAAAGTGAACTAGGTAAGGTTATGATGAAAGGAGCACACCCCTTTGAGCATATAATTCATCCACCAATCTTTCCTCACGTGGCATACTCCTACCGAGCTGGCGTGTATCGCTACTATCACCCGCACTTAATCCTAAGTGTAGGGAAAACCTCCCCTATTTCCGTTAAATAAGGGTAGAGTCAGGCTCATGACTCGAACAAAAACAAGCGCTTCTTGGGAGGCAACCCAAGCTTTATTTGCTTTATTTGTTTGATTTTTTGTTTATTTAATTTTATTTGTTTCCGTATGCATTTCTTATTCTTTTTGTTTACTGTTCATGTCTCAAATATAAATTGTGAAAATGCTTTATTTTGTTTTTAACTTCGTCTTAACTACATATAAAGGTATTTTGCAAAAGATAAGTGTAAGGGAAATTTAAATCTGTTTTAAAGAACAAGATTGAACATGAACGATAACAATGAGATATAAGCATGCATATTAGTATTTGTTTGAGTCAAATGCTTGTATCGAGTCATAATGATGTTTTGCAGGATTTCCAGGAAGTAAGGTATAGAAATTTCCAAAAATTTTCCGGAAACGTAACATGAGAATTCTGTCAGATCATTTCTGATGGCGTCAGGAGTTACAACCTGACGGCGTCAGGTTTAATTTTCTGAAAATTTTTGAAGGTTTTGTTTTCATAAAAAGTTTTTATTAAATCTATAACTTATAATCTCCAGGAATCTGCAAAGTTATCATTCCACAAGCATTATATCCTTATATATAGATTTTATCCCGCCGATGTTATGCAGGTTCTCGTGTTTGTTTTCTCAGGTTTAACAGGTTATTTTGGACAAGGAAATGTTTTGGATCAAGCTTTTGGCGATGCATTAGTCATGGAGCTTCAACATTACTTTGGAAGAAGATCTAACCGTGTTACTTCATTATCCACCGAGCGAATCAGGGGAGTATTTGATTTCATTCTTTTACCTTATTTACTTTTACATCTTGTTATTTGAACATTGGGGACAATGTTCATCTTAAGTGTAAGGGGGGGGTAAAAGTACGATTAGAGAATGCTCTTACGCTTGATTTTTGTTTGTTTAATAGTAGATGTGTAATAAAACTGAGATAAATACTTGTTAGGGCAATTTTAGTACCAAATTTAAAATTTTTTACAACATTTAGGAGTGAAACTTTGGTCTTAATAAGCGTCTCATGGATAGGAGTTATATGACTAGCACAAAAACCGTACCACTAAAAAATTTTCCACCCCAAATATGTGAGGTTCGCCCCTAGAATTGGTAGGAAAAGCATTTATGCTATGATGTGTGTACCGGTAGCACTTAGATTCTAGAACTTGCGTTAGGACCATTCCGAGGCCACAAGTGAGACTACATTCGTGTAGTTAGATTTACTACGTGATAAGAGGCATTAGGATTAACCCATTGTTTTACACCTGTGTTTTTGTTATAATTACATTGGCTACATTGGTCAAGTAATTCTCCCACACCCTTTGTGTTGTACTCATTTTTAGTACACGATACCCCTAGTACACCCCTCAGAGCCTATCTTTTCGTTTCGACCTTTGAGCATTTTACTCAAAGTGAGAATTTGTTTACACCCCACTTAAATGTACACCCAAATCGCCTTAGCCTACCTTGTATGCACTCATTTTTAGTGCATTATTGTGACAACATTTGTTTAAACCCAAGTTAATTATCTAGTTGATTACATGGTTGCTAAGTCGAGTCATATCCTTGTACATATTGTTTGGGACGATTGGGACTCATGGGTAAAGTACTAGTGTAATGGAGTAATGGGGATGAACTTTATTTATTACCCCCATATGTGCTAAATATTTTAAAAGTACTCCAAGTGTTTTGATTATCTTAATTCGAGTCATTAGAATAGTAATTTGTAAAGTTATGTAAAAATTCAAGTGTAAGGGGAATGTAATGCCCCTATGATGTATTATTCTGGATGGTAGGGCAAAAGTGCATGCAAAAAAAAAAAAAAAAAAAAAAAAAAAAAAAAAAAAAAAAATCAAGAAAAAAATACAAAAAAATGAGAAAAAGAAAAGTAGAAAAAACATACGGACTACCATCCCGTTTCATTTTATGTTTGTTTTATGTTTTTGTTATTTTCTTTCATTAGCTTAAGATTGAGTCGAGTCTTGACTTAGCAACATTGTATAGTACATGTAATTGATCAAGATCTTTAACTCGCCACCAGTGAAATATCCTTTATCCAACAAAACCGTGTTTTCCTTTTCCCTACACCTAACGTTATAACCCATTTAAAAGCCCTCTTTGATAGTTTATCTTAGGTGCTTACGCCTAGTGGAGGAGGTTTTCGATCCTTTCCCAAGCCTATGGTAATCTATTTGCTATGACAGGTAGTGAGAGATATTATCCGTTTTCATTTATGAGATTTATTTTGATGACACTTGAGAGATGTGAGTATCTAAACACTACTTGTGAGGTGCTAGTTTGTAATCTCCGTGCTTATTATGATTAAAGTGGAATGAATATTTGTTGTAATTACTTTTATGTTAGCATTAAATGACCCCTAACTTGTGTTTTGATTAGAATAAAAGCGCATTTGCTTGAGGACAAGCAAATCTCAAGTGTAAGGGTATTTGATGAAGCAAAAAGTGTACCGCTTTTAAGGGGTCATTTAAGCCCTAAATCGTATTTATTTGATCAAATATTGCCCTAAATCGTTCCTTTTGTCATTTTAGGTACTTTTGAGAAGAAATCTGGAAAAGGAAGCATTTTGGACGTTTTTGGAGCATAAAAGTGAAGAAAATGACAAAGTCTCAAAAATCGGCTGGAAGTTACCTTTGACGGCGTCAGGATTATGCCTGGACGGCGTCATGGCTTGGCAAAAGTGGTGGATGTGAAATTTACTCATGATAAGCCAGTGAAAATTGCATGGGAATTCTGACGGCGTCACCCTTTAATTTGATCAAGGTCGTCACGTTATAATTTAAAGAGGGACGGCGTCACGTTCATAGTCTGAGGGCGTCAAGCCTTGATAAGCCAGAACGGATTTTGGAGAGCTAAAGAGGGACGGCGTCAAGAAGGTCATCCGGGAACCCTAAAAGCGGCAAGGTGACGGCGTCACACTCCATAACATGACGCCGTCAGATCTAAAAATCTATATATAGTTTTGCAATTCTTTGTCATTAGTGTGGAACTTATTGGGGAACTTTGTGTGTGAAAACCCTAGGACGAATTTGGCAGCTCTTTCAAGGCTTTTTGCCTTGAGATCTTCCATGTTACATTGAAGATAAGTTATCAATTAATCATTCAATATGTCTATGTGTTGTTTGATTCTATCTTATTCTTGTCTTTTGTTTAACATGTTAGGCTAGATTTATCTTGTGTTTGCTTAGATCTAATGAAACCTAGCTATTGATTATTGGTTATTAGTGTGTTGTTAGTTGTATTGGATGATTGTTCATCTATGTTAGGCTTAAGAAAACTGGCTAACTTCCTATTCGGTAACTTGCTTGAACGTCTTAAGAAACATGAACCAATGCGTACTAAAGGTTTTTATGGTTGTATTTAATGCACAAACGAATTCTAGTGATCCCATGTTAGGAGCTTCCTAGCCGGCTCGACATAGGAGTGAAGTAGGAGCTTGTAGAGTTGGGGAAGTACGTACGCCACCCCACGAATGGTATTAAGGAATACACCCGTCATCCACGCAACTAATACACACTAATCAACCGGTAAAAGATAGTTAGGGAGTAAGGAAATCTAAGTAAACACATTTCCCTCCACATAAGTTTTCACCAACATTTTCATTTTTGTTATTTTATTTTATTTGCATTCGTAGTAATTTGGGTTAGTTGACTAGCAACTAATTCCGCCCACTCTTTCAAACCCGAGATTTTACTTGCTTTCATAAAAATATAAAAACATAAAAAGAATCTTCTCTCACCCTTAGACCTATTAGAGTAATTTTTCATACCTAACGAATACTATTCCCTGTGGAGAACGATCAATCCCCCGTACTTACCACTACACTATACTACATCGGTCAGGTACACTGCCTGGTGGGGTTGTAAGCCTCTTGAGATCCCTCGAGAGGTAAAACCTGTTGTAAGGTTGCAAAACCACGCATCAGAAACCTAATAAGTCGAGTTTAAACGAGAAAGGATCACGTTTTATTTTATAAACGTATTTATTATCAAACTTTATGGAAAAACATTTTTAAGACGAATGGTAACGGTTAAAAATTTATTCGGTGACGTTTAGTATTTTTCGGGAATAAAAACTAGTAACCTCGGGAAAGTATCTTAAAAATTTCTCCGCTAGTCCTTGCACCGACTCCTCAAGTGAAATTAAATAATACATAAGGACTCCCTTGCAATTTCCGGTTTATATAACCCCAAAACCCTAACCCTATTCTTATTATTACTTCATTATTTCATCTTCAACCTTTCTCTCCCCTCCTCTCTCTTTTAGCCGCCGCTGGCCACCCCTATAACACCACCACCGCCTCTCCTACAACCACACCACCACCACCAACATAACCTTCACACTCTCCTCTCTCTTTTGGTGTAGTTCACGCGCCACCCAAACACCCCAAACCTCTCGTTATTTTGCTCCACCGCCGCCAAAACCCACCCACTATCATTTCTATACTTTAAAAACATAGATCGAGTGAAGACACGGTAAGGAAATGCGTTTTTACGCATGGGTTGACTCACCACCGAGTCAACTCGTGGTTTCTTATTATTTTTCGGGTTAAAGACAAATGGGTTTTGATATTTTCTTGTGTTTTGAACTAATAAAAATGGTTTGGTATCGATATAGGGTCGTGTGTGTCGCGTTTTGTGGTGTCATCGTGAAACCGTGAGTATAAGCTCACGGTTTGAGCTTATTTTTGGGCTTATGATACTTGTGTTGTGATGTTTATTTATTTTATTCTTGTCGAATGATTCTTGCTCGACATCGATTTATATGAGTCGAATAATATTGTTTTGTTGATGTAATCGTGGAGCCGAGAACCCTTTGGGTTCGTTTGGTTTGTTTCGGCATGAAAAGCTTGAGCCGAGACCCTCATGGTATCGGCAATGCTTGTGGTGTTTAAAACCATTTTGATACTACTCTTGTTGATATTATATTGTTGTTATTATTGTTGTCGAGCCATATCAAGAGAAAAGAGAGTCGAGACATTGTCTCGGCCGGTTAATATTATTATTTGAATTGTTTGAAAGTTCCGTTATGAAATAAACCCGCGAAAATAATATTGAAATATTGATTGATAAAAATGGGAATCGATTGTGTGACGATTGCTAGTGGACGGGGAATAAGTTTGACATGAGTCGTAGTCGACCACGAGTGATTGAAGTTGATTGCAATAATGAGGTTTAAATTATTATATATTGTTGGAATTGGATTGATATAATAAGTCAAGAGGTCATGACTCGACTTGTGACTCGAAACAAATAGTAACTCAAAATAAAAATAAGCTTGAAACGTATGTATATATATACATATGCAACAACAAGAATCACGTGAGCGTTTTTGTATAAGAAATAAATAATAACAAGTGATATACTTGTTGGTTTATTAAAAACAAAAGTAAGGTTTTATAATAAATGAGTTATTAAAAGTTTCGAGGGCACACAAATCTAAGAGTGCTATTTATGAGAAATAATTATGTTTTGTGGTTCTAGCGCCATGTCTCAGATTAGTTGACATTAATAAACCCGACCCACATGGTTATCGGACTTATTGGGCTGACGAGTCCAATAAGAGCCCCATAAGCATGTCGGAAGAGATTTATTAATGGGCAATTCATCCTTATGACTTACCTAGTATGATTATTGAGTTTCGGGATGATAAATTACTCGAAAGAATTGCGAGACTTATCCAGTTGACGAACTCGATAAAAATCCGACAATTCGTTCGCATAATTTATCAAATCAAAACTTAGTCATACGTCCTTGATTGCGAGTCATTTCGATCTTAGTTGCTACGTGGCGTGAGTACACTTAAGTCTTGTCATGTCACCACTACACACCCGTCGATACCAAACGCTAATAACGGATATGAGAAAGGAGATTTTGGAATTTAAAACGGAATCTACTTGGGATGGTTTACTTTTGGAAGCTTTTACGTTTGAAGACGATGTTAAGGTTAGTTTACATTATTAGGTTGTGCCGAGTCCGTGAGTGCTGATACTTGAGAGTTGCCGATTACTTTGCTTCAGTAGATCTTGTTTGTGCTTGCGTGCTTGAGGTGAGTTTCATAGCCCCACTTTTACTCTTTTAAAACATTTATTTAACTTGGGGGAGAAAACATGCAACTCTTTTCTGGACCTGCAACTACTTTTTGATTTGCTTATGTGTTGACTAGTTAAGGGTTAGATTTGCGGTAGATGTTGACTTAGTCTAGGGTAGCAATCCCTTGCTATAACCGTGATGCCTAGCTAAGAATAGATATCTGCTTACGGCCTAGACTAGGGTAGCAATCCCTTGCTATAGCCATGTTACCTGGCTAGAGTCGCTTAGGGCCCTACTTGAGATCTCGTTAAGATATTGGAATGATTTGGTTTTGGAATGATTTTGGTCTTGGAATGATTTTGGTTTTGGAATGATTGATGGAAGTATGAAATCTATCTGCCCTTAGTCCCACATAGCAAATAACTCTATCAGGTCTACTATTAAACTCATGATTAAACCTATGAACTCACCAGCGTTAGCTGACCTTTTTAGCATGTTTTTCTCAGGTAATTGATGAGGTTTACTTTGCTTATCATTTTGGAGGCTTGGCGTATGGCATGGTTAAGGATCAACTTTTACTCTGATAATGTTATGGGGACCAAACTCATATGTTTTCTTTTTGGACCTTTCTTTAAATACTTTTGGTTGAAATGTAAACTCGAGATATGGATTTTGGAATGTTTTACGTAACAGATAATTCTATCCTGTTTTTCTATGCTTGTGTCTTATACCAATTTCGTAGCACCCCGAAAGCTTGATTAATCTTCTGCTGAACCGAATTTTGGGGGTGTTACAACGAGCTAATTGGAAACCTCAAATTTCATGAAATGGTGATGGTGAATGATTCGGAAATTGTTAAATGCAAAAAGGGAAAGATCAAATCCATTGCCTTAAAAGCAAGAACGGAGTCAAAGTGATGATGAAGAATCTAGCTCGGGTAGTGAAGATGAAGAATATTCCATGGCCGTAAGAGATTTCAAAAAGTTCTTCTGAAGATGAGGAAAGTTTGTAAGACAACTTAAAGATGATAAGAAACCTTTCCAAAAAGATCGTGACGATAAGAAAGGGAAGATTGAAAGAAAGTGCTTTAGATGCGGTGACACAAGCCATCTCATAGGAGATTATCCAAAGCTACCTAAAAACAAAACTCAAAGAACTTTTGTGAGTGGTGCTTGGAGTGATAGCGAAAATGACAACAAGGAACCAAAGAATGACGAAATTTCTCTCATGGCTCAAGACTCAAACGAGGCACACTCTGACTCATCCTACTCTTCTATTAATGATGATACATTACAAAAAGAATATAACAAACTATGTGAACTTAGTTTAAAAATCATAAATAAAAACAAGTTTTTAAAAACTAAAAAGGAGTTTTTGGAAAATGAAGTTTATGAACTAAAAGAAAAGGCAAAATGTTTAGAAAGGAGTAAAGCCATTGACTCAGTGTGTACATCATGTCAAGAGCTAAAACAAAATTCTAAATTCAAAAGATTTGATAATAATATTTGTTGTGTGGATGAAATAATGAAAATCCAGAAATTACCATGTGATAAAAATGGATTAGGATTTATGAAATTAGGAGGTTTAGGTAGTCTAAAGAAGCAAACCGCAAACATACAAGAAACTTTTCCAACAGTCTCAGAAGCCCACGGATCAGATGGAACCAAATCTTTGGTTCCGCCTGTGGAAGAGAAAGGTTCCGTGGGTACTGTAGCAGAACATAAAGCTTGTATATCGGCTCGTATAGAGTTCGTTAAAGTCACAAAGAAATCTAAAGCTAGTTCAACTGAAACTAAACAAAAACAAGTTGTTACTATAGGAGTAGGACTTGCTAAGAATGAGTTTAGAGCTAAAACTACTCAACAAAGGCCTAAGACAACTATTCCCAAATGCCCCTTTCCAAAAAGCAACTACAACATGCAACCTAATTATCAAAATGTTTGGAACCAAAACTTTCCTAGGCATTATCAAACTCCTAACTACATGCCATGGAACTCACATCCACCATTCCCATACATGAATCAAGTTAATGGGATGTTTAACCAAAATGGACTCATGAGATATTGGGGACCAAATGCTTGAATTTTTCTATAACTTAGGTATGCTTGAAAGTCGGATTGGAACCAGAAGAGTTGATAAAAGATAGCGGTTGTTCAAGGCATATGACGGGAAACAAGAGCCTCTTATCAACCTACCAAGAATATGACGGAGGTAATGTTACTTTTGGTAGCAAGTTGAAAAGCAAAATCATCAGAAAAGGTACTATTCTCTCATGACTCTCTCTCTATAGAAAATTTTGCCCATGCTGATAATCTAGGATTCAACCTTCTTAGTATTAGTCAACTATGCTGTAAAAAGTATAACGTCCTATTTAGCGAAAACGAGAGTAAAATATTAAAAGATAGAATAACCGTCGTAAAAGGAATCTTGAAAAACAACGTATATGTCATGAAAATTGATAAAACTTCTAGAGATAAACTTTGCTTAACTTCGTTAGATGATTCCTCAAATCTTTGGCATAGACGCTTAGGCCACGCCAATATGAGACTCATTCAATCTCTATCCTCAAAAGACCTCGTTAGGAACTTACCCAAGTTGAAATATGACCAACACTTTTTTGATGCTTGCAAAATTGGAAAACAAGTTCATAGTAGCCATAAGGCTAAAAATATGGTGTCTACATCTAGGTGTTAGAATCTTTTGCATATGGATTTATTTGGTCATAGTAGATGATTATTCAAGATACACTTCGACAAAATTTTTGAAAAGTAAAAATGAAGCATTTGATCAATTTGAAATTCTTAGTAAGAAAATTCAAAACCAACTAGATAGTCATATTGTGTCAATAAGAACGGATCATGGTCGTGAATTTGATAATGAAACACAATTTGGAAATTTTTGTGATGCCAACGGCATAACACATAATTTTTTGGTTCCTCATACTCCTCAGTAAAATGGTGTTGTAGAACGTAAAAACCGGACTCTTCAAGAGATGAGTAGAACAATGCTTAATGAACAAAACATACCACAAAAGTTTTGGTGTAACGCCGTTGACACTTCAACCTACATTTTAAATAGAGAATTAATTCGACCATTTTTAAACAAAACACAACACGAAATATATAAAGGTAAAAAGCCTATGCTAGGATACTTTAAAGTGTTTGGAAGTAAATGTTTTATTTTAAACACTAAGGATTATCTCACCAAATTTGACCAAAGTCTTATAAAAGTGTATTCCTTAGATATTCTCAAAATAGCAAAGCATATATTGTTTCAAACAAAGAAACCTTAAGAGTCGAGGAATCCTTAAACGTAACATTTGACGAAAGTCCACCTCCCTCTAAGACATCACCTTTGGTAGATGATGACTTAGTTGAAAGTCAACTTGTAGAAAACGAAGAGAATATAAATAATGACAAGGAAGATGAACTATTAAACAAAGAAATTGTCAATATCAAAGAACCTAAAGGTCATCCATTAGATAGTGTTATAGGAAAAATAAATGAAAGAACCTTAAGATCACAAGTCCAAAATCAAAGCAACTTCTTTTGTTTTGTGTCAACCATTGAACCCAAAAATAACTGGAAAAAAATGGTTCTTTCGAAATAAAATGGATGAACATGGTGTAGTGTCTAGAAACAAAGCTAGGCTAGTAGCACAAGGTTATAATCAACAAGAAGGCATTGACTACGATGAAACTTTTGCTCCGGTTGCTAGGCTCGAGTCTATTAGAATTTTACTTGCATATGCATGTGCACATGATTTCAAACTTTTTCAAATGGATGTCAAAAGTGCATTTTTAAATGGCTTTATAAATGAAGAAGTATATGTCGCTCAACCTCCGGGCTTCACGGATTTTGAAAAACCAAATCATGTTTACAAACTTAAAAAGGCTTTATACGGACTTAAGTAAGCACCAAAAGCATGGTATGATTGTCACAACTCGTAATTTCAGGTCATTTTCCAAACCACGACAATTTACTATTCATGAGTTACTATTCATGATTCGCTATTCATCGATCACTATTCATCATTTCACTATTCATCATTTTTGAAGTCAGTTTGAGACTTTGAGAAGTTGTCAAAATTTTACTATTCATATGACACTATTCATTCCCAAAGGGAAATTACTATTCATGGGCATCATTAATCATGTCATAAACTTGGTTTACGGGTATTCAAATGCGCGTAACCAGTTAGGTTTAGCTGCGTATTCATGCATCATCAGTAAAGGCACATCATACAGACTAGAGTAGTCTGCATATCATCAGTAACATCATTACCATATCAGTTCATGCATGGGTTTGTGTGATTTTCATTAACGTATGCTTAATTGTTTAATTAACGTTACCACTCAGTCATTTCTACTAACATTATACCCAATACTCCCGACAATGATCCTAACACATTTTCAAGCTAATTATAATGATATAGAGATTATATTATTACTTTACCCGGTGTTTTTAAACCAATCGCTATATTTTTCGTTTGACGCTTATAACTCCGTCAGTTTACGAAATTTCAATCCGATAATCATTCTAAAACCCGATTCTTGCAAGGAACATGATTTTACAATTTTTACAACTTCGTCTTATTTCATTTCACCTCGTCATAATTCATTTCTAGTTAACTCGGTACCCGATAACACTCAATGTATACTCAAAACTAGCTAACTCTAAATAAATGAGAGACCAAAGCATTAATTAACATCAAATCTTCATCCTTTAACCCACATGTGCCGCCCCCCTCATCACCCCTAATTCTTCCAACACTTGATTGCTAAGTACCATGCATTAAATGAATTTTGGTGATTTAATTTCCAAATCCACTAACTATAACACAAAGCACAAGATCATTTACCTAAAACAAGAACTTTTCACTCTTCTTTTTCTCCTTCCTTGCTCGGCCCAACCAAGAACATCAAGAACAATCCATCAAATTTCCAAGTTAAAGTTATAATCAAGCTTCACTTACCTTCCTTGTTAAGGTTTTGTGGTTAAACCTCAAAGTTTCTTGCACATTTTCATCCAAATCAACTCAAATATTCAAGTAAGTTTCAAGAACACATTTTGATCATCTTATACTTTCATTTGATTTATATGTTTATGTATTTTCAAGTTATATTAGTTATTCATGCAAGTTTAGGACCCCATGACACCCTAAAAAGTTTAGGACCACTTTTGCACATAAACTCTCTTTAACACTAGATCTATAAGTTTCACTAATGATCTCATGAAATCCACCAAGGTTGGTGATGTTTAGGACCCCATGACACCCTAAGAAGGTGTATGGTAGGATTTGCGAACTTGTGGAGTTGATTTGAAGTGGTATGATCAAGTTTAGAACCAAGAAAATGAGTTTTTAACAATCTAAAATAGGTTCTGTCCAAAATCGTGTAAACTGGAAAACTCAGTAACTTTTGCTATATTTTGGCCTTCATATTCAGAAAGTTCTTTCAAAAACTAAACCGTGGCTGAAAGTATCACTAAAAACCGACTTATAACGAAAGAGATATAATTTTTCAAAGTTAGACGACGAAAACTAATTTTCTGAAAATTTAGTTGCTGATCGCCGAGATTCAAAGGACAAAACGAGGCATTAGATGTGATCTAGATGGCCCGATCTACTGAGATTATGTTAGTTCATGTTTATACGAATCCATGGATGTAAAGAACGTAGAAAACGAGCTTATAACGGCCGAGTTATTCACGTTTGAAGCCCGACGTACCATATTCATTTTGACAGCCCACTAATAGAAAGTGTTTTAAGTATAAAAACTAGTGTTTTTGCGAGACATAACATTGTTAGCCAATTTTCTAATTGATCGAGGCGTGTACAATCAAAAGTTAAATGAAACGACATTTATACATTGTTACAAGGTTTTCAACAACGTCGAGTTTGATCAACTAACACTTAACGTGCAATATTTCGCGACTAGTTTCACGAAGCCATTTTGGACATATTTTCACAAGTTAAGGAAAATATTAAATTGCAATGAAAACGCTACATTTTGCCAATAGAACACCAAACGAGGATCGTGGAGTACCGTTTCAACATATTTATGCGAAAAGTAGTTTATAACTTAACGAGACGTCAAAAGTGTATTTTTCGTCGATAAACGTTATTTTTAAAACTAACAAGTGGTATCGTTAACATACGTATTTGCATGTGTTGCATTGTATCATTGCTTACATTGAATTACATCATTCATAATAGGTCGTGGTTAGAGACCGAGCTTTATTTCATCATATCCATCATTGTCATTGTTGCTATATCATATCAGGTGAGTTTTCATAGCCCCGTTTTAAATTGTTTATTGATTTCTAAACTCTCGGGGGAGAATACATTGCACCATTTTCATATGCGGACCAAAGTATACAAACTCATTACATTGCTTAAGTTACATCATTGCCCAGATTAAAGTCCCCTTTTATTATCATGAACCGTTAATTGTTAGCAAGCGAGAGTGAGTGAATAGATCTATTGAGGGTGACTCCTCCGTTCGGGTTGGTAGCACCAACTGGTCAAACGAATGCATTTCATTTATGTCATATTAGAGTGATTGGCAAACACTCGGTTGGGGCATTTCATTCAGTCTAGCTTCGGGGTCATGAGCTTAGAGCTAATGTATCATTTTTATGTGGCATGGTTTTGTCATACACTTTATACTTGTGGTATCCGTACAACATTTCATTTACATAAACCTACGATCTCACCAACATTTTTGTTGACCATTTTTAGCAATGTATTTTCAGGTAATTAAGGTATCGCATGTTGGCTTGCATATGGACACATCATGGAGTGGCGGTGTCAACGCGTCTCACTTTATATTTATGCACTTATCCATCGTTTGAATTGTATGAACTTGTTTTATGAAAACTTGTTTCACCTTTTGGGACCTAGCTTTGTAACTCTGAATGTTTTTAAATAATCAAACGATGTATTTTCTAAACGACACTTTAGGTCGTTCAATATAACTGAAACTTTGGTGCTATGACCAGTCGCACCCCTGAATGTTTCATTCCGCTACAAGTCACGAAATTTGGGGGTGTGACAGATTGGTACCAGAGCAAAGGTTATAGCGTACTAGGTTGTCCATTATACCCTAGACTATAACTGCACCATCATAGCATCTCATCATTGTAGCATAAGTGCATATTCATTATATCACATGTAGTGATTGCGATTTCATACATATATCATTTCATCATAACCCGCATTGTGTAAATGTTTATTTACTTTTATTTCACATCTATTGTCACAGTGATGTCTTTGGATTCACACCCTATTGTTATCTCATCGGACTCTGAGTCAGACGATACTTCCTCACTACCCTCCATCATACTAGATTCGGTTACATCACCCTCACTACCCACTATCATTTTGTCATCTGTGGAGCCTACTCCACAATCTTCACCTGTGATGTCAGAGGCTGAGATAGAACCCTTTGAGGAGGGGGAAGTCGCACCTACCCCACCACTGTCACCTGTGATCCGTTGTGGTCCCAGAGTTGTTCCAGTTATCGAGCCAGGAGAGTTTAACCCTATGGTCGAGTTTACCGTACATATCCAGGTGGGCCGCGCATGAAGCGCACTGCTGCTAAGTGGGTTCATCGTCTCACTGTTAGGTCACCAGCTGCATTTGTATCCCTACCACCACCATCATCACTTACTTCATCTCATCCACTCCGTCGCCGCTTGACAGCGAGGAGGAGTGTGGCATTCAGTACACCATCACCATTATCACCATTACCATCCTTATCATCATTGTCTCCACCATTGCCATCCCTATCAGCACCAGTTCATCCCAGAGATCCTACTCCTATGTCAGACCTACAGCTTAAGAAGCGGGCACGTCTTGATATTCCATCACCAGATACTTCAGATGCCACAAAGACAGCACCACCCAGCAGATTCGAGGTTGGTGAGAGCTCGAGGGCTGCTGCTGACAGACTGCTTACTGCTGTTACATTTGACTCACGACTATATCAGCTTTAGGGAGAGATTGACAGGGCATTAGCTCATTTAGATGAGACCCCAGTGAGCCGTATTGAGGCTATAGAGGAGGAGGTCGAGGGATTGATCCAGGGCAGGGTTGCCATTGATGTGTCACACCAGGGTTTAGAGGCTCGTCAGTTAGAGAGTTCAAAGCATATCACCCCCTAAGGCAGGAGGTGTCGGGGTTAGTCGATAGAGCACAGATGTCCTAGGATGAGCATCATTGCCAGGCCGGTGAGTTATTTTCAGTTCAGGCTAGGATGTCTGCATCAGAGACTAGGGAGACTGATCTTCAGCTTCGAGTTCAGCACCTAGAGGAGATCGCTGTTGCTATGTCTAGGGATCTTCAGAGGATTTTCCGCAGGCTAGATGGAGCACCCGGAGGAGGTGCCTAGTGTCAGACCTTTACCATGTAGCTTGTACATTATTATCCTAGTCCCGGGGTGTGGGACATAGTTAGGACTTGTTGTCTTTTGCTTGTAGTACAAACAAATATATCAAGTGTGACTCTACTATGCAGGATTTTCGTTATGCTATTTTATGATATCGGTCTGCGTAACCGAAATTTTCATGAATTATATTCATGTGCATTGTGATTATATTTATGATGTTTCGTTGTGGTTTCATTGTATTTATACATGTTGTGGTTGTATTTATACGTGTTGTGGATGTATATACATGTTGTGGTTGTATATATTGTGTATGATGATCGTTTTCTATTGTGGATTCTCATTGTTGTTATCTTTTGTGATTGTGAAGAATTATGCCACCCAAAAGAGCCACTACTACTATGACACCAGCTGAAGTCAGAAAGCTTGTTGCTGACAGTATTGAGGCAGCATTGGTTACAGAAAGAGCTGCCGTAGCTGCAGCTGCTGCTGAAGCCGCTTCGCGGGCAGAAACCGCGGAAGTCGCAGGAACAAATACCAATGGTACAAATGGTCGTAAATGTATGTACAAAGATTTCAAGAGTGGTGATCCGGAAAAATTCAAAGGCACTGAAGGAGCCACTGACATGATCCGATGGTTTGAAAAGACAGAATCAGTATTCCTTCTATGCAACTGTCCGGAGGACAGCAAGGTTAAGTTTGCTACTAGTACACTCGTTGGGGAAGCTATGTCATAGTGGAATTCGTATGCAAAGCCCATGGGAATGGAGAATGCTCACAAGCTTACATGGGACGAATTCAAGAAGTTGCTGACAAAGAAGTTTTACCCACGAACAGAAGTGAAAAAGATGGAAACAGAGTTTTATGAGCTAGTGACAGCAGGTAATGATATTGAGGCATATATCAGGAGGTTTCAGGAATTGGCTGCATTATGTCCGACAATGGTTCCGGACACTGAGAAGCTATTAGAGAATTTCATTGGAGGATTACCTCACAACATCCGTGGAGATGTGATTTCTTTTGACCCACAAACATTGGATGAGGCAATCAGAATGTCTCAGAAACTCATGGCTCAGATAGTGAAGAAAGAAACTGCTTCAAACAGCAACAACAACAACACCAACAGTAACCGTAACTACAACAACCGTAACTCCAACAACAACTACCGAAACAACAACAACTATAACAGCAACCGAAACAATTCCAATAACAACAACAACAAAAGAAATCGGGATAACAACCAGAGTAGCAATGTTACTCAACCACCACCCAAGAGACAGGAAACTGCATAGGCCTATGTTGCAGGTCAAGTTGAGAAAAGAGGTTACAATGGTGCTTTACTCAAGTGCAACAAATGTCAAACCCATCATAACCCCAGAAATTGTCCGAATCCGTGTGGGAACTGTAAGAAGGTTGGTCATTTGACCAAGGATTGCAAGACTCCGATTGTGGTTGATAATCAGAAACCCCCAGTAACATGCTTTGGTTGTGGAGAAGTTGGACACTTCAAGAGAGAATGTCCAAAAGGAAAGAATCAGGGAAACAATAACCAAGGTGGAACAGCTAGAGGAAGAGCTTATGTCCTTGGAGGAGAAGATGTCAGGGAGGACCCGAATGTCGTTACGGGTATGTTCCTCATTAATAATCGTTATGCATCCATACTATTTGATTCAGGAGCTGATAGAAGTTTTGTTTCTACTGCATTTGCACCATTACTCAACATTGAACCAACCGCATTAGACACTCCATATCACATTGAACTAGCTAACGGTAGTTTAGTTGGTACCGACACGATCATTCGTGGTTGCACTCTCAATTTTCTCAATCACCCGTTCAATATAGATCTCATGCTAGTAGAACTTGGAAGTTTCGACATTGTCATCAGAATGGATTGGTTATCTCAACATCATGCCAGAATCATCTGTGATGAAAAAGTTGTTCATCTTCCTTATGATGGCGAAACATTGGTCGTTCGCGGAGAACGCAGTGGGACTAGACTCAGCATCATCTCGTGCATTAAAACAGAGAAATACATAAAGAAGGGTTGTTATGCATTCTTGGCTCATATCATAGAAAAGAAGTCGGAGGAGAAGCGACTTGAGGATGTGCCAACGGTTAAAGATTTTCCAGAAGTCTTTCTAGAAGACTTACCAGGACTTCCACCTACTCGCCAAGTCGAATTTCAGATTGACTTAGTGCCGGGAGCCGCACCAGTTGCGCGAGCACCTTATCGACTTGCACCCTCAGAAATGCAAGAGTTGTCGAACCAATTACAAGAACTCTTGGACAAAGGTTTCATTAGACCAAGTTCCTCGCCTTGGGGAGCGCCGATTTTGTTTGTGAAGAAGAAAGATGGATCTTTCAAAATGTGCATTGATTATCGAGAGCTAAACAAATTAACGGTGAAGAATCGTTATCCACTTCCCAGGATCGACGATTTGTTTGATCAGTTGCAAGGTTCCAGTTATTACTCCAAGATCGACTTGAGATCGGGTTACCATCAGCTTAGGGTTCGGGAGGGAGATATCCCGAAGACAGCATTCAGAACACGCTATGGCCATTATGAATTTCAGGTAATGCCGTTCGGACTAACCAACGCACCAGCTGTGTTAATGGATCTCATGAACAGGGTGTGCAAGCCATATCTAGACAAGTTTGTGATCGTATTCATTGACGATATCTTGATTTACTCAAGGAGTGAAGAAGAGCACCGAGAACACCTTAGAATAATCTTAGAGCTGCTCAAGAAAGAGAAACTGTACGCCAAATTTTTGAAGTGTGATTTTTGGATCAGAAGAGTATAATTTCTTGGTCACGTCATTGATAGTCAGGGACTACAGGTTAATCCAGCAAAGATTGAGGTAGTTAAAGACTGGGCAACACCAAAAACTCCCACAGAAGTTCGTCAATTCTTAGGACTTGCCGGATATTACAGAAGGTTCATTGAAGGGTTTTCCAAGATAGCTAAGCCACTGACCAAGTTGACTCAAAAGAACCAGGAGTACGATTGGGGAGAAAGCAAGATACCGCTTTTCAGTTATGGAAACATAAACTTTGCAGCACGCCAATTTTTTCATTGCTAGAAGGGATTGAAAACTTCGTGGTATATTGCGATGCTTCACACAAAGGACTTGGAGCAGTGCTAATGCAAAATGAGAAGGTGATAGCTTATGCATTTCGTCAGCTTAAGAAGCATGAGAAGAACTACACTACTCACAACTTAGAGTTGGGTGTCGTGGTTTTCGCACTCAAGATTTGGAGGCATTATCTTTACGGAACAAAGTGTGTAGTATTTACAGACCACAAAAGCTTACAGTACATTCTTGACCAGAAGGAACTTAACATGAGGAAACGTCGTTGGTTAGAACTACTTAGTGATTATGACAGTGAAATCAGATATCACCCAAGAAAGGCCAATGTTGTGGCAGATGCACTTAGTCGAAAAGAGAGACTTAAGCCTTTGAGAGTCAGATCATTGGGAATGACAATCATTTCACCACTACCATCAAAGATCCTTGAGGCCCAAGTTGAGGCACTCAAGGAAGAAAACCTACCAAGTGAAACACTCAAAGGAATGCAAGATAATGCAAACGGTTTAGTAAGGAGATTAGATGGAACTTATTACATCAAGGATAGAAGTTGGATACCTCTTTACGGTGGAATACGAGAGTTGATCATGCACGGATCAAACAAGTCAAATTACTCTACTCATCCAGGTTCTGATAAGATGTATCAGGATCTCAAAAAGCTTTATTGGTGGCCAAATATGAAAGCAGAGATAGATACGTATGTCAGTAAATGCCTTACTTGTGCTAAAGTGAAAGCCGAGTACCAGAAACCATCAGGATTACTGCAGCAACCAAAGATTCTCCAGTGGAAATGGGAACGCATTACAATGGACTTTGTCACCAAACTTCCCAAAACATTAGGAGGTTACGATGCTATTTGGGTAATAGTTGATAGTCTCACCAAGTCAGCTCATTTCATTCCAATCAAAGAGACTTACACTATGGATCAGCTCACCAGACTTTACGTCAAGGAAATAGTCTCAAGGCACGGTGCACCAATTTCCATCATTTCTGACAGAGACAGTCGCTTTACATCAAACTTTTGGGAGTCATTGCAAGATTCATTTGGGACTAAACTAGAATGAGTACCGCCTATCATCCTCAGACCGATGGTCAGAGCGAGAGAACGATTCAGAAATTGGAAGACATGCTCAAGGCATGTGTTATTGACTTTGGAAATGGTTGGGCTAACCATTTGCCATTGATCGAGTTCTCTTACAATAACAGTTATCATTCGAGCATAAAAGCCGTACCATTCGAGGCACTCTACGGTCGTTAGTGCAGGTCCCCAGTTTGTTGGGCCGAAGTTGGTGATGTACAACTTACTGGTCCAGAGTTGGTTCGGGAAACAACAGAAAAGATAATTCAGATTAGAGAAAGACTCCAAACACCAAGAAGCAGACATAAAAGTTACGCCGATGTTCGACGCAAACCATTAGAGTTTCAGGCTATAGACAAAGTCATGTTGAAGGTCTCGCCTTGGAAGGGCGTGATACGATTCGGGAAACGCTGGAAGTTGAACCCGCGATACATAAGGCCATTTAAGATCTTGGAGAGAATCGGTCCGATAGCATACAGGCTTGAGCTTCCGTCAGAGCTCAGCCATGTACATAACACGTTTCATGTCTCAAACCTCAAGAAATGTCTTTCAGACGAAACGCTTGTGATTCCATTGGAAGAAATTCAGATCGATGATAAGCTTAACTTTGTGGAAGAACCAGCAGAAATCATGGACCGAGAGGTCAAACAGTTGAAACAAAGTTGAATTCCGATCGTCAAATTTCGCTGGAATTCTCGCAGAGGTCCTGAGTTTACTTGGGAACGGGAAGACCAGATGCGACTCAAATACCTACATCTTTTCACCGAGACCACTCCAGAGACCAACATCAGCTGAATTCAGGGACTGAATTCCTTTTAGGGTGGTCGACTGTCACAACTCGTAATTTCAGGTCATTTTTCAAACCTCGACAATTTACTATTCATGAGTTACTATTCATCATTCACTATTTACCAATCACTATTCATCATTTCACTATTCATCATTTTTTAGGTCAGTTTGAAACTTTGAGAATTCGTCAAAATTTTTACTATTCACATGACACTATTCATTCCCGAAGGGAAATCACTATTCATGGGCATCATTCATCATGTCGTAAACTTGGTTTACGGGTATTCAAATGCGCGTAACCAGTTAGGTTTAGCTGCGTATTCATGCATCATCAGTAAAGGCACATCATACAGACTAGAGTAGTCTGCATATCATCAGTAACATCATTACCATATCAGTTCATGCATGGGTTTGTGTGATTTTCATTAACGTATGCTTAATTGTTTAATTAACGTTACCACTCAGTCATTTCTACTAACATTATACCCAATACTCCCGACAATGATCCTAACACATTTTCAAGCTAATTATAATGATATAGAGATTATATTATTACTTTACCCGGTGTTTTAAAACCAATCGCTATATTTTTTGTTTGACGCTTATAACTCCGTCGGTTTACGAAATTTCAATCCGATAATCATTCTGACACCCGATTCTTGCAAGGAACATGATTTTACAATTTTAACAACTTCTTCGTATTTCATTTCACCTCGTCATAATTCATTTCTAGTTAACTAGGTACCCGATAACACTCAATGTATACTCAAAACTAGCTAATTCTAAATAAATGGGAGACCAAAGCATTAATTAACATCAAATCTTCATCCTTTAACCCACATGTGCCGCCCCCTCATCACCCCTAATTCTTCCAACACTTGATTGCTAAGTACCATGCATTAAATGAATTTTGGTGATTTAATTTCCATATCCACTAACTATAACACATAGCACAAGATCATTTAGCTAAAACAAGAACTTTTATCTCTTCTTTTTCTCCTTCCTTGCTCGGCCCAACCAAGAACATCAAGAACAATCCATCAAATTTCCAAGTTAAAGTTATAATCAAGCTTCATTTACCTTCCTTGTTAAGGTTTTGTGATTAAACCTCAAAGTTTCTTGCACATTTTCATCCAAATCAACTCAAATATTCAAGTAAGTTTCAAGAACACATTTTGATCATCTTATACTTTCATTTGATTCATATGTTTATGTATTTTCAAGTTATATTAGTTATTCATGCAAGTTACTTATGTTTTAGATACCACTTTTGCACATAAACTCTCTTTAACACTAGATCTATAAGTTTCACTAATGATCTCATGAAATCCACCAAGGTTGGTAATGTTTAGGACCCCATGACACCCTAAGAAGGTGTATGGTAGGATTTGCGAACTTGTGGAGTTGATTTGAAGTGGTATGATCAAGTTTAGAACCAAGAAAATGAGTTTTTAACAATCTAAAATAGGTTCTGTCCAAAATCGTGTAAACTGGAAAACTCAGTAACTTTTGTGTTAGGAATATAAATATTCAGATGAAGGCTCGGTCACCCCGAGCATCTAATTAGCATTTCTATAGCTCGTAGGCTTATCTATATTATCTTAGTATTATTAGTATTAGTATTAGTATTAGTCGTATCTATATTTGTGGAGTGGGTCGGGGCTTTCCCCACTGTCAGCTCGCTCCACAGTCCGCTAGGGACATAATATGTAGTAGTATATATATCCCTTCCCACACATGGGAAGGGTTGGACCTTTTCACTTAATCTAATACACATTTGTTTCTCTCACTAAAAGGCTCCCACTTCTCTCTAAAACTTCTCTTCTATTCGATCCAAACAACCCTCAAACAAGTGATTCATGTATTGTGAATACCCTACAATTGGTATCAAGAGCCATGGTTAGGTCCATGAGAGTTGGTATTCACGAATTTGTGTAGTTTGTGAGGTGTTTATACTTGGTTCGGTTTGTAGTTTTCAAGATCTTTCTTGTTCGGTTTGATTAGTTGCATACGGTTCATTTTTTTGTTTTTGTTTAGTGATTAGAGGTTGTTTTATACTGGATTTGTGTAGTTCTTTAAGTTTTTCTTGGTTAGATTTGTTTAGATTTGTAGTTTTTAAGGTTTTAGTTCGGTTTGTTCAAGTAGCATAAATTTCATCATTGTACTTTGTTTAGTGTTTAGAAGTTGGTTTTCTTTGTACTTTCTAGCTTAAGAATAGTATTAGAGTGGTATTTAGTGCTTGGATTCACAGATCTAAGAACGGTGTGGTGATTTTGAGAAAATTCGTGGGTTGTAGTTGGGTTGTTCTTGGCAGCGGTTTGTCCATTTTGGTCGACTTTTGGACTCGGTTTGTGTCAATCTTGGACACGGTTTGTCCTTTTTACTCGTTTAGGCAAAAGGACAAAAGGCAGTGATAGTGACGTGCCTGGGAGTTTGTGCCTACTCGGTTTGTCCCTACTGCGCGTACTCGGTTTGTCCCTGCTTTGCATACTCGGTTTGTGTAGACTCGGTTTGTCTCAGAGAAATTTACTCGGTTTGTACCTACTCGGTTTGTCCCAACTGCGTGCATACTCGGTTTGTGTAGACTCGGTTTGTCTCAGAGAAATTTACTCGGTTTGTACCTACTCGGTTTGTCCCAACTGCGTGCACTCGGTTTGTGTAGACTCGGTTTGTCCCTAAAGAATTCTACTCGGTTTGTCCCATCTGTGTGTACTCGGCTTGTGTAGACTCGGTTTGTCTCCGAAGAATTTACTCGGTTAGTGTCTACTCGGTTTGTCTCAGCTTCGTTGACTCGGTTTGTATCTGTTGAATCTACTCGGTTTGTCTCTCAAACTTGTATGCGGTTTGTGTCTTGGTGATTTTAGAAATTCCCGCGAAAGATTCAATTTCTCGGTTAAATCACAAGATCTGTAAAATCCCGTAGTTACTATGGCTACCACATCAAGTACATCATCAGATGATATTCAAGAAGCAGGATCTGATACTCGTCCACCTATGCTAGATAGGACGGATTATGAGTCTTGGGCACAACGAATAAGACTTTACTGCTTGGGAAAAGAAAATGGTGTTAATATTCTTAAGTCAATTGACGAAGGACCCTATCAGATGGGCACCACCAGAGATGTTGTTACAACTGGTGAAGATGGGACTGTAACTTTGGGCATTGATAGACCTAGAAACTATAATGATCTTAATGAAGAAGAAAAGAAGAGGTATGATGCTGATATTAGAGCCTCAAACATAGTCATTCAAGGTCTTCCAAAGGATGTATACAAGCTCATCAATTTTAACACTGAAGCCAAGGCTGTGTGGGACAACGTTAAAATGTTGTTGGCAGGGTCAGAACTCACAAAGGAAGATCGTGAGTCACAGCTGTATGATGAGTTCGAGCATTTCAAAATGAACCCAGGAGAGAATATCACAGATTACTATGTAAGATTTCATAAGTTGGTGAATGATATGAGGATGATCAGAATGACTATGCCCAACATCCAACTTAACTCAAAGTTTGTGAACAACATGACTCCTGAATGGGACAGATTTGTTACTGCCGTCAAACTCAACAAAGGTTTAAGGGATACTAACTATGAACAGCTGTATGCTTACCTACAACAACATGAGAAGCATGCTCTCTATGATCGGGTGCTGAGAGAAAAGTTGAATCCTTCAACTACAAATGATCCACTGGCATTCATGACAAACATACAACCAACAATCCAATCATCATCCAATCCAAGATATCACCAACTTCACTCACAAGCACCTGCCATGAGTTCACAACTTGACTCAGGCTACTCTCAGACCGACAAAATGATTGACAACCTCACCAATCAAGTATCTCTACTGGTTCAACAGTTTCAAGCATCACTCCCTCAGACCAACAATCAGTTAAGGAATTCTTCCAACCCACGCAATCTAGCAATGGTGGAGGATGGGAAAATTGTGGTTCAGAATGTGCAAGGGAGAGCTGGTAGAAACATGGGTCGAGGTTATGTGCAGAATAGAGCAGGGAATGCCAATCAGGGGCAAGGAAAACAGATCAAGTGTTACAACTGTGGGGGGCTTGGACACATTGCTAGAAACTGCAATCAGCCGAAACGTCCTCAGAACTCAGATTACTTCAAAGACAAGATGCTGTTAATGCAAGCTCAAGAGAATGGAGCTGTATTGGATGAGGAAGAGTTATTGTTCTTGGCAGGAGATGGAGGAAATACTTTTGATGAAGATGTGGATGAGAAACCTGTTCAGGATCTAGCACTTAATGATCCTAACATCTTCAAGGCAGATGACTGTGATGCATTTGACTCTGATGTGGATGATGAACCTACTGCTCAAACCATCTTCATGGCTAACTTGTCTTCCCTAGCCTCATCTCATCAAGCTAGTCCTTCTAATGCATCCGTGATATCTGAGGTACTAAAAATTTATGACACATATAATATTGTCGAGGGACAACAGATTCCCGAAGAAGTACATCAGGCAGTTGTTTATGACTCAAATGATGTTGATATGGAAAATAGCAATATTGTTTCATATGAACAGTATTTAAATAGCAACAACTCTCCTGATGTATCAAATGGTGAATCCTTTGTCAATAATGATGTGTGTGCTATGAGTAATGTATGTGCCTTAGATAATGCGAGTAATGTAAATAATGCATGTGTGTACCATGAGAACCAATTGCCTGTCCCTGATAATAACTTGATCACTAGACTTAACATCTATAAAGAACAAGTTGCTATGTATGAACAGCGTGCTAAGTTTGAGCTTAATGATCGTGAGCAGAAATTAGAAGGTCAAATGAGTACACTTATTAAAGAGTCTAGAGTGCGAGAAGAAACATTAAAAATAGAGTTAAGTTCTTTGAAAAGTCAGCTAGAACAGTCTGTCAAACAGAAACAGGAAGCACAAAAGTGTATAACAACACTTAAGCAAGAATTCAAACAAAAAGAAACAACTCTTTTAAATGATTTCTCTAAACTCAAGACATTAAAAAATAAGCTTGAAGATAAGTTGTACACACAAGATCAAACCATACAAACTGCTCAAATGATTCATAAGCACAGAAAGTTGAGTGATAAGCATAGTAAAATCATGATAGGTGAACCAAAGTCAACCATCCTTAAGGGCATGCAAGTACTTCAACCAGCCCTATATGATGGTAATGTGATGATTAAGCCTATTCATGACCAACCTGAGCATATCTACACTGACGAAGAGGATGAGTTAAGTGATAAAACGAAGAAAAAAATGAATGCGAAAATGAGGGATCCCGAGTGCATAGCCAGACGAATAATAATCAAACCCCATGATTATTATGAGGAAAATCGTTTGACTGTGTTTGCTCCTCAAAAGAAGTTAACACCTGAACAAATATTTTGGAAACAAGATAGTGAAAAACTTAAGGAAGATAAACTTAAGGCCAACACCCCCCTCATTAGAAAAGTTGTGTCCATAACGGTGTATCCTCCCAATACACCTAGGAATCTGGTGCCTTTGTCTCTTCCCACTGAATGCAAAACTTATATTAGCTTATATGTGCTTTGGCAACTATTTGCTGATTTTGATAAAACATGTAAGAAGAGAATCACACCAACCGGCATTACTGAGGGGGAAAGGTGTTTTGAACATGCAAAAACGTGTTACTTAACTGAGGTCATGCCATTCTTTAAACTACTTAAAGAACATTTTGAAGGGTTGCAAACTGCCCTTAAAGTCGAAATAAAAGAAATGGAAGTAGTATTTAAAGACATGGAAAAAGAGGTGAATGAATATGCAATAGAGCTTAAGAGTCGAGAGATTGAAAGAAAAAACATACTCATTACTAACGACAACTTGATTGCTAGATGTATTGCACAAGATGTATTTTACACTGTTTCTGATTCTGCATTGTCTGCTTGTCAATTTAATGAGTATGCTAGTGCGTTGAATGTCACTCAGAATCGTGTTGTTGAGCTTGAGGGGGAGAATTTAAAACTGCTTGAAAAAATTCAAAATGATGACCATGATAACATGGTTAAACGTTTTTCAAAATTGGAAGTTGAACACCTTAATTTACAATTGAAATATCAACATTTAAATGAGAAACATAAGATATCGAATGACAAGACATCCTTGGATGCTCCTGAATTTGATACTTATTTTGAATTAAGCAAACGAGATGATACAATTCAAGCTCACACGAACACGATTCGACTGCTGAGGGCCCAAATTGCCCAACTGAAATCCAACAAGTGTGAAGTATATGGCACCAATAAACCTTCGTCTTCAGATTCTCAGAATTTTCAATATCAAAACACCATAAATAAGTTACATTATGAAAATGAGTGTTATCGAGAAGAAAATTCAAAGGTTAAACAACATTTCAAAGAGTTATATGATTCTATTAAAGTTACAAGAAGCAATCACAATGATCAAATAACTTCTTTGACAAATGAAATTGAGAGTCTGAAGGCTCGGGTGAAAGGTAAAATGCCATGCACCACTTGTAATTGTGATGCACCAAAGGCTAATGTTAGTAAAAAGTATGATGTTGATGTTGGGCGTATTCCGTTTAAGCTTAGAAATAACAGCCTTGCCCATCAAACATATCTCGATCATCTTAGAGAGGGCCTTGACACACTTCGTGAGGTAGTTGAAGAGGATAGAAATGATAAGCCACTTGATCAAGCAGTTGTCTATGCATGTAAACTCACGAAAAGAATTCAGGAAAACTTAGAATATGCCATAGGCTCAATTCCTAAGTTTAGAGGCCATAGAGATAGATTTGTTGCATCATCATCCAATGTTGTGAACAAGCATGTAGCCTTTGATCTACCACCCAAAACATCAGAACCCAACACATCATTAACAGGAAGGCATGTGACTGAAAAACAAACTAATGTTACCTTCGATGCTTCTACAGGAGTAAAAAGTGTCACCCAAGCTAGCGGGTCAAGGTCTAGAGGAAATGAAAGAAAGGATATGACTGCGCCAGCTAAGAATGATCACTTGAAGAATGTAGAAGTCCAACCTAGGAACAATAAGTTTACAATGAGTAGGATGAATCGTGTTGATTCTAGTATCAAAAGTACTGTAATTAATTCGAATTCTAATGCTATCTGTAAAACATGCGACAATTGTTTAATTTCTGCTAATCATGATGAATGTGTTGTGTCTTTTCTGATGTCTTCTGCATCATCCCATGTTAAGAATGGTAGGATAACTGAAACATGCAAAAAGGTTTGGACAGCAACAGGAAAAACATTTGCTAGCGTAGGCTATCAATGGAGACCCACTGGAAGGAAATTCAATTTAGGAAAACAGTGCACGTTACCTAAAATGAATAAGCATAAAATGGAGAATGTTAAGGAATGGAGACCCACTGGAAGGAAGTTCAATTTAGGAAAACACAGATCATTATCTAAAATGAATATGCATAAAATTGTGATGAATAAGGAATGGAGACCAACTGGTAGAATCTTGCCTTTAGAATCACAATGCCTTCCATCTAGGTCTTGTCCTATCTCTAGTTCTGTCTCCTCAGTAAAGACAGTAGAATCTGTGAAATCTGTGGCTCCTGAATTTGTATGTGCTGACCAAATGGAACCCAATTGCACTTGGGGATCCACATTTTTCAGTTATCCATTGTTGTCTGGTTTCAAATGCAGGTCGTACAAATCGTCCTGTGGTATTTGGACTCAGGCTGCTCAAAACATATGACTGGGGATCGCTCACGGCTCAAGAACTCCGTGAAAAAGTTTATCGGGACAGTTAGATTTGGGAACGACCATTTTGGAGCTATTATGGGTTATGGAGATTATGTGTTTGGTAACAGTGTAATCTCAAGGGTATATTATGTGGAAGGACTGGGACACAACCTGTTTTCTGTGGGTCAATTTTGTGATTCAGATCTGGAAGTGGCTTTCAGAAAGCATACATGTTTCGTCAGAGAATTGGATGGTTTAGATCTCCTCAAGGGCAGTCGGGGCACCAATCTATACACCATTTCAATTGAAGAAATGTTGAAGTCCTCTCCCATATGCTTGCTCTCTAAAGCCTCTAAAACAAAATCATGGCTGTGGCATCGTCGTTTGAACCATTTGAACTTCGGTACCATAAACAATCTTTCCCGTAAAGATCTTGTTAGAGGGATGCCCAGACTGAAGTATGAGAAAGACCATCTCTGCTCTGCATGTCAACTGGGCAAAAGCAAGAAACAAACCCACAAACCTAAAACCATCAACACCAACTTGGAAGTTCTTCATACCCTCCACATGGACTTGTGCGGTCCAATGAGAATACAAACCATTAATGGAAAGAAGTACGTTCTGGTAGTAGTAGATGACTATTCTCGGTTCACATGGGTAAAGTTTTTGAGAACCAAGGACGAAACTCCTGAGGTTATCATTAAACTGATAAAACAGCTGCAAGTAAGGCTCGATAAAACTGTCAGAATCATCCGCACAGATAATGGTACGGAGTTTGTTAACCAACAACTCCGTAATTTCTATGAAAGTATTGGCATCACGCATCAGAAAAGTATCCCTCGCACCCCTCAACAGAACGGGGTGGTTGAACGAAGGAACCGTACTCTGGTGGAGGCTGCAAGAACTATGCTTATATTTTCAAAGACCCCGATGTTTCTCTGGGCAGAGGCTATTGCAACAGCATGTTACACTCAAAACCGATCCCTAATTCATCCAGTTCATGAGAAGACTCCCTTCGAGTTAATTCATAACAAGAAACCAGATCTTTCCTTTCTACGTGTGTTTGGTGCACTCTGCTATCCAACTAACGATAGTCAAGACTTGGGAAAGTTAAGAGCTAAAGCAGATATAGGTATTTTCGTTGGATACGCACCAGATAGTAAAGGGTATCGAATCTACAATAAAAGAACCCGTAAAATCATGGAAACCATTCATGTTACGTTCGATGAGCTGAGTGAGCTACCTGTTTCAGGACAAATCAGTTCTGGACCAGATCTTCACCTTTTGTCTCCTGGACCCATTAGTTCAGGACTTGTACAGAATTCCACGCCTGCAGATTCCTATGTGCCACCTACATGTGAGGAGTTGAAGAAGTTATTCGATCCTATGTTTGATGAATACTTTGAGCCGATGAATGGAAACATCCCAAGTGAACCAGCTATAATTCCTATGAATGAGGTTCAAGCCCCACAAGGTTCAGAAGGTCCTGCAGCTACAGTATCAGTCAGTCACAATGCTCCTGCTGCCAGTCAATCGCCTTCGTCATCAAACACTCAAACTTCTCCAGTAATGCAAGAATCTTCAGATAATAATTCTTTGGAAGTTAATCCTTTTGCTCCTGTTGAGGAGGCTCCTTTTGAAAACATATTTGCTCCTGAACATTCATCAGACACATCCTTACCTGAGGAACACAGCACTGCTACTTCTGTTCATAACCATCAACCTCACGACCATCTCAGGAAATGGACCAGTGATCATCCAATCGACAACATCATAGGCAATCCCTCACGTCCAGTATCCACACGTAATCAACTAGCCACTGATGCACTATGGTGCTTCTTCAATTCAGTACTGTCTAAAGTCGAACCAAAAGATGCCAAAGAAGCAATGACTAAAGATTGCTGGTTCCAGGCTATGCAGGATGAAATCCATGAATTTGATCGACTTGAAGTATGGGAATTAGTGCCTCCTCCGGAGCGTGCAATGATAATTGCTTTAAAGTGGATCTTCAAAGTGAAGCTTGACGAGTATGGTGATGTCCTAAAGAACAAGGCACGGCTAGTTGCTAAAGGGTTTAGACAAGAAGAGGGCATTGATTTTGAAGAATCGTTTGCTCCGGTTGCTAGAATTGAAGCTATAAGAATCTTCCTGGCAAATGCTGCGAGTCGTAATATGATAGTCTACCAGATGGATGTCAAAACAGCTTTCTTGAATGGTGACTTAAAGGAAGAAGTTTATGTGAGTCAACCTGAGGGATTCGTGGATGCTGAACACCCTACTCATGTTTACCGCTTGAAGAAGGCTCTTTATGGGCTAAAACAGGCGCCAAGGGCATGGTACGATACATTGTCCAAGTTCCTCCTAGCGAACAGATTCTCCAAGGGTGTTGTTGATCCCACACTATTCACCAGGAAGTCAAGAAACCATCTACTGCTAGTTCAGATATATGTAGATGATATCATCTTTGCTTCAACTGATCCTAGTGAATGTGATAGTTTTTCAAAGGAGATGAATTCCAAATTCCAAATGTCCATGATGGGACAAATGTCATTCTTCTTAGGACTACAAGTATCTCAGAGTCCCGGAGGCATATTCATCAATCAATCCAAATACGCCAACGAGATCTTGAAAAAATTTGGATTCTATTCAAGTGAACCTGTTGACACTCCCATGGTTGATAGAACGAAGCTGGATGAAGATCCTTCAGGGATTCCAGTAGATATAACACAGTATCGAAGCATGATTGGATCTTTGATGTACATCACGGCTAGCAGACCAGATCTTCTGTTTGCTGTGTGTATGTGTGCTCGGTATCAATCCAGACCAACCAAGAAGCATGTTGAAGCAGTGAAAAGGATATTTCGATATCTTCAAGGCACGGTTCATATGGGTCTCTGGTATCCTAAGGACACGGCAATGGAGTTAACGGCTTACGCGGATGCTGATCATGCGGGATGTCAAGACACTCGTCGAAGTACTTCAGGAGGAGCTCAGTTTTTAGGGGAAAAGTTGGTTAGTTGGTCTTCTAAGAAGCAGATGAGTACTTCCATATCATCTACTGAAGCTGAGTACATTGCTATGTCTGCTTGCTGTGCTCAAATCCTTTGGATGCGGTCACAGCTTTCGGACTATGGATTCTCATACAACAAAATTCCCCTATATTGTGACAACAAAAGCGCCATTGCTCTTTGTTGTAACAATGTTCAGCACTCCAGGTCAAAACACATCGACATCAGGCATCACTTCATCAGGGAACAAGTGGAAAAAGGAATTGTGGAACTATACTTTGTGAGGACAGAATTTCAGCTAGCTGACATCTTCACCAAGGCCCTCCCAAGAGAAAGGTTTCAGTTTATTCTCCCACGCCTTGGCATGAAAAGCATGACTCCTGAAACCCTCAAGTGTCTTCAGGATGAAAAGGAGGAGTAAAGGATTGTCTTCTTGTATCCTTGTACATAGTTGTATATATCTTAAATCAAAAAGAAAAATACAAAAATATAAAATCTATAAAAACCATAAAAATCGAAAAATCAGAAAATACAAAAATAGTCCTACCTAGGCATGTCTTCTGTTTATCGATAACATTTACGGATCTAGAAATGTCATTCAACAATGGCACGGATTTTTAAATGAAGCTCGAGCAGAAGTTATACTAATCAGTTAAAACATGTCTTAGTGGCTTGCTATTACTTTAGATAGCAACCCGCGCTTCAAACTGAGGAAAGCACGTCGCCAAAAAGACGGCTGTTCCTCCAACTGGGTGATGTTCACCTGGGCATGGATTACTTTATATCCATGTTTCTCCGACTTGATGTACGTTTCAGTGCATCACTTCGTATATAAGAAGAGAAGTCTTCTTTTCATCAAGATTCTCTATCTTGTTTGATTATTCAAGAGAGTCTTGATGTTACACAAGGTGGTAAATTGAACTAAATTTTCACAAATGTCTGTCACTCAATTGAATGACTAAAGCTCTCTTAACGGAAAACGGGTCATTAATTGAGGGGGAGCATATTTGTTCAAATTTCCGACACCTTGCCAAATTTGTGCAAACATCAACAGTGACACTCTCTCGCTGTTTCAAGGGGAGCATAGTATGCTCCAAAATCAGAATACATTTAAACCTGACCACATTTTCTCCCAAATTTTTCTAAATGTATTTAAATCAATTGAGATCACAAATCTCAAATGGTTTGAAATTTTTGATCGGGGGAGAGAATGTGATTTAAATAGGAAATTCTGATAAAATGTGATGATTTGAAAGTTAATGTATGCTCTCCCGTATGTGCTAAAAACATTTTGTATATCAAGGCACATATTGAGGGGGAGCAAATGGTTTTAACAAAACAAAAAGGATTGGGCATCTCATGCGAGTGTGACTCAGACATAACAAATGAATTGACGATAGCTAAAGTCAGTAGTCGAAAGGATATGTCCTGGACGGGTAATAATTTCAAGCCAGTTTATCTGGTGATGTAAGCGTGTCTCGCAAAGGACGTGTCTGAGTAGAATGTACCGATGTCGAGCGATCTTCCTTGAATGTGATCTGGACGGGTAATAATTTCAAGCTAGTTTACTAGTGATGTAAGCGTGTCTCGCGATGATCATGTTCTTGGAAAATCAATCAATTCAAAAGTGCGAGCTTCACCTGACATGTGCAAATTTATAAAACAATCAACAGAGCACATGTTGAGGGGGAGCATTTGAAAAATATAAAACTCTCAAGTGTTTGCAAAAAGGTGTTTCAGAATCATGAACACTTTGAGAGATTTTTCAAAGATTTGGTTTATGGCAATCGTGGAAGTACACCAAAGACCGACCATTTTAATTAATGCATGGAGTTATAAGGATGGTTAGGTTAGGCTCAAGTTCCCACGATCCTGCCAGAGCCGGAGGGATCTACCCAGGGACAATCCACTAGTTAGTGTAGAAGTCCTTAGGTATGATTAAAAAAAAAAAAAAAAAAAAGGAGAAAAGTGTGATTAAGGGAAGAGTGCCGACTGAGATGGAGCTAACACTGGAATAAACCCAACAAGGTGTTAGTTATGAAGTCTCGGTATGCACTGAAGGGGTTGAAGAATGAAAAAGAATTGTAAAGATAAAGGGTGAAAAGAAATAGCCCTCCTTACAACTTAGGCAGAAACCGGGTCAATACATATGATGTCAGAATCACTTAGTTGATTGCTGGCATTGAAGACAAAGTATCATGGACCCAGTGATACGCTGCACAACCCTCCCTAGCCACTCAAGGTCCCTCAAAGGATTCTTGTTTCAATTGTCACGGAGTTCAATACATTCCTATCGTCTCTCTCACTCCGAGTTAGATGATATTGAATAGGTGGCAATCCTCTCCAGCCTCCGCTCACTAAATCAAAACGCACTATCGAGTCTAGAGCCACGAGATGCATAATAAGATCTCATAGGGACACGAATTATTTCTACACTGGGTGTTCAACATTAAGGACACCAGTTGTAATCTTAAGAGTCCTACGCAGATCTTAGCAATTTGCCAGAACATTTATGAGAGAATTTACTTATGTAATTCTCAATGATTGAATGGAAATTCCTGCCAGGGTCAACATCAAGCAGCCCTGAAAGCAGGTCACTTCGGTAATTCCTCGTGGATTACGCTTAGTGGTCGCGGCGGTTTCAACCGGTCTACAGTCGTGGAGTGATCTCCAGCGACTCACCTAATCGCTGATTTACTACGGTAAAATCTTAGAAAACTCTCTGTGAGTTTTCGATTAGGAACGGTCTTGGTAAGGATTAGAGATAGGTTTCACAATATGCTGTTGACTATCTCGAAGTCCAAACTTGTAAGTACCGGTCGAATTATTGCTAACTGTCGTATGCAGGAACTTCTGGCGATTGTAGCAGTGGAATGCTGTAGCTGGTTGCTGTTGTAGCTGGTTGCAGAAAAGATGCCAATCCATCACCACATGTTCACACCACATCATCATCAAAGAAGTCATGATCACCCTAAAAGACCTTCAACACAGCTTCTGCTAACTCTGATGCTGAAGATCATGACCCCATATCGTGTGAGCATGTCGGCTCGAAGCATATCACATCACAAGGAAACATACTGCTGAAAGATGACTCAGAGACAAAAGTTGGATGTTAATGTTGAAGAATACTCAAAGATCATCCAAGACGATCAAAGGTCATCACAAGATCACTGCTGAAAGCACAAAGTTACAAGATTTTGAAGAATCAAAGACTACGAGCTATAAAGACAAGTTCAGAAGAAAGAATGCTAGAATTCGAATTATTATTTCCGGGGTGACCTCCCTTAGGGGGAGATTGTTAGGAATATAAATATTCAGATGAAGGCTCGGTCACCCCGAGCATCTAATTAGCATTTCTATAGCTCGTAGGCTTATCTATATTATCTTAGTATTATTAGTATTAGTATTAGTAGTAGTCGTATCTATATTTGTGGAGTGGGTCGGGGCTTTCCCCACTGTCAGCTCGCTCCACAGTCCGCTAGGGACATAATATGTAGTAGTATATATATCCCTTCCCACACATGGGAAGGGTTGGACCTTTTCACTTAATCTAATACACATTTGTTTCTCTCACTAAAAGGCTCCCACTTCTCTCTAAAACTTCTCTTCTATTCGATCCAAACAACCCTCAAACAAGTGATTCATGTATTGTGAATACCCTACATTTTGCTATATTTTGGCCTTCATATTCAGAAATTTCTTTCAAAAACGAAACAGTGGCCGCAAGAATCACTAAAAACCGACTTATAACGAAGGAGATATGATTCTTCAAAGTTAGACGACGAAAACTAATTTTCTGAAAATTTAGTTGCTGATCGCCGAGATTCGAAGGACAAAACGAGGTGTTAGACGTGATCTAGATGACCCGATCTACTGAGATTATGTTAGTTCATGTTTATACGAAGCCGTGGATGTAAAGAACGTAGAAAACGAGCTTATAACGGCCGAGTTATTCACGTTTGAAGCCCGACGTACCATATTCATTTTGACAGCCCACTAATAGAAAGTGTTTTAAGTATAAAAACTAGTGTTTTTGCGAGACATAACATTGTTAGCCAATTTTCTAATTGATCGAGGCGTGTACAATCAAAAGTTAAATGAAACTACATTTATACATTGTTACAAGGTTTTCAAAAACGTCGAGTTTGATCAACTAACACTTAACGTGCAATATTTCGCGACTAGTTTCACGAAGCCATTTTGGACATTTTTCACATGTTAAGGAAAATATTAAATTGCGATGAAAACGCTACATTTTGCCAATAGAACACCAAACGAGGATCGTGGAGTACCGTTTCAACATATTTACGTGAAAAGTAGTTTATAACTTAACGAGACATCAAAAGTGTATTTTTCGTCGATAAACGTTATTTTCAAAACTAACAAGTGGTATCGTTAACATACGTATTTGGATGTGTTGCATTGTATCATTGCTTACATTGAATCACATCATTCATAATAGATCACGGTTAGAGACCGAGCTTTATTTCATCATATCCATCATTGTCATTGTTGCTAGATCATATCAGGTGAGTTTTCATAGCCCCGTTTTAAATTGTTTATTGATTTTTAAACTCTCGGGGGAGAATACATTGCACCATTTTCATATGCGGACCAAAGTATACAAACTCATTACATTTCTTAAGTTACATCATTGCCCAGATTAAAGTCCCCTTTTATTATCATGAACCGTTAATTGTTAGCAAGCGAGAGTGAGTGAATAGATCTATTGAGAGTGACTCCTCCGTTCGGGTTGGTAGCACCAACTGGTCAAACGAACGCATTTCATTTATGTCATATTAGAGTGATTGGCAAACACTCGGTTAGGGCATTTCATTCAGTCTAGCTTCGGGGTCATGAGCTTAGAGCTAATGTATCATTTTTATGTGGCATGGTTTTGTCATACACTTTATACTTGTGGTATCCGTACAACATTTCATTTACATAAACCTATGATCTCACCAACATTTTTGTTGACCATTTTTAGCAATGTATTTTCAGGTAATTAAGGTATCGCATGTTGGATAGCATATGGACACATCATGGAGTCGCGGTGTCGGCGCGTCTCACTTTATATTTTATGCACTTATCCATCGTTTGAATTGTATGAACTTGTTTTATGAAAACTTGTTTCACCTTTTGGGACCTAGCTTTGTAACTCTGAATGTTTTTAAATAATCAAACGATATATTTTCTAAATTACACTTTAGGTCGTTCAATATAATTGCAACTTTGGTGCTATGAGCAGTCGCGCCCCTGAATGTTTCATTTTGCTGCAAGTCATGAAATTTGGGGGTGTGACAATGATCAACTTAAAACATTCTTAGTTGACCATAAGTACACCATGGGTTTAGTAGATAACACTTTCTACACCAAGAAAAAGGATTCACATATTATCATTGTCCAAATATATGTGGATGACATCATATTCGGATCAACTTGTCAAGAGTTATGTGACGATTTCTCAAAAATCATGCATGACGAGTTTGAGATGAGTATGATGGGAGAACTAAACTTTTTCTTAGGTCTTCAAATAAAGCAATTAGAAGATGGGATATTCTTTAACCAATCTAAATACATAAAAGACATGCTTAAAAAATTTGGTCTTGAAGACTCTAAACCTATTAAAACGCCTATGTCCTCAAAAACCAAACTCACCAAGGATGAAGAAGGTGAATCCATAGATAACACTAAATATAGAGGAATGATTGGTAGTCTACTTTATCTCACGGCTAGTAGACCCGACATTATGTTTAGTGTTTATGTATGTGCTCGCTTTCAAGAAGATCCAAAAACATCACATCTTGAAGCCGTAAAATGGATTTTTAGATATATAAAAGGTACTACACATCTAGGATTATGGTATCACTAAGGAACGGGAGTAAAAACCATTGTGTATGCCGACTCGGACCATGCCGGTGACTATGTTGATAGAAAAAGCAAAAGTGGTGTTTGTACTTTTGTTGGACATTGTCTTACCTCATGGTTCTCTAAGAAACAAATGGCTCTCGCTATCTCAACAACCGATGCCAAATATGTATCATCCAAAAAAGCATGTCAACAAGCTCTTTAGATGGAGCAAGCTCTTATCGACTACGGAATTCAACTTAACGACATCTCCAATTTTTCGACAACAAAGGAGCTATCGATCTCAGCAAAAATCCAGTTCAACATGCTCAAACTAAACACATCGAAATCCGTCATCATTTCCTTCGCAACAATGTTCAAAAAGGAAACATCTCTATCGAGAAAGTATCCTTAGAAGATAACATTGCCGATATTCTAACTAAACCTCTTAAACGTGAGCCATTCAATCTTCTTGGACTTGGACTAGGACTAATGTAACCTAATTTGTTTTGAACATTAGCTTAAACCTTCGTTTGCTCAAAACGAAAAAATTGACTAAAACATGTTCTGTCCCCACGAAACCAAACGACATAAGGGACGGGACCCTAGATTTGGTTCCGTCCCATCCGTGGTTCCCTGGGTCAGAATAATTCCAGTATTAAACAAACACCCCTCTTTCACATAACCATAACACACAAACTACCCAAACTCATACCACACTCAAAATTAAAGCCTTTTCTTCACCTAATCTAAGCCCTAATCAACATTGTAAGTTTCCTTACTACTTTTCTTCTCTCAATTCTGAGTCTAGGACTTCAAATATATGCGTTAAAACAAAACTTGGGGATTATGCATTTTCTTAAGTAGATCATGCAGTACATTTGTAAATTACATAACCAATCATGTTTCCCTCAGTTAGGAATTGCATCTTGTAAGACATTATCACGATTTGCTAAAAACCCCATGTCAAATTTTTGTAAAAATCTTCTCACAATTAGGACAAATAATTTTTCACATTGTTCATACAAATAAAAACGTTACTTTTAAAACATCATTTGCATAATGTCTCTTAAATGCTAAAGGAAGTACATAACTAATATGTATTTTCGGGTACATTCAATCGAAGCTACATTAAATTAGGAGCGTTTGGGTTATCTCTCATTTTGTTACAAAATTTGCTAAAATAAATTCTTTTTATGTATTAAAAGGAGTCGAGATAATCGCACCTCCACATTGTCCTTATATAGGCACACACTAGAACATTATATCCAAATTCTCGTTAGTTTCAACTAAAGTATGTAATTTTTGTATCTAGGATCATTCATGCCTCCCGCAACACATTATGATCACAAAGACACTCTCAAATACATTCCCAAACATCATAAGACTAAGGGCCTTACTCCCGCACAATTCAAAATCTTCAAAGCTCTAGAAAAACGTTTATAGCTCGAGATTGGTTAGATCTCATCTAGGGATTAAACAATAATAATGAATAAACAAGATGCACAGCGGAATATAGTAAGAACATCATTATTATTGAAACAAGGTTTCTTCGTCATCATCTTTAACAACTACTAACAAATAAACCCTAGGCGTCCATTGTAGGAACTTGACGCCTAGACACACGCACACCTTTCCTGGATGTTACATCTCTAACATCTGTATTCTAAAATATACGCCCCATCTCTTTATATAATAGAGATTAGGGTTAAAAAGATATTTAACATTTAACATAATAAGTCCTTCATCTTTGTCTTCATAAGTTTCCTTCATCTTTCATGTTTTGTCAATATCAACTCGAATTAAATTCCCAACAATCTTCCCATAGTTGATAATGACAAAACTAACTATATGAAAGATCTCGACTTCCCCTTAATCCATGTTATATCACAAAGGCTCTACAAGTTGCAAATCTTCAATGTAAATATTCTTCCCCTTTTTGTCATAATCAATTAGGGGACAAAAATATGCATATTTGATCTTCATAACCACGCACCAGTATCATACTTCAAATCTAGTCTTCCAGTGTCTTGAATTGCCCTCCATGAACGAACACCAAAATGCTTTCTTTTATAAATGAACTCAAGACAGAAAAATCCCAAATCTTCAGTAATAATACCAACGAGCAATTATAAAAACCTTCATCTCGATGTAGCATACAAATGGTTAATCATTTTAACAATAAGCTTCCCCTGAAACCCATATGTTAAACATTTGTTGAATCTTTGATTCTGTAAGCTTTATGTAATGATGAAGAAAACTAACCATTACTAATTTGATGCTGAAGTAGAATAACCCAACAATGTGTCTTATATCTTGTACTAAATCTGACTTCGAACGTATACCCCAACCGATGTATAAGGAAACCGCAATCTCTTGACAATAAACACTGAGCACAATAACGTAACTCCTTCAAGTGTTTGTCAATTCGTAGTCACCACTTGAACGAACAATCAAGTTACCTCCTGCTAAAACTTATGATAAAACACAAACCCGAATAATTCCACTTCATATTCAAATAAGTAACAAATAACCTTCTTCGTCAATGAGAATAAATAAAGAACGAGCCTTAAATCTTTTAAGAACCGTAACCAAAATCCAAACATCAAATCCTCTGTGTGTGTCTTCCCCGTGTGTGTGTGTGTTGGAACCAACCTGTTTCAAATATCCAATCAACAATATACGCTTCCCCTCACGTTTGTAATCTCAGACCAACTAAATTAGCACAACAGTAGAAACACTTCAACTCTTTATGTGTTAATGGCGATCCAAGAATAAAACTGTTTCTATGCATGAAAAGAATATCATAGACCTTTGATTGAGCATGAACAGAATATCATGCCATAAATAAAACTTTCCATCACCGACCCATTATGTAAAGTTAAGAATAAAAAATAATCAAGCCCTAGCATGATCACTGTATGCACCATCCCATGACATGTTAATCAGTTATAGCACCATCCCATTATCCATGCATATGTCTTCATAGCTTGCATAAGAAAATAATACCATGCACCGTCCAACATTTCCCATCAATTATTGAAAGAAATATATTAATGTCACCATCCCATGATATATCTAATCAATAACATATGATTAAATAAACCGACCCATGATAGATAACATGATCATCGACAAATCATGAAATATTATCCAATGTTGCCTCTTCATGTATACTATCTTCCATGCATCTTACCAATCAGATTATAAACATGACAATGTAAATCAGTATCATGCAAAAGTCGACAAACAAAGCATTATGAGAATCCAAAGAAGTATCATGCCTGAACACCAACCAAAAACAGCATGTAATCTGCTCTTGTGCGTGCATAGCCAGTTGCCTTCCATACCAGTATCATATGAGGCAACAAGAATCCATTGAACCCATAATATAAAAAACATGAAGTAGGGTTTGAAGAGCAGTACTAAGAAGTCTTGAGCGTTAAAAGCAGTACAAACATCGTCTTACATCTGGCAGTACAAACTCTATCGATAACAGTACAAAGTCGCACTTCAGCAGTACAAATGAACCTTCTATTCGTGAGCAGTACTAAGTGAATAAATGAGCAGTACAAACTCGCAAGCGAGTAGTACAAACTCTTGAAGGAAACAATACCAACTGAGCTTGAGAGGATCAAACAGTACCAACTGTTTGTGTGTTGTCATGAACATATGAACTACGAAAAACACAACAACTGAACGCAAGCACTTTGTCTTCACATCGAACAACTAGGTTAAAGAAACCCAAATAACCAAGTTACTTGAACATCGATCAAACCCTAATATTCAAAGCACCCATGTTATACCAACAACCATTAATCATACGAATCAGATCAACAACAGTAGCAACATAGGGTTTTCATTAAACAAGAAAAACCAGATTGTTTGAAAACCTAACTGTAAATAAGTACATCCGAAGTTGCCTTCTTGGTGTATAATTGAGAACAAACAACATATAAACCAAGTTCCATGATGAATGAATAAGAGTAGAACCAAAGTCATGAAGTTTATTCAAGAAAACCCTAAAAATTCAAAATTCAAAAACGCCTCTGCAGTAGTTTTCAAAAATTCATACCTAACGATCTAGACCTCAGATTGAAGATCCCTCCAGTGAAAATCTTCTTTGATGTATGAAGAATCTCCAGAAAACATTTCAGCCCGATCTAACAGTTAATGAAGGAGTTATCGTCCTTTGCAAACAGCCCTGCAGTGATTTACAAAAGTTGAACCTGTTACGAATTTTTCTTGTTTTCTTCGTTCTTCGACAAACAAAACCTTGTATAATCCCACGATCATGAGCTTCCAATCTTTGATACCAATTGTGAAGATCGTTTATAGCTCGAGATTGGTTAGATCTCATCTAGGGATTAAACAATAATAATGAATAAACAAGATGCACAGCGGAATATAGTAAGAACATCATTATTATTGAAACAAGGTTTCTTCGTCATCATCTCTAACAACTACTAACAAACAAACCCTAGGTGTCCATTATAGGAACTTGACGCCTAGACACACACACACCTTTCCTTGATGTTACATCTCTAACATTTGTATTCTAAAATACACGCCCCATCTCTTTGTATAATAGAGATTAGGGTTACAAAGACATTTAACATTTAACATAATAAGTCCTTCATCTTTGTCTTCACAAGTTTCCTTCATCTTTCATGTTTTGTCAATATCAACTCAAATTAAATTCCCAACAGAACTATTGATCCATCCTTTCTAGAAGGCACAAACATTCGTCAAGAACTTGCAACCATTCGCTTTGATGGTCTCTTAGACATCAACTAACAAATTTGTCCTAGATTCATCCTAGAATTCTATGCTAGCGTAATTCTCACAACCAATGATTATGGACACATGTCAATTCATTTCAAAGTAAACCAACATGACTTCAACATCCCTCTCCATCAATTTGGTGAAGTCCTTGGAATTCCATGTGAAGGTACATGCCTTTACTCGGAAAAATGGTCTCTTTCAATCCTTGACTCAATTGTTGATCGTATGCCTCCATACGACACTCCTCTAGTTGCCAAAGAAATTATCCAAGAACACCTTTTCTTTCCTAGAATCTCAACCACAAAAACAACCCGTTCGGGTAATGAGATCGACCGAGACCCATTTAGCATGGAACTCAATGAACTCAAACCCCAATTCAAGAAATGGGAAGAAGGCCTTAGGGAAAATGTCTTGTGCACCATTGGTAACCGTAACCACATCAATACTTGTCTTTGTTGCATGCTTTATAGTTTGTCAACCTGCCAACCTTTTAATTTAGCCTACTATGTTTCCAAAAGAATGGCCGACATACCCATGCTAGGAATGTAACACCCCCAAAAATGTGGCATTGCGGAAGCATTCGGGTCCTGGGGTGCTACGAAATCAATATACAGCACAGAGTGATATAGTACAACACCATAATTTAAATTTAAAGAAACAGTACATTAATACAACATTGTTTTAGCCAACAATGGCATTTGAAACATAAAAGTTTGTTTCCAAAAGATAACATTTATTTCATCCTAAACATGATAGATGAAGACTCCTTAATGCTAATGTCTTCATAAAATACACTTATTGGCGATCACCTAAAATGCATGAGAAAACGGGTCAACTATGAAAATAGTTGGTGAGTATACAGGTTTTTATTCAAAAAAAGAGTCTGAAGTTTTTGAAAAGGGTCCAAATGTCAAATCATTCAGTTACAAGTCCTGCCCATACAAAACTTGTAACCAATGATTTCACAATCATTATATATAAAATTGTACGTCTTATAGTCAAACACACGTGCTCATTAAATTCACATTAAAGGACAAAGTATATAATAATGTATGCGGCAAAGCCCCTAAAATAAATAATATGCATTCCGTAGACAGGGGAATGAGAGGCTGGCCGACCTCTAATAGCGCTATCCATACTACCTACTGCTTCGCACAAGGGAGCCGTACGAACGGTACGTCAAAATTGGAGTGCGAACGGCAAACTAATCGGGGACTAACAATGCGAATGTACGAACGGTACATCATACCAACTACTATATACTAATTAAATCAAGCCAGCTCCGAACAGGGGAGACTAAAATTTAAGTGCGTACGGCACGTCAACAGTTCAAAAACAAGTCATAAGCTCAAACATCATTTTAAAGTTCAAAATCAATTTCCAAAGAGTTCAAGTAAAAATATATGTCATAAGTTCAAATAAAAATTTTAGTCATGCATTCCACCCCAAACAAGTAAAGCGGTAAAAAGGGGGCTGTGAATACTCACCTTGGTATAAAGTAGTCAGATAAAAACGAGAGTTCAGACAAAGTTCAGCACCAACACGCGACCTAGATTAGTAAGGTTTGTTTAGTTCACAGACTAAGTTTAAGACTTAAGTTCAAAAGTTTTAGTGAGTCGATGTTATTGTTGCTGGTGTGGCAGCATTTAAGTCTAAAATGATTTCGTAAGCATTTGTAGGTATTGGCTCATTGGAAATGTATAAGTGTATATATAAAAATATAGATGACGAATAAGTCTTCGGTCTGACAGGAGCCGAGAGACAATGTAAGAAAAGTGACCATAAATAAATATTAAGCGCTGTCAGATTATGAGAACCTTATTGTTTAAAAGTATATACATATATTTAAATGTTTGTATGTAAATATAATATAAATAAAAGTATATAATTAAATGTCTTTAGTTATATATGAAAGTTTATAAACGTATATAAGTACTTAATGAATAGGTAAAGTATGCATATATACAAAGTAGTTTCATATATATATAATGTAATTTAGTAAATAATAAGTTAAGTGTATATGAATGAAAATCGGGCATGACCCGTGTGTGCGTTTTTATATAAATTTGGTTTAATGTCAAATTTTATTTAAACTTACAGAATTATTTTGATTATAAGTTACGTCTTAAAACTTATGTTTATAAAACGATTTACATAAATTTATACCAGTCGGGAAATTTGGTCGTGACCAAATGATTTATGTAAGTTTTGAAGTAAGTCGAAATGTAAATGTTTAATTATATTAGTATTGTTCATTGGAGTTTAAAATAAGTTGAACTTTATAATTTTGAAATATGAAGAAGAATTAAGTTTTACAATAAGTTAAAGTTATGTGACGGAAATATAAGTCGCAAAAATAAACCGAACTATGTCAAGTTAAACTAAGACATGTAAATACCCAATAGGATTCTCGGCCTACTCGACACAACCCATAAACTAACATTACCCAAATCCCAATTTGACCCAAGTTCACATTTGATTTCGTATATTTCGGCCCACTTAAAACGACCAAACCAACCCAAAACAAATTTTACCCAAAACTCATATTACAGTTCAACACATACTTCATTTCTAAACCTGTTTTATCACACTTCAAAGTAAACCAGACCCATTTAACCAAAACACATTTTAAGTCCAAATCACACTCTAACCCAGAACATGTTAAGTTTACTTGGCTTTTTCTTGAGATTACATATTAAGGGCAAGTGAGCAGAACCAAGACCATCCCCACTGTTCGAACAGTGGGTCGACCACACAAGGAAGAACACAACTCAAAAAAATTTACCACTTTCAAATATGTCAAACAAGGTTAACTTGTAATAACCTAAAGAAATAAGCCAGGAGATGAAAATAAACACTTTCATAGTTGAGCCAATACTTAGTCCGATTTTAGTTTTTGCTTATCAGTTTCCAATATGAATTGCCACACCACAACCAACATAAGAACACCACATCATCACCGATGTGACCTTAAGCTAAAATTAACGATTTCTTTAACAAAATTTAACAACAGATTTCCAACAATCATATAAGTGTTCGAATACAACATTAAAACAAGGGTTCAAGATCTTACGACAAGAGAGAAAAAAAATCGATCTAAATAGAAATGGAGTGAAAACCAAAGAACTTGAATTTAATCGGCTAAGCAACTCTCACCACCGCTTCTCCTTTTGTATTTGATGTGATTTGTTTGAGTGGTGGGTTGCGAGTGTGAGCCGATTGGCTTATAAGGGATTAATACGAGGGAAGGTTGCCCCTCCTCCACCCATTTGTCAGTTGGAATCGTAGCCCAAAAGGGTATCGCATCATCATATGTTGCTTCGGAGTCTTGACAAAGAAGAGGGAATCTCGCCTGAGTCGTTAGGATCATTTGGAGCCTAGTTACCATCGAGTTGGACCATCTCTGATTTTTTTTTCAGGATGTGGGGATGGGGCGCAGAAGAGAGAAGAGATGTGTAGGAGTGTGGGTGAGGGTGGTTAGGGTTAAAGGAGTAATTAGTTTTTATTCTTTATTTTATTTTGTTATTTAGTGTATTATTTGTACTCCGTGTCCCGCTGAGCCATAATGTAAACACTGTATTTTGTCTCGACAAAATGCCTGAAATATGTTTTCGGTAACGCCTTTATTAACGCTAGGTAAAATAAAAATTATTAACTCAATTTCATAATTATTTTCTTTAAGTCGGTGCTACGGCCATGTCGGTATGCGTGCGGCCTTGATTTTTGAGATTACCATCGGTTTTTCGAGTTTCGATTGGCAGTAAGTGTCAGAAATATAAAATTTAAAATAAATACTATTAAAATAATAGCCTAAAAATTTACGGGTTGTTATAGTCCACCAGCCTTAAAAGAAATCTCGTCCTCGAGATTTAGTTCGTCTGCTCTACTGATGTTCGTCCTCGCGGTTAGATTTGACGGTCAACTTTTCCATTCTCGAGCTTAGCCCTCAGGTGACCATTTCACAACTCCCTAACCGGGAACTGTCGTGAGTCTGCGTTGGATAGTAACAACTTGATTCTACCTTGATTTTCGCAACTCATCAAACAAGAACTGTCACTAGATCAAGCTGGAATCAAGTTGTTAGGAGGGAAGATTTTAACATCTTAGTTGAAGGTCTCTTGAAGGTTTGGCTCAAGTTTGGAATTGTTTAAGCCAAATCATCGTATATTGATAATTTAGGTTAGCAAGAGGACTAGAAGTTCAATTAGGGCTTATGACGTTAGGTCTTACATAAATCATTGTCGTCGGGCACAAAAGTAATTCCTACATCAGTACTGAATAATACGGAAATAAAGTGGTTGTTCAAAAGCATGTACCCGTCACGATCGTTGGTTCCTAGCGAGTTTCCTTGTTGCCTAGAAAGTATGCTCGACCCCGAGCTGGGCTGACGTTGCCTCCACGGTTTGGGTCATCTTCACCAATCGCTGCAGCGAGAGTTAGATTATCCCGTGCTGGCCTCTGTGCCCTATTCAACTTGGGACACACATTCCAGAGGTGATCCGGACTCCCACACTCGTAGCATGTCCGCTTCTGTCCTTGGTCTCCATTTTTGTTTCGGCAATTCCGACTAAGATGGCCCGTCTGTCGACATTCATGGCACCTTGGGCAGTCTCCTGAGTGATGGAGGTTACATCGAGTGCACTTAGGATGTGGTCCTACATACCCTCTGCGCTCCTGAGTTGTTGCTCCATAATTCCTGGTTACTCGTTGTCGCTTATCCTGCTGGTCCTGGTCTCGGCTTCCCTGCTGATCCTCCCGCCGCTTTTGTCCATTGTCGTTTCCTTTTACAATCCCTCCGGATCTGATCACATCATTTGTCAAGCTGTATGCCATGCCTACAGCTTCCTGAAGTGTGGTTGGTTTGGATGAAGTGACATCTCTCCTGATTTCAGGGATCAAACCCCAGATATACCGATCAATCAGCTTCTCCACAGTGGAGACCATGTGAGGGACCATTCTTGTCAGCTCATGGAAACGGGCCGTGTACTTGTCAACTTCTACTCCCACCATCACATGGTTCCAAAATTCTGCTTCCAATTTCTGCACCTCGTCTTTTCTGCAGTACTCATCAGATAGTAATTTCTTGAATTCCGCCCAAGACAATCCATTTGCAGCTTCTCTCCCTCTGGTTTGTAGTTGGTTATTCCACCAAGTCAATGCTCGACCTTGGAGTAGACCGGATGAGAACTCAACCTTATCTCCCTCAGCACATTTAGTGATGCTGAGTTTGGCTTCGACATTCTCGAACCATGATAGCAGGCCAATGGCACCCTCGGTGCCAAAAAATTCCTTCGGTTTGCATGCCATAAAAGTCTTGTAGCTGCATCCATGGCCGTTGGTCGAGGTACCAGCTCCTTCGGTAGTTCGTCCTGCATCGATGTGTGCAACAATCTGGGTGAGGAGATCTGCCAATCCAGCAGCACTGTCTCTTGGGGTTTCATTGTTGATGCTTCCTGAACGAGTGTTGACCATGTTTCTACAATAAGCCAAAAACACTGCGTTATACGTGGACGATGGCGGATGGTGTTATGGGACAACAGCAGTTTGGAGACGTAGTGATTGTGATACGACGGAAGCAAAGACGTGCTTAATCTATTAGGTCGTAATGTAGCAAGAAAGAGGCATATATATATAAATATATCTATATAAAGTATAGCAATATAAACGGGGTTGTTCGAACATGACATGCATATACACACGACTAATGCAGTTTCAGGTGACCAGACTCTTAGGACACAACCAAACATGATCCGAGACTACTACTCCCATCATTGCATGATTCTTCCCGAATTAGGCATAGGTGATCAGGCTATGCATAATTGAGGAGTAATGATGCAATGCTCGGACTAGTCAACTCGTATGATGTTCGGTGTTTTAAGAAAACTTTATTCTGGTTATAGTTGCGATTTTTATTTTAGAAAAATCGGCATTCTCTATAACAGCCTGTCTCTGATACCAATCTGTAACACCCCCAAAAATGTGGCATTGCGGAAGCATTCGGGTCCTGGGGTGCTACGAAATCAATATACAGCACAGAGTGATATAGTACAACACCATAATTTAAATTTAAAGAAACAGTACATTAATACAACATTGTTTTAGCCAACAATGGCATTTGAAACATAAAAGTTTGTTTCCAAAAGATAACATTTATTTCATCCTAAACATGATAGATGAAGACTCCTTAATGCTAATGTCTTCATAAAATACACTTATTGGCGATCACCTGAAATGCATGAGAAAACGGGTCAACTATGAAAATAGTTGGTGAGTATACAGGTTTTTATTCAAAAAGAGTCTGAAGTTTTTGAAAAGGGTCCAAATGTCAAATCATTCAGTTACAAGTCCTGCCCATACAAAACTTGTAACCTATGATTTCACAATCATTATATATAAAATTATACGTTTTATAGTCAAACACACGTGCTCATTAAATTCACATTAAAGGACAAAGTATATAATAATGTATGCGGCAAAGCCCCTAAAATAAATAATATGCATTCCGTAGACAGGGGAATGAGAGGCTGGCCGACCTCTAATAGCGCTATCCATACTACCTACTGCTCCGCACAAGGGAGCCGTACGAACGGTACGTCAAAATTGGAGTGCGAATGGCAAACCAATCGGGGACTAACAATGCGAATGTACGAACGGTACATCATACCAACTATTATATACTAATTAAATCAAGCCAGCTCCGAACAGGGGAGACTAAAATTTAAGTGCGTACGGCACGTCAACAGTTCAAAAACAAGTCATAAGCTCAAACATCATTTTAAAGTTCAAAATCAATTTCCAAAGAGTTCAAGTAAAAATATATGTCATAAGTTCAAATAAAAATTTTAGTCATGCATTCCACCCCAAACAAGTAAAGCGGTAAAAAGGGGGCTGTGAATACTCACCTTGGTATAAAGTAGTCAGATAAAAACGAGAGTTCAGACAAAGTTCAGCACCAACACGCGACCTAGATTAGTAAGGTTTGTTTAGTTCACAGACTAAGTTTAAGACTTAAGTTCAAAAGTTTTAGTGAGTCGATGTTATTGTTGCTGGTGTGGCAGCATTTAAGTCTAAAATGATTTCGTAAGCATTTGTAGGTATTGGCTCATTGGAAGTGTATAAGTGTATATATAAAAATATAGATGACGAATAAGTCTTCGGTCTGACAGGAGCCGAGAGACAATGTACGAAAAGTGACCATAAATAAATATTAAGCGCTGTCAGATTATGAGAACCTTATTGTTTAAAAGTATATACATATATTTAAATGTTTGTATGTAAATATAATATAAATAAAAGTATATAATTAAATGTCTTTAGTTATATATGAAAGTTTATAAACGTATATAAGTACTTAATGAATAGGTAAAGTATGCATATATACAAAGTAGTTTCATATATATATAATGTAATTTAGTAAATAATAAGTTAAGTGTATATGAATGAAAATCGGGCATGACCCGTGTGTGCGTTTTATATAAATTTGGTTTAATGTCAAATTTTATTTAAACTTATAGAATTATTTTGATTATAAGTTACGTCTTAAAACTTATGTTTATAAAACGATTTACATAAATTTATACCTGTCGGGAAATTTGGTCGTGACCAAATGATTTATGTAAGTTTTGAAGTAAGTCGAAATGTAAATGTTTAATTATATTAGTATTGTTCATTGGAGTTTAAAATAAGTTGAACTTTATAATTTTGAAATATGAAGAAGAATTAAGTTTTACAATAAGTTAAAGTTATGTGACGGAAATATAAGTCGCGAAAATAAACCGAACTATGTCAAGTTAAACTAAGACATGTAAATACCCAATAGGATTCTCGGCCTACTCGACACAACCCATAAACTAACATTACCCAAATCCCAATTTGACCCAAGTTCACATTTGGTTTCGTATATTTCGGCCCACTTAAAACGACCAAACCAACCCAAAACAAATTTTACCCAAAACTCATATTACAGTTCAACACATACTTCATTTCTAAACCTGTTTTATCACACTTCAAAGTAAACCAGACCCATTTAACCAAAACACATTTTAAGTCCAAATCACACTCTAACCCAGAACATGTTAAGTTTACTTGGCTTTTTCTTGAGATTACATATTAAGGGCAAGTGAGCAGAACCAAGACCATCCCCACTGTTCGAACAGTGGGTCGACCACACAAGGAAGAACACAACTCAACAAAATTTACCACTTTCAAATATGTGAAACAAGGTTAACTTGTAATAACCTAAAGAAATAAGCCAGGAGATGAAAATAAACACTTTCATAGTTGAGCCAATACTTAGTCCGATTTTAGTTTTTGCTTATCAGTTTCCAATATGAATTGCCACACCACAACCAACATAACAACACCACATCATCACCGATGTGACCTTAAGCTAAAATTAACGATTTCTTTAACAAAATTTAACAACAGATTTCCAACAATCATATAAGTGTTCGAATACAACATTAAAACAAGGGTTCAAGATCTTACGACAAGAGAGAAAAAAAATCGATCTGAATAGAAATGGAGTGAAAACCAAAGAACTTGAATTTAATCGGCTAAGCAACTCTCACCACCACTTCTCCTTTTGTATTTGATGTGATTTGTTTGAGTGGTGGGTTGTGAGTGTGAGCCGATTGGCTTATAAGGGATTAATACGAGGGAAGGTTGCCCCTCCTCCACCAATTTGTCAGTTGGAATCGTAGCCCAAAAGGGTATCGCATCATCATATGTTGCTTTGGAGTCTTGACAAAGAAGAGGGAATCTCGCCTGAGTCGTTAGGATCATTTGGAGCCTGGTTACCATCGAGTTGGACCATCTCTGATTTTTTTTTCATGATGTCGGGATGGGGCGCAGAAGAGAGAAGAGATGTGTAGGAGTGTGGGTGAGGGTGGTTAGGGTTAAAGGAGTAATTAGTTTTTATTCTTTATTTTATTTTGTTATTTAGTGTATTATTTGTACTCCGTGTCCCGCTGAGCCATAATGTAAACACTGTATTTTGTCTCGACAAAATGCCTGAAATATGTTTTCGGTAACGCCTTTATTAACGCTAGGTAAAATAAAAATTATTAACTCAATTTCATAATTATTTTCTTTAAGTCGGTACTACGGCCATGTCGGTACGCGTGCGGCCTTGATTTTTGAGATTACCATCGGTTTTTCGAGTTTCGATTGGCAGTAAGTGTCAGAAATATAAAATTTAAAATAAATACTATTAAAATAATAGCCTAAAAATTTACGGGTTGTTATAAGGAACCACCGCTCTTCCCTACGGGATGCTTCTCACCCGTCTCAATAGAGCCTTTGCACCCATTCCACCCAATCCTAAAGGGTTTTGTCCTGACTACTCTCTTGTCGACCACATCATGGCTCCACTAAGTGACAAAAGAGTAGCTAAGACTCAAGGAAAATGTCCTCATCCCCCTACTGCCTCATCATCATCATCATCAATGGGTGAAGATGATGGACTTCCAAACTCTAGGCTTCCTCCTCTTGACTACTTCCAACAACTTCCAACAATTGAGAATCAATCTGAAGAATTCAAGCAAACAAGAGGAATGTTCAAGTGCATTGGAAGGTTCCTAACCAAGATTAACAAGAAGTTGGATATGCAATGAGCGGGTTTATGAGTGTTTGGTACATTTGCTTTAAAACAATGATGTATTGTGTATTTGTCTTTTCTTAGGATGATAACTTAACTTTGAACGATTATGTGAACTAACCTTGTCTTGCAGGTAGATAACATCTTGATATTATCATTTTTCCATTTTTTTCACATTATTAGTGAAATAATTATCCCCTGCTTGATCTATATCGGTACATGTGTTAATACCTGTTTTGTTGTTGTTTTATTATCACAACTAATTAATTACGTAAGTTTTAAGAAAATTTACAGAATTTAAACGGGGTTCGGGGGTTCAAAATCACGCTCTGTCTACTTTTTTGATTTGGCGGATTGGACGGAACCAAATTGGGTTCCGTCCGTGCAAAATTTTGGTCCCGCCAAAATACGCCTGACAAATCAGGCGGACCCAAATTCAGGGTTCCGCCTGTGTTATCGTTTGGTGCCGCCAAGCAACAATAACATTTCTTCTAATTTTTAAATTTTTGTTTAAACCCGCACTCTAGATCACTCATTTTTGTTACTAAGATACTTTTTACTTATATTCACTCACATTAGATCACTCATTTTTGTTACTAAGATACTTTTTACTTATATTCGCTCACATTAGGATGATCTTAGTTCACTTAGACCAATAGGATAACCCTTTCCCACCAAAATTTGAAATTTCTCAAAACCACCTCAAGGAACCTTTCTCCATAAAGGAAGGAACTCTTAATTTAGTTCCTTGCTATCCGTGGGTGTCTGACATGAAAGATTTTGTGATGATTGCAACTCATTTATTGCATATCTCACTTATATCACTCAACACTCTTCCATTGGATTGATTTTGGTGATTAGACAACCTTCTCTATCACTTCCAAATCATTAGAAACCTCTATTTTTGCATGGTTTAACATCAAATCCAAACACACTCTTCCATGAATCTTCAACTCTATAAATTAGTACCTCCAGGATACACATTCTTCACACCTTCACCACTACTTCCTTTGATCTTTTGCATTTCATAAGCATTTTCACAATGAAAAAATCATCCAACTCATCACCCGCTAGGCCACCTAGAAGAACCGCAAGGATAAGTGTCAAGCCTTGTTGTTTTGTCAACTTGAATTCCTCATCATCAGACTCTTCACCCTTAACCATCTCATATCCCATTCGAGATGAAAATTTCTTAACTCTTAGTACTCCTACACCAACACCAAGATCACAAATCATTGTGACTACTCCACCACCAATAAAAACTCCCGTAGCCACGACACCACCTCCTGCTCCATCTCAACCATCAAAATCACCATCACCACCAAAATCACCAAAACTAAAACCAATAGAACTCTATGCAACTCCACCAACTTCTCCATACCCGTTTTTTGAAATTTAGAAGACCTACCTCCAAGATCAACAAATCCACCACCATTACCATCATTTTCTTCCGTTGAAAGAATAACTAACCAACCACAACCCTTACTCTTTCATCCTATTTATAAGGATATCCATGGGCCACTCTATGGAGACCATCAACATCATGATCAACCTCCACCACAAGCTCAAACACAACAATCTCACTCCTATTTCCCTACCTTTGAGGAAATAGATGAATCCATGTGGATTGACCCTCCAAGCTCACAAGAAATCTGCAACATCCACAATGAAATGAATGGTCTTCTCACCTTCAAAAACATGATAGGCTCCCACATTCAAGAAGCCATACATTTACAAGAAGTCTTGTTCTCCAATGCCAACAACATACCACCAAATCCCAACCACCACTCAACAAATGTTCCACCACCACCACCACCAACAAATGAACCTAGTCTACCACCAAACTTCCCTCGCCATGGTTGCTCCATGTGTGAAAGAACCGCTCATCTTAGTGAAAGAACCAAAATAATGGTTCATGAACTCCAAAACGAGATGAGGTTTATTCTAAATCACATCCTCGAGCGTCTTAACGCTCTTTCTCATCCTCCACAATAGATGATCACATTAGGAGCTTCACATCTTAGGACTTTTTATTTCTAAGTTATTTTTTCTATTCTAGGATTTTTCTTTCTAAGTTATTTTTTATTTTTGCATTTCCTTTTACAACATCTCCATTATTGTCCCATTTTATGACTTTTGTCATAAAATATTTTACTAATGAATGATGTTTATTAATGTTTGTGTGTTGGTTATGACTTCTTCTTGTACATTATATCCATGGTTGGTTTGAACTATTTATCACTAACCTTTGTTTTGTAGCACTCAAAATCCATGCATCTTATACTTGGCACCCTAACTAGGGGGAGTATTGACCAAGGGGGAGCTAATCAAGCTCGGGCTTGCACTAAATTCTGCTATGTTTTTCTTCTTTTTGTTTTGACAAAAAGGGGGAGAAAATATTAAACTCAAAACTCACATATTTTATACAATTTAAAACATCTAAATTGATTTAAAAGTTGCATAAAACTAGTTTAATCTATATTTTTAAAGACTTGCACTTTATTTATCTCATTGCTTAAAAATAAACTTTATGTTTTGTCCTCAATAAAAAGGGAGAGATTATTAATACAAATATCGTCTAGAAAAGGTTATTTATATTTTACGATCTTTGCTATATTTTGTTAACGACAATTATAAAATTTATTTTAGCAACACATAAATATAGTTAAGTCTTTTACATATATAGTCACAAGTCTTTTATAAACACAAAGTTAAAATATCACCTAACTAGTATATACATTTTACAAGTTCACTTTCATATACATTTTAATCTAAAAATGGAAATGTATTTTTACATCATGGCATGCATCATCTTTGAGATATTTGGAAGATTTTGAGATCTTTGGAAGATATCGAGATCATTAGAAGATATCATGAATATCTTGTTTAGATTACTACTCAAAGAATCATGGAAAGATATAGTAAATATTTTGGTTAGATTTGAAAAAGATTTTGGTTGATTTTCTGTCAATCCCCGCAGAACCAAATAGGTACATGGACGGAATCCTATACTTGGTTTCGTCCCATCCGTGGCTTGCTGAGGCTTTTTGCCTATAAATGCAAGCCACTCCATGTTGTTTCATCATCACTTACAAGCATAAACAACATCATATATTCTTTCATTCATATCTAACTCATTCATATTTCATTTTAATGAACTTCTTTGTAGCAACAAGATCAAAGCATTACAAGCTTCAAAAAAACATTGCAAGGCTTGTTAGTTTGTCATTGTGTGAATTGTTGTTGTTCATACATCATTGTTTGTACCAAATAATCAAAAATCCTATGTAGTGATTGGTTAGTATTTTAGTCCTCAAAATACATTGTGTGACAGGAGTGGTTGTACCCTGGTAAAAGAACTTGACATCTAGCTATGTGTCGGAAATATTGTAAGCGACGTCTAAAGACTTTCTCTGCCGGATAAAGGAGCTTGTTGACTAGTGATGAAAACTCTCGAGTTATATACTCAAGGAGTGAAGTAGGGCAAGGAAAAAGAGTCTTTGTAGTCGGAACCACTATAAACACTCGTGTTGTGGTTTGATCGTTTCTCTCTTGCACTATACTTATTTGTTATTTTGTTTGCATACATTAAGTCATTTCATACAAACATAACAAGGAAAAATAAATTAAAAACGGTAAAACTATTCAACCACCCTTCTAGTTTTCCATAGGTAGGTAACTTGCTGTCTGGGTTAACTCTTTCAACCCAGTCACTAGATTTTGGTTTCATTTCCTTTTCAAAGGGTATGCCAACAGGCAAGAAGGCTTTTTCACTATGATTCTCACATGAGGACTCAGTGAGTGGATCTTCTCCTAGTACTCTCTTTCTGGTATTAGGTGTGAGACTCACAGTTTCATAGACTCTAGGGTTCTTTGAGGTCCATTTTTCAATGACATCCTTTTCTTTCTTAAGTTCTTCTTGAAGAGCATGGTTTTGTTTCACAAGTTATAATTTTTGAATTTGAAGTGTAATACTTTCAAGTTTGGCTTGTTTTAAAGCAAGAAGTTCATCTCTACACTTATTTAATTCACAACTTAGTTTGTTATATTTTGAAAACAGATTTAACATTTGCTCTTCAACAGACTTAAGATCAACATTAATGTAGTTTAAGTAAGATTGCCAATCAGAATCATCATCCATAGATAGTAAGATATTTACCTTCCTCATGGTGATGTTGACCCATTCTCCATTTCTGGCATGACTTTTTCCAACTGCCAGCTTGTCATCTTCTAAGAGTGCCATCAGTGCACTAACATAAACTTCTTCATCAACAGAAGATATAGCTTCTTCATCCCAATCAAAAGTTTCAGCAACAATCCCTTTGTTTTTAGGCTGAGAAGGTTTAGGGGCTTGGGGTGGCTGAGAGTTTGAGGGAACTGCCTCAAGAAGTGCAAGTGTTAGAAACACGTTTCGCAATTCATTCAAGTCTTTGTCATTTGCGAAGAATGTTGCGTATAGGGCTTTATGTTTAGTTCAATGGTGCGGTCCATTAGAAGCCCATGGACCGCCCATCTTATTGTAATTACTTCTAGAAGCACCTAAGCACACGGTTTCCCTAATGTGTTGCCTATATATAGAAGGCTTAGGTGCTCATTCTCATTGTTGGTTTTCATGTGTTATGCGTAAGCTATGTTCGAATGTTTAATGAAATGAATTCCTTCCACTTCTCTTCTTTTATCATCTTATTCTCTTATTCTCTATTAGCTTAATAGCTTATTTCTCCTTATCGTAGCTTATTAGATAAGTAGTAGTGTGTGTTTTAGCTTTCATACGTTTGTGTGTTTGAGATAGTATCGACCTACAAGTGGTATCATTCACCAAAGGGATAGTTAGGATCGTGTTTTGAGTATATCTAATAGTTTTCTAGGTTGGTTTTATTGATTACGTAAGGTTCTTGTTCGATCGTTAAACTCTTTTTTTGTTGGAACGTAGCTTTCATCTTGTTAAAACCTCAAAAATATCATCAAATTTCCATTTACCACGTTATTGATCTTAAGTTTCATCATATTTCGTGATTTCTAATCGTTAAAACTCAAAAATCAATTGATTTTATTGGTTTACTAGACGATTTAGTGTAATCCGGGTAATTAGCGTGCTGGAAAAGTTGGTGAAAAGTGAGTTTTTGGCTTCTGGGTGAATACCGACAAGTTAGGGTTTCATCGCAATTCAATTCCGACAAGTTAGGGTTTTATCGAAATTGGCAGATCTTCGGATTATCGGCATTGGGACTCAGTATTTTACTTCCTTGTATAAGAAAGTGAAAATACTTCGACTGGTTGCTTCTCTTCTCTTGTATAAGAGTTGAGAATTATTGAAATTGGAATTTAGATAAAATTATCGAAATTGCCATAAAATATCGCAATTCTGATAAATTATCGCAAATTGCCTTTTCTATCGCAATTTAAGATAACTTATTCAAATTGTCATCTTTTATCCCAATTTCTATTTCCTTATCGCAATTTGGTTTTTATCGCAATTGAGTGAACAGTACTTATCGCAATTGGTTGAACAGTAATTATCACAATTGGACAGAAATCTTCAGTTAACCAAATCCAACTTAACATAACTCATCACACAAATCTTAATTATCTTCAAGATCCAGACATGTCTCAACCACCACACTTCAATTACTATTATCAGCTACAGCAATATCCACAACAACAGCAATTTCATCCTCAGTATCAACAACAACAAGCATTCGTGCAACAGCATCAATTTCTCTCTCCACCACAAGTATCTCCACAACAAATCATGCAACAGAATCAAATGCAGAACTATCCATCCTACTCCAGAGAACCACATTGGTTTAATAAGATGTGTGAGGCAATCAGCAATCAGCAATCCCGTCATGAGGCTGGGAATCAGGAAACTCCACCTATGCTGACACCTGGTAACTATGTGCAATGAGCTAGTAGATTCCTCAGATTCATTGAACTCCGAAAACCCCATGGGAAATATCTTAAGCAAGCCATTGAAGAAGGACCCTTTCCACTTCCAGTAACTGTTGTTCCAGGAACTACAGAAAGAGAAGAGACATCAACTCCCATTGCTATCGCTAACTATACAACTAAACAAACATTGCAACAAGAGGCAAATCAATTGGAAATGTCTTACATACTTCAGGGAATTCCCAATCCTATTTACCGAAGTATTGATGCTCAAAAGACTGCCAAAGACATGTGGGAACATGTGCATCTTCTAATGGAAGGGACAGAGTTAAATCAAGAAGATCTTGAGTCAAAGTTGTACATGGAGTACACTCACTTTACCATGGAACCAGGGGAAACTATTGAATCTTACTACCACCATTTCACAAACATTGTCAATGACCTCGATCGTCATGATATCAAGTTACCAAGGATTGCTATCAATTCCAAATTCCTAGGATGTCTTGGACCTGAATGGCAGAAATATGCAACATTTGTCAGGCAAACAAAGAAGATTGGTGAAGTCAAGTATGGACTCATGTATGACTATCTGAGACAACATCAATCTGAGGTAGACAAGGAAGTTGCAGCACGAGGCGGTCTCATATCAGCACCAACACCTAACTCGCTTGCTCTTGTTGCTCAATCCAACTTTCTACTACCAAACCAGGAATTTAGTCAATCATCTTTTCAACCAAGTTTTCAACCACAACCTTCTAACCAAATCGTTCCATATGAAGCACCATCACAATACTCTGACAACCAAATGGTCCCTTATAACAACTCAGATTCCATGATGTACTCAAATGTTGATTATGATGAAGAAAAGGATGCATTCAACTCTCTCAATGAAGCATTTGGATTAATTGCTAAGGCATTTGGAAAATTCACCAACAAATCCAACAACCGTCTTCGTTCATCATCCAATACCAGGAATCAAGTTGTTATTAACGATGGTAGAGTGGAAATTCAGAATCGGTCTTCGGGCAGATATGGTTCAGGAAAAAATGGAAACTATGGGTCTCAGAGATTTCAGTCAGGAGGGAATAGGTTCAATTCTGCAGGGGGTAACAGGAACAGTATGGGAACTACTCAGAGAAGAAATCAGATGGCTGGGAATGCACAGAAAGGCATTGCAAATACTTCAATCACGTGCTACAACTGTGGTGGGAGTGGTCATATGGCAAATGCGTGTCCAAAGCCTCGTACTACGGGCAGTGCATATCACAAGGAAGCTCTTTTGATGGCAATGAAAGATGAAGCAAGGGACACAATGAATGTGAAAGAACAAAGTTTCATGGCAAGTGCTGCTTCTGATGATGAGATGGAAGATCTTGAAGCAAATGCTGCAGTAATGCTCATGGCAAACATGCTGGAAATGAACATGTCCGAGACAGGCCCGGTTTATGATACCGATGGTCTTTCTCAGGTACCTGATCCAAAATGTCTTATACATGAAATTGCTTCACCATCTGGATCTTCATCTACAAATGAAAATTTTGTTCAACATAATTCATCATTCTCATCTCCATCAGATGATCAAATAAACACTGTTGTATCATTTGATGATGATAAAACCGTCGTTTCATTTGATGATTCTATTGACGATGAAAATTATGATCATCTTGAACAAAATGATCCTTTGCCTGATCAAGATTCAGAGCTTCAGGCCTTGTTAATGACCACCCAATCACAAATTGAGAAATGCAATGAAATCAATCAAAATCTAAAAGAAAAAATTGCATTGTTAACGAAGGACAATGAGTGCTATAAACTACAACTTTCAGGATATCAAAAACAAGAAAAACGTGAAAAAGGTTTTGAGATTGCTTTCCAAAAAGAGTACGTCAAAGTTCAAGATTTAGAAAGTCAAGTTCGTGAGCTAACCGTTTCCAAGGCTGAGCTCCTCTCTCAAAAAGAAAAGGATCAATTTGAATTCAAAAAACAAATTGATACGTTAAATTCTGAGATGTTAAAAAATCAATCCGAGCTTTCAACATCTCAAAATAATCTTCTTGAAGAAAAGCAAGCCTCAAGTAAACGCGTCAACTCATATCTTGAAGAAATTGTCACTTTGGAATCCAAACTTAACGAGTTTCAAACTATTGTATACAAAAATGGTGAATCAATAACTCAAATTCAAAGGCTAACGGTAAAACCAGTTCCGAAAGGATTTGGATTTGCTATTGGCTGTGACCAACCACGTTTTCTTTCTAAAGCACTCAACAAAAATCCCAAGTTATACAATGCAGAATTATTACTTGATGATACCTTTCAAAGAGTTTTTGTGCTTAGTAATGATGAAGAACTTGCAAGTCTTGAACGTCAAAAAGAACTTGAGAGTCGACCAAAAACAGACAAAGATTTTTCCAGAGTTCATTATGATTATAAGGCAAGACCTCATATCAGTAAATCATTTGTCCCTCCAAAGGACAAACCAGAACAAACGTTGTTAAACACCTACATACATGCTTCTTCTTCAGTAATTCCTGTTTCCAAAACTGTTACACATCTCAAGGATGCTTTGACAGAGGATGACGTTGATCCACAAATGCCTCAAGAATGTCAAATTCTTTGATATTTTAAGACATTTATGGAAGACATATTTCTTTTGGAGAATGAAATTGAGTTTAGTTCTCAAATCGAAGTCTCTACTTTTCTTTCCCCAGTCGCGAAAGAAAAGCGAGATATTCTTCAAAAGAAAATTCTGCCTCATGTCAAACATCTGAAGAAATGTGCAACACAATGGGAACAAGAATTACACACGGAAGTAGCATCTATGAAGAGCATTTTCAAAGCTAAAGACGACAAAGTTCAAAGACAAAAACTTCAAAAGAAAACTTTAGCAAAAGAAAATGATCGACTCTTAGAAAAAGTTCTGTGTTATGATGTTGTTTCTGTGATAATGAATTCGCTTTATGAGTCATGCAATGAGTTACTTGTGAATGATCATGCTGTAAATGTTGAGATGTTGCAAATGGAAATAGAAAATTTGGTAAAAGAGAATGAGGATCTTTGTCAAATCAACCATGATGTGGAAAACAAAGTTTTCAATCTTCAAAAGAGGCTTGACTGGTGTCAACATCAAAGTGTCATATTTGATTTAAATTACCAACATCTAAAAACATCTTTGTCATTTCAAAACAGTCATACTTCTGAAAGTGAGAATCAAAATGAAAATGATGTCTTAAGACATAAACTGTTTGAATATGAAAAGGATCTGGATGAAATTATTCAAAACAGAAATGACACAGTCCGCCTCAACAGAATTTTAGATTCAAAAAATCAAGAATACCAGCACATCATTATTGATCTGAAAAAGAAACTCAGAGTTTTAGACAAAGGGAAAGCAAAAGTTTATGAGATTGCCCTAGGGATGTATGCAGTAGACAAGGCACTTACCCAAGCATCAGACTTAACCACTAATGCAACTACTTCAATTTCCACAGGATTAGATACCATGTCTAAGGCTAGCAACTCCAAGACCTACAAGAAACAACAGAAGCGTAGAGTCCGGAAACCTAGGAATGGATCATCTAAGTCTGCAGAAGTTAAAGCTAAAGCAAGTAGTTCGAATAAAACGCATGTAATATCAGGAATAGAATCAAACTTATCTAAGTCTAATTCTAGTAATGATGTAACAGACGTTAAATCTATGAATGTTAATGATGATGTTATGGTTGATTCTAGTTGTATTGTTTGTCGTTCTAGTATATTATCTGGTGATCATCAAAACTGCATTGCTAAAACTCTGTTGAAACGAAAAAAGAAACGAACTAGTGGCTCTTCCTCTAGGCTCAAAACTGTTGCCAAGTCCATTTTAGGGAAACCACCACTAGTAGTTTCTGAGCAAACCATAGCAACACCCATAGCCACACCTAAGACAACCAAATCACCTAGTGCATTCATTAGGAAAAAGGCTGAGACTAGTTGGACATGGCAACGTTGGTTACAAAACACAGCAAGCTTTAAATGGGTCCCAAAGATAATTAACTCTTGTGTTACTAACCCAACGGGTCCAACCGTTACCAATTCTTCACCTGTTTCCAATATTTGTGATGCAGGTGATACAAATTGTCCTCTGTATTGTTAATAGCGGGTGTTCCCGACAAATGACCGGCAACCTCAAGCTTCTCACAAACTTTATCGCAAAGTTCATCGGAACGGTCAGGTTCGGGAATGATCACTTCGCAGCAATAATGGGCTATGGAGATTATATTAATGGGAACATTGAGATCAGTCGTGTATACTATGTTGAAGGCCTTGGTCACAATCTATTCTCAGTGGGACAATTCTGTGACGGAGAATTAGAAGTAGCATTTCGGGAGAAAACTTGCTTCATTCGTGATCTTCAAGGAAATGATTTGATGAAAGGAAAACGGGGAACCAGTCTCTACACCATATCCTTTGAAGGCATGACAGCATCATCTCCTATTTGTTTACTCTCCAAGGCTAATCCCACAAAGGCTTGGTTATGGCATAAAAGATTGTCTCATCTCAATTTCAAAACCATGACTGACCTTGCAAGGAATAAATTGGTTGACGAATTACCCAAATTCAGATATGCCAAAGATCATTTGTGTTCTGCATGTGAATAAGGGAAAAGTCACCGTGCTCACTTTCCTCCCAAAACAGAACACAGCACAGATCATGTCCTACAGCTGCTACATATGGATTTGTGTGGTCCAATGCGGGTTCAAACTATAAACGGGAAAAGGTACATTTTGGTAATAGTAGATGATTACTCACAATGGACATGGGTCTACTTTCTTCGGACCAAAGATCAAGTTCCTTCAATGGTCATCACGTTTCTCACAAAGATTCAAGTTCAAGTCCGTAACACCGTCAGGATTATTCGAACAGACAACGGCACTGAATTTAAGAATCAAACCCTTCGGGAGTACACTGAGAAGCATGGGATTGTTCATCAATATTCAATTGCTCGCACTCCCGAACAGAATGGTGTAGTTGAAAGACGAAACCGTACGCTTGTGGAAGCAGCTAGAACAATGTTGATCAATGCCCAATTACCAGACTACCTTTGGGCTGAAGCTGTTAATACTGCATGTTATACCCAGAACCGCGACATGATCAACAGACGACACAACAAAACTCCATATGAGCTTATTCAAGGCAGAAAACCAAACATCAACTACTTTCATGTTTTTGGAGCACTGTGTTACCCGAAAAATGATAGAGATGATCTTGGTAAATTAAAGGCTAAAGCAGACATCGGGATATTTGTTGGCTACTGTGAGAATTCTAAGGGATATAGAATTTGGAATCGTCGGACCGGGGAAATTCAAGAAACTATACACGCCAATTTTGATGAACTCACTGAGATGGCTTCTTAGCAAGACCGCTTAGAACCCGAACATAACCGTCTAAACTTCCCTGAATCTTCGGCTGCACCCCTACCCTTTAACAGGAAATATCTGGAAGATTTCTTTGCACCAATGTTTGATGAAGTTTGTGTTAGTAGTGCATCAGATGCTTCCACCAGTTCCGCTGCTCAACATGTCCAAAATCAAGCACCTGATCAATCTGCAACTACTTCTACAGCAGTTGATATCGATGCACCTCAACCTGAACCCTCATCACCCATGGATCAAACACCTCCACCTGCAGTTGAAGATTCTTCCCCCACTTCTAACCAAGTTCCCACACCTTCAGGGTATGACGGGAATGCATTTTTTAATCCATTTGCTCCACCACCAACCATTCCAGATACAGGAGAATCATCCTCGAGCAATATGGACCCGTCATATCACCATAACAACATTCAACATTTTCCATCCACCCACAAATGGACAAGAGATCATCCCTTGGTAAATATAATTGGAAATCCTGACAATCCAGTCATGACAAGACAAAAACTTCACTCAGATAGTGAACACTGCATGTATGCACTCACTGTCTGTCAATCTGAACCTAAAAACATCAAAGAAGCCCTTACATATGACAACTGGATTGAATCCATGCAAGAAGAGCTGGAACAATTCAAATGTTTGGAAGTTTGGGAATTAGTGGAAAGACCAGATGGAGTTTATGTTGTTGGATTGAAATGAATTTGGAAGAACAAGCTAGATGCAGATGGTACCGTCATCCGTAACAAGTCCCGACTGGTAGCAAAAGGGTATAGCCAAGAAGAGGGTATTGACTTCGAGGAATCGTTTGCTCCAGTGGCTCGGATTGAGGTCGTTCGAATGTTTCTGGCATACGCAGCCCACAAGAACATCACAGTCTATCAGATGGATGTGAAGACGGCATTTCTCAATGGACAACTCCGAGAAGAGGTGTACGTATCACAACCAAAAGGCTTCGTGGACCCAGATCATCCAAACCATGTATATCGGCTTAAGAAAGCCCTATACGGCCTTAAACAAGCCCGAGGGCGTGGTACGATAAACTGTCTGCATTTCTCCTTGCTAATCACTTTACCAAAGGAACTGTTGACCCGACTTTATTTATACAGACACACGGGGAAGACATTCTCATTGTTCAAATTTATGTGGATGATATTATTTTTGGTTCAACCAATAAAAAATATTCAAACGCTTTTTCTAAACTGATGAAACAAAACTTTGAGATGTCTATGATGGGTGAACTTAAATTCTTTCTAGGATTGCAAGTTCATCAGTCACCCCGTGGTATATTTCTAAGTCAGTCAAAATATGCTCAGGAAATCCTGAAAAAGCATGGTATGACCAGCTGTGACACCTATAACACCCCCATGTCCTCCTCATCCCCGAAGTTAGATGCTGACATACATGGGACACCCATTGATCCTACGAAGTATCGTAGTATGATTGGGTCAATCATGTATCTCACAGCTAGCAGACCGGATGTTGTATTTGCTACATACCTTTGCTCCCGATATCAGTCTAGACCGACTGAATGGCATTTGTCAGCTGTTAAAAGAATCCTTAGATACATAAAGGGAACCATTAATTTGGGGATCTGGTATCCAAAGGATTCTGGATTTGAACTTGTTGCATTTTCAGACGCTGACCATGCAGGGTGCTTAGACACACGCAAAAGTACATCAGGGGGAGTACAATTCTTGGGTGACAAGCTCGTCTCTTGGCAATCAAAGAAACAGGACTGCACCTCACTGTCGTCAACAGAATCTAAATATGTGGCCATGTCTGCCTGCTGTGCTCAAGTCATCAGGATGCAATCACAACTGATGGACTACGGATACGTATTCAACAAGGTTCCTATGTATTGTGATTCCAAGAGTGCCATCGCTATTTCATGCAACACCGTGTAGCATTCCAAGTCAAAGCATATTGATCTTCGATACCATTTCATCAAAGAACACGTGGAAAAGGGTACTGTTGAATTGTATTTTGTGGGAACGGAACACCAATTGGCGGATCTGTTCACAAAAGCCTTGCCTCATGCAAGATTTGTGGATCTGGTTCACCGAATTGGTATGAGATGTTTGACTCCAAATGATTTGGAAAACTTTCTCAAAAACAATTAAATGACTCAAACATCTAAACTATCTTTGTAAATATATATGATAAAAAAAATGGTGCAAGTACAAACCCTCCAACAACACTTTGTTCTTTTAAAATGTTACAACTTATTTTTTGAACAAATGTTGAGGGGGAGACATAAATTGTTTCTCAAATTCTTCAAAATTTGTACTTGCATTCTTTCAAAAAAATTGTTGCTTAACAATGTTTTGGTGATAAGACCATAAGATGGATAAGTTATGTGCCTAAAATGTAAAATTTGAGACTTAGAGTTAGTCACATGGTGGGTTTAGGACTAGGAATACAAAGATTCAAGGTCAGGGGACTATATGTGTCAAGATTGCAAAGTTAATTGATAGATATAAAAAGTCAAGAAAAATACACCGCAGTTAATTCACTGCAACTTAACTGACACTTTCACCCACCATATTAAATAACCACACCCACCATCATCTAAGGCTCACATTGATTCTGCAAATCTGTTCAAGAAATTTCAAATTTGTGAGTACTTTTGTGATTAATAAGTTATTCTAACAAACGGTTTTGAACAAAATCATGATCCAACAGCTAGAATTATCGCAATTGTGATTTAAAATTCTAGGGTTTGCGTTAAATTAAGAATAATCGATTGAGAATGTTTTTGATGTATATGTTTGTACGTTTGTGCTTAGATATGTATTAGAAACAAGGTTTGAATGCTTAAATGTACCCAGAAACATCAAATCATTATAATCATGTTTTAGGGTTTAAGCGTTGCAAATTGGGGAAAATCGTATGGTTGAGCTATTGTGTTATTAATGTGTTGGGATGTTGTTATTGTGCGTTGAATTGAATGATTGCATGCTTAGATTAAGCCCAGAAACACCTTAAGTGCGTTAATTGAGTTTGAGGGTTTATGAAGAACGTATGAACACTAGCAGTTAGTATCTTGAGATTTTGTGGATAATATTTGTTATAACTTGGTCAGAATACATAAAATCATCATAAAAAATGATTGAGATAATCTGTGATTGCAAAATATCAAGTGATAATGAATTTCGACAAAAAATCTGTGCGACTGTTCATCTTCAAACGTTATCGGAAACTCTTGTACAAGAGTTTATCGAGATTGCCAAAATTATCGCAAATGCATAATTATCGCGAATGCATAATTATCGCAAACGCATAATTATCGCAAATGCCTAATTATCGCGAATGCATAATTATCGCTATTGCCTAATTATCGCGAATGCCTAATTATCGCTATTGCCTAATTATCGCGAATGCATAATTATCGCTGTTGCCTAATTATCGCGAATGCCATAATTATCGCGAATGCCATAATTATCGCGAATGCCATAATTATCGCAAATGCCATAATTATCGCAAATGCCATAATTATCGCAAATGCCATAATTATCGCAAATGTGATTTTTATAGACTTTGATCAATTTCCTCAAATATCTCTTCAATATTTATCGAAATGGATTAAATTTTGTAGAAATTGGTCATATCTTGATAAATTCTGTGCTCAAGCATGTAAATACCAATCATAACTGCAAAAAGGATCACATGTGTGGAATACAAGTTTTAACATCAACTAACAATCATGTATCCTGCATATTTGTACTTGATTGTTATTTCAGGAAAAACATCAATGGCTGCACCTCAACAACAACCTCTTCCAACACTCACTAAAGAAGAAGTTTTTCCTCATGGGTATTCTTTTGAGATTGGGAAAAACAATGCGCGGGTAGAACTTGACAAGATTAAGTGCTCTGATCCAAGCTGCCAAATTGCTGTGGAAATTCTAAAACAACATGAGTGCAGAAATCTTCTTGACAGCTCAGATAGCATTCCAGAACTCTACATACATCAACTCTGGGACACCTTCAAGCTGAGCAGTGATGACAAGTTTTTCACATGCACCCTGGATCATAAGAAGGTCAGAGTTACACCAAGTCACCTCCGAAAAGTATTAGGCCTTCCAAGTGCACCTGAACCTACCAACCAATACTACCCGACTCCATCAGAATTTGAAGCTATGCAGTTCCTTGAAGATATTGGTTATGATGTTCAACCCGATACACCGTTAACCAAAATCTCTAAAGTCAATGCTAAATACATTCCGCAGCCATGGAGAACTATCTTCTACATCGTAACACGTTCAATATCCGGTAGAGATAGTGGCTTTGAACACCCAAGACTGCCTCATCTTCAAGTCTTCTGGGATTCGTGCATAAGGAAAAGATTGACTTTGCTGCTCTTATCTGGGAAGATATGGTATTCCAAATGCGGAAAGCTTTCAGACAAATCCCTTTCGTACGTTACACCAAAGTTCTCATCAGTTATTTGCTAGACGAACATGTGGACATTGATCGACGTCCTACCGATCGAGAAATGCATCTGTACAAGATGGATAAAACTTTCCACAATGTCTACTTTCCCACAGGGAGCACACATAAACAAGGAGCTAGGCTGCCTGAATTTTTGATGACTGAAGAAGTAAAAGAAACACAAGCCTATCTTGAATATGATGAGGCATTCAAAGAAGGTAGTGTGGGACGTTCTAAACATAAAGAAGGGTCAGGATCAACCAAGACCCGTTCTAGAAGAAGGAGTAAGACTGGAAGTGCGTCTAGTGCATCAAAATACCCACTGAAACAACCAACTCACAAGAGAAAAGTTCCTAGTAAACCTAAGCCAAAAGCTGAACCAGTTGGAATAACTGATGAAAATTCTAATTCTGATGCAACAGAATCAGAACCAGAGATCCCTGTTAGAATGATTAAAGTAGAGGCTGAATTTCAAACTAAGCTCAACTTGGAATATGCACAAAAAGTCAGTTTGAAGTCAGTTAAAGAGGATGAAGACAGAAGAGTAAAATTGGTTATTGAGAAAATGAGGGAGTATGAAGCAAAGAAAGGAGCTAGAGCATCAGGAACCGTTCAAGAAGCATCTTCGACCCACACTAATCCGGTTAATCAACCCGGAGGGTCTGGAGTAGCTACATCCACGATTCAGCCTGATACGGTTATTCAACCCGATAAGGCTGAATCTGTCATTCCTCAGGAACCAAGTTCGGTTAATCAACCCGAATTGTAAGTACAAGATCAGAATGAGAAGGAGAATGATCAGGAGAGCACTATTGTCTTAACTGGTAAAGAAATTTCAGACTTCATGTTTGATAATGATCAGGGGGAGGAACAACGCCATCATGACAATATGGACTGGAATCCTGAAGATGAAAAGGAAATTCTTGGTAATAAGACAACTGAAGCTGCAAATGAACTTGAGGAAGAAATGGCCAGACAAGTGGAAACAGAAAGGAAACTAAAGGACGATACTCAAGTTAACTTGGAAGCCGATAGCTACATCCGTTCTCCATCAATTCCTCCACCCGAACTTGCTATGGTTGTTCATAACCCTTAACAGGAGCATAAATCACCACCAGTTCAACCTTCACCTGTATCATCACCTAAACCAAACACACCTCCTGGGTCACCTCCCGAGGATCCTACACCACCACCCACATCTCCTAAGGACTCTGCTCCTCTCAATTCACAATCATCAATTCCTTCACTTACTCCATCACCTAAAAGATCTACATCACCAAAAGCCAAAGCAACTATTTCGGAACAAATAAAATCTGCCATAAAAGGTAAGAATGTGAGAAGAATAGCTCGAGTAACTAGAGTAGAGGTTGTCTCACCTGCTGGAAAGAAACTCAAGAAAGCAGTTAAACTCTCCCAAGCTATGAAAGTTAACCAAACAAGTGCACAACTGGCTGAGATGCAAACCTTAGTCCAGAATTTGTCTCAAAAAATGGGAGAGATGCAGGAGACAAAGATGAAAATGGATGAGTTTCTAGCTTATGATGTAGGGGATAAAGTAAAAGCAAACACGAGACATTATGTCAAGAAGTTTCTGCCTGATATTCAAGAAAATATTGAAGCCTACATCAACACTAAAGTAGATGAGAAGGTGAAAGATCTAGCACTCCAACAGAAACATCTTCTTGAATATTCAGTTGAAGAACTTCAAGACGCCCTCTTCACCAAGTTGCTTGCAAAAACCACCCTCAACTATACTGAAATGCCAATCCTAGATGCTATTCGAGCAAACATGGAATCTTGTAAGGCTTCAGCAGATAAGGACAAGAGGAAACGTGATGATGATGAACAAGATCCAGACCCTACTACAAAGAAACAAAAGACTGGTAGCGGATCTGGAATTCACATTGCTGAGCCTACAGGAACCACAACTTCTTCTCCACCTCAACCAAATCCGGAATCTGGTCCTACAGCAACTGAACATCATTCTGAGCATATTCATGAAGAAAATGTGGAATTTCAAACACAAGACGATCAACCACAATCACCACCACCATCTCCACCAAAGTCTAAACCTTTCAAATCAAAGCCGTCTAGCAGCAAGAAATCTTCTCAAGAACCAGGCTGTCATTACATGGCTTGATGAAGACAAAGATGAGCAAGGAAATGATTGGTTCGATCAGCTTGCAAGTGCTCAAATCCAAAATGATGAAGCTTCCAAGGTTGAAGACAGCACATTTGCTGTTGCTCAGCAGATCAAAAGCAGTTTCAACATCAAAAGGATGACAAAACGGGAACTTTGTCGGATTAAGAATGATGCTTTCAATCTCCTTAAAGACAAATCCAACAGTGCTGCTGAACTTGAGTATCACCTTGAGAACATTGCAAGAGCAATGTCAAGTGCCTTCGACTGGGCTAACCCAGACGTAGTCAGGGGAAATGGCCAAGATAGCAAAAACCGTCCTTACATCACTGATTGGACCAAGCCACTTCCCGTGATACGCAAACATCACCACTCAGAAATTCTGTTTCAATTCTTCTTCAACAAAGATCTGAAACTTCTCAAGCATGGAGCATCAGGGAAAACAAAGTATGCAACTTCTATCACCTTCACTCCAGCCGCTCACTACACACAATCAGCCATTGAGGAAGAAGCCTTTCACCGACATCTCTTTGTTAAGGAATTCGTGGTATATGATCGTGATGCCGAGTTAGGAATCCATCACTGGTATGACAAACGAAAGACCTGGTACAAATACAAACTTTGCCAAAATTCTCAGGATTCAGTCTACAGTGACCTCTGAATCTTGGCAGTAGTTAGTGTCAGTGGATCCAGGAAGTATGATTACACCTTTCTTGAAGAAATCAAAATCAGAAGACATGACAACAACATCTACACGTTCTCTGAGGCAGACTTTCCAGATCTGAACCTGAATGATATTGAAGATATGTACTTGATGAAAGTACAAGGCAAATTACAGCATCTGTCCAACGAACTTCGATATGCATTCAGTACCGCACTCTGTCACTTCATCAGGAGAACAATCATAAGAGAACGGGTAGAGGATCTTCAGTTGGGAGTGGAGAGTTATCAGACGAAGTTGAACCGGTATTTCTTCTTGACAACAACCGTGACCCTCAATTCACTATGAAAGGACATCCGACCTTCGGGTTCGTCTACAGAAGCACAACAAACTTCAACCGCTTCATGCCTTTCAATGAGATTGATAGTCGGTTAAAACATATCACAAGTCAAAACCTCTCATGAAGAAAAGTCAACTCGCGACGGTTAAAACGCGACAATCGATTGTAATATACCGGACAAGTGAATACCCGGGTCGTGGTCCCAGCGAGGCGTGAAATTGAGGATATCGTTTGGGGTTCGTAATTAAAATGCTTGAAAAGACGAGGGTTTCTTGGGTTTCAAAAATCTACTAAAAACGAAAATTAAATAACGTAAATCGGAAACTACGAACGAGTAAAAATGTCAAATCTATTAAAAACTAACCCTACGGATATCAAAATAATTTTCCTAAATCCTAAATGACAAAAGAAAATTTTGAAAAAAAGAATTATATTTTTTTTTTGACTTTTTAATAATTAAATACGAATTAAAAACTATTTTTAAGAAATAAAATTAAGAAAAATAGCAATTGATTGAGAAAAATTATGAAATTTTCCAGTTAAACCCTATAAGCTATCTTAATCCTAGGAAAAATAATAAACTAGAAAAAGCTACTACGGATAAGCAGTAATAAGCATAAACAGCTTAAATAAGCTAGAAGGGAAATAAAGGCATAAAAGAAAATAGGATGAGTAACATAACATAAAAATCCCAAGGGTGCAGTTGGATGGGTTGTTTGTGTTGTGTGCTAACTGACCTGGGTTCGAACCCCAGGTATGGCACTTTTTGCCTTTTTTTATTTTATATATAATATATATATATATATATATATATATATATATATATATGATGAAGCGAAAAGTGTACCGCTTTTAGGGGGTCATTTAGGCCCTAAATCGTATTTATTTGATCAAATATTGCCCTAAATCGTTCCTTTTGTCATTTTAGGTACTTTGGAGAAGAAATCTGGAAAAGAAAGCATTTTGGACGTTTTTGGAGCATAAAAGTGAAGAAAACGACAAAGTCTCAAAATTATGCTGGAAAGTACCTTTGACGGCGTCAGGGATTGTTCCAGACGGCGTCACGGCTTGGCAAAAAAGGTGGATATGAAAATTACTCATGATAAGCCAGAGAATTTTACAATGGAAAGTCTGACGGCGTCACCCTTTGAAGTGATTAAGGTCATCACGGTTTAAGCTAAAGAGGGACGGCGTCAAGCTCATTTCTGACGGCATCAAGCTTTGATAAGCCAGAGCGGATATTGGAGGTCTAAAGAGGGACGGCATCAGGAAGGCCATCCGGGAACCCTAGACACGGCGAGGTGACGGCGTCAAGATCTATAACGTGACGCCGTCAGCCCTTAAACTCTATATATAGTTTTGCAATTTTTTGTCATTAGTGTGCAACTTTGTGAGGAGAAACCCTAAGACGAATTTCTGCCATTTTTAAGGGTTTTCATACCCTTGGATCTCCCATGTTTAATTGAAGATAAGTGTTCATTTAATCAATCAATATGTCTATGTGTTGTTTGATTATATCTTGTTCTTGTCTTTTGATTAACATGCTAGGCTAGATTTATCTTGTGTTTGCTTAGATCTAATGAAACCTAGCTATTGATTATTGGTTATTAGTATGGTATTAATTGTATTGGATGATTGTTTATCGATGTTAGGCTTAAGAAAACTGGCTAACTTCCTATACGGTAACTTGCTTGAACGTCTTAAGAAACATGAACCAATGCGTACTAAGGTTTTTATGGTTGTATTTAATGCATGAGCGAATTCTAGTGATCCCATGTTAGGAGCTTCCTAGCCGGCTCGACATAGGAGTGAAGTAGGAGCTCATAGAGTTGGGGAAGTACGTACGCCACCCCACGATTGGTATTAAGGAATACACCCGTCATCCACGCAATTAATACACACTAATCAACCGGTAAAAGATAGTTAGGGAGTAAGGAAATCTAAGTAAACACATTTCTCTCCACATAAGTTTCACAACCCTTTTCATTTTCAGTTATTTTATTTTATTTGCATTTGTAGTTATTTGGGTTAGTTGACTAGCAACTAATTCCGCCCACTCCTTCAAACCCGAGATTTTACTTGCTTTCATAAAAAAATATAAAAATACAAAAAGAATCTTCTCTCACCCTTAGACCTAATTAGAGTAGTTTTTCAATCCTAACGACACTATTCCCTGTGGAGAACGATCAATCCCCCGTACTTACCACTACACTATACTACATCGGTCAGGTACACTGCCTGGTGGGGTTGTAAGCCTCTTGAGATCCCTCGAGAGGTAAAACCTGTTGTAAGGTTGCAAAACCACGCATCAAGTTTTTGGCGCCGTTGCCGGGGAATAGTTTTTGTTTAGGTTGAATTTTTATTTTATTAGGTCTACTCACTAGATTCCTTTCTAGTGAGGTTTTTATTTTATTTTTCTAGGTTTTCTTTAGTCTATCTATTTTCTTCGTGTTTTTGTTCGTATAAGATTTTCATTGACTATTCAGCTTGCCATTATGGAAAACGCGAATCCACCCCTTACACCTGGCGAAGTAGCTTTGTTGCGTAGCCAACTTGAGAATGAGATTAGTGAGCTCAGAGAGCTCAGTAGAATGATTGATATAGAGCTTGATTATGCCTTGAACAACTTAGAGACCGCCATATACTCAGATAATTACTTAGAACGTGATAATCTTACGGTTGAGAAGTTGATTGAGAAAATTGATAAAGTGAAGGTAGATCCTAGGTTAGATGATTATTTCAATGAATACCCCACTAAGGAGGAGATTGCTTACTATAACAACCTAGTTGATGACCCTCGACCACCTTTTGTTAGAATTGACCCAAAGATTAAGAGAGGTGATCCCGGGAATGTGAAGATACCATGTATGATTGGGTACCAATACGTTGAGCATGCTTACATTGACTGTGAATCCCCAATCAACGTGATGTCCTCAGGCCTTTATAGCCAGATCATAAATACACCACTTGAGCCTAGGAAAGACCCCAAGTGCCCCGGCGGAGTTTGCAACTTCGTTGGAAGGATTAAGGATATGCATATCCTTGTTGGGAATTTTACCTTTGTCACCAACTTCATGATCTTAGAAGATTTGGCAAGTGTTGTTGACTGCCGCCTATCTCGCGTGGTGTTAGGTAAGCCGTTTATTGAAGCATCCAATTTAAAGTATGATCGTTTAGGAGGCACGGTTCAGTTTTCTAATCACATTGATAGGATCACATATAGGATGCCTTATCGGGTAAATGAATTTCGTTTTGTGCCTCGATTTGACAAGGACAACATTGGTGTGATTGAGGACATCAATGATGAGGATAAAGAAAAAGGCATGGACTATGTTTGGAATAAGAGAAGCCTTTATTATAAAGATTGCTTGAACCTAGGACCTAAATACAAAGTTGATATGGAGGTTGTTAGGATGATTAGAGGGGCAATTGAGAAGCAAAACGGAAAAACATAGAACCCGTGACTTTGAGTCTAGCTACAAGACTCGTTAATAAAGAAAAGCGCTTCTTGGGAGGCAACCCAAGCTTTATTTGCTTTGTGTGTTTATTTGTTTGTTTGATTTTATTTGTTTCCGTATGTGTGTTTAATTTTTATTATTATTGATTCATGTTCAAAAGTAAATTGTGAAAATGCTTTATCTTGTTTTTAACTTCGTCTTAACTACATATAAAGGTATTTTGCAAAAGTTAAGTGTAAGGGAAATCCAAATCGGTTTACAAGAACAAATGAACATGAATCGTAATAATAATAAATTAACATACATATTAGTATTTGTTTGAGTCAAATGCTTGTATCGAGTCATAATGATGTTTTGCAGGAATTCTAGGAAGTAAGGTAGAGGTTTTTCCAGAAATTTTCCGGAAACTTAACATGAGAATTCTGTCAGATCATTTCTGACGGCGTCAGGCTTTACAACCTGACGGCGTCAGGTTTTAATTTTCTGAAATTTTTGAAAGTTTTGTTTTCATAAAAAGTTTTTATTAAATCTCTAACTTATAATCTCCAGGAATCTGCAAAATAATCATTCCACAAGCATTATATCCTTATATATAGAATTTATCCCGCCGATGTTATGCAGGTTTTCGTGTTTGTTTTCTCAGGTTCAACAGGTTATTTTGGACAAGGAGATGTATGTGGAATCAAGCTTATGGCGATGCATTAGCCTTGGAGCTTCTACTTTCTCTTGGAAGAAGATCTAACCATGTTACTTCTTTATCCACCGAGCGAATCAGGGGAGTATTTGATTTCATTCTTTTACCTTATTTACTTTTACATCTTGTTATTTGAACATTGGGGACAATGTTCATCTTAAGTGTAAGGGGGGGGGGGGTAAAAGTACGACACTTTAGAGAATGCTATTACGCTTGATTTTTGTTTGTTTAATAGTAGATGTGTAATAAAATTGAGAGAAATACCTGTTAGGGCAATTTTAGTGCCAAATTTAAAATTTTTTACAATATTTAGGAGTGAAACTTTGATCTTAATGAGCGTCTCATGGATAGGAGTTATATGACTAGCACAAAACCGTACCACTAAAATTTTTTTCCACCCCCAAATATGTGAGGTTCGCCCCTAGAATTGGTAGAAAAAGCATTTATGCTATGATGTGTGTACCGGTAGCACTTAGATTCTAGAACTTGCGTTAGGACCATTCCGAGGCCACAAGTGAGACTACATTCGTGTAGTTAGATTTACTACATGATAAGAGGCATTAGGATTAACCCATTGTTTTACACCTGTGTTTTTGTTATAATTACATTGGCTACATTGGTCAAGTAATTCTCCCACACCCTTTGCGTTGTACTCATTTTTAGTACACGATACCCCTAGTACACCCCTCAGAGCCTATCTTTTCGTTTTGACCTTTAAGCATTTTACTTAAAGGAAGAATTTGTTACACCCCACTTAAATGTACACCCAAATCGCCTTAGCCTACCTTGTATGCACTCATTTTTAGTGCATTATTGTAACAACATTTGTTTGAAACCCAAGTTAATTATCTAATTGATTACATGGTTGCTAAGTCGAGTCATATCCTTGTACATATTGTTTTGGGACGATTGGGACTCGTGGGTAAAGTACTAGTGTAATGGAGTAATGGGGAAGAACATCGTTTATTACCCCCATATGTGCTAAATATTTTAAAAGTACTCCAAGTTTTTCAATTATCTTAATTCGAGTCATTAGAATAGTTATTTGTACAGTTATGTAAAAGTTCAAGTGTAAGGGGAATGCAACGCCCCTATGATTTATTATTTTGGATGGTAGGGCAAGAGTGTATGAAAAAAAAAAATCAAAAAAAAAAAAAAATCAAGAAAAATACAAAAAAATGAGAAAAAGAAAAGTAGAAAAAACCATACGGACTACCATCCCGTTTCATTTTATGTTTATTTTATCTTTTTGTTATTTTGTTTTTTAGCTTAAGTCGAGTCTAGTCTTGGCTTAGCAACGCCATATTGTACATGTAATTAATCAAGATCTTTAACTCGCCACCAGTAAAATATCTTTTATCCAACAAAACCGTGTTTATCATATCCCTACACCTCATGTTATAACCCATGTAAAAGCCCTCTTTGATAGTTTATCTTAGGTGCTTACGCCTAGTGGAGAAGGTTTTCGATCCTTTCCCAAGCCTATGGTAATCTATTTGCTATGACAGGTAGTGAGAGATATTATCCGTTTTCATTTATGAGATTTATTTTGATGACACCTGAGAGATGTGAGTATCTAAACACTACTTGTGAGGTGCTAGTTTGTAATCTCCGTGCTTATTATGATTAAAGTGGAACGACTAATTGTTGTAATTACTTTTATATTAGCATTAAATGACCCCTAACTTGTATTTTGATTAGAATAAAAGCGCATTTGCTTGAGGACAAGCAAATCTCAAGTGTAAGGGTATTTGATGAAGTGAAAAGTGTACGGCTTTTAGGGGTCATTTAAGCCCTAAATCGTATTTATGTGATCAAATATTGCCCTAAATCGTTCCTTTTGTCATTTTAGGTACTTTGGAGAAGAAATCTGGAAAAGGAAGCATTTTGGACGTTTTTGGAGCATAAAAGTGAAGAAAACGACAAAGTCTCAAAATTATGCTGGAAAGTACCTTTGACGGCGTCAGGGATTGTTCCAGACGGCGTCACGGCTTGGCAAAAAAGGTGGATATGAAAATTACTCATGATAAGCCAGATAATTTTACAATGGAAAGTCTGACGGCGTCACCCTTTGAAGTGATCAAGGTCGTCACGGTTTAAGCTAAAGAGGGACGGCGTCAAGCTCATTTCTGACGGCGTCAAGTTTTGATAAGCCAGAGCGGATTTTGGAGGTCTAAAGAGGGACGGCGTCAGGAAGGCCATCCGGGAACCCTAGACACGGCGAGGTGACGGCGTCAAGATCTATAACGTGACGCCGTCAGCCCTTAAACTCTATATATAGTTTTGCAATTTTTTGTCATTAGTGTGCAACTTTGTGAGGAGAAACCTTAAGACGAAATTCTGCCATTTTTAAAGGTTTTCATACCCTTGGATCTCCCATGTTTAATTGAAGATAAGTGTTCATTTAATCAATCAATATGTCTATGTGTTGTTTGATTATATCTTGTTCTTGTCTTTTGATTAACATGCTAGGCTAGATTTATCTTGTGTTTGCTTAGATCTAATGAAACCTAGCTATTGATTATTGGTTATTAGTGTGTTATTAATTGTATTGGATGATTGTTTATCGATGTTAGGCTTAAGAAAACTGGCTAACTTCCTATACGGTAACTTGCTTGAACGTCTTAAGAAACATGAACCAATGCGTACTAAGGTTTTTATGGTTGTATTTAATGCATGAGCGAATTCTAGTGATCCTATGTTAGGAGCTTCCTAGCCGGCTCAACATAGGAGTGAAGTAGGAGCTCATAGAGTTGGGGAAGTACGTACGCCACCCCACGATTGGTATTAAGGAATACACCCGTCATCCACGCAATTAATACACACTAATCAACCGGTAAAAGATAGTTAGGGAGTAAGGAAATCTAAGTAAACACATTTCTCTCCACATAAGTTTCACAACCCTTTCATTTTCAGTTATTTTATTTTCAAAAAGAAAACCAATATATATATATATATATATATATATATATATATATATATATATATATATATATTTTTTTTATTTTTGGTTTTCTTTTTGAAAACTTAACTAATAAGTTATAACAAACAACTTTTGAAACTGGAAACTTTTTTTCAAAACCAAAATTAAGCTCAATTCAGCTTATTTGTTTGGATCAGATTGCAACAAAAAAAAAAAAAAAAAAAAAAAAAAAAAAAAAAAAAATCCAATACCACAATAAGCTAAGAACATCCATAGATAAGCTGAATTAAACTTAAAATAGGCTGAAAAAAAACCTAGGGTCTGCTGATTCAAATAGGGTGCAGAGCAGAAAAGGCCTACTTTAAGCTGCTCAAAAGCTGGCATGAGCTAATCTAAACACTTAATATAAATGGGGAATGACTAGGTGGGCAACCAAAGATTACCTATGCCAATTCTGAGCTTAATCTAACTTATAGGGAACAAATTAAAATTCGAAGAAAAGTGCTGAAAACAAAGAAAAAAAAAACAGCAGGCTACTCTTAACTGATGTGGGCTGTTTTAGGCTTCTATGGCTGAAAAGGGGTAAAACAAAAGCTACTATCCTAAACCTATGTAAGCATACAACATAACAACTAATGCAAAAATAAAAAGGGAAATAAGCGAAAATAAGCAGTTAATAAGCAGTTGACCAGAGTTGACTTTTAAAGAAAACTTGAAATTTCATTAAATACCAAACTGAAAGTGAAATTACAACTAAAATTAAAATATTACACTAAGAAAACAGTAATTAAGACAATAAAATAAAAATTGGTCTAAACTTTTCTAAATACATGAAAAATGGGACAAAAAATTATTTTGAGAAGAATCTGCTATATATAGGCCCTCAACTAGGGTTTTCTTGTGCTTTCTCTGTGAGGGGAATCCCAGTTGTTCTTGTGCTTCAATCTTGACCATTGATTTTACTTGCTCCCCACAACTTTAACTCCGAGCCGTAGATCATAAGTTGGTCCTTGGATTGATGAGGTGGATGAGGGGGGACCATGGTGATGGCTCTTGGATGGTAGTAGGAGGTGATGGTGACTGGTTGGGATTAACTCCTAATGGCGGGAAAATTGGGATCAAGAAGAAGGTGAATGTGTTTAGGTCTGTGGTTATGACTATTCTTGGTTCTGAGTTTGACTGATCCCTTTGACCCGTATTAGGTTTAACTTAAAAGGATTGTAGGCTTTTGTGTGGGCCAAAGGGTTTGGTGGATTTAGTTGTTGGGTTTGCGTTGTGGTTAATTTTGGATAAGATATGGTTTAAACATAAGGACCAATTTTGTAAATGCTGAAACTGTGGGGACCAAAACTGCCATTTTGGAAAAGTTAACCTAGGGACAATTTTGCCAAATGAAAATAATCCAAGGGCCATTCTAGGATTTTCCGAGCAATATCTCGAACCAAACTCGTGAATTTCTTCCCGGGTCCCGGCTTTTTAATCCTCTTCACAAATCCCGTGCTCGGTTTGTCTTTTTATCTTGATATTTGTCCATTTTTATAATATCCATCCCTGCACAATCATAAACACAAAAACACGAGATATTTGGCATAATTGGTTAGTTTTTGGTCTATTTGGGTCCGGTTTTGGTCAAATAAAGGTATGTGTTTAAGCACATACCAAAATTCCCCCAGACTAAGATATTGCTATGTCCTCACGCAATGTTATAAAAACACGTTTTCAAAACCAAAAATTTCCAATCTCTTTTTACTAACTTTGAGAAGTAGCAAAATTTTCAAAAGAGATTAAGAAATCTTAAGTTCTAAAAACTCCCCGATTTTCCTTTTTATTCTATTTTTGTATTTTCCTCATAATCATGTGACGGCTTTGTTGACAATCATTATCTCACGATAACTTTTAGGATCAACGAGTAGGAAACACGACTCATAAAGAAGTGACCATACGGATAAAATTCGTCGTTCCTGATTTTTCACGAGTCCCCAAACTAAGCTTAAAAACGAAATCATTGTCTATTTACAAGTTAAATGCCAACACTACCCATGAAAGTTACTTGTGTAATTACCTCTTGCTCCCATTTTCCTAATTTGCCTCTATTTATTTTATTTTTGGTGAGAAATGAATTGCTTCATATTCTCGTTTTGATAAGTTTTAGTGCCAATAAAGATACTAAATTAAGACGCTAAGTAGTTTTCAATCTTCTCTCGAGAACCGTTGCTTTGAAAATGAGGTCCACATCAAGGTTTTTATTTATATTTTTGACTTTTTCTATTTTTCATTCATCACTTTTTTTTTTTTTTTTTTTTTTTTTTTTTTTTTTTTTTTTTATCATTAACTTTTCACTTGCGTACCCTAAACGACGGAACTTCACGGTTTAATTCCAAGACCTTACACTTTCCGGCATAAAGGATCCAAGGGCCGTTACAACGGAGAGTTCCAAGACCTTAACGCCTTTTAGAATTAAGGGTCCAAGGGCCGGTGCAAGAGGGTAGCCAAGACCTAAACGCCTTCCGGAAATAAGGATCCAAGGCCCGATCTCGAATCCGTGGCTTAGAGCACTTAACTTATTATTATTAAACTTATTTATTAAGGAACCTTGATGTGTACCCAATTTTCAAAACAAGGATTCTTTTAAGAAGACCAAGAACTAATCATCGGCAAAACCTAACATCTTTAATTATTCTTACAATTATATATGGTGAAACAATTTTGTGGGAACAAAAGGCAACAAGTAACTTCGATGAGCTCTAAAGAGAACCAACTACTCCACGCTTAGCATCTAACTTCTACATAAACTCTATCATTTCTCGTTCTTAGCAAATTTAAAATCTTAAATAATAAGATCCGCGAATGCTTAGCCTTATAATCAAGCCATGCATATATAAAGTCGATACGGGAACTTGCAAACTCTTAAAAAGAATTCGCATTTTATAGCTCCTTGTGTAAAAGACTAGCACGAGCTTATAGATTATAAATGGTTAAGGGGACAAGCTAGGGCTCAACACGCCCGGTCAAGTCAGAATTTTATTCCTACTCTCACCAGCGGAAAGTCAACAAATATGTCAAAATTTATTATATTTTTGCAAAAAATTTTAAATTTTTCTCATTTTTTGGATTTTTTCAAATTTTGAGGAAAAACGGGGTTGCGAGAGAAAACGGCAAAAATGCAAGGCAAAAATCAAATCGAAAGATTACCCCCCCCCCCCAGACTAAAACGAGACATTGTCCTCAATGTCTTAAAGGTAAGGGTTCTCCTACATAAATCTAAGGCTGTTTATTAATTATGCCAAAGATAAACGTAAAACGATAAGATTAAGGATATCGGATGAGCAACGAATGATGAAACTCGAGTGGAGAGAAGCAAACCACGAGCACGAGAGTCTTCAATCATCGGGCAATCCTGGACACATCACAGAAACCCACGAAACACGACAAATGGAAGAAGAAGCCCTCCTCAGGTCACTTATTAGAAATAAGAAAGAAGATAGATGGATAAGCATGGGGTGCCTCCAATGAAGCGCTTGTTTTTTATCGAGTCGTATAGCTTAGACTCGCCCCGAATTTAATTGTCCATGGGGGAGCATGTGGAAAAGAAAATCTCAATCAGACTTTCGTTCAAGATGTTTGGATAAACATTGAAGCATATGAAAGTTCCACTCCGATGAGATACCCACGGCTTAAAAGAAGGAGAGATGCCGGGGTCGAATATGGTATCTTCACTCCCGAAGGAGTGAAGGAGAAGAGAAGTCACCGGGTAGGTAAAGAAAGGGAGAAGGATCTTAATCACAATGAAGATCCATTCTTCATCCTCAGGATTACCATTTTTCTGATCTTGAATATCAACATTGAAGCTCTTATGTTCATAATCAACAAAGACCTCGGGCGGGAGGGTTGGGGTGGTGTCATCGAGAAGCAAACTCTCATGATAGAGTACATCTCCCCCCGGGTCAGGATCATCCTCAAAATGAAAGTAATCATACTCCGGAGGAGGTATGATATGAGTGAGTTCACCGGAGAACTCCTCATGAAGAGAATCAATCATATGATGATCTGTGAGCTCAGGTTCCGTCACAGACTCATCACTCTCATCCATCTGACTATCAGAGATAGGGTTATCTAAGATAAAAGTAAAGTCAGATCCGAAATCGAATAAAGGATTGGTGAAAGTCGTGTTGAATGTTTCGGAAGCAAGCTCATCAAATTCTTTTGAAGGATTGATTTCAACTTCCTTCGGAGGGAGAGATGGTTCATCGTTCAATAATTTTTTAAATAAACTAATATCTCCCTCCGGATCAAGATAAGAATCATTAATTTTCGGAGAAATTGAATCTTCTTTGAGAAAAGCATCGATCTCTTCCAAGATAGGATCACTTCCCTCAGACGGAGTGAGGGAAGGGGAAGAGTCGGAAATGATAGGTGGAGTGGGATTGCCACTCGGAGGTTCATCTGATATTTGAATATCTGCAGGGGCACACTCCTCGTCATAAACGTCGTTGGCCTTATGTCCGCCATATAAAGCTCTGATATATTGCATATGCTCCTCTGCAAGTAATTCACCCATAGTTCTTGTATCTTCCTGCTTTTCAACGGGTGTGACAGCAACTGGTGAACTACTGCAAAGCTTCTGCTGGACGGGAGTGGCTGCAGCTGACGAACTCTCACAAACTCCCCACGTAGAATCCTCATCATCGTCATCATCATAAACAAAAGTTTGACGATATTGGGAGCTTACTTTAGCTGCTTGTTCCTCAGCTAGAAGTTCTCCGTAAGTTTTCTGACGAGGTTCTTCATAGGGAAGTCTTTTACTAAGAAATTCCTTAAGATCATTTAGTGCATTTTGAAAATCATGGAGAATTTCTGGATTGATAGGCTGAGGTGGTGTTTGAATCGTTTCATACTGTGGAGGTTGGTCATGATAAGAATAATCATAATTGTTATAAGGACCACGCTCATAGACAAGCGGATTCCTCGTTTGACAATCAGAGTTATAGTGAGGACCTCCACAGTACTCACAACAATATGATTGTTGTGACTGATTTGGTGAATTATGTGGATAATGGTCATAACCAAAGTTTTGATTACATGGAACTTGCTCATAGACAAACATGTTCCCTGTTTGACAATCAAAACCCGGGTGTGGACCTCCACAATATTCACAAGAATATGTCTCCATCTGGTGTTGTGGGGGCTGGTTGAAAAAGTCGGTTGTTTCATGGTAAGAATAAGGATTTTGGTCATAGACAAACCCGTTTCCCGATTCCACCATGCTACAACCGGGATAATTCCCGCCATTTGGAGGACCTCCACACCATTGACAAACATAATGGTAAGATGAAGACATAGAGAAGAGGAATTAAACGGATAGAGGGTGAGAGATAAAGAATTAAACGGATAAGAGGAATAGGAAGAATATTTTTGGGTTTTTAAAATTTTGAAACATTTTAAAAGATAATGGAAAATAATTTTTGAAAAGAAAATCTTTTTGGGTTTTCAAGGTTTTTCAATTTTTTTGGATTTTTGATAAAAAATATTCACAAGATATATACGAAACTTCACGAGGAAGGTTCTTCAAGTCACTAATCGTCAAACCGTAACGATATTGTCGCAACACACCTCCCCGGCAGCGGCGCCAAATTGATAGTCGGTTAAAACATATCACAAGTCAAAACCTCTCACGAAGAAAAGTCAACTCGCGACGGTTTAAACGCGACAATCGATTATAATATACCGGACAAGTGAATACCCGGGTCGTGGTCCCAGCGAGGCGTGAAATTGAGGATATCATTTGGGGTTCGTAATCAAAATGCTTGAAAAGACGAGGGTTTCTTGGGTTTCTAAAATCTACTAAAAACGAAAATTAAATAACGTAAATCGGAAACTACGAACGAGTAAAAACGTCAAATCTATTAAAAACTAACCCTACGGATATCAAAATAATTTTCCTAAATCCTAAATGACAAAAGAAAATTTTGAAAAAAAGAATTATATTTTTTTTTTGAACTTTTAATAATTAAATACGAATTAAAAATTATTTTTAAGAAATAAAATTAAGAAAAATAGCAATTGATTGAGAAAAATTATGAAATTTTCCAGTTAAACCCTATAAGCTATCTTACTCCTAGGAAAAATAATAAACTAGAAAAAGCTACTACGGATAAGCAGTAATAAGCATAAACAGCTTAAATAAGCTAGAACAGAAATAAAGGCATAAAAGAAAATCGGATGAGTAACATAACATAAAAATCCCAAGGGTGCAGTTGGATGGGTTGTTTGTGTTGTGTGCTAACTGACCTGGGTTCGAATCCCAGGTATGGCACTTTTTGCCTTTTATATATATATATATATATATATATATATATATATATATATATATATATATATATATATATATATATATATATATATATATATATAAAGTGCAGCTGCCAGAGCCCCTTACCAGCGGGGGTCCCGAGATATTCTATGATCAAAGGCTTTGTGGTTGTCACAAACTGGATTCGAACCAGCACCACTGGGAGCAAAAGACAGGCCCAGCGAACTACCATTCATTCTGATCGCGACTTTGTTTACCCGGTTCCCCTCGCGGCTAAAGGGTACATCCGGGTCCGGTCGCATGGACCTACTTACCTTGCTTGTAGACCAGCTGCAGAGCTAACCCTTGTTCTATTGGTTTGATGCTACCAAGACGATATATCACTAGATCGATCGGTATATATATATATATATATATATATATATATATATATATATATATATATATATATATATATTTGGTTTTCTTTTTGAAAACTTAACTAATAAGTTATAACAAACAACTTTTGAAACTGGAAACTTTTTTTTCAAAACCAAAATTAAGCTCAATTCAGCTTATTTGTTTGGATCAGATTGCAACAAAAAAAAAAATAAATAAATAAATAAATAAATAAGAATAGGCTCAAAGAAATTCAAAAGGACTAAATAAGCTAATTGATAAGCTAATGATATTAAAATAAGCCAATAATAAAAATCAATACCACAATAATCTAAGAACATCCATAGATAGGCTGAATTAAACTTAAAATAGGCTGAAAAAAAACCTAGGGTCTGCTGATTCAAATAGGGTGCAGGGCAGAAAAGGCCTACTTTAAGCTGCTCAAAAGCTAGCATGAGCTAATCTAAAAACTTAATAAAAATGAGGAATGACTAGGTGGGCAACCAAAGACTACCTATGCCAATTCTGAGCTTAATCTAACTTATAGGGAACAAATTAAAATTCGAAGAAAAGTGCGGAAAACAAAGAAAAAAAAAACAAAACAGCAGGCTACTCTTAACTGATGTGGGCTGTTTTAGGCTTCTATGGCTGAAAAGGGGTAAAACAAAAGCTACTATCCTAAACCTATGTAAGCATACAACATAACAACTAATGCAAAAATAAAAAGGGAAATAAGCAAAAATAAGCAGTTAATAAGCAGTTGACCAGAGTTGACTTTTAAAGAAAACTTGAAATTTCATTAAAACCAAACTAAAAGTGAAATTACAACTAAAATTAAAATATTACACTAAGAAAACAGTAATTAAGACAATAAAATAAAAATTGGTCTAAACTTTTCTAAATACATGAAAAGTGGGAAAAAAAATTATTTTGAGAAGAATCTGCTATATATAGGCCCTCAACTAAGGTTTTCTTGTGCTTTCTCTGTGAGGGGAATCCCAGTTGTTTTTGTGCTTCAATCTTGACCATTGATTTTGCTTGCTCCCCACAACTTTAACTCCGAGCCGTAGATCATAAGTTGGTCCTTGGATTGATGAGGTGGATGGGGGGGGGGGGGGACTGATAACGCTTAAATCAAAAATGTTTTTGGATTGATGAGGTGGATGAGGTGCGTTATTGCTAGTTTTGTGCATCATATTTGGTTATATTTGCATGTATTTGTTGCTAAATGATGAAAAAGTGTGTATGCAAGTAAATATAGCCAAGTACAGGAAAAGTGGAGGAAAACACGAAGAAATGAAGAGATTATGCACATAAGGAGAATTACGAGAAAGAAACCACATGATACTTCAAAGAATTGATTAGACCAAGACTTCTATGCTTTATATATCAAGAAAAGATCAAGTTCTATGAAGGAAATTAGTGGTACAGCGAAGGATCAAGCACGTAACGAGAAGAGAATAAAAGAAAATAAAAGTGCATGGCAGGATCATCCATCCGATCGGATGCCGCCCGCATCCGATTCGGATGGAGTGAAGTTGGAAACACCGAGAGCTCCAACCGATCGGTTGGCCGACACTGAAGTTACAAAGTTGCATTAAATGGTGAATTTAAGCCCCATAATCATTGAGGCTTATCATTTCTCGGCTGTTAAATCATATGGGACGTTTTTACTTGGATAATAAGGGTTTCCTCACTTATTTAAGGAACCCTTAGTTAGTTTACAAAGAGAGTTCTTTTGGGGAAGTGACATAACCTAAGAAAGCTACACCACTTTATTATTATTGCCCGAAAGCTTGTGGTTGCTGTGAAAACGTCCAGGAGATCTTGAGTTCGAGTCTCAAGAGTTGCGTCCGTGTGTGGAGTTGTTTACTTGTGATAATAGGCGATTGGAGGAGTGTGGATTGCTATAGTTCCACAATTCTAGTTCTTGTAATTCCTTGATAGGTATTTCTTGTTGAGTTATCATGAACTACTTTTACTTTTACTATATGATGAATGAAAGTTTGGTCAATTACTTGTGTTTGATTATGATTGTTATGGAGTAATTTAGTTATACTTGTGAGTGGATGATGTGACAATTGTTGGAGTAATCTTATCATAGTGATGCATGAAAACATATCTTGTTTTATGAGTTTGTTGAGATAAAATCTAATCTTGCTTAATTGGTTGGTAAAAACAATTTCAAAGATTCCCAAAGGCCGAAAGGAGTTTTCTTTATGTTTTTATTCCAAAATGTTAGTGCACGAATTAGTATGGATTATGGTGTGTGACAAGCAACACCTTTACTCATTAAAATGGATTTGGAAACGATTTCATCACGAAAAAGGACGAAAGGATTCGTAGGAATTCTTAAGATAAGAAATGCTTTCAAACAACAAAAAGGACTTAATAGAATTATCGTAATAGTTAATCATGGCCGAAAGGAGTTAACTAGGAGATTGAATTCTTAGATATGATTTTTCATGATAAAAACCATTGATTGTGAATCATTCATTTCAAGTTGTGCATCATTACAAGTCACACCCAACTTGATTGGTTACTCTAAACAATTGTCATGGAAACTACACACAAGTATATTAGTTTTTGATTGATTGAACCTTGCTTGTTTGTTTTTAGAATTTGCTTCAAATTGGATTGACACTCCTTTTTGCTAAAACTTATTTACTAAACCTAAACCCCAATTCCTTTGGGACGATCTCGACTTACCCACCTTTACTACCACGGACGAGTATACTTTCTCGTATGTGTGATTAGAGAATTGGATAAATCGTGTTTATAAATTTTAAAACTTGAACACAACGACACGCACATCAAGTTTTTGGCGCCGCTGCCGGGGAATTGTTAAGATTTTCTTGGTAGTTGGGCTTAGTAGTCTAAGTTTTCATTTTTTTTTTTAAAAAAAGGTTAAAAAGTAAAAAAAAAAAAAGTTTGGTTCAGACCAACCGAATCGGATGGATGTCCATCCGATCGGTTGGTGGTCTCGTTAACATTTTTTTTGTTTAGTAATTTTTGTTATTTTTCATTTTTTATGATTCATTAATGTTATGTTTAATTAGTAGAGTAATTAGATTAATTAATTTAGGGTATTAGAAAGTTTTATTATGTTTAATGGTAGTTAATGTAGTTAATTTGTTGATTTTAAAGTTTGGTAGTTTTATAGTTTTCATTGAATGAGTTATAATTAGTTTTTATGGTCATTAGTTAAAGAGTTAAAAGTTAATTAGATATTTTAATGCTTGATAGTTAATTGTAGGATTATATTAATTAGTTTTAGTTATTAATTTATTCTTCTTTTTAGTTTCTAAAAAAAAAAAAAAAAAAAAAAAAAAAAAAAAAAAAAAAACACACACAAAAACAAGTTAAAAAAAGAGGTTGTCATTAGTTTAGTCTTATTATTATTATTATAAATAAAATAAAATAAAAAATTTATTTTCGATCGAACCGATCGGAGGCTGCCCGCATCCGATTCGGTTGGTGAGATTTCATCTTTTGCAGTTTACCCATCCGATCAGATGGAAGGGGATACCGATCGGATGGTTGCCTCGGTAAAAGTTTTTATGATTTTTTATTTTTAGTTTTTTTGATGTTTTGATGATTTGAAGTTGTTTGTTAGCTTACTTTGGTTTGATATTTTGATATGGTTCGATTATAACTAACCCTCACGCTAATAGTTTGGATTTTTTTTGTTTTGTGGTTATGTTATAGTAGTGCTTAAGTAGAATGGAGAGTTTAAGCAATGTTTCGGAATATTTGAGACATTTGGAAGAGATGTTGAGAGATTCAGGAGATTCTTTGGAGAAGTTGGAAAGCATTTTGGATGAAGCTAAGATTGGTTTAGAAAGGAAAGAAGAAGTTGGCGAAAGCAGTGTTTGTTTACCTAAGGAGAAAAGAGTGGTTGTGTTTACGCAAGCACCACCTAAAGAGTTTGATGTACCATTTATGAGGTATGCTACACCATGTGGTGTGGAAGGAGTTAAAGCTTGGGATGCTCAACTTAATATGGAATATGGTGAGAATTACATTACGGAAGAAATGCTTAGTAAGCTTGGCTTTGTTAGGCTTGATTATGAGAATTATGGTAGGAAGATAGTGAGAGATGTGAATGTTAATATTCATGGTCATGTTTTCAAGATTGATTTTGTTGTGTTTGAATATGGAAATGTGGATGAACCGGAAGTTATGTTTGGTAGAAATTTCATGGTGAAAACTAAATGTAGGGTTGATTTTGCTATGGGAGAGATGAGAATTGATGTTGATGATGATATGGTAGAGAAGAAGGAAGGAAGAGGAGAGATTGTTAAAATGGGAAAGGCTAATCGCAAGAAAACACCACTTAACAAACTTACCCAACCCTCCACCCCTAAAAATGAGAGTAGTTCATCTAGTTCATCACCCAAATCACCTCAAGTAGTTAAACCATTTACTCAAGAACAAAAAGAAGCTGTTTTGGAGAACTTGGAAATGAAATTTAAGGAGCTTATGCAAGAGAAGCCGGTTATAGAAGTGTTGAACAATTACATGGTTTATCGTAAGAAGTTAGATGCGGTTATGATGGCAACAGCTAGGTTAGAGGATAAGAATTTTGATGAGTTTGCAAGGGAAAGGATAGTTGAAAATGGGTTGCCTAAGAAAGAGAGCGATCCGGGAAATTTTGTGTTACCCATTAAGGTGAATGGAACCGATGCAATGTATGCATTGGCCAATATAGGAGCAAGTGTGAATGTGATGCCATACCTGTTGTACAAAAGATTAGGACTTGGTAATCCTCAACCAAATCAATATAATCATACTATGGCTGACAATTCAAGAGCAAAAGCAATGGGAGAAGTGAAGAATGTTAGAGTGCAAGTAGGATATCAAGCTTTCTTAGCCGATTTTCTTGTACTTAATATCCCCGAAGATAAGGAGTTACCTTTGTTGTTAGGAAGAACGTTTTTGAGAACTTGCGGAGCTATAATAGATATGGGTAGAGGTACTATGACTATTAGTGATGGGATCTTGAAGCATACCTATTATCCTAAACCTAGAGGCAAGATTATTAAGGAAGTGCATGAAGATGAAGAAGAAGAAGACCATTTAGGTTGTTTTGAAGTTGGTAGAGATGAAGAGGGAAGACCTAAATATGGGCCGGTTGTCCCTAGTTACTTTGGTATTGAAGATGAGTTGGAAAGGGCATTAGCTATGGAGGTTTTCTTTAACCCATTCAAGAATGTTTTTGTGTTCCATAAATTGACAGATTTTCTTGGATCCTTACCGGTTCAATTGAAGAATTTGGAATGGGGACCCGAAGGAGCTAGTGTTTACAAGAAAGAAGAAGGTGATGGAGAATGGCATGTGAAGTTTGATATAGTTTGTCCGGATGGAAGGAATTTTGCAAGGAAGTTTAAAACACAAGTGACTAACCGAAAGTTATCCGGCAAATTTCAAAGTGAAGACATCTTGAAGCATGAATACTTTGAAGGTTGAAGGTTGAAGAGCTAAAGATGAAGAATAAAGCACAAGGCTTGTGCTAATGTTTGTTTTGTTTATTTTTAATGCATTTTTAATAGTAGTTTAATGTTTTGCATTTAAGTTTGATTTAAGTTTAAGACCTTTTGGTTACCTTATGGTTTTATTAAGTTTTAATCTATGGAGTTAAGTTTTGTTTTAGAAGTTGTAGAGATAGATTGGATAACAAGTTGGGAGAATAAGTGTGTTGGTGGTATTTTTCATACTTAAAGTGGAGTCTTTTAAGGGAGTCAAATACTTTCCATTTGTTCTTGCAAGTGTCAAAGTATTGAAGAAAGAAAGAAAAAGTGAAGTTTTGCAAAAATTCAATCCGAATCGGTTGGATGAAATACTGATCGGATGGAATGAAGTATTTATACCCAAGATTTCAAAAATCATAAAAACACACACACACTCATTCCACCACACTTGGGGTTCATTAATTCGACCATTAGAAGAGTTTTAAGAGTTGCAGGAGAGTTGAAGGATCATCAATGGCACCAAAGCAAGTAAGTAACCTCATCAATTTGTGTCAATTAGGTTTTAATTCGAGTTGATTGAATTAGGTCAAAATTTAGGCGTTTTTGATATAGTTCGAATTAAGGCATGATTTTTCTAGAATAGATGGGTAAATGATTGAGGAAATCATTGCAAAAAGAATGAGATGGATTGATTAAGTTTTGGGGAAGAATGAATTAATTGATTTTTTTGAATCATATGGGTCAAAACTTTGAATCGATTCTGGGTAGAAATTAATGATTTCCAGATGTTGTTTAGATGTTAATTAGTGTTCCTAGGATGAAGCATTATGGATTAGAACATCGATAAGGTTTGATTTCGAATATGTTAATAGGTTCTAAGATTGATCATGCGAGTATGTTATGGATATGATTTAGAGATAAGTGGGATGTGTAGAGACCATAGTGATTGATGAAATGCAGGATAAGGAAGAGTGGAACTAGATAGGATTGATTTGGAGTCGGAAAATTTTTGTTTTGAATACAGTGAGTACAACCGAATCGGTTGCGAGTTGCTACCGATCGGCTGGACAAGGTCACAACCCCATCCGATCGGATGGAGAGAGATACCGATCGGATGGAGCCCTCGGTAAAACTTTTTGAAGATTTTCAAATCGAATCTTTTGGACTTCTTAATCACCTAACTTTGTTTTTATACTCTTATACTAACGAATAATCATGATTTCTACAGAGTTATCTTGCAGGTGGATCAGGAATCGCGAAAAGAACGAGAGAAGGAACTAGAAAGAGAGAACAGATGCCGATACCGGAATGTCACCCCAATCTATTGTGGAAAGGGGAGGATGCGAGTGTTCGAAAAGCTTTTAGTGCTATACTTCTTAAGATTGGCGGATGGGTGATTCATTCACCAAGGATTATGAACTTGAATGACATGAAAGAGCTTGGTTGTGATGAGTTTCTGGAAGACATGTTTCTTATTAGGATTCTTTGGGATGGACGAATTTTGACTTCCAACATGTGGATGAAAGCATTGAGCATAAGGGAACCGATATACAAGGAATGGTGCTTAGAATTTTTATGTTCAATGAGGATGAAAGAAAAGATCACTGATATCGGTGTTACCACCGATAAATTCCTCGAATTCAGACTAGGGGGACAAAAACACGAGGTTACACTATTTGAATTTGGAAACCTATTAGGTTTATATTCGGACGAAGATTTAAGTAATAGGGATTTCAAATTTTTGGTAATGAGTGGAGGAAGAAATAAAAATAATTTTGATGCGAACGGATACTGGGAGAGGATTAGTGCGGAAAGCAAGTTAGTGTTTGGAGAAAGTGAAGTGTCGACAATCAAGAAACCGATGTTACGTGTGCTTCATAGGATAATAGTGCAGTCATTGTTACATAGGACATCTGGTGTGGAGTTGATTTATGAAGATGATTTATGGGTACTACACGCACTAGATGAGAAGCATCCCTATAGGCATTTGAACGTAGCATGGGTAATAGTGCAACATTTGCACAAACATGCAGCAGATGGGACAAGGAATTACATATGTGCGGGGCATTTTATTTCTCGAATTGCTAGGAATCTTGGGTTGTTTAATGAAAAAGAAATGAGCGATTTTGGAGAACCAGTTGTTCCATGGAGTATTGATATAAGAAAGTTCACAAACCTTAGAGAGAGCAGGAATGGAAAGTTAAGAGGGCTTCCAGAAGTCTTGGATATTCAACCAATAACCACCTGGGATGGTTTATGATTATGATTTCAAAACAATGATGGTTGAACTATTTTCTATTTTCTACTACTTTAAACTTTAACTCTTTTAGGATTTATTTGTTTTAATTTTGGTTTGTTTGGATTATTTTCATTTTTATTATTATGTTTGTTTGGTTTATTGTTTTTGGTATTTTGTTTGTTTATTTCGAGCATAGTTTGCACGTTAGTTAAAATAAGCACAGATATTATATACTAGTACCTTACATAAAGTGTTTGGATTCTCACATCTCTCGGGTGTATAAAGTTACATATGGAAAATTGAAATTGAAACACTCTCTACCTGTCACAGTACATAGATTACCACAGGCTTGGGAATGGATCAAACCTCTACCACTTTGGCGTAAACACCTAGGATTAACTATCAAAGAGGGCTTTTCAAGGGTTGTAACGTTAGGTGTAAGGGTATGGAAAACACGGTTTGTTGGATAAACGGAATTTTACTAGTGGCAAGTCAATTATCTTGGTCAATTACATGTACAATGAGGCGTTGCTAAGCCAAGACTCGACTCGACTCGCTAACTACTAACTCTTTTTGTATTTTTCTTGACACTAACTTTGACTTAGACATAAAAGAAGCGGGATGGTAGTCCGTATATTTTTTCGCTTTTCTTTTTCTATTTTTTTTCTTTTTATCATTTTTTTAGATTTTTTTTTCATACACTCTTGCCCTACCATCCAAAATAATACATCAAAGGGATCTTGCAACCTCCCTACACTTGAATTTTACATACTTTATACATAACTAACTAATGACCCGATTTAAGAAAATTAAAACACTTGGAGTACTTTAAACATTAACGCACATATAGGGGTAATAACGTTACTTTCTTCCCCATTACTCCATAACAGCTAGTACTTTTACCCATGAGTACCAATCATCCCAAAACTGTATTTACAGGATATGACTCGACTTAGCAACCATGTAACCAATTAGACAATGGACAAATGGTTTAACAAATAACTATAATGCACTAAAAGTGAATGCATACAATGTAGGTTAAGGCGATTTGGGTGAACATTTGGGGGTGGGTTGTAAACAATGTTCTTCATTAATATTTTAGAATCCACCAAAATATCACAAGAACCGCGAAAACGATAGGCTCTGAGGGGTGTACTAGGGGTATCGTGTACTAAAGATGAGTACATCACAAAGGTGTGGGAAAATTACTTGACCAATGAAGCCAACGTAATTATAATATAGGTTTAAAACAAGGGTTATCCTAATTCCTTTTATCATTTAGTAAATCCTAACTACACGAATGTAGTCTCACTAGCGATCTCGGGATGCATCACAAACGCAAGTTCTAGAATCTATATACTACTGGTACACTCATAAGCATTAAAGGTGAATGCTTTTTCCTATATATCTAAAGGTGAACTTCACATTTTTGGGGTGGAAATTTTTGAGTGGAAGGGTTTTTGTGCTAGCTATATAATTCCTATCCATATGACGCTTATTAAAACTAAAGTTTCACACCTATATGTTGTAAAAAAAATTAAATTTGGGGCTAAAATTGCCCTAACAAGTATCTCTCTTAATTTTATTACACATTTACTCTAAGACAAAACAAATATTAAGCGAAGTTATAGTTTCTAAAGTATCCCATTTTACCCTCCCTACACATAAATTGAACATTGTCCCCAATGTTCTTGAAAAGTATCAAAGTTATGATAACGGGAAAATAAAATAGAGAAAGAAACTAATACTCCCCTGATTTGCTCGGCATGGACGATGTGAAAACATAGTTAGATCTTCCTCCAAGAAAACAAACATGATAAGCTTCACTTCCAATGTATACTTTCATCTTCTTGTCCAATATAACCTGTAATTCACTAAAAAAATGAAACATAAAACCTCGCATAAAATAGGCGGTAAACACTATACATACTAAAAACTAGTTCCTAGAAAGCAAATAAGATATAATGCTTGCAAAATAAATGTCTACAGATTCCTGAAAATTTGAAATTCTTAAAATAATTCAAAAAATTTAAATTCCAGCAGAAAAACAAAAATCTGGAAAACTGTGCTGCTACAGTGCCTGACGCCGTCGGTTGTTAAGCCTGACGTCGTTAGGTATGACCTGACAGTATTTATACGTTTTATTTCTGGAAAATTTCTAGAAAAATCTGAGTATTAAAACCTGGAAAAACTATAGAACATTCATTGTGACTCGATACAAGCATTTGCTCTAAACAATCACATAAATATATTCTAATCATTACTTTTTATCTTTCATGTTCAAATTCATTTTTTTAAACAAATTTGAACTTCCCTACACTTATCTTTATGTAAAATACCTTTATATGTAGTTAAGACGAGGTTAAAACCAAAATAAAGCATTTTCACAAATTATATTCAAAACATGAAACATTAAGCAATGATGGTAAGACATATATATGACACAAATAAAAAAAAAATCAAACAAACAAACAAAAAGCTTGGGTTGCCTCCCAAGAAGCGCTTGTTTTTGTTCAAGTCACGAGCCTGACTCTACCCTTATTTAACGGGAAGAAGAGGAGTTCTCCTAACACTTAAGATTAAGTGCGGATGATAATAGTGATACATACCAACTCGGTGGGAGTATGCCACATGAGGAAAGAGTGGTGGACGAATTATATGCTTAAAGGGGTGTCCTCTTTTCATCATAACCTTACCTAGTTCAATTATGTCAATGGGCAAATTGAAGTTTTCTCTAAAAAAGGATCATCTTCAATCAACTTCAAGAGACTCCTAGTTAATAATCCATCTTGACCTAATAAACCTGGTTTAAACCCATAATATTTCTTGTGATCACTCACAAATGGGTGATGTAAGTATGTAAGGTCATGGTTCACTCCTACATTGGCTTCCTCTCTACAAGGCTTAGAGTCTACTACCATCATCGTAAAACTACCCGGACTATATGGTTTGATGGATGGATCGGGACCTATTTTAATTCCTAAATTTACATCCAAGGATGGAAGATTAGGTAACGATTTTGGTTGAGACTCCAGTTCATCAAAACTAGGAACTTCCATAGATTTAAGAGAAAGGTTGTGACTACAAGTATTCAAACCTATTTCTTCTAGTTGTGTTTGGTCCAAGAGTTCTACCTCCATTGGGGTTCCTATAGTCTCTTGTACTTCTTCTGGGTAAGTTACAGGCGGTGTGTTAACCTCAAATGATGGTGGGACTTGTGGGCTTGGAGTTTTTACCTCATTCTCCATTATATCTTTATCACTTATATGCTCCTCATGTGTTTTGGCAGGATCTTCCCCAAACACGCTCCTAAGTATCTCAAATCCTTCTCAAGCCATTTCAAATTCTTGGTCCAATTCATAAGAATCATTCTCAATAATTTGGTCACTATGTTCCATGTCACTAAAGGATTTCTCATGCGTGTCAAGTGTTTTAGAGGAATCTATCCCACACATATACCTAGGTATTTCAACACTAACCATTTCACAATCTTGGTTGGATTCAAAGTCCATGTCCTTAAAAACTAGGTCTTTTTGGTCATGGTGCTTATGGTCGGATAAATCCTCTTCATTAATTTCCTCATATTGTGATGTATATAAACCTATCAATACATTTAACTTATGCTTCACGGTTAGGAAGCTTTCCTTAAACAATTTCCAAAGGGTCTCTCTAAAAGGAGTTGATCCTAATAATGATTGTTTAATAGAAGCCACACATGCACATAATTCATCAAACCTATGAAACTTTACCCCCAGCTCCTCTTGGATATCTTTAAGATCACTCAAAAATTCATTGGAACAACAAGTAGCAAATCTATTCGTGTAAAATAAATGTTCCTTTATTGTTAATGATCTAAATGGAATTTCATCCGCCATGGTAACAAATGAAAATGGTTTTACAAACAAAGGGTACAAAGGAAAAAAGATAGACTAAAAAAAGCTAATAAAAAGAAAATAAAAATCTCACTTGATAGGAATCTAGTGAGTAGACCTAAACAAGATAGAAATCGAACCTAAACTATTACTATTCCCCAGTAGCGAAGCCAAAAACTTGATGCAAGGATTGCATGCACGCAAAAGGTTTTACTTCTCAAGGGATCTTGAGAAGCTTGCAATCCTCCAGGCAGTGTACCTATTGTTTTAGTGTAGTGTCGTTAGGTCAAGATGTATGATGAGATAGGTCTAGAGGTGAGGGATGATTCTTTTTGTATTTTTATATTTTTTAGAAAGTAATTAAAATCTCGGTTTTGAAGGAGTGGGTAGAATTAGTTCTTAATCATCTAACCCAAAAACTAATTATAAAACTAAAATTAAACTAAAAACAAGAAAAAGTAAATTGGTGAATTTCTTATGAAAGGAAAAGCGTGTTTACTTAGATTTAATTGCTCCCTAGTTATCTCCTATTGATTCATTGAATTGTCACGTCCTTGTTTTAGTTGAAGCGTCGTATTCCTTATTATTGGTCGTGGGGAGGTGCCGAAGTCTCCAACTCTATGAATATTAGTCTCCTCTGAATCCCTTAACATCCATTAAGTTTTCTAGGATCTACAAGCCGCAATTCACACAATAAATACAACGAACAAAACCAATAGTGCACTTTACAGTTGCGTTTTTAAGACGTTCAAGCTAGTTACATATAAGAGGTCAGTCACTTTTCTTAACCTAATGCGATAAAAATCAACTAAACAAGAGACAAAAAATCAATATTCAATAACTAGGTTTCATTATATCTAAGCAACCACAAACAAACATAAGCTAGCATGATACATAGAAGAAAAGATAAACAATTAATCAAACAACACATAGATATATTGAATGATTAAACCAATAACTTATCTTCAATAAAGTATAAGGTTGAAGGGTTGAAAAACCCTTACAAATCTGCTGAAATTCAACTAGGGTTTATTCTCCAAAAGATGTCACCCCTTAATAGTGAAAACTTTCAAAAATATATATAGGAATACAGTTCTGACGGCGTAAGGTTATAGCCTCTGACGCCGTCAACTTGCCGTGGTTTAGGGTTTCGTCTGTGTAATCGCCGCTTTGACGGCGTCAGAAAGGTATTTGAGGCCGTCAATTGTAAAATCCTTCTGAGTCATCTCTGGTTAGCATAAAGCTTAACGCCCATCTCCACTTTACTCCTGACGATGTCAGGTTATAAAGCCTTCAAAATCTTCTGAGGCGTCACTTGTTAGCTCAACACTAGAAATCTTCCAAGATTTTACATGGGACGGCGTCACGTTGTGTCTAGTGACGCCGTCAGACCTCCAAGTCTGACGTACTTTTCGCGACTTCGTCATTTTCTTCACTTTATCGTCCAAATACACTCCAAAAGTGCCGTTTTCCACAATTCTCGTCCTAAGTACCTACAATACAAAAAGAAACGATTTGAGGCAATAGTTGATCATATTTACTCGATTTTTGGCTTAAATGACCCCTTAAAAAGGTACCAAATAAATCCTTATCATGAACCTATGAAACTTGTGTTACAATCATATTTAAAAAGGAACTAGAGGTAACGCTTGATTGATCTCGGTATAACACTTAGTGTCTCGTTAAGGTTTATGTCGTGTATGTGTTCTTGCATGTGTCATCTAAGTGGTCGTATTATGTCTTTTAAAAAGTGTTAGATCTGAATTAGATATGCTAAGATGTCGTGGTATTGGTTTGGTTAAACTTAAGTCGTTTGTTGTCTCGCTTTCTATGTTGTCCAGATTTGAATCAATATTGAACTAATTTTTAAACTAAGGATGCCAACATGTTTTTAAGTAATTTTTAAGTCTAAACACTAGTACTACTTGTCTACTTTCTGGAAATATAAGATTTATAGCAATTAGAGGTCGGTAAGTAAGCTTTTTGATTTTTGGAACATAAGTTATCAAAACTATGAATCTGAGTCTAAACATCAGTTGGTGTTTTTTATGAGTTACGAGCTCTCCTTTTACAGAGGTGATATATAAGTTATGTGGGACTTCCTGAAATTTTTGTGGATTTTTCTTAAGTGTCTTAATGGGTTAATTAAAGGTAAACTTTCTGTATGTATGTGCAGTTAACTTTCTATGTAGGTTTGGAAAGATAATTTTTGAAACAATACTTGTACTTGATAATAAAATATATAAAAATTTGTGGAGATACTAAACTTATATGGGAATCACATATAATTATTTCAGAATTTTTGGAGCTAAATTGTCAGGCATGAAAAATCGTAAGAAACTGGTCCAGAATTACAATATAAACTCTAGTTTGGTAATTACAAGCCCTAAACCTAATTTAATACTCATAAGCCCTAATTTGGTATTGATTTATATAAAATTCATTTAAAACTCTAAGTTTAACTATTTTCCATAGCTATAACCCTAAACTTCTAATTCGGCTGAACCTAATTTGATATCACATTTAACTTAAGTAAACCCTAAATATGAGGATGTAATTAATAACAAGCATTAAAAATCCGTTATGACATTAAATGTATGTATAAGTAATATGTAATTATAATTCGTGTAGATCCGGTGAAGTCGGTGTGATCCTCTTTCTTGTGTTCTTTTGCCCTTTTGCTTGCATTTCATAAGGTACAGATATTCTGCCCTTTTCAGTAAGGGTTTCTCATAACTCATTGATTTCCTGATATTTGTTATTTGTTATGCTTCGTTCCAAATTTGTTTAGTTATTCGTTTCATTATCCGTTTCATGCTATATTCATTTCATATAGCTATCATCTTAGTTGGACAAATTATAATTGTCCCTTATCATTATATTGTATATTCCTTGCCTATTATGTTGCCCATATTTGTAACCAGTCATGGGGAGTCCATGGCCGTGGCATTGTTGCACCAATGGTATTGACGCTATCTGTGGAGGTAGGTTTTTATCCACAGCATTCCAATTTAATTATATTGCTATATATAGTGCACCTGGCCCATGTATATTGTATGTATGTTTAGTCTAGAATTGGCATATGTATATCTGTTTTGAAGGAAGCGTATGGATGCATCCTCGGTACTTAGTTCATTTATGATATATTGGTGAATGGACTTGAGTGTGTGCAGTACGCCCCATTTCACATTAGGTACATCGGAGTCTGCAGTTCCTATGTACAATTTGCTATATGTTTGTTGGGCATTTTCCTTGTTTATGATTGATATCCATTTTATATTCATTTGACTATGATTTGTTTCCTTTTCATATGTTCCATATTCTATTTGACATCTTGCTCAGCAGGTTCTCTTAGATTCATTCGTTTATGCTTATTACCTTTCATTGTTTATATCTGTTCACTGAGCTTTAGCTCAGCCGCATTTTCCTTTCTCTGCGGCAGGTTATAAGCGGGATGCTGGGCATGAGTGTTGAGAGTAGGAGCTAGAAGACCTACCCTTGATATAGTTTCCATTGTTGGATTTATGATTTTAGACATTATGCTTTGGATATGTATTTCCATTTTAGAATATTGTTTGGATTATGTTTTGAAAGTCTTTGTAATTCTTGACTTAGTATTTTAATAAGAAGTCTTCCGCTTGCGTTTATATGTTCTGATTGACACCATAATGTTACACTTAGACCCTTCTCGAGTTGGGGTGTTACAATTATGGTATCAGAGCTTAGGCTTCGACCTGTAGTACTTTAAGTTATGACCTGTGAAAGATTTGGCCCTTAGACTTGCACTATAGGAGCTTATGAAATCACTTTTGAGGATTTTCTTTAGGTTTTCCCTTTAGAAATTAAGTTATGACCGGTGAGGTTTGGGTAGACTATAAGACATTTGTTAGATATCTTGCTTCCGCATCACTCTAATTCGTGCCCCTACTTTTAGTTAAGCTCTTTTCAGATCACTCTTTCCGGAGATTAGAAACTTATCATTTTGCACAACCTAAGATTAGTGACCAAGTAAGTTTAGAATGCGTTGAGAATTCTTTAGTAATGCATGACACTATATGTTGGTCCTCTTTACATAGTTAAAGTTAACTACATAGTTAATCTAACTCTGCACCAAGCTTAAGTAATTGTAAGATATTCTTTGATGGTTATGAGAAAACGTAAAAGTAAATAGACAAGATATTTTTCAACGTTTAATTCTTATTAGAAATCAATTAAAGAATTATAACCAGGTGTTTGCGGAATAACACTTGGGATTGAATGACAAGTATGGTATGACTCCTCACTAAACTAAAGCTAAGCTTAAGTAGCAACTAACTGAAACTACTGAGCTATCTCAAAGACTAGGTTGCTATTTGGAGGAGTAAAAGTTGTTTGTGAATGTCTAAGAATTTAGTACACAAACTTGTTAACCTTTACTCCACTTTATGATCCGATTTATACACAAGTAAAATTAAACCGTTATGATAAAAACAAAAGATGTACCTAAGCTAGCAAAACTTAGTATTTTGTATAATTACAATAGGCTATTTAGGTATGAAGACAATATTGCTTTCAAGAAGAGATCAGTTGATGACAACTTGTCCTGAATTTGCTTTCAAACGTGATAAGCCTTTCCCGCCTTGTCCCGCCTATTCTTCAGTCTTCAGGTCTTCAGTCTTCTGTCTTCAGTCTTTAGTTGTTGAGGAGCCTTGAGGTTCAGTGAGTTATTGTCATCACTCACTGAACCCATTACCTTCTTCTTTGGCTTAAGTGCCACTCACTGAGTTCTGCCTCACTAAATGGAGAGACTTTCTTCTTAGACTCATCCTAAGCATTCTGAAGGTGACTCACTGAGCAATTGTTTACTCAGTGACTTGAATATTGTTTAATGTCTACTAACACTTAGGTTATTTTGTATTCAAATCCTTGTTTAGGATTACTTGGGTACTGAATGGACCCAACAGTCTCCCCATATTTGGATATAAATATAGCCTAAGTGTTTTGATCAGTGTAAGTGAGCAAGTGGACTTCTTCTTACACTGAAGATACTATAAAGCAGTTAAAGAACACTGATTTAAAAAACATGGGCCATCGTCTTATTCATCAATTACATAAGTCCTATCATCTAATACAAGGTGCTCAGGGTTAAGAACTCAGACTTCCTTAATCCCCATGAGCTCAAGCTTTGCTCTCTTGGATAACAACACTTGATTGTCAGGCCTCTCACTCATCATATTGTCCATTAGCTTAATGAACTCATCATTTTCAGGACTCTTCACATGGAGTGCCATCGGTTTGTATGCCAGCAGTGTTGTGGTCTCCACTAAGTGAATGCCACTGACTCTTTGAAAGGCTTGTTGACTAAACTCATCAATGAAGAAGATTCCAAACTCAGGGTGCTTGATCACCTTGTTAAGAACGAACTTGACACCTTCAGGGGGAATTCTGTTGCAGTGTGGTGCAACAACAAAGCGTTCAGGTTCCTGCTCTATTGCTTTCCTTTTCTTCCCTGTGCTCTGAGTTGGTTCAGGGATTGTGAGACCCTGAGATGCAAGTGCCTTTTGGTGGTCAATTCCTAGACTCTTGGCAACCCTTTCCAATTCTTCGTATTTCTTTGTTAGGGCTTCCAGTGGTTCAGGGATGCATTTGTTCTTCTTCTTGCTCAGAATGGGCCCCATCATGTCCCATTCTTTGATGCTGAATGCTGAGAACTTGAAGGGAGCATTCTTTTCATGCACTCTTAGTCCTCTTTGGATAGTTATGGCAAGAGGGTTAGTGTTTGCATGAATGATCATATCAGTGAAGGGACCTTCACCCCTGGTCTTGGTCATAGTCCATTCATACGTTTCATAGTTCCTCCTTCTCCTTTCATTATTTAGCTTGACCTTCTGGTTGTGTTCTTTGAATAGATCAGCCTGAAGTTGTAGAAACTATTCCCCTTGATGTTTTGATCAGTCTCCTTGATCACTTCTTTAGACACTTCTGAAATGACAGGCATACTGAGTAACTCATCCTTGATCTTGTCTTCCTGTTCCATTACAGCAGCCACTTCATCATAAGTCCCTCTGAATACCTTCCCATTGTGTAGGACAAGATCAATAAGTATTGGTGCGTCAGGATCTTGTCTAACTTCCTTCTGAGCTGGTACAAGTCTAGGAGGAGAGTCTCCTGATTCCATGACCCCCTTCCCTTTGTCAATGGGCTGAGGTATTAAGGAGGAGGGCTCAGAAACATCGATGGTGGTTGTTGTGACTTCAGTGGTGATTGGAGTTGGAGAGCTTTCAGTGATAGGAGGAACCGATGAGATCACCATAGCCATTATGGTTCCTGATGCTGCTGTTTGTTCAGCCATATAGCTTTGGATTGGTACAGCATCAGTAATTACTTCCTGGTCTTCAGAAGTCTGACAATCTTTTCTTGGCTGCCTATGTGGATCCAACTGCGTGAATAATTGTTGAACAGGTGTAGGTGTAGGCTGTGTTGGAGCAGCTTTCTCCCCTTTAACAGTTGCGGTAGCTTCAGCGGAAGCAGCTGTTTAAGAAGGATCCTAAAAAGAAGCAGACTTCAGGAACTTGAACATATCAGTGACCAGTGTTTTGATTTCTGTAAAACCCTAAAATCCGTTTTCCTAAATTTCTATTTAATTTGAATTTTCCCTAAGGTATACGACTTTTGATAAGAAATTAAAATCTTATAATATGTATTAATGAGTTAATATACATATTAAGCTAAGTAATTAACTAATCAATGTTTATTGTAACACCCCCAATTTCGTGATACGCAGTGAAATTCAAACTGGGTGTTACTTCATGGCACAACAGTTATAACAAAAGAAAACGAACTCTAATGGAGTCGTTTTAAAAGATTTATCATTTGAATTATATAAATATCAGAGTTTACAAAATGAGGTCCCAGATGGTTCCATGTTTACAAAATACATCAAATGAGTTTTCGAATGATAATAAAATTTATAGCCCTCTTGAATATCCGTGCTCCTCCGTGCCAGCCTCGATCATTATGGACCTGAGATAAACATGCTAAAGTGTCAACACAAAGGTTGGTGAGTTCATAGAGTTTGTAGGAAATAATGTGAAAACCTTATACAAATCATCGATACTATTATAAATAAATACTAAATGAAGGTTTCTACGATTCCAAGTGTATGACTATTGTACTAAATACAATATCACATGTAGGTAGTGTTTCTGTTACTCTTAATTGGATCAAGTCCTGTTTGTTCTGTACGGCTGCCCAAGTATATTGCTACATGGGTCCGCAATAATGGCTGCCCATGCATATTTCTACTTGGCCCCACAATGAGTTCTGTACGACTGCCCAAGTATATTGCTACATGTGTCCGCAATAACGGCTGCCCATGCATATTGCTACTTGGCCCCGCAATGAGTTCTGTACGACTGCCCAAGTATATTGCTACATGGGTCCACAATAACGGCTGCCCATGCATATTGCTACTTGGCCCCGTAATGAGTTCTATGTATGGGTTACGTTGTTATACACCCCAAAGCATTTGAACATTGTTTTGTTTGCCCTACCCGGGTCAACACAAAGGATGATAAGCTTGTTTGCTCTAACTGAGTCAACTTAATGGTTACATTAATCCTGATAGATCTAACCATAATATTCGTGTTCACTACGCATAGTGCTTAATGGTCTATGATAAAGAAACTCTAAGTATGGCAATCACTGTTACATAGTGTGAATAAACATTCAGTTCAGATAAACATATAGTTGCAAATAATCGTGATTGAAATTAAAAGTAGTTGAGCATGTATCTCCCCCAAAGAGTCTGTAAAACAATTAAGTAATGGAAAGTAGGGCTAAGAACTCACCGTAAGTTGGATGATGTTTAAGGATATAACGAAATCGCTCGATAAGCCGGAAAACCTCTACGAGCAACCTAGAAATATGATATCGTGTCTTAGGTTCTAAAACAACGAAGTGAATATTTAAACATGCCATATATAGTTTATATATCTCGTACTACTGTTCAGGCCATCATAATCCAGAGGTCATGCAGTAAACGTTCGAGGAGCTAAGACACTTTAATTCGTAAATCCAGCAACTCGTCGATACGTTCACCCAAATGAAACCCCTCACATGAAGCTCCCTACTAACATAGTATTTATATGAAACATATATTTTTCTTACTTGGTTATATGACATATTAAGAGTTTATAAATACAATAAATAAACTAACAAAGTTTATAAGTATTTAAAGTATATAAATACTTACCTTAATATAGAATGCTTGAGTATTATGGAAAAAGGGAATATAAGCGGAGCTTCGACGTGAAATTTGTAATCTACGTAAACCCGAGGCTACTTGAAGTTTATAATAACGCCTTCTTGAAAACCCGAAGCTATTTGAAGATAATAACAAAGTCTTTTTGGAAACTTGAAGTTATTTGAAGATTATAATGACTCTTTCTTGAAAACTCGGAGAAAATAAAATCAAATGCTAGCTTTTCTCAAGAACACATGAACTTTCTTACAAAATATAAGAGAAGTGCCTTTGGTTTGAGGACTTTAAGGTTATAAGAAGGTGTGGTGCAAGTTTTTCTATGTGTTTAGCTTGGTATTTATAGGCTATAAAATCTAGTTAACTATATATCGGGTTAAAAACTAACCATGGTTAAGTTTACACTTGTAAACATCTAAAGAATGAATGGTCAAGATCAAGCCACCATACATGATGACTCCTCAAAAACGCCACATATGGCTAAAATGAGGAGGTTAAGAGTTTTGAGTTTTTATCTTGCCTTTACGGAGTGAGTTTTGGTCTCGGTAATTTCTAACGGTAAGTATTTAAATCACAAAACATAAAATCAGGTATCGTAAAAATACGAAACTTGTAGAAATGATCAAACTTATCAATATACTCATTATTATCTTATAAAAATGAGTGATAAATTTAATGGGTCGCGAAAACGCTGTTAACGCTGGAAACGTAGGTTTAAAACGCATAAAAACGTAAAACGTACGAAAGTTGCGTAAAACTGAGAAAAGTAAAATGTAACTTTTCTAATATGATTATAATGAACTTAAAAGACTTAAAATGTCTAGGCTAGGCTAAGTCTAGTGTCGGTTGTTCTTAAATGTTCTTTAGACCTAAAACCGTAAGTGTTAAAAATCAAGGAATGATTTATATAATCAAGGAATGATTTTTGGTCAAAGCAGGAGGGAAAAATATGTTGACTTTTCCAATAATATGAAAGCTTCTAAATGCCTTAGAAAATATGGTGCAGGTATAGGCTAAGGTTGCGGATAAGTAAAAGTGCTTAAAACGCAAGTTTAGTTTTGCGAGACACATGGTCTATTTGGTAATATTTTAACTTAATTATCAAAAATTCCCTAATTGATTGTAATGTACTAAGAATTAATCTGATGGGAGGAAAATTGTCGCAGTTGGTTTTCGTTATGCGCAGGATGTTTAAATGGTGTTTAAACCAAACGTATAGTTTCTTATTAACTTTTGCGAAAATGACCCGATGAGCGTCAAACTTTCACTTTATCATAGAAATAATTTAACTTACGAGAATATGAAATAAAAATTTCGGGAATGAATAGTGCAAGTAAATAGTAAAAATGAATAGTAAAATTTTCGGGAATATAATTTAACCTGAAAATGCGAATTGTTACATTTATAACTTATCTAATATTGTTCTTAACATATACACGATCTATTTTAATCCGTTTAAGCCTATCACAAGATTATATAAGTTCTCTATGGGACCGAAACATTTTTTTTAGTTGTGCACACATTATTTTGGAAATGTGGAAAATTTATGGTGACAAGTTAATCCTTAATTCCCTCCCATAAAACTCGGTAACTCTCCCTAATTCTCCTCCCTAATCACCTCCCATCCGTTCTACAATTTCCTATTTGTTATTCCCCCACTCATCTTTTTTTTTTTTATATATATTTTATATAAACCGTATACCATTTGAAAGTAACCCTAAAACTAAAACTCAAGATCAGTTCTCTTCTTCTTTCAAAAAGTCAGGAAATACGAAGATTAAGAGATGGTGGGTGATCGGTTCTTTTGGTTTACAAACTGTGGTATGATCGTATGAGGTAAACTGGATTCGAAGGGTTTTGATTTTATTTTCTTTGTGTTCTTGTTTCACTCGTTTAAATCCGACCAAGGTAATTCCCAATCATCTTTTGTCTACTGATTTATGAAAAATACATGTGCGTATATAAACAATCTGTTTTAAACTCGTAATATGAACGAGAATTGTGGTCACGTGCACGTTATATGGTTTCAGTTTGTATCATGTATAAGTATAACGTTATGACATGGGATTTGGTTTGGGTAAAATTAACGTAAACATGGAAATCAAATATAATATGCTTCATGATATATGTGACATATGAAATCATATAAAGAAATACGCCTGGGTGATTAATTTGTGTCGTTTTTGGGCTGTGTGATGTCCTTGTTTTAGTTCTTTTGGTCGATCTAAGATAACACGTACACGAACACTAGAATCCATCATAAATGATCATTTGATGAGACTTGAAATAGAAACCCTAGGCATGTGTGCTAAAGTGTATCAAGGGGGTGTTATGCTATGATTTTATGTGAATATTTCTCTTTCGTTTTGGCTCGGGGTAATGGTGTTATCTTGGTGTGAACATATGGACATGTTAAGATTATAATTAATAAAGGTCTCGTGTGCATTTGTATAGGTAAACATGTTGAATAACAGTCTAAAACAGATTTCTGAATTCCACAGTTTTAGAAGTTGAATGTGTGAGCACTATAGATTGAGGATTATAAGTGTATAATACTGAATCTTTGCTTGTAAACCTAGTTTAATATCTTAATTAAGTTTTCCAATTGGTTTGAAATGAATTAGAGTTGTATTTGACAAGTTTTGAATTTTATGGGATCATGTGTCAAACCTGAGTTTCGGGAACGTAAAATCAGTCAATTTCTATGATTTTTCATTTCAAATCTATAAATTTTTGAGAGCTCTCCTTTCACAGATAGTGTGTTTCACATGTTTAGTAACTTTCGAAATTTTTGTAGATTTTTCTGAAGTGTTCAAGTGGGTCTAAGAAATGTAAACTTTCAGGGTGTACCTGCAGTTTACTTTCTGGACATGTTTGGAGAAACGATTTTTGAAATGGTGGTTGTACTTAATAATAAATTCTGGGAACATTCATATAAGATCATAAGACATGTAGGTACATGTGTGTATTATTATAGCTTCTTAATTGGGGTAAATATATGGTTTGAAAATTCGTAGCGTGAAGGCTAAAACATATTAAGATCAGAAATTGTTAAGAAACTAAGATTTTTGTGATATTCATATCATTTGACGTGTCTGGACTCTATAAGGTACTTAAGTGATAATTATGATATATTGGGTCGTATGTTAACCTAATTTTGAAAATGAAACCCTAAGTTGATTAATTGTGAATTGTGACCCGAGGTTAGAAACTTACTAATGATGGAAACTTGCTAATTATGGAAAGTTACTAAATATGGAAGGTTACTAAAAATGGAAAGTTTCTAAAAATAGAAGGAAACCCTAATATGTTAATTAGTACAACAACAAATGATGAATCAGTAATAACTTATTAAATGGTTTTTAAGTAATAAGACGATCATTAATTCGTGTAGATTCGCTGAAAAAGGAGTAATTTCCGATCCTTGTGTTTTTTGATATGGTTTCATTGCGGTTTGAGATACAGATGTTTTACCCTTTCTCAGTAAGGGTGTTTTCTCTCATGACTTCTCGATCCTTGACTTTGATTCTTTTGATTTGTTATGATTCCGTTGATATGAGCCTTTGCTATGATTCCCTTGATATGATCCTTGGCTTGATATTCGTTTTACTATTCGTTGATGTGATATTCGTTTGCTATCTAATTTCTATGATATGTTTCTGTTCAGTCTGATATGCTCTGATTAGATATGATATGATTTGTTCTGTTTTGTTGCCCGAGCTTCTATATCTGTATCCCTTGCCATAGAGGTACCATGGCCATATCATTGAGGCACCAATGGCATGAAACTTTATGTGGAGGTGTGATTGATCCACGGCATCCTCATTTGATATGATATGATATGTGATCACTTGGCCATTATGATATGTGTATATGCATGTCATGAGCAGGTGTATATGTATGATTTGTTTTGCAGGGGCGTATGGATGCATCCTAGATTCTGTTCTGTTCTCTTCTGGATATGATTAGTGATTGGTTGGTGTGTGCCATGCACCCCATTTTACTTCTGGGAGCTAGCTACTCCATTTGGTGCTTGAGAGGTCTCCCCTCCTTGTACAACTAATGATTTGACAGATATATGGATATGATATGATGCGATTATGTGACTAAGCATGTGGGCATGCTTTCTGAGCTCGTGGGCATTTCTGTTATGTTCTATTATATGATTATGATTTTCTGATTGATTCCTTTGACTTTATTATGATCTCTTTATGTTTCGCTACGATTTGTTTCTTATGATATTTTGTTTAGTTGATCCTTGATCTCTTATTTGTTTGACAGGTGATATTCGTTCAACAGGAGCTTATGTTCCTTTTCCCTACACTTATATATGTTCGATTATGCATTTTGTTTATATCTGTTCACTGGGCTCTTTAAGCTCAGCCGCATTTCTTTTCCTACGACAAGTTTTAGGTTGGAAGCTGGGATTGAGTGAAGAGTGCATAGGAGCTCTTAGTAGACCACCCTGATGATAGATACCCATTTGCTTTTGGATTAGACTTGGACATAGCTTCAGTTAAATTCAGTTTGGTTTTGTACTTCAGTTTTGGAACTCATCATTTTTAGAGTTAGTATTTTATTTTCACCTTAGAATACCTTTGTAATTATTATGTTTATAAGTCTTCCGCTTGCGTTTGTATGTTCTGATTGACACCATAATGTGGCATTTTGACCTTTGTCGGGTTGGGGTGTTATAATTATGGTATCAGAGCTCAGGCTTCGACTTGTACCACATAAGTTAATGCTTGTGAAGATTTGGACCCTTAAGTTTGCACTGTAGGAGCTTATAGAACAACCTTTGAAATTTTTCCCTAGGTTTCCCCTGAAGAAACTATTAGTTATGACCGGTGAGGATTTGGTAGATTATGCAATAAGGCATTTGTTAGATATCTTTCTTTCGCATCACTCTGATTTGTGCCTCTGCTTTTAGTTAAGCCCCTGTAAGATAATTCATTTCGGAGATTTAGAAAATTTATCAAGATACGCAACATAAGCTTAGTGATCAAATAAGTTTAGAATGCTTTGAGAATTTTGTAGTTATGCCTTACAAGTTTCACTTGCTGAGTTTATCACCTTCTTTCCAACTTTGATCTTTGATCCGTTTGTTGTTCGTTTACATAACTTTTCGTCCGTTTAAATAAATTGTATATGTATGAATCCGATGTGCTCGACACATTCTGTAGTTCCTCTTGCTTTTGTCAAGCATATTAAGGTCCCCTCTACACTATTAGAATTTGCTATACCTAGTTCCATCTCTATGAGAAAACTTGTGATTATCCGTCACGAGTATCGAAATTGTCCAGTACGTTTTGAAGATAAATTTATGCTAATCTGTTTCCTTTGGGAATGTTTGATTCGAAATTATTCTGGATATGGATTTGTTGACTGAGCATCGAGATGCTAACAACGGTCCTATTAGATTTGTCATCTTTGGCAATTTGAGAAACTCAAATTCTGTACCATGTGTAACACCTCCAATTTCATGATACACAGCGGAATTCAAGTTGGGTGTTACTTCATGGCACAACAGTTGAATAGTAGAAAACGATCACCAATTTAGTTGTTTTAAAAGATTTATCATTCGAATATCAAAGTTTACAAAGTGAGGTCCCAGTGGTTTCAAAATTTTTTAAATGGGTCTTCGAATGATAGTAAAATTTATAGCCTTCATAAGTATTCGTGCTCCTCCGTGCCATCCTTGCTCATTATGGACCTGAGATAAATACATGCTAAAAGCGTCAACATAAAGGTTGGTGAGTTCATAGAGTTTATAAGTAGAATAATTGATTTTCAAAATCAAAGAGTTTGTGAGTCCATAGCAGTTGTAAATAAACAGTTGATTATCGAAGTCAAAAAGTGAGTAATACCATAGTATTTATAGTTAAACCAGTTGCTTGTCAAAAATCAAAGTGTGAGTAAATCCATAGAGTTTGCATAAAGTCAGTTAATCTTCAATAGTTCCAAGTTTAGATAATAATTGTATTACATACATTTATTGATAAAATAAGTAGTAGATTACGTTGTTATACACCCAAAGTTCGTTTGTTAGCCCTAACCGGGTCAACACAAAATAGTTCGTTGCCAAGTGGTGATTTCCTGCTATGTAGTGGACACAAGTTCTAAGTTTAGGTAATATTTGCAATGACTACAAACATTATTAAAATAATGGCAATACTGTATCATGACTACAGTATCGTTCTATTGCTCTAGGCCTCATGACACTCAACATTTAACTGGCATCAAGAATGATGTAAAATACTAGTAGCCCTCGGGATAGGTATTTGCCAATAACCTATATGTGGGTTTAAATAAAGTGCTTTTGGTGGCCCATCCTGGCAAGACCAAACGGGGATTGTCAGTCCCAAATAGATCTATTCACAATTATTTACGTTCACTCGCAAGTGATTAAGGTTCATGATATGAAGGACTTCGAACATGGCAATAAAGTTAAACTTAGGCATTAGTGAATCAGGTATAGCATACAGTTGAAAATCACTTGTGATCATGTTTATAGTAGGTACCTCTCCATGAGATATAAAAGCGTATAAAAGTGGATTCATAAGTTCATAGTAATCCGCAAAAGTTTATAGTGCCCTTGTAAGTAAAAGCAAGTATTACGTTTCAATAACAAGTAGAGTGGTTTATCAACTGAGTATAATGTTTAAGGTAAACTAGTAAAGTTTATATGAAATACAAGCATGTATTTCCCCCAAAAGTAATTCAAAATAGGTAAACGTTTGAGTATTCGACTTAGCATGAATAACGAATGTGATATGAGGAATCGTATGACGATTTGATCGGTGATGTGAGTGTGATATGCTTAAAATGTTTAAAGTTCAAAAATAATATTATCAATAATATTATTTTCTGGTTATGATTCAGAAATCATAATAGTCGTTTACTTGAAGTGGTTGAAACGAATCGTTAGGAATCGTTTAAAAGTCGTTATATATAAATATAACGTATCGTTAAATATTTGTGTTCGAAGTGAGTTGTGTTAAGGTTTCTGTATACCCCTTAAACTTTCATTGTTTTTACATTTTGCACCCTAACGGTGTTTACGTTGCACCGCTAGTCCTTGATTTATAAAAGTTACATTTTCAACCCAAAATTGTCAATCTGAGTTTATACTTTATTATAAAGTCATTTTCTATCCCAAAGATACTGTTTTTACTGTTCCAGAACCTGTTTTTACAAAGTTGGCAGTTTTGGCCCCTCAAAGTGAAACTAGTTTGCAAAGTTAGTCCTTTTTGCATAAAAACTTGTGGAAAAATTCTACAAAAATTTCAGAAGCTTATTTTAGCTTATTCAAGCCTAAGTCAACAGCTATTTTGACCAGAATGTCTATTTTTGATATAATGGACCTTAAAACGAAATAAAACAAGGCCCGTTAAGAAATTTGAAGGCGAGGGCATGAAAACACTTTTGGGCCTGGACCTGGGTTTCTTTTGTGATTCTAAAAATGTTTCATATGGGTCCAGTGGGCTGATAAAACGCCAGTTCTTATGGGGCTTTGAGTTAGCCCGTTACCGAAAATAATAAACTTTGCAATTTAATCCTGGTTAGAAAACCTGGCGAGGGCAGTTCAAAATGGGTAAATTTGAGTGACGGTTTGACCTTATTTCAAGAAGTTCAAAACACGAAAAGTGTAGTGTTCCAGGTTGTTAATGAGGTGATGCAAAAATAATGGGTGGTCATGTTTACATATTCGAAGGTATGGCGTGGTTTTGTGGCCGGGTCGCACGTTTTATATTTTTAAAACTCACCAGACTTAACTAAGTTGTCAAGTCTGGTCGAGTAGCTTATAGATTGAGTGTTTTTAGAAGCTTTTGAGGGCTTTTCATGGAGTGTTCTAAATATAAAGATTAAAGTTGGCTATATAGAGGTTCGAACTGTGAAAAAAAATGTGTGGGTTGTTCTTGTTATTTTGAAGCTATAAAGCCATTTATAAGTCGAGTTGGGTCTAGTTTTTGAGCCAAAAAAATAGAAAATTTCTAAGTCATTTGGGATATGGGTTTAAACGTGAAATAGGCAAAACGAAATAGGTTTCGTTTGTGCTTGAAGTGGATGCATGGGTTTGTTTTGGCTGTTCGTACGTGATCATAGGCATCTTAACAATTGTGTGGGACGTGGTTCGAACCCAGAAAATATTTTGTGCACGTAAGATGAAAGCTAGAATACATACGATCGAACCAAGTATATACGTTATGAAATGTGATTCGAATGGAGCTAGGAACATGTTAGGATTACTTACAATGAGTATTATAGAGCTCGAGGTGCGTTGAACTTGGTAGAAACGCAAAAGCTCGACACACACTCAACTCGTATATATTTTTTTAAACGTACACTTCGACTCGCTTTTGGTAAACCCCGATCGTTGGAGATGATTCTTGGCTTCTGTGGACTTGTCAATGAGGTTTAAAGAACTTGTATAATATGTTGGATATGGTTAGAGATGAACAATACGTTTAGAAGCCAAAACTTAAAAACGTATATATATGAAATATACTCGTTCGTCTCAGATCTTGAAACCCGATTGATCTAGCTTCCTTCTGGTCTTCGAATGTTTCCCCAACATGGTTGTGGATGATATTAATTTGTTGTGTATACAAGGGTTTGAGTGAGGAAGAAAGTCTCATGCTATTCGTATTATATTAGAACCGAAGGTTGTGAAATGGGATTAGTTTAGTGACAGTGTGATGTTTCTGGACTTCAAGACTTATCAAGATGAGTAATAGCAACTATGGATTGTATGGTGCAAGTGTGCTTGCATGTACGAATGGAGGGTAGCATAGGCTACTTTTATACCCTATTTTGTACTCAAGTGTTGTGTATAAGTACCATGTATGAGGTTAAGTGTATAAGAGGGGGAAAACCAAAAGTATGGTTTACTTGAGTGTGGTGTGTGATAATGCTGAGAAACGTATCACAAGTCAACCTCTCACGAAGAAAAGTCAACTCGCGACGATTTAACGCGACAATCGATTATAATAACCGGATAAGCGTGTACCCGGGTCGTAGTCCCTGCGAGGTGGGAAATTGAGGATATCGTTTGAGGTTTGCTATTAAAATGCTTGAAAAGACGAGGGTTGCTTGGTTACTTATATCTACTAAAAACGGAAATCAAATAACGTAAAACGGAAACTAATAACGGTAAACTAAAAACGAGCATAAACGTAAAAATCTATGAAAAATAAACATACGGGTACCAAAATAATTTTCCAAAGTTCTAAATGACAAAAGAAAATTTTGGAAAAAAAAAAGATTTATATTTTTTTGACTTTTTAATAATATTTTATAAATTAAAAACTATTTAAAAGAAAATAATTGATTAAAAATACTAAATGAAAAAAAAGAAAATTCTGAATATTTTTTGTAAAATTCTTTAGACTAAACTAAAGCTATAAAAAATATAAAAGGAGTCCCAACTTATTTCAATAAGCTGGGAAAAAAGCAAAAGAGGTCGAATAAGCTAAAAAGGTAAAAAGGTGAACAAAAGGGTTTTAAAATAAATGTTGTGAGTATTAACTGAGAAAAGCAAAGGGTGCAGTGGTAAGGTTGTTGGGGTTGTGAGTCAACTGACCTGGGTTCGAACCCCAGGCTTGACACTTTTTGTGTTTATTTATTTATTTATTTTTTTTGATTTTTTCTTTTTAAACTTAATCAACAACTCAAAATAAGCTAAAGTTAAAACTTGAAAACTAATAACAAGCTCAGAACAGCTTATCCAATCCAATCAGTAGGCAACAGCTAAACAGAAATAAAAGATTTTAAAGAAAAACAAAGGCTCAACTGAATTAGGCACAAGCTAGAACAAGCTTTTGCAAAACTAAAAAAAAAAAACTAGTAAGGAACTACAGTTATCCTAGGCTACTTCTAAATAAGCAACATGGAATCAGATATAGGCATAAATAAACACTCAATAAGCAAAAGGAAACACACATGCTGCTGGTCTACTGATCTAATGGGTGCACAGGGCATAAGAGGGCAAGTTTAAGCCCTCGAAAAGCTGTTTAATAAAAATCCAAAAATTCTAAAAAAAAATGGCAAATGATAGATAAGCTACCAAACTATCCTAGTGCAAAATTCTAGCTTAAAACAACTTATGTCTAACGCATTAAAAATCAAACAAAACTGCTGGAAATCGAAATTTTCAAAAGTGCAAACTTTACAAACTACTAAAGGCTGGGCAAACTAAACTAAAAACTAGCAAAGATGATCCTAATCAATCAAAAAGTAACTAGTAACAAGCATTTAACAGCATTAAAAAGGAGAATGAGCAAATTACCTAAGCAAATAGGCAGTTTGACCGCGTTTGACTAAGAACATAAAGACAAGTAAACTTAAAACTGCATTAACTGAAATTAACTTACATAACTGAAAATAAAATTACAATCAAAGTTTAAAGATTACACTAAGGAATAAATTAGACAGCAAGTAAAAATGGTCAAACTTTTCTAAATACATGAAAAGTGGACGAAAATAATCTGTAAAATCTGCTACATATATATAGCTTCTTTCTTGTGCTTTTCTTGTGAGTGTGTTCCTCCTGTGCTACTTGTGCTTTCTTCTCAGCCCTTGGATGATTCCTTGGTCTCCACAACAAACAATCACAGCCGTTGATGATAATCTTGAAACCGGGATTGCCAAGGTGGAGGGGGGGGACCAAAGGCAAACCCATGTGAAATCTTTGGCTGGTAGTGGAGGTGATGGTGACTGGTGGGATTAAGCAGCGTATTAGGGTTTAATGGTGGGAAGGAGAAGGTGAAATAATATTTTAATTAGAAATTTGACTGAGATTGGGGGTTTGACCGTGATATATTATTAAGGATGGGAGTGGGTCGGGTTAAGGTGGATAGTGGATGGGCTTTTTGGTGATGGGCCACAAGGGTTTGTGGGATAAATGGGTTGGTAAAGGGTTATCTTTGGATCCGGTTTTGTAGTATTTGTTGTTAGGATGAAATTTGGCTGAATTAATAAGGACAAAAAAAAATGTAAATCTTGTAAACTTCAGGGACCAAATCTGCCAACATAGCAAAGTTCTTCTAGGGGCCAATTTTGCCAAGTAAGAATAATCCAAGGGCCATTTTGGGATTTCTTGAGCTTGAATCAAATCCAAATAAATAATGTCTTCCCGGCATCGGCTTTCGGCTCTTTTCCAAATTAAGCTCGGTTTTGTCCATATTTGCCCCGTTTTCAATCCTTTTGTACCTGAAACACAAAAAACATAATCCAAGGATATTTGTAACAATATAGGGTCTATTTGGGTGTTTTTGGTCATTTTTGTGGGGTTTTTCGGGTATAAACTGGTGAGTAAAAGGCCACTCAACAATCCCCCACACTAAGCAATTGCTAGTCCCTAGCAATCCGATCATATGATGTAATGAAAGGATCAAAAGAATACCAAGGTTACCCGTTTTGACTTTATTATAAAATGCAAGTAATTTAAACGAGAACAAACGTAAATATCATGCTTGATTTTCAAAAATGGCATCATGGAACGGGAATCACACAAAATGGGTGACTCCGGGGAATTGTAATCGTCATCCTCTTTTTAATACTTCCCAACTAAGTTCAAAACCCTTGTGCAAACGTTTTTGTAAAATGCTAACACTACTTATATTAGCAATCTATGTAAGCCGAGGCTTAACTTTTCGCTCCCACAATTATTCATGTTAGGTGAGTGTGCTTGTTTTCAAAGTTTTGACCGTAAAAATCGACTTTTATTAAGGTTAAAACCCGACAATGATTTAGAAATTAGAGATTCAAAGGTGAGATCACTCCATGTAGCGACTTTCTTCTCAGCTTGTCCTTAGTAAACTAAAGAGGCTAGGTTTTTACACCCTCGAGAATAGTATCGGAGCTCACGGGATCTTTGAAGTCAAAAATTTCTAAATTACCATCAAACTTTTAGACTATTTTGATGAATACTAGTTCAACTTTCGATTTAAATTTGAGAAGAAGCAAGTTTCCCACACTTATTCATAAACATACATTTTTTTTTTTTTTTACTGATTTCTCACTTGCGTTCCCTAAACGAAGGACCTTCACGGTTTAGTTCCAAGACCTTACACCTTTCGGAATAAAGGATCCAAGGGCCGTTACAACGGAGTGTTCCAAGACTCTAGAAATTCCTGAAATGAGGATCCAAGGTGGTTAGACCAAGACCTCACACATTCCTGAACTAGAGGTCCAAGGGCCGGTGCAAGAGGGTAGCCAAGACCTAAACGCCTTCCGGAAATAAGGATCCAAGGCCCGATCTCGAAACCGTAGCTTAGAGCACTTATTTATTCATACTCAAAACTTTAATCTTTGCAACTTTCAAGCAATTGCTCACTTTCATTTTGCATTCTTATTATGTTTGTAAGAAAGTATGCTTGTTCAGAAATTTAAATAAAACTTTGAACTAGTACTCTAAATCAAGATTGTATAAAAATTTATTTTTAGCTTAACAAAAACGGTTTTTTGCGTTCAAAAGTTTGAAAATAGCACTTATTTAGTCAGATTAGGAGCTTCTGGGAGAGAAAAGCCATAGATTACTTATATAAGCTCTAAAGAGAACCAACTACTCCACGCTTAGCATTTTCATTTGCGTAATTCGTAAAAACTTAGCCTAAACGTTAAGGAAAGCAGCTAGATCAACACTCTAGCAGAGTCGGGATTCCCCTTGTTCTAGCCTAATCAAGTCTAAACTTCCACTAATACCGAAGTATTAATGCATAGCAAATTAGTTTTTATTGTGCAAAGCACTTCTTTTTCATGCAAAATTTAACTAAAAACGATAAAAATTTTAAAATTTTTTGGTCAAAACGGGGGTGCTAAAGGACTAGAAGGTACAAATTGTGAAAATTTTTCAAAATTTTGAAATTTTGGGTCAAATTCGCAAGAATCCCTCCTCCACACTTAGAAATGAATATTGCCCTCAATATTCAAAGTACCGGCCTAAGCCGACACTATAGAACGTAAAAAGGAAACACTACAATCTAAGTATGGAAAAGAAATCTTGGTTTTCACAAAAAGGATTTTTAAGATATCCCTGGATAAGCATAAACACAAAGATAGGATATTGGGCGGCTGGATTGAAAACAGGCGCGTCAATCATCATAATCTACGGGAATCCTGAAAACAAAGGCAAACAAACAACCACAAACCAACAAGTAGAGGAACTCCCCCACACTTAGTGTTAGAAAATAGGAAAGAAGATAGAAGCATGGGTTGTCACCCATGATGGGCTTGTTTTTGTTAACCGAGTCACTAGCTTGACTCGACCCCGAATTCATTGGTCCATGGGGGAGCAAGTAGAAGAGAAGATCTCCATCGGACTTTCATTCAATATGTTTGAAGGAACATTGAAGTGCTTGAAAGTTCAACTCCGACGAGATAGACGCGGCTTAAAAGAATGAGAGATGCCGGGGTCAAAGATGGTGTCTTTACTCCCGAAAGAGTGAAGGAGAAGAGAAGTCACCGGATAGGTGAAGAAAGGAAGAAAGATCATTATCAGAATGAGAATCCATTCTTCATCATTAAAGATCTTAGATTCGAAAGCCTCGGGAGGGAGGGTCGGGATGATATCATCAATAGGCAAACTCTTAGGATAGAGTAAATCTCCCCCCGGGTCATGATCTTTCTCAAAAGCAAAGTAATCATACTCCGGAGGAGGTATGATATGAGTGAGTTCACCGGAGAACTCACCAAAGATAAACGAATCATACTCGGGAAGAGAGATATGAGAATGAGAAGTGGTACTGCCACTACTCGTCTCTTCAGTATGATCGATATCAAAACGGAATGATTCATATTCCGGAAGAGAATAATCGGAAAAAGCCTCAAGCTCGGGAAATGTTTCGGGCTTTTCCAAGATAAAGTCACTATCCTCAACGGGGATAGCAAATGAGGTTGGATTTTTACAAAATGATTCGATCTTAGAAATGAGCACATTGATATTCAATAATTTATCACGAAGTAAATCGTCTTTGATTTGAAGAATATCAGTGTCAATCTCTCCATCATTTGGATCAAAATCCTTTTCTTCCTCTAGGCTGACATAATCGATGTCTCCACAAGATAAAGAATTATCATCACTTGAAGTATCATCATCGTCAGAATCGGAAAACATCTCAACATGATCATTTGAAATGTGAAGAGGAGACAAATCACACATTTTGTCAGAAATACCCTCGGATTCACTTTGGATTGGGACAAGGTTCTCAACACTAGACTTTATGAATTCGTCCGATTCCTTTTCAGGAATAGTGCTAAGATGCTCATCCCCCATGATGAGAGAGTCCTCGGAGTCCACAGTTGGTGAGATGGATGTGGTCGCAATAGACTGAAGGAGTTGAGAATTAATATCATTCAAAGGAATAGTACTCTCCTCGTCGTCCTCCTCATCATCGTCATCATCATCAAGAAGAGCAGCCCTGAGAAACATGGAACGCCTTTTTGCTGCTCGTTCTTCGGCTAGAAGTTCTTCACAAGATTTTTCATGACGATCTTCTTGGGTATGTATTTTACCCAAATCCCTGACTTCTTGTAGTAAATTTAGAATATGAAGAACGTCTTCTGAAAGTTCTTGAGACGGTGGCTGAGGTGGTGGTTGAATCATTTGGTACTGTGGAGGTTGGTCATGATAAAAATAGTCATAATTGTCACAAGGGATATGCTCATAGACAAGCGGGTTCCTTGTTTGACAATCAGAGCTATAGTGAGGACCTCCACAGTACTCACAACAATAAGTTTGTTGTGACTGATTCAGTGAATCATATGGATAATGGTCATACCCGAAGCTTTGATCACATGGAACTTGTTCATAGACAAACGCATTCCCTGCTTGACAATCAAAACTTGGGTGCGGACCTCCACAATATTCACAAGAATATGTTTCCATCTCATGGTGTGGTGGCTGGTTGAAGAAGTCGGTGGTTTCATGGTAAGAATAAGGATTTTGGTCATAGACAAACCCGTTTCCTGATTCTGTGATGCTACAACCAGGACAATTTCCACCATTATGAGGACCTCCACACCATTGACAACCGTAATGGTAAGATGAAGACCTAGAGAAGAAGAATTAAACGGATAGAGGGTAAGAGATAAAGAATCAAACGGATAAGAGGATTAGAAAGAATATTTTTGGATTTATAAATTTTAGAAACATTGAAAATCAAAAAGAAAAAGGAAAATAAATTTTGAAGAGAAAATCTTTTTGGGTTTTCAAGGTTTTTCAATTTTTTTGAATTTTTGATAAAAAATATTCACAAGGTATATACGAAACTTCACGAGGAAGGTTCTTCAAGTTACTAATCGCCAAACCGTGATGATATTGTCGCAACACACCTCCCCGGAAACGGCGTCAAAATGATAATGCTGAGAAACGTATCACAAGTCAACCTCTCACGAAGAAAAGTCAACTCGCGACGATTTAACGCAACAATCGATTATAATAACCGGATAAGCGTGTACCCGGGTCGTAGTCCCTGCGAGGTGTGAAATTGAGGATATCGTTTGAGGTTTGGTATTAAAATGCTTGAAAAGACGAGGGTTGCTTGGTTACTTATATCTACTAAAAACGGAAATCAAATAACGTAAAACGAAAACTAATAACGGTAAACTAAAAACGAGCATAAACGTAAAAATCTATGAAAAATAAACATACGGGTACCAAAATAATTTTCCTAAGTTCTAAATGACAAAAGAAAATTTTGGAAAAAAAAAAAGATTTATATTTTTTTGACTTTTTAATAATATTTTATAAATTAAAAACTATTTAAAAGAAAATAATTGATTAATAATACTAAATGAAAAAAAAGAAAATTCTCAAAAAATTTTGTAAAATTCTTTAGACTAAACTAAAGCTATAAAAAATATAAAAGGAGTCCCAACTTATTTCAATAAGCTGGAAAAAAGCAAAAGAGGTCGAATAAGCTAAAAAGGTAAAAAGGTGAACAAAAGGGTTTTAAAATAAATGTTGTGAGTATTAACTGAGAAAAGAAAAGGTGCAGTGGTAAGGTTGGGGTTGTGAGTCAACTGACCTGGGTTCGAACCAGGCTTGACACTTTTTGTGGTTATTTTATTTTAATGTTTTATTTTTTCTTTTTAATTACCAACACTCAAAATAAGCTTATGTTTAACTTTGATAATAATAAAATTTTTATAATTAGCTTATTCCAATCCAATCATAGGCAACAACTAATCAAAATAAAAAGTTTAAAGAAAACAAAAGGCTCAAACAGACTTAGGCACAACTAAAAAAGCTTGCAAAACTAAAAAACAGTAAGGAACTACAGTACTGCTATTTAAATAAGCAACATAGGATCAGATATAGGCATAAATAAACACTCAACTAAGCAAAAGAAACACATGTGCTGGCTACTGATCTAATGAGTGCACATGGGAATAAGATGGCAAGTTTAAGCCCTCAAAAGCTGTTTAAAAAAATCCAAAAATTCTAAAAAAATGGGCAAATGATAATGGAGGCTACCAAGCTATAGCCAGTCAAATCCTAGCTGTAAAACAAACTTATGTGTCTAATTTGGCATTATAAAAATTTCCAAACAAAAAACTGCTGGAAATCGAAATTTTCAAAAGTGCAAACTTTACAAACTACTAAAGGCTGGGCAAACTAAACTAAAAACTAGCAAAGATGATCCTAATCAATCAAAAAGCAACTAGTAACAAGAATTTAACAGCATTAAAAAGGAGAATGAGCAAATTACCTAAGCAAATAGGCAGTTTGACCGCGTTTGACTAAGAACATAAAGACAAGTAAACTTAAAACTGCATTAACTGAAATTAACTTACATAACTGAAAATGAAATTACAATCAAAGTTTAAAGATTACACTAAGGAATAAATTAGACAGCAAGTAAAAATGGTCAAACTTTTCTAAATACATGAAAAGTGGACGAAAATAATCTGTAAAATCTGCTACATATATATAGCTTCTTTCTTGTGCTTTTCTTGTGAGTGTGTTCCTCCTGTGCTACTTGTGCTTTCTTCTCAGCCCTTGGATGATTCCTTGGTCTCCACAACAAACAATCACAGCCGTTGATGATAATCTTGAAACCGGGATTGCCAAGGTGGAGGAGGGGGACCAAAGGCAAACCCATGTGAAATCTTTGGCTGGTAGTGGAGGTGATGGTGACTGGTGGGATTAAGCAGCGTACTAGGGTTTAATGGTGGGAAGGAGAAGGTGAAATAGTATTTTAATTAGAAATTTGACTGAGATTGGGGGTTTGACCGTGATATATTATTAAGGATGGGAGTGGGTCGGGTTAAGGTGGATAGTGGATGGGCTTTTTGGTGATGGGCCACAAGGGTTTGTGGGATAAATGGGTTGGTAAAGGTTTATCTTTGGATCCGGTTTTGTAGTATTTGTTGTTAGGATGAAATTTGGCTGAATTAATAAGGACCAAAAAAAATGTAAATCTTGTAAACTTCAGGGACCAAATCTGCCAACATAGTAAAGTTCTTCTAGGGGCCATATTTGCCAAGTAAGAATAATCCAAGGGCCACTTTGGTATTTCTTGAGCTTGAATCAAATCCGAATAAATAATGTCTTCTCGGCATCGGCTTTCGGCTCTTTTCCAAATTAAGCTCGGTTTTGTCCATATTTGCCCCGTTTTCAATCCTTTTGTACCTGAAATACAAAAAACACAATCCAAGGATATTTGTAACAATATAGGGTCTATTTGGGTGTTTTTGGTCATTTTTTGTGGGGTTTTTCGGGTATAAAATGATGAGTAAAAGGCCACTCATCAGTGTGTAAGAGTTATCATGACCTCTTGTCTTTGCTTGTTGTCTAGGAATCGATTCCCACATGAAAATATCAAGGGTCGGTTTGGTTTGTAGTGTACTAAAGTCCACTTGACTTTGGGGTGGAGTGTGTCATAGATCACAAAAGGGTAACATGGTTTCTTTGTCTTGTTCTTGCTTATCTTGGAATTGACCAAAGAAGAGGAAACAATTAAAAGGGTACATTTGGTTTTAAAGGAAGAGTCAAGAGCATGCTTACTTGAGTGTGTAAGAGTTTGGACAAGAGTGTGGTCCAAGATATGTCATAGCATGTGTAAGTCCATCATAACTCTTTTGTTTGGACCTAGTTTGTTTAACTAGTGTCGATCACAACAAAAGAACAAAGAGGGAATCGGTTAGTTTTGTGGTAAAGAATTATGGCACGTTTGGTTAATACGTAATACAAAAGAAGTAGGAAAAGAAAAATAATAAATAAGAGGGCGCTTGAGCTTGGTTAAATTTTTAGCCATCATATGATCGTGTAATTGAAAACGAGTTGTCAAACATGGTTCTCAGCCGGAACTCTAGTCGCGACATGCAAAAATATTGGCACGTTGTTAAGAGAGTTTGCAAGAAAAAGAGCTATAGTGATTGGCCCTCAGTCGAGTTTTTGAGTTAAAAATTAATACGTTTAGGTTGGGTTTTGGCTTGAACAGCGACGGGCTGGAAATGGTGGCCGAAATCCAATGTTATTAGAGGGTGATTAGTTTAATTTTAGTAAACCCGAAGTGTTTTGTAAAAACGCGTTAAATCCAGTTACGATACGAAATGTATGAATTGATACTAGGTTTGAGTTATTCGCGACTTAAGACTATCATAGTGCGTGTGTGAGCTAGTTCCAAAATGTTCAAGAATCATAAACAACATTGTGATTGCAAATAGCATGTCATGGAAAAAAAATTATTATTGGTAAAAATGGTTAATTAGCATCGTAATGATATATTATTCGTTGATTAACATTTATTATCCATAGGGAAAATTACGGGAGGTTACACCATGGTTCCCAACCTAGTAAGCAATTATGATCGCCTTTTCTTTGAAAACTTGTACGTTAATCCCTTGCGGTTGTAAAGATACTTCGTTCGATGAAACTCGCATTGAGAGTTATTCGGTTGTTTGAAATTTTGCGATGTTTCCTTAATTAACTACCAAGGTTACCATCTGAATATGTAGCTGTTTTGATCTAGTTATGAGAATTTGTTTAGTCATGACTCGAGATGGAATGTGATTGCGATAAAGGCATGTGTATATGATGCAACTATTATGACGCCTGGCCAACGTGATAATAGTTACATCATATAACATCAACTTATTAGATCATAGGCTGTCTCGAGCAGTGCCTGAGAACAGTAAGTTGGTTGATTCAAAAACTCTATCCGTATAAGAGAAACGTTTTGCCTAATTCTGAAACTCTGTATCTTATGACATCAATTGAAAGGAAAGAATTAAAGGACCAGCTTTTAGAAAGTGGTTTTATCCATCTGAGTGTGTATATGTGGTGTACTCCAGTTTTATTCGTAATGAAGAATGATTATAGTATGAGGTTGTATATTGAGTTCTGGAAGCTGATTAGTATTACGGTTAGAATCGTTGTCCGTTACCTTGAATCCACGATTTATCAAATCAATTTCTGGGTGTGAAGTTTCTCTATGATTGATTTAAGATCTGATTATTTTTAGTTACGTATAAAGGAGCAAGATTTTCCTAAAATTACCTTTCATATTCATTATGGTATTCATGAGTATTAGTGATGCCAATTGTATTGGCTAATGCTCATTTTGTTCCTATAGACTTGATTAAATTGTGTCTTTCATGAATACTTGGACAATTTGTCATAGTATGACATATTGGTATATTCAAAGATGAAAGAGAAAAACGGAAATCATCTTCGTATTCTGTGTTGAGATTTCTACGTCAGAAGAAGCTCTATGTAATGTTTCCGAAGAGAAAATTTTGATTGAGATGAAGATTGAGAGGAGAATTTTGAAAGGCTGAAAAGAGATTTGTCTCTACTCAAGAAGGAGACTTAGCTATGTCCTTATGCAACACGGTAAGATTGTTGGTTATGCATCAATACAGCTAGAACCGTAGGAAGTGAACTATCCGATGACTTGGGGGTAATTTGTGACAAACATGAAGAAGCTCAGGAGCAAGACGATGGAATATGATCTATGTTAGAACATTTAAGGGAAGCGGTTTTGATTGAAGCACACAGTTCTACTTGCTCTATTCATCTTAGTTGTACTATTATGCATTGAGATTTGAAGCAAAATTTTGATGGAATGGTATGAAGACGATTATGACTAACTTGGTGGCGAAGTGCTTAGCATGTTAACAGGTCAAGATTCTGCATCAACGTACAAGTAGTTCTCCTTAGTTTGGATATTCATATGTGGAAGTGGGATTAAACTTTTAGGAACTTTGTAACGGGATTTTCGCACACATTTAGGAAGGGCAACACGAATTGAGTCGTAGTAGGATGTTCGACTAGGTTAGCTCACTTTAGAAGATTGGCAAAGATTTCTTCCGGCAGAAGATCATTCAAGCTACATGGCACACCTGCAGTGATCGTGTCAGAGAATCGCGTTTTGCTTCACACTTCCAGAAGAGATACAGAAGACTATGGGGATTCGACGCGGGATTTTGGTATGATTTCTCACCTTCAGACGGATGGACGGACAGAACAACTATTCGAACTTGGAAGATGTGTCGAGCGGAAAATTCGACAAATGTTTGGCATGGTTGTGTTTGCTCATTAAGGTTGATGGCATGCAAGTGACAAGGGTTTTCTTTCAGAGTTTTGTATGAACAGAGATTAAGAACACCTTTTAGTTAAATTAGGTCGGGGAGCTATTTATTGAAGGTCCGGAGTTGATTATAGTGACTAATGGATTAGTTATCATTGTAGAAGAGAAACTTTGAAATTTTAGACCTAGAATTTGTGTGTTTCGTATGGTGTCCTTTTACAGTAGTGTTAGACATTTTAGCATGTAAAGAAGATTTAGTTCGTGATATGTTAGTCCTTATGCTCATTCTTATCCATACGACTATTCTAACTATTCCGTTATGCCTTCTGATACGTTTTGGTATTCCTATATATGCTTAGTTGATCGTCGATACGAATAGGTTACCCACCTCTTTATGAAATTCTTGATACGTTTGATGATTCAGTATGTGCTTCTCTGATTATTAGCAAATTCCTTAGTTCGCTTAGAATCTGGATAGAGTTTATGAAGTTTTATCGTTTAACACTACCTCCATATCTACCTCATGTATATATGTGTTTCATCTATCTCTTAGTGAGATTACGACTATCATCTGTTATGTATATGCTCCGTATTCGTTGGATCGAGATTTGTTATGACTTATATTTTGTTGAAGAGCCTGAGGCTATTTTGGAGCGTCAGGATCGGGTCATGAGAAATAAAACTATTCCGTTTGTGAAGATCCTTTTGGAAGAACCTCTCTGAGCGTGAGACTAGTTGTTGTCATTTCTTTCGTGATTGATACATCTCCGTCTAACTTTTGCGACTTCAAATTTCGAGGACGAAATTTTCTTTTTAGAGGGTAAGAATTGTAAAACCCTAAAATCCGTTTTCCTAAATTTCTATATAATTTGAATTTTCCCTAATGTATAAGACTTTTGATAAGAAATTAAAATCTTATAATATGTATTAATGAGTTAATATACATATTAACCTAAGTAATTAACTAATCAATTTTTATAACTTATCTAATATTGTTCTTAACATATACATGATCCATTTTAATCCGTCTAAGCCTAACACACGATTATATAAGCTCTCTATGGGACCGAAACATTTTTTTTAGTTGTGCACACATTATTTTGGAAATGTGAAAAATTTATGGTGACAAGTTAATCCTTAATTCCCTCCCATCAAACTCGGTAAATCTCCCTAATTCTCCTCCCTAATCACCTCCCATCCGTTCGACACCTTCCTATTTGTTATTCCCCCACTCGTCTTTCTTTTTTTTGTTTTTATATAAACCGTATACCATTTGAAAGTAACCCTAAAACTAAAACTCAAGATCGGTTCTCTTCTTCTCTCAAGAAGTCAGGAAATACGAAGATTAAGAGATGGTGGGTGATCAATTCTTTTGGTATAAAAATTGTGGTATGATCGTATGAGGTGAACTGGATTCGAAGGGTTTTGATTTTGGGTTCCTTGTGTTCTTGTTTCACACGTTTAAATCCGACCAAGGTAATTCCCAATTGTCTTTTGTCTACTGATCTATGAAAAATACATGTACGTATATACATAATCTGTTTTAAACTCGTAATATGAACGAGAATTGTGGTCATGTGTATGTTATATGGTTTCAGTTTGTATCATGTGTAAGTATAACGTTATGACATGGGATTTGGTTCGGGTAAAATTAACGTAAACATGGAAATCAAATCTAATATGCTTCATGATATATGTGACACATGAAATCATATAAAGAAATATGCCTAGGTGATTAATTTGTATCGTTTTTGGGCTGTCCTTGTTTTAGTTCTTTTGGCCAATTGAAGATAACACGTGCACGAACCCTAGAATCCATCATAAATGATCATTTGATGTGACTTGAAATAGAAACCCTATGCGTGTGTGTTAAAGTATATCAATGGGGGTGTTATGCTATGATTTTATGCGAATATTTCTATTTTGTTTTGGCTCGAGGTAATGGTGTGATATTGGTTGGAACATATGAACATGTTAAGATTATAATTAATAAAGGTCTTGTGTGCGTTTGTATAGGTAAACATGTTGTATAACGGTCTAAAACGGATTTATGAATTCCACAGTTTTAGAAGCTGAATGTGTGAGCACTATAGCTTGAGTTTTATAAGTGTATAATACTGAATCTTTGCTTGTAAACCTATTTTAATATCTTAATTAAGTTTTCTAATTGGTTTGGAATGAATTAGAGTTGTATTGGGAATGTTTTTGAATTTTATGGGATCATGTGTCAAACCTGAGTTTCAGGAACGTAAAATCATTCAAATTCTATGATTTTTCATTTCAAATCTATAAAGAATTGAGAGCTCTCCTTTTACAGATAGTATTTTTCACATGTTTTGTAACTTCTGGAATTTTGGTAGATTTTTCTGAGGTGTTCAATTGGGTCTAATAAATGTAACTTTTCGGGGTCTACCTGCAGTTCACTTTCTGGACATGTTTGGATAATCGATTTTTGAAATGGTGGTTTTACTTAATAATAAATTCTGGAAAAATTCATGCAATCTCATAATACATATAGGTACATTTTTTGAAAATTTGTAGAGTGAAGGCTAAAACATAATTCATGTAAGCTCATAAAGTATTATAGCTTCTGAATTGGAGTCAAGGTATGTTTTGAAAATTTGTAGAGTGAAGGCTAAAACATATTAAGATCAGAAATTGTTAAGAAACTAAGATTTTTGTGATATTCATATCATTTGACGTGTTTGGACTCTATAAGGTACTTAAGTGATAATTATGAAATATTGGGTCATATGTTAACCTGATTTTGAAAATGAAACCCTAATTTGATTAATTGTGAATTGTGATCCAAGGTTGGATACTTACTAAATGTGGAAACTTACTAATGATGGAAACTTGCTAATTATGGAAAGTTACTAAATATGGAAGGTTATTAAAAATGGAAAGTTTCTAAAAATAGAAGATAACCCTAATAAGTACATATTATTACTATCATTTATCCTAATTATTTGACTTGTTTTATTATATTATGTATGAGGATTGATACTTAATCGTTTACTTTTGTAATTCTCAGGTAAAAACAAGCATGTGGTGAAACTTGGCGATTTTGGACTAATTATGGAACAAAACATGCAAGAAGTTAAGAGTCTACCGAAATGTACAAGATCAAGACTATTCTACTCCAGATGCGCCGCATCTTGCTTATGACATGCGCCGCATCACTATCAATGTTTCACCAGATACGATCCAAGATACAAGAGGACATGCGCCGCATCCTAGAATGGAGTTACGCCGCATCTTCTGGCGGTGTACGAATATTCCTGAATATATTAATCTTGGACCCCACGCGAAGTTAAGTCAATGCGCCGCATCTACTTACTAGATGCGCCGCATCTTACCCTCAGACAGAAACTATAAATACCCCAAGACCAGACGAATTTCGAGGTGACATATTATATCCGAAGACCGAAGTACAGAAACCTAGGACGAATTCAGTCGATTAAGGCAGCACAAGACACACCCAAACGAAGATACAAGAGCTGTAAGAAGGTGCTGCATGTGTTTAATTCATTAAGTAGTTTTGTTTTATTGTGTTAGTAAACTTTAATTCATCAAGATTGGTGGCTTGTGTAATGTGACAACGGAAAGATTGCACTCCCTTAAAACTGCTTTCTCATTGGTGACTTTTATTAGTGCATTGATAACCTCTGTGTCTAGCTGAGCGTTGATCGGGTCGCCATGCCTCTGCCCTCGCCTATTTATTAGATCGCCTATGCATTCTATGGTCTGTAGAAAAGTAGGAAGAAAGATAAATAGGATAGTCATAAGTAATCATTAAGGGTTTACTCGCCGATAAGATTAGAACCAACGAGAAAGGACTTAATCTCGGTGCGTTGCATCGAACTATACACTTCATATAAAACTAGCAATAAAACAAGTGACAAACTACTTATCTATCAGGACAGCCTTCTTATTGTCTCGAGTATTTATCTGTGTACGTGTGTGCTATTCGCTGATTCGTGCCTATTGGTTTAGTTTATTATTTAATTGCAACCAAATCGTGCCAGTCTCTCAGGCTGAACCCCCTTGCATTAGATTAGGTTGTATAGCTAACTTAATTTATTAAAATACTGATTAGAATAACTAGATAATACGTTCCACTCTTAGTGATCGACACTCTACTTACCATTATATTCATACTGACCGGGTACACTGCTCGTTAAGTGTGTGTGTTATTGATAAGTCGGCTAAATATAAATTTAAAACTTGAGTAGGAATTAATACTGCTAAACCGCAACGACACATCGCACGTATCAGAAGAAAACCCTAATATGTTAATCTGCACAACAACAAGTGATGAATCGGTAATAACTTGTTAAATGGTTTTTAAGTAATAAGACGATCATTAATTTGTGTAGATTCGCTGAAGAATGAGTAATTTCCGATCCATGTGTTTTCTGATATGGTTTCATTGCGGTTTGAGGTATTGATATTCTACCCTTTCTCAGTAAGGGTATTTTCTCTTATGACTTCTCGATCCTTGACTTTGATTCATTTTATTTGTTATGATTCCGTTGATATGAGCCTTTGCTATGAATCCCTTGATATGATCCTTGGCTTGGTATTCATTTTACTATTCGTTGATGTGATATTTGTTTGCTATCCAATTGCTATGATATGTTTCTGTTCAGTTTGATATGCTCTGATTAGATATGATATGATTTGTTCTGTTCTGTTGCCCGAGCTTCTGTATCTGTATCCCTAGCCATGGAGGTACCATGGCCATGTCATTGAGGCACCAATGGCATGACACTTTCTGTGGAGGTGTGATTGATCCACGGCGTCCCCATTTGATATGATATGATATGTGATCACTTGGCCATTATGATATGTGTATATGTCTGTCGTGAGCAGGTGTATATATATGATTTGTTTTGCAGGAGGCGTATAGATGCATCCTAGATTCTGTTTGTTCTGTTTTGGATGTGATTAGTGATTGGTTGGTGTGTGCCATGCACCCCATTTCACTTCTGGGAGCTAGCTACTCCATTTGGTGCTTGAGAGGTCTCCCCTCCTTGTACAACTAGTGATTTGACGGATATATGGATATGATATGATGTGATTATGTGACTAAGCATGTGGCATGCTTTCTGAGCTCGTGGGCATTTCTGTTCTGTTCTGTTATATGATTATGATTTTCTAATTGATTCCTTTGACCTCATTATGATCTCTTTATGTTTCGCTACGATTTGTTTCTTATGATATATGATATTTTGTTCAGTTAATCCTTGATCTCTTATTTGTTTGACAGATGATATTCGTTCAACAGGAGCTTGTGTTCCTTTTCCCTATATTTATATATGTTTGATTATGCGTTTTGTTTATATCTGGTCACTGGGCTCTTTTATAGGTGATGTAAATATAAATCAACATATCAAATATATAAACGCAGCGGAATACATCACGAACAAGGATCCATATAGCCATATGATCAATCTAAATAAAACCAAATTAAACAAACATGTTTTATACCTTTGTAGCGTGATCCGGGTAACACCACCAATACATATGTGTCGACTAGAATGAGAACCACAAGTGACCAAAGGAGATCACCTCTATGATATGTCCACACTACACGTCACCGTATGCCAATGGATGCTAGTCCTTTAACCATTGTAACCCTTCTAGTCTTCTTTGAATAAACAAGATACAAAGAAGAGATGAAGAAAATCAAAACCCTAGGAGGGTGTTTGGTTTGTGCCGTACAAAAGAAGAGGGGAGAGAGGGAGGGATTTTTGGTAATTAGTTATCACACATTATTAGGAGATTAATATGTATCTTTGACTAATTAATACAAAAACCAAAGGCCTCTTTCCAAGCCCTTATGGCCGGTCACCCTATGGGCCCAAATGGGCTTCCCATTTGTTTTCCAAGTCCAATAGATTAAGTCCATTACTTAGTCATTAGAAGCCCAATAGCGGTTCCTAGTTACTTACGGTTATTTATATATCGTAAATACGATAAACATGATATATAAAGTGGCACCTCAGTGTATATGTGTGTGACCCCATAGGCTCACATATGTCTAGCCATATAATTAGTAATTATGACACGAGCATATCCCAACAGCTCCCACTTGCGACGTTATAATAATCAAGTAATTATACAAGAAATGGTTAGCGTCTAGCAACACGCCACTGCCCCTAGAAATATGTGAGGTTAGTTTCTTAAACGTCTCATTTTAGATGGTTTACATGTCATCTATCCTTTTGTTTCAAATACCGTGTTGAACATTAGACATGGATCAAATGTCATTCTAATAGTTCAACTATTATGTTTCTCGATATAGATATTGAACAAGATTACCAAGTGAATTAAGATTCATCTTAATTTCATTTGGGTACGGCCATACAAACATCTGTTCAATTCATCGAGGGGCCCAATAGTATCTAACTCCATAACATGTGGAGGAACAAATCCTGTTTTGACTACACGTGTCATTCACATGCTTCACGTCACTCCTGATAATGACCTTTATAACTACCTTATTCAGGACAGCGTTTAACCATATCAAGGAATGAAATTCCACACATGCAAGACCTGCTTGCATCTCAAGTCTAAGGATAAGAGACATAACCTCTAGCGAGATTCACTATTGACGACGATCCATGTAGTGAATACTTGTAGGTTGGGTCAATCCAATGTTCATCACAATGAACAACATGTGAGTGTGGCAAATGAATCACCAACACGCTCACATTTGCCTTAATTTGATGATACTCCCGTATCGTCAACTGGCAATGGACAATTTTAGAATAAATAAATTATTCATGGATTAAACATGCAAATATAGAACACAGTAGTATAAATGAAGACGATCATACCAGGTATATCAATTCATTGTATAATACGACTGCTTACAGTTCCATTATCCAAATACTAAAAAACAGATATGCATAAGACTACTCATAGGTTGGAATCCGATGTTCCCACCATGATCGAATCATGTTGTACAGGACAACAAGTAGTCATCTGAGTAAACTTTGAGAATACTTATTTTAAATCTCATAAAAGGTTTAAATGATGATTGTCCTTTGTATGTGCGCATTCAAGTACAAGATGAGTACTGCAACAATACATTCCATAGGGTGTTTGAAGCTAGCAAAACACCTACTTCAGACAGTCATCTGAATAGTTTCTCAAACTATAAAGTATTTTTATTCTTTTAATGTATAACGCATTAATGCTCTCAGTCGAGCACATCTAGTCATCAATGTCATCATTCATGATGACCACGACTGGGGTTGAGTATCATCTCAGTTAAATAAGCATTAACGTATGCAAACAAAACAGAGCTCCTCAAATATTCATAAACGTTTGAACATATCTTTGGTCCTTTGTAGGTGATATGTGTCTAAATACACATAAATTTACCTTGTTTAAACCCACATAAACAGCCAAAAACACTTTGAAATGTCACATAATACTATAAATATCATTAAAATGTGTTTTCATGTGATTCAGATGCAAAAAGATTTAAAACAGATGAAAAACGAGCAAAGTTTGCATAATTGGCAGATTCAGTCCCTGAACTTTCAAAGATTGTCAGAAATGGTCCCTGGATAAATTATTTTGAATAAAAGTCAACAACAGCCCCCAGGAATCAAAGAATGACAATTTGTACCCTTTGGAAATAGTTTTGGATTTTGGCACGAATGGTCCTTAGATTTTCAGCAAATTACAATTATGGTCCCTATGATTTATCTAAAACCAAAATCCAATTCCAAAGCCTAAACTAAACCTAGCAATAATAAACCCAATCCAACCCTTTTCCCAAGCCCAAAACCGTTAAGCCCAATTTTCCCTTAGCAAAATAACGGGGTCAAACTAAAAACCAGACAAGTCAAACTTGTCTTCCTCCCAAAACCACCCCGCCAATAGCTTCTGTAAACCATACCACTCCATCACCTCACCTCTCCACTTGACTCTGTAAACTCTTACACACTCCACCACCCCCCTCCTCACATATCCCCACAACCCACATGCTCAGTACAAGTTAAAAACCCACATCCTAATTTCCCGCCAAAAATAAAAGGGACGAACCAGATGATTTTAATTCAATCAAACGGTGGGGATTTGCTCAGAAGGATAAGAAGAAGCATTTGGTTTAGCTATTTAAAGAGGAGAAGACCAAGAATGAAGACTGACACTCGTTTTAGACCATTAGTAGTGTAAAACTTTATTTATTGTCTTGTCTCAGTTTAAATTTCAGTTTGATTATCAATTCAAGTTTGTTTCGAATCATTTGTGTTAAGTTTCTCATGTATTGTACTAATTCTCCCAAAGTTAATGAAAATTCAAGTTTTCAAGATTTTTTGTAATTCGTATCAAGTATTTCAGTTGTTAAGAATCCATTCCAAGTTTTCAAAATCATTCCTATAAGCTCACACAAGCTCTTAGAAGCTTTTTGTAAGCTTCTATTAGTGTTTATCAGTGTCTATTTCTAAAAAAATCCAAAAAGTCAAAAATAGTCAAACTTTACTGTAGAAGTGCTTAACTTACTGCTTATTGCTTTTTGTTGGTTATTTGTCTCATTTTAAGTCACTCTAAACTAGTTTCATAGTCAGTCTTAGCTTAAGTTTTAATTTCACCTTAATACTAAAAAATCAGTCAAAGTAGCTTGATAAAGAAATTAGTTGAATCAGTGTTTATTTTAAGTTGAAATCTATTTTTACTGCCTTAATTTAGTTAGTAAATCCCTAATCAGTCAGAGTCTTAGTTTATTTTGGTCATCCATAGTGTTAAAATTCAAATCAAATATATTAAGGGGTGTTTGGCTGAGTTAGTCAAACGGGTTATTTGGGGTGTTCACTATTCATTGACACTTGGATCAAATTGGATTAAGCTTTTAACAGCTTGTTCAAACTGATTTCAGCATAACTTTGGTGATTTTGAAGTTTCTACAGGTTTTGAGTGGAAGTGTTGCTGGCATAAGCTGTGGACTGTCCACAACAAGCTCTAATAAGCTCAGCTTATTCAAGCTTCATTTTAGCATTTCCAGGTTCATTTCAATCCCATTTGCAGTCTCTAATTATAGCCCATAGGTCTAGTTGTTAGAAGTCCTCATATCAGTCAAACTCATATGGCAACCTCTTATTTTCTAAGTTTTCATGGTTTTTACAGATTTTGTAGAATTTCTAGCTCTCTCACCTTAAGTTAGAATAAGCTAAATTTCTGGATAGATATAGTTCACCAGCTCACCTAGCCCTAGTATTTTTTGTAAGATTTTTAGAATAGCTTTTAATAGCTTTTCACAGCCTTGAAAAGCCCTTGTTTTCCCCTGAACCTTGGTACATCAGCAGACCCCTAGACCTGCATCAGTTAGAATTTGCCCAAGTAGCTAATCTAAAGCACCTACTTTGTAGCTTATTTTCTATGCTCATAATAAGTCCTTTAGGTCCGAATTTTGGTACACAAGTAGCTCATAGTATAAGCTTGATTTTGCCCCCTTCACTTTCCAAAAAACTGCTTATTACAGTGCTTAAAAATAAGCTAGAAATAGGGCCTTTAGCTTTCTTTTAGTAAACTGTAATATTACTCGAATCGGCTGACGGCCAGGGCATATCTGAGGTTTTTCAGTTGAATTGAGTTTGTTTTAGTATATTACACTGTACCTGAGCTTTTGGTGCATTCTAGTGCTTATTAGCTTATTTTTGTGCTTATTTTCAACTACTTATTTAGCCCATTCTGCTTATTAGTGGGCTTATCTAACTTTTTATATTTTTCCTAGTATTCTGCTATCATATAGTATTTACCTTGAATTTTTCAGATTTTTCCCAAGTCATTTACTATTTTTAATCCTTTTAATAAGTTTTAATAGTATTTAATTCATAATAAAAAATATAAAAGTCAGAAAAATATAAATCTTTTTTCTAAAATTTTCTTTTATTATTTAGGATTTAAGAAAAATAATTTTGCTCCTGTAAGATTAGATTTCCTAATATCTTAGTTTTTAGCCCGTTTTACGGCTTAAGCGTGCTTTCTTTTCAAAATATGCTTTTTTCTGTGCTTATTTAAGTTTTCAAAATAAATAGGGTATTTATATATAAAATCTTATAATATAATACTTATAAAATAAAGTAAATAATATATATAAATATATATATATATATATATACGGCTCGTTTTTAGATTTCCGTTTCGCGTTTTTAGATTAAACAAGCAATCTAAATCATCAGTCATTCTAATCCTAGCTTTTCACAGTTTTCCATTCACATCTCGTTGGGAAACGATCCGGGTGATCACTTGCCTGGTTTCACACTACACACGAGCATCCGGTTCTGAGACTGCATTTGTTTAATTATAAGTGTTGTTTTCGGGCGGATCAAATTTTGGCGCCGCTGCCGGGGACGTGTGCTGCGACAGTTGTGTAAGTTTTAGCGATTAGTGATTCGAGATCCTTCTCCCAAGAAGTTCCTATTTCCCAAAAACAATATAAAATACCAAAAATATTTTTCTTTTCTTTTCTATATATATTATTATTATTATTATTATTATCATATAAAAAATTAAAAACACCAAAAATAATTTCCGTTTTCTTTGTTAATAATAAATAACAATAAAAAAATTACCATCGAAAATCAAGACAGAGTACTACCTAACTGGGGGTACGACCATAATAAGTTCCCAAACCTAAGATTAAAACTTGCCTTTGTGTCGCTTGCGAATTCGGCTCACATTTGATTGATAAACAAACTCTAACGGAGGTTCTAGGATAGTTTGACATTAAATTGTCGAACTGAAAGAAGCGGGTTTTTAAGGAGCATTAATTGTCCACCTTTGCTTCTCCGCCACTCTGTGCGTTTTTCAGTCAGAGAGCTACCGTACGCTGGTTGATTTAAGGTTTAAGTTCCTTGTGTTGTGCTTTGATCTTGTTGAAAAAAAAAAAAAAATTTGAAAAAAACCAAAAACCCAAAAATATTCATCTTTACCCTCTTACTTTTTTTTGATTCTTTATCCCTTTACCCTCTATCCATTTGATTCTAAACTTCTTATACCTTTCTTCTATGTCGTCACTGGGCTATTGCTGCTTTCGTTGTAGAGGTCCAGTGGGTGATAATTTTCGTTGTTCCAAGTGTTCGTGTGTGAAGTGTGGAAATGATGCACCTAACGGATCTTGTTATTGGTGTGATTTAGCCCTCGAAAGAGAGCTTAATTCCATCAATGATTCTCAAAGTTCTTCTGACTGCCCTTCACAGCCCAAGATACATGCTATTAATGGCAAACAGTCAAGAATTAATCCAGACCTTTCACAATTTACGGTTAAAAGTTTGTCAAGCAAACGTACAGAACTTAGAACAGTGACTAAAAAGAACGACTTGCCCAATCTTCACGTTATTCAAAAACAAAAACCAGAGACCATAACGGAAGTGGTGGAAATTCCTAGCTCTCAGAGCACACCACTTGTCCCACCTCCGGATTTTATTCCTTGTGTCGGTTGTGGTGAGCCGCTTTTCGGTTTGCCATGTCGTTGGTGTACATGTGAACAATGTGGTAATGATATTCGAGACGGAAGTTGTTTGTTTTGCGGTTCAAGGGATTCAATTACTTATGATCCAAATTCTTTCAATGAACCGCCAAATTTCTCCGACTACTCTCCACAGCCCCAAATGTCTTCATCTTACAACTATGGTTGTGAACAGTGTGGGGGACCTCCTAATGGTGGAAATTGCCATGGTTGTAGCATTGTGAATCCGGGAAACGGGTTTGTCTATGACCAATATCCTTATGATTCGCCGAATCAGTCACAGCAAATGTATTGTTGTGAGTACTGTGGTGGTCCACATTATGAATCCGATTGTCAAACGAGGACCCCGCTTGTCTATGAGCATGGCCCTTGTGACAATTTTGATCATTCTTATCAGGACCAACTTCCACAGTATCAAATGATTCAACCTCAGTCATCACCTCTTGATGAATCTTTCGAAGATGTATTACAAAAACTTAAAAATTTTGTGGATACACTTAATAATTCGGCTGTTAATAATGCCCAAGAAAATTCACATGAGAAATCCATGGCAGAATTGTTAGCTGAAGAGCGGGCTGCTAAAATAAATTCCCAAGATGCATTTGAAAAATCTATTAAGGAATCAATTGCAAAAGAAAAAGCAGCCAGATCTAGCTCTCAATTTCGTTTCATTCCTGATGACAGTGATGATGAAGATATCTTTGATGATGATTCATCAAGTTCATCAGTTGAAACTCAGTCTGTTGTTATCACACCCGAGGTTCCCACTAACTCTCTAAGCATGGGAGATGAGCATCTTAACACTGTTCCTGAAAAGGAATCGGACGAATTCATAAAGTCTAGTGTTGAGAACCTTGTCTCAATCCCAAGTGAGTCACGGGGAACTTTTGATCAAATGTGTGATATCCCTCCTCCTTTTGATTTTTCAAAAGATCATTTTGAGATGTTCTCCGATTCCACTAATGATGATACTTTATCATGTGGAGACATCATTTATATGGAGGAATTTCCTTCTGAGCCAGTCAGCTTAGAAGAAGAGAATGATGAAATTGACACTGAAATCAAAGATGAAGCTCTTCGAGCAACATTATTGAATGTCAATCTTCTCATTTCTAAAATCGAGGCTTTCAAAGAAAAAACCATTTCATCTCCTATCCCCATAAAGGATAGTGACACATTTTTCGATGATTCTATTCCGAAAAGGGAAGCCTTCTGTTTTGATCAATTGGGAGAGAAAATTAGTGGTAATACCACCTCTCATTCTCATATTTCTCTCCCCGAATATGAATCATTTGCCTTCGAGGAGTTCTACGATGAACTCACTCATATCATATCTCCGCCGGAGTATGATAACTTTTACTTTGATCTTGACAAAGAAAATCTTTATGTCCCGGAGGGAGATGTTCTCAATACTGAGAATTTGATTGATATCAAAATCCCATCCCTCCCACCCAGAATATGTCTTGAGCAGCCGAGCTTAAATGATGAGAATCATGATGCTGAAATCATGAATTCTCCTTCTACTGATGATGAGTTAGTCATGATTTTTATCATGACTTTCTTTCTTTTCTTCACCTACAAGGTGACTTCTCCAGTTCTTCACTCCTTCGGGAATGAAGACACTATCTTTGATCCCGGCATTTTCATTTATCATTTGTAAGCCGGGTCTCTCTCTGTGTATATCTCATCGGAGTGGAACTTTCCAGTACTTCAGTGTTTATCCAAACATTTTTTTTAATGAAAGTCCGATGGAGATGGTTTCTTCCACTTGCTTCCCCATGAACCAATGAATTCGGGGTCGAGTCAAGCTAGCGACTCGGTTAATAAAAACAGTAGCAAAATATGGGTTTTCACCCATGTCTCACCCTAGTGTGGGGGAGATGCCCCACATGCTGTAAATATGTACAGTCAAAAAAAAAAAAAAAAAAAAGTGTGTGTATATTAAATAATGGCTATTTAATATTTCCCTTTCACGTTCTAATTGTTAGTTTAACAACCGGTTCTTTGAATATTGAGGGCAATATTCAGTTCTAAGTGTGGGGGGGAATTCTTGCGAATTTGACCAAATGTATCATCTAGTACCCCCATTTTAGCCAAAATTTTAAAAATTTTTTCTCACTTAGAACGCAATAAATGGTTATCAGTCCGCCATGTCTAACCCACATAAGGATTGGCTAATCCGAGAGCAAACGGCTCTTGGTAAAGATAAATCAAATCCGTTTATGGCTTACAATTTGCCAAAAATTGTATGGTATTCGACTCACCATATCTTTTATAGTGAAGAGTTGGCTAGCCCGCAAGGTTATGGCTTGTGGTAAAGGCAGTGGAAAAACCATAATTGGTAATCAGCTCACCAAAGATAATATTGATAATTTATCTAAGAGTTGGCTAGTCCAGAAGCAAACGGCTTGTGGTAAAGACAAATCAAAACCGTTGACAGCTGATGGTTTGCTCAAAATCATTTGGTTATCATTGTACCAAAGTATCACATACTAAAACATTGGCTACTCCAGAAGTGATGGCTTTTGGTAAAGAGATAAAATCCATTAAATTTTCATAAAAGATTGCTAGGGACTAGCAATAGTTTAGTGTGGGGGATTTGATATGTGTCTAAATACACATATATTTACCTTGTTTAAACCCACATAAACAGCCAAAAACACTTTGAAATGTCACATAATACTATAAATATCATTAAAATGTGTTTTCATGTGATTCAGATGCAAAAAGATTTAAAACAGAAGAAAAACGAGCAAAGTTTGCATAATTGGCAGATTCAGTCCCTGAACTTTCAAAGATTGTCAGAAATGGTCCCTGGATAAATTATTTTGAAGAAAAGTCAACAACAGTCCCCAGGAATCAAAGAATGACAATTTGTACCCTTTGGAAATAGTTTTGGATTTTGGCACGAATGGTCCTTAGATTTTCAGCAAATTACAATTATGGTCCCTATGATTTATCTAAAACCAAAATCCAATTCCAAAGCCTAAACTAAACCCAGCAATAATAAACCCAATCCAACCCTTTTCCCAAGCCCAAAACCGTTAAGCCCAATTTTCCCTTAGCAAAATAACGGGGTCAAACTAAAAACCAGACAAGTCAAACTTGTCTTCCTCCCAAAACCACCCCGCCAATAGCTTCTGTAAACCATACCACTCCATCACCTCACCTCTCCACTTGACTCTGTAAACTCTTACACACTCCACCACCCCCCTCCTCACATATCCCCACAACCCACATGCTCAGTACAAGTTAAAAACCCACATCCCAATTTCCCGCCAAAAATAAAAGGGACGAACCAGATGATTTTAATTCAATCAAACGGTGGGGATTTGCTCAGAAGGATAAGAAGAAGCATTTGGTTTAGCTATTTAAAGAGGAGAAGACCAAGAATGAAGACTGTCACTCGTTTTAGACCATTAGTAGTGTAAAACTTTATTTATTGTCTTGTCTCAGTTTAAATTTCAGTTTGATTATCAATTCAAGTTTGTTTCGAATCATTTGTGTTAAGTTTCTCATGTATTGTACTAATTCTCCCAAAGTTAATGAAAATTCAAGTTTTCAAGATTTTTTGTAATTCGTATCAAGTATTTCAGTTGTTAAGAATCCATTCCAAGTTTTCAAAATCATTCCTATAAGCTCACACAAGCTCTCAGAAGCTTTTTATAAGCTTCTATTAGTGTTTATCAGTGTCTATTTCTAAAAAAATCCAAAAAGTTAAAAATAGTCAAACTTTACTGTAGAAGTGCTTAACTTACTGCTTATTGCTTTTTGTTGGTTATTTGTCTCATTTTAAGTCACTCTAAACTAGTTTCATAGTCAGTCTTAGCTTAAGTTTTAATTTCACCTTAATACTAAAAAATCAGTCAAAGTAGCTTGATAAAGAAATTAGTTGAATCAGTGTTTATTTTAAGTTGAAATCTATTTTTACTGCCTTAATTTAGTTAGTAAATCCCTAATCAGTCAGAGTCTTAGTTTATTTTGGTCATCCATAGTGTTAAAATTCAAATCAAATATATTAAGGGGTGTTTGGCTGAGTTAGTCAAACGGGTTATTTGGGGTGTTCACTATTCATTGACACTTGGATCAAATTGGATTAAGCTTTTAACAGCTTGTTCAAACTGATTTCAGCATAACTTTGGTGATTTTGAAGTTTCTACAGGTTTTGAGTGGAAGTGTTGCTGGCATAAGCTGTGGACTGTCCACAACAAGCTCTAATAAGCTCAGCTTATTCAAGCTTCATTTTAGCATTTCCAGGTTCATTTCAATCCCATTTGCAGTCTCTAATTATAGCCCATAGGTCTAGTTGTTAGAAGTCCTCATATCAGTCAAACTCATATGGCAACCTCTTATTTTCTAAGTTTTCATGGTTTTTACAGATTTTGTAGAATTTCTAGCTCTCTCACCTTAAGTTAGAATAAGCTAAATTTCTGGATAGATATAGTTCACAAGCTCACCTAGCCCTAGTATTTTTTGTAAGATTTTTAGAATAGCTTTTAATAGCTTTTCACAGCCTTGAAAAGCCCTTGTTTTCCCCTGAACCTTGGTACATCAGCAGACCCCTAGACCTGCATCAGTTAGAATTTGCCCAAGTAGCTAATCTAAAGCACCTACTTTGTAGCTTATTTTCTATGCTCATAATAAGTCCTTTAGGTCCGAATTTTGGTACACAAGTAGCTCATAGTATAAGCTTGATTTTGCCCCCTTCACTTTCCAAAAAACTGCTTATTACAGTGCTTAAAAATAAGCTAGAAATAGGGCCTTTAGCTTTCTTTTAGTAAACTGTAATATTACTCGAATCGGCTGACGGCCAGGGCATATCTGAGGTTTTTCAGTTGAATTGAGTTTTTTTTAGTATATTACACTGTACCTGAGCTTTTGGTGCATTCTAGTGCTTATTAGCTTATTTTTGTGCTTATTTTCAACTGCTTATTTAGCCCATTCTGCTTATTAGTGGGCTTATTTAACTTTTTATATTTTTCCTAGTATTCTACTATCATATAGTATTTACCTTGAATTTTTCAGATTTTTCCCAAGTCATTTACTATTTTTAATCCTTTTAATAAGTTTTAATAGTATTTAATTCATAATAAAAAATATAAAAGTCAGAAAAATATAAATCTTTTTTCTAAAATTTTCTTTTATTATTTAGGATTTAAGAAAAATAATTTTGCTCCTGTAAGATTAGATTTCCTAATATCTTAGTTTTTAGCCCGTTTTCGTAAGCGGCTGCTTTAATCTGCTTTTTTCTGTGCTTATTTCAAGTTTTCAAAAATATTGTCTTTTATAAAAAGTGCTTATAATTAAGTACTTTATCAAAATAAAGTGAAATGGAATAATAAAATATATATATATATATATTTTATATATATATATATATATATATATATATATATATATATATATACGGCTCGTTTTTAGATTTCCGTTTCGCGTTTTTAGATTAAACAAGCAATCTAAATCATCAATCATTCTAATCCTAGCTTTTCACAGTTTTCCATTCACACCTCGTTGGGAAACGATCCGGGTGATCACTTGCCTGGTTTCACACTACACACGAGCATCCTGTTCCGAGTCTGCATTTGTTTAATTATAAGTGTTGTTTTCGGGCGGATCAGTAGGTCCATTATAATGTTCGTTTAACAATTATCTAATGACTTTCACTTAGATATTTGTTGTTATCAAATCATCTTGCATTCATTCAAATGATATATACATAGTCCAATGCGTAATATGACTTACATGATGAATCCTTTAGTCGAACTTAAGATTTCCATTCATGTGTTCAATCTCATCAAGTGAGATTGATCATTGAGACTCCCCTCAATAACATGTTATATTATGTTTAGACTTAATAACCGCTTATGTTTATTCTAATAAAAATATACATAACAAGGTTGTATGTCTTATTTTATAAATCCCTCAAGAGAAACTTCATTCCAAGCTAAGGATTAAAGTCTAGCTTAGATGGAATATTGTTTCTAATATGTTAATGACATATGAGATTTAAGAAAATAAATACCGTGCTCCAACTTGCTCATAGTGTACTTAGGAGTAATCTTATTAATCAAAATCAAATTAATGATTTTATAATTAACTCAAGATCTTTGCTCCTAGATGCATGATCTAATCCACACATGGATTATTTTATCTTGTATACATAATAAAGATTATATGGATTCATAAACCCTTTTGATTACTCATCGTCCTCGCAAAGATAATCAACAAGAAAGGTGTTTTGATATCCGATTGTCATATTTCATTTACATGAAAACAAGTATGACAATTAATCTTTATACATTTAATGTTTGTAGATAGGAAGATTTAATCATAGTCTAATTCTGAGTATGAGAAAACTCTTTTTACTACGTGTGCATTAAATACGTGTACAAGTTTGTCCTTTTGAGTTTTCTCTTCAAGAAACTCATTCTTGACCTCACAGTCTAACTGATTGGTAAGAGACCAATCAAACTCCATGAGTGATTATCTTTCAAGGACTGCATCTTAACATTCATAGTTTTGAGCTACTCATCAGATACAATATCTGATAATGCATCTCAGTAGTTAGCAGGCTCACTATGATCCTCTAACTTTTGTCCCTTAGCATTGATATAAAATCTATATCATTCAGGTGCAAAAGGAATCCTTGCGGATTTATGAATGAGAGATATCAATCTATGGTTTAACATATGCATGTTCAACCTTAGTATGACATTAGCAAGTGTACTCAGAAGGTTGCTCTTGATTAACTTCAAGATCTAAAGGTATTCCCACTTGCTTTTGTATGTAGAGACTAATCTCTAGATACTCAGCATCTTGAGTAACAATGAATTGTTTTCAAGTGGGACATCTAAAATACATCGTTAGTTCTTGACTCTAGTTTGTTAATTACTTACTCTTAGGTAGTTAACAAATTCAGAACTTCAATCAAGACATAATGAGATTCATCCCATGCCATAATACAATGGTGTCTTAAATTCCTTCTGGGTTGGAATCATATTGAGTGTACACATGGCACATCCAATTTTCTAACCTTGATAGCTTTGGAGGTAAAACAGTTTAAGTCATCAAGGATCAAACAATATCAATAGTGTTTGATTTTCCATGATGGACATACCATAAAGTTGTGGTATTCCATGAGGACTGATGTTGTGAGACTATCACACAACTCATTAGATGAACTTATACTTTTGGCTTACATATCTGCCAACCAGGTCAAACCAGATGACATCAATAGTAATTTTAGCCTATTGCATACTTTACTTCATGTGTATGTTTTGACTAGAAAACACAAACATTTAATATTATACGTCGTAAGTGTACATGTCTTAACAAGAAGACATAACAAATCAACGTCTTACTTTACGTTATTTGTCTTTCAACAATTAACTGAATTGATGTTTGTGTCTTTACAAGAGACCTAAACATATTCGACTAAAGTAATTACGAGCGCCGACACTTGGCCTCAATAGTAATTTCAAGTTAATTTCATACTTCATGATTATGACTTTACAAGAAGACATAATCATATTTACTAAACAATTTAGTGAATATGTTGAAGTAGCTTTTCATGTTATCTTGATATTTGTTCTAATTAGGGCAACCTACATTTTATGTGTAGAAGTCCTAGTAGAATTTTGGTTTCTTACCTTTCAGTCAAGAAAAGCTATTAGTCATATTGTTATATGTTGTACTTTGCACACAATTAAGATTTCTCCCACTTGTGCATGGCATAACATCATGAGAGCAATATGACAATGTCTAAGATAACATATGATTTTTAGTCAAAATCAAAATATAGATATGTAGAACTTTATCGTTTTAATAATGAATCATGCATAACGGTTTTATAGATAACATTTCAGGAAGCAACATCAGGAACGCGACAAGTTATCTAATAAAATTTATGCAATGGTTCTTATACAAACTATGATGCTTAACATGTGGAAAGTAATGTATTATTTCAAGACAATCTAGAAATAAGATGGGCAAGTTGTAAGGTATTAAAGCTTACAACTCCCACTGGATTAGACAACATTACATGTGTTTCATCGCCAGAAATATAATCACGTAGCTTCCACTGGATTAGACAACATTTTAATGTGTTACGTCACCAGTGGAGAGTGAGTGGCGATTGGATACTTTCCATCTTTCTTTGAATATCTACACATTATTGCTAATGTGACTCACTTTGACTAGTAAACATGTACTTAGGTATTCAAGAAAGTGCATCAAGTTCTAACATATAGATGATGGGCTAGCCATCATTGCTATTTTAACTTGAAAATAGGCATGCATTTCCTCCATAATTGGTCTACTTCACCACAAGGGTATGTAGGACCATAGTGGGTTTATTGGGTTATGACAAACTGCTAGGTAATCATGCTAGTAATTGCCTTTACCACTTTGCGGTTTATTGATATTTCCATCTTCTAATTATTTGAACTCATTTTAGAATGGTAGCTAGTACGAAAAAGGTCGACCAAGCAAGAACATGCAAATATCGCCAAAGGTCTGACCAATGAGCAAAATTCGCCATGGGTTGAAATGGCCCTAAGGTCTGACCAAAGAGGTCAAGTCAAATGCACGTGTTCTCTAGTTATCCAAATGTCTTATATTCTTAGAGGTTTCAAAACCGAAACTAGGGTTATGAAACAATCTTGAAAGAATAAGATGTGTAACCATACTTAACCGTTTTGACTTTTACAAGACATCACGATTTCTAGAGTAGGTTTTCCTTGAGTTTGATTAGAATTAGGAAAATTCAAATATTCCTATTATGGCTTTTCCTCATAAAGAAAAAGGATAGGAATAAGTCTCTTTCTTACAAGGAAAGATCGACTTAGTTCGTCCTTTTAACAAGAAAAGAACAAACTCTTGTTTACGGCTTGCGTTGCATTAATTGAATTTACAAAGTTCAATTTTAGTATTTTTGATAATTAATCCTTTTTAAAATTAACTACCCAAGTTTAAGCATATTAAAACAATTAATTTTACGAAAAGGCTAAGATCCTCATTGAGGTTCGACCATTAATGCAGTTGATCTACTAGAAATGGTTGATTCAATAGGTAGGTAACGTTGACCAATTGCATTACATGTGCAACTCTTAGAACTTTATGGGACTCATGGAACTAGTGAACAAGCAACTAGTGTCAAGCTGGCATGTTTAGTCCCATCTTTGCCTCGGGCAAGGGTCTGACCACAATACTCGATTAAGTCATCCAATTTGAAAACGTGTGAGAATAATCCTAGGTCTGACACATGGAGAATAGTCACCTTGGGTTACAATTTAGCCTAGGTCTGACCAGATGCTAAAAGGTAATTGCAAGTGTCCTCAAAATTGGACGGCACGACTTAAATTTTGACGGGTAAAATATTTTGATGTGGATCAAAAACGTGTACGAAAGAAGCATGCATTCATTCTTCGTAGCACAAGTTAGAAACTTTTCTTAACTTAAGTCAAATCATTGTTTTTAATTTATGTGTGTCAAGTTGCCCATTTTCAAGACTAATATAAATCCTAAGTGGATTATAAGTTTGGACAATACAACAAATAAATAAATAAACAACTTAACTTGCTTAAGTGTTATTTAGAAAAACAATGATTTTAAGTTTCAAATCATATTTAAACTTAGTTGAACTAAATCATAAGACTTAGTTCAAAATGGTTTATGTTTCGTTTCAAGTTTTAAGAAAACAATTTCCGGTTTCCATGTAGTCACAACACACATGAAACAACCAAACAAACATACAACCACAATATGCAAAGCCTCAACCGATGAAAATCCTATGCTTGGTCTTGTGAGCCATCACAAGAACCAAGAGTCAACTAGGGACATATAGCACAACCACACGGAGGGCTCCCACTTGCCCCAAGACAATCATGGGCAAGTAAAGGCCCATAATGCACAGGAAAACTTGATTCTGTCAGCCCAGTTTTTCTGTTTTGCAAGGCCCAAATGCCCTAGAAGATCACCTCCTCATGATTCGTCCCAGTTGACAAAGTTGTATCCCTATGTCTTGTGGACCTGCACCATAAAATTTAGCCAAAAATACCTTACCAATCAATAGGAAATCGCATTTTCCCAACAGGTGTTCAGCAGCTACTTTCGGTCTACAACTCTTCATTCTTTCGCCATTTGCTTCCAAGCTTTCGGTTACAATATATATAAAGTAAAATACATCTAATCTACTTTGTATCTACTATAAAAATGCCCAAACAATGGCAAAACCAAAATGAAATACATTACAAAAGTGCCGAAACAATGGCAAACCCCAAAACAAGAAAAACAACCAACAATCACAACATCACAATGCACAAGTGGTCTAGGTTTTCATCGGCTTTGCATATACACATAATAATACATTAAGATTATGATCATCACAAGCTGTTGGCTAACTCCATGGACAAACATGCATGTATTTGCCATGGATAACAAAATAAATAACAAGAATTAAATTGTTAGCCAACGAATCGAAGAAATAATTAACAAGAATTAAAACCCCGAATGGTACGCGTGACAAATGGCCATAGACTCATAACCCACTGATATTAGGACCTTCTTAAAACCATTTTACCACAGAAAAATAAGCCTCATGGGCTGATTTGAAATCGGGTTAAAAATCTATTAAAAAACACGTTATTAGGCCATTTTACGGGTACCGGTCAAGTAAACAATCAACGTATGCATAACAAATGGCTATAGGATCAAAATTTCCAGATCTTTAGACCTCATATAGGTCGACTTATATTCATAAAATAAGCCTTGTGGGCTGTTTTAAAATCATCCTCTTAAATCCATTAAAAACACACGTTTTTAGCCATTTTTACGCATACAAGATGATCATATGGCAACATATGATGGCTCGTGATACCACTATAGGTGATGTAAATATAAATCAACATATCAAATATATAAACGCAGCAGAATACATCACCAACAAGGATCCATATAGCCATATGATCAATCTAAATAAAACCAAATTAAACAAACATGTTTTATACCTTTGTAGCGTGATCCGGGTAACACCACCAATACATATGTGTCGACTAGAATGAGAACCACAAGTGACCAAAAGAGATCACCTCTATGATATGTCCACACTACACGTCACCGTATGCCAATGGATGCTAGTCCTTTAACCATTGTAACCCTTCTAGTCTTCTTTGATAAACAAGATACAAGAAGGATGAAGAAAAATCAAAACTGGGAGGTGTTTGGTTGTGCCGTACAAAAGAAGAGGGGAGAGAGGGAGGTATTTTTGGTAATTAGTTATCACACATTATTAGGAGATTAATATGTATCTTTGACTAATTAATACAAAAACTAAAGGCCTCTTTCCAAGCCCTTATGGCCGGTAACCCTATGGGCCCAAATGGGCTTCCCATTTGTTTTCCAAGTCCAATAGATTAAGTCCATTACTTAGTCATTAGAAGCCCAATAGCGGTTCCTAGTTACTTATGGTTATTTATATATCGTAAATACGATAAACATGATATATAAAGTGGCACCTCAGTGTATATGTGTGTGACCCCATAGGCTCACATATGTCTAGCCATATAATTAGCAATTATGACACGAGCATATCCCAACATCTTTAAGCTCAGCCGCATTTCTTTTCTTACGGCAGGTTTTAGGTTGGAAGCTGGGATTGAGTGAAGAGTGCATAGGAGCTCTTAGTGGACCACCCTGATGATAGATACCCATTTTCTTTTGGATTAGACTTAGACATAGCTTTAGTTAAATTTAGTTTGGTTTTGTACTTCAGTTTTGGAACTCATCATGTTTAGAGTTAGTATTTTATTTTCATCTTAGAATACATTTGTATTTAATATGTTTATAAGTCTGCCGCTTGCGTTTGTATGTTCTGATTGACACCATAATGTGGCATTTTGACCTTTGTCCGATTGGGGTGTTACAATTTCACTGGTTTCATTCTTCAGGATGGAGATGTCAGTGGTCATTGTTGCCTGAGCCGAAGAGAGAGCTGAAATCTTACTTGTGTAGCATGAGACCAGTTCATTATGCTTTGTGGTGAGTTCATCATATGATGAGGAGATGGTGGTGAACTTAATCTCTTGATCCCTGAGGGCCTTGGCAACTGTTTCTTGATGAGTCTTGAGAACTGGGAAGTCTACCTCCCAGAATAATGTTGGGAGTGTACTGAGAGCTGCGGAGGTAGACTTGTGAGAGTCTATGAACTCAGTAACCTTGGTGATCAGAACCAGATCATCTTTAAACTCAGCCTGAATGTTGGTAAGAGTCAGAAGGCTAGAGGCAAAATGAGTACCCTGATCAGTACCCAGCTTCTCAATGGAGGTCTTCAAGTCACTGACAAGTTTATCAGTGTAGATGGTGACTTGTTTGAGATGACCTTGAGACTCTTCAACAATCGCCCTGAAGTCAGCATAAGAAGCAGGTGCTTCAGTGTGTTGTTCCCATTGTTTCTTGATGATTTCATTGAAGAGGGCAGTGTTAGACTTTTTGAGGAATTTTACCAACTGTCTTTCAGTGAGGGGAACAACATCGTCATACTTTTGTAAATATTCAGGAATTGCAGCAGCAGAGTCAGAGGAGCTTGATGATTTATGAGATGATGATGAGGATGATGAATTTTGTTTTTTTTCATTAGGAGGAGGAGATGAAGTTTGTTGCTCATTGTGCTGAGGAGAGTTGTCAATGTGAAGTTGGTTGTCAGTGTCCATGTCTTCCCTAGCAGCTAGAACTTCATCATCCTCAAATTCAACTACTTCCTCTTTTGATTCTTCATTGATGAACATTTCTAAATCAGCAAGAGTATGAGCCAAGGCTAAATCCGGCTCCCCCTCAGAAGAGGGCTTGCCTTCGGTGTGGTCAGGTCCTGACCCCTCCAGGAGAATAGAGTGGGTTTTCTCTGCCTGGTCCACAGAGTCAGTTCCTAAGGTATGCGCATCGCCGTGGGGGGTGTGTAGGTTCCATATCAGTGGTTGGTTGCATGCCCCCTGATTCTTTGTCCCCCGATTTTCCTTCAGGGACTGGTGGGTTTGAGCCAGTACCATCACTAGGAAGTGAAATGTTGAGGCCCCCCTTTCCAACAGGGTTGTGCTGCCCTGCTGAATATATACGGACCATGCCTTCCTGAGACTCTAATTGTGATGTATCAAAGCCATAAGCAGGATGTGAGGGGATATGGGTCCCCATCTCAGTAGGGTGGTGCTGCCCTAGCGAGGTTATAGGACCCTGTTCTCCCTCAGGCAAAGGTTGTGATATACTAATGCCTTCATCGGGATGTGAGAGTTGAATGGTTCCTGACTCCACTGTCTTGTATATGTCAGTAGAGTCTTTGGGAGAAGGTTTGCCGAAGGACCCTGAGTGTGATTTCTCAGTGCCCTCCGTTGGTGTTTGTTTTTGGGTCAAGGTAATGTTGGGCCCTTCAGTGGGTGTCTCTTTGCGCTGGCCTTTCTTGTGCCTCCTTTTCTCAGGGTTTAAGCTAGAGGTCTCTTTGGGCTGGTCATTCTTGTGCCTCCTTTTCTCATTGGCGAGTGGTTTGGGTTGAACCACCTTCCTGGACCCTTGTCTCTTTTTCTTCTTCTCCTTCTTGGAAGGAGAAGGCATAGGTGAAACGGAGTCAGCACCCTGAATGTTGTCAGGGTGATTTGTGTGACCTCAGTGGGGTCTCTTGAGTAGTTGCCTTTATGTAGGATATCAGGAAGAGATCCCTGTGTATTGTCCTGAACATACTGAGAGCCCAGCAAGTCTTGAAGCACACAAGAGATAAACCTGGGGTAAGACATGTATCTTTGCCTAGTTTTGCCTGTGAGCTTGACTATGAGGTACTTGAAGATAATTTCTCCAATGTCTATCTTTTTACCTTCTAGGAGACTGAACACTATCATTTGTTGAGTAGTGTTCAATTGCTCCGTTGAGTATTTGTTCCCACCCAGGACCCGAATGACAAATGTCATCAGTATCCTCCAAACGGCAGGAAACCAAGTTTTGATTATTGGGGCCTCGGCCAAAAGAGTCCCTAGGGCCACATCAGGGTGTTGTTTTTCATGTAACCCAAGTAAAAGCAATTCGACCTTTACTTCTGAGTTAGAGGGATGTGGGGCAAAAGTCTCAGTGAAGTCAAGCCCAGTGGCTTTGATAAAGGTTTTATAGTTAAGGGTTAGGGTTTTCTTCCCATTCTTCACTGTAAACTTAATAGAGGAGTCCTTGATGACATCAGGGTTGGTGACCTCTGCCGTACACCAAAACTCTCTAAAGTAGTCATTGTAAATGACTGAGGGTGTCTAGGTGAATGCCGTAGAGAGAAAAACAAATTTTAAGATACTTTACCATATCCTTATAAGCAGGAAAGTTTTCCAGATAGGAAAAGTTCCCCACGAAATTGTTTTTGGCCATGTCTACGCTTTCCAATTGGAATTCCACATTTGGAGCATAGGTGGTTGCCTTAGATGTTGCCACTTAAGAGAAAAGGTCTGGTTTTTAAGCAAAAAAATCTGGTTTTAAGAGATAAAACACACACAAGTTTTGAGAGAAATTTGCAAGAGTTTGATTAGAATAAAATAGCATGTGTGTGTTTTTCTTTGAAAGGGGTATTTATAAGGAAGTGGAGAGGGGTGTTGTTTGTAAATATTGGATATCTAATGGTATTAATGTGTATTTTTTTAAAACAGTTTTGTGAAAACCGTTTGATATCCGCATTAAATGCCACTCTTCTCAATACCCGTCTTTCACGCAGTTATCAAGGTGAACAGGTGCGTTTCTCAGCAAAAGTGTCTTTTGCAGAGTGATATCACCACGTATAATATCAAAAGATATTATTTGTGAGAGGGAAGCATTAAATTCCTAGTGGAATGTTGATGAGTGTTGAGGGGACCAAGACATAGATGCCATTTAGGCAGAGATATATATTCCTTTAATTTAATATGTCCAGTTACTAACCTAGGACATTTACTAACTAAATACTTAGAGCATTTAGTTTTGCATTGAATGTCCTATTTATGTCTTGAGTTCCCTGAATGAATTTTCATTCACTGTGATGATGTTAAGGGAAAGTTATTCAGTGTGTGAGATGTTTAGGGACACACTGAGAGATGATGTTGTTCAGGGTCCTTAGAGAGTATTTACACCAGGTTGAATAAATTTAATCAGTGACCTGATTGTCAATATCCAACATGCCAAATTCTGCTTTCAGTCTTGTGAAAGTAGGTTCATCCATGGGTTTTGTGAAAATATCAGCCAAATGATATTCAGTGGGGATGAAATGTAGTTCAATATCACCATTAATGATGTTGTCCCTGATGAAGCGATATCTGATATCAATGTGTTTGGTTCTTTGGTGAAGTACAGGGTTGTTGGATATAGCAATTGCATTTGTGTTATCACAAAAGATGGGAACCATCTTATAATATATGTCATAGTCACTGAGTTGACTTTTCATCAAAAATACATTTGCACAACAACTAGCAGCAGCTACATACTCAACTTCTGCTTAAGACATGGCCACTGATTGTTGCTTTTTAATGCTCCAACAAACAAGTTTTTCACCAAGGAATTGACAGGATCCTGAGGTATTTTTTCTATCTATGTTGCAGCCAACATAGTCTGAGTCAGTGTAGCCTTTGAGATCAAAGCCTGAACATCTTGGATAGTACAAACCAAGGTTTGGAGTACCTTTCAAGTATCTGGTGATTCTCTTAGTAGCAATGAGATGTGACTCTCTTGGATCAGACTGATATCTTGCACATAAGCAAACAGCAAATTGTATATCAGGTCTTGAGGCAAGTAGATACATCAGTTATCCTATCATTCCCCTGAATAAGGTTTGGTTTACTGGTTTACCAGTGAGATTGGGTCATGATTGTTTGGAGGAACCATTGGAGTCTTTACTGAAGAGTAATCAGTGAGCTCATATTTTTTTCAGTAGGTTCCTTGTATATTTCTCTTGACTGATGGAGATTCCTTTGTCAGTCTATTTGATTTGAAGTCCAAGGAAGTATGTGAGTTCTCCCATCATACTCATTTCAAACTTCTTTGTCATCAGTTTTTCAAACTGTTTCCAAACTTTGTAATTTGTTGAGCCAAATATGATGTCATCTACATACACTTGGACTAAAATCACATATCCTTTTGTTCTATAGATAAACAAGGTATTGTCAATCTTTCCTCTGAAAAACCTATTTTGGATCAGGAAGGCATTGAGAGTCTCATACCATGCCCTAGGAGCTTGTTTCAATCCATAAAGGGCTTTGTCAAGCTTGCAGACATAGTCAGGAAACTCACTACTTTCAAATCCAGGAGGCTGTTGCATATAAACATCTTCCTTCAGCTTACCATTCAGAAATGGACTTTTCACATCCATTTGGTAGACTTTGAAGTTCATGTAGGTTGCATATGCAAGGAAGATCCTAATATTCTAGCAATAGGGGCAAAGGTTTCCTCATAATCAATGCGTTCTTGTTGATTTTACCCTTTGGCAACAAGTCTTGCTTTGTTCTTAATGATTGTGCCATTTTCATCAGTCTTGTTCTTGAAGACCCATTTCATGTCAATGACATGAACACCCTGAGGACATTTAACCAAGGTCATGACTTTATTTCTGTCAAATTGTTCAAGCTCATCTTGCATGGCCTGAACCCAGCTTAGATGTTTCATGGCTTCTTTGACACTCTTGGCTTCCACTTCTGAGAGGAAATCAACAAAGAGGCATTCATTTGCTAAGGCTGCCTTAAGTTTAGCAGCTATGTTTTCGGTAAGCATCCCTTCAGTAGGCTCACCAATGATATTCACAAGTTCTAATGTTTTGGATTTTGTCCAACTATCCTGAGGTCTAGGATATGAGTTAGAACTTGTGGAGGCTTGATTTGGTGGAGGAGTAGGTTCAAAGAATGAGGCTTGAGGGACTTCTTGGTTTTGATTCTCAGTAAGTTCAACTCGAGCACTTTGGTCTTCTGGTTCCTGAACATTAGGTTCAGTGTGAGTTATCTCATTTGAGATGTGTTGAGCTTCAATGATCTCACTGATGTTTGGATGTGTAAGGTTATGAAGGATGATGTAGTAAGAGATGTCTGCATCAGCTTGATATTGTGTGGAAGGATCACACTCAGGGTGATATTCATCAGGAGGATATCTTGATGAGTCATCAATCCCAATCTCTTCCACTAAGGTGTTTGAGAACCTGATGGCTTCAGTGCTTTCATCAAAGGTTATGTGAAATGTCTCTTCAGTTTGTTGTCTCCTAGTGTTGAATACCCTATAGGCTTTGGACACAAGTGAGTATCCTAGGAAATATCCATCATCAGCTTTGGCATCAAATTTGCCTAAGTGATCCTTGTGATTATGAATAAACACAGGACACCCAAACACATGAAAGTAGCTAATATCAGGGATTATTCCCTTGAATATTTCATAGGGAGTTTTGTTGTGCCTTTTGAAAACAATGGACCAATTTTGAGTGTAACAGGAAGTTTTGACTGCTTCTGTCCAGAAATGCTTTGAGAGTACTGAACCATTCAGCATTGTTCTAGCAGCCTCAATGAGTGTCCTATTCTTCCTTTCAGCCACTCCATTTTGTTCAGGAGTGTAAGGAGAAGAGAATTTTTTGAAGATTCCCTTCTCATCACAGAAACACTCAAGGTCCTAATTTTTGAACTCAGTCCCATTGTCAGTCCTGATTTGTTTGATTTTGATGTCATTTTGATTTTCAATGTTCCTGACAAAGGACATGATTGTTTCAGCTGCCTGACTCTTCTTAGTGAGAAAGTAGACCCATGTGTATCTTGAGTATTCATCTAGTATGACCAGGGTGTACTTCTCATGATGGATAGACATTGGACTGACAGGTCCAAAAAGATCCATGTGAAGAAGATGAAGGCAAATTTTGATGGAAAGATTATGTTTAATTTTGAAAGATGCCCTGTGGTGTTTTCCCTTTTCACAAGTAGAACAAGGTTTATCTTTGGAAAACACAAGGGAGGGTAAGCCAAGAACTTTGTTCTGTTTGGCTAGGTTATTGATGTTTTTGAAGTTAAGATGAGAGAGTCTTTTGTGCCATAGCCAGTTGATTCTTTCACTTGCCTTTATGAAGAGACAAGTCCCATTTTGCGTAAGGGTTGACATATCTAAGACATAGACATCTTCCCTCCTTTGGGCAATCAACACAACCTCCTTATTGGCATTAAAGATAGTTCCTCTCTTATCATCAAATTAAACTATGTATTTGACATCACATAGTTGACTAAAACTGATTAGATTGTATTTCAGACCATTGACAAAAGCAATTCTTGTAAAAACTATACCATTACAGTTTACTGAACCATACCCTTCAGTAGCACATGATGAATTATCAGCAAATACTACTTTAGGCCCTGGTTCTTCAACATATTTGTGCGGATACTACTTCACACCAGTCATACTCCTTGAGCATCCACTATCTAGATGCCAAACAGGCTCCCTGGCATGTCTCTGCACAAATAGTAAACTGTGTTAGTTTTTCTTGTGAACCCACTTTTTGGTGGGCTTGATCTTAATGGCCTTTTTGAATTGTGCAATTAAGTCATGGTCAGTGGTAGAGTAGACAGTGCTTCCACATGTTTTGCATTTGGGTGTTGAAGAGGAGTAAGTGGTGTTTCCTCTTCTGGCCTAAATGACTAAGTCATGTCCTGATGCATCATGGGAAGGGTCTCCACATATGTCACAGCAGGGATACATCATACAATCATCAGGAAGATGATCATTGAATCCACAGTGTGGACATAGTTGGAAAGGCTTAGTCTTAAGTCTCTGAGTTTGCTTAGATGGTAAAGCATACTTGTAAGCCTGAGCTTTGTAGCTTGTTTTAGCACTCAGAGAGGCAAGGCGAGATTTATGGTCAGAGGTCCTGTGATCTTCTTGTTTGCAAATCATATAGAACAGGATTCTATAGCAATCATCAGTGGTATGATTTGTGTAATTGCATAGATCACATCTCTGTTGTGATTTAGGTGAGGATTTTGGTTTGGAGGTGCTTGAGGAAGCTGGTGTTTGTTCCTTGACTTTGGATAAAGTGGTTTTTTCAGATGATTCTAACTTTTCACTCAGCTTCCTTACTAGTTCAGCCAATTGATCATATTTTGAGTCAGTACTATCTGTTTTTACTTCAGTAGGGACTGAAGGTGTGGAAGTTTCAGTAGAAACTGAGGCTTCAGTGTTTAGGACAGATGTGGGTCTTTTTAGGATTGTTCTCCCTAAACCTGATTTTTCTTTGGGAGAGTGTGGTTGGTAAACAGATGGGGTGAGGTCTGAGCAAGGTGCAGCACCCTGAAGAGCTTTCAGTGGAGGTAGTGGTGATTGAGATTCTGAATCAGACTCAGTGATGGACTCAGTTTGATTGGGTTCATCAGTAACTCCAAGCAATTCTTTGATAGCCTGACTTTCAGGTTCCAAAATTTTCCCAGTGTTGAAGTTAGGTAACTTGTTATCTTGGTTGACTCTTTCAACCCAGTCACTGGATTTTGGTTTCATTTCCTTTTTCAAAGGGTATGCCAGCAGGAAAGAAGGCTTTTTCCCTAAGATTCTCACATGAGGAGTCAGTGAGTGGATCTTCTCCTAGTACTCTCTTTCTGGTACTAGGTGTGAGACTCACAGTTTCATAGACTCTAGGGTTCTTTGAGGTCCATTTTTCAATGACAGCCTTTTCTTTCTTAAGTTCTTCTTGAAGAGCATGGTTTTGTTTCACAATTTTGAGTTTTGAATTTGAAGTGTAATACTTTCAATTTTGGCTTGTTTTAAAGCAAGAAGTTCATCTCCACACTTATTTAATTCACAACTTAGTTTGTTATATTTTTAAAACAGATTTAACCTTTGCTCTTCAACATGCTTAAGATCAAAATTAATGTAGTTTAAGTAAGATTGCCAATCAGAATCATCATCCATGGATAGTAAGATATTTACCTTCCTCATGGTGATGTTGACCCATTCTCCATTTCTGGCATGACTTTTTCCTACTGCCAGCTTGTCATCTTCTAAGAGTGCCATCAGTGCATTGACATGAACTTCTTCATCATCAGAAGATATAGCTTCTTCATCCCAATCAAAAATTTCAGCAACAAGCCCTTTGTTTTTAGCCTGAGAAGGTTTAGGGGCTTCGGGTGGCTGAGAGTTTGAGGGAACTGCCTCAAGAAGTGTAAGTTTGGCTTTAGCCTTTCTATACTTTGCTTCAAAGTCCTTTTGTGGAAGTTTTTCAGTTTTGTTTTGAAAAGATTGACTCGACTGAAGCATTTTTGGTTGAAATGTGCTAGTTCCTGAAGAGGAATTGCTTTCTGAAAACTTGTATGAGGGTTCTGAGGTAGTTTTAGAGAAACAATCTTTTGCAAAATGACCTCTTTTGCCACATTTAAAACACTCAGTGTTTAGCTTTAGCACTTGAAAAGTTTTTTTTTTCTTTTAATAAAACGTTTTGAATTAGCAAGGAGTGCTCTTTCTTGAAATTCTAATTGTAAGTCATTAAGATACTCCTCACAAGGATGCGCCTGGGTTGCGCACACATAAGCCATGCCATCATGATTGGTTGAGCCTACGCGGCCATGAACAGAGCTTAAGTTTAGCATCCGCACTCAGGTCATGCGCATACTAAACTTAGGGGCTTGTGGACGTATGGTCCGGACTGGGCCAGGAATGGGCCAGGCCCGCGCAGACAGCGGCCCATCCTACACCTAAACCCTAATCCATGCCTATAAATACATGGCATGGATCCCCTTCTTCATCAGATATAACAGGTTACCCTAAACCTAAGAACTCTCGCATGCACTACGTATCTATACTAACTTGACCGTCGGAGGTGGATCCCGGGGCTACGGCCTCGGGTCCACTCCTAACGGGTTCTTTGTTGACAGGTCTAATAGGGCTCGAGAAGACGACTAACGGCCCAGGAGAGTCGTTGAATCAGTCCGCGCCAGATTATGCATCAACATCTCTCATCAGTCTCATCATCAGAGTCTTCTTGGAAATCCTGCACAACACCATTAGAATAGAAGGCAGTGGATATGGGTGCAATAGTCAAGGTCTTTTTGGTCTCTTGAGTCTTCTTTGAATCAGGGTATCTCTAGAGATTAAGTTGTCTTCATAGACAAACTTCCTATAGATTTCAGGGAGCTCAAGATTTTGAATATGGTTAGCATTTCTAAGACCCTGGGAGAAGTTTAACTACTTCTCAGGGAGACTGTTGACAAAGCCAACATTGATCTCATGCTTAGACAGGATGACACCATCATTTGTCAATTCACTCAGAAGGGTTTTGTATCTGGTGTAAGTCTGAGAGAGAGTTTCAGAATCTTTTGCCCTGAAAGTGTTATACTTAAGTTTCAGGTCCATGATCCTGTTTTCCTTGGTATCTGAGGGACCCTCAAAGTTGTGAACCAAGTCAGTCCAAGTCTATTTGGCAGTTGGACAGTTAATGACTGATTCCATTATATCATCAGAAAGGCATGATATAATGATGCTTTTCAGGCGTTGGTCTTGATTGACCACCCTTCTCTCATTAGAAGTCCACTGAGCTTCAGGCTTGGGTAAACCTTCAGCAGTCTTAGGGAAAAAGGGACCTTCATTAATACACTTAATGTAGTAAGGTTCCATTCTTGTTAAGTAGCAAAGCATACGCTTTTCCCACTTATTGAATTTTCCAACCTCAAGTCAGAGAGCAGTAGCATTATAGCTTCCTCCATTTTTGTCGACTAGTTGGGGTACATCACTTTCAGCCATGGTAGGATCTTGATTTTAAAAACTTTTTGAACGGTTTATAAAACTTGTTTTATAAATCAAACCGCTCTGATACCACTTGTTGGTCCTCTTTACGTAGTTAAAGTTAACTACATAGTTAATCTAACTATGCACCAAGTTTAAGTAATGTTAAGATATTCTTTGATGGTTATGAGAAAACATAAGAGTAAATAGACAAGATATTTTTCAACGTTTAATTCTTATTAGAAATCAATCAAAGAATTATAGCCAAGTGTTTGCGGAATAACACTTGGGATTGAATGAAAAGTATGGTATGACTCCTCACTAAACTTAAGCTAAACTTAAGTAGCAACTAATTGAACCTACTGAGCTATCTCAAGGACTAGGTTGCTATTTTGAGGAGTAAAAGTTATTTGTGAATGTCTAAGCATTAGTGCACAAACTTGTGAAATTTAACTCCATTTTATGATGCTATTTATACACAAGTAAAATTCAACCCTTATGATAAAAACAAAGGATGACCTAAGCTAGTTAGGACAAAATACTTACGTATTTTGTCTCTATTACAATAGGCTATTTTGGGTATAAGACAATACTGCTTTCTGAAGAGCAGTGATGACACTTGTCCTGACATTTACCTTTCAGGGAAAGTTTGACTTCAGGTTGAAAAGGACTTCTTCTTATTCATTCAAACATTTCCCGCCTTGTCCCGCCTATTCTTCAGTCTTCAGGTCTTCAGTCTTCAGTCTTCAGTCTTCTGTCTTCAGTCTTTAGTTGTTGAGGAGTCTTGCGGTTCAGTGAGTTATTGTCATCACTCACTGAACCCATCACCCTCTTCTTTGGCTTAAGTGTCACTCACTGAGTTCCGCCTCACTGAATGGAGAGACTTTCATCTTAGACTCATCCTAAGCATCCTGAAGGTGACTCACTGAGCAACTATTTACTCAGTGACTTAAATATTATTTAAGGTCTACTAACACTTAGGTTATTTTGTATTCAAATCCTTGTTTAGGATTACTTGGGTACTGAATGTACATTCAGAGACAAAGGAGAAACATGAGGACCATTTTCGTTTTATGTTGGAAACTTTGCATCAGAAGAAACTTTATAAATTCTGGAAGTGTGATATTGGTTGGGACAAGTGGCGTTCTTAGCTGATGGTATTACTATGGATCCTGCGAAGATTGGAACTATCAACAAATGGCCAAGACCGACGACAGTTACAGAAGTTAGAACCTTTTGAGTCTTGCAGAAGAATTGTGGAAGATGTTCACGGCTGGCGTTATCGTTGACGAAGCTTATGAGAAGAGGAGAGAAGTTTAGTTGGGACGAGAACTGAGTTTTGAGAAACTAAAACAGGAATTAGTTTCTACTTCCATACTTACAGATGGGTACCAATTTTGGGATACTTCAAAGAAAGAGACTTGGTTATGCCCTTATGTAGTACGGGAAGGTTATTACTTATGCATCAAGACAACTAGAACCGTATGAGGCGAATTATTCAACACATAACTAGGAGTTGGCAGCAGTGGTGGTTGTTATTAAGACTTGGATGCATTTCTTGTATGGCGAATTATGATCTGTGTTAGAAGACTTGAGGAAACTAGTTGACTGAGGTACACAGTTTTTTTTCTTCTCTATTCATCTTAGTTGTACTGTGATGAATAAATATCTGGAGCAGACTGTCTGGTGGAAAGGCATTTACCAAGTTGTCAGAAACCTTTAGACTAGATATTATTCTGTAACTTAGCACACCTGCAGTGATCGTGTCAGAGATTCGCGTTTTACTTCACAATGTTAGGAAGAACTACAGAAGGCTTGAGGAATCAGACTCAAGTTTAGGATTTCTTTTCACTCCCAGAATAATGTACAGACGTAATAGACTATTCGTACTTTAGAGGATATATTGAGATCATGTACTTTTAATGGACGGACATTGGGGAGAACATTTATGTCTGGTTGAGTTGCTTACAATAATTGACAGCATACTGATGATGAGGGATTCCTTTCAAACCTATGTATGAACGGAAGTGTTGAGCACCTTTTGGTGAAATAAGGTCGGAAATTTGCTTATTAAAGGTCCGGAGTTGATTTTAGTGACTAATAGAACAGTTGCTGTTGTGGAGGAGAAACTTTGGAATTTTGGACCAGGGTGGTGCATGTCTTAGGGTGTCTCTGTACAGAAGTGTTAGATGTTATGGCATATGATGGAGATTTATTTAGCGATTCTTAGTCCTTAGGTTCATTCTTATCACTACGAATGTTCTGCCCTTTTCGTTAGGCATTTGGTACGTTTGATATTTCATGAGAAAACTTTTTCGTTCATTTAAATCATTTAGAAGAACCAATCCGAGTGAGTTGATCATTTCTTTTCTTTTCGTGATTTGGTACATTTCTGTTTGAGCTTTCTACTTCAATTTCGAGGACGAAAATTTCTTTTTAGATGGGAAGAATTGTATAACTCTAAAATCCGTTTTCCAAAATTTCTATATAATTTGAACTTTAACCTAAGTTATATGACTATTAATAAAAGATTAAAACCTTATACAAAGTGATAATTGAATTAATATGTTTATTAACCTAAGTTTATTAACTAACTAATTTTGTAACTTGCCTAAATAAATATTTGTTATGCAAAATAAAAGCTTTCCTTGTAAACGGTTCTTTGACATTTATACTATACGAATTCAACAATCAAATAAGTTATGAATCCCATAATTTCGGTTCCTTGTATCTCGCCCCATATTCAAGGCCAATCAATACAATTGAATACATTTACTACTTGCCTAAATTGATAAGCACGCTCCCCCTTATACGTTTTACTGTAACACGTTTTTTACCCCTCTCTCTCTTCATACAAAACAACCAACATAAACACACAGATCCTGCTTGTTTTTCTCTCTAAAGATCAAGTGTTTCGAAGGGTTTTGTTGTTGGTGTTAATTCGTGGTGTGCATGGATTGCTGTTGTAGTATTGATTTGTGGGTTAGGGTTCTTAATAAGTGGTCTTATTCTTGTTCTTTCTTGGTTCGTAACATCAGCAGTTAATATCATTATCATCCTCTTGTTTTCTTGTCCTATTCGACACACAAACATATGAACACGATTTGAGTATAATAACAACACATCAAACCCTGATCGCATTTGTACTAAACCTAATCCGATCTGTTATAAAACTCGTATAAGAATCACATGAAATCATAACTAACCTGCCTAAAACTTGGTATGTTTCTGATCTAGTATTCGATCCATGTTTCTATTTTCTACTCAACCCTAAATTAATTAATATGAGGCATATGAAATAATGGGATGGATTAGGGCTCATTTTTGTGATTTTATGTGAAGTTGTGTGGCGTTAAATTGATGTGTATGCATGTGGTGTGAGTGTGTCGAGAAGAAGGGCTGTTTAAGCGTGTAAAATATGGACTAATAAACCTATGAAACTTGCGTTACAATCAGATTTAAAAAGGAACTAGACGTAAGGCTTGATTGGTCTCGGTATAAAACTTAGTGTCTCGTTAAGGTTTATGTCGTGTATGTGTGCTTGCATGTGTCATCTAAGTGGTCTTATTATGTCTTTTAATAAGTGTTAGATCTGAATTAGATATGCTAAGATGTCGTGGTATTGGTTTGGTTAAACTTAAGTCGTTTGCTGTCTCGCTTTCTATGCGGTCCAGATTTGAGTCAATATTGAACGGGGTCTAAACTGACGATGCCAACGTGTTTTGTTGATATAAATAATGCCTAAAAACATTATTAATACTTCTTGATATCTCTATATTTTGATAATCACAAAATGTAAACTCATTAAACATAAACTTATTAAATAAACAAGTATTTAGTTGTAAATATTCATTTCTACAACTCAATCACTTAAGGTATGAATAAACAAATGCCTAATGCATTATATGATCAAAGAAACATTTTCTTAATCACTTCATTTTTTATAAAATGACACAAACATTTTATATCTTTTAGAAAATCATTTTTGGTATTAAATAAAAATGTTTAATCCATTATAAATTTATGAATTCAAATATTCAACCAAAAATGGCAAAAATGTTCCAGAAAAACCTTCCCCACAAAAAGAAAAAACTGAGCAACGTTCAGGTAGGGCGGCCCCCTTAATTTTACTAGGCGGCCCCCTTAATTTTAAGGGGACCGGCCACCTGTTTAAGGGGACCGCCCCGCTCCTCCAGCTGTCAGATTTTGCCTATAAATACTGGTTCATTCCTGGACTTTTGACTCACCTTTTGCACCCCAAACCTTCTGTTCTAAATCTCTCCTTATCTTTCTAAATCCTTTCTAAATCCTTTGATCATATATTCTTAAGCATTGGTTTCTAAGTGATCCAAGCTTCTACCATCCAAGTGCAAAAGAAGAATACTCCTTCAACAACTAGAGAGGAAGTATTGCAACTTAGTATCATCTTGCTACCTAAGTTGTTTGTGTAATCATTCATTCATTTGTGTATTATTTGTGTATATTTGTTAGATAGGTGTGAACATAATTTGTTAGGCTAGATTAGTGTGGTAGTGGTGAAGTTGTGAAGAAGTTAAGGTGTGTAAGTAGTGAAGGTGTAAGGAAGTAGAAGAGTATATAAGTAGTGCTAGGTTGTGTAGAAGTTGTGAAACCGTCGTGTAGAAGTTGTGAAGCCGTCGTGTAGAAGTTGTGAAGCCGTCGTGAAGAAGTTGTGAATAAGTCGTGAAGAAGTCATGTAGAAGTTGTGAAATTGGTTCTAGCTACGATTAGGACCCGACATCTAGCTTTGTGTCGTTAAACTGGTGTAAGCGAAAGTTGTGTAAGGTTTTTTCCGCCATAAGGGAGCTTGTTGACATAGTGAAGAAAACTCTCGAGTTAGGTGCTCGAGGAGTGGAGTAGGGCAAGGAAGATGTCCTTGTAGCCGAACCACTATAAATCCTTTGTCTCGCGGTTCGATCTTTCCATCTCTATCTTTCATTTCATTTCATTTCATTACTTTACTTGCATTGTTTATTTAGATTTACTTATATTTGTTCATATTGTTCAAGAGTTGAGTTCACATAAATTCGAATCTAAGTTTTTAAAAGTAAACAAAGTTTTCATAATAAAATTAAAAAGACGTAAAACTATTCAAACCCCCCCCCCCTTCTAGTTTTCCACAATTGGTATCAAGAGCCACGTCAAACAAGATTTTTAAAATATATTGTATTTTAAAACTTGAATCGATCTATGGAATCGGAAAAATATTTAGAAGGGCAATCTATGCAAAGACCACCGCTATTTGAAAGTGATGGTTTTCTTTATTGGAAAAATAGATTCGACACTTATGTGAAATCAAAAGATCTTGATCTTTGGCATGTTATTACCTATGGTGATTTTCCCCCTATTCAAAATAATCCTTTAACTAAAATAGATGAAATTGTACCTTTTGAAAAACAAAGTGATGATTTAAAAAGAAAACTTGCTAAAAATAATGAGGCAAAAATGGTTATTTATAATGCGTTACCACGTAAAGAATACGAAAGGATCTTTATATGTGAAACCGCAAAAGAAATTTGGAACTCCTTACTAATAACTCACCAAGGTAATAGTCAAGTCAAAGATAATAAAATAGATCTTCTTGTTCAACAATATGAACAATTAACGATTCCGGAAGAGGAATCAATAGATAATGCTTTTGCTAGGTTTAACACTATCATCATAAGTTTAAAAGCACTTGATGAGAGTTTTTCTAGTAAGAATTTTGTTAGGAAATTTCTTAGGGCTCTTCATCCAAAATGGCGGGCTAAAGTTACGGCGATTGAAGAATCGAAGAACTTGTCAACTCTTCAACTTGACGAGTTGATTGGCAACTTGAAAGTCTACGAAGCAATAATAAAGAAAGACTCCGAGATGGTCAAAGGAAAAAGAGAGAAAAGCAAGTCAATTGCATTGAAAGATAGGAAGGAATCTACTGACGAGGATAGCTCAACCTCCGAAAGTGATGACGAAGAATATGCCATGGCCGTAAGAGACTTCAAGAACTTCTTCAAAAGACGAGGAAGATTCGTTAGACAACCACATGATGAAAGAAATGCATTCCAAAGAAACAAAGACGACAAAAGTAGCAAGAGCGAAAGGAAGTGATTCAAATGCGGTGATCCAAATCATCTCATTGGAAAATGTCCAATGTTGTCAAGGGATCAAAATCAAAAGTCGTTCGTTAGAGGAGCATGGAGTGATAGCGATGAAGATGAGAAAGAATAAAAAAGGATGAAAAATGTCTTATAGCCAAGGCATCCAATGAGTTACTTTCCGAAACCAAATACTTTAGTGACAAAAATCAATCATTAGATGAAAAAGACCTAGATAATGAATGTAATAGGTTATGCAAATTAGGTCAAAAAGTCATGGCTAAAAATAAATCACTAAAACATATTAATAATCGATTAGAAAATGAAGTACTCGAATTAAAAATTAAACTACAACATTTAGAAAAAGGAAAAGAAGTTTTTATAGAATGTAAAACATGTCTTGAGGTCAAAAATGAAAACGAAAAACTTAAAGATGAAATTTCCAAACTTGACAAGTTTAAAAATAGTAGTAACTCACTTAAGAAAATAATAAGTGTTCAAGGAACTTCGGGAGATAAAACCGGTCTAGGATTCAACTCAAATAATGTTTCAACTAGTGAAAATAAAAATGTAAAGTTTAAATGTCAATCTAGTAAACAAAAACCATTAGAGTCAAAACCTAAGTATATACTTATAAAAGATAGAAAAATTCCTATTGCGAGTGATGAGGAAGTAAAAAGTTTTTATAAACCATCATTAAAAGCCAAAACCGGATTTTCTAAACCGAAATTAAGATCTAAAACTCCACCTCCAAATAGACCAAATAATCCTCATCCTCGGTCTAAAACCCCTCAACCTAGAAGAAATCAAGGTAGACAAAACTTTCCTAATAATAATAATCACCCAATGTGGAATTATTCACTTCAACCAAGTTTCAACCCTTGGGGAATACTTTCACCATACATGCAAATGCAAACCACGTTTGGTTCAAACAATTTTGGACAAATGGGACAATGGGGACCAAGTGGCTAAATCGTTAGTCATTGAATAATTCGGAAACTCATCTATGTTTGGCTTCCATAAGTCAATATGACACCTTGAAGCGTTTGAAGAAAAATCTACTGAAGACTAAAATGTACGCTTTCCTTTTAAGTTTATTGTTATAATATATGCTTAGATTAATGACTAGTTATTTCATGCCTATTCAGCTCATAATGCCTAGTTATATATATACACATAATAACTTATATGAATCTACTTAGAACCTAGAATCACTTGTTCTTTTCCCTTTGGCCCTCTTAAGCTATAACGTTTAAAATGGAAATCTTCTATGTCCACTATTAGAAAACTCATGGTGATGAAGTGAAATGAGTTAAGTGGATTAATCATTAACATAGAAGTAAGATTAGATTTCTCGCGTTAGAAAACTATGGATGAAACAAGCTCTCGTAGACTATGGCATCAAGTTAGATAAGTGTGCGACAACAAAGGAGTTATAGGTGTTAGGTTATACCCCATTCAACTCTCTCGCATCAAACATATAGAATTTCGTCATCACTTCCTTATGACCATAGGATATGTAGAAAAGGGTAGCATGTGACAATAGCCTTAACCAATTCCCTTGAGCATGAGATCTTTAACAACCATTTTTTTTTAAACAAAAAAAAATCTAGGATTAATGGTATTTGTTGTCAAAAAAATATCTAGTATCTTTAAAAATATACAGAAACTTCGCATTTTAGAAAAATGATTTTTTAGAAGACTATTTCACTTTTCTATTAACATGTTTTACTATCTCATTTTTCTTCTTAATCTATGTCCATAATTCTGTTTCGATCAAAGTCAAAGATTGGGATTTTTTTTTCTTACCCATTCTTCATAAACACAATTTGAAATAAAACCCAATCTATTTTATTCAAATAACTTTCACAACTATATAAAAACTCACTTTTAAACATTGTTGAATAATGCTAAAAATATTTCTTTAAATCATGCATGGTGATCTCATATTTGTCATCTATATTTATGTACATGACATTTATAAGTGAACTAAGTCAAACCATGCGGACCATGGTTTGTCTATTAAGATTTTGTTTGTAGCAAGTCTAGAAGTCCATGCTATCTTAAGTTCCCATTTATTGCACATAGGCACACATTAGGATCCATCAAATAGTTCATTAATATTCCCACTTACATATAATTAAGAAAATACTTGGTGTAGTTTATTGTTTCCTAGTCCATATATATTACTTGCTTGATGAGTATGTTTACATGCTAGATGAAATTACTTGTTTGCTTAATCTCTTTAATTAACATGTTTTGCATAAATATCTATTAAATGCTTAATTGCCTCAAAGAGTTGGACTTGCTTGAAACTAAACCCAAAAACACAACCCTTTCTATAATTTTCTGCCAAAAACCCATTTCCACTAATCTGGGAACCAACAGATGGGCGGCCCCCGTAAATCATAAGGCGGCCCCCTTAATGTTTAAAGGGACCGGCCCCTATTTAAGGGGACCGGCCATCTGATGGTCGAAGGTGCTGTTTCCTTTTCTACTTTTTAGCCCATTTCATCCTAAACCTTACAAAATTCACAAACATATCTTATTCCAATCCATCCAACAAATTTTATCCATTCCTTAATCCCATCAATCCTACACTATAAACACTCCCATTCCTCATAATCTTCCATCATCTCATCATGCCATCTCCCATCAAACCAAAGCCAAAAACCTCAAGGTTAGCAAGGATAACCGAAAAACCCGTTTGGAGAAGAAAACCTAACCCCCGAAACAAGTCCATCTCAACAAATGATGTGGCTAAACAAACAACACCTCCACCCACATTTGTTCCCAACTATACTCCCAATCCTCAAGCTCATTCCAATGAACCCTTTCACAAACCTCATCATAATAACCAACCATCCATCTTTACTCCCGAAAATACACCTTCATCTCATCCATATGATTCACATGAAGAGCATGATCAATCCCAAAACAATAATCCCAATCTCATTCACAACACCTCACATCTTATTCAACCTACCAATGTACCATCCAAAACACTCACAACTCTTGGAATATCCTCTTCTTCCATATCTCCATCCTCATTCACTCATGATTACCCAAACTCAAAAATGTCTCTACCACCAAAAGTATCACCACCACTTCCTACCAACTCACATGCTACTTCTATGTTGCATATCCAAACATCCATCCAAAATAACAACCACACTCCACCATCATCACATTCTTTCGAACACTTGAAGTTCATTGAAGAACTTAATGAAGCCCATGAGCTTATTGCTCTTCTTGCCTTACACCTTGCTGGATCAACTTCCTTCTAGCTCTTCTTCATCACAAACTAGCCTCAACCTCCACCTTCGTTCCAAACTACAAATCTCAACCTTAAACTGACCTCATTGAAACCTTTCAAAACCCTCATCATATTGGTCAAACATCCAACTTTACTTCCAACTACACACCCCAATTTCATCCACTTCCACCAAATGACCAAATCCACATTCCCACGGAAAAGGAAAAGTTCCTTGAAGAGATAAACCAAATCCATGACCTCCTTGCTATGCACCTTGCACAACGCAACAAGGGCCAACCTCCATCCTCCATCCTCACCCTACTCAAATGGCTTACCTCACCCCCACAACTTGAATCAAGTTGATAATCATGTCAACTATTGTCCTTGTTGTGTCCTTCTCCAAAAACAAATCATTGCCTTAAATAAACATTTCACTTGGATTGAGTAACTTCTTACTAGATCTCATCCAACACCTCCACTAGCACAACACTCTAACCCTCAATCAACCGATTCCACTCCAAACTCTCCACCTCCAAACTCTCCACCTCCAAAAATATACCTCTATTAATCAGACATCCTTACCCTCACTCAACCACTTTCATCCCAAACACTCTACCATCAAATAAAATAATTCAAGCTCTTGTGTTGCAAGCAAGTCCGATAGCTCTCTTTGGCAAATTAGGACCTTTTTACTTGTTGTATGTTTTAAACATAGTAAATGTTTCACATAATCATTTTGATTTAATGAATGTCTTGCTATGTGTTCTTAATTGTTGTTTGCCATGATTGTTGTTTTTATATTCCATATTTTGCTATGTATGCTTGTGTGCATCTAATATTTTTCTTGCAAGTATTCCATATCTCGATTTCTTGATTCCCTCAAACGAGGGGGAGCACACATCAAGGGGGAGTTCTCGTTCCGAAAAATTTTGTATCTAAAACTTGTCGGCATAACCTTTTTGATTCTACAAAAAAGGGGAGAAGTGAATATAAACTCACTAAATACTTGTCCAAAAATAATGATTTGGATTTAATGAGTTTAAGTTTTGTAATCATCAAAAAGGGGGGAGATTATTGAAATAAATAATGCCTAAAAATATTATTAATACTTCTTGATATCTCTATGTTTTGATAATCACAATATGTAAATGTAAGGAATTAAATATTCCATAGATTTGATGATCAAAAACAAGAAGAATGAAACATATAGAATACTGAATGATAAGCAAAATACAAGGTACTGCTGGTCCAAGAGCAAGGTACTGTTAGACCAACAAGGTACTGCTGATTCACAAGCAAGGTACTGCCAGTGCAACACAAAGGTACTGCTAGTACAACAAGGTACTGCTAGTACAAAATGAGACTGCTGCTAGTGTAACAACCTGCTGCTAGTTCAAACGAAGGTGCTGCTGAATCAATGAGTCACTCTGCTGCTACAAAGATAAGAACGAAGAAGATATTATTTTGTATGAGTCATGTTTATACAAATATAATATCTAGATATTTTATCAAGTCATCAAGTTGAACACTCAAGATACAAGTTGTATCTTATTGACTTGACACATGTTAAAGCAAGTGGATGACTAAGCTTATCAAGTTGTAAAAGATCTTTCCTTATGTTATAAAAGGAAGATCTTACCCCTTAGATAAAAGTGTGTCTTGGTTGTGATTGAAACAATCAACACCAAAGTGCTTCGTACTCTCAAATTACAACAACACAAAGTTGTGTTAAAATGTAAGAGCACTTAAAGAGTGTGTGTGGGAACGTTAGACATGGGGTCTAATGTTGTTTATGTTTGTTAAGCCTCAAGGATCATTGATCCCTGTTAGAGTGTAACCGTATTACTAATGATCAAGTAGTATTGGGGCTGAGTTTAATAACAAAGAGAAAGTTTCGCAAAACCTTGTTGTGATAGTATTGTATTCTTTGTTTGAATATTCCGCCAATATTATCATTGTTCTTAACATAGTAATAATCCTAGATCAAAGGCTTAACAGCCTAGAGTCCATAAACGATCACGTAACTTATTTTAGTAGATGTAAGTAGCTCTAAAATAAGTTTTCCACAGTGATGAAAGGGGGATAGTGATCAAAAACAAAGCAAGATTGGTGGCCCAAGGGTATACTCAAGAAGAAGGGGTAGATTATGAAGAGGTTTTTGCTCCAGTTGCAAGACTTGAAGCAATCAGGCTATTCTTGGCCTATGCTTCTTTCATAGGCTTCACTGTTTACCAAATGGATGTTAAAAGTGCCTTCTTATGTGGTACTATTGAAGAAGTGGTTTATGTTTCTCAACCTCCAGGCTTCATTGATGAAGAGTATCCAGACAAGGTGTATAGGGTTACCAAGGCTCTTTATGGTCTACACCAAGCTCCTAGGGCATGGTATGAAATATTGGCTTGCTATCTATTAGAAAATGGATTCCAAAGAGGCAAGATTGATACAACTTTGTTCATCAAAAGAACTAAGAAAGACATCTTGCTGGTACAAATTTATGTTGATGACATTATCTTTGGATCCACAAACCAAGACTTGTGTGTAGAATTTGAAAAACTTATGCATAGTAAGTTTGAAATGAGTTCCATGGGGGAACTTACTTTCTTTCTGGGTCTCCAAGTGAAACAATCAAATGAAGGCATATTTATCAGCCAAGATAAGTATGTAGCAGAGATCCTAAGGAAATTTCAATTTGCTGATTCTAAGGTTGCAAGTACACCAATGGATTCAGAAAAGGGGTTTCTAAAAGATGCTGAGGGTGAAGATGTGGATTTGCACAATTATAGATCAATGATTGGGTCCTTGATGTACCTTACATCATCAAGACCAGATATCATGTTCTCAGTGTGTGTATGTGCAAGGTTTCAAGTACATCCCAAAGTCTCTCATCTCACAGCAGTCAAAAGAATCTTTAGATATCTCAAGGGTCAACCTAGGTTGGGTATTTGGTATCCAAGGGAATCATCTTTTGATTTGGTGGCTTATTCTGATAGTGACTATGCTGGTGCAACTCTAGACAAAAAATCCACAACTGGTGGATGTCAATTTCTTGGTTGCAGACTCATATCTTGGCAATGCAAGAAACAAACAATGGTGGCCAACTCTACAACTGAAGCAGAATATGTTGCTGGTGCAAGTTGTTGTGGGCAAGTTCTTTGGATCCAAAATCAAATGCTTGACTATGGGTACAATTTTCTTAACACCATTATTTACATTGACAATAGCAGTACTATTTGTATCATTAAAAATTCAGTTCAACATTCAAAAACAAAACACATTGAAATCAGACACCATTTCATAAGGGATTGCAATGAGAAAAGGTTAATTCAAGTTGTCAAAATTGATTCTGAAAAGAATTATGCAGACCTTCTCACCAAAGCTTTTGATTTAGGTAGATTCAAATACCTAGTAGGAGGTATTGGAATGATTAATCTTTGAAAAACATGTGTTTTTGTACATAAAAATAACTGATATTGGCTTTTAAACATGGTACTGCTAGTTAGTCAAAAGGTACTGTCAGTTCATAATTGGTCCTGCTAGTATAAAATTTTCTCTATTTTGTTCATATTATTGCTCAAATGTTTACAATGCTATAAAACAAGTGCTTTGCACTTTGTTCTTTTGTATGCAACTAACAAATTTCAGGTTGATAACAAAACAAGAGATCTTCCAAACAAAAAGAGAAATATAGGTTATTTAAATCTCAGGGGAGGTAACAATCTCAGGGGAGGAAATAATAACCCAGAAAGGAAGAAAAACCAATTTATGAAAGGAAAAGACAAGAGCATACAAGATGATGCAGAGATTGAAAATGATAAGATTAGATCACATATTCAGAAGGGATGAAGCATTCCTAAAGGAGAAAGTTCTATCTAGATCAAACTAAGGAAAGTTTCAAAGCAAAAGCATGCTGATAGATGATTTCACTTGTTGAACCAAGCATCCAAGATACACAGCATCATTGCCTCTTATATTTCCTCCATCCAAGGAAACTGCACCATCTTTCAGGTCAACTTGGAATTGGTATTCAACTCACCAAGTTTTACAAACTAAAGAGTTGGCTAGTCCATAAGCAAACGGCTTTTGGTAAAGACACATCAAATCCGTTGATGGTTGATAGTTTACCAAAAACTATATGGTATTTAACTAACCATACTTAACAGTAAATAGTTAACTAGTCCATAAGCAAACGGCTTTTGGTAAAGACAAATCAAATCCGTTGATAGCTGATAGTTTGCTAAAATATAAGGGATTTATGCTAAAATTTAAAAGAGACTGCCAAGTAACATTTTTATTCAAAGGTACTGGTAGTTCAAATTTTGGTACTGGTAGAGTAAAATGGTACTGCTAGATAACCGTTTGAGCCTGTCAGAAAAAGTTATAGCCGTTGGGCCTGGTAGTTACAATTAGCCATTGGGGTAATTTTGTAAATTACTGATGTTATATTATATTATATTTTACATATAAAAGATCTTTTTAACCGCCTTTACATTTACTTATTATACATTTTCTTATTGTCGGTTAAAAGAACAACTCTCATAATATCTTTCATCAGTCCTTATCACAATTAACTCTAATCTTTCATCTTCTACCAGTACCACCAACAAATCCCACCATCATAATCAAAATTTTCATAAATTTTCACAATGGCTGTTTTAACTTTTGTTAAACGTCATAATCAGTTAGCATTTTTGGAAAAGTCTGAGGATAATGCCTCTTTTCATCAAATAGTGGACTTTTTAAATGAGTCTTACATTAGGTTTGCTTTACTTGTAAATCCCACTATTTATGAATCTCAAATTTTACAATTTTGGCAAACAGCTAAAGTTAAAACTTCTGAAAATGGGGACCAAAGGATAAAAGCCAAAGTGGATGGCAAACCCTTGACTCTTACTGAGTCATCCATAAGAAGACATCTTCATTTGGATGATTCAGATGGTATTAGTCAATTGCCTGATACTGAAATTTTTGAAAATTTGGAAAGAATGGGGTATAATGCTGATTCTTCAAAACTCACCTTTCTTAAAAAGCATTTTACTCCACAATGGAGATTTTTGATCCATACAATCCTTCATTGTTTGAGCCAAAAGAAAACCTCTTGGGAGCAATTTAGTGGAAACATGGCTTCTGCTCTCATTTGCTTGGCAACAAACAGAAAATTCAATTTTTCCAAACATATTTTTGAAGGATTAGTTAAAAATGTGGATAGCCAAACAAAGTTTTTGATGTATCCAAGATTTATTCAATGCATCATTGCAAAATCAAAACATTTGTTACTTCCCCCACACTCACTTTATGAAACACCAAAACTTTCTCACAAAGTATTTTCAAACATGAGAATTGGTTTCAATGGGGAAGAAATACCACTTTTTGATGAAATGTTACCACAACATCCTGAAGAACCAACACCATCATCAGAATCACCATCATCAAGTTCTTCACCTGGTTACATCTCACCAACTCATCTTACATCACCAATCCCATCTCCAGTACCATCTGCAACACCACCAACACCATCACATCATGTATCACCATCCCAATCTCCTCAAACAGTGAAAGAACTAAAAGAGAAGGTGAAGCTCTTAGAAAATGCTCTTAAAAGTCAGAACACCAAATTTTCTGAGATCAACATCAAATTAGTTAAGAGGGTAAAGAAATTGGAGAATGAAGTAAAGAAGCTAAAGGGTAAAAGATCTTCAAAGGTTGTTTTATCTAGTTCTTCAAGATCAGATGCTGACAGGTTAGGTCACTCTTCCAAAAAGGGGAGGATGGATAGTTCTGAAGATGAAGAGGAGGCTCAATTTGATTTTCATGAAGGAACTCAAGTTTATGATGAAGAGCCTGCTGGTGCAGAGCAAGAGCCTGCTAGTTCAAAAGAGCCTGCTAGGATTGAGAGGCTTTTGGCTATGGATTACAAAGGTACTGCTGATCATGTGTACAAAAGAAAGAGGGAACTACACCCTCAAGGGAATTTGTTTGTTCAAGGGAGGTTATTTATTGCTGATGAGCAATCTACTGCTCCATGTCAAGAACCAACTCCAAAAGATAAGGGCAAGAGCATTATGGTTGAAGATGAACCAAAGCCCAAAAAGTTGAAGAGAACAGAGCAGGTACAGATGGCTCTAGATGAGGAAGTATCCAAAAGGATTCATGAAGAAGAAGTGCAGAAAGCATTTGAAGCTTCAAGACTGCTTGCAGAAATGCAAGAGCAAAAAGATGTTGCTCAAATACTTCTTGACACTCAAGCTGCACAGGAAAATTCTGATGCACAGGTGAAATGGATTATTGCAAATGATCCAATTGTAAGAGGTCAGGCTTCTATAATCATGGATGACAAGAATCTTTCTACTGAAGAGAAAACAGCAGAGCTTGAAACATTTATCAACAAAAAGTATAGAGAAGCAGCTCTGGATGATATTTTTCAAAAGATTCATGAAAGTCAGAAAAGAGGTTTCAAGGTGGGCTTAACTCCAAAAGATCAAGTGAATTTTATGAAGAAGTTTCTAAGGAATCAAGCCAATTGGACTGAATCCCAACTGAAGAAGAAAACTGCTGAAGAAATTCATTTCCTTTATATGAATGCCTACAAGTCTCTTTACTACAAGATCCCATCTGATGCAAAGCCTTCAATGAAAAAGAAAGATGCTCAGAAGAAGAAAGAAGCAAAATTGGATTCAGAGCAAGTAAGTAAAATGTTGATTACTTTACCAACAATTATACATGCTGATCCAATTAGGTCTAGACGCCCTATTATTGATTGGGAGATTCACCATGATAGATTAGGAAAGTCATGGAAAATAACCAGGGTTGGGGGTCAGACTGCTATCTTCAAAAACTTTGAAAATCTAGTAAGAGCATGTGACAGAGCTGACTTAGAAGAATTGTGGAATCTAGTTCAAATTAGGCTAGACACAAATTCTAGTACTGATGTTAAGGAACAAGAACTATGGGTAGAATTTAATAGGATGTATGATCCTAATCCAAAAGATGTTCATTGGAAGTTTCCTTATCATGATTCTACAACTACATGGGAATTTCTAAGCCTTAGCAGTATTCATCATATTTTTACAACAAGTGGGATTGAACTCTTTATGTTGGCTGAGAAAGAGTATCCACTTAGCTATGAAGTTCTTACAACTATGATCTCCAAGAGATTGAGATGTGATAAAGATGAAGAAAAGTCAGAAGTTGTTCAAAGTCTGCTGATGAGCATATTTGAGCAATGTGAAAGAAAAAGGAAGAACAGAGAGTAAAGGTTTTTGGAAGAGTTCCCTCAGATCCTCAAGGTATGTATTTTATTCATCAGAAACTTGTGTATTTTAAAGGAAATAACAAGTTTAGGGGAGGATTGTTGGGAATAAAATGTTCAAGTCAAAGAGCCTACTAAATGAAGTATTGAGCCTGCTAGTTGATTTTGAAAGAGTTGAAGATGTACTAACAGTACCTTCTGGGTGAGAAGGTACTGCTAGTTAATGAAGGTCCTGCCAAGTTAATGATCAAGTTGATAGATATTTATTTGTAGATATTTGTTGTATTATTAGTCTTTGTACAATGTAATACGTAATGTAGAAGTAGTTCAGTCTTCCATGTTTGTGCAGAAGAATATACAGAGTAGTTTACATTGGTAGTTGTATTTAATTGTAGGCTAGGAAAGTCCAAGTATCTTATTATATTCAACAACTTGACAACTTGTAATAAGGGGTCCATATCCTATAAAAGGATCCCTTAGTCACCACCTTTGTAGTATCCCTAATAACCTTTTTTCCAACTAATATCTTAAACCAGAACATCTCTCTAGTAACTTAGTTACTAATTCACAAATCCTTTAACAAACCAAAGATTCAAGGTTACTTTGTAATCATGGTGATAGTTAGATCATCCGTATTATTTCATCAATAATATTGAATCGTTTAGTGTTACTAAAGTTGTGTTCATTGTTCATTATAACTCACGTTTACATACTCACCACCTTTGTGTTCTTTTAAAGTGTGTTATAGTAGATTCCGCATACTACATCACATTCATACATAAATATCCCAAACACATTATTAAGATTCACATCCCAAGTGTTTGTATAATCCTTCACATTAAACTCATTAAACATAAACTTATTAAATAAACAAGTATTTAGTTGTAAATATTCATTTCTACAACTCAATCACTTAAGGTATGAATAAACAAATGCCTAATGCATTATATGATCAAAGGAACATTTTCTTAATCACTTGATTTTTTATAAAATGACACAAACATTTTATATCTTTTAGAAAATCATTTTTGGTATGAAATAAAAATGATTAATCCATTATAAATTTATGAATTCAAATTTTCAACCAAAAATGGCAAAAATGTTCCAGAAAAACCTTCCCCATAAAAAGAAAAAACTGAGCAACGTTCGGGTAGGGCGGCCCCCTTAATTTTACTAGGCGGCCCCCTTAATTTTAAGGGGACCGGCCACCTGTTTAAGGGGACCGCCCCGCTCCTCCAGCTGTCAGATTTTGCCTATAAATACTGGTTCATTCCTGGACTTTTGACTCACCTTTTGCACCCCAAACCTTCTGTTCTAAATCTCTCCTTATCTTTCTAAATCCTTTGATCATATATTCTTAAGCATTGGTTTCTAAGTGATCCAAGCTTCTACCATCCAAGTGCAAAAGAAGAATACTCCTTCAACAACTAGAGAAGAAGTATTGCAACTTAGTATCATCTTGCTACCTAAGTTGTTTGTGTAATCATTCATTCATTTTTGTATAAGTTATGTATATTTGTTAGATAGGTGTGAACATAATTGGTTAGGCTAGATTAGTGTGGTAGTGGTGAAGTTGTGAAGAAGTTAAGGTGTGCAAGTAGTGAAGGTGTAAGGAAGTAGAAGAGTATATAAGTAGTGCTAGGTTGTGTAAAAGTTGTGAAGCCGTCGTGTAGAAGTTGTGAAGCCGTCGTGAAGAAGTTGTGAATAAGTCGTGAAGAAGTCGTGTAGAAGTTGTGAGATTGGTTCTAGCTACGATTAGGACCCGACATCTAGCTTTGTGTCGTTAAACTGGTGTAAGCGAAAGTTGTGTAAGGTTTTCTCCGCCATAAGGGAGCTTGTTGACATAGTGAAGAAAACTCTCGAGTTAGGTGCTCGAGGAGTGGAGTAGGGCAAGGAAGGTGTCCTTGTAGCCGAACCACTATAAATCCTTTGTCTCGCGGTTCGATCTTTCCATCTCTATCTTTCATTTCATTTCATTACTTTACTTGCATTGTTTATTTAGATTTACTTATATTTGTTCATATTGTTCAAGAGTTGAGTTCACATAAATTCGAATCAAAGTTTTTAAAAGTAAACAAAGTTTTCATAATAAAATTAAAAAGACGTAAAACTATTCAACCCCCCCCCCCTTCTAGTTTTCCACAGTTTTTTAAGTAATTTTTGAGTCTAAAAACTAGTACTACTTGTCTACTTTCTAGAAATATAAGATTTATAGAAATTAGAGGTTGGTAAGTAAGCTTTTTGATTTTTGGATCATAAGTTATCAAAACTATGAATCTTAGTCTAAAACTCAGTTTGTGTTTTTTATATTTAGTTTTCAAACCATAAGGAGTTAAGAGCTCTCCTTTTATAGAGGTGATATATAAGTTGTGTGGGACTTCCTGGAATTTTTGTGATTTTTCTGAAGTGTCTTGATAGGTAAATTAAAGGCAAACTTTCTGTATGTATGTGCAATTAACTTTCTGGGTAGGTCTGGAACAGTACTTGTACTTGATAATAAAATCTATAAAAAATTTTGGAGATACTAAACTTATATGGGAATCACATATAATTATTTCAGAATTTTTGGAGGTTAATTGGCAGGCATGAAAAATTGTAAGAGTTCAGAATTACAATATAAACTCTAGTTTGGTAATTACAAGCCCTAAACCTAATTTAATACTCATAAGCCCTAATTTGGTATTGATTGATGTAAAATGCATTTAAAACTATAAGTTTAACTATTTTCCGTAGCTATAACCCTAAACTTCTAATTCAGCTTAACCTAATTTGATATCACATTTAACTTAAGTAAACCCTAAATATGAGGATGTAATTAACAAGTGGGCTTGCCCGCGTGTTGCTGCGGGGCATTTTCCGTAGTATTATTCTGTATTATGTATACACATACAAACTTGATACATTAAAGGTGAATTAGCATGTATTTAGCTTTGTATATAAAAATCAATCAAATATAAGGTACATCATTCCAACAGTTAAAACACATATGCAGAAGGAACTAAACTATACACTTAAAATTCATCCAGTTGGTATTCCTTTAAATTTCACATTGAAACTGACTCTACCAGATAGTCACCACAAAAGGCAGCACCTTGTTTGCAGCTGCAATACAGAATATCACATTAGCGGGCAGCTAAATACCGCTATCTTTATAAATACTTATGTTACATCATTACGATTCTGTGCATTACAAATAGTATTAGGAAATAAATTTGCTACTTCATGTTATGATTACAGTATATCATGTGGCCTGCAATTAATGGAATCCAACATATTTGACAATACACTATGATAGTTTGCATCATGTAAAGTATTTGCAGGCACATGATAGTAGCAGTCGATTAAAAATCAAGGTAAAACATCAAGTTTTTTAGCATTTCTATGAACAAAAAATGAGGCTCAGATCTACAATATTTTATCATCATCGCCTTCACCAATGTAAGATAATTCTTACACATGTTGTTTTATAAAGGCCGAGGACAACTGTTTTCAAAAAAATCCTTCGAAGGAATTTCAAGACAATCCCAAACAACCCATAATAGTGTCATTTACCAGCCCTAAACAACCCATAACAGTTTACGTCAGCAGTCCCAAACAGGCCCTTAACACCTATTCAACACTCATGATCACACAGAGGCTAGAGCATGAGTTAGGGGATGTTATGGGGTGTTGGGTATAACGCCCTAGACAAATGTGTTGTATCAGATTACCTATTTCGATAAAGATAGAATCTTGATATCGGTCTAGACTGAACCATGCTATGAGTCTGAACAGGCATCCCAAATTTTCCAAACAAAAAAGCGGGAGATGGTATATCCAACCTCCAACATAGTTCCAATTTGGTTGATTTTCAGACACATCTGCCAATTCCTAAAAACAGTCAACATATAAATAATTAGTCACAATTATTAATTGGGTAATAAGCTACAGAATAATTATACAACCTAAGGTGTATCTGCAAATGGTCGATAGGTAACATTACATTAGATCAATAATGGAATACAATACGAGTTATGTGGCATCATATTAAAGTAATCTTAAAAAGAAAATTTAATATATCTCTTTCTTGGTATATAATCTTGACTAAATACTAAGGATTAAGCAACTTACTTTGTTGTAGCTGTCATTGTTGGGCATGTTGATCAAGTGCAGAAGCCAGTGAGCGTGCCATAAAGGAGGTTCACTTGGTTAAAGAAATCTACAGTTGCAGAAACATATATGCGTAGTCACATATAATTTGGCAGTGTGATGCTAAAACCCGACAACATTAATTTCATATGCTAATTCCATAAACATTAATGGCCATTCAATTTTTATCTTTTTTTACCATTTATGACCTGCCACAACTATACCAACTACTGATTATGCTAAACTCATTAGCAGCCAACACGAAACATAAGAGGGATGTTTGGCTAATTGTACTAATGTACTCAACGAAGATTACGAGATTAGTTTAGAAGATCTTTTAGCTTCTAAGGACTTCGTTAGTGACCGAATTAGTATTTGAAGGCAATTGTGGACAACACGTTAGTCATTTATTATAAAACGCAAAAAATAGTTTTACCTATCAACATGACCCCCCACCCCCCGATCCATTGTAAAAGCTTCTGCCTGCTACATCTAAACGAAGCTTCGCCTAAGGATGAGAGAGTCTAATGTTTCTTCCATCCCTTAAAAGTGTGTATCCAAATACTGTATGAGCATAAAGTACTAAGTAACTTTTTAATGTTGTAAAGATTATTATTATTCGTGCCTTCAAACCGATATCTATCAGTTTCAGATGGCCGGCTGCTCCAAGCAGTCTATCAACAATCCAATCAGGCTCGGTGAGGCCTCTTTCGATAACCTTATCTGTCCTATAAATCTAATAACACAATTAAAAAAAGTCATTGAGTCTACAATAATCAATGCGCTGAAGAACGTAGCCAAATTTTACATTAGTACGTTCATGTTTCGTAGCATCAAATAAAACAAAAATGTCAACTTCCAAAGCATATACCCAACGGGTTCAGCACCAATCATCATTAGATCACAAATTGAGTGGGTGTTTGGAATTGCTTATTCAAGCACTTATTGCGTTTTTCTTTAAACATATAAACGTTGTTGAGTGTCTGAACGATCAAGCTTCTCTAGTTACACCTCATAATAAGTAAGTCAGTACCAGCTAATTAGCAGATAAGCACTCCAAGAATAACCAATCCCAAAGACCCTATAAAATGGTTGTTTCTTTTATCAAGGTAATACACTGTAACTATTAGTAGCCCGCTAAAACGAAGAACATGAAATTGTTACCTCCATTCTTTTCATCTCCAAATCGGCTATCCTCATTTCATGATTCTCCCAAGCTTGGATCTTCACCTCTTCTTGCTTGAACCTATCAGTCAGTGAATTTAGACGATCATAAGTAGAAATACGTTATTGCGTCGTTAAAAACTCTTTATAGCGACTGAAAATCCATATAGAACCGATAATACAGTAACAGCATAAATAAATACAGTCAAAAGGGTTGTAAAAAAAGGTCCACCTTGCCATATATTCTGCACATTCCGCTTCATCCAATGCTATCGATCGTGTTTCAAGAGGACTTGACTTAGAATTTTGACTGGAGTTTCTGTTCACAACCTTCTCCGGAAAAAACACCCAAAACCAAAAATCAGAATATGACTCTCAAATCATGATGCAAGCATCAACAACCAATAGCCTAAAGCATCAACAACCAACAATGTATATTAGGATGTTCAAAAGCTAGAAAGCCGCACACCTGCGATGTAGCAGTTCCAATGAGAGTTTCTGTTTTCGAGTTCGTCGCTGCTAATAACCCATCTGCTCTTGCAAGGCAATCTTTGTCTCCCTCTGGTCATAAACTAAAATCACCATCATCACCGTCTGCAGATTTGGAGTAATATTTATTTCAGAGCTGTAATAAAAGAACATAAAGTGACTCCTTTACCAATGACCTTCAAATATGACACACCTTTGTTTCCAGCTGAATGTCTCCAAAAAAAAAACCAATATCCTAGAATATTTACATAAATTTTGAATCATTACATGGTTTAATGTGTCCATCCTCGTGCCAGCAGATAGAAACATGCTTATTATTTTGTTCCTGTTTCCTGGAAAATAAAACGTAAAATAAACTATATATACTGCGAGAGTACATGATAGATGTTGAAAAACAGGCTTAGCCGCTGATCGTATCAGCCTTTAACAATAGCAACCAACTTTTTTACATCTCGTATAACTATTAAACTTTTGCAGATGAGTTTTTAGTAATACAACAACAACAACAACAAAAAAACAAACAAATAAATAAATAAATAAATAAAAAGACCGCCAAAATCTCAAAAACCGCATGATTCTATGTCGTCAAATGTAAGCCTTGTATGATTCCATAACCTAAATTTAAACCCCCCCCCCCACAACATATTCAAAACGAAGTATCCGAAAATTACAGCGAAACGCTAATTAAACTGATTAATCATATTAAACATACACTTGCAGCTAAAATGTTTCCTATAAGAGGGTGTTGTTTTAGCTTACTTTCGGGTGTATAAGCTTGTGTGGGTAAACCATACAAACATACTGATTTTAGCCGATTTTGACACCCACTGCAGTCCCCATTTTAGGGCCCAAACGCATCCGTGTTAGGACTCATTTCAGCTCCCAATCCCATACCCATTTCAGTCCCCAAGTTGACCCATGTTAACCCAAATTGCAGCAGCCTATTTAGTTTGTTTAACACCACCCAAATTGAAGCTCAAAATTAGGGTTTGAAACCTCAAAATAAACGATGATAGATAACTTAAGAACACTGAAAATAGATAATTTAATTAGAATATACCTTTTGATTTAGGATAACCAGATGATTGTATAATTTTTTTTCCCAGACGATTGTATCAATGTTTTCTTCTTCTTCTTCTTCTTCTTCTTTTCACCAGATCCGAATGATGAGAATAAAGAAGTAAGATGTGGCTGAAATAAGAGTGATTGTACCTGGAAAAAAGGGGGAAAACACCACAACATATCACCAAAGAAAATTCGGATCCTCCCACTAACGCACAGTTCCCCCATTAAAAAATTAGTTCCTGTTCATTTCACTATAGACTCACACACATAAATCACTATAGACTCTTCGGAGGCGGATCGGTCGGATTTGGTCAGTCGGTTTTTTTTTGGTGCCGGATCTTGGACATAAAGAAGAGGTTTGGGAGATATGTGAGAGACACCAGCTTAGATCCGAATAAAGGTCAGGTTATTTTTACCGGTTTGGGCCTACTGGTCCCCTAAAGGACCTAATGGGAAGCTATGGTGAATAGTACGCGGGTATTAGTATAGAGATATAATAACAAGCATTAAAAATCCGTTATGAAATTAAATGTACGTATAAGTAATATGTGATTATAATTCGTGTAGATCCGGTGAAGTCGGAGTGATCCACTTTCTTGTGTTCTTTTTCTTGCATTTCATAAGGTACAGATATTCTGCCCTTTTCAATAAGGGTTTCTCATGACTCATTGATTTCCTAATATTTGTTATTTGTTATGCTTTGATCCATATTTGTTTAGTTATTCGTTTGATTATCCGTTTCATGCTATATTCATTTCATATAGCTATCATCTTAGTTGGACAAATTATAATTGTCCCTTCTCATTATATTGTATATTCCTTACCTATTATGTTGCCCATATTTGTAACCAGCCATGGGGGGTCCATGGCCATGCCATTGATGCAAAAATGGTATTGACGCTATCTGTGGAGGTGGGTTTTGTCCACAGCGTTCCCATTTGATTATATTGCTATATATAGTAAACCTGGCCCGTATATATTGTATGTATGTTTAGTCTAGAACTGGCATATGTATATATGTTTTGAAGGGAGCGTATGGATGCATCCTAGGTACTTAGTTCAGTTATGATATATTGGTGAATGGACTTGAGTGTGTGCAATACACCCCATTTCACATTAGGTGCATCGGAGTCTGCAGTTCCTATGTATAATTTGCTATATGTTTGTTGGGCATTTTCCTTGTTTATGATTGATATCCATTTTATATTCATTTGACTATGCTTTTTTTCCTTTTCATATGTTCCATATTCTATTTGACATCTTGTTCAGCAGGTTCTCTTGGATTCATTTGTTTATGCTTATTACCTTTCATTGTTTATATCTGTTCACTGAGCGTTAGCTCAGCCGCATTTTGCTTTCTCTGTGGCAGGTTATAAGCAGGATGTTGGGCATCAGTGTTGAGAGTTGGAGCTAGAAGACCTACCCTTGATATAGTTTCCATTGTTGGATTTATGATTTTAGACATTATACTTTGGATAGGTATTTCCATTTTAGAATATTGTTTGGATTATGCTTTGAAAGTCTTTGAAATTCTTGACTTAGTATTTTAATAAGAAGTCTTCCGCTTGCTTTTATATGTTCTGATTGACACCATAATGTTACACTTAGACCCTTCTCGGGTTGGGGTGTTACAATAATCATCACTGAAACATCTGTTAGGAGATCTCTTCGCCTAGCAGATGAGGAAGGTGTTGAGTGCCTTTTCAATTCTACTATTTTTGAAAACCTTGCCTTGATGGGGTATGAGAAGCAATCTGAAAAACTGACTTTTTACAAACCTCTCTTCTCCCATTAATGGAAATTCTTAATTCATACTATCTTATAGTGTCTAAGTCCAAAGACAACTAGATGGAATGAGTTTAGTAGCAATATGGCCTCTGCCATAATCTGCTTAGCTACAAATCAAAATTTTAATTTTTCCAAACTAATTTTTCATAGTATGGTTAAGAACTTGGATACTTTACAAAACAAATTTTATATATATCCAAGGTTTTTACAACTGTTTATGGACAAACAGTTTACTGAAAAGAAAACTCATAAAAGAACATATTTTGCACCCTCTCATACTAAAAAGATTTTTGCAAATATGAGAAGGGTGGGAAAAGACTTTTCAGGTAATGTAACACCATTGTTTCAAACAATGTTGGTACAAAACAAAAATCAAATGAGTGAAGGTTCAGAAATCCCCATTGAAACACAACACACACCCACAATTTTGCCATCATTCACCTCTCAACCTCAAAAGACCTACAAATCTAGGAAAACCAGAAAGAACGCTGAGCTACCTCAGGCTAGTGCTTTTACTCATATTGTAGTAGATGAGGCTGCCCATAAGGAGAAGGGAGGCAGTTTGGAAAGGGCTGCTACTACTGCTACTAACTTAGATGCAGAGCAGGACAGTAGTAACATCAATAAGACCCGATCCAAGATAACTTCTAATGAATCTAGTTCCCATAGAGCTGATTCAGGTGAAGGTCCCAGGCGCCAAGAGACCATGGGGGGCACAGATGCTCAAACTAGGTTTGAGACTGTGTCTAACATACCCAATGATTCACCTCTCGGGATAGATAACACAATACGAAGTGATGAGGTTAGAATTCAATTTAAGGAATTGATGGATCTTTGTACAAATTTGCAAAAGGAGGTTTCTGACTTGAAGAAGATCACCTCTTCTCAACAAACTGAAATTACTAGGTTGAAGAAGAGGGTGAAGAAGCTCGAAGGGAAAAAGAAGTCAAGGACCTCTGGGCTTAAGAGATTGTTTAAGGTTGGTGCTGCTGCCAGGGTAGAGTCTCAGATGAAAATGATCAAAGTTTGGGAGAGGATGCCTCCAAACAGGGGAGGAATACTGGTATAGTTGTAGGGGAGGATAATGATGATGTGGTAATGAATGAGGGTGTTAAATTTGTTGTTGAAGATATTAATACTGCTGAAGCTGTTGTGGAAGAACAAGTTGAGTTGGTTAAAACTGTTGAGGTGATTGTTGATGCTGCTAAGGTTAGTACTGCTAGTGGTGAAAATGCTAGTGTTGCTGGGCTTAAAGATACTACTGCTAGTGCTACAATTACTGAAGATGACCTCACTTTGGCTCAAGCTCTGGTTGGTTTGAAGAGTGCAAACCCACCAACTAAAGGGGTTGTTATTAGAGAACCAGCTTCTACAACAACTGTTCTATCACATCCACAAGGCAAAGGGAAAGGAATTTTGATAGAAGAACATGTGGAAAAACCTCTGTCAAGGAAAGAACAACTTTTGGCTGATGAAGAAGCTGCTAAAAAGTTACAAAAAGAGTATGATGAAGAAGACAGAGTGTTGAAAGAGAAAGCAAGAGTTGCAGCTGAGAAATATGCTAAGAAAATTGCACTAATGGACCAATGGGATGATATAGAGGCCAAATGTGATGCTGATTTTCTTTTGGCTCAGAAACTGCAACAAGAAGAGCAGGAACAATTATCTGAGGAAGAGAAAGCTAAGCTGCTTATGGAGTTCATGGATCAAAGGAAAAAGTTCTTTGCTAAGAAGAGGGCAAAATCTAAAAGGAATAAACCACCAACCAAAGCTCGGAAAAGGAGTGTAATGTGTAGCTATCTAAAGAACATGGATCAATGGAAGCCTGATCAATTGAAGAATATGAGTTTTGAAAAGATTCGAGAAGTATTTGATAAGGTTTTCAAGAAAGTAAACACATTTGTGCCTATGAAAACAGAGGTGGTGGGAGGAAGTTCCAAGAGAGCAGGTACAAAGTTATAGAAAGAGGGCAGTAAGAAACAGAAGATAGAGGAAGACAAGGTATAGCTGAGCTAAAACAATATATGGTAGTCAAATCAGATGATGAAGAGATACCTATAGATGTTGAACCTTTGGCTACAAAGCCCTCTAGCATTGTTGATTGGAGAATTTACAAAGAGGGCAAGAAAGCATATTGGGAGATAGTGAGAGCTGATGGAAAGTCTCAGAAGTTTATCACATTTGGTCATATGTTGAAAAGCTTTGATAGAGAGGATTTAGAGACTCTGTGGAAGTTAGTGAAGGAGAAGTGTGGATCAACAAGACCAACTGATATTCATGACAGAGTTCTATGGGGAGATTTGAAAGTTATGTTTGAACCACATTGTGAAAATGAAGTCTAGAGAGCTCAGTTTGGAAATGAAGTATTATTTTGGAAGCTGTATGACTTTTTTGGAGTTCATACTGTGGTGATGAAAGGACTTCAGTTTTACATGTTGGTTGAAAAAAAGTACCCCTTATCCCTCTCTACAATGACAATGATGTTGAATAAGAAGCTTACAGTTGAATATGACAATCAGATGTCATTGGATCTTATTTGGTTTATTGTACAACTGAAGAACCAAAAATGAAATGTTTGGAAGCATCCTCCTGGTGAATATGAAGCTTTGATTGAAGAAACTTGATGATTTTAGGAGAAAATATCAAGTTTAGGGGAGGATTGTTGGGATTTAAAGCTTCTTCATGATATTGCTGCTCATTATCAAGATACTGCTGCTCTAAGGTTTTAAGACTGCTCATGAAAATATGCTAAGTGTGTTTCTGCTGCTGGTGTAATATTAAGACTGCTTGTGCAAAGTTAGTACTGCTGAAGAATTACAAGGAATATACGCTAAATGTGTTAGTACTGCTTGTGCAAAGTTAGTGCTGCTCTTACAAAGATAATGTTGCTGATGAATTAATGTTGTTGCTTCATAGTTAAGACTGTTAGACTATTTAGTCGGTTATGTTAATGTTGTTAATGAGATATACATATAAAGTTATTTAGATAAATATAGAAAAGATTTAGAAATATTTATCTTAAAGAACAAGTTATTGTAAGCCGACTAGGACTCCTTAGTCTATAAAAGGAGATCCTAGGGCATTGAGTTAAATATACCAATACAGAGATTATAGAGTCGATTAGGTTCAAGGTTGTAAACCCTAATACTGTTGAGTATTCGTATTATCAATAATATTGAAGCTTTGTTTGTTTGTTAAATATTGGGTTCTTGTGTTACTGTTACATTAAAGAGTTCTTCTTAAGATTAAAGTTTAGATTCCGCATAAACTTTAATACATTCCAAGACAGTTTCTATTCTAGTTGTGTTAGATTTATCTAACATAGCTAAACTTTTACAAGATAAATGAATTCGATTAAGTGTTCAACTGGGATCAACACAAATAGAGAAACTTAATATTTCACACAAAGTTATATGATTGATGTGAAGATACTAGCTTCGACTTAAGTGAAAAGAACAATCTTCTGTAACAATAAATTAAATGGCATAGTCACTTCTTATTGTGACTTGTCGCATACAAGTCATTGGCCTGGTATTGTAACTCCCATGTACCTGCATCAAATTTCTGTCGTTATTTACATGTTGGCTAGAAAACTTCAAAAATATAACAAAAGTGATCAAAATGATTTCGACTTTTAAACTAAAATACCTTCCAAGCATCAAAACGCTAGCTTGAGGATTGGTTCCAGGAGAGTTAAGTATAGTTGATCCATCAATGACTCGAAGACCATCAACACCAACAACCTTATATTCATGATCAACTACTTTACCAATATGACATCCACCATGATAATGCCACATAGTCCTTACAGTGTCCTTGCAATATTGTTCCAAGGACGAAGAGGTGTTACTACGTACAAGATCGTTTCCTGGTAGTCTCATATTTATATCACGTATCTCTTGAACCGTCATATTAGCAAACTTATAATTCGAGAATGCTTTTGATTCAGTAGCCTTTAGAATGGTTGCAACCCCTTTAACACATTTTCTCAAATCTTCGGGTTCCTTGAAGTAATTAAAAGTTACAGATGGGGTGTCAGCTGGAATATGGTTGTCAATCTTAAGCTCACTGCTCACCCATGGATAAAGGGCCATTAATTTTCTCGAATATAAAGCCTCCCATCTACAAAATTCAAAACATAGTAACTAATCAAATTTTATTGAGTCATGTTGTTATCATTTCTCGTTAGTCACGCAAATAAATAAATCCAGCATGTTCCGTATTCAACTAATAAGTTTAATACTTTGATCTAGTTACCTGAGGGGAAAATCCTCGATAGTTTGGAGACGGGGTAAATATAAAGCTAAATCAACCAGCTGCCTCAATGTAGCTACCAAACCGTGTGATACCAACAATTTGGACTCCGGATGGATTGACTGCAATGGGAGAAGGAATAAAGACCGCATTCAGAGGGTTATCAGCCATACCATGACCAATGAAAGGTTGCTCAAGTACAACTTTGATCTTAAGAGCATCAAGTTGCTTTCTTGGACCTATCCCATTTTGATCAAAAATTGTACCGGATACTTTAGTCCCAGTTATATGATCATAAGTAAAGCCGTTATCCGGTGTTACACCAGCTTCAAGTAGTGAAGCTCGTACCGCAGACGGCCACTCTTGCACGACAGGTTCAAAAACCATTACTCTTTCTGTCCACTTGCAAGACTCTTGAACCAAATTCTCATCCATTAATCTAGCTTCCTTATTGAACTGAGCTTCACCACAAGAATAGAATCCTGCATTAATAGCGGTACCTCCACCTAAGACTCGTGCACGTGTGTTTATAACACCTTCTGAAGTAAATATTTGAGACGGTGAATCAGGTGATGTATCCGCAAAGTTGTTACCGAAATTTAATAGATTGGTGATGTTAGCATTCCCATAAGGTGATCCACCACGTTCAAGTAGTAGAACCGAGTACTTAGCCGATAAAGTGGTGGCTAGTGGGATTCCATCAGCGCCTCCCCCGACGACTATGTAATCAAAGAATGATACCTTGGGAGCTTTCGTTGCTTCATGCATGAACGTATAGTTTGGAGCTGCAGTTAAAGACACACAAAATCGTAGAGTTTAGCTTATTGATACTAATTACATTACATGCATGCAAAAAAAAGATATGCTAATCAAGTACATACGTTTTTCAGCGAGACATAACCCATGGGTAAAAAGAATGTATAAGAAAAGTGATACAACAATTCTTCCGGACACACAAGCCATTCGAACAGTGAATATATTGATATGTCGTGATTTTTGTATTTATCGAAGAACTCAAGACTGTATAGCTCAGTTGGCTAGACAATATAAAGTGCACGTTTTGTGTTTACTTGATGAGTTATTCCAAAACGGGCATGCAATATATATAGCATTGGAAGCAAGAAACAGTCTATGATGGTGATTAATAAAACAAAATAAATTAAACATTCCGTTTGAAAATGATCAAGTGTTTGCATAGTAATTCAACATATATCATGACTACCAAATTTTTTGACACTTTCAATTCTTATTGACTGACTTTATTCCTTTATACTATATTATTTGATAAATAACAAAAACAATGGATCGTTTACCATATATGTACATTCCCAAATATATAATTTTATACTCACAGCGCACCCTAGACGCTGAGCACCTTTCTTTTGTTCTTGACTGATTATTTCTTTTTGGGATTTAAGATAGTAGATTATCTACAAAGAGTATATGATTAGGTTGTGTATTGTATTGTATTAGCTTTTACTTTTCTTTAGGGTAAATTGAAAATTACGTCCCTTGTCTTCAAAGAGTATGATTAGGTTGTGTACTGCATTGTATTAAAATAAAAATACATGCAAATCATCAATAATCGTAAGTATCCACCTATGTTCTTCAATATCATCATGAACTTATCCTCTTTTTTCTCAAAAACCTTACACACGGCCGCAATATTGTCATTGCACACCTTATAAGAAAATACTTGCACACCTTCAAAGAAAAATTTTGTATTTCCAATTTCTTATCAAATTATTTAGAACCAACCATGTTTTTTTTTTATAAAACCTTACATATATGTTGTTTTTAGAACATATGTGCAAAAATACAATTATTGAAGGCGTGCATGTATGTTTTTTGTGGTTCTGCCAGTTCTCGCAGATAAGATGGTTCTCGCAAGAAAGTCTCACTATATATATATATATATATATATATATATATATATATATATATATTGAAAGGTAAATTTCTTTGAAACTTCATGTCGCGATTCGACAGCGAGAGGTCTAGCTTACATTGTCTTAACCGGGCCCGCGCTAGAGAGCTCCCTCAAAGTGGAAAGCCTAGTTCAAATATCCGATGGGGGAGAACCCCCTACTAATCCGCCCGAAGGCACGACGATTAATAGGGGTAAACCCTGCCCCCTCAGACTTGACCTGAGTATTTCAAAGCCAAGCCCTCATAAAGGGACTTTCTAATATCTCAAAGATGACCTAAGTGGGGTTTGAACTTGAGACCTCACGGTCACTAATCCAAGATCCTACCACGGGACCAACTCATCATTGATATATATATCATGCATGGTGATTGGTGTTATTGCAATCATTGGCAGAGTGATCATCAGTTACTTTTCATACCAACACATTAATTAACGGATTAACTGCATACTTGAAGTTAATTAATGCTATGATGCTCGAAATGTAATTAGATTTGTAGGTGATATATGGGCGGACATACTTGAGGCAAACGATATACACGTCGCATATCCTTTGAACGTTGCCGGCATGCTGGTAATGTAATTAACATGTTTGTTTTTTTCTAATACTTAGGTGATAAAAATGTTTGTAAACACGTTTATTATATTATTATATTAAACTATAATACTTTCATGTTAATATGACTAAAACACATGAACTCATGTTGTACAATGTTATAGAAGTTCAAATTGGTGAAATCTGGCATCACGTGTGTTTATATTTACAAATGAGTGAGTTTCAATCCGGTTAATGACGTGCAAGTGAAGAAATCACATGCAATGGGAGTTGACTTCAACATTAGTTAGACTTTAGTTACAAGATATCGGTCGAAGAATATTGATCAATTCAAATAAGACGTGTTTATTCTGTTTTCAGATTTACTATTTAATTTCTGGTACTTTCAAACTTATATGTGATTTATTTGTCACTAACACATTCAGAGACTCACACACCTTCTCCCCCTAGATGATGCCCTGCTTGGATGTACCGGAAATTCAACGAGTTGTTGAAGAAAAGTTATGACTTTAGTGTAGTCTTCTTAAACTATGTTGTATCGTTACCATGTTTCACTTTCGCATCTTATCTTTGAGTAACGAATTTATGTGTTTTAGACAATGGATTTATGTAACATAGGGATTAAATCTATGTAATCTGGATATATGATATTTGCAATATGTGATTTGGTTACTTGATTTTGTGTTTTAGACTTTATTTTTAAGTTTAGAAAAATACAACAAATTGTTTTAGTAAGACTAGCGGGGTACCCGCACGATGCGACGGCAGAAACCCTACGACTATATTACGGCGAGCAAATATTGTTTGGTTACACTATTTTTTCTAATAATAACAATACAAATGAATGATAATTTAAATTAAAATAACTTTAAACAATAACAATTATATATCACCAGGCATACCACCGAGTCAAAACCACCTAAACCAAACAAAATGGTAATGGTGACGACACATGCTGTTGGCAGTGGTTGCGGCAAATTTAGATGTTGTTAATGGCAGCAATAGGTAGCTTTTCAGAGAGTTGTGTGTTACTAGTTTTGATAGGGAGGGTGTGTGTTTTATGTTAGTTTATATATGATTTGAGGTTAGGTTAGGCGATGTTTTGAAATGGGTTGTCATAAGTTTTTGAATTGGGCTGTGCTAATTTAGAGGTCTGTTACAAGTTTACGAATTTAATACACTTAATTTTCTAGATGTAACGTTTATTATGTGTATGCAACAAGCTATGGAAATTTCCGGAATAAGCAAGTGTTGAATCTTAGTTTTTTAAGCCTTTCACTATAAGCAAGTCCAAAATGTTTTATAAAGTAGTATATGTGGTAAATGGTTGCCGGAAAATGTGGAAAATCAGCCGGAAACTATTCGTGAGAAATATGTGGGAAATAATGCCCACGAATTATAATATATGTGGAAAATAGTCAACGCCCCGTAGGAAAATTAATGGGAAAATAGTTATCCACAAGGTTTTTATAAACGGAACAATTCCGTGTGAAATCTGTGAAAAAATGGCCCTTATTCACGGGGTTTCTCACGGATTTTACCATGGAAAAAACCTATTTGTGTAGTAGTGTTGGGAAATAAAATTAATGAATATTGTAAGACAGACAAATAATCCAATTAACATTACACAAGTTCATTTGAGGATTCTCTGTTATTTAATCTCTTGTTCTGCGTTTTGATTATTTGTTTTGAAGTTCGAAATCAGTTTGCTGGCCCCTTCAAAACTTATTATGAGCATGAATCCATACTCATTCATTATATCAAAAATTCAAAATTAATTGTTGTAAGGTTTTATTTTATTTTTAAGCATTACTATGAAATAACTTTTTTTTTTCACGTATCAAAACCTTTGAATACGGGCAAGCCAAAGTATGTACGTACCATTTTAATGTGTTGCGGTCAACCCTAAAATTTGGACAAAGTAATTGTGATTGATAAGGTCAAAGTAAAAGCATGACATGGATGGAGTTGACATTTTAACGATTTATATATAGTTGCCATCTCATTGCCTTTGAATTCAAGATCTTCATGACTTGTTCTAGAGTAGACACCTTAATTTCGAAAATTTTGATAAACTTCAATATATTTTAGAAAATCATAGAAGATTACTACTATATAAACTGATGATTTAAATACTTTTTATTGCTCATATATAGCATTGAAAAGTGATTTGATAAGATATATTCAGAAATAGGAAACACAATATTATCACGACACGACCTTGACAGGTAAAAGTTTTAACTGAACCAACTACACATCGAAGGTGATGCAACCATATATAATCTACCGAGACAAAGGCTCCTTCAAATTTATTGTATTTCATGGACAATTTGATGGTATGAGACATTTATAACATATTATATGGGGTTAGAAATTATGTAAGAACCTTTAACTTTGTTGAAAATGTAAAAAACCATTTCGATTAGCAAAATTTAGGTGAACATTTAATAAATAAAAACGATATAAAAAATTGTTCATCGACGGGTCCATTTTGTTCATCAGGAGTTCTGCCAAATTTCCATTTTATAAAAGTTTTCATGACGCAAATAACGAGAACTTTATAGGGGTTTTGTGACTTGGGTTTGGGTTAATAAAGCATGTTTGGTTGGTGGAATTCGAAATTTTTAAATCCCACTCACAAGTATTTACTTCAGGTATAGCCTTTTACTTTTATCTCACGTTCTTTTCTTAATTTTAAATCTAAAACAATATTAAATAAAGTTTAATTTGAGTAAAATACACCATTCTTCCTTGTGGTTTGGCAAGATTTCATGTCTAGTCCAAAATCGAGAAAATTCACTTGGCGAGTCCCAACTTTCCAGAATATTACGCGTCTGGTCAAAATCCGCTAACAACGTTAGGTTTCCTCGTTATCTCTCATGTCACGTGCAATGCATAAGAGGGTAAGTTTGTCCAAACATTTTTTTTTCCTTTTCAACTCTTTTATTCATATATTTTATTTGTCCTTTCATTCATTTTTTATTCTTTATATTTTTGTCCTTTAATTTACTTTTTATTGTTTACACATTAACTCAAACACATCTTCTTCAACCTCTTTTCACCGCCGCCACTGTCACCACCATCGCCACCGCCGCCACTGCCACAACCGTTGACATCGTCGCCACCATGACCACTGCTAAAAACCCTTCTTTTCATATCCAAATAAAACCATTTATTTTCTAAAATCAAAATGAGTCCAAAAAGACCCAAATATAAAACCAAAATATAATAACAAACAAGATTATGTTAGAGTTATGCTTTTTGGCCTTTTCCTGTCCATATAAAACACCGTTATTTCTGTAAAACAATCTCAAACTAAATTAATTCACTCTTTCAACTTTCTACATAATACATTTTGCAGTTGTATACTTATGCTTAAGAAACTTATTATCGTAAAGAGCTATAACAAGAAAAGTATACATATACATTTTTATAGTGTCCAAATTACTACTTTTAATCTTATTTTCAGAGTTAAATATTAATCTGGCTTACAACGTTGACAACAAGTATAAATTATAAAGTTAAATAAATAAAACCATTATTACTTTACCACTCCTTTTACAATTAGCTTTTCAAGGTAGTTTTCTAAAGTTGTCATCCATATTTTATCATCTCTCCACTTGCAAAACCACCAAATTTAATACCAATATTTTATATTGATTTTTCTCTCTCCACAGTCACATAAGTTATTTGGCTAACGCCTCCTGTTTGCCGACGAAATCTTCCTTAGCCGCCTTAACCACCACTCCAACAAACGCTGGACAAATGGTCGCTTCGACAACACGTTCTTGATCTGACAATGACCACCGCTAGCTAGAGTACCTACCATCATCCTAAACTCCTACCATTTAGTCTCACCCAATGACCACCGCCACTATCACTGCTGGTGAAATAGCCTTTGGTCCAATTGTATTAGTGTTATATTTGGTTCTCCTTGATCGTCCTTGAGGTTGATTGGTGGGAAGAAAATAAACTGTTTTCAGTAGTTGAATTGAAGCTACAAACCATCAACAACATAACAATAACAAAATCATAAAAATTGAAGGAAAAAAAAAAGAGAGAGAGACACGATTCAAGAAAATACCAAAATAAATGATGATTCAAATACAAACTTAAAAACCATGTATTCACAACTCGAAATCACAAACACAAAATTCCAAACACCCCTTTAATTATATAAAATCCTACCAATTGTACCTTCAAATTTACATATCTATCAACTACACTGAACAAAATCTTTCAACAAATCTAAACATTATTTCGCCAAATAAATAACCGGCCAACCACTATCACCTAACAACCACCCTTGTCGGCGAACAATAAAAAACCACCATCATATGTTCTTGTGGTGTCCGATCTCGTGGTGACCAGATTTGGTGGTGTGTTATCATATTTATCATCTTCTCCACAAACCAAACTACACTCAAACAAGACAACCATCATCTTCATTTTTTTCAGATTATTGCAAAAGTCAAAATAAAATACACAAAAAAACCAAAACCACAAATATAAACCCTTCTACCTCCTCATCTTCATCTTCATAAAAACTACCACTTCCATACACACACTCATGAAAACCACCCACCAGATCCGGTCAGATATGTCCGTGTTGTGTGGTGGCTGGTTGTGCGGATGTAAAGAAGTGTACACTGATACTTGTTATGCATGAAAAAAAAGGTAGGAACTCATGGGCTTGTTTTCATTATGGAGTCATACAGGAAGAAGGTTACATATTAAAATCAAAATTTTGCACAAAAAAAAAATGGTTTGATTGTTGTTAGATGTAGAACATGGTTTAGAGTGGTGGGAATACGGTAAAATAGTTCATCTCTGGTTTAGACTAGAACAGTGTATGAAAATAGTGATGTAACCATATTTTGTGCACAAAAAAAGCTTTATCAATAAAGGATCTTTTTCTGTCATATGGGTTTTAATTATTGTTAGAAGAGACAAAGAAAGAGAGTGAAAAAAAATGTATTAGTGTTTATAATAAAAAGAAAAAAGTGTGAGTGATAATATGAAGGGTAAAAGCTACAGATTACTAACGTACTTAAGATTTTGTTTCGGATTAAAACATTTACTTTTTTATTACCAAAATGAACAATGAAACTTGCTTATGATGTGTTATTATCAACAAAGTAACCGAAAGTAAAGATAATAATTTCCACATGGATTTATCAATTACACGTGTATTATTTATTGCCTACGTGTAATATTAATTGCGCCTACGTGTAATGCCAGTCCTCTTATCCCTTTTTTAACCCAATTTCAAAAAACTTTAGGAAATATTCTTTGATGTATCTAACCCTAATTTTCTAACACAACACCGTTATCTTCAACCTCTTTATTTTTCACTTACACCTCACACCACCATATCTCCAATAGGCCAACCCCCACACCCATTTCATATATAACCACTTCAAGAAAATACTTCCTCCATCGCCCGCCATATCAGACATCGACCACAACCGCTTCGGCACCTCCGACTGGCCAATCTATTCATAGCGGTGGTGATTAGGTGATAAAGTAGAAGGTTGTATGCAGAGCGGTGGAAGATGGGTGGACAGGCCAGAGGAGAATGATCTGTCTTTCTATGGAATGTTAATTTCGATTTTATTCCGGTATGGATTAGTTGACTGAGCATCAAGATGCTAACTACTGTCATACTGTACACCTTTGACGATCCGAACATCCTGAATTCTTTATACCATGATTCCTGATTTGGTTAACCCATTTTTATCGTTACTACCCTGGAACCTCGTACGTTATATTTTTGTTGCGGTTGTGAAGATTTCCAAGCACCTATTTTGGTACACCGTTGGATGGATCCAACCTTGAGAGTCATTTTGCAATCTGAGTATTCTCAATGTAATTCCTAAACGAACTACCAAGATTTCCACCGGAGTGTGAAGTTGTAATTGACCTGATATTGAGAGATTGTTTAGTCAGGACTCGAGTTAAAATATGATGTCACTAAAGGCATGTTTATATGATGAAAATATTATGACGGCTGGCCAACGTGATAATAGTTACATGATATAACCTGAATTTATTGGGATCATAGGATGTCTTTGAGAAGTGCCTGAGAACAGTAAGTGGAATGAGTCAGGATTCTATCTAAATAGAGCGACGTTTTGTCTGATTCTGAAACTCTGTATCGAATAGCACCATTTAAAATTGAGAGAACTGAAGGAGCAGTAACAAGAACTTCTAGGAAGTGGTTTTATCCGTCTAAGTGTATCTCCGTGGGGTGCTCCAGTTTTATTCGCAATGAAGAAGGATGGTAGCATGAGGTGGTATATTGATTTGTGGAAGTAGGACCGTATTGCAGTTAGAAACCGTTATCCATTACCTCGAATCGACGACTTATCTGATCAACTTTAGGATGTGAAGTCTTCTCTAAGACCGATTTAAGGTCTGAATATCATCAGTTGCGAGTGAAGAGCAAGATGTTCCTAGAACCACCTTTCGTACTCATTATGGTCACTATGTGTTAATGACGCCAATTGTATTGGCTAATGCTTCGACTGTTTTATGGACTTGATGAATCGTGTCTTTCGTGAGTACTTGGACAAATTTGCCATAGTATGACATCTTGGTACATTCAGAGACGAAGGAGAAACATGAGGATCATTTTCGTATTATGTTGGAAACTTTGCGTCAGAAGAAACTTTATAAATACTGGAAGTGTGATATTGGTTGGGACAAGTGGCGTTCTTAGCTGATGGTATTACTATGGATCCTGCGAAGATTGGAACTATCACCAAATGGCCAAGATCGACGACAGTTACAGAAGTTAGAACCTTTTGAGTCTTGTAGAAGAATTGTGGAAGATGTTCACGGCTGGCGTTACCGTTGACGAAGCTAATGAGAAGAGGAGATAAGTTTATTTGGGACAAGAACTGAGTTTTGAGAAACTAAAACAGGAATTAGTTTCTACTTCCATACTTACAGATGGGTACCAATGTTGGGATACTTCAAAGAAAGAGACTTGGTTATGCCCTTATACAATACGGGAAGGTTATTACTTATGCATCAAGACAACTAGAACCGTATGAGGCGAATAATTCAACACATAACTTGGAGCTGGCAGCAGTGGTGGTTGTTATTAAGACTTGGATGCATTTCTTGTATGGCGAATGATGATTTGTGTTAGAAGACTTGAGGAAACTGGTTGACTAAGGCACGCAGTTGTAGAACTAATGATCGGGTGATTTCTGTGGTTCGGGTGGTCGGGATTGGCTGAAGAAGATGATTATCTTCATCTTTTAGAGAGAGAGAGTAGTGAGAGGGTGGAGAAACCTGGAATGACTATCTTTATTAAAAGAAAATGAATAAACAATACACTAATTTCCCACACCCCTCATGGAGAGTCATGAGGGGTATTTATAGGCCCTATTACATCACATGTTTGCCATTTAAGCATAAGTAGTCCCTGCGTGTACTACTTAATACAAACCTAGTCCAATTCACTTAAGTGACGATATCTTTATAAAAAAGCGAGTCTAACAATCTCCCTCCAAGATGTCGTCACAAGTGAATGGTTACAATGAGACCTATAAATAAAGTAAATTACAATAATAAACTTTTGTCGAAGTGCAGAGTCTCTGTAGTCTAGATTCTGAGGCAGACTTGAAGTTCTCTCTTCTGACGGTCTCGGCGTACGATCTTAGGCACTGACGGCACTAATTCTTATAGCTCTGAACTTCAACTGTAATGTTCTAGTTAGGTTATTACTCCCTCCTAACTAGTGAGCCCTTTATTCTTATCTGCTCTCTCCTGAATCGACAACTCTCTTTAGTCTTCAAACACGCATCTGAGACTGTACATACTGAAGGAAGCATAATGGTTGTCGTTCGGGAGCATAATAACATATCTCACACAGTATTGCATCCAAGTTGGTAATAAGCCATACTTCTCCCTCCTGATGATTGCGAGTTATCGGAATCATCATATTTTAGTGTACATGCCTTTGATTCCCTTTTACTTGATGCAATATTAAAGCCATAACAGCCCGTCGAAGCATAATTTCGTGAGAATATGTCGAAAAAATACTCTCAATACGTCTCTCAAACCAACCTTAAAATTCACCGGCTGCTAGTAAATGGCCACATGTGGAGACAACCCGATATGATCAACTTGAAAATGAAGTAAACCCCTTAGAAATGTGACTTAATCTTGTACGATAGTGTGATTAAGAACCTGTACTGAGCACTACAACGTAACTTCTTAAAGCGTAGGTCATTTCATATACCCATCCAACCTTCCTTAACTGTATATGAACCTCTCTCGAATTATCCACATCTTTTTGTGACACTGAGTACTACAACGTATCTCCTTTAAGTGATAGTTAACTAGGTCTTCGTCCATCCACCCCTTGACCTATGAAAACTAGATAAACCGAGACTTAATCACTACACCCATGAGTGCCCAAACAAGTATCTCTGAAATTCATGCATCCATCCAACCTCTAGACTTTGAGATAAATAAGTACACATGCCCATGAAATGTCACTTCAAAATCAAATCAATAATACCGTTCTTCTCCCGTAGTCATTTTTCTTAACCATAATAATTTTAGCCGTGAACGATGTATCCCCGTGATTGTTGCGATGGAATCCTTATTTCCCTCCATTTTTTTTTCATAATTTGAAATACACTATGAAATGCAATTATAAAGATGCTAGAAAATTTTGAGTGTTACGCGTAAAAATTAAACGTTTAATCACCTGAAAAAATTAAATTTTACTCAAATTTTCCCGCCAAAAAACTCGTTTTTTTTTTTTTTTTTTTTTTTTTTTTTTTTTTTAAGGGATTCTAAGATGAAGGATATCAAATTGGAAGTATTCTAATCGGCCAGATTTCACAATTGCGATAGACTTGAATTGCGATAAACCCCACAATTGCGATAACATCAACAATTGCGATAAGATCCAACAATTGCGATAGAACACACAATTGCGATAAGATCAACAATTGCGATAAAATCAACAATTGCGATAAAAATCACATTTGCGATAAAATCCACAATTGCGATAAAAAATCACATTTGCGATAAAATCCATAATTGCGATAAAAAATCACAATTTCGATAAAAAACCACAATTGCGATAAAAATCACAATTTCGATAAGTGGCACAATTGCGATAAGCCATTGACTTTAGCGACACCAATAATTGAGCCAATAATTGATATCCACTTTTCCGACCATAACTTCCGACCATCTTTTCAGTCCAACTTTTTGCGACCCAGATCTGACCCTAAAACCCATTTCGAGCATAAAACTCAACCATATATCGATCAGATCTGACCACTTTTCACGGATTAAAGACAAAACAATCTCAAATAAAACTTGAATATAGTTTTGTTACCAGATCTAAACTCGTATAAACATGGATTAGAGACTTTTTGACCATATTTTGGATACAAGAATCTTGTAATAGAACTGCTTATCGATGACCGGGAAAAAAAATTCCGATGACTAAAAAGATGATAAAAAACAGCCTAAAACATGATTCGAACCACAAAAATCAGTAAAGAACACAACCTGGCTCATTATACCAATTGTAGAACTGATGATCGGGTGATTTCTGTGGTTCGGGTGGTCGGGATTGGCTGAAGAAGATGATTATCTTCATCTTTTAGAGAGAGAGTAGTGAGAGGGTGGAGAAACCTGGAATAATTATCTTTATTAAAAGAAAATGAATAAACAATACACTAATTTCCCACATCCCTCATGGAGAGTCATGAGGGGTATTTATAGGCCCTATTACATCACATGTTTGCCATTTAAGCATAAGTATTCCCTGCGTGTACTACTTAAAACAAACCTAGTCCAATTCACTTAAGTGACGATATCTTTATAAAAAAGCCAGTCTAACAGCAGTTTTTTTTCCTCTCTATTCATCTTAGTTGTACTGTGATGAATAAAGATCTGGAGCATACTTTCTGGTGGAAAGGCAGTTACCAAGTTGGCAGAAACCTTTAGACTAGAGATTATTCGGTTACATAGCACACCTGCAGTGATCGTGTCAGAGATTCGCGTTTTACTTCACAATGTTAGGAAGAACTATAGAAGGCTTGAGGAATCAGACTCAAGTTTAGGATTTATTTTCACTCCCAGAATAATGTACAGACATAATAGACTATTCATACTTTAGAGGATATATTGAGATCATGTACTTTGAATGGACGAACATTGGGGCGAACATTTATGTCTGGTTGAGTTGCTTACAATAATTGACAGCATACTGATGATGAGGGATTCCTATGTATGAACGGAAGTGTTGAGCACATTTTGGTGAAATAAGGTCGGAAAGTTGCTTATTAAAGGTCCAGAGTTGATTTTAGTGACTAATAGAATAGTTGCTGTTGTGGAGGAGAAACTTTGGAATGTTGGACCAGGGTGGTGCATGTCTTGGGTGTCTTTGTACAGAAGTGTTAGACGTTCTGGCATATGATGGAGATTTATTTAGAGATTCGTTAGTCCTTAGGTTCATTCTTATCACTACGAATATTCTGCCCTTTTCGTTAGGCATTTGATACGTTTGATATTTTGATATGAGCTTCGTTGATCATTTGTACGTTTCCTTGATTCGTTTGGGATCTTAGATAGAAATGGTGAAAATTCCTACCGTTTAGCATTCCCTTCGTATCTATCTCATGTGCATATCATGTTTCAGTTCATGTATCTCTTTGAGATATTACAGCTATCATCTGTTACATATATGTTTCGTATTCATTAGATCTGATTCGTTATGATCTGTTTTACTGGAGAACCTGAGGCTATCCAAGTTTGTCTGGATCAAGTCATGAGAAAACTTTTTCGTTCATTTAAATCTTTTAGAAGAACCAATCTGAGTGAGTTGATCATTTTCTTTTGTTTTCGTGATTTGGTACGTTTCTGTTTGAGCTTTTTACTTCAATATCAAGGACGAAATTTTCTTTTTAGATGGGAAGAATTGTAAAACCCTAGAATCCGTTTTCCAAAATTTCTATATAATTTGAACTTTAACCTAAGTTATATGACTATTAATAAAAGATTAAAACCTTATACTAAGTGATAATTGAATTAATATGTATATTAACATAAGTTTATTAATTAACTAATTTTGTACCTTGCCTAAATAAATATTTGCTATGCAAAATAAAAACTTTCCTTGTACATGGTTCTTTGACATTTATACTATACGAATTCAACAATCAAATAAGTTATGAATCCCATAATTTCGGTTCCTTGTATCTCGCCCCATATTCAAGGCCAATCAATACAATTGAATACATTTATTACTTGCCTAAATTGATTAGCATGCTCTCCCTTATACATTTTACTATAACACATTTTTCTCCCCTCTCTCTCTTCATACGAAACAACCAACATAAACACACAGGTCCTGCTTGTTTTTCTCTCTAAAGATCAAGTGTTTTGAAGGGTTTTGTTGTTGGTGTTAATTCGTGGTGTGCATGGATTGCTGATGTAGTATTGATTTGTAGGTTAGGGTTCTTAATTCATGGTCTTATTCTTGTTCTTTCTTGGTTCGTAACATCAGCAGGTAATATAATTATCATCCTCTTGTTTTCTTGTCCTATTCGACACACAAACATATGAACACGATCTGAGTATAATAACAACACATCAAACCCTAATAGCATTTATACTAAACCTAATCCGAAATGCATACATTTGTCTCATACACTATAGGGATGGTGAGAAGAGATATATTTTACATCCCAGGGGGGCTATAATTGGAGATACCATTGTTTCTGGTACAGAAGTTCTTATAAAAATGGGAAATGCCCTACCTTTGAGTGCGGTTTGAACTATTGATTTACGTAATTGGAAGTAACCAATTAGGTTTACGACGAAACCTAGATAAGAATCACATGAAATCATAACTAACCTGCCTAAAACTTGGTATGTTTCTGATCTAGTATTCGATCCATGTTTCTGTTTTCTACTCAACCTTAAATTAATTAATATGAGGTGTATGAAATTAATGGGATGGATTAGGGCTCGTTTTTGTGATTTTATGTGAAGTTGTTTGGCGTTAAATTGATGTATATGCATGTGGTGTGAGTGTGTCGAGAAGAAGGGCTGCTTAAGCGTGTAAAATATGGACTAATAAACCTATGAAACTTGCGTTATAATTAGATTTAAAAAGGAACTAGACGTATGGCTTGATTGGTCTCGGTATAACTTTTAGTGTCTCGTTAAGGTTTATGTCGTGTATGTGTGCTTGCATGTGTCATCTAAGTGGTCATATTATATCTTTTAAAAAGTGTTAGATCTGAATTAGATATGCTAAGATGTCATGGTATTGGTTTGGTTAAACTTAAGTCGTTTGCTGTCTCGCTTTCTATGTTGTGCAGATTTGAGTCAATATTGAACGAGGTCTAAACTGATGATGCCAACGTGTTTTTAAGTAATTTTTGAGTCTAAACACTAGTACTACTTGTCTACTTTCTGGAAATATAAGATTTATAGTAATTAGAGGTCGGTAAGTAAGCTTTTTGTTTTTTGGAACATAAGTTATCAAAACTATGAATCTGAGTCTAAAAATCAGTTTGTGTTTTTTATATTTAATTTTCAAACCATAAGGATTTAAGAGCTCTCCTTTTACATAGGTGATATATAAGTTGTGTGGGACTTCCTGTAATTTTTGTGGATTTTTCTGAAGTGTCTTAATGGGTTAATTAAAGACAAACTTTCTGTATGTATGTGCAGTTAACTTTCTGGGTAGGTCTGGAAAGATGATTTTTGAAACAGTACTTGTACTTGATAATAAAATCTATAAAATTTTTTGGAGATACTAAACTTATATGGGAATCACATATAATTATTTCAGAATTTTTGGAGCTTAATTGGCAGGCATGAAAAATCGTAAGAAACTGGTCCATAATTACAATATAAACTCTAGTTTGGTAATTACAAGCCCTAAACCTAATTTAATACTCATAAGCCCTAATTTGGTATTGATTGATGTAAAATGGATTTAAAACTCTAAGTTTAACTATTTGCCATAGCTATAACCCTAAACTTCTTATTCGGCTGAACCTAATTTGATATCACATTTAACTTAAGTAAACCCTAAATATGAGGATGTAATTAATAACAAGCATTAAAAATCCGTTATGACATTAAATGTACGTATAAGTAATATGTAATTATAATTCATGTAGATCCGGTGAATTCGGAGTAATCCTCTTTCTTGTGTTCTTTTGCCCTTTTTCTTGCATTTCATAAGGTACAGATATTTTGCCCTTTTTAGTAAGGGTTTCTCATGACTCATTGATTTTCTGATATTTGTTATTTGTTATGCTTTGATCTATATTTGTTAAGTTATTCATTTGATTATCCGTTTCATGCTATATTCATTTCATATAGCTATCATCTTAGTTGGAAAAATTATAATTGTCCCTTATCATTATATTGTATATTCCTTGCCTATTATGTTGCCCATATTTGTAACCAGTCATGGGGGTCCATGGTCATGCCATTGATGCACCAATGGTATTGACGCTATCTGTGGAGGTAGGTTTTTTTCCACAGTGTTCCCATTTGATTATATTGTTATATATAGCGCACTTGGCCCGTGCATATTGTATGTATATTTAGTCTAGAACTGGCATATGTATATCTGTTTTGAATGGAGCATATGGATGCATCCTAGGTACTTAGTTCAGTTATGATATATTGGTGAATGGACTTGAGTGTGTACAATACACCCCATTTCACATTAGGTACTTCGAAGTCTACAGTTCCTATGTACAATTTCCAAAATGTTTGTTGGGCATTTTCCTTGTTTATGATTGATATCCATTTTATATTCATTTGACTATGCTTTGTTTCCTTTTCATATGTTCCATATTCTATTTGACATCTTGTTCAGCAGGTTACCTTTCATTGTTTATATCTGTTCACTGAGCGTTAGCTCAGCAGCATTTTTCTTTCTCTGCGGCAGGTTATAAGCGGGATGCTGGGCATGAGTGTTGAGAGTAGGAGCTAGAAGACCTACCCTTGATATAGTTTCCATTGTTGGATTTATGATTTTAGACATTATGCTTTGGATATGTATTTCCATTTTAGAATATTGTTTGGATTATGTTTTGAAAGTCTTTGTAATTCTTGACTTAGTATTTTAATAATAAGTCTTCCACTTGCGTTTATATGTTCTGATTGACACCATAATGTTACACTTAGACCCTTCTCGGGTTGGGGTGTTACAATAATCGTCACTGAAACATATGTTAGGAGATCTCTTCGCCTAGCAGATGAGGAAAGTGTTGAGTGTCTTTCCAATTCTACTATTTTTGAAAACCTTGCCTTGATGGGGTAAGAGAAGCAATCTGAAAAACTGACTTTTTACAAAGCTCTCTTCTCCCATCAATGGAAATTCTTAATTCATACTATCTTACAGTGTCTAAGTCCAAAGACAACTGGATGGATAGAGTTTAGCAGCAATATGGCCTCTACCATAATCTACTTAGCTACAAATCAAAAATTTAATTTTTCCAAACTAATTTTTGATAGTATGGTTAAGAACTTGGATACTTTACAAAACAAATTTTATATATATCCAAGGTTTTTACAACTGTTTATGGACAAACAGTTTACTGAAAAGAAAAACTCATAAATGAACATATCTTGCACCCTCTCATACTAAAAAGATTTTTGCAAATATGAGAAGGGTGGGAAAATACTTTTTAGGTAATGTAACACCATTGTTTCAGACAGTGTTGGTACAAAACAAAAATCAAATGGGTGAAGGTTTAGAAATCCCCACTGAAACCCAACACACAGCCACAATTTTGCCATCATCTACCTCTCAACCTCAAAAGACCTACAAATCTTGGAAAAGCAGAAAGAACATTGAGCTACCTCAGGCTAGTGCTTCTACTCATATTGTAGCAGATGAGGCTGCCCATAAGGAGAGGGGAGACAGTTTGGAACGGGCTGCTACAACTGCTACTAGCTTAGTTGCAGAGCAGGACAGTAGTAACATCAATAAGACCCGATCCAAGGCAACTTCTAATGAATCTAGTTCCCATGGAGCTGATTCAGGTGAAGGTCGCAGGCGCCAAGAGACCATGGGGGCACAGATGCTCAAACTAGGTTTGAGACTGTGTCTAACATACCCAATGATTCACCTCTCGGGATAGGTAACACAATCCGAAGTGATGAGGGTAGAATTCAACTTAAGGAATTGATGGATCTTTGTACAAATTTGCAAAAGGAGGTTTCTGACTTGTAGAAGATCACCTCTTCTCAACAAACTGAAATTACTAGGTTGAAGAAGAGGGTGAAGAAGCTTGAAAGGAAAAAGAAGTCAAGGACCTCTGGGCTTAAGAGACTGTTTAAGGTTGGTGCTGCTGCCAGGGTAGAGTCCTCAGATGAAAATGATCAACGTTTGGGGGAGGATGCCTCCGAACAGGGCAGGAATACTAGTATGGATGTAGGGGAGGATAATGATGATGTGGTGATGAATGAGGGTGTTGAATTTGTTGTTGAAGATATTAATACTGCTGAAGCTGTTGTGGAAGAACAAGTTGAGTTGGTTAAAACAGCTGAGGTGACTGTTGATGCTATTAAGGTTAGTACTGCTAGTGGTGAAAATGTTAGTGCTGTTCGGCTTAAAGATACTACTGCTAGTGCTACAATTACTGAAGGTGACCTCACTTTGGCTCAAGCTCTGACTGGTTTGAAGAGTGCAAAGCCACCAACTAAAGGGGTATTTATTAGAGAACCAGCCTCTACAACAACAACAACAACTGTTCTATCACATCCATAGGGCAAAGGGAAAGGAATTTTGATAGAAGAACCTGTGGAAAAACCTCTGTCAAGGAAAGAACAACTTTTGGCTGATGAAGAAGCTTCTAAAAAGCTACAAGAAGAGTATGATGAAGAAGACAGAGTGTTGAAAGAGAAAGCAAGAGTTGCAGCTGAGAAAATTGCACTAATGGACCAATGAGATGATATAGAGGCCAAGTGTGATGCTGATTTTCTTTTGGCTCAGAAACTGCAACAAGAAGAGCATGAACAATTATCTGAGGAAGAGAAAGCTAAGCTGCTTATGGAGTTCATGGATTAAAGGAAAAAGTTCTTTGCTAAGAAGAGGGCAAAAGCTAAAAGGAATAAACCACCAACCAAAGCTCGGAAAAGGAGTGTAATGTGTAGCTATCTAAAGAACATGGATCAATGAAAGCCTGATCAATTGAAGAATAGAAGCTTTGAAAAGATTCGAGAAGTATTTGATAAGGTTTTCAAGAAAGTAAACACATTTGTGCCTATGGAAACAAAGGTGGTGGGAGGAAGTTCCAACAGAGCAGGTACAGAGTTAGAGAAAGAGGGCAGTAAGAAGCAGAAGATAGAGGAAGACAAAGGTACAGCTGAGCTAAAATAATATATGGTAGTCAAATCAGATGATGAAGAGATACCTATAGATGTCTAACCTTTGGCTACAAAGCCCCCTAGCATTGTTGATTCGAGAATTCACAAAGAGGGCAAGAAAGCATATTGAGAGATAGTGAGAGCTGATGGAAAGTCTGAGAAGTTTATCACTTTTGGTCATATGTTGAAAAGCTTTGATAGAGAGGATTTAGAGACTCTGTGGAAGTTGGTGAAGGAGAAGTATGGATCAACAAGACCAACTGATATTCATGACAGAGTTCTATGGGGAGATTTGAAAGTTATGTTTGAACAACATTGTGAAGATGAAGTCTGGAGAGCTCAGTTTGGAAATGAAGTATTATTTTGGAAGCTGTATGACTTTTGTGGAGTTCATACTGTGGCAATGAAAGGACTTCAGTTTTACATGTTGGTTGAAAAAAATAACCCTTATCACTCTCTACACTGACAATGATGCTGAATGAGAAGCTTACAGTTGAATTTGACAATCAGATGTCATTGGATCTTATTTGGTTCATTGTACAACTAAAGAACCAAAAATTAAGTGTTTGGAAGCATCCTCCTGGTGAATATGAAGCTGTCATTGAAGAAACTTGATGATTTTATGAGAAAATATCAAGTTTAGGCGAGGATTGTTGGGATTGAAAGCTTCTTCATGATAGTGCTGCTCATTATCAAGATACTGCTGCTCTAAGGTTTTAAGATTGCTCATGAAAATATGCTAAGTATGTTTCTGCTGCTGGTGTAATATTAAGACTGCTTGTGCAAAGTTAGTACTGCTGAAGAATTACAAGGAATATACGCTAAGTGTGTTAGTACTGCTTGTGCAAAGTTAGTGATGCTCTTACAAAGATAATGTTGCTGATGAGTTAATGCTGCTGCTTCATAGTTAAGATTGGTAGACTATTTAGTCGGTTATGTTAATGCTGTTAATGAGATATACATGTAAAATTGTTTAGATAAATATAGAAAAGATTTAGAACTATTTATCTTAAAGAACAAGTTATTGTAAGCCGACTAGGACTCCTTAGTCTATAAAAGGAGGTCTTAGAGCAATGAGTTAAATAAACCAATACAGAGATTATAGAGTCGATTAGCTTTAAGGTTGTAAACCCTAATACTGTTGAGTATTCGTATTATCAATAATATTGAAGTTTTGTTTGTTTGTTAAATATTGTGTTCTTGTGTTACTGTTACATTAAAGAGTTGTTCTTAAGATTAAAGTTTAGATTCCGCATAAACTTTAATACATTCCAAGACAGTTTCTATTCTAGTTGTGTTAGATTTATCTAGCATAGCTAAACCTTTACAAGTTAAAGGAATTCGATCAAGTGTTTAAATGGGATCAACACAAATAGAAACTTAATATTTCACACAAAGTTATATGATTGATGTGAAGATACTAGCTTCGACTTAAGTGAAAAGAACAATCTTCTGTAACAATAAATTAAATGGCATAGTCACTTCTTATTGTGATTTGTCGCATGCAAGTCGTAGGCCTAGTATTGTAACTCCCATGTACCTGCATCAAATTTCCGTCGTTATTTACATGTTGGCTAGAAAACTTCAAAAATATAACAAAAGTGATCAAAATGATTTCGACTTTTAAACTAAAATACCTTCCAAGCATCAAAACGCTAGCTTGAGGATTGGTTCCAGGAGAGTTAAGTATAGTTGATCCATCAATGACTCGAAGACCATCAACACCAACAACCTTGTATTCAGGATCAACTACTTTACCAATATGACATCCACCATGATAATGCCACATAGTCCTTACAGTGTCCTTGCAATATTGTTCCAAGGATGAAGAGGTGTTACTACGTACAAGATCGTTTCCTTGTAGTCTCATATTTATATCAAGTATCTCTTGAACCGTCATATTAGCAAACTTGTAATTCGAGAATGCTTTTGATTCAATAGCCTTAAGAATGGTTGCAACCCCTTTAACACATTTTCTCAAATCTTCGGGTTCCTTGAAGTAATTGAAAGTTACAGATGGGGTGTCAGCTGGATTACGGTTGTCAATCTTAAGCTCACCCATGGATAAAGGGCCATTAATTTTCTCGAATATAAAGCCTCCCATCTACAAAATTCAAAACATAGTAACTAATCAAATTTTATTGAGTCATGTTGTTATCATTTCTCGTTAGTCACGCAAATAAATAAATCCAGCATGTTCCGTATTCAACTAATAAGTTTAATACTTTGATCTACTTACCTGAGGGGAAAATCCTTGATAGTTTGGAGACGGGGTAAAGATAAAGCTAAATCCACCAGCTGCCTCAATGTAGCTACCAAACCGTGTGATACCAACAATTTGGACTCCGGATGGATTGACTGCAATGGGAGAAGGAATAAAGACCGCATTCAGCGGGTTATCAGCCATACCTTGACCAATGAAAGGTTGCTCAAGTACAACTTTGATCTTAAGAGCATCAAGTTGCTTTCTTGGACCTATGCCACTCATCATCAAAAGTTGTGGCTTCCAAGTGCACCTGCAGAGAGTATGATTTCATCCTTTTTCCCACCTTTTAGATATGCTCGATGCTTATTCCCTAATGAATCTTCAAACACCACTCCATAAGCCAATGGCCTTGACTTTCCTGTATGTGCAAAAATCACAGTTAGCCAATCTAAAAGTGAAAAATGTTCCAGTACGTATATACTATATGTAATGAAAGTTGCTACTTACCTATGGTCTTAAATAAAATTTTGTGGACAGTTCCATGTAAAAGAACAGATAACCCTTTGGGGTTGGCATACTGTAGCAAATCTGCGGCAGTGTGACGTGTCCCATTTTGATCAAAAATTGTACCAGATACTTTAGTCCCAATTATATGATCATAAGTAAAGCCGTTATCCGGTGTTACACCAGCTTCAAGTAGTGCAGCTCGTACCGCAGACGGCCACTCTTGCACGACAGGTTCAAAAACCATTACTCTTTCTGTCCACTTGTAAGACTCTTGAACCAAATTCTCATCCATTAATCTAGCTTCCTTATTGAACTGAGCTTCACCACGAGAATAGAATCCTGCATTAATAGAAGTACCTCCACCCAAGACTCGTGCACGTGTGTTTATAACACCTTCTGAAGTAAATATTTGAGACGGTGAATTAGGTGATGTATCCGCAAAGTTGTTACCGAAATTTAATAGATTGGTGATGTTAGCATTCCCATAAGGTGATCCACCACGTTCAAGTAGTAGAACCGAGTACTTAGCCGATAAAGTGGTGGCTAGTGGGATTCCAGCAGCGCCTCCCCCGACGACTATGTAATCAAAGAATGATACCTTGGGAGCTTTCGTTGCTTCATGCATGAATGTATAGTTTGGAGCTGCAGTTAAAGACACACAAAATCGTAGAGTTTAGCTTATTGATACTAATTACATTACATGCATGCAAAAAAAAGATATGCTAATCAAGTACATACGTTTTTCAGCGAGACATAACCCATGGGTAAAAAGAATGTATAAGAAAAGTTATACAACAATTCTTCCGGACACACAAGCCATTCGAACAGTGAATATATTGATATGTCGTGATTTTTGTAGTTATCGAAGAACTCAAGACTGTATAGCTCAGTTGGCTAGACAATATAAAGTGCACGTTTTGTGTTTACTTGATGAGTTATTCCAAAACGGGCATGCAATATATATAGCATTGGAAGCAAGAAACAGTCTATGATGGTGATTAATAAAACAAAATAAATTAAACATTCCGTTTGAAAATGGTCAAGTGTTTGCGTAGTAATTCAACATATATCATGACAACCAAATTTTTTGACACTTTCAATTCTTATTGACTGACTTTATTCCTTTATACTATATTATTTGATAAATAACAAAAACAATGGATCGTTTACCATATATGTACATTCCCCAATATATAATTTTGTACTCACAGCGCACCCTACATGCTGAGCACCTTTCTTTTGTTCTTGACGGAGTATTTCTTTTTGGGATTTAAGATAGTAGATTATCTTCAAAGAGTATATGATTAGGTTGTGTAGTATTGTATTAGCTTTTACTTTTCTTTAGGGTAAATTGCAAATTACGTCCCTTGTCTTCAAAGAGTATGATTAGGTTGTGTACTGTATTGTATTACTACTTTTTCTTTAACTATATGTTGTAGTCTAAGATTCAAAATGATCGAATTTGGTTATGTAATATAAATAGAACATCGCATATATATTATATATATATATATATATATATATATATATATATATATATATATATATATATATCATGTATGGTGACTGGTGTTATTGCAATCATTGGCAGAGTGATCATCAGTATACTTTTCATACCAACACATTAATTAACGGATTAACTGCATACTTGAAGTTAATTAATGCTATGATGCTCGAAATGTAATTAGATTTGTAGGTGATATATGGGCGGACATACTTGAGGCAAACGATATACACGTCGCATATCCTTTGAACGTTGCCGGCATGCTGGTAATGTAATTAACATGTTTGTTTTTTCTAATACTTAGGTGATAAAAATGTTTGTAAACACGTTTATTATATTCTTATATTAAACTAGAATACTTTCATGTTAATATGACTAAAATACATGAACTCATGTTGTACAATGTTATAGAAGTAAATAAATAAATAAAAATAATAAAAAAAACATAATAAATAAAAATAGTGGCCCATCGGTTTTATTAAAATTGTACCCCTTGTTTGTCAATCATCTTTTCAAATTGGTGAATTCTGGCATCACCAGTGTTTATATTTACAAATGAGTGAGTTTCAATCCGGTTAATGATGTGCAAGTGAAGAAATCACATGCAATGGTAGTTGACTTCAACATTAGTTAGACTTTAGTTACAAGATATTGCATTAGTACAAACAAGAGCTCCGCCGAGGACATTTTTTGCATGCTACCGACGTCATTACGTCGGCACGGTTAAGATTCGAAGTCATGTCGTCGGCACAATCTTGTCGAGAGAGACGCGTCGGCACTGACTATACCGACAAACGACGCCGACGACATTGTGGGACCCACACGATTTTTTGGTCAAACGTTTTGTTGTTTTGACAATATTATACCGACATATTGTCGTCGGTATAATACTAAATAATTAACGTTTTAATTAGCTAAACTAATTATAGTCAACGAAAGTCAAATAAGTGTGTAAATGGTACCGACGACACTATGTCGGTACCATTTTCAATAGTCAACGAAAGTCAAATATATGTGTAAATGGTACCGACGACAATATGTCGGTACCATTTTCAATAGTCAACGAAAGTCAAATATATGTGTAAATGGTACGGACGACAATATGTCGGTACCATTTATAATAGTCAACGAAAGTCAAATAAGTGTGTAAATGTTACCGACCACAATATGTCGGTACCATTTATAATAGACAATAAGTTCAGTATGGTACCGACGACATGATGTCGGTATCATATGTCCATAAATACGTTACCGACGACATGTCCACGGTGTGGAAATTCTATTGCAGCTGCACAGCAGCCTGCGCAGCTGCAATGGCCAGATTTTTGCCGCAATAATTTGCAGCAAAAGTCTACACAAACCTGGTTTCTAACATGCTTTCTATAACCACTATATACAAGACATTCCAATACAAACAACGGCTAAAACGGATAAAACGGCTAAACGGCTAAAACGGTTATAAATAACCACGAAACACTTAATAAACTTTACAAAATGGCCATAAATCTTTATAACATCCTCAAAATACATCAAAAAGGCGTGTTATAATCGCTAAACCTAGCTACTATATCTACAAATGTTGCAATTGGGTCGTCAAAATATAGTTCCAAAGACAAAACAACACAAAATAATACCAACTCAAAATACATCAAAAAGGGGTGTTATAATCGCTAAACCTAGCTACTATATCTACAAATGTTGCAATTGGGTCGTCAAAATATAGTTCCAAAGACAAAATAATACCTCTAGAGCCCCTCGTCGGCATCCTGATCATCATCATCACTCCCGCTGCTAGAGCCACTCTCGCTTCTAGAGCCACTCTCGCCGACGAGGCTACTCGCGGGAGCGCTTGCGCCGCTCCCTCCCGCGCCACTCCTACTGCTCTCTCCAGCGGCACCTCGAGAACCAGCCTGGCTAATAAACGCCTCCCAGTCTGGGTTGGTCGACATAAAACGCGTCAACAACTCGAGCTTCTTCTCAGTTTTTGCCGCTTTCTTCTTAGCTTTTTTTCTCTCCTTCTGAGCTTCAGCCACTATCTTTTTAGCTTCATCAAGCTTCTCCTGGGCTTCAGCAAGCTTCCCGTCCACATCGGCCGTACCTATAAACGAAATAATCAAAATTTAAAAATGGTCATTTCAATACATAAGATGAGTCATTTAATATTATCCAACTGTACATACCTGGTGGAGCTGGAGGCGGCATGTCTACCCGTGGCCTCTTCAAGAAGGGTACCAACTTGCCGACGCCGGGTATATGACCACGCTGCTTGCCCCCGGTTACCCGGGCAAGTATCTCCTGCTCTGTGAGGCACGGCTCGTCTGCCAGCATATCGGATCTAGGCTGCCTTAGCCTGACCATCTCATCCTATGTAGTTGAAAAAAAATGAGAAAATTAATATGTTAGTTGGGTTAATTACTAGATTATGTTTCAATAAATCACTAAGTGCGTGTTTGGAAAATAAATAAATAAATAAATAAATAAATAACGATACTTACAAACCGAGCACGAGCCTCATCCTGCAACCAAACACCATTCTTGAAGTGGGTGTCAAGATAGGTATCGAACAGGGACGGATACTGGTGGTCCTCGCTGTTCTCGAACTGTATAAATATATACACATGCATATAGGATGAAACAAATTAAAATGACAAATCAAACACCATATATATTTTATTTAGTATAAATACTTTTAATTAATATATTATTAAAATTAAATAATCTTATAAAAATAAAATGTGTCTTACATATTCGTGTCGAGATGCGGCAAATGATTTTGAACCGTGGCGGCTGAGAATCTTGTTCTTCTTTCTATTCTCTTTGTTCACAGCCGATCGTTTCTGGGCCTTCTCTGACATGTACAAATCGACATACTTCTCCCACTCACCCTGCTCCAAGTTCGGAGGAGGATTTCTTCTAATCTCTTCCTCTTTCTCAGCCCCACCCTTTTTGGTAAAGTAAGCGCGTTTCATATCGTATTTGTTGTCAGAATATCGTGTAGCGAAATACGTGGTTAGCGCCGACCGAATGGCCTCCCAGTCCGGTCTGCGCCTGTAGCGTTCCAAATCGAACATACGTTGCAAACAAATATAGTTAAAATTAATATAAAGATATAAATAAATAAACAAATTTTAATAAATGTACACATTCAAATAATTAAATATAGAGATATAAATAAATAAACAAATTTAAATAAATATGCACATTTAAATAAATAAACACGATAACATAACAATATAAAAGGAAAATGAAATAACTGACCCCGAGCTGTGGAAGGAAGTTAGCTGTCTTCTCCGGTTCTATATCGTACCAGGAGTCATAGTGTAGCGGCAGCTGTCGAATGAGCTCGCCGACGTAATTGCTAAACCATGCTCGGTGCGAGCCCACATGACAGTAAGTCCCCTGATCACCAATCTCAAACTCAATCGACTGTGGGCCGCTATTTTTCACGGCGTTCTTGAGCTTCACATTCTTATTTTCTTCGCGTACTCGCTGCCTACCGCCATTCTGACCTCCCCTACCCCTGCCTCCCCCCTGGCCCTACCTCCTCGGCGGGGTCGCCCTGATCCTGCAATTGGAGTGAGTGAAAACGTCATAAAGTAACTTATATATATATATATATATATATATATATATATATATATACACACACACACACACAAAAATATAGATATATGTATATATATACATATATATGTATATATATACACATATATCTATATATATATACATAATATGTGTATATATATACATATATATGTAATCTAGAAATTCTTACCACCACCACGGCACCCGCTCTCAATCTGACGTGTAGGGGAAGGTGGTGGGTCACCGGCACCGTCACCACCATGACTGCGCGCAACTGCTGCTGCCATCTGTAAAAGTACAAGTTGAATAACATATAAAAATTCGGGAACAAATTAACATAAGCATGCACACATTCAAATACATACACATTCAAAAGAAATATACACTTTTAAACAATCCATAACAATTTCATTAAAATAAGTGTCGTTTTACAAGTTACATTTTAAGATCAATCTGCACAATCACAATCACTATCATAAACAACATTAGTCGCAACTTCAACTTCATCATCAGAATTGTTTGCGACTTCATTATCAGAATCTGCTAAATCATAAGGATCGTCGTCTTCATCATCAATAAAATCATCGTCGTCATCAACAGGAATGATTGGTGGTGGTGCCTCAACTAATGTTGATTCACCATCGATATTTAAGGTTTCAAGTTCCAAATCATTCAAATTAGCAGACATTTGGAGATCAGATGAGTTGTTGCCATGTATCACATCATCATCGTCTTCTACCACAATGACATCCCAAATTGTGTTGTGATTTACTTCTTGGACGACCTTCCAATGGAGTGGTCGTCTGGCAGGATCTTCAAGGTAGAAGACTTGTTTTGCTTGTGTTGCGAGAATGTAAGGTTGATCTTCGAACGCATAGCTACATGCCCAAATTTGTGTCATGTTGTTTCTAGTGGTAAAACGTTGGACTCTACGGTTTTTGTTGCTTAAGTCGAACCACTTAACTCGAAACAACACAACTTTGAACTGGGAATATGCGAACTCCAGAATTTCTTCTAGCTGACCATAATACATTTCTCCCTCCTTCTCACCAGGTGAACAAATTCCGCTGTTCTGAATTGTACGTTTTATATCGCGGCTGTGTACGACAAACCTCACACCGTTGACTACGCAAGAGTTGACTGAGATTGGGGTCGGTGATGGTCCACAAGCCAAAGCGAATAAGTCGAGAGTACAGCTTGGGTCATCGGCTATGTAAAGTTTACGGATCTATGAAAAAAGATAAGAATAGATGGAGATGAGTAATAGTCGTTATTTATACATGGAAATACATACAATAAGTTTACCTTCGTCTCAAACCAGCTCGGAAATGCTTGTTGCATGTCGATATCAGGAAATTCCCTGAAAATGTTCATGATATTAGAATAAATCGAAAAGATAACTTGGGAAACAGAAATTTCAAAATATAATACCTCTCGAACTCGTCCATGTACTTGTCGATCTCAGGACTGTTGTGAAGTACATACCATATCACTCTCTTCATTTCTTGGAGACCTAACTTAATCAATGTCTCTTTACCAGAATTGGTACATAGTGATCGGAACACCTGGAAATCACTTGTTGGGCGAGGACGGTCCTGAGATGCAGCGGGATGATTAAATTTTGTCCCAACACCACGAAAATAATGAGAACAGAAAGTTAATGCTTCATCTGCAACATAACCCTCCGCTATTGAACCCTCCGGCTTAGCTTTATTTCGGACATAGTTTTTAAGCTTCTTCATGTATCTTTCAAATGGATACATCCACCGGAATGAAACAGGCCCGCCTTCAATAGCCTCTTCAGGTTAATGCATAACCAAGTGAATCATAATGTCAAAAAAAGCAGGAGGATATATTTGCTCGAGACTGCACAAAATATTGATCAACTGGTCTTTAGCTTTCACCATGTCTTTTACCATCAAAGTTCGGGTGCAAATTTGCTTAAAGAAGAAACAAAGCTCGATCAATGGTGTATAAGTCTGTGCGTCCAAGTATTGCTGAAGTCCATAAGGAAGTAACCGTTGCATCATTATATGACAGTCATGAGACTTCATGCCCGTTATACTGTTATCATCTTTGGTCACTTTTGACTTGAACTTGGATCCGAACCCATCTGGTAGTTTAACTGTTTTGATGTATTGACATAAGAGTTTTCTTTTATCGTGTGTGAAGGAGTACTTTGCATGAGGCTTCGAGCACTTCCCGTTTTGTTTGTTTCCGAGCCACAACTCCTGTCGAATGCCCAGAGCTTGCAAATCTTGTCTTGCCTTCGCGGTGTCTTTAGATTTGTCATTCATTAACAAGGTGTTCAAGATACTCTCCAACACATTTTTTTCGATATGCATGACATCTAAATTGTGTCGAAGAGAAAGAAAAGACCAATATTCAAGATCGTAGAAGATAGACCGTTTAGTCCAGTTCAGCTCGACTGTATGATTACGTTTTATCTTCCCACCCCCATAATCCGGATGTTTCCCCGGCATACGTGTGGGCAATGTCGCAAGTTGAGTCAAGATATCAGCCCTGTTATCTTTTCTAGGAGGATCTCTATAATCGGTTTCACCATTGAATGTCGTACGGTCCCCCCTCCATTTATGGTTTTTTTTTAAGAATCTTCTATGACCAACATAAGCTGTTTTGCTTATCACACGCGTAGCCGGAGTGTCTACTTTGCATGTAGGGCAAGCGTAGTAACCTTGCCCTTGCCAACCAGACAAACTACTTCGAGCAGGAAAATCATTGATGGTCCATAAAAGCATCGCTCTCATGTGGAATTGAGTGCCTGTAGCAGCATCCATAGTCAAGATACCTGGTTTTTTCCATAATTCCACAAGGTCATCAATCAAGGGCTTCAAGTAAACATCGATGTCCTTCGCCGGTGATTTAGGGCCAGGAATCAACAACGTCAGCATCAAAGAAGTCTCTTTCATGCATAACCACAGAGGCAAGTTGTATGTTGTTAATATAACCGGCCACATGCTGTAAGTCTGACTAAGGTTGCCGAACGGATTGAAACCATCAGCAGCCAACCCTAATCGAACGTTTCTTGGTTCTATAGCAAAATCCGAATATTTATTGTCAAACTTCTGCCATGCTTTACCATCAACCGGGTGTTGCATCTTACCGTCCGTAGACTTTCCAGTAGCATGCCAAGTCATATGTTTTGCAGTGTGAATAGACTTGTACAAATGTTGTAGTCTAGGAATGATAGGAAAGTAACGCAACACCTTGTTAGGAACTTTCTTCCCCGTTGTTTTATTGTCTTTCCATCTACTCGTTTTGCAGACCGGACAATACTCCAAATCTTCGCCATCATTCCCCCGATATAGAAAGCAATCATTTTCACAAGCATGTATCGACTCGTACCCTAACCCGACCTTTTTAAATGTCTTCTTTATATGATAGTATGACGGTGGGAGATTGTAACCTAACCTGGGCGGAAATACCTCCTGGAGAAATTTTAGCGTTTTGTTAAATGAAGTATCACTCCATTTACCGCTGACCTTGAGATGTGTAAACTTTGCCATAAAATCCAATGTTGTCATAAAGTCACAACCCGGGTACAGAGGCTGGTTGGAACTTGCAAGTAACTCTTCATACTCGTTACGCAGAGGAGGTGTCGCTGCTTGAGTAGGCTCGTTACTTGTCTCGCCAATATTTCCATGAGTCGGCTCATTATTCGAAGGAATATCAAGAATATCATTTTGATCATTATTCGGAGGAATATCAAGAATATCATTAAGGCACGCACCCATGTCACTCATCTCACGTTGTGTTGTGTTATCAAGAATATCATATTGATCATTATTCGGAGGATCCGGTTCACCGTGATCCTTCCATTGTGTATAAGTTGGGTCTCACCCATTTTGGCCTATGTGGCATTTAAGACCTTCGAGAGATACCCATGGAACATTACGACAACGACGACACGGACATTTTATGTTTCCGAAACTATTCAATAACGGTTTGCAATGATCGAGGAAGGCGGCAAGACCATCAAGAAATTCTTTTGAACCACGATGCTCTATACGGGTCCAACTCTTATCAATTATCATAACTGCATTTTTATGATGCAATCAGTTATTATATGCACTTAATTAATGATTACAAGTTGTTTTGTTCACCTAGCGCAACTATGGAAGGCAATCCTAACCCACTCTTTGAATGATTCGTCTCATATATGAATGCGTATAACTGATTTACTATTTGAGAAAATTTCGGCAGCATTTCTCCTCAACTCCCCAAATATGTGCATTAAGGACATATTCGTAGGAGTAAAGGAGAAACACTGTCGAAATAATCTCAAATAGTAAATCAGTTATACGCATCCATATCCTAAATGAGACAAAACATTCAAAAAGCAGTCCCAAACAGGGGACTTTCCGAAATTAATTTCTAATAAATTAATTCCAGACGGGTTTTCTATAGGATGATTAACTTCGGACGGGGACTTTCCGAAATTAATCACTAAAATCCTAAAACATTCACAAAAGTCTAACAATAATACACAAATCGACTATGTTTTCGGCTTATGTTTCATAAGCTTATGTTTCACAAATCGACTACATTACAAAAATCCTACACATGTAACGCTTTCTCACGTAAACACATATAATCGAGTACATTACAAAAATCCTAAACCGCACTGGAATCTACAAAAATACCCCTATATCCGTCACGCAACATTTCACAAACATACTGATATGTAAAAAATAATACGGATATGAAAAAAATAACAACATACTGTCTCGGCTGTGGTCTCGGGCTCTCGGCTGTGGTCTCGGGCTGCAGTCTCGGGCTGCGGTCGCGGGCTGCGGTCTCGGGCTCGGGCTCGGGCTATATTAAAAGAGAGCACATTAATATATAAAAAGTTTTAAAAAAACTGTTGTCGGCGACATGTCGTCGGGATACAAAAAGTTTAAAAAATATAAAAAAAGGGACCACATTACCTCTGTCTCAGCTCTCGACTCTCACTCTCGGCTGTCTTGGTGGAGGTGTGGTGGTGTCGGAGGTGGAGCTGTGGTGGTCTCGGCTATATAAAAAAAATAAAGAAAAGAAAACAAAATTAATACAAAATTAACACTTAAATTAACACTAACATTAAACAAAATTAACAAAAAACAAAATCAACAAAAATCAAAATTACCGTGGAGCTGTGATTTTTGTAGAAGAAGAAGAAGTGGGGAAGAAGAAGAATTAAAAAAATGAAGAGGAGGTGGAGGAGGAGGTGGAGGAGGAGGAGGAGGAGGAGGTGGAGGAGGTGCACAGTGGAGCTGTGATGGAGCTGTGGTGGTGTCGGAGGTGGAGTTGTGGTGTCGGAGGTTGAGCTGTGGTGTCGGAGGTAGTGGTGGAGTACAGGTAGTGGTGTCGGAGGTAGTGGTGGAGCTGTGGTGTCGATCGCCGGTTATCGTCAATAATTGAGGAGGATAATACTTTTAGCGTTTTTTTTTTCTAAATGTTGACCAGATGGGGTTTTGTACATCTTTTACTGGTCCCGACGTCATGTCGTCGGGATGGTAACCAAATCTTTAATGGTACCGACGTCATGTCGTCGGTATGGTAAAGGTAATTTGTCGTTTTCCATTTGGCGGGACGAATTAAATTTTCGTGAAAATTTCGGCGGTAACAATACCGACGACATGTCCACGATACCATTACTTTTATATAATTAAAAAAATTTATTTATTATAAATACTTTTATAAAATTAAAAAAAAATATATTTAAAAAATAGTTTTATAAAATTAAAAAATAAGTAGTTAAATTTTTTATTTATTATAAATACTTTTATAAAATTGAAAAAAATATTTAAAAAATAGTTTTATAAAATTAAAAAATAAGTAGTTTTATTAAATTAAAAAATAAGTAGTTAAAGTTGTACACGAGATGTTAAACGAATGATCCGAGATGATATTGTTGTACACGAGATGTTTAACGAATCAGCCGAGATGGAAAGGTTGTACACGAGATGTTAAACGAATGATCCGAGATGATATTGTTGTACACGAGATGTTAAACGAATCAGCCGAGATGGTAAGGTTGTACACGAGATGTTAAACGAATGATCCGAGATGATATTGTTGTACACGAGATGTTAAACGAATGAGCCGAGATGGTAAGGTTGTACACGAGATGTTAAACGAATGAGCCGAGATGGTAAGGTTCTACACGAGATGTTAAACGAATGATCCGAGGTGATATTGTTGTACACGAGATGTTAAACGAATGAGCTGAGATGGTAAGGTTCTACACGAAATGTTAAACGAATGATCCGAGATGATATTGTTGTACACGAGATGTTAAACGAATGAGCCGAGATGGTAAGGTTCTACACGAGACGTTAAACGAATGAGCCGAGATGGTAAGGTTCTACACGAGATGTGAAACGAATGATCCGAGATGGTATTGTTGTACACGAGATGTTAAACGAATGATCCGAGATGGTAAGGTTGTACACGAGATGTTAAACGAATGAGCCGAGATGGTAAGGTTCTACACAAGATGTGAAACGAATGATCCGAGATGGTATTGTTGTACACGAGATGTTGAACGAATGATCCGAGAAGATATTGTTGTACACGAGATGTTAAACGAATGAGCCGAGATGGTAAGGTTGTACACGAGATGTTAAACGAATGATCCGAGATGATATTGTTGTACACGAGATGTTAAACGAATGAGCCGAGATGGTAAGGTCGTACACGAGATGTTAAACGAATGATCCGAGATGATATTGTTGTACACGAGATGTTAAACGAATGAGCCGAGATGGTAAGGTTGTACACGAGATGTTAAACGAATGAGCCGAGATGCTAAGGTTCTACATGAGATGTTAAATGAATGATCCGAGATGATATTGTTGTACACGAGATGTTAAAAGAATGAGCCAAGATGGTAAGGTTCTACACGAGATGTTAAACGAATGATCCGAGATGATATTGTTGTACACGAGATGTTAAACGAATGAGCCGAGATGGTAAGGTTCTACACGAGACGTTAAACGAATGAGCCGAGATGGTAAGGTTTTACACGAGATGTGAAACGAATGATCCGAGATGGTATTGTTGTACACGAGATGTTAAACGAATGATCCGAGATATTAAGGTTGTACACGAGATGTTAAACGAATGAGCCGAGATGGTAAGGTTCTACACGAGATGTGAAATGAATGATCCGAGATGGTATTGTTGTACACGAGATGTTAAACGAATGATCCGAGATGATATTGTTGTACACGAGATGTTAAACAAATGAGCCGAGATGGTAAGTTTCTACACGAGATGTGAAACGAATGATCCGAGATGGTATTGTTGTACACGAGATGTTAACCTAATGATCCGAGATGATATTGTTGTACACGAGATGTTAAATGAATGAGCCGAGATGGTAAGGTTGTACACGAGATGTTAAACGAATGATCCGAGATGATATGTTGTACACGAGATGTTAAACGAATGAGCCAAGATGGTAAGGTTGTACACGAGCTGTTAAACAAATGATCCGAGATGATATTGTTGTACACGAGATGTTAAACGAATGAGCCGAGATGGTAAGGTTGTACACGAGATGTTAAACGAATGATCCGAGATGATATTGTTGTACACGAGATGTTAAACGAATGATCCGAGATGATATTGTTGTACACAAGATGTTAAAAGAATTAGCCGAGATGGTAAGGTTCTACACGAGATGTTTAACGAATGATCCGAGATGATATTGTTGTACACGAGATGTTAAACGAATGAGCCGAGATGGTAAGGTTCTACATGATATGTTAAACGAATGAGCCGAGATGGTAAGGTTGTACACGAGATGTTAAACGAATGATCCGAGATGATATTGTTGTACACGAGATGTTAAACGAATGATCCGAGATGATATTGTTGTACGCGAGATGTTAAATGAATGAGCCGAGATGGTAAGGTTCTACACGAGACGTTAAACGAATGAGCCGAGATGGTAAGGTTCTACACGAGATTGAAACGAATGATCCGAGATGGTATTGTTGTACACGAGATCTTAAACGAATGATCCGAGATGGTAAGGTTTTACACGAGATGTTAAACGAATGAGCCGAGATGGTAAGGTTCTACACGAGATGTTATATCACACCATCTGTCAACAAAACATTTCCCACCAAAAATCTCCCACCAAAAATTTCCCCCCAAAAATTTCCCTCCAAAAATTTCCCACCAAGATCTGCTCTTATATACTAACATCTTATCCACACAACTTCACAGCCTCTTATACTCAAAACCACTTAACCTCACAACCACAAACACACACTGTTATCATGGTGAAGATGGCGGAATTTGAAGCTTTTGCTTGTCCTTGTAAACGAGGAGACGTAATTCTGCGAGAATCGCATAAACCTTACTCCCGTGGTAAACAATACTATGCGTGTCCTTTATCAAAGGTGAACACCTACATACTTTTTTGTGTGTTATATAAATAATTTGGTTAGTTGTTAAAAATAATAGTTTTTACTCTTTAACAGGGTGGGACAAAGGAGTATGGTTGCGATTTTTTTTATGGAAGGAGGAACGACTAGCCAAAATGACCGGTTCTCTTGGAGCTTCAACGCCTCCAACTCATTCCGCAGGACCATCCATAACTCCAACTCGTTACACCGCAGGACCTTCAACATCGAGTCCTGGAAATACAGAGTGCTCAAACTGAATCACCAGATAATGGTACTCAATAAAATGCTAGAAGTGTACATGCATCCAAACAAACACACAATTGATTCAGCTGCCTTATTTCACGACCTTTATAATGACATGGTAGGTGATATGGGAAATCTTCGTATGTAGGTTGTTGTTGTTGCTGTTATTGTTGTTGTTGTTGCTGTTATTGTCGTTGTTGTTGTTTGTTGTGTTATTGTTGTTGTTTAATAAAATGTTGTTGTTGTGAAAACTGATGTCGAACGTGCTTTATATTTTTAATTCGTACGCTTTAAAATGTTCCAATGATGTTGTTGTTGTGTTATTGTTGTTGTTTAATAAGGGGCTGTTTGGTTTAATAAGGGGCCGTTTGTTGTTTAATAACGAAAAACTCGACAACCAAATGAAACAGATCAAATAAAACAGCCCGTTTATTTTTTTTTTTGCGGCTACTTCCCACTTTGCTAGAACTCGCACCATCTTTTCCCTTCCTTGCTCTCATTTCCTTGATACGTGCAAACGTAGCTTCGAGATTTGTTACTCTATTTTCCAGATTACCTAATTTGGTGTCGAGGTCCAACGCGCTTTCAGCTTCATCGTCACCTCCAACAGCAGCAGCTTGAGCTTCAGCAGCACGTTGAGCTTCAGCAGCATCTAGCTCTTCCAAATACTCTCTATAGTACGGCTTTCTCCTCAACCATTCCAGAATCTTGTCTCTCTGCCACGGTGCACAGTTCGCATAAGAACCATATTCATCAAAAATTTCCCAGCCCCAATGAAGTATAATTTCATTATACAGGAGCTCGTGTGATAAAGCCTTCGACCATTCCTGTTCCGGCGTTAAACCATCCATTGTTATGTATGTTTTTTGTGAAAATTTACGTGTTTTGTGATAATTTCATTATATGATATATATATAAGTAAAAAATTGGCGGGGCATATTGCCGTCGACATGTCGTCGGTGGAATAAAGGCGGGAAAAAACCCCGCCCAATTATTCGCTATAATTCACGCGCGAAAAAAGTCAAAATTTTGACTTAAATCCGTTCCGACGCCATGTCGTCGGTAGATAAAAACTACGGCAAAATATTTCTTAATTAATCGCTTAACCCAACGCTAATCACAATTATTTTTTTGATTATATACTGCCGACGACGTGTCGTCGACATAATTTTGGCGGGTCAAATTCTCGCCCAGGTTTTCACCAGGTTTAGAAAAGTCAAACAATTCTATTATAATACCGACGACCGGTTCCTCGGTATTATACGAACTCAAAAATTCAACGCGACCTTGGCTAGGTCAAGTGATTTTCTTGTCGTTAAGTGTATTGTGCCGACGACATTGAGTCGTCGGCACAGTATTCGTCGCCTGTTGTGTGTTTTCTTGTAGTGTTGGTCGAAGAATATTGATCAATTCAAATAAGACGTGTTTATTCTATTTTCAGATTTACTATTAAATTTCTGGTACTTTCAAACTTACATGTGATTTATTTGTCACTAACACATTCAGAGACTCACACACCTTCTCCCCCTAGATGATGTCGTGCTTGGATGTACCGGAAATTCAACGAGTTGTTGAAGAAAAGTTATGACTTTAGTGTAGTCTTCTTAAACTATGTTGTATCGTTACCATGTTTCACTTTCACATCTTATCTTTGAGTAACAAATTTATGTGTTTTATACAATGGATTTATGTAACATAGGGATTAAATCTATGTAATTTGGATATATGATATTTGCAATATGTGATTTGGTTACTTGATTTTGTGTTTTAGACTTTATTTTTAAGTTTAGAAAAATACAACAAATTATTTTAGTAAGACTAGCGGGGTACCCTCGCGATGCGGCGGCAAAAACCCTGTGATTATATTGCGGCGAGCAAATATTGTTCGGTTACACTTTTTTTTCAAACAATAACAATACAAATGAATGATAATTTAAATTAAAATAACTTTAAACAATAACAATGATATGTCACCAGGCATACCACCTAGTCAAAACCACCTAAACCAAACAAAATGGTAATGGTGACGACACACGCTGTTGGCAGTGGTGGCGGCAGATTTAGATGTTGTTAATGGCAGCAATAGGTAGCTTTTCAGAGAGTTGTGTGTTATTAGTTTTGATAGGGAGGGTGTGTGTTTTATGTTAGTTTATATATGATTTGAGGTTAGGTTAGGCGATGTTTTGAAATGGGTTGTTACAAGTTTTTGAATTGGGTTGTACTAATTTAGAGGGCTGTTACAAGTTTACGAATTTAATACACTTAATTTTCTAGATGTAACGTTTATTATGTGTATGCAACAAGCTATGGAAATTTCCGGAATAAGCAAGTGTTGAATCTTAGTTTTTTAAGCCTTTCACTATAAGCAAGTCCCAAATGTTTTATAAAGTAGTATAGATATACCAATAAGGTTAGCTCGGATTTCCTACTGAATAGTTTGTAGGAAAACTTTTTGGCCTGGAAAGCAATTGGAAAATTTGTAGGAGAGCGGTACGGAATATCTGTCAAAATTTTCCCACATTACTCATTTTTGTGATAAAACCGTCAAAAATCTGTGGCAAAAAAAGGTCGGATATCTGTGGTAAATGGTTGCCGGAAAATGTGGAAAATCAGCCGGAAACTATTCGTGAGAAATATGTCGGAAATTATGCCCACGAATTATAATATATGTGGAAAATAGTCAACGCCCCGTAGGAAAATTAATGGGAAAATAGTTATCCACAAGGTTTTTATAAACGGAACAATTCCGTGTGAAATCTGTGAAAAAATGGCCCTTATTCACGGGGTTTCTCACGGATTTTACCGTGGAAAAAACCTATTTGTGTAGTAGTGTTGGGAAATAAAATTAATGAATATTGTAAGATAGACAAATAATCCAATTAACATTACGCAAGTTCATTTGAGGATCCTTTGTTATTTAATCTCTTGTTCTGCGTATTGATTATTTATTTTGAAGTTCGAAATCAGTTTGCTGGCCCCTTCAAAACTTATTATGAGCATGAATCCACATTATATCAAAAATTCAAAATTAATTGTTGTAAGGTTTTATTTTATTTTTAAGCATTACTATGAAATAACTTTTTTTTTCACGTATCAAAACCTTTGAATACGGGCAAGCCAAAGTATGTAAGTACCATTTTAATGTATTGCGGTCAACCCTAAAATTTGGACAAAGTAATTGTGATTGATAAGGTCAAAGTAAAAGCATGACATGGATGGAGTTGACATTTTAACGATTTATATATAGTTGCCATCTCATTGCCTTTGAATTCAAGTTCTTCATGACTTGTTCGAGAGTAGACACCTTAATTTCGAAGATTTTGATAAACTTCAATATATTTTAGAAAATCATAGAAGATTACTACCATATAAACTGATGATTTAAATACTTTTTATTGCACATATATAGCATTGAAAAGTGATTTGATAAGATATATTCAGAAATAGGAAACACAATATTATCACGACGCGACCTTGACAGGTAAAAGTTTTAACTGAACCAACTACACATCGAAGGTGATGCAACCATATATAATCTACCGAGACAAAGGCTCCTTCAAATTTATTGTATTTCATGGACAATTTGATGGTATGAGACATTTATAGCATATTATATGGGGTTAGAAATTATGTAAGAACCTTTAACTTTGTTGAAAATGTAAAAAACCATTTCGATTAGCAAAATTTAGGTGAACATTTAATAAATAAAAACGATATAAAAAATTGTTCATCGACGGGTCCATTTTGTTCATCAGGAGTTCTGCCAAATTTCCATTTTATAAAAGTTTTCATGACGCAAATAACGAGAACTTTATAGGGGTTTTGTGACTTGGGTTTGGGTTAATAAAGCATGTTTGGTTGGTGGAATTCGAACTTTTTAAATCCCACTCACAAGTATTTACAAATTACAAATGCTTGCATGACAAGTGGGTTTTACTTCAGGTATAGCCTTTTACATTTATCTCACGTTCTTTTCTTAATTTTAAATCTAAAACAATATTAAATAAAGTTTAATTTGAGTAAAATACACCATTCTTCATTGTGGTTTGGCAAGATTTCATGTCTAGTCCAAAATCGAGAAAATTCACTTGGCGAGTCCCAACTTTCCAAAATATTACGCGTCTGGTCAAAATCCGCTAACAACGTTAGGTTTCCTCGTTATCTCTCATGTCACGTGCAATGCATAAGAGGGTAAGTTTGTACAAACATTTTTTTTTTGTCCTTTTCAACTCTTTTATTCATTTTTTTTATTTGTCCTTTCATTCATTTTTTATTCTTTATGTTTTTGTCCTTTAATATACTTTTTATTGTTTACACATTAACTCAAACACATCTTCTTCAACCTCTTTTCACCGCCGCCATTGTCACCACCATCGCCAACGCCGCCGCTGCCACCACCGTTGACATCGTCGCCACCATGACCACTGCTAAAAACCCTTCTTTTCATATCCAAATAAAACCATTTATTTTCTAAAATCAAAATGAGTCCAAAAAGACCCAAATATAAAACCAAAATATAATAACAAACAAGATTATGTTAGAGTTATGCTTTTTGGCCTTTTCCTGTCCATATAAAACACCGTTATTTCTGTAAAACAATCTCAAACTAAATTAATTCACTCTTTCAACTTTCTACATAATACATTTTGCAGTTGTATACTTATGCTTAAGAAACTTATTATCGTAAAGAGCTATAACAAGAAAAGTATACATATACATTTTTATAGTGTCCAAATTACTACTTTTAATCTTATTTTCAGAGTTAAATATTAATCTGGCTTACAACGTTGACAACAAGTATAAATTATAAAGTTAAATAAATAAAACCATTATTACTTTACCACTCCTTTTACAATTAGCTTTTCAAGGTAGTTTTCTAAAGTTGTCATCCATATTTTATCATCTCTCCACTTGCAAAACCACCAAATTTAATACCAACATTGTATATTAATTTTTCTCTCTCCACAGTCACACAAGTTATTTGGCTAACGCCTCCTGTTCGCTGACGAAGTCTACCTTAGCCGCCTTAACCACCACTCCAACAAACGCTGGACAAATGGTTGCTTCGACAACACGTTCTTGATCTGACAATGACCACCGCTATCTAGAGTACCTACCATCATCCTAAACTCCTACCATTTAGTCTCACCCAATGACCACCGCCACTATCACTGCTGGTGAAATAGCCTTTGGTCCAATTGTATTAGTGTTATATTTGGTTCTCCTTGATCGTCCTTGAGGTTGATTGGTGGGAAGAAAATAAATTGTTTTCAGTAGTTGAATTGAAGCTACCAACCATCAACAATATAACAATAACAAAATCATAAAAATTAAAAAAAAAAAAAAAAAAAAGATAGAGAGAGAGAGAGACGATTCAGGAAAATACCAAAATCAATGATGATTCAAATACAAACTTAAAAACCATGTATTCACAACTCGAAATCACAAACACAAAATTCCAAACACCCCTTTAATTATATAAAATCCTGGCCAATTGTACCTTCACATTTACATATCTATCAACTACACTGAACAAAATCTTTCAACAAATCCAAACATTATTTCGCCAAATAAACGACCGGCCAACCACTATCACCTAACAACCACCCTTGTCGGCAAACAATAAAAAACCACCATCATATGTTCTAGTGGTGTCCGATCTGGTGGTGACCGGATTTGGTGGTGTGTTATCATATTTATCATCTTCTCCACAAACCAAACTACACTCAAACAACACAACCATCATCTTCATTTTTTTTAAATTATTGCAAAAGTCAAAATAAAATACACAAAAAAACCAAAACCACAAATATAAACCCTTCTACCTCCTCATCTTCATCTTCCTAAAAACTACCACTTCCATACACACACTCATGAAAACCACCCACCAGATCCGGCCAGATATGTCCGTGTTGTGTGGTGGTTGGTTGTGCGGATGTAAAGAAGTGTACACTGATACTTGTTATGCATGAAAAAAAAGGTAGGAACTCATGGGCTTGTTTTCATTATGGAGTCATACAGGAAGAAGGTTACATATTAAAACCGAAATTTTGCACAAAAAAAATGGTTAGATTGTTGTGTTAGATGTAGAACATGGTTTAGAGTGGTGGGAATATGGTAAAATAGTTCATATCTGGTTTAGACTAGAACAGTGTATGAAAATAGTGATGTAACCATATTTTGTGCACAACAAAAGCTTTATCAATAAAGAATCTTTTTCTGTCATATGGGTTTTAATTATTGTTGGAAGAGACAAAGAAAGAGAGTGAAAAAAGTGTATTAGTGTTTATAATAAAAAGAAAAAAGTGTGAGTGATAGTATGAAGGGTAAAAGCTACAGATTACTAACGTACTTAAGATTTTGTTTCGGATTGAAACATTTACTTTTTTATTACCAAAATGAACAATGAAACTTGCTTATGATGTGTTATTATCAACAAAGTAACCGAAAGTAAAGATAATAATTTCCACATGGATTTATCAATTACACGTGTATTATTTATTGCCTACGTGTAATATTAATTGCACCTACGTGTAATGCCAGTCCTCTTATCCCTTTTTTAACCTAATTTCAAAAAACTTTAGGAAACATTCTTTGACGTATCTAACCCTAATTTTCTAACACAACACCGTTATCTTCAACCTCTTTATTTTTCACTTAATCTACCTTAGACCCTTGATTGTATTTAACCAAAAAAAAACACTCACACCTCACACCACCATATCTCCCAAGGCCAAACCCCACACCCATTTCATATATAACCACTTCAAGAAAAAACTTCCTCCATCACCCGCCATATCAGACATCGACCACAACCGCTTCGACACCTCCGACTGGCCAATCTATTCATAGCGGTGGTGATTAGGTGATAAAGTAGAAGGTTGTATGCAGAGCGGTGGAAGATGGGTGGACAGGCCAGAGGAGAATGATCTGTCTTTCTCTATAATGTTAATTTCGATGTTATACCGGTATAGATTAGTTGACTGAGCATCAAGATGCTAACTACTGTCATACTGTACACCTTTGACGATCCGAACATCCTGAATTCTTTTTACCATGATTCCTGATTCGGTTAACCCGTTGTTATCATTACTACCCTGGAAACTCGTACATTATATTTTTGTTGCGGTTGTGAAGATTTCCTAGCACCTATTTTCGTACACCGTTGGATGGATCCAACCGTGAGAATCATTTTGCAATCTGAGTATTCTCAATGTAATTCCTGAACGAACTACCAAGATTTCCACTGGAGTGTGAAGTTGTAATTGACCTGATATTGAGAGATTGTTTAGTCAGGACTCGAGTTAAAATATGATGTCAATAAAGGCATGTTTATATGATGAAAATATTATGACGCCTGGCCAACGTGATAATAGTTACATGATATAACGTGAACTTATTAGGATCATAGGATGTCTTTGAGAAGTGCCTGAGAACAGTAAGTGGAATGAGTCAGGATTCTATCTAAATAGAGCGACGTTTTGTCTGATTCTGAAACTCCGTATCGAATAGCACCATTTAAAATTGAGAGAACTGAAGGAGCAACAACAAGAACTTCTAGGAAGTGGTTTTATCCGTCTAAGCGTATCTCCGTGGGGTGCTCTAGTTTTATTCGCAATGAAGAAGGATGGTAGCATGAGGTGGTATATTGATTTTTGGATGTAGGACCGTATTACAGTTAGAAACCGTTATCCGTTACCTCGAATCGATGACTTATCTGATCAACTTTAGGATGTGAAGTCTTCTCTAAGACCGATTTAAGGTCTGAATATCATCAGTTGCGAGTGAAGAGCTATATGTTCCTAGAACCACCCTTCGTACTCATTATGGTCACTATGTGTTAATGACGCCAATTGTATTGTCTAATGCTTCGATTGTTTTATGGACTTGATGAATCGTGTCTTTTGTGAGTACTTGGACAAATTTGCCATAGTATGACATCTTGGTACATTCAGAGACGAAGGAGAAACATGAGGATCATTTTCGTATTATGTTGGAAACTTTGCGTCAGAAGAAACTTTATAAATACTGGAAGTGTTATATTGGTTGGGACAAGTGGCGTTCTTAGCTGATGGTATTACTATGGATCCTGCGAAGATTGGAACTATCACCAAATGGCCAAGATCGACGACAGTTACAGAAGTTAAAACCTTTTGAGTCTTGCAGAAGAATTATGGAAGATGTTCACGGCTGGCGTTACCGTTGACGAAGCTAATGAGAAGAGGAGAGAAGTTTATTTGTGACGAGAACTGAGTTTTGAGAAACTAAAATAGGAATTAGTTTCTACTTCCACACTTACAGATGGGTACCAATTTTGGGATACTTCAAAGAAAGAGACTTGGTTATGCCCTTATGCAGTATGGGAAGGTTATTACTTATGCATCAAGACAACTAGAACCGTATGAGGCGAATTATTCAACACATAACTTGGAGCTGGCAGCAGTGGTGGTTGTTATTAAGACTTGGATGCATTTCTTGTATGGCGAATGATGATCTGTGTTAGAAGACTTGAGGAAATTGGTTGACTAAGGCACGCAGTTTTTTTTCCTCTCTATTCATCTTAGTTGTACTATGATGAATAAAGATCCGGAGCAGACTTTCTTGTGGAAAGGCTGTTACCAAGTTGGCAGAATCCTTTAGACTAGAGATTATTCGGTTATATAGCACACCTGCAATGATCGTGTCAGAGATTCATGTTTTACTTCACAATGTTAGGAAGAACTACAGAAAGCTTGAGGAATCAGACTCAAGTTTAGGATTTCTTTTCACTCCCAGGATAATGTATAGACATAATAGCTTGAGGAATCTGTGTTATATTATTGTAGAGGGTGACTATAAGCCCATTAGTAATCATATTTCAGGTGGTCGGGATATAGGTACTTCTTTTATTCGTCACAGTGATGAGGAAAAGAAGTTGATTGCCAAAAATAATGAAGCCAAAATAATGCTTTACAATTCTTTACCTAAGAAATAATATGAAAGAGTTTTTATGTGTAAAACGGCTAAAGATATTTGGCAATCACTAATTATCACTCACAAAGGGAACTCACAAGTCAAAGATAACAAAATTGATCTTCTTGTTCAACAATATGAACAATTTGTTATCTCTGAAGATGAGACCATTGATAACGTGTTTGCTAGGTTTAATACTATTATTACATCTCTTAAAGCACATGATGAATCTTTTTCTAGTAAGAATTTTGTCAGGAAATTTCTAAGAGCACTCCACCCAAAGTGGAGAGCAAAGGTGACAGCTATTGAAGAATCTAAGGCTCTTTCAAGTATGACACTGGATGAACTCATAGGAAACCTCAAAGTTCACGAAATGGTGATGGAAAATGTAAAACCCAAAATTTCAGAACATGTAAATTTACCAAAGTACCCTTGTAACTTTAAAATTCAATTTCAAGTTGAAAAAAAATACCAAATAAATCCCAAACTCTTGGAAATTAACAACATATGATATATGATAATTTTTGCATGAACATTTTAACATCTTAAATTTCCTAAAAGAATACATGTCACATTTACATAAGCAAAAGTATATTAATTTTAATTATTTTCGGTATATATATATATATATAATTTAAATAAATCAATTAAAATTAAGATAAGCACAAAGATAAAAAGGGAAACTAATCAACCGTCAATGTTGATTTGAAATTATCTTTAAAATCCCGAAATTAGCTCCCCCTCCCTCTCACACGTTTTTGCCTTATGTATTTCCTTTTATTTTCATTCTTTAATACCCTAAACACACACAAAAACTCCCATCCGGCCTCCACGATTTTTACAATGTCTTTGGCTATTTTTCCTGGGTTCTTACAAGTACAAGGAAGGCTAGAAAAATAGGGGTTCGAATTATTGAAGCTTGGTTCGTTGGTTTTGAGTTTTGCTCGTGTTTTATCCTTACCGAGAGGTATGAATTTCCCACCACTCATCCGATCATTCTAAAGGCTATATGGTATTTTTATAACACTCTTTACATCATATATAATCTTTATAAAATGGCTAAAATGATCCATGCACGTTAAAATCGATCGAGGTTATTATATGTATCAAAACGTGAATAAAACCTAAAATAACTCATACAATTTTTCTGGGTTTCTTACATATTTTATTTGGGTCCTATACATGTCATATGATTCTGGAAAAATAATAATTAGGTTGATCGAAGCATAAAACATCCATGGTGAATTTTGTTCAAATCGGCTAAAAAGGAGAAAATGGGTTAAAATAAGAAAACATGGATCGAATGAGTTAGGGTTTGAATTTGATGTTAGATCTGGTCTAGTAAATGTGTTGTTAAGGTTTCATTAATGATTGAACATGATTGGTAAATTAGGGTTAGGGTTTGTGGATTTAAAATGCATACCGATTGGAATTTAAAAGTATAAGGGTGTGTTTTGTAATTATTTAAACATGAGGGTTATTTTTGTAAGTCATTTTGGATCAGGGGTAACACGTATAAAATATAATATGGGGGTACCTTGTGTAAATTTTTGTAATTTAAAGGTTTAAATGAAATTTTTTTTAATTATGTAGTTCGATTTGAAAATATTAAAACTAGAGGGACTATTTTGTAAATTCTAGAAACTTGAAGGTATTTCATATAATTAAGTATGTAAAGGGTATAATGTGAAATTTTGGACATTTAAAGGCTAATGTATAACTATTAATATTTTGAGGATCGAATTGTAGTTTTTGGAAACTAAAGGGACTTGTTTGGTATTTTATGAAACTTGGAAGGGTGTTTCGTACCAAATATTGATATAAGGGTGTATTGTGTAACCTTGTAAAAATTAAGGGCTTAAAGTGTACATAAGAATATTGATGGGTCGATTTACAATTTAATTAATTATGAGGTTTAATTTGTAAATAAATTAACTTGGGGGTCTAACTTGTAAAATGGTCAAAGTTAAAGGATTTGGAATTGTAATTATGGGAAACTTATGGATTAAAATGAACAACTTGTAAATTCTGGAAACCTGCTAAAAATAGAAAGTTACTAAATCTGGAAAGTTACTATTTTTGGAAAGTCACCTGAAAAGGAAAGTTATTAAAAAAATGGAAAGCCGACTAAAATAAGTAATCTGAATTAAATAAGCTATTAATAAAACAGTCATAAATTCGTGTAGATTCGCTGAAGATGGAGTTGGCTTCCGACCTTTATATTTTCTGTTGTGTTTTCACTTGCGGTATAAGGTACAGATATTCTGACCTTCTCACAGGTTTCTCGTGAACTCTCTCCCTTTTCTGTCTTATTTCCCTAAGCCATTGCTATGTTCCCTTATACTTTGATTCGTTCTTCATGTTTCACTTACATTTGTTTATATTGGTTTGATTATGATCTGAGCCTTGTATCTGGGGCTTTCTTACTGAATCTTTGCCCTTGCTATGCTTTCCTTGATTCGTGAACCTTGCTATGATTCCTTTGATACTTGATATCACCTGTGTACCACCTTGTATTATAAATATTTAAAACCCTTGAATACTTTGAGGGTTCATTTGATTTTGGTAACTGGATGTGAAAACCTTTCTTAATTATATATGAAAATGTTTGAGAAAAGCTATTTTAAAAAGATGCAATACTACTTTTAAATGAAAGTTACTTAGAGTTTTTAAGAAAACTATTTTTAAGACTATCTTTATGAAAACCGTTTTGAAAGACCATTTTTATGAAAACTATTTTGTAAGATCATTTTTATGAAAACCATTATTGAAAGACTGCTTTAAATGGACTTTTAATAGAAACCTTTTTAAATGAACTGTTGCTATGAAACTTTGCTTTATAAACCTTTGATATAAACCCTTTGCTATGATTCCTTTTGTTTTGACCATTTGATATGAACCATTTGATATGAGACATTTGATATGAACCATTTGATATGAACCTTATGATATAATTGATGCACCAATGGCATGACTCTAGGGTAGGAGAGTGATGACCTATCCCGTCCCATATTTGATTTGATTTGATTTGTTACGTAGAGGCAGACTTTGGCCACCTGGGGCGTATGGATGCATCCTAGATTTGTTATTTGGGCTTTGCCATTATATTTGATTTGATACTTGATTTGTTACATTTGGTGACTGATGGTGTGTGCGATACACGTCTTTCACATATTTGGGAGCCCGCGACTCCACCCTTTGGAGGTATCCCCTCATATTTGGTACCGAGGTCTCCCCTCCGTACACATATTTGATTTGATATTTGATTTGATTTGGGCTCGTAGTGGATTACTGTTTCCTTTACCTTATAACCTTGTACTTAGTATTCCGAGATCACCCCTCCGGATACATACTTGACTTGATACTTGACTTGACTTGATATGACTTGGGCTCGGGTTGGGATTACGGTTCCCTTTACTCTTATCTGTTGTAACTATTTCTTGACTCTTGATATTCTGCATAACCTTTTATATTTATTTCTTTCCTAACTCTTGTTATATCTTGCATTGTTTCGCTTACTTCACTATCCCATTTCTATTGCTTTGTTACCTTTATATCTGTTCACTGAGCTCTCGTAGCTCAGCCGCATTTCTTTTCCTGCGGCAGGTTTTAGTTTGGAAGCTGGGTATGAGTGGAGAGTACCTTGGACTTAGAAGACCTTATTAGCTATTTTGAATCAGATGACTAGAAGAGCTTATATTCAGACTTTGTAATTATTGTATTTCTCATTTGTAACCTTGTAGTTTCGGATTTTCCATTGTAACCATTGAAATTCTATTGTATTATTTATGTCATATGCTTGTGTTTGTTCTGATGTGAAACCATTATTGTGACATCTCTACCCTTGTCGGGTTGGGGTGTTACAATTTATGGTATCAGAGAGACAGGCTGCGACTTGTAATACATTTACCCTTGACCTGTGCGTTTTGGACCATTAGGCTTCCACTGTAAGAACATATGATGTTTTATACTTTTATGAATTAAGCTACCACTAATTACCTACTAATTACCTACTAGATCTAGAGAGAGAAAGCTAGAGAGAGAAAGAGATGGAAGGGAGATGATTAACACACAATAATACCAAATGATTAGAATTCATCAACCAACAACCCTCTCCCTTGGATGGGAGGGGTATTTATAGTTTTACATGAGGTTGGGCTACTAGCCCTACTTACTTAACATAATACATAATAAACCATAATAAATGATAAAACGACACAGCCCATGGGCCTTCTACACAGGCTGGGCCTAATAACAAACCTAAAGGCCTAAGCAACCTAATACAAATTATCAATACTTGAAATATTACAAAACGTGTTCCCAACAATCTCCCCCTAAGTATTAGTCATCAAGGTTGCTTGACGTCGTCTTTGCTTCTTTGGGTTTAACGTCTTCATAATCTTTGTTCTTTGTTCTTGAAAGAGATGTGATATGATATGGTGGTGGTCTGCCGAATTCCAACGATCTTTTGATACTGGTGTCTTCGTGTCCTCTCCATCATGTTCATATGACTTGTGACTTACGTTCTTCAATCTTGTTCTCACTTCTTCAATCTTTAACATATGAAAGGTTGTAGTGCTCGAACTTAGACTTTTCTTAAACATATTCTGAACTTTTGATGATTTTGAGTCTTGGTGAGAACTAATCTTCAGGACATGAACATGATGGAGTCTTGGTGATGGTTGAACTCTAGGTCTCCAATCTCCTCAGCAGCAGCAGCAGCAGCAGTAGCAGCACGAACCAACCGGCACTTACAGGCTCAAACTTTGAGATCTTCAACAGCATAGTGTGAAGACTTTCTCTAATCCTTTCCCAGGCCGTTCTGAACCGGATACCCCCGAGAGGGCTTACACGGACACACCGAAGTGCACCCACGATTCAGTGAGTCGCTGGAGATCACCCCACGACTGTAGACCGTTTGGGACAAAACACTAAGCGTAACCCACAAGGAGTTACCGAAGTGACCTGCTGTCAGAGTTGTTTGATGTTGCTCTGGCAGGATTTCCATTCAATCATTGATAATCACAATTGTGACTTTTCTCATGAATGTTCTCGGTAGATTGCTAAGATCTGCGAAGGACACTTTCTTAATTTTACATCTGCTGCCCATGATGTAGAACAGCAGAGTAATACTAAGTGTACCTAAGAGATCTTTTTATGAATCTCATGGCTCTAGACTCAATTAGTGCACATTTGTTTGGTCGTCGGAGGCGTGGAGCAGATTGCCTCCTTTTCAATATCAACACTCTCGGAATGAGAGGTCGATAGATTATGAAGGGTTCTCCGTGTGAATGAAACAAATGTATTTTGAGAGACACTTGAGTAGCTAAGAAGTTTTAGTGCAGTGCGTCACTGGGTCCATGACGACTTTGATCTTCAATACCGGTGATTCTTGATCAACCAGTAGATTATGTATTGAACCCGGTGTCTGCCCTAAGGCTGAACAAATGGAGGGCTATTTCTTTTCACCCTTTTCTTTGCTTTTCTTTTTAATTCTTCAACCCCTTCTTTCTCCGTTCATTCATTTTCTCCTTTTTTAATCATACCTAGGACTTTCTAGTTTTAAACTATTGGTGTTGTCCTTGGGTAGATCCCTCCGGCTCTGGCGGATCATAGGACGGTTTTCCCTAACCTTAGTCACCTTATAACTCCATGACTATCCTAATGATGCCAATACCAAACCTTTTGAAAATCTCTCAAAGTGTTTATGATTGTAAAACGCGTTTTGTTAACACTTTGAGAGTTTTGTTATTTTCAGAAGAACTCCCCCTTAACATGTGCTCATATGTAAATCACTTTGAAATTTGCACATGTCGGGAAGAGTTGGCACTTTTTGAATTGAATGACTTTCAATGAACATGACCTTCGCGAGACACGCTTACATCACTAGTTGGACTGGCTTGAAATTATTACCCGTCCCGGTCATATTCAAAGATCGTCGCTCGAAATTGGTACATTCTACTCAGATATATCCTTCGCGAGACACGCTTACATCACCAGATGAACTGGCTTGAAATTATTACCCGTCCCGGATATACCTTTTCGACTACTGACTGTTATTATCATCAATTCGAGGGTCAATTCTTGAGTCTTACACTCATGAGATTCCAGCAATGAGATACCATATTTTAATCACTTTTTCATTCTCCCCCTCAAAAATAGCATAGTTATGATGTTTTTGACAAACTTTTGATTAAAATATGCTATTTTGAGGTGTTTGTGGAAGAATGTCAAGAACGTTGGTAGTTTTGAACAAAGATTTTTCAAATACTCCCCCTTAACAAGGGAGTACTTGTTCTTATGAGCAGAATTGTTTAAAACTTTGAAAAATTTTCTGGTTTTAATTCTGCTCATAAGTAAGAAGCTTTCGCTCCTTTTTCAGGATTGAGGCACTGAAGCGTACCTCAGGGTCCTTTCTTTACAAGAGCGGGTTGTACACTGTGATGTGTGCACAAGCCGTAGTGATAATTGAAAGTGAATGATGAAATGAAATGAAATGATGATGATCAAATGAAACAAATTGTACCAATCAACTTAGGCAGGACGTCGGAAGGTGAGAATGTTTGGAAGTCTTGCTCGTCCTCCCACATAACTCTCCAATCTTCGCATTTGAGTCTGAAACTGAAGCTTGTCATTGATTCTTTTGATGAACTTGGCTGCTTGCTTGGCATCATTTCTGCTCCATTTGACCTCTTGCATGACTCCCGTTTTTGAACCCTTGTGGTAATTATCCAAGATAGACTCAAGTTCTGTCTTGACCATTACCAATGTCTTATCCCCAAATTTTCTCAGTTCTTCAAATCCCATGAAGTGTGGACTGCAGTTGTTCCGTTTGTAAATCACTCCAAACGGTTTATCCATGAACGTATAAGGAGACTGGTCATGAACACCTGGCCGGTCAAGATCTGGCTTGATGAGATTAACTCGTTTTTGGTAGCTTTCTACCCCAAGTTGGATGTCCTCAACTCGATGCCTTATGACAATGTTGCGGATGAATATGAGAATGGAGTTGATGATGTCATACTGAAGACGGCCAGGAAGATGTTCAAGTTTCCCCTGAATCTTCAGTAGGTACATGTCTTCTATATCATTGCGGGACAAGTATGGGTAGTCAGCTTCACAGAACGAATACTCTTTGTCATCTGATCTTCTCACGGTGATCTTGGTTAGAAAGTTATACCCGTACAGTGGTTCGGTTTCAGCACTGGTTATGGATAGAATCTTGTTAGGGTTCTTCCTATCTATGTTTCTTGAAACTCTCGTGGTGACCAAGTATTTGTAGGACAATCTTCTCATATGTCGCCAATGATGAATCCCAAAAACAGCATCGTCATTGTAGACATAGACGTCATGGTTCCATAAATCGTCGACCTTTTCTTCCAAATCTTCTATGGAGTATGAAGCTGCTGGATACTTAGATAGTGATGTTGCATATCGTACTATAGGATCCGTGCATCCACTCATGAGATAGCCTAGGTCTCGATTGAAGAAGTATTCTTTTGGTAACTTAGGATTCTTTGGGTGACCAATGAGGGGTAATGGTTTGGTGTAATCCTTGTAGTGTAATGGTTCTTTTGATTTATGGGTTTGTTCATCAGCAATATTTTCTCCAAGGGCTCGTGCAACTTGTTCAAGATTGTACTCAAACTCTATCTTAGTAGTAGTTACTGTCTTAAATTCAGTAAATCTTGAGCTACGAACTCGAATGATATCTGACAACCCCAACTTCTGAACCTTGATTGCCTTTTTCAGTCTTTTGGTAAAATCTACAATTGATCCTTCCACGGGTGTGCTGAGATCTTCATCAGGGTATGCATCAACCATATTTTCAAACCAGTCGTACTTTGAAGCTCCTGGATCGACCCATTCTGGTAGTGGTATATCATTTACTGGACCAGAAGGAACCACAGCTTCTTGAACACTTGTAGGTACGAAGGGTATTTCATCATCTGCACTGATGTTCTCGTGAAATTCTATGTCCTCAAATTGACCACTTCCAATGGGACTGAAGACTGGTCCACTTGATTGTTTTCCTTTTCCAGATGATTGTGCTATGGGACCACGGCTTGAAGACGAAGGTCTCCGCCTTTTCTTTCCTTGATCCTCTGGGTCATCCTGACGACGCTTCAATGTCTTGGTTGGTTTGCATGGTTCATCTTGTTTTTCAGCTCGTTTCATTGAGTTAAGTAATGCTTGCCTGAGTTCATCTTCTGCAGGGTTTTCTCGAATTTCTTCAAGAAGTTGTTCTCTGAGAGTTGATCCAGATGGTTGTGGAGGTAACGTTCTGATTGTGATTGGTATTGTCTGCATCAACTTTGCCACAACCTCTTCCAGATTCTTCTTGGCATAGTTGTTGAGCATGTCAGGAAATGCATCTTGAAGAGTTTTGAAGACCTCAGTTGGAACCAGTTCAGCGACTTCCTTTTTCAAATCAACATTATCACACTTCAGTATATGGTTGTCCATCTGCTCCTGAAGTGTAGTCAGTTTCAGTTTTGTTTCTTGATATTCCTTGTTACGGGCTTCTTGATTACTCAACACTTGATTCAGTTTACTTTCAAGCTGACTTATGACATTTGATGATTGAGCCACTGAAGATGTAGGTGGTGATTGATGAATGGTTGTGTGGGGTTGAACATCTGGGTTATCTTGGTCATCTTCAGATTCATCCTTATCATCACTTTCATCGTTGTTGACACTACTATCTTTGTTATCCTTGTCACTTTCTTCATCATTGTCTTCATCATCTTCACTTTCTCTGTCATCATCAGATTCTTCACCTTCAGAACCCGATGGGGTATGAGTGTGTTGATCTGATTCGTCATCCTCTTCTTCTGAGCTTTCATTCGGTTGAATCGGTGAAAAACTAACATCTGTTGGTTTGATAGACTTGCCCTTGCCTTGCTTCAGTTTCTTATCAGTTGGACCCATAATAGATTTCAGCTTTTCAAGCCCCTTCTGTGCTTTAACTTTCTTGATCTCAACATTATCGTCATTTTCTTCATCACTTGATTCATCACGAAGTTGCCATGCTGATGAAGCTTTGGTGACTATTTTACCTTTCTTAGCTGTTTCAGCTTTCTTTGATCGGCAAGTAGTGGCTCGATCTGGGAGTGAATGACTCTTTCCTTTAGTCTTTGATCCTTTGGGTAATGCATCCCTTTTCGGAACAAACCCCACTTTTTGATCTTTAAATGCTTTATCATATGTAAGATATGCTGCTGTGTTCCTAATGTCATCACTCAGGAAATAATCAGGGATTGGAGCACCTTGTTTGTCTGTATCGGTCATCTGGATGTTGAGGCGAGTGAGGACATGATCATGTTGTTCGGTATGCATCTGCTCAGAATTTGGACGTTGTAGCACTGGGTGTTTTTTCATAACACGAGCAATGAGGAGTTTGGTGAAGCGAGGAAAAGGGATATATGAATCTTAAGTGCTCTCTTTGAATTTTTTGCATTGAAAGATCATGTCATTCCAGATATACTGTGCAAAGTTAAGATGTTTCATGTTGACAATACCACAGAACAACTGCAGGTTTTCAAGTCTTGGGTGATCTAAGCCGGTGGTTTTTCCAGTGATGCATTGATTGATGATGGCGAACATTGTTAACCAAGGTTGTGGAAAAAACTTTCTTTCAACTTTATAGATTGAAGACATTCTTTCAGTTGATTCATCATACCCCAGCATTTCTAGAGTTCTAGCCATCTCTGGAAATGTTGGGTTATTTTGAAACTTCTCGAAATTCCCTGATTTTTCCTTGGGTAGCTCAAGAATGGTCCTCAGAGTGTCAACTGTGAATGAGATTTCAAGAGTATCCAGAGTGACAGTGATAGACGTTTGGTCTTCGTTGATAGACATTGATTCCCAGAACTGATTAAGATAATCCATTGGAACACTTGCTGTCTTGGTTAAAGCAGGACGAATGAAGTGTCTAGCAAGGATTTCTGCGATGATTTGACATGATGGATGACACTTGAGTTTATCGAAATCAACTCTTGAATTGCAACGGATGATCTTAGGTTTTTCCGTAGCTTGAGTGACCTTCTTGGATGTGTGTGATGCTTGAGATAATGCACGTGACATGTTTTGACTGCATAACACAAACATACAACAATACGCAAGAGCATATATTATGAGTGTTAGTGAGTATGTTAGATATGCCCTTTGTATGTTAGACTACTTATCATCATATAGACACAAGTTCAGACAATTAAGCAATAGAACACTTTTCATCAATAATCACATTATCTAGTATCACCACTTAAGCAAAGAACATCTTAATGCACATATTAATCTGACCAGCAGAGCATCAGGAACATGATGAAACAAGGATAATGAAGAAATAACAGCACAGATGGAAACCAACTCATTCAGTAAACACAGCCCAACATATGAATACAATTCATCTCAACAATCAAAGATACTTAGTCAAACATCTATTATACACACTCAGTCCTGAACTTCGAAGAAAACAAATGTTCGATCAATCAAAAGTTCGGTCAGTTTCGTTCAAGCAAACAAAGTTCAGTTAATAAACAAAGTTCAGTCAAAACAAAGTTCAATTAATAAACAAAGTTCGATCAAAACAAAATTCGATCAACCAAAGTTCGATCAACCAAAGTTTGATCAAACAAGTTCGATCAAACAAGTTCGATCAAACAAGTTCGATCAAACAAGTTCGATCAAACAAGTTCGTTCAAACAAGTTCGATCAAACAAGTTCGATCAAACAAGTTCGATCAAACAAGTTCGATTAAACAATGTTCGATCAAAGTTCGATCAATCCAGACATAATACTCCTAACTCGGAGATCAGTCCTATACTTCGATTACAATAATTGTTCGATTATTGTTCGATCATTTTCACAGATATGAAGTTTGATTATTACAAAGTTCGATTAACAGATATGAAGTTCGATTATTTCAAAGTTCGATTTTTCGCAATCACAACAATAAGCACAAACACCTTCAATCATAAACCCTTAAAATCATATTAAAAACCTAATATAAATCTAACAAATAATTCTTTCTGAAGCAACGTTCTCAGTTAAAATGAGTACCACAGAAATCAAATGAGAGACTTACAATTAGAGCAAAGTAATCGAATTTTAGAAGTATGAAAGATGAGCAGAATTAAGCGTGCGTTTTTTGTTAGATGGAACTGTGTGTTTTGAGAGTGTGATAACAAATTTGACCTAAGTCAATGAGTGGTGGTATATATTGAATAGAGTTAACCGAATTGACTGTTTTAGTCCTCATTCTTTTCCATTTTACATATTTAACCTTTTAACTATGCATTTCTATTTATATTAAGTCCAAGGTTAAGATATGTATAGTTTAATGGTTAACGCAAGCTGATGAAAAACAATATATGATGATTAGAAAGATGACGAAGAATTTTTATGGATAAATGTACAAAAGTTTCTCCCCCTCAAAATATGTGAGATTGTGGAAAAAATTTTAAATTTTGAAACAATGGGCAAAAACATATTTTGATTGAGATCAACGATTGCACACTTGGGTTTTTTTTTTTTTTTTTTTTTTTTAATATATGTACAAGATAGTGAGAGAGCATGACACGATTAGTTGTTCTTGAGAAAGTTCGCTAATTCTTGAGGAGTCAGGCATCTCATTCCAATTTGGTGAACCAGTTTCACAAACGATCATGAGGTAAAGACTTCGTGAAAAGATCCGCCAATTGGTGTTCCGTTCCCACAAAATACAACTCAACGGTACCCTGCTCCACATGCTCCTTGATGAAGTGATATCTGAGAGCGATGTGTTTGGACTTGGAATGTTGCACTGTGTTGCACGAGATAGCGATAGCACTTTTGGAGTCACAGTACATCGGGATTTTGTTGAATATGTAACCATAATCCATCAATTGTGATCGCATCTAAATGATTTGAGCGCAACAGGCAGACATGGCTACATATTCTGATTCCGTGGATGATAGAGACGTACAATCTTGCTTCTTTGACTGCCAGGACACCAGCTTATCACCTAGGAATTGAACACCACCGGATGTGCTCTTTCTTGTATCAATACATCCCGCATGATCCGCATCTGAAAAAGCAGTTAGTGCAAAACCAGAATCCTTTGGATACCAGATCCCCAAATGAATGGTTCCCTTGATGTATCTAAGGATTCTTTTAACAGCAGATAAATGTCTTTCTGTTGGGTTAGACTGATAGCGTGAACATAGGTATGTGGCAAATACAACATCCGGTCTGCTAGCGGTGAGATACATAAGAGACCCAATTATGCTACGATAATTTATAGGATCAGTGGGTTTCCCATGAATGTCAGCATCTAGCTTCGGGGATGAAGAGGACATAGGGGTGTTATAGGTGTCACTAGATGTCATGCCATGCTTTTTTAATATCTCTTGTGCATATTTAGACTGACTCAAGAATATACCACGAGGTGATTGGTGAACTTGTAATCCTAGAAAAAAGTTTAGTTCACCGATCATGGACATCTCAAAGTTTTGTTTCATAAGTTTTGAAAAAGCATTTGAGTACTTTTTGTGGGTAGACCCAAAAATGATGTCATCCACATAAATTTGTACGATGAGAATATCCTCCCCGTGTTTTTGTATAAACAAAGTCGGGTCTACAGAGCCTTTAGTGAAATGATTAGCAATAAGGAATGCTGAAAGTTTGTTGTACCAGGCCCGCGGGGCTTGTTTAAGGCCGTAGAGAGCTTTCTTAAGCCTGTATACGTGATTAGGATGTTCTGGATCTACGAAGCCGTCAGGTTGTGATACATACACCTCTTCACGAAGTTGTCCGTTCAGGAATGCTGTCTTCACGTCCATTTGGTAAACTATGATGTTCTTATGAGCCGCGTATGCCAGGAACATTCTAACTGCCTCAAGCCTAGCCACTGGTGCAAAAGATTCCTCGAAGTCAATTCCTTCCTCTTGACAAAACCCTTTAGCAACCAACCGAGACTTGTTACGAATAACCGTGCCTTCTGCATCCAGCTTATTTTTCCAAATCCATTTTAAGCCCACAACATAAACTCCATCAGGTTTTTCAACGAGTTCCCAGACTTCCAATCTTTTGAACTGATCCAACTGCTCTTGCATTGATTCAATCCAATTGTCATAAGTCATGGCCTCTTTAATATTTTTCGGTTCAGCTTGACAAACGGTGAGAGCGTAAATGCAAGTTTCACCATCTGTGTGGAGTTTCTGACGTGTCATAACTGGTTTATCTGGATTGCCAATCACATTAACTTGCGGATGATCCCTTGTCCATTTATGAGTAGATGGGTAGTGTTGAATGTTGTGATTCAGATTTGACGGTTCCATGTTGCTCGAGGAAGATTCTCCTGGTTCGGGAATGGTTCGGGGTGGAGCAAATGGATTGAAAAATGCATTTCCGTCAAAGTCTGATGGTGTTGGAACTTGGTTAGAAATGGGGGAAGAATCTTCAACTGCTGGTTGAGGTGTTTTATCCATTGATGATGATGGTTCAGGTGGTGGTGCATCGTTAGCAACTACTATAGAGGTAGATGCTGATGGATCAGGTGCTTGATTTGAGAGTTGTTAAGCAGCGAAACTTGTGGAAGCCTCTGACGCACTGTTAACCAAACTGTCATCAAACAGAGGAGCAAACAGATCTTCCAGATCTTTCCTTTTGAAAGGTAATGGTTCAACTGAAGATTCTGGGAAGTTCAAACGGTTGTTTGCGGGTTCCAAGCGGTCTTGCTCAGAAGCCATTTCTGTGATTTCATCGAAATTAACGTGTATCGTCTCTTGAATGTCTCCGGTCCGACGATTCCAAATTCTGTATCCCTTGGAGTTCTCACAATAACCAACAAATATCCCTATATCTGCTTTTGCCTTCAATTTACCAAGATCATCTTTATCATTCTTTGGGTAACATAATGCTCTAAATACATGAAAATAGTTGATATTGGGTTTTCTGCCTTGTATTAGCTCATATGGAGTTTTGTTATGTCTTTTGGTGATCATGCCGCGGTTCTGAGTGTAGCAAGCAGTGTTAACAGCTTCAGCCCAAAGATAATCCGACAATTAGGCATTGATCAGCATAGTTCTAGCTGCTTCCACGAGTGTACGATTTCGTCGTTCAACTACACCATTCTGTTCAGGAGTGCGAGCTATAGAATTTTGATGAACAATCCCATGTTTCTCTGTAAATTCCCGAAGAATTTGGTTTTTGAATTCAGTGCCGTTGTCTGTACGAATGATTCTGACGGTGTTGTGGACTTGCACTTGAATTTTTGTGAGAAACGTGGTAACTATAGACGAAACGTGATCTTTTGTGCGGAGAAAGTAAACCCATGTCCATCTTGAGTAATCATCCACTATTACCAAAATATATCTTTTCCCATTTACAGACTGAACCCGCATTGGACCACACAAATCCATATGAAGCAGTTGTAGGACGTGGTCTCTATGTTCTGTTTTTGGTGGAAAGTGAGCTCGGTGACTTTTTCCCTGTTCGCATGCAGAACACAGATGATCCTTGGCATATCGGAATTTTGGTAAACCATCTACCAATTTTTTCTTTGCCAGGTCGGTCATGGTTTTGAAATTTAGATGAGACAATCGTTTATGCCATAACCATGCTTTCGTGGGATGAGCCTTGGAGAGTAAACATATAGGAGTCGAAGCTGTCATTCCTTCAAAGGAGATGGTGTAAAGACTAGTTCCCCGTTTTCCTTTCATCAGATCATTTCCCTGAAGATCACGAATAAAGCAGGTTTTCTCCCTAAATGCTACTTCTAAGTCTCCATCGCAGAATTGACCAACCGAGAATAAATTGTGACCCAGACCTTCAACATAGTACACACGACTTATTTCGATGTTCCCATTTACATAGTCGCCATAACCCATGATTGCGGCGAAGTGGTCATTCCCGAACCTGACCGTTCCTATAAACTTTGCAACGAAGTTTTGGAGAAGCTTGAGATTGCCGGTCATGTGTCGGGAACAGCCGCTATCAACAATCCATAGAACGATTTGAACCACCTGCATCACAATTAGTGGAAACAGATGGAGTAACGGTTGGACCCGTTGGGTTAGAAGCACATGATTTAAGTATCTTAGGTACCCATTTAAAGTTTGCTGTGTTCTCTAGCCAACGTTGCCATTTCCTACTACTTTCTGCTTTCTTCCTAAGGAATGTGCTAGGTGATTTGTTCTTTTTAGGATTAGCTATAGGTGCAACTATGGTCTGCTTTGAAACTGCTAGTGGTGGATTCCCTAAAATTGATTTGGCAACTGTGTTAGACTTAGGAAGGCCACTAGTTCGTTTCGCTTTTCTCTTCAGCAAAGTTTTAGCAACACAGTTTTGATGATTACTAGATAAGATACGAGTATGACAAAACACACAAGAAGTATTAACATCATTCATAACTGTTAAAGATTCAGCATTCATTACATCTTTTGTAGAATTACACTTAACCAAGCTAGATTCTATTTTGGACATAACATACGTCTTATTCTCACTAGATGCATTAACTTCTACTTCTCCACTCTTAGATGTTCCACTCTTAGGTAGCCAGATACTAGTCTTCTTTGGTCTCTTGGTGGTCTTGGATCTTCTACCCTTAGATGTGTCAACTAATCCTGTGGAAGGTGAAGTAAGAGCATTAGTGGTTGTCTTTGATGATGCATTCTTAGGTGCGCTGTCTACTTTTTGCATCCTTGGTACAATCTTATGAACTTTGGTTTTGCCTGTTTCTAAAACTTTGATTTTCTTCTTCAGATCAACAATGATGTGTTGGAATTCTTGATTTTGTGAATCTAATTTTCTGTTAAGGCGGACTGTGTCATTCCTGTTTTGAAGAATTTCATCGAGTTCCTTTTCATTTTGAAACAGTTTAAGTCTTAAGAAAGCCTTTGTATCCTTATATTTTTCAGGAACATGACTATTTTGAAATGATAAAGATCCTATGAGATGTTGAAATTTTAGTTCAAATTCAGCACTTTGAGTTTGACACCAATCAAGCCTTTTTTGAAGATTAAAAACTTTGTTTTCCACATCATTGTTGATTTGTTGAAGATCCTCATTCTCTTTCACTAGATTCTTAATTTCGATTTGCAACATCTTTGTATCAACAACATGATTATTCATAAGACACTCATTACCAGATTCATAAAGTGCATTCATCAACACAGAAACAACGTCACAACTAAGAACATTTTGCAAGAGTCGATCATTTTCTTTTTCCAAATTCTTCTTTTGAACTTTTTGTTTTTGAATTTTGGAGTCTTTAGCTTTGAAAATGTTCTTCATTGATAGAACCTCGTCAACTAGATCTTCTTCCCATTGTGATGCACATTTCTTCAAGTGTTTGACATGAGGTAAAATTTTCTTTTGAAGAATTTCTATCTTTTCTTTTTCCATAGGAGAGAAAAAAGAAGAGACAGTGATTTTAGAATTAAACTCAATTTCATTTTCTAAAAATTTGATGTCTTCCATAAATGTCTCAAAATGTTTGACAATTTTAAATGCTGGAGGCATTTGTGGATCAACATCATTCTCTGTCAAATAATTGTCGAGATGTGCATCATTTTGGGAGAGATGATATATTTGTTCTGAGGTACGTATCAGCGTTTGTTCTGGTTTATCTTTTGGTGGCACAAATGATTTGCTTATGTGAGGTCGTGCATTATAATCATAATGTACTCTTGAAAACTTGTTTTGTGAATTTGATCGACCCTCAATCTTGTTTGCAAGAAAATCAGTTTCTTCATCAATAGAATACATAACAACACGTTGAAAGGAATCATCTAACAAAAATGTTGCATTGTATAACTTAGGATTGTCTTTGAGTGCTTTGTGTGAATTACGGGGTGTGTCACTTCCAAGTGCAAAACTTACTCCTTTAGGACTTGGTTTCACAGTTAGTTTTTGAATTTGGGTTACAGAATTACCCATTTTATACACAACATTTTGAAATTCTTTGAGTTTGGTTTCCAAATCCAGAATTTCCTCAAGATATGAGTCAACACGTTTCCTAGTGGCTTGCTTTTCGTCAAGAAGATCCTGCTGAGATGTTGAAAGCTCTGATTGAGTTTTTAACAACTCATAAGTTAAAGCATCAATTTGTTTTTTGAATTCAAATTGATCCTTTTCTTTTTGAGAGAGAAGCTCAGCCTTAGAATCGGTTAATTCACGTACTTGGTTTTCTAAATTTTGAACTTTTACATACTCTTGTTGAAAAGCAATTTCAAAACCTTTTTCACGTTTATCTTGTTGAAGATATCCAGAAAGTTGTTGTTTATAGCACTCATTATCCCGAGATAGTACTGCAATTTTGGCTTTTAAGGTCTGATTAAGTTCATTGCACTTCTCTATTCGTGATTGGGTGGACATTATTAAGGCCTGAAGCTCCGAATCTTGATTAGTCAAATTCTCATTTTGTTCAATCTGATCATAATTGTCATCTTCTATTAGATCATCAAATGAGACAACTGTTCTATCATCATCAAATGATATATCAGTGTTGATTTGATTATCTAAAGAAGATGATAATGGTGAATCATTTTGAACAGAATGTTCACTTGAGAATGAAGATGCGGAAGGTGAAGCAATCTCATGTAGTAAACATGGTGGATCAAGTACCTGAGAAAGACCGTCAGTATCGTAGACCGGGCCTGTCTCGGACGTATTCATTTCCTGCATATTTGCCATGAGCATTACAGCTGCGTTTGCCTCAAGATCCTCCATATCATCTTCTGAGTCTGCATTTGCCATGAAGCTGTTTTCTTTCACATTCATCAAGCTTGCTTTCTCATCCTTAAGTGCCATCAAGAGAGCTTCTTTGTGATATGCACTGCCCATAGTACGAGGCTTTGGACATGCAGTAGCCATATGACCATTCCCTCCACAGTTGTAGCATGTGACTGAGGTATTTGCAATGCCTTTTGATTCTTTTCCATTCAATTGATTCCTGTTCTGATCTGCTCCCATATAATTCCTATTACCCCCAGACTGAAACCTTTGTTCTCCAGCTTGAAACCTTTGTGACCCATATCCTCCTCTGTTTCCTGAACCAAACCTTCCCGATGATCTATTCTGAATTTCTACCCGACCATCATTAACAACTGCCTGATTCCTTGTGTTTGAAGATGAGCGAAGGCGGTTGTTTGATTTGTTTGTGAATTTTCCAAACGCTTTAGCAATCAACCCAAATGCTTCATTGAGGGAACTGAAAGCTTCTTCTTCTTCATCATATTCACTGTTGGTGTAAAAGTTGGAGTCAGTGTTGTTATAGGTTACCAATTGGTTGCCTGATTGTTGAGATGGTGGTTCATATGGGACAAGTTGGTTTTGAGGTTGAAAGCTTGGTTGATAAGATGTGTTTCCAAATTCCTGAGAAGGTAGAGAAAAGTTTGGTTGAGCCATTAGTGCAAGCGAATTAGGTTGTGGTCCTGGTATGAAACCTCCTCTTGCTGCTACTTCTTTGTCCACCTCTAATTGATGTTGTTTGAGAAAATCATAAATCAATCCATATTTGATCTCACCAATCTTCTTTGATTGCCTAACAAACGTTGCATATTTCTGCCATTCAGGACCTAGGCATCCCAGAAATTTGGAGTTGATTGCAATCCTTGGAAACTTCATGTCATGACGATCAAGGTCATTAACAACATTGGTGAAGCGGTGGTAGTATGATTCAATTGTCTCTCCTGGTTCCATAACAAAATTGTTGAATTCCATGTACAATTTTGATTCAAGGTCTTCCTGATTGAGCTATGTTCCTTCCATCAGAAGATGCACATGTTCCCACATATCCTTTGCAGTCTTCTGAGCATCAACACTTCGATAGATGGGATTTGGAATTCCCTGAAGGATGAATGCCATTGCCATTCCATTTGCTTCTTGTTGTAAGGCTTGTTCGGCTGTATAGCTAGAAACAGCAATAGGGGTGGATGTTTCTTCTCTTTCAGGAGTTGCTGGAACAACAATTACTGGTTCAGGAAAGGGCCCCACAGTGATGACATGCTTCAAATACGGTCCATGGGGTTTGCGAAGTTCAATGAATCGGAGAAACCTACTTGCCCACTGCACATAGTTCCCAGGTGTTAACATGGGTGGAGTATCTTGATTTCCAGCCTCATGACGAGATTGCTGACTGCTTATTGCTTCACACATCTTATGAAACCAGTGAGGTTCCCTGGACACTGAAGGATTGTTCTGAAGGTAATTTTGTTGCATTATTTGTTGTGGAGATAGTTGTGGTGGAGGAATGAATTGATGTTGTTGCACATATGCATGATGTTGTGGATATTGTTGAGGAAATTGTTGTTTTTGTTGAGAGTATTGTTGTTGCTGAGGATATTGCTGTAGCTGGTAGTAGTAATTAAAGAGTGGTGGTTGAGACATCTTGTAGTAGCTTGAAACGGTTAAGGATCTTTAAAGGATAAAGACGGTTGTTGTGTGAAGATTAGATAAGGATCAATTACTTGTTTGGTTAAGCACTTGTTCGATCAAAGTTGTTCGGTTACTGAAATTCGACTACTGAAATTCGACTACTGAAATTCGACTACTGAAGTTCGATTACTGAAGTTCGACTACTGAAATTCGACTACTGAAGTTCGACTACTGAAGTTCGACTACTGAAGTTCGACTACTGAAGTTCGACTACTGAAGTTCGATTACTGAAGTTCGACTACTGAAGTTCGACTACTGAAGTTCGACTACTGAAGTTCGATTATGAAAGTTCGGTTACGAAAGTTCGATCAAGAAGTTCGATTAACCCAGAATTTCGATTATATCACCTAACTCGGTGAATAATCAGTAGTTCGATGAACCAGAAACTTCGGTGAACAAGAAGTTCGATGACTATATATCTGAAGAACAGTAACAACTCGGATGAACAGTAACTAGTCTAACAATTCGGATTTCTTAATTTTTTCTTAGATCTAACCTTCTAACAACCTAAATTACCCCTAGGCGAATGATACCACTTGATGTTTTATACTTTTATGAATTAAGCTCCCACTAATTACCTACTAATTACCTACTAGATCTAGAGAGAGAAAGAGATGGAAGGGAGATGATTAACACACAATAATACCAAATGATTAGAATTCATCAATCAACAACCCTCTCCCTTGGATGGGAGGGGTATTTATAGTTTTACATGAGGTTGGGCTACTAGCCCTACTTACTTAACATAATACATAATAAACCATAATAAATGATAAAACGACACAGCCCATGGGCCTTCTACACGGGCTGGGCCTAATAACAAACCTAAAGGCCTAAGCAACCTAATACAAATGATCAATACTCGAAATATTAGAAAACGTGTTCCCAACAACATAGGAGAACACCTTGAGAACTTGCTTTAGGATTTCTTAATATGAACTTAGGTTTTGACCAGTGAGGAATGGGTAGACTATAAGGCATTCGTTTAAGTATTATTGCTTTCGCACTACTCTGATTCGTGCCTTGTTAAAGCCTGTTGAGATCACTTTTGAAGATTGAAAGCGTATGCTTCGCACCACCTAAAACTTGAACCCTAAATAAATCTTGAAGCCATTGAAAATTTCATAGTAATTGCCTGACACTATTTGATCCTTATCTTTAGATTCCATTTGTTGACCTCCGAGACTATAGAAGTACTAGGTGGATTAAGATAGGTTGTTTTGCTTATGACTCGAGATAAAGTATGATCATCATGAAGGCATATTTATGTGGTGCTAGTATTATGACGCCTGGCCAACGTGATAATACTTACACCATATAACGTGCCCTCATTGTGGCCATAGGACATCTTGGGGAGTACCTAAGAAGTTTAGAATTTGATCTCCGTTGGATTATCCGCGATTAGTGAGACTATAGGTTCATTCTACCTATGCGTATACCCTGCCTTCGTTCATTAGACATCTGGATGAGTTCGGACTCTCGTTTTGCATTCTGTTGACCTCAGTTATAAATCTTGAACCCTTTGTAGAGCTCTCTTCTGTGGATACAGTTAATTTGATTTGAAATCTTGTTCGTATTCTATATGAGTTTTCCAGAAGATTCGCCTATCGTCCATTTTATATTGCATGGACCTTTTGATCAGAATCAACCTATTTTGTCACCTTCTGAGAAAATTGAAACCACCTTGTTTTGATTGAGTCATGAGAAACTATTTGGTCTGAAGATCCTTTTTGGAAGAACCTCCCCGGGCGTGAGTATGTTGTGACGATCTTTTGCGACTTGCTACGACTTCGTCTAACTTTGCGACTTCAAATTTCGAGGACGAAAATTTTATTTTAGAGGGGAAGAAGTTGTAAAACCCAAAATTTCAGAACATGCAAAATTACCAAAGTACCCTTGTAACTTTAAAATTCAATTTCAATTTGAAAAACAAATACCAAATAAATCCCAAACTCTTGGAAATTAACAACATATGATATATGATAATTTTTGCATGAACATTTTAACATCTTAAATGTCCTAAAAGAATACTTGTCACATTTACATAAGCCAAAGTATATTAATTTTAATTATTTTCGGTATATATATAAATATATATATAATTTAAATAAATCAATTAAAATTAAGATAAGCACAAAGATAAAAAGGGAAACTAATCAACCGTCAATGTTGATTTGAAATTATCTTTAAAATCCCGAAATTAGCTCCCCCTCCCTCTCACACATTTTTGCCTTATGTATTTCCTTTTATTTTCATTCTTTAATACCCTAAACACACACAAAAACTCCCATCCGGCCTCCACCATTTTTACAATGTCTTTGGCTATTTTTCCAGGGTTCTTACAAGTACAAGGAAGGCTAGAAAAATAGGGGTTCGAATTCTTGAAGCTTGGTTCGTTGGTTTTGAGTTTTGCTCGTGTTTTATCCTTACCGAGAGGTATGAATTTACCACCACTCATCCGATCATTCTAAAGGCTATATGGTATTTTTATAACACTCTTTACATCATATAGGATCTTTATAAAATGGCTAAAATGATCCATGCACGTTAAAATCGATCGAGGTAATTATATGTATCAAAACGTGAATAAAACCTAAAATAACTCATACAATTTTTCTGGGTTTTGTACATATTTTATTTGGGTCCTATACATGTCATATGATTCTGGAAAAATGATAATTGGGTTGATCGAAGCTTAAAACATCCATGGTGAATTTTGGTCAAATCGGCTAAAAAGGAGAAAATGGGTTAAAATAAGAAAACATGGATCGAATGAGTTAGGGTTTGAATTTGATGTTAGATCTGGTCTAGTAAATGTGTTGTTAAGGTTTCATTAATGATTGAACATGATTGGTAAATTAGGGTTAGGGTTTGTGGATTTAAAATGCATACCGATTGGAATTTAAAAGTATAAGGGTGTATTTTGTAATTATTTAAACATGAGGGTTATTTTTGTAAGTCATTTTGGATCAGGGGTAACACATATAAAATATAATATGGGGGTACCTTGTGTAAATTTTTGTAATTTAAAGGTTTAAATGAAAATTTTTTTAATTATGTAGTTCGATTTGAAAATATTAAAACTAGAGGGACTATTTTGTAAATTCTGGAAACTTGAAGGTATTTCATATAATTAAGTATGTAAAGGGTATAATGTGAAATTTTGGACATTTAAAGGCTAATATGTAACTATTAATATTTTGAGGATCGAATTGTAGTTTTTGGAAACTAAAGGGACTTGTTTGGTATTTTATGAAACTTGGAAGGGTGTTTCATACCAAATATTGATATAAGGGTGTATTGTGTAACCTTGTAAAAATTAAGGGCTTAAAGTGTACATAAGAATATTGATGGGTCGATTTACAATTTAATTAATTATGAGGTTTAATTTGTAAATAAATTAACTTGGGGGTCTAACTTGTAAAATGGTCAAAGTTAAAGGATTTGGAATTGTAATTATGGGAAACTTATGGATTAAAATGAACAACTTGTAAATTCTGGAAACCTCCTAAAAATAGAAAGTTACTAAATCTGGAAAGTTACTATTTTTGGAAAGTCACCTGAAAAGGAAAGTTATTAAAAAAATGGAAAGCCGACTAAAATAAGTAATCTGAATTAAATAAGCTATTAATAAAACAGTCATAAATTCGTGTAGATTCGCTGAAGATGGAGTTGGCTTCCGACCTTTATATTTTCTGTTGTGTTTTCACTTGCGGTATAAGGTACAGATATTCTGACCTTCTCACAGGTTTCTCGTGAACTCTCTCCCTTTTCTGTCTTATTTCCCTAAGCCATTGCTATGTTCCCTTATACTTTGATTCGTTCTTCATGTTTCACTTACATTTGTTTATATTGGTTTGATTATGATCTGAGCCTTGTATCTGGGGCTTTCTTATTGAATCTTTGCCCTTGCTATGCTTTCCTTGATTCGTGAACCTTGCTATGATTCCTTTGATACTTGATATCACCTGTGTACCACCTTGTATTATAAATATTTAAAACCCTTGAATACTTTGAAGGTTCATTTGATTTTGGTAACTGGATGTGAAAACCTTTCTTAATTATATATGAAAATGTTTGAGAAAAGCTATTTTAAAAAGATGCAATACTACTTTTAAATGAAAGTTACTTAGAGTTTTTAAGAAAACTATTTTTAAGACTATCTTTATGAAAACCGTTTTGAAAGACCATTTTTATGAAAACTATTTTGTAAGATCATTTTTATGAAAACCATTATTGAAAGACTGCTTTAAATGGACTTTTAATAGAAACCTTTTTAAATGAACTATTGCTATGAAACTTTGCTTTATAAACCTTTGATATAAACCCTTTGCTATGATTCCTTTTGTTTTGACCATTTGATATGAACCATTTGATATGAGACATTTGATATGAACCATTTGATATGAACCTTATGATATAATTGAAATGGAAATTTGACTTGAACCACTTGATATGAAATTTGAACTTGGATATTTGGACATTTGATATTTGACCCTTGACACACGGTTTGAGACTACGAGCCATTCACTAGGCATGAGGGTTTCATGTCCATGTCATTGATGCACCAATGGCATGACTCTAGGGTAGGAGAGTGATGACCTATCCCGTCCCATATTTGATTTGATTTGATTTGTTACATAGAGGCAGACTTTGGCCACCTGGGGCGTATGGATGCATCCTAGATTTGTTATTTGGGCTTTGCCATTATATTTGATTTGATACTTGATTTGTTACATTTGGTGACTGATGGTGTGTGCGATACACGTCTTTCACATATTTAGGAGCCCGCGACTCCACCCTTTGGAGGTATTCCCTCATATTTGGTACCGAGGTCTCCCCTCCGTACACATATTTGATTTGATATTTGATTTGATTTGGGCTCGTAGTGGATTACTGTTTCCTTTACCTTATAACCTTGTACTTAGTATTCCGAGATCACCCCTCCGGATACATACTTGACTTGATACTTGACTTGACTTGATATGACTTGGGCTCGGGTTGGGATTACGGTTCCCTTTACTCTTATCTGTTGTAACTATTTCTTGACTCTTGATATTCTGCATAACCTTTTATAAGGTAACAAGCAATAGAATGTGATAGTTGAAGTAAGCTGAAACAATGCAAGATTCCTGCGGCAGGTTTAGGTTTGGAAGCTGGGTATGACTGGAGAGTACCTTGGACTTAGAAGACCTTATTAGCTATTTTGAATCAGATGACTAGAAGAGCTTATATTCAGACTTTGTAATTATTGTATTTCTCATTTGTAACCTTGTAGTTTCGGATTTTCCATTGTAACCATTGAAATTCTATTGTATTATATATGTCATATGCTTGTGTTTGTTCTGATGTGAAACCATTATTGTGACATCTCTACCCTTGTCGGGTTGGGGTGTTACAGAAAAAGACTCAGAAATAGTTACAGGCAAGAAGGAGAAAATAAAATCCATTGCCTTGAAAGCTAGAGTTGAGTCAAGTGATGAAGAGTCTTGTTCTAGTAGCGAAGACGAAGAATATGCCATGGGGGTAAGAGATTTTAAGAAATTCTTCAGGAGACGAGGAAAGTTCGTTAGACCACCTCGTGAAGAAAATAAATCCTTCCGAAAAGACCATGATGACAGGAAATGAAAAGTAGACAAGAAGTGTTATAGTTGTGGTGATTCTAGTCACTTGATAGGTGAATTTCCAAAGCCTCCAAAGAACAAGTCTCAAAGAGCCTTCGTCAGTGGAGCTTGGAGTGATAGTGAAGGAGATGATGACGAGCCTAAGAACGGCGAAGTTGCTCTCATGGCTCACGACACAGAAGAGGTATATTCTGACTCATCATACTATTCTATAGATGATGAAACCTTAGAAGTAGAATATAACAAACTGTGTGATATAACCTTAAAAATCATAAACAAAAACAAGTTCTTAAAAACCAAAACAACACTTTTAGAAGTTTATTGTCTTAAAGAAAAGGAGATACGAATGGAAAAAGGTAAAAATGCTAAAGAAACGTGTAGGTCGTGCCAGGAACTTAAATTAGAACTCGAAACATTAAAAACCACACAGGAAGATCTCATCAAACAAAATTCCAAGTTTAAAAAGTTTGATAAAAACATAAGTTGTGCAGATGAGATAATGAAGATACAAAAACTACCTCATGATAAAACCGGACTAGGTTTTATGAAACTAGGAACTTTAAGTGACTTTAAGAAACAAACTATGAAAGAAAAAGAAGTTGTTCCAACTAAGTCAGAAGCCCACGGATCCGACGGATCCAAAGTTTTGGATCCGCCAGTAGCACAAGGATCGCCGTACAAGTTGTGAACAGAAGGTTCTAAAAACTGACCGTACTGAATTCGTTAGAGTCACTAGAAAACCTAGTACTAGTATAACTAATAACAAACAAAAACCAGCAGTTTCTTTAGGAAGAGGTCAAGCTAGAAATGAGTACAGAGTTAAAACGGTTCAACAGAGACCTCAATCTAGTTTTCCAAAACACCCCTTTCCAAAAAGTAATGATAACCCACAACATATTTACCAAAGTAATTGGAACCAAAACATGTCTAGAAACTTTAATGGTCCTAATTACATGCCATGGAACAATTGTCAACCATTTCCTTACATGAACCATGATAATGTCATGTTTAACCCAAACGGACCCATGAGATATTGGGGACCAAACGCTTAAGTTTTTCTTGAACTTAGGTGTGCTTAAAAGTTGAGTTAGAACCTGATGAGTGGATCAAAGATAGTGGGTGCTCAAGGCACATGACGGGAAACAAAAGCCTTTTCTCAACCTACCAAGTGTATGACAGAGGTAATGTCACATTCGGTAGCAAACTTAAAAGTAAAATCATCCGAAAAGGTACGATCTCTCATGACTCTCTCTCTATTGATGATGTTGCTCATGTAGATAATTTAGGTTTTAACTTGCTTAGTATAAGTCAATTGTGCCGCAAAAAGTATAACGTCCTTTTCAGTGAAAATGGAAGTAAAATACTTAAGGATGGCATAACTGTAGGAAAAGGTGTTTTGAAGAATAAAATTTACGTTATGAAACTCGATAAAACACCTAAAGACAAGCTTTGTCTCACTTCTTTGGACGATAACTCAACTCTATGGCATCGACGCTTAGGTCACACCAATATAAGGTTAATTCATTCCTTATCATCTAAGGAACTCGTTAGGAACTTGCCCAAGTTAAAATACGACCAACACTTTTGTGATGCTTGTAAAATAGGAAAACAAGTTCATAATAGCCATAAGGCTAAAAACATGGTGTCTACATCTAGGTGTCTAGAATTATTACATATGGATTTGTTTGGTCCATCCGCTATACAAAGTTATGGGGAAAACTTCTATACTTTGGTAATAGTAGATGATTACTCTAGGTATACTTGGACTAAGTTTCTAAAAACTAAAAACGAAGCATTTGATAAATTTGAAATCTAAAGTAAGAAAATTCAAAATCAAATAGGAAGTAACATAGTATCAATTAGAACTGACCATGGTCGTGAATTCGACAACGAAATCCAATTCGGAGCTTTTTGTGATGCCAATGGCATAACTCATAATTTCTCGGCTCCTCAAACCCCTCAATCTAACGGTGTGGTAGAACGCAAAAATAGGACTATTCAAGAAATGAGTAGAACCATGTTAAATGAACAAAACATACCTCAAAAGTTTTGGTGTCACGCTGTAGATACATCTACATATATTCTAAATCGAGTTCTAGTTAGACCATTCTTGACAAAGACTCCATATGAGTTATATAGAGGCAAAATGCCTACTTTAGGATATTTTAGAGTGTTTGGAAGCAAGTGCTTCATTTTAAACACAAAAGATTATCTCACCAAGTTCGACCCAAAGTCGTATGAAGGTGTATTTCTAGGATACTCACAAACTAGTAAAGCATATATAGTTTTGAACAAAGAAACCTCAAGAGTCGAGGAATCCTTGAACGTAACATTCGACAAAAGTCCACCTCCCTCTAAGACATCACCTTTGGTAGATGATGACTTAGTTGAAAGTCAAATGGTTGAGAATATAGAAAATGTTGAAAATGATAAAGAAGATGAACCAGTAAAAAGTGAGTTAATCAACATCAAAGAAACAAAAAGTCAACCATTACAAAACGTCATAGGAAAACTTAATGAAAGAACATTAAGATCTAAAGCTCAAAATGAAAGTAATTTCTTTTGTTTTGTTTCAACAATTGAGCCTAAAAATATAAATGAGGCTATAAAAGATGAATCATGGGTTATTGCTATGCAAGAGGAATTAAATCAATTTGTTAGAAATGACGTTAGGACACTAATTCCACAACCTAAAAATCAAACCATAATCGGTACAAAATGGGTGTTTAGAAATAAAATGGATGAAAATGGCATAGTATCTAGAAACAAAGCTAGGCTAGTAGCGCAAGGCTACAATCAACAAGAAGGTATAGATTACGATGAAACATTTGCACCCGTAGCTAGACTTGAGTCTATTAGAATACTACTTGCATATGCATGTGCACATGATTTTAAATTATTTCAAATGGATGTCAAAAGTGCATTTTTAAACGGATTTATAACTAAAGAAGTATATGTTGCACAACCTCCCGGCTTTGCCAATTTTGAAAAACCAAATCATGTTTACAAACTAAAGAAAGCTTTATACGGACTTAAGCAAGCACCAAAAGCTTGGTATGATTGACTTAAGACCTTCTTAGTTGACCATAAGTACACCATGGGCCTAGTAGACAACACTCTCTTTACCCAGAAAAAGGGATCACATATTATCATCGTCCAGATATATGTGGATGACATTATATTCGGTTCAACTTGTCAAGAGTTATGTGACGATTTCTCAAAAATCATGCATGACGAGTTTGAAATGAGTATGATGTGGGAGCTAAACTTTTTCTTAGGTCTCCAAATTAAACAATTAGAAGATGGGATATTCTTCAACCAATCAAAGTATATCAAAGATATGTTTAAGAAGTTTGGTCTTGAAGACTCAAAACCAATGAAAACACCCATGTCCTCCGAAACCAAACTCACAAAGGATGAAGAAAATGAATCCGTAGATAGCACTAAATATTGGGGAATGATTGGTAGTTTACTCTATCTTACGGCTAGTAGGCTAGACATTATGTTTAGTGTTTGTCTATGTGCACGTTTTCAAGAAGATCCCAAAATATCCCATCCTGAAGCCGTTAAACGGATATTTAGATACATTAAAGGTACTACACATTTAGGATTATGGTATCCCAAAGGAACGGGTGTAGAAACCATAGTGTATGCCGATTCAGATCATGCTGGTGACTATGTTGATAGGAAAAGTACTAGCGGTATTTGTACTTTTGTAGGACATTGTCTCACCTCATGGTTCGCTAAGAAACAAACGGCCCTTGCAATTTCAACAACCGAGGCAGAGTATGTGTCTGCAGGAAAGGCGTGTCAACAAGCACTGTGGATGAAACAAGCTCTCGTAGACTATGGAATTGAACTCAACGACATCCCCATTCTTTGTGAGAACAAAGGAGCTATCGACCTCAGTAAAAATATGGTCCAACACGCTAGAACCAAACACATTGAAATACGTCATCATTTCCTACGCGACAATGTTCAGAAGGGAAACATCTCAATTGAGAAAGTTTCCTCAGAGGACAACATTGCCGACATCCTCACAAAACCTCTCAAAAGAGAACCTTTCAACTACCTTAGACTTGGATTAGGATTAATGGAACCTAGTGATTAGATAAAACAGTAGCGTAAATCTTAGTTTAACCAAACTCGTCACTAAACCAAAAATTGTGTTCTGATCCCGCGGATCCAAACGATAACAAAGGCGGATCCTTTGTTTTGGATCTGCCGGATCCGTCACATGCACAGGTTGTTTTATTATATAATAAACAACACCAAATACTTTTCATCACTCTCCAAAAACTTATCACCTACTGAATTCGTTTCATACTTCACCACAATCATAATTTAGGTTATTTTCTTCCACAGATATGTGCTCCAAACATCACTGTAAGTATCCTTATCATGTTTATACTCCTGATCTGCGTCTAGGATTTCTATTTCATGCACAAAATCAAAACTTGGGGAATATGCATAATTCTTGTAAAATCATGAAACATAGTTACTGAATTGCACTTCAAATCATGTTTTTCTTAGTTAGGAATTTCATCTTGTAGTACATTATCATTATTCATCAAAAACCCCATGAGAAATTTTTGCTAAAATCTTCTCACGACTAGGAAAAATGGTTTTTGAACATTGTTCATACAAATATAAAAACGTTAGTTTTTAAACATCACTTGCATAATGTCTCTTGAATGCTAAAGGGAATACATAACTAATATGTATTTTCGGGTACATTCAAATGTAGCTACATTGAAGTAGGAGCGTTTGGGTTATCTCTCGTTTTATCATAAAATTTGCATAAACAAAATTTTCATGCATCTAAATGAGTCGAGATAACCGTACCTCCACATAGTCCCCATGTAGGCACACACTAGACCTATACACGTATTTTTGATAATTTTGACTAAAACTATATAATTTTTTGTGTTTAGGAAAATCATGCCTCCCGCGACCAACTATGATCACAAACACACCGTCAATTACCTACCTAAACACCATAAAACCAAAGGACTTAGTGATCAACAAGTTGAAATTTTCAAAGCTCTAGAAAAACACTACGTACATGAGGGTAGGTTTGTAGACCCCTCATTCTATGAAGGAACCAATCTTAAGGAACAACTAGCGGCTATTCACTTTGATTCCCTCCTAGATATCGATGAACCATTAATTCCACAATTCATTTTAGAATTCTATGCTAGTGTCAATTTAGAGTCAAACGATCAAGGTTACATGAACATTCGCTTCAGCGTCAATGGACATCAATTCAATATCCCATTAGATCAATTTGGAGAAGTCCTAGGAGTTCCAAGTCATGGAACGAGTGTCTATTCTGATAAATGGTCATTGACCATTCTTGAGTTAAATCTTGAACGAACGGCACCATATGCCACTCCCTTATATTCAAAAGAAATCATTCGTAAGCATCTTTTCATACCTAGGAACAACCCAACTTGGTTGTATCGAGGGAAATATGTAGCTAGAGATCCATTTGCTATGGAGCTCAATGAACTTAAGCCCGAATTTAGGAAAATGGAAGAAGTCTTAAGGGCCAATGTCATGTGCACGGTAGGAAACCGCGATCACATCAATGCTTGTCTTTGCCACATGATGTACAATGTGTCAACCCATCAACCTTTCAACCTTGCTTACTATATCGCCAAGAGAATGGTCGATATTCCAATTCAAGGAAAAATGGCATTGCCTTATGGAATGCTTTTGACCCGTCTCTTTAGAGCTTTTGCACCCATTCCTAGAAATGCCTTAGGATTTGTTCCCGAATATGATGAGATCCAACGCACCTTTGTTCCCTTAAGCGACTATAGGGTAGCGGTTGATAAAGGCAAACGTCCTCGTGCTCAAACTTCATCATCATCATCATCATCATCCATGAGTGATGATGATGGGTTGCCAAACTCTAGGATTCCTCCTCCGGAGTACTTGAGCCAACTTCCACCAATCCCAAATGAATCAGCCGAGTATCGCAACATCAAAGGAATGGTGAAGAATTTAGGACGTTGGATGATGAAGCTTCATAAGGGCATGAAGAAATTGAAGAAGAAGTTGAGTTGAAGGAGTGTTTGGCTCTAAACATTATTAGACAATGTAGTATTAAAAATGATTGTTTCTTAACTTGTTATGTTGATATTTGATGTGTATATGAACTAACTAAGAATTGCAGGTCGATAACACTTGATGTTATCAATTTTCCGAGTTTAAGTCTATGTTTGGCTTAACTCCTCTTAAGGTAAGTTCCCATGAACAGATTAATCTTGATTAAACATGTGTTAGTATCATCATATTTGATTTTTTTGCATTACATATTAGATGATAGATATGCTCCAGGAGAATTTTCGGGTTTTCATCGAAAAACGGGAAATATGTAATACTCTCTGTGAAGTTATAGTATTTTTGTCCAGACGGATCTGGCGGATCCCAAGATTTGGACCCGCCATTCTTCAACCTGCGGATCCCATAAATTGGATCCGCACGTGTTATCGTTTCGATTCGCAAGTATAACAGTAAATTTCTTAAAACTTTTTGACTCATCCCGATTCTTAGATTTTAGTTTCTAGTATTCTTTAGAATAGGTTCACAGATCATTAATCATCTTTGAATGATTTAGAAACTCTTAGAAACTTAAGAACAAAATTTCCCACCAAAATTTGAATTTTCAAATTTTAGGAGTGAGTTACCTTTCTGATACAAACAAGGAACCCTTTTTAGGGATCCTTCAAATCCGTGGGAACATCACATCAGAGGATTTTCCACTATCTCTTTGCATTTACTGCATATCTTCATCATATTACTCAACATAAGTTCTACGGATTGACTTATGTGATGTGATTTGCACAAATTTTTGTTCCAAATCATTAGGAACCAACATTCTCTATTGGATTTACATCAAATCCAAACACTAGTTTCTATAAACCATCTGCCTATAAATTAAGATCATAACTTAGAGCAAAACTCACTCATTTACCTTCTTCACCACATATAACCTGTACATCTTAGTTCTCTTAGCTCACCATGACCAAATCAAACAACTTCTCCACCTCTAGACCTCCAAAATGCACTGCCCGCATTAGTGTTAAGCCCTGTTGCTTCATCAATCTTGCTAACTCATCATCAGAGGAATCATCTCCTCTTAATATCTCATATCCTATAGCAAGTGAAAATTTCCTTACTTTATCCACACCTACACCATCCAATGTTGTCATACAAACTCCACCTCCAACCATAACTCCAATAGCAACCACACCACCACCCACTCCATCACAGCCTGTTAAATCAACTTCACCCCCAAAATCACCCAAGTTGAAACCTATGGAGCTATTTAGGACTCCACCTACATCACCACATCCATACCTTGATGACTTGGAGGATCTCCCACCAAGATCAACCAATCCTCCACCCATGACCTTTGAAGGTCAAGAGCCTATGCTTTTTCATCCGATTTTCCCGGATATCCATGGTCCTTTATACCATGATGCACCATCATCTCAACCTCAAATACCACCTCTCTCACCCACTTCAACTCTCGTTGCCATTGATGAGGCAATGCGTATAAACATACCACAAACCCAAGAGGAAATTAGTGAAGAACTTACCCGTCTCTACTCTCTCTCGGGTATGGTAGACCACCACCTCAATGAAGCCATGGACCTCCAAAACATCCTCATGAACTCCATCCAAATACCACCACCTTCCAATAAGCAAGAACAACCACCACCACTACTAAATAACCTATCACCACCACCACCGCAACAACAAAGACATAAGCCTACTCTTCTGCCCGGTTTTCCTCGCCATGATTGCAACATGTGTGAAAGAACTGCCCACTTAGCCGAGAGATCCAACATTTTGGTGCATGAGCTCCAAAATGAAATGAGGTTCATATTAAACCACATTCTTGAGCATCTAAACGCCATCTCTCATCCTCCTCAATAGGAGTGTTCTAGTCTCATTATATAGGACCTTTAAGGATGTTGTCTTAGGATTTTTAGGATGTATTTTTAATTTTCTTGTAACTTCATATTTTTGTGACTTTGGTCACATATTTTCAATATATACAAATGTTATATGTTATGCTTGTGAGTGATCAACATTAAGCATATTATCATTATTTAGGTGACTAACATCATTATATGGCTATTTGGAATCTACATTATAGTTTGATCACTTGTACTTTAGGAACAAAATTTTGATCAGACACTACATTTTGACTTTTTAAGGTCAACTAGATTAACATTCTTATTTGGATGACCATATCATATGCATTATGCTTCTCCATTGAAGCTATTCACAACTAACATTTCTTTTGTAGCATCTCATACCCTTCAACTGTATACGTTGGGACTCTTGTAATGGGGAGTATACATCGAGGGGGAGCATATCATATTCTAACAATTTGTTTTGTAGGATCATGCATCATTACCTTGTTACTCCATTTAGGGGGAATATAAAACAAGGGGGAGCTCTTAAAGTTCTCAAAATCGCATTCCGCTACGCAACACTTCTTTTTGTTTCGACAAAAAGGGGGAGAAAGGATTAAGTTTGCATAACTGTGAATCATCACAGTACATACACTTTTGCATAAAAATAGTTTTTAAACTCAAATAAAACAAACTTAATCTATATTTTAAAGAACTCATGCTATATTTATTCCTTTGCTCAAAAATATACTCTATGTTTTGTCATCAACAAAAAGGAGGAGATTGTTAATACAAATATCGTACTAAAAACGTTATTTATATTTTACGATCTTTACTTAGTTTTGTTAATGACAATTACAAAGTATATCTTTTAGCAAATTATAAATACTAGCTAAAGTCACTTTAAAACACATTTTACATTTCACAAGATTACTTAGAATTACATTTTACACATCTACTAGTTTATTTCCTTAAAAGGAAACTTTATTTTTAAAATGATACAATGACATCATGGCATGCATCATACATAGATTATGTGATATCTTAGTTAGATCTTCAAGCAAGATAGTTGACTTTGGAAGATCTTGATATGACAACACAAAGATATGGAAAGATTGTGGAAGATTTGGAGAGATTTGAAAAATCTCTTAGCTGTCATTTTGGCGGAACCAAACGACATCAAAGACGGATCCCTTTTATGGGATCCGCCGGATCCGCCGGCTGTTCACCAGCTTCCCTATAAATAGCAAGTTGATCATTTGAACACACCATCACTCATATAGCCTAATATTCATAGTCATTCATTTACATATCATCTAACATTTATCATTCATTTCATTGATATTTCCTTTTGTAGCAAAGGAGATTAAGCATCAAGGTTCAACACAGACGTGTAAAACCTTTAGCATAGTTACTGTGTGATATAGTTGTAGTTCACACATCATTATTTGTCTCATTTATCTCAGTGAGTGTGGTTAGTTTTTTAGTCCTCAAAACACAAAGAGTGTAGGGAGTGGTTGTACCCTTGTGAAAGAACCAAACGGGAGTGGTTGAACCCTTGTAAAGAACTCGACATCTAGCTTAGTGTCGGTAATTATATAGGTGACATTAGGTTGGTTCTGCCTTGAAGTAGAACTCGGTGTTTAGCTTAGTACCGGAAAAGGAAGTAAGCAACGTGTAAAGGTTTTCTCCACCTAGAAGAGAGTTTGTTTCTTAGTGAAGAATAACTCTCGAGTTAGAGGCTCGAGGAGTGGAGTAGGGCAAGGAAGAGAATCCTTGTATCCGAACCACTATAAACATCCGTGTTGTGTGGTTTGATCTTTCCTCTCTTTACTTTTCATATATATTGTGTGAATATTTGTTTGTGCTTGTTTCCTTTGAATTAACATAGAGTAACAAAGCAAATTAATTTTAAGCGGTAAAACTATTCAACCCCCCCCCTTCTAGTTTTCCACACATTCACTTTAGTGTCAATGGAACTTTGTTCAATATTCCCTTAGATCAATTTGGTGATGTCTTAGGAGTTCCAAATTATGGAACATGTGTCTACTCCGATAAGGGGTCATTAAAAATCTTAGAGTCCAACCTTGAGAGAACGGCACCATATGCCACACCTTTGTCCGCCAAAGAAACCATTAGGGAGCATCTCTTCTTACCTAGGAACAACCCAACTAGGTTGCATCGAGGTCGTCATGTACCTAGAGATCCTTTTGCCATGGAACTAAATGAACTTAGGCCCGAGTTTAGGAAGTTATAAGATGTTTTGAGAGCTAATTTCATTAGCACGGTAGAGAATCGGGATCACATCAACGCTTGTCTTTTCTATATGATGTATTGTGTCTCAACTCATCAACCCTTCAACCTTGCATACTATATCGCCAAACGAATGGCCGATATTCCGGTACAAGGTACCACCGCTATGCCCTACGGGATGCTCTTGACTCGTCTCTATAGAGCCTTTGCACCCATTCCTAGAAATGCCTTAGGATTTGTTCTCGATTATGATGAGATTCCACACACCTTTGTTCCCTTAAGTGATTTTAGGGTAGCGGTTGACAAAGGCAAACGTCCTCGCCCTCAAACATCATCATCATCATCATCAATGAGTGACGATGACGGCTTTCCAAACTCTAGGATCACTCCACCGGAATACTTGCATCAACTTCCACCGATTGCGAATGAATCATCAGAGTTCAAGCAAACCAAAGGAATGGTGAAGAATTTAGGGCGTTGGATCATGAAACTTCACAAGGGTATGAAGAAATTGAGCAAGAAGTACAAGTGAGAGTAGTGTTTGGGTCTAGACGTTTTCAAACAATGATGTGTTAAACTTATGTGTATCATGAGATATTATATTAGTACTTGATGTGTATGTGAACTAACTCAGATTTGCAGGTCGATAACACTTAGTGTTATTAATTTTCCGAGAATAAGCCACTGTTTGGCTTAACTCCATTTAAGGTAAGAAATTAATATCGGATTAATCTATGTCTATACGTGTGTTAGAACCTATATATTTAGCATATTTGCACTACATATTAGCTACTACATATGTTTTAGGAGAGTTTTCGGGTTTTGACCATCTCACGCAAAATATGACATTCATTCTGTTAAGAAACTGAATATCCATATGGCGGATTTGGCGGATCCTACTTTTTGGATCCGCCTGGTGTATCTCTTGGATCTGCCAGTCCAGAACCTACGGACCGACGGCTCCCAAACTTTGGCTCTGCCTTTGTTGTCGATTGGATCCGTGGGTACCAACAGTAACTTTTTCAAAAATTTCCGACTCATCCCGACACTTAGATTTTGATTTGTAGCTTCTTTAGATTATATTCACTGCTCATTGAACTCTCTAGAATTATTTAGGAACTCTTAGAACCCTAAGAACTCAATTTCCCACCAAAATTTGAATTTTCAGATTTTACATGTGAGTTACCTTTCTAATACAAGCAAGGAACCCTTTTGAGGGATCCGTCAAATCCGTGGAAACATCTTATCAACGGATTTTCCACTATCTCCTTGCATTTACTTCAAATCCCCCTCATATCACTCAACTCCATTTCAATGGATTGACCTTAGGATGTCACATGCTTAATTTTTGTTCCAAATCATTAGGAACCAACATTCTCCATTGGATTTACATCCAATCCAAACACACAGACCAACTAACCTTCTGCCTATAAATTAGTACCTTAGGATCATCACTAAACTCACTCACCATTTCCTCTACTTTCTCTCATGTACATCTTAGCTACATTACTTCACCATGACTAAATCAAACAACTCTTCCACCTCTAGACCTCCAAAACGAACTGCCCGCATTAGTGTTAAACCATGTTGCTTCATAAACTTAGCAAACTCATCATCAGAGGAATCATCTCCTCTAAATATCTCATCACCTATTGCAAGTGAGAATTTTCTCACACTCTCCACTCCAACACCACCAAATGTAGTCATTCATACTCCACCACCAACAATTACTCCAATAGCTACCACTCCACCACCCGCTCCATCACAACCTGTTAAATCACCATCACCCCAAAAATCACCCAAACTACAACCAATGGAGCAGGACTCCACCTTCATCACCACACCCATACCTTGATGACTTGGAAGACTTTCCACCAAGTTCAACCAATCCTCCACCCATGACCTTTGAAGGTCAACAACCCATGCTTTTTCATCCGGTTTTCCCGGATATCCATGGTCCTTTATACCATGATGCACCACCACCACAACCGCAACCACAACAACTCTCACCAAGATCCACTCTCCATTCCATTGATGAAGAGTTTTGGATTAGTCAACCCAACACCCAAGCCTAGATCAACTAGGAACTAAACCGCCTCTATGCATTCTCAAACATGGTTGACTCCCATCTCCACGAGGCTATGGACTTACAATCCACCTTGTTAGCCTCCATTACGGGTCCAACAAACAATCCACCACCACCTACATCCAACAATCCACCACCACCATCAAAAAACAACCAACCACCACCACCACCACAAAACCATGAGACTACTCTTCCTCCCGGTTTTTTAAGCCATGATTGCTCGCATTGCGAGAGAACCGCTCATTTGGCCCAAAGGACCAACATTTTGGTCAATGAGCTCCAAAATGAAATGAGGTTCATATTAAACCACATTCTCGAGCGTCTCAATGCAATCTCTCATCCTCCTCAATAGGAGCTTTGTTAGTTTCCTCTTACTGGAACTTTTAGGGTGTTGTTTTAGAATTTTTCTTATTAGTATTTATTTTCCTTGTTTAAATGTAACATCATTTTTTCCAAGTAATGAATGTTATGTTTTTATGCTTGTGGGTGATCAACATTAAGCATATTATCTCATTTTAGAATACTAACATCATAGTATAGTTGTTTTAACTTAACATATTGCCTTGATCAAATGTACATTAGGTACAAAATTTTGATCAGACACTTCACTTTGACTTTTTAAAGTCAAATGGGCTTAAACTTATTGTTTGGTTGACTATTAAATATGCATTTTACTTCCATGAAGTAACTAACTTTTCTTTTGTAGCATCTCCTATCCTTGAAATGTATACGTTGGTACTCTTGCAATGGGGAGTATACATCTAGGGGGAGCATATCATAGTCTAACCATTTGTTTTGTAGGATCATACATCATCATACATCATATCCTTGTTACTCCATTTAGGGGGAGTATAAATCAAGGGTGAGCTTTAAAGTTCTCAAAATCGCATTTCGCTACGCATATCTTCTTTTCGTTTCGACAAAAAGGGGGAGAAAGGATTAAGTTTGCATTACTGCGATACATCACAATACATACATTTATACTTGAAATTGTTTTTAATACTTGCATAAAACAAACTTAATCTATATTTTTAAAAAGACTCATACTTCATTTATTCATTTGCTTAAAAATACACCTTATGTTTTGTCATCAACAAAAAGGGGGAGATTGTTAATACAAATATCGTCCCAAAAACGTTATTTATATTTTATGATCTTTACTTAGTTTTGTTAATGAAAAATACAAGTTATCTCTTTTAGCAAATCATAAATACAAGTTAAAGTCATTTTAGAACACATTTACATTTCACAAGATCACTAGAATTTACATTTTATACATTTACATGTTTATTTCCTAAAATGAAAACTTTATTTTTCAAAAGTTTTGATGACATCATGGCATGCATCATGTACACAATCTTGGTAAGATTTTGTGATATTTTGTTTAGATCTTCAAGCCAAAGAGTTGACATTTGAAGATATGGAAAGATATGGCAAGATTTGGAAAGATTTGGAAATCTATTAGCTGTCCTGCACTGGCGGATCCAAGTGCATACAAGGATGGATCCAAATTTTGGGATCTGCCAGATCCGCCAGCTGTTCACTCAGTTTGCCTTTAATAGCAAGCTGATCATTTGGACAAATCATCACTCATATAGCTTAAATACATACTCATTCATTTACTAACCCATATCATTCATTCATCTCATTTGATCTTTCCTTTTGTAGCAAAGGGATCAAACATACAAGGATAAACGTTCTGTCGTTATTCGTCTAGTTTAGTCACTGTGTGATCTTGTACTAGTTTGTATATCATTGTTTGTATCATTTACATCAGTAGAGTGAGGTTAGTGTTTTAGTCCTTAAAACACAAAGAGTGTTGGGAGTGGTTGTACCCTTGTGAAAGAACCAAACAGGAGTGGTTGTACCCTTGTAAAGAACTCGATGTTTAGCTTAGTACCGGAAAAAGAAGTAAGCGACGTGTAAAGGTTTTCTCCACCTAGAAGGGAGTATGTTTCTTAGTGAAAGATAACTCTCGAGTTAGAGGCTCGAGGAGTGGAGTAGGGCAAGGAAGAGAGTCCTTGTAGCCGAACCACTATAAACATCCGTGTTGTGTGGTTTGATCATTCCACTCTTTACTTTTCATATATATTGTGTGATTATTTGTTTGTGTATGTTCTATTTGAAATCACATTAAGTAACAAAGCGAATCAAATTTTAAATGGTAAAACTATTCAACCCCGTTCTAGTTTTCCACAAATCAACTAAGTTATAAATCCCATAATTTCGGTTCCTTGTATCTCGCCCCATATTCAAGGCCAATCAATACAATTGAATACATTTACTACTTTCCTAAATTTATTAGCACGCTCTCCCTTATTCGTTTTACTATAACACGTTTTTCTCCGCTCTCTCTCTCTCTCTTCATACGAAACAACCAACATAAACACACAGGTCCTGCTTGTTTTTCTCTCTAAAGATCAAGTGTTTCGAAGGGTTTTGTTGTTGGTGTTAATTCGTGGTGTGCATGGATTGCTGATGTAGTATTGATTCGTGGGTTAGGGTTCTTAATTCATGGTCTTATTCTTGTTCTTTCTTGGTTCGTAACATCAGCAGGTGATATCACTATCATCCTCTTGTTTTCTTGTCCTATCCGACACACAAACATATGAACACGATCTTAGTATAATAACAACACATCAAACCCTAATAGCATTTATACTAAACCTAATCCGATCTGTTATAAAACTCGTATAAGAATCACATGAAATCATAACTAACCTGCCTAAAACTTGGTATGTTTCTGATCTAGTATTCGATCCATGTTTCTGTTTTCTACTCAACCTTAAATTAATTAATATGAGGTGTATGAAATTAATGGGATGGATTAGGGCTCGTTTTTGTGATTTTATGTGAAGTTGTTTGGCGTTAAATTGATGTATATGCATGTGGTGTGAGTGTGTCGAGAAGAAAGGCTGCTTAAGCGTGTAAAATATAGACTAATAAACCTATGAAACTTGCGTTACAATCAGATTTAAAAAGGAACTAGACGTATGGCTTGATTGGTCTCGGTATAACATTTAGTGTCTCGTTAAGGATTATGTCGTGTATGTGTGCTTGCATGTGTCATCTAAGTGGTCGTATTATGTCTTTTAAAAAGTGTTAGATCTAAATTAGATATGTTAAGATGTCATGGTATTGGTTTGGTTAAACTTAAGTCGTTTGCTGTCTCGCTTTCTATGCTGTGCAGATTTGAGTCAATATTAAACGGGGTCTAAACTAATGATGCCAACGTGTTTTTAAGTAATTTTTGAGTCTAAACACTAGTACTACTTGTCTACTTTCTAGAAATATAAGATTTATAGCAATTAGAGGTCGGTAAGTAAGCTTTTTGTTTTTTGGAACATAAGTTATCAAAACTATGAATCTGAGTCTAAAAATCAGTTTGTGTTTTTTATATTTAGTTTTCTAACCATAAGGATTTAAGAGCTCTCCTTTTACATAGGTGATATATAAGTTGTGTGGGACTTCCTGGAATTTTTGTGGATTTTTATGAAGTGTCTTAATGGGTTACTTAAAGGCAAACTATCTGTATGTATGTGCACTTAACTTTCTGAGTAGGTCTGGAAAGATGATTTTTGAAACAGTACTTTTACTTGATAATAAAATCTATAAAAAATTTTGGAGATAATAATCTTATATGGGAATCACATATAATTATTTCAGAATTTTTGGAGCTTAATTGGCAGGCATGAAAAATCGTAAGAAACTGGTCCATAATTACAATATAAACTCTAGTTTGGTAATTACAAGCCCTAAACCTAATTTAATACTCATAAGCCCTAATTTGGTATTGATTGATGTAAAATGCATTTAAAACTCTAAGTTTAACTATTTGCCATAGCTATAACCCTAAACTTCTTATTCGGCTGAACCTAATTTGATATCACATTTAACTTAAGTAAACCCTAAATATGAGGATGTAATTAATAACAAGCATTAAAAATCCGTTATGACATTAAATGTACGTATAAGTAATATGTGATTATAATTCGTGTAGATCCGGTGAAGTCGGAGTAATCCTCTTTCTTGTGTTCTTTTGCCCTTTTTCTTGCATTTCATAAGGTACAGATATTTTGCCCTTTTCAGTAAGGGTTTCTCATGACTCATTGATTTTTTGATATTTGTTATTTTTTATGCTTTGATCTATATTTGTTAAGTTATTCATTTGATTATCCGTTTCATGCTATATTCATTTCATATAGCTATCATCTTAGTTGGACAAATTATAATTGTCCCTTATCATTATATTGTATATTCCTTGCCTATTACGTTGCCCATATTTGTAACCAGTCATGGGGGGTCCATGGTCGTGCCGTTGTTGCACCAACGGTATTGACGCTATCTGTGGAGGTGCGTTTTTGGCCACAGTGTTCCCATTTGATTATATTGTTATATATAGCGCACTTGGAACGTGTATATTGTATGTATATTTAGTCTAGAACTGGCATATGTATATCTATTTTGAAGGAAGCATATGGATGCATCCTAGGTACTTAGTTCAGTTATGATATATTGGTGAATGGAATTGAGTGTGTGCAATACACCCCATTTCACATTAGGTACATCGGAGTCTACAGTTCCTATGTACAATTTCCTATATGTTTGTTGGGCATTTTCCTTGTTTATGATTGATATCCATTTTATATTCATTTGACTATGCTTTGTTTCCTTTTCATATGTTTCATATTATATTTGACATCTTGTTCAGCAGGTTCTCTTTGATTCATTCATTTATGCTTATTACCTTTCATTGTTTATATCTGTTCACTAAGCGTTAGCTCAGCATCATTTTTCTTTCTCTGCAGCAGGTTATAAGCGGGATGTTGGGCATGAGTGTTGAGAGTAGGAGCTAGAAGACCTACCCTTGATATAGTTTCCATTGTTGGATTTATGATTTTAGACATTATGCTTTGGATATGTATTTCCATTTTAGAATATTGTTTGGATTATGTTTTGAAAGTCTTTGTAATTCTTAACTTACATTTTAATAATAAGTCTTCCACTTGCGTTTATATGTTCTAATAGACACCATAATGTTACACTTAGACCCTTCTCGGGTTGGGGTGTTACAATAATCTTCACTGAAACATATGTTAGGAGATCTCTTCGCCTAGCAGATGAGGAAGGTGTTGAGTGTCTTTCCAGTTCTACTATTTTTGAAAACCTTGCCTTGATGGGGTATGAGAAGCAATCTAAAAAACTGACTTTTTACAAAGCTCTCTTCTCCCATCAATGGAAATTCTTAATTCATACTATCTTACAGTGTCTAAGTCCAAAGACAACTGGATGGAATGAGTTTAGCATCAATATGGCCTCTACCATAATCTACTTAGCTACAAATCAAAATTTTAATTTTTCCAAACTAATTTTTGATAGTATAGTTAAGAACTTGGATACTTTACAAAACAAATTTTATATATATCCAAGGTTTTTACAACTGTTTATGGACAAACAGTTTACTGAAAAGAAAAACTCATAAATGAACATATCTTGCACCCTCTCATACTAAAAAAATTTTTGCAAATATGAGAAGGGTGGGAAAAGACTTTTCGGGTAATGTAACACCATTGTTTCAGACAGTGTTGGTACAAAACAAAAATCAAATGGGTGAAGGTTCAGAAATCCCCACTGAAACCCAACACACAACCACCATTTTGCCATCATCTACCTCTCAACCTCAAAAGACCTACAAATCTAGGAAAAGCAGAAAGAACACTGTGCTACCTCAGGCTAGTGCTTCTACTCATATTGTAGTAGATGAGGCTACCCATAAGGAGAGGGGAGACAGTTTGGAATGGGCTGCTATGTGACAAATGGTAATTTTCACCCTAATATTTTAATAAAAAATGTCTATTTATTATTCCACAACTGCCAAACTGAACAATTATGTGTTTACATATTTATTACAGGAAGCAAACTCGCACGCAGTAGCGTACAATAACTCACCAAAACTTTTTAAATTTATCTGTAAAAGTGAATTTATCACTTCCTGACAATTTTGGACATTAATAAAACAAAAACGAGAGGTTATCTTGTTTTTTTTTCTGAAAAACTGACACCACACGCGTACCGACACCAATTTAGTAAAGGTTGAACTTTAAAATTTATTTTAGGAGTCAACAAATTTATTTTACATCAGTATCGTAAAAACGACTCCAGAATTATATTTTTCACGTTTACGTGAAACCGAGTTACCACAATTTAACCTCAACTAAACGAAACACGGGGTATACACAATACACTATAAAACATAAAACAAATAAATAACCATCTTCTTTGTCGGTCAACAACACATGTGATACCTACTCTCTTTTTCCCTGATCTCCTTTCTCCTATTCGATCATCCCCTCAAGCAAATAAGATTCTTCTGCCATAATCCCATCTTCCATCACCATCAATATGTAACCTGTAGCACTTTTCTTACCTTCTCAAGCTTCATCGAGACCCAAACCCGCTCCACAGGGGTCGAATATTATCGAACTCGAGGCATAGAAAGGAGAGTTAACCAAAAATGGTAAAACTTCATCTTTGGTAAATCGAAATTGAGTCAAGAGCTTGCCATGGATTGTCCCTTAAGAAGCTCGGTTCCAGGAAAGGTTATGTCACTCCAAGAACTTCAAACTTACCTCAAACAATACCTTAGTCAAGTGAATCAAGGAAGGAAGGAAGGGTGTGGCTAGCTTGGAATCGAGTGGGTTTTCTGTGGTGATTCTTGGATTCGATCTATCATCAACCTTTGTAAGGTTTTTAAAACTCAATCTTGTAATACTTGTTTTCTTTTTGAAACTTTCGAATGGTATATGAAACTGGTGATATTTGTTCCTGTTAAGACCCACTCGATTTGATAATCATTCTTGTGATTTTTATGCTTTTGAATTATCAGTATATAGGTCGACTTATGTTGGTTGTGGTGTGGTTTAAAATGACTCTAAAAACTAGTTTGGCTCAAAAATCTTGACGTTGTGCCGTTTGTTTTGATTATTTCGAATTGTTATTCTTGTAACCGAGTCAAATTGTTATGATAAGCGGCGTTCAAATTACTAAAACTAGTGTTAGATTTTGATTTGGTTCAAGTTTCTAACAAAAGTGCTACTGTGGTCATTGTGTTGCTCGAATGTCATGGGTTTTAGTCACAAGTTTTATTAATCGAATCATTATTTTTAAAACATGCGCCCAAAGTGTTTGTGTTTATGCCTTTAAAGAGATTTAACTTTCAAAATGAGGTTGTGATCGAGTAGGGAAGTTCCTAGATCATAGATCCTTGCTGTTTTATGCTTGAGCTCATGTTTGTAATGGTGCTTGTGGTTGGGTCGAGTAGTACTCAACTCAAGGTCTAGCAAAGCCACATAAACAACATGAAGTATTCCAAGTTCTATTCCACTCCAATGTATTGCTTGTAAGTCATGAGTTAAGCGACCTTGAGTTGGTATATCTAGGCGGGAAATGTTACGTCAAGCCTAGGAGTTGTGTCACAGTCGCTAAATCCTCGCCAAAAGTTGGTTAACACTTATGTTGGAGTCGACTTAACTAGTCAATTGCAACACCATTCTTGGGTGCTTGGTTCCACAGTGGGCAACGAGACCAAATCTCGCCCACCCAAGTGACTTAAACCTGGTGTCAAAACTTTGTTTCGAGCCTTGTCACTCGCTAAACTACTCGAAATTATGGGCAAAATAAACTCTAAAATACAAGTTCAAAACCATCCTTGTCTACTGGAATTGTTTTCCAGCGTAGGAAAGTAGAACAAAAAAAAAAGAGTTGGACTTACATTTCACAAACATAAAACCTGTACATTCTAGTGCTTGGGCCGAAGCGCATCAACTAGCTTGGGTTGTCATATTTTTCGGATCCATTCTTGTTCCTCAACAAGCCGCAGGCCATGTTCACTAAAAGCCCAAGTGGTAATCCAGTCCTTGTGATTGACGTGGGCCACAGCCCCTTTCCCCCTCCTCGTCACACACATATTATCTATTAAAACTCGACAACTCTTGTTAATTTAGTGGTCATTTAAATATACATGTCGACTACATATTAAAAAGAACTCGACGAGAAGAAATATATATATCACAACTTGTCCTAACCATATAAGTCTTAATAATTTGTACATGTCTTACGGATAAAATTTAAACACGACATGAACTTTTAAAATGAGGACATTTGCGAGACACTTGGTTTCAAACACTTAACTTTTAAACGATATGTATATATGACGTGAAAATATTTAAAATGGAAAAACATGAATTTTCACTATTGACAACGTATATATATATATATATATATATATATATATATATAACGTATATATATATATATATATATATATATATATATACGAGCAAATATTTAAATTGGAAATCATAAACTAGCTAAATGTTTTTCATAACTTACAACTCGAAACGGTCATGTCAAAACTTATATAAGTCAAGTAAATGTGAAACGATTATTTTCTTTTAAACTTCAAACTTGTTAAAACAACATTTTCTCGCAAACACAAGTTATAACTCACCATATATTGGTGAAACATTTTCAACTTCACATTTTTCCACAAAGACCATATGTATATATATGGAAGTATATATACACACGTACATTCACTTAACGCCAACATTCCTATATGTCATTCACGTTGACATTCAATAGTCATTATCCTTCGTGCGTAGTTTTCCAATCTCTGTCAAATCGAAGGTTCACTAGTCTTACTCTTTTGTACGCTTGTACACTCCAATGAGCCAATACCTACAAATGTTAAAAATATTTTTTCGACTTAAATGCTGCCACACCAGCAACACCAACATGAAATCTTTCAAAAAATTGGAATTCTTGAACTTGAACTGTGAACTAAAACAAACCTTACTAATCTAGGTCGCGTGTCGGTGCTGCACTCTGTCTGAACTACTTTGTGATCTGACTACTACTTAACGAGGTGAGTTTATGGACCAAACTATTTTCTATGCTATTACGTGGTTTAGCCTAAGCCCTATTATGTCCCTTTTATGCCCAACTCATGAACCGTCAATTCCTGATGGGAAGCGCGAGTGTTATAAATAGATCTATTGGGAGTAACGTCCCCGTTCGGGTTGACCGGATAGGCAAACGAACGTATATCATGTCGAAACTACAAGTATCTGGGATACACACTTGCCGGGCCCCTGATATTTAGCATGCTGCTATAGCATGCACACTAGTTATAGGTTCGGTTGCATGAACTTAGTGCTAGCATAATAGACTGTATTTTGTATGACATTGCATGGGTTGCGATGTTCTCAGGTGTTTGAGCTGACTAATATGACAAGGTGGTGGCAGGGCAATGGTCATAGATTACTGTTTGAAAGATGTGGCTTTTTAATTATGACTTGTTTTTGTCTGGGACAACTGAAATTTGTGGGCTTCACTTTATGAATTTAAAACAATGTTGTAAACAATATTTTCATGATTTTAATCAATTAAAATGGAGTATGTATTCCGTTCTTTGTTACCTTGTGTTGTGATTATCAATTTGGTTGCACCCTATGACCCGAATGCTTTCGCTATACCAGATTTTGGGGGTGTTACAGATTGGCATCAGAGCCTAGGTTATAGATAACTAGGTACATATAAATCATAAACTATAACCGCTTTTTACAAAAACAAGTCCCTATGACCGTCACTTGCCTGCCTGCCTTGCTCACTATTTATTTGATGATTACTTGTCTTAGCTGCTTATTGCTATCTATTGATATTTACTCAGCTACATGTACTATAAGTATATTATATGCATACTTATACATACGTAACTCTTACACTATTTTTATGAGTATTTTCGATATACTTACACATATATACAATTTTTTCACAGACTATGTCTTCACAACACATTCCTCCGATCTCGCCAAACTCCGATGATCCTTACATGCAGGTGCTGCAAGCTTTTAACGCACCAGATCCTGATCACACCGAGCGTGTACTCACACCAGCATTACCTACACCCACTACAAACCAGACTCCTACCCAGCTTATCACCACTACTACTGATACTACCACTCATCCTGTTTGCCGAACTGCCCGTATGAGAGTCCCCGGATATCGAATGCGGTATTCAGATTTATTACCCCAGAGGAGGACTCGAGTTGTCTATAGGGGTACCGCTACTACCCCAGTATCTCTTTCACCCACATCATCCCCAGATCAGTCTCCACCACACCAGAGGCTCAAAAGAGCCGATGACTCCTACTCGACCGTGGTGCCAGAGAGGGTGGAGGAGCAGACCGAGCAAGTGATTACTGGACGGGTATTAGCTGAGAGTACTCCTGCTAAGAGTACGAGGATTGATGCTGTTTTAGATTCAGATGTAGAGCATAAGGTAGTTGAGCCCCGAATCAGCATAATAATGGAGGATGTACTTATCATTGGTGAGACTGGAGAGGGCTCGAGGAGAGCTCAGGATGGGACAATTGATGACGCAGATCTACCCCATGAGATCAGTTCAGATCATTCTTTTGTACCTCTGGATTCCTCAGCTACCACAGAGACCGATGTCATCACACAGATTCAGACCCAACTAGACCTATAGACTGACATACTAGGTCTCCACTCTGATTTGTTTGACGAGTTACACCCAGCACATTTTGAGCAGTACGATGATGACTTCATCAGACTCTATGACTCACTCTAACAGTGTAGACATTCTTGATTTGGGCAACAGAGCGGGTAGACTCGAGCAGACATAGGTCATAGCCCGAGAGGTAGGTCAGATGATGCATGGGAGGACACTAATCCTCGAGGCCCAGGTTACAAAATTGTTGAGGGCTAACCAGGCTCACCGCAGGGAGAACACAGAATTGAGGACCCGTCTTGTCGAGATTGAAGAACAGCTTGGAGAGTTTGCTTTCAGATTCCGACACCTGGACAAGGCCAGAGACCAGTCTTAGTTTTTCTTAGCAGTTGTTGTCCCCACTAAACTGAGTAGCTGTCAGTTAGTGGCATGTGTAGTTTTTCCTTATCTGTATTCGAAACTTATGATAATCCCCTATGTATTCGAGCTTGTAACCTTTTGTGAACCCGACTTGATTTAAATCTATGACGAGCTTGATTTATTATTCCATTGTGTCAACTTTCTTATGATTTATCTTGCTCATATGCTCTACCTATGATATTACTCTTGTGCGATAATAAACTCTCGAAATCTCAATTATCTCTATCTTTCTGATACAGCAGAATGCCTCCAAAAAGAATAACCAGAACTACTCGTGCAACAAATCCAAGCCCAGCTAGGGCAACTACAGCAGCTCCACCTGTAAATCAAGCCATGCTTAACCAACTGGTAGAAGAGAGGGTGGCAGCAGCACTGGCTGCAGCTAATCACTCAACAACTGATGGTGGGAATTCTAGACCCACAAACAACATTGCTCGAGGTTGTACTTACCAAGACTTCAGAAAGATAATGACTGGAGGTTTTGGTGGTACTGAAGGAGCAGTCGTTCTGGTTCGATGGATAGAGAAGTTAGAAACGGTATTCCAAATTAGTGGTTGTTCGGAAGAGGACAAGGTTAAGTATGCATCGTTTACTTTCCAAGATGCAGCTCTAACCTGGTGGAGCAATTACTCTAAATCAGCTGGCTACGACACTGCGTATGCAATGTCGTGGGAAAGTTCCAAGCAAATGGTTCTTAAGAAGTATTGCCCTCGTAATGAGGTGAACAAGCTAGAAGTTGAATTCTGGAATCTCCATGTACAAGGTACAAATATGGCCGCATATAATCAGCATTTTCAGGAGCTTGCCTTACTCTCTCCCGACATGGTCCAAACTGAGACCCGCCTGCTAGAGAGGTACATTGGCGGATTACCCCTGTCTACTAAGGGTAATGTTACAACTTACAAGGCTGCAGACCTCCATGAGACCATGGAAGTGGCAAATAAGTTAATGGATCAGGTGATTGAGGACACGGCTGAAACGATTGCAACAAACAAGTGTAAGTGGGATGACCATTCCCACAACAACAGCAACCATCATCCAAACAAGAAGCAGGATGTTGCTAAGGTCTACGCTACTGGACCAACTGAGAAGAAAGGGTGTCCGGCTGAGAAAAAGGGGTATGCCGGGAAACACCTGTTCTGCAATCGCTGTAAGTTACATCACAGCGGGCCGTGCACTGTGAGATGCCGCAACTGTCAGAAAGTTAGACACATGGCCAAAGATTGTAGATCGAGAACTCTTTTCACTGCACAGGCAGCACCAGAGCAGAACCCAAAATCCAATGTAACTTGTTTTGGGTGCGGAAAGAAAGGGCACTATAAGAATGAGTGCCATGAGCCAAAGAATCAAGTTGCTGGAGGAAACCAAGTAGCTGCTGGTCAGCAGGGAAATCGTGGAAACGATGGAGGAGCCCGTGGAAGGGTTTATGCCGTGTGCAAAGCAGAATCACAGGATGACCCGAAAGTCGTAACGGGTACGTTCCTTTTAAATAATCGCTACACATCCATATTGTTTGATACGGGGGCAGATAGAAGTTTTGTTTCGACTACATTTAGTACCTTACTTGGTATCGCCCCGACCACTCTAGATAACGTATACAATGTTGAACTAGCTAACGGGAACGTAGAAAGAGTAGAAACTATCGTTAGAGGTTGCACCTTAAATCTGTTAAACCACCCATTTAACATCGACCTTATGCCAGTAGAATTGGGTAGTTTTGATGTCATTATCGGCATGGACTGGTTGTCAAAATATCATGCCACCATTCTCTGTGACGTGAAAATCGTCCGACTTCCTTATGGAGACGAAGTTCTAAACGTTAAAGGCGACAAAAGAGGTCAAAGGAACGCCTCGAGACTAAACGTAATCTCTTGCATAAAGGCACAGAAATGCCTTGAGAAAGGATGCCTTCTCTTCCTAGCACAAGTCTCTGAATGGGAAGAAAAAGAGCAGGAGGAAAAACGTTTGGAGGACGTTCCAATCATAAGAGATTTTCCAGAAGTCTTTCCTGAAGAATTACCTGGACTCCCGCCGAACCGACAAGTCGAATTTCGAATCGACTTAATACCTAGTGCTGCACCCGTGGCACGAGCACTTTATCGGTTAGCTCCAACTGAACTACAAGAATTGTTGAATCAATTATCAAAACTCGCGGAAAAAGGATTCATCAGACCGAGTTCTTCCCCTTGGGGAGCTCCGGTTCTTTTTGTCAAAAAGAAAGATGGATCTTTCAGGATGTGCATCGATTACCATGAACTAAACAAACTAACCATCAAGAACTGTTATCTGGATCATTACGGCTTAATCTTCAATACCAGTGTTACCGTAGTAACAACCAGTAACATATGTATTGAACCCGGTGTCTGCCCTAAGGTTGATCAAATGGAGGGCTATTTCTTTTCACCCTTTTCTTTACTTTTCTTTTTCATTCTTCAGCCCCTTCTTTCTCCTTTCATTTCTTTTCTCCTTTTTTCATCATACCTAGGACTTTCTAGTACTAAACTATTGGTATTGTCCTTGGGTAGATCCCTCCGGTTCTGGCGGATCATAGGACGGTTTTTCCTAACCTTAGTCACCTTATAACTCCATGACTAGCCTATTGTTTCCATAAACCATTCTTTTTGAAAATCTCTCAAAGTGCTTATGATTGTAAAAGCATATTTTGTTAACACTTTGAGAGTTATGTGATTTTCAGCAATACTCCCCCTTGACATGTGCTCATAAGTATTTAAGGTAAATTTGCACATGTCGGGTAGAGTTAGCACTTTTTGAATTGATTGATTTTCAATAAACATGATCGTTGCGAGACACGTTTACATCACTAGTAGAACTAGCTTGAAATTATTACCCATCCAGATCATAATCAAGGAAAATTTCTCAAAATCGGTACATTCTACTCAGACACGTCCTTTGCGAGACACGTTTACATCACCGGATAAACCGGCTGGAAATTATTACCAATCCCGGACATGTCCTTTCGACTACTGACTTTTGATATCGTCAATTCGAGGGTTCAATTCTGAGTCGAGCTCATACGAGATTTCAACCTTTTGTTACCATATTTTAATCATATCTTTATTCTCCCCCTCAAAAATAGCATATTCATGTTGTTTTTGATAAACTTTTGATTAAAATATGCTTTTTGAGGTTTACGGGAAGAATTTTAAGAACTTTTGTTATTAAGAACAAAGATTTTGTTTTTCAAATACTCCCCCTTGACAAGGGAATACTTGTTCTATTGAGCGTAATTTTGAAAACTTTGAAAAATTCTGGTTAATTCTACTCAATAGTAAGAAGCTTTCGCTCCTTACATGAGGATTGTGGCACTGATGCGCACCACAGGGTCCTTTCATTACAAGTACGGGTTGTGCACTGTGATGTGTGCACAAGCCATTAAGCATGATTTTGATGGAACATTTTTTGTTTTGGAACTACTCCCCCTCAAAACACGCATTTGTTTTGAGAATTTTAAACTTTTTAAAGTTTGAGGGAAGGAGTCTTCTAGAAGCAAAATTCAGAAAGATTTAGAAATTTCTGTTTGAAAAATTCTTGAATAAATTTTGCTTCAAGGTAACTAAAACGTTATACATTAAAATGCTCCCCCTCAAAACTAGCATACGTTTTGACATTTTTTAAACTTTGGAGTGAATTGGGGAGTAAAGATTTGAAAATCTTGAGCAAAATTTTGAAAAGTTTTGAAAAGCCTTTTGAAAATTTTTGAATAAATTGATTAAGAAGTTTTTAGGATAAGTGCACGCATGGTTTTAAAGAATGGTTTTAGCAAGGAACTTTCCTTTCTTTCAAACCCGAGTTGTACACTAAAATGTGTGTACAAGTCATAATGTTGAAGTCCGAGTCCTTAGCTAAAGTACTAAGAAGTCATCGAAAGTTTATGTGGAAAACTAGAAGGGGGGTTGAATAGTTTTACCGATTTTTAAGTTCTTTTATTTCTTTTAAAATCTTTTAAAAACTTTACAATTGGAAACCTTTGATTCGATTCTTATGTGTAACCAATCAACACCAATATGAACACTACACTAAACTAACTAGTATAAGTAATAAAAGTAAAGAGTAGAGATGGAAAGATCAAACTGGGACAAAAGGATTTATAGTGGTTCGGCTACGAAGCTCTTCTTCGCCCTACTCCACTCCCCGAGTACCACACTCGAGAGTTTCAAGCACTATGTCAACAACCTCCCTTTAGGCGGAGAAAACCGTACACGTCGCTTAACTTGTTTTCCAACACTAAGCTAGATGTCGAGTGCTAATCTTAGCTAGCACCAATCCACGATCTACTATCTTTCTACTTCACACACTTAACACAAAGATTCAAGAGATCCCCAAGATCTTACAAGGTCACAATGATCAACTCTCTCTTAACTCACTCTAACCTATCTACCCTTGATCTTCTTGATCAATCACACAAGCCTAATGGCTTTAAGAGATATTCAATATCTCTATAATATCTCAATGATCTTCACTCACACTCTCACAAAAGAAAAATGATCTTGATGTATACTATGATACAACAAGTGTGTAACAAATGTTACAAGTATCCTAACTATTACTATAACTCTTGTATCTTCTTGGATACCTTGAGTTCTTCTCTTGCAAATGAAGAGGAATGAAGAGGATCTCTAAGTTGGATGATTGGATCACTCTAGAACAAAAGAAAACCTAACTAAATGATCAAGAAGAAAGGATGTGAAGAGAGTATTAAACTCAAAAAGTTTTGTGTGAGAAAGGATGCCCAAAATCTGTGAAGTGGGCTGGTATTTATAGGCAGAAAAAATTTGGCCATTATACAGGGACGGCTCCACTAAATTTAGTGGAACCGTGGAGCCGTGTCAGACAAAAACGCTCCTCTTTTTGTCTTTTCTGGTGAAAACATATTTGGGGAAGTTTGGAGCTGATTTTAGGAGGAAAAATAGCTGTTATATATTTTAAACTTATTTTCCATCAAAACATTTCTTAATTATTCAAAAATAATTTGTAAAGTATATTTTTGAAAGAAATGTTTTGTCACATAAAAATGTGAAGTCTAAAGCACAAATTCACTTCTTTGATCATTAGTCAAGTTGTAAATTTGTTCTAGAGTGATTTGTGTAGAAACGGGATCTTCCGATTAAAAACTTGTTTACGTTAATTTTAACGTAACGTGTTTTCACATTTTGTCATCCTCAAAATGTGAAGTTATCAAAAGATAGAAATAACGTTTTTAGAATATTATTTGCATCAACAATCTCCTCCTTTTTGATGATGACAAAACATAAACTCATTTTAAGTTAGAATTAGTTTTAACAAGTTTTTAATGAGTTTACTCCCATTTCTCCCCATTTTTGTCGAAGCAAAAAGGTTGCTAAAGCTCCCCCTTGATGTATACTCCCCTCATTTGGAGGACACCAAGAAATCGAACAATGATTCGTGCTACAAAACAAGGTTAGAGAGCAAATATATAGATTCTAACATGTAGCACATATGACAAATATACAACTACAAAAAAATGGCAAAGTAGCCAAAAATAAAAAACCACAAAAAAGCCCATTCATTAATGAAAATAAATGTCATACATAGGTATGACTACATGACAAACATAAGAACAACCACAAGAAGAATAAATCCTTAATGACTAGATGCAAGCTTCATTTCCAAGAGGGGTCCTAAGGTTTATTGTTGAAAACGAAGCATGAGCATGTTTCGTTTTGTGGGCTAGAAGGTGGTAGAGATGGTGACATGATTGGGGTTGGTGGTGGTGTTAAAAGATTCTCCACATAGAAAAACATGAAATGAATATCATCTCTCAAGGAGAAGATGAGGTTTCGGTTATGGAGGCAACATAGGCAATTAGCACTATAGAGATCAAAGGGATGAGGTTGGATTGGTTGTCCCATGATTGGGGATGGAGGTGGTGGTGAGTTTGTTGGTGATGGGGTTGGCATGGCATAATCCAATGGAGTGATGGGTGATAAGGTGTAGTCCATGGATGATGGCATGGTGTTGAGAGATGGAGATGATGAAGATGTTATGTAAGTAGAAGATGTTTTAGAGGGTACATTAGGTGGTGATGGTGAGTTGGGAGTAGCTTGGGAAGGTGGTGTCATTGCTTCATCATCTTTTGTAAGATTCACAAAGAGGGGTCTTGTTGGTGGTCTTACGGTTATTGTAGGTTTCTTTGAGATGTGAGTGGTGGATCCTTGTGTGGAGGACATGGTGTGTGTGTGATGTGAGGATGAAGTTGAGGTGCAAGATAAGCTTGCAAAGGTGAAGCCTTATATAGGCAAGATGGGTGAAATTTAAATTAAAGTGGATGGGAGTGTCCTATGGTGTAGCAAGGGAATCTTAGGGTGTATGTGAGGTTGCAAAATTTGTAGGTTTGAGGTTAGGGTTGCAGGGATTTAGGAGGAACAGTGAAAATCCGTCAAACAAGTACACGATACCTCTAAATACCGCACGGTACCATTAAATTTAACGGTGTCGTGGCCTATTTAACGGTACCATGACACTGTAGTCACGAATTTTCCTGTCCAGGCTAGTTCAGGGCAGCTAGCGGGATGTTTTCTAGGGAAACTAGTTCCTGGAAATGATAGTGCCTCAAATCACTAAAGATTTATTTGCCTAATATATCCCATATTAAGCTACCTCTAGAATATAAAGATCATCATGTAATTTGCCAAGATAATCATAAGCATGCAAGCATAATGGACAAAATAAGCTATCATCCAAATATCACATAAAATATTCATTTAAGCATGCAAGATAACAAAGATTATTAATCCCTAATTAACTTAGATAAGTCCTAATAGGAGATATAAATTTCTCCTTAACTACTTATGACTTGAGCATTCTCTCGTTCTTGTCACATTCTCGTCTTGACCATGCATTTCATTCTCATGATTCGGATCATCAAAGGGTGCATAGTGGGTGGAGGATTCAAAAATGAGAATGGATGAGACATATGACTCATTTAGGGGTTTCATGACGGGTTTGAAGAGTGAATATTGAGGACTACGAAAGTAAGGGTGAGAGTTCATGAAGTGGTGATAGAGACAGGTTAGGAACATCCCATAGGGTATCAATTTATTTTTGTTACCCTTGAGATGTACAATTCGCTTAGTGAAGAAGTAGGCGAGATTGTATGGTTGTTGGGTGAGGAGACAGTAAATTATATGAGCACAACACGCAGGAAGTTGCTCACGATTTCCTGTTAGACTTAGAACATTTTCTCGCAGGATTATTGCCCAAGAAGTAGTTCATGACGAACCTCTTCCAAACAAATTTTCGTTGGATTTGGGTTAGAGGAGTACTTATGAGTACGAATGAGTTTGGTTAGTTTGGTTGGAGAGGGTATGCAGGAACAATACGGACTATCCTCTTCACGGTAGTTGAAGAGGGACTCAAGACACCAATCTTCTGTATAGGCACATTGCCCATGATTGGGAATACGAAGAATTTGAGCAAATTACTCAAGAGTTAAGACAAATTTGAAACTTTGGATCCAAAACCAAAGTGACAAAGATCGATCCTCGTTACGTACGAGTTCAATTTGTCGAAAGAATTCCAACACAAAACGAGGACAAATGTGCTTGTTGATGTGGAGTAAGCAATCGAATCCTATAGCTCTAAATGAAATGTTGATGTCCCTATGATAGACTAAGGATGGATCAACGACTCGACCTTTATGAAACCGACGGGTTTCAAGATTGACATAGGCACGAATGTGGTTACCGGGAGTTGTGGGTTCATGAGAGATTTCGGGAATGTAGGTGTCGGCTAGGAGATGATCAAAATCATATTCATGAGACATTTTTTATTTTATTTTTTTGTTACCTATAAGAAAATTTCAAGGAAAAATTAAAAGTAAGAATGGTTGCTTTGAAGACACGTGCCTAGTGTGTGCCTATATGCAAACCATGTTGAGGTGCGATAATCTCAACTCTAAAACTAAAAATAATGAGATTACTCTAACACTCCTAACTTCACTTATGCTCAAACGACCATGTCGAGAGATACATATTAGTTATGTAATTCGATCAATATTCGTGAGATCATGTATGCATGAAAAAATGTATTTAGTTTGTATCAACAATGCATGAAAAATATTTCATGATCCTAATTTCGTGAAATTTTTCGAAAATGATTGAATTGGGGAGTTTGGGCGACTTCAAAATTTTGGCGCCAAAAGTTTTGAAAAGTTTGATTGTTGATGACTCCTAATCCTAATTGCAAGTTTCCTAAACATGATTCCTCTTAAACTTTCTTGATCTAATGAAAGTAAAGTTTGAGCCAAAGTATGTGATTTAAGTTGGTTTATGAAAATCCTATGTTAAGGGAATCATGGAGGTTATGCATTATCTAATCCTAGTTCTAATTCTCTAAAGACTCAATCAAAATTGAAAAATCCCAATTCAATTTTTATGTAAGAACACACCCTAGACTCAAAAATTAAAGAGAAATTAGAGTAAATGACTTACAATTTTTGTTGAAAAGTGAAATTAGTTGATAATCTTGAGAAGTAATGTCTTGAATATGATCTTGAAAGGGTGTGATTAAGTATTGGGTTGTGAGGTTTGGCTTTGACAGCAATGGAGGAAGTTGGGAAAGTTTAAAAGTGAATAGTGTGGGAAGAGAGGACTGAAAAACGGGATTTGTCAGATACACGATTCCACGGTACCGTTAAGTTTAACGGTGCCGTGCCACTTTAGTGGTGCCGTGATCTGCTGGGATGGTTTTTCGTCCCATTTTGATTTTTGACGGATAAGTCTCGCTGTTTTAGTGAGACTTTTTGACACGAGGAAAGAATTTATACCTAATAAATTCTTTTGACGAGGGGAACCTAAACTAGATGGAACGAGACACACAAGATGACTTCTAGAGTCATGAGATTTATGGAATATGTTCCATCATTCCTAGACCTAGACGAAGGTAGTTAAAGGATTCTCGTTTGAGAGGTTTGGTTAGGATGTCGGCGATATTGTGTTGAGAAGGAACTTTCTCAATAGAAATGTTTCCTTTCTAAATGTTATCGCGAAGGAAGTTGTGACGAATTTTGATGTGTTTAGTACGGGAGTGTTGAATGGGGTTTTTGCTCAAGTCAATAGCACCTTTATTATCACACTTAATGGGGACGTCATCTAAATGGATGTCATAGTCATTAAGGGCTTGTTTCATCCATAGTGCTTGTTGACATGCCTTTCCGGCGCTTACATATTTGGCTTCGGTCATGGAGATAGCAAGAGCCGTTTGTTTCTTGGAGAACCAAGAAGTTAGACAACAACCCATGAAGGTACAAACGCCACTTGTGCTTTTTCGATCCACATAATCTCCCGCATGATCAGAGTCAGCGTAGACAACAGTTTCTACACCGGTCCTCTTGGGATAGAATAATCCCAAGTGTATAGTGCCTTTAATGTATCAGAAGATAAGCTTAACCGCTTCAAGGTGAGAGGTTTTGGGATCCTCTTGGAAGCGAGCACAAAGGCAGACACTAAACATGATGTCGGGCCTACTTGCCGTGAGGTATAGCAAACTTCCTATCATACCTCTATACTTAGTGCTATCCACGGACTCACCTTCTTCATATTTCGTGAGTTTTATTTCCGTGGACATGGGAGTTTTCATGGGCTTAGACTCTTCTAAACTAAACTTCTTAAGCATCTCCTTACTATACTTAGATTGGTTAAAGAAGATACCATCTTCCATTTGTTTAATTTGTAAACCAAGGAAGAAATTTAATTCGCCCATCATGCTCATCTCAAACTTGTCACGCATGATCTTAGAGAAATCATCGCACAGTTCTGGACAAGTTGAGCCAAATATGATGTCGTCGACATATATTTGAACAATGATGAGATGTGAATTACATTTCTTTGTGAAAAGTGTGTTATCTACCACTCCCATGGTATATTCATGTTCGATCAAGAATGCCTTTAGTCTATCGTACCAAGCTTTAGGAGCTTGTTTGAGACCATAAAGTGCTTTCTTGAGTTTATAAACATGATTCGGTTTCTCGAAATCAACAAATCCCGGAGGTTGTGCAACATATACCTCCTCGTTGATATAACCATTTAGGAATGCACTTTTCACATCCATTTGGTATAACTTAAAGTCTAAGGCACAAGCATAGGCAAGGAGTATCCTAATAGGCTCTAATCTAGCTACGGGTGCATAGGTTTCATCGTAGTCTATTCCTTCTTGTTGGTTATAGCCTTGTGCTACCAACCTTGCCTTATTCCTAGTTACGACGCCATTTTCATCGAGTTTATTCCTAAACACCCACTTAGTTCCTATGATGGTTTGATTCTTAGGAGGAGGTACTAAATCCTAAATTTGGTTTGCGGTGAATTGATTAAGTTCCTCTTGCATGGCAACTACCCAACTTTCATCCTTAATCGCTTCACTGACATTATTAGGTTCTACGGTTGATATAAAACAAAAGAAATTACTTTTGTTTTAAGCTTGTGACCTAAGGGTTCTTTGGTTAAGGTTTCCTATGACATTTTCAATAGGATGGTTCTTGGATTCCTTAATGTTGACAACTTCGTCAACTTCAACAATTTCATCCTCAATGTCATCTTCAAAGGGTTTCTTGCCATTGACCTTAATGGCTTCATCCTCATCTAAGTTATCATCCACCAAGGGTGATGTCTTAGTTGGTGGAGGACTTTCATCGAATGTCACGTTGAGTGACTCTTCGACTTTCATTGTTTCCTTATTTAGGACAATGTAGGCTTTACTATTTTGGGAGTAACCTAGGAAAACACCTTCGTAAGACTTTGGGTCAAACTTGGTGAGGTAGTCTTTAGTGTTAAGTATGAAGCACTTGCTTCCAAACAATCTAAAGTAATCAAGAGTAGGTTTTCTACCTTTCATGATTTCATATGGTGTTTTTCCTAAGATAGGTCTAATTAGAATCCTATTAAGTATGTAAGTTGAGGTGTCCACCGCATTACACCAAAACTTTTGCGGAATTGATTGTTCATTCAACATCGTTCTACTCATCTCTTGTAGAGTACAATTTTTCCGCTCAACTACCCCATTTAATTGTGGAGTGCGTGGAGCCGAGAAATTGTGAGTAATACCATTAGCATCACAATATACTCCAAATTGCACTTCATTATCAAATTCCCGACCATGATCCGTCCTAATAGAAACTATTGTACACCCTAATTGATTTTGGACTTTCCTACTAAAGATTTCAAATTCCTCAAAAGCTTGTGTCTTATTCTTAAGAAATCTAGTCCAAGTATACCTAGAATAGTCATCAACTATTACTAAGGTGTAGTAATTTCCTCCGTAGCTCCATACGGCGGATGGACCAAATAAGTCCATGTGGAGGAGTTCTAGGCATCTAGAGGTCGAGACCATATTCTTAGCTTTATGACTAGAATGAGCTTGTTTTCCAACTTTACAAGCATCACAAAAGTGTTTATCAAACTTAATCTTAGGTAAGTTTCTAACTAGTTCCTTAGACGCCAATGATTGTATTAAACACATATTGGCGTGACCTAGTCTCCTATGCCATAAAATGGAGTTGTCATCTATGGTTGCTAAGCAAATCTTATTTTGAGGCTTATTTCCTATTTTCATAACAAATAAGCCATTTCTCCTAACTCCTTTGCCTATGGTTTTACCATTCTTAATGATCTCGCTACCCTCTTCGGAGAATATAACTCTACACTTATTATCTACCATTTGACTAATGTTAAGCAGGTTAAACCCTAAGTTATCTACATGCTCAACATTTCTAATAGTGAGGGAGTTTTGAGTGATCGTACCTTTGCCTATTATGTTGCCCTTAAGTTTGCTACCGAAAGTGACATTACCTCCGTTGTATGCTTTGTATGATGAGAATAGACTTCGGTTACCCATCATATGATTAGTGCATCCACTATCCTTGACCCATTCATCAGGCTCCAAGTCGATTCCCAAGCATATCTCATTAGAAGTTTGATCCATTAGGTATGTTTCATGCTTGGGCTTCTTTTCTTCTTCTTCACCGCTATCACTCCAAAAGCCTCCTATGAAAGCTCGTTGATTGTTGGATTTCGGTGGTTTGGGACACTCTCCTATGAGGTGATTAGGATCTCCGCATCTAAAGCATTTCCTATCACTTTTCCCTTTCTTTTCAACTCGGTTCTTTTGTGATGTCTTCTTTTCATCACGAGGTTGCCTAACGAACCTACCTCTTCTCCTAAAGAACTTTTTAAAGTTCCTAACCGCTAACGCATATTCTTTATCTTCACTATCGGAACTCGAACATTCCTCATCACTAGACTCCATCTTGGCTTTCAATGCTAGAGATCTAACTCTCTCGCTTTTGCCTTTGACTATATTGGAGTCCTTCTTGATTATCATCTCGTGAACTTTCAAGTTTCCTATTAGTTCATCGAGTGATAATGTCGCCAAGTCCTTTGACTCTTCAATGGCAGTGACCTTTGCTCTCCATTTAGGATGTAGAGCCCTAAGAAACTTCCTAACATAATTCTTGCTAGAGTAACCTTCATCAAGAGCTTTAAGACTACTAATAATGGTATTAAATCTTGCAAAAGCATTATCTATTGACTCATCTTCCGAAATGGAAAATTGTTCATATTGTTGAACAAGAAGATCTATCTTGTTCTCTTTGACTTGATTATTACCTTGGTGAGTGACTAACAAAGTTTTCCGAATATCTTTTGCCGTATTAAACTTAAAAATTCTTTCAAATTCCTTTTAAGGCAAAGCATTGTAAATCATCATTTTAGCCTCATTATTTTTGGCTAGTTTTCTTTTAAGTTCATCACTTTGTATATCATAAGAAACTATTTCATCCTTTTTAGTTTTCGGATTCATTTGAATCGGTTGAAAGTCACCCTCGGTAATAATATGCCAAAGATCAATGTCTTTTGATTTCACATACGTTTCGAATCTTGTTTTCCAATAAATAAAACAATTAGTTTCGAAAAGTGGTGGTCTTTGCATAGATTGCCCTTCTAGATATTTGTCAGAATCCATTAATCGATTCAAGTTTTAAAATACAATTTACTTTAAAATCTTGACTGACGTGGCTTCTGATACCAATTGTGGAAAACTAAAAGGGGGGTTGAATAGTTTTACTGGTTTTTAAGTTCTTTTAGTTCTTTTAAAATCTCTTAAAAACTTTACAATTGGAAACCTTTGATTCGATTCTTATGTGTAACCAATCAACACCAATATGAACACTACACTAAACTAACTAGTATAAGTAACAAAAGTAAAGAGTAGAGATGGAAAGATCAAACCAGGACAAAAGGATTGATAGTGGTTCGGCTACGAAGCTCTTCTTCGCCCTACTCCACTCCCCGAGTACCACACTCGAGAGTTTCAAGCACTATGTCAACAACCTCCCTTTAGGCGGAGAAAACCGTACACGTCGCTTAACTTGTTTTCCGACACTAAGCTAGATGTCGAGTGCTAATCTTAGCTAGCACCAATCTACCACGATCTACTTGATCCTTTCTACTTCACACACTTAACACACAAGATTCAAGAGATCCCCAAGATCTCACAAGATCACAATGATCAACTCTCTCTTAACTCACTCTAACCTATCTACCCTTGATCTTTTTGATCAATCACACAAGCCCAATGGCTTCAAGAGATATTCAATATCTCTATAAGATCTCAATGATCTTCACTCACACTCTCACAAAAGAAAAATGATCTTGATGTATGCTATGATACAACAAGTGTGTAACAAATGTTACAAGTATCCTAACTACTACTATAACTCTTGTATCTTCTTGGATACCTTGAGTTCTTCTCTTGCAAATGAAGAGGAATGAAGAGGATCTCTAAGTTGGATGATTGGATCACTCTTGAACAAAAGAAAACCTAACTAAATGATCAAGAAGAGAGGATGTGAAGAGAGTATTCAACTCAAAAAGTTTTGTGTGAGAAAGGATGCCCAAAATCTGTGAAGTGGGCTGGTATTTATAGGCAGAAAAAATCTAGCCGTTATAAAGGGACGGCTCCACTAAATTTAATGGAACCATGGAGCCGTGTCAGACAAAAACGCTCCTCTTTTTGTCTTTTCTGGTGAAAACTTATTTGGGGAAGTTTGGAGCTGATTTTGGGGGGGAAATTGCTGTTATGTATTTTAAACTTATTTTTCCATTAAAACATTTCTTAATTATTCAAAAATAATTTGTAAAGTATATTTTTGAAAGAAATATTTTGTCACATAAAAATGTGAAGTCTTAAGCACAAATTCACTTCTTTGATCATTAGTCAAGTTGTAAATTTGTTCTAGAGTGATTTGTGTAGAAGCAGGATCTTCCGATTAAAAACTTGTTTACGTTAATTTTAAAGTAACGTGTTTTCACATTTTGTCATCCTCAAAATGAAGTTATCGAAAGATAGAAATAACTTTTTTAGAACATTATTTGCATCAACAGTTTAGATAAGACAACAACCTTGGGAACCCATTTAAGCACGACGCTAACAGGTTTACTAAATTTTGAAATCCATTTGTAAGTTGTGTCAATCTGATTTAATGATGTTGAATTCCAACGAGGACTGAAAACCGGTGTTTCATTTTGAAATAACACTCGTGGAATCAATGGAGATTTAAAACTCTTTTTCCGTTGAAAATTGTTTGAGAAACCCAGTGTTTCTCTTGGAGTTTTAAAATTTGATGAAGAAGATTTCCATCTAGAGTTGAACCTCATGGGTTCTCTTTGAAGATTTGTTTTTGTGATAAATGGAAACCTTCCGGTATTTGGAATGTTCAAAGCAGAGTCATTCTTATGTTGCAGCGAAAGTAATTCTGATATTGAATATTTGAAAGGTTTTGAACGACTTTGCTTTGGTCTCCACACTTGCTTTACCGGTGTAAAACAAGAGTGTGGAGTTTGAAAAACTTGATTCTTTCCATTTGAAGCATTTGAGGGTTTTAAACAACTTTTTTTTGGTCTCCACACTTGCTTTACCGGCGTAAAACGAGAGTGTGGAGTTTCAAAAGCTTGAGTCTTTTCTTTTGAAGCATTTGGATTTGAAAACTTTTCAGAAGTAAGTGTTTCAGAAAAACTTGGTTTCTTCAAAAACTTCCTTCCTTTTTGCAAAGAATAAGTTGTAAACTGGGAAACCTTTTTCGAAAATGGCTTTGAAGATTCACCCGTGTAAACCTTCTTCGAAACACTCACATCTGGTGTTGAAAATTTTGAAATAGGAGCTTTTCCCTTTGATCGGTTAAGAGAATCAAACTTCACTTTTAAAGCATTGTATGAAGTTCTCAAATCACTGTATTCTTTTTGAAGAGAAAGATGATCTTGAGATGCCAATTTTGATTCTAAAGAGGCAATTTGTTTCAAAAGTTGATCTTTTTTGGCTTTAGAATCATCTGTTTTACGAGCCAATTTCCGTTCGAACTCAACATTTTCTTTTTCAAGTCTTTCAAAATAATTTTCGAATTTTGTCATTTTTTGAAAAAATCAGTTTTGGCATCCTCAAAATCGTTTGTTTGTTGAGCTAAAAGCGTTTCAAGCTCAACCACTTTTGTTTGAAGCACATGATTTTTATTTTCAAAAAGATACATTTTCTCCCCCGTTTCCTTTTCAAAATCTGAAGTATTAGAATCGACCAGGGGATTTGGAAAGGAAACTTTTGTGATTTGAGACTCAACCTTTTTCATTTTCATTGATTAAATCTTTTGCAAAACATTTTCAAACTTTTTATCGGCGAATTCAGAAAATTGAGACTTCAAATCTTCAGTCTCTTTGTGTTTCATGTTTGAATTTTGTGTCTGAACTCGTGAACTTTTGATTGAATCAAACAAATTTTTGTAAATGAGTTTCAAATGCTTAATTTCTTTTTCGTATTTTGAAATTTGACACTTCATTGACACGTTTTCATCATCAAGTTGTTCAAGTTTTGACGTCCAAGGGTTTTCAAAAGATTGCTTTTCCAGATTGTGTTGTAAAGCTAGCTCAAAGTCAATGCTTTGTGCTTGACATCTTTGAAAATTTTGTTCAAGAGAGAATATTTGACGTTTCATTTTCTCTTGGATGTCGCTTGACTCTTTTAAAATTCTCTCATTTTCGTGTCTCAACATCTCATTTTCCACTTCAAATCTGTATTCACGATTAGTTCGTGTTTCAAAAGCATTTATACGTTTACTATAATTCTCGAGCTTTTCAGTTAACGAAGTATTTTGTGCTTTTAGTTAACGATTAAGCTCATTACATCGAATAACTTCATTTTGAATATTTTTTATTAATAAAACATTTGAAGCACATTCTTAATCATGATTCACATTGTCATGTTCAACCGTACCTCCATTAGGATCCATATGTGGAGTCTCAGGAGTAATATTTCTATCATCCTGATTCACCACATATGTGTCGTTAATGTACTCAGGTTGTCCATGACTTTGTGTTTCATAAGCAAACACATTATCAAATGTATTGATATCATCAGTTGATTGATGTACCTTAACCAATGTATATGTACAACGTGAAGGTCCGACATCAGCAGCTGCAGTCTTCAAATCATCCTTACAGTTGAGTTTCCCGTCAGTATCCGAATCATTCCCTAGACTGTTTTTTCCATTATGTTATTTTGATAATGTATTATGACCCGTGAAACCCAAATTATCATCTGATGTCCCTTCCTCATTGGCCATTCCCGCTTGTATCTGTATCTCCATTTCAATTCTTTCCCGTTCTTTTTCTTTTAACCCTCTTCCATCCAATACTTTTTCATTTGACTCTTTCTTCTTTTCCAGCATCTCCCTCAGATGAAGTGATCTTGTAGTAAGCACCAGTTCCAGTATGTTCATTAGTTTAAGCAATTGATATCTAAAAAGTTCAACTTCAAGGTAACAAATGATGCATTCTCTCCATATTTTTCTTGCTGATACATAATCCGAAGAATTTTTGAGCACTCTAAAATCTAAGTAGAGAAACCATTTTAACTGCGTCTTGAGCGCTCGATATGCTACTATGCAATCACTTCCTTGTTCAATTTGCTTCTCTATTAGACATATGTTGTGCAAGAGTTTCCGTTTGAAGGTTGTAAGGTCCATTTCAAATCCGAAGTGTGTTTCAAAAGCTCGATGAAATTATCTATCCCATAATGGTAACCTTGCTTCTGAGAGGGCCATACATTGAAGCTTAACTAATTTAAAATGTGCTAAACAATTTTCCTTCGAATGAATAGCTTTTTGCACAACTTGAGGCATCTTTCTCTCTTGTGAACTTGATTCCATTTAATTTCAGTGTGTAATAATGTTGATCTTGGATCGTTTCAAAGAAATAGGAGTTGTGATTGATGTTGGTTTAAGGTTCAAGAGTTATGTTCGTTTGAAGTTGAGTCATTTCCCGAGTTTTCTAAGTTGAAGGATTTCTTAATGGTGATTTCTGATTTCCCTCCAAAAATTGAATGAGAAAAAATTCTCTACCAGAATTTGAAATACACGATAAAATGCAATTCTAAGGTTATTATAAAAATTTGAGTTTTAAAGATTTTGACGCCAAATTTCACCGTAAAAATTCGAATTTTGACCTAAAAATTTGAATTTTGGGCCAAAATTTTCACCGTTATACCAAAATTCGAATTTTGAGTAAAAATTGAACGTTTAGACACTCGTAAAAATTGAATTTTGGGCCAAAATTTTCACCGTTATACCAAAATTTAATTTTTTTTTTCATTTTATTTAAATCCTTACTTAGAATGTCTTACTCGGTTGAAGAGATACTCGAAGAAATGAGGATTCCAAGATACTCGAAGTAATCTACGAAAGTCGAAGGATTCCAAGATACTTGAAGTAATCTAAGAAAGTCGAAGGATTTTAAGAGATCCAAACTTGGAGACTTAAAAACCAACAAAGTCGAAGAATTTCCTTAACATACAAACTCGGAAGGATTTTACTTCTTAGAAACTCAGAGGATTTTATTTCTTAGAAACTCGGAGGATTCTATTTCTTAGAAACTCGGAGGATTTTACTTCTTAGAAACTCGGAGGATTTTAGAAACTCGAAGGATCTGAGAAACTCGGAGACCTTCACTTAGGAACTCGGAGGATCTTAGAAACTCAAAGGATCTGAGAAACTCGGAGACCTTCACTTAGGAACTCGTAGGATCTTAGAAACTCGAAGGATCTGATAAGATAACTTCAAACTCGAAGTCAGAAAGTCGAAGCCTCAAACTTGAAGCCAGAAACTCGAAGGAACAAACTCGAAACCTTCAAACTTGAAGGATTCAAGACAAAGTCGAAGACTATGGCGAATGAACAGTAACTCGATCCAAAAAATACTCCTAAATCCTTGTTTGGCTCTCTGATACCACTTGTAGGTTACCCTATTTAGATCAAATCACACACTTATGTAATATGTTAGAGAGAGAAAGATAATCTTAGAGAGAGAAAGAGCTAGAGAGAATAAGAGAGGATTTCTCTTTCCATTTATAATCCACACCTCTCAAATGAGAGGTTTACATATTTATAGTCTTCCAATATATGAGAATAGGGAAGTGTGCCGTCTTTACATATTTCACTATTTCAACATTAACATAAATAATATGACTAAACTAGACGGCACACTTCTACTATCATGTAGACTATATTTTTCCAATTCTAACAAGCTATTACATGACCACATTACAAGACTCATTGACTCGATAATGATCGTCACTTTAAGCATTCCCAACAGTTGGTAATCTGTAGCTTTTACCCTAATATGAAATGAAAGTAAAAGAGATATCAGGGAATAAAATAGTTGAAAAGGACAAAAAAATATGTTTGGACAAACTTACCCTCGTGTGATTTGCACGTTACATGGGAGATAACGAGGAAACCTAATGTCGTTAGCGGATTTGGACCAGACGCGTAATATTCTGGAAAGTGGGACTCACCAAGTGAATTTTCTCGATTTTGGACGAGACACGAAGTCTGGCCAAACCACTGGGACGAATGGTGTATTTTATTCATTTAATTTCAATAATAATTTTTAAACTCTAATATAAAACCTAAATTCTAAACCAAACCAAATCCAACTATAACCTCGTCTACAAACCAAACGCACCCTTAATCTATTCTACTTTTAATCTCGCATTTGTTGTGCAAATTTTCAAAAAAATAAATTCCCAACATGTTTTTTCTATTTATATTGTTTTACCCTTTTACACGATCCGATCCTATGTATGAGCATTTATTTAACTTTTTTTTGAGTCTTTAGTATTCCTTTCTCTTTATGCATTATCGAATTTCATATTCTAAAAGATATAGATGCGAAAACGTTATAAACCAAGTTTTTTTGAAACAATTGTATTAATGTCAAAGCTGAATTTTTTGCTCATTTTCGAAATAGATTCCAGCCTTCATGTGGGTTTCCTGTTTCGTTAAATGTTGACATGCCCAATGTCCTCTTGTCTACTCAGTGTGACTATTTGGAGCATCATTGTACTCGAGATGATATTAAAAGGGCTGTTTGGGATTGTGGTGGTGATCGTGCTCCGGGGCCTGATGGATTTACTTTTAAATTCCTAACTTCTTATTGGGACCTTTTGGAAGCTGATGTTGCTCGGTTTGTTCAAGATTTCTTTCGTTCATGATACTTTCCTAAAGGATGTAATTCGTCCTTCATATCTTTGATTCCTAAAGTTCCCAATGCCAAATTTGTTTCTCATTTTCGTCCTATAAGTCTTATAGGATGTCAATATAAAATCATTGGCAAAATTCTAGCTAATCGACTTAGCATGGTCATTTCAAGTTGTATAAGTTCTGAGGAGACGAATTTCATTAAGGGTAGAAATATTCTTGACGGTCCTCTCATCTTGAATGAAATTATAATGTGGTATCATAAATGTAAAAAAGAGCTCATGGTCTTCAAAGTTGATTTTGAGAAAGCTTTTGACTCCATCAGATGGGATTTTCTTGATTTGGTTATGGAAAAGCTTAGCTTTGGTCTTAAATGGCGCTCTTGGATTCACGGCTACTTGAGTAATGCTCGTTCTTCCGTGCTTGTTAATGGATCTCCTACTTCTGAATTTGAACTTTTTAGAGGCTTAAGGCAAGGTGATCCTTTGTCTCCTTTTCTTTTTATTCTTGTAATGGAAGGCCTTCATGCGACCATGCGTAAATCTGTGGATTTGGGTCTTTTTAAAGGAGCTTCGGTTGGTCATGGTAATTTAAGTATTTCGCATTTGATGTATGCTGATGATGTTATCTTTATGGGCGAATGGTCTCAATCCAATATTCATAATTTGCTTTGCATGCTTCGATGCTTTTATTTAGTGACGCTGAAGATATGGCCAAGAGTGTCGGATGTGGGATTGCAAGATTTCCTTTCAAGTATTTAGGTGTTCCTGTTGGATGTACTATGTCTCGCTGTGGCAATTGGAGTCCCATTATTCTGAAGTTCTCTTCTAAACTAGCGCATTGGAAAGCTCTCCTTTTATCAGTTGGAGGTCGCTTGTCCTTGATTAAGTCTGTGCTAGGCAATCTTCCTACTTACTTCATGTCGTTATATATGATGTCAGCGGCTGTTCGGAAGAAGTTGGAGATGATGCATAATAAATTCTTCATTGGTGGTGACGAGGGTGAGAAAAAGATTACATGGATTAAATGGGAAAAATGCTTAGCGAGTAAAAAGTTAGGAGGTTTAGGTGTTGGCAGCATTTACGCTCTAAACCTAGGGCTTCTTTTCAAGTGGATTTGGAGATTCCTTTGTCATTCTAATGATCTTTGGGCTGGAGTCATTAAAAGCATTTATGGAATCAATAGTGGCATTAACGACGAGCGAGCTCATCATAGTACCTGGGGAGCCATTTTCTCAGCTGTTAAATGGCATAAAAATAAGGGTATTGATCTTCTTTCGATGTGCAAAAGGAAGCTTGGGAATGGTGGCCTCACTAGTTTCTGGGATGATATTTGGCATGGTGACGTTCCTTTCAAAAGTCGATTTCCTCGTATATATATGCTTGATACAGATAAAGGGTGCAAGGTAATGAATCGAGTTCATGTTACCGACTGGTCTCTCATTCTTAGACGGATTCCTAGAGGTGGTGAAGAATCCTCCCAATTTTCCTCGTTGTTATCTTGTATAGGGGATGTTACCTTTTCTGATCAATCAGATTCGTGGGTCTGGACGATAAATGCTTCGTCTAGTTTCACTGTTGCTTCTATGCGATGCTGGATTGATGATAACACCTTTGTAGCGGAGTCTAATGCTACTCGTTGGAGTCGTTGTATCCCTATTAAAGCTAATGTCTTCTTGTGGAGATTGGCTCTTAATAAGCTTCCTACTAGGGTAAACTTGGATAGAAAAGGCATCGATGTCGCTTCTACTTTGTCCCCCATTTGTGGCGAGGACGTTGAAACTGTTAATCACATCTTTTTTTTTGTGAGATGGCAATAGCTTTATGGGCTTTGCTGGCTCGATGGGTGGATTTAGATATTCCTATTTGTTCTAATTATTTGGATTGGTGTTCTTGGCTCGGATCTTCGAATCTATCGGTTAAGGCTAAGTCGTTATTGAAAGGGATTGGGGGAACTCTCATGTGGTCTATATGGAGCTTTCACAATAGGTTGGTCTTCTCGTCTCCCCCTCCTAAGAAGGCAGTCTTATGGGATTTCATTGTTTATCAATATTTTCTTTGAATTTCATCTAGAAATCGTAAGTTTACTTATAGTTGGGTAGGGTGGATTAATAATCCCTTAGATTCTATTGTTTCTATGTAACTTGTTCTAGCTTTTGCTAGTTTTTTTTAATAAAATTCCACCGTTAAAAAAAAATATATATTTAGTTAAAATAGCAGGCTTGATTAGTGGGTCAAAGAGTGAACGTGCAACATACTACTACAAATTAATATGCCACCACCAGTTATTTGGCTCAAAAAATAAAGTTGAAATACTTTTAACATAAATTTCTTCTTACCTTTTGAAAGTAAGCCAGCAAGCATATGTAGTTATAGCATTGTTGGCGTATGTGTACGGACGTCCTATCTTGTCCGGACGTCCGGACAACACGGCACCCTTTGAAAGAAGGCTCGGAGAGCACCTAGCTCATCCAGCTAGGGTAATCTCAAGCAATGGGACAGGTGACGTTATCTTTTAGACATATGGCAACAGCAGACGCCGTCGCCGCCCCAGGATTTACGGGATTGTGTCTGCGACACGTACCTGGGAAATTCGCCGCCGCCGTTTTAGATACTGTAGCTGGGTAGTAAAAATACCTAGCTCATTTACTACTCTCAACTAACTTTTACCTTTCACATTTACTCTCAATTACTGTTTAAGCCTTTCAGATTACCCCATACTTATCCTCGCGCCGGAGCTTGGTCCTGGGGATAACACCCGGGGTGAGCCTAACGTGAGTGTCTCTTGTATGTAGGTACTTCGGAACCTCAGCAAGACCTGGCCTGGAAGATCTGACTCCATCTCCGGAGGAGTTGCAGGTTTTTACTTCAACAAATTGGCGCCATCTGTGGGACCTACTGTTCGATCTACCTGAAGTTCATAATGGCTGGTCCTACCCCAACTACCCCCGTCCGAAACACGGGGGGAGCTGAAGGATCCGGAGGGGGAGGTCAAAACCCCCCGGACACCCGAACCGTTATTGAGGGTCACATATCGGCTCTCAAAGAGTTACTCAAGCAACAAGGCAACCGCGACCTGATAAGCCCTACGTTGTTAAACTTTGAAGACGATTTAACGGATACAGAAGAAGAATATGTTGAAAGACCGCAGTACGATAAGGGGAAAACAGTGGTGGATGACGACTTGAGCAAACCATTCAAAGATGTAATAAAATGTCCGTTTGCGAGAAGGATTATAGAGTTCTCAGCTCCTAAACATAAAATACCGACGAACCTCAAACTGTATGACGGAACGACCGATCCGGACGACCACATCAACCGTTTCACAGGAGCGGGAAATCACGAAGAATGGCCGATGCCCGTATGGTGTCGGATGTTTCAACAGACTTTGGACGGGAAGGCCAGAGGGTGGTTCAATAAACTGCCGATCGGAAGTATAGACGGTTGGGACGAGCTTCAAAAGAGATTCATGAACCGGTTCAGTATGCTAAGGTCATGTGTCGAAGACCTTACGGAGATCAATAAGATTCATAGGAAAGCCAATGAGAGCCTCCCGGACATCAAAGAACGATGGGTAAGTGAGGCGAACTACTTTCCAGACGCCCCGGAGATAATGCAGATCTCCACTTTCATGAATGGTCACCATTGCCCGGAATTGGTGAAGAAGTTCTCAGATAAAATTCCCAAAACAGTCAACGAAATATTGGAGAGGTTCGATGACTTTATTCATTCGGAGGAAGCCTTCCGAAGTACTGAACTGCCAAAAGGGGAGAAAACGGATGCTCACAGAGAATACCGTCCCAACCCATATAACAATCGAAATGACCATTATGCCCCGAAGGCTTCCTTTGGAGCGGATCACCGTCGAAACGACCCTAGGAATGAGTTCAGACCTTGTAGGAATGATCACTATGCTTCTTATGTTCCCGCAAGGAATGACAATGCCGGCAGAGCTGATCCCCACCATAATGACGTCCGTCGATATGACACCAGACCGATAGATTTAAACTCTCTGACGAAGGCTCCAAAAGAGATCCTTGCCACCGAGCATCAGTTAAAATTACCGCAACCCCCTCCTTTGAAGGGAAAGCTCCTCAAAGAAAATCTGGACAAGTATTGCGACTACCACGGTGAGAAGGGACATCTCACCAATGATTGTTGGCATCTTAAGGAACAGATAAGAATGGCCTTGAAAACGGGTAAGTTGGAACATCTATTGAAAGACGTTAGGCAGAGGGGAAGGTCACCACAAGAAGGAGATAACCATGCAAATAAGGGAAAGATCATTAATATGATCCGAAGTCCAGTGACCGTAGGAAAATGGAAAATGGCAGATGCAGAAGAGGATTGGATGAACGCCCCAATCAGTTTCCCACCTATCCTTCTGGGGGATGTGACGGACGAGCCTTTAATAGTTGAGGCCGAAGTGGAGGTTTATACAGTACAGAAGGTTTATGTCGACCAAGGCGCTTCAGTGGCAGTAATGTATGAACACTGTTTTGAGCACTTATGCCCCTCCATCAAGGCCCGACTGAAAGAAACCAACACGCCTTTGATAGGATTCGCACGGGAGTCCATCAAGCCGTTAGGGAAGATAGAACTGCAAGTTCGTTTCGGAAGTCAAGGTTTGTTCCATAAAACTATGATGAAATTCGTTGTGGTAAGGTCTCCCTCCCCGTACAACATCATATTAGGGCGCTCCGGACTAAAAAAGCTACGAGCCATCCCCTCAACCATCCACTCGATGATGAAATTCCCTACTCCAAGAGGCATAGCGACGTTGGTCACTCGGTCAGTAATTATTTCGGAATGCCGCAAATTAGAAGAAAAGCAAATGGTAGAGAGAGAGGCAAAGAATGAATCTCATAATGCCGAGATGACAGGGGAATTAACCGGGAAGACAGTTTTCCATACCAAACATGGGACGTACTATTATACCAAAATGCCGTTCGGATTAAAAAATGCGGGAGCCACATGTCAACGGCTGGTAGACTCGGCCTCCCGGTCGCAGATAGGGAGAAATCTAGAGGCATATGTGGACGATATGGTGATAAAAATCAAGACCGAGAAAGAGTTGTTGGCCGACATAGCTGAGACGTTTAACAATCTCCGAAGAATCAATATGAAGTTGAACCCTAAGGAGTGTTCCTTTGACGAGGAAGAAGGGAAGTTTCTTGGTTATATGGTAACATCCGAAGGAATTAGAGCAGATCAGAAGAAGGCTAGGAGCATTGCGGATAGGTAGTCTCCAAAGTCGCTCAAAGAAGTGCAAAGTCTAAGTGGCAAGTTAGTAGCTATAAACCGTTTCTTGTCTAAGTCGGCAGAGAGAGCACTTCCGTTTTTTGACACATTGGAAAATGTCACGAAAGAGAATCAAGAAGAGTACCGTTGGACGGACCGGGCCGAATTGGCTTTCCAAGAGATGAGAAAGATGATCCTTGAACTCCCTTACCTGACAACCCGACTGAAGGAAGGCTTGTATGTATACCTTGCGGCATCAAAGAAAGCAATGAGCGGAATACTGTGGGACGAAAGGAAATGAAGGCAAATTCCAGTGCATTATGTCAGCCGAACGTTACATAAGGCCAAAAAGAATCTCGCTCCGGTTGAAAAACTAGCTTCGGCCCTACAATACATGTCAAGAAGACTAAGGGGGTATTTCGAGGCTCATCCGATAAAAGTCATCACTGACCAACCAATTAAGCAGATTGATGAGTGTGTAAATACTCATCATTTTAAACCCATAAATGACACAAAAATGACCAAAAACACCCAGATTATACTGCAGATATCCTTGGTTTGTGTTTTTATGTGTTTCAGGTACAAAGGATTGAAAACGGAGCGAAACAGAGCATTTTTGGATCGACACGACAACAATTATACATTTGACCAAGTGAAGACAAAAGTCAAAGACAAAGTCAAAGTTAACCCCCAAAATACCAAAAAGACACAAATGGTCCTTGGGAATAATTTCTATTTTTGGCAGCCTTAGTCCTTGGATTTTCAGATTTGGCAAATTTAGTCCCTAAGATAAAACCTATTCCAAATCTAATCCTAAACCTTAAACTACCTTAACCCTTTTTAATCCAAAACAATAACCCAAGCCCAAACAATAACCCAAACCCGACCCACCTTCTTTTTAGTTAAAAACCCAGGTTTGACCCCAGTCAAACCTTTCTTCCTTCCCACTTGCCGCCAAACCATACCACCCTCACCCACCATTTTCTCTGCAAAACCACCCATCACCTCACCCCTCCTCCTACTACACTTCACCTAACAATCCAAAAGCATTTAATGCTTCTTCCTCCCCTCAAGTTACTAGTACACAAGTTGGTATCCACTTTATCCTTTTGGTGCCAAAATTGAGATTGAATGGCTGAGATGATTTCAAAGCTATCCAAGGGTCAAGAAATGATCAGAGATGAAGACAAGAAGTTCCCAGATCTTTTTAGTATAAATAGGCAATCAACTGTAAGCCAATTGGGCATCTAGTTAATTAGTGATAATCGAATTAGTTGTAATGAAATAGAAATTGTAATTCTGAAAGTTCCAGTGTTTAATTCAAGGTGTTTTTAGTATAATTGTTCTAAATTTATCAGTGTTATACTCAATTTTAATCTTAATAGAAATTCAAGTTTACCTTTCAATTCGAATTAAGCTAAGTTACTGTTAACATAAGTTCACCAGTGTTCCTCACCATTCATATAAGCTCACATAAGCTCACTATAGCTTTTTGTAAGCTTATATTAGATAGAACCAGATTAATTCAAGAAATCCAAGAAAAGTCAAAGAAAGTCAACTGGAGGTCAAGATAAGCAGCTTTGAATGATAAGCTGCTCATGGAAGAGCTTATGGGGTTTATTAGCTTGTGTTAACAAGCTGGGGTTTGTGTGGTTAATAGTTCAGTCCTGTTCTGAGCAAATGCAATTGTAAGCATATTTCCAAATTTCATGTTCTACTGTACAACTGCTTATTTGTGTGCTTATTGGTGTTTTCAGTACTTATTTATGTTATTTGAGTTAATTTAAGTTAGTTTGATAATCAGTATAAGCTTTAATCTCATTTTCACTTAAATAGCTTAAAATCAGTCCAAATTAGCATAATAGAGTGTTAGCTTAATCAGTGCTTATTCACATATAGGAATTGCTTATTAGGTGTTAATCAAGTTAGATAATCATCAATAAATCAGAATCTAGGGTCAATTTGGTGGTTTCCAGTTTAAATCTTAAAATCAGTGATATGAAGGGGTGTTTGGGTTAGTTAGTCAAACGGGTCAAAATAAGGGACCACTGTTCATTTGCAGTTGGATGACCTTTGATCCTCTCTCATTTAGGCTGTATAAGGTGTTTGTGGGGGTATGTGAGCCCATTTATTTAGTTTGATAGTATTTAAGTTAACAGTGAAGGAAATAATCTAGTTACTGATCAACTTAGCTTGTTGCAGCCTTAAGCTATTTCTATTTTCTAAGATAGCTTTTGGTGTTTTTAGTATCCCATTTAATCAATTAAGGCCATTTCAGTAGTTGGTTAAGCCTTGAAGTGTTTTGATCAAAAATTGGCATAAGCAGACCTGATCAGACCCTTTCTTAGTCTGCAAGTGTTTTCAAAAGCTATTTAGTACTTAGTTGTTACATATAAGCTTTTAATAATCTCTTTACACAAGTAGCTTATAGGTTGAATTTCATCTGTTTCAGCTTGTGTTCATGTTTTGAGCCTTCTAGTTGGATTAAAATAGGGCTGCAAATGGGTAGTTATTAGTCTGTTTTAAAAGTCTGCACCATTTTCTATATCAGTTCTTATCAGTCACCCTTAATGCTAGTTTTTAATCTTCTATAAGCTCTTGCTTTGTCTAATTTTTGGTTTCTGAGCCCCTTTGGTATATGAGCTTAAGCAAGCTTCTGAGTTAGAGATCTTAGCCTAACTCCTAATTGCTTATTTTTGAGCTTAAAATACCCCATGAGAGGACTGAGGTGCCCTGCACCACAGAACCCCATGGTTCTTAAGCTTTGCGCTTATTTGCTTTAAGCTGTGGCTTATGCAAGTGTTGTGTTCTCTTTTAATCTGTTCTAGATCATTACAGCTTAATCTAAGTTCCATCTCAGCTTATTTTAGCCTAAATAGTCATTTAGCCATAGCCTTAGTTTATTGTTCTTTGTTATAACCCACTGATCAGATAAGCAGGGCTTATTCCTGAGTTTAATGAAGTTTTCAAAAATAGTTCTAGTTTTAAGAATAGCTTATTATCCAGTGCTTAATTAGTTTTTAAAATAAAAATCAAAAAAATAAATAGTTGGCAAAAAGACCAAAACCAGGTTCGAACCCTGGTCTCCTGACTCACAAGGCAACACCATCACCATCTGCCCTAGGGACTTTTTCAATAAACGTTTGCAACATTTTTTACTTAACCTTGTTCTCCATTTTTAGCTTAACCAAACTGTTTTGCTTATTCACTGCTTATTTCAATAAGCTGTGATTGTTGTGCTATTTTTCCTAGCTTCTTTATACCTTAAAGTAATTTCCAGAAAATTTTCAGAATTTTCAGAATAGTTTTGGTATTTTTAATTAAATTTTCTTTTAAATTGAGTTTTTAATTCTTAATAAAAAATATAAAAGTCAAAAAAATATAATTCTTTTTTCCAAAATTTTCTTTTAATAATTAGAATTTAAGAAAAATAGATTTGGACCCGTAGAGTTTAAATTTCTAAGATTTGACGTTTTAGGCTTGGGTTTTCCCGGTTTAAGCACGTCATTAAATTTTCTTTACGTTTTTGGCCTTAAGTGTTTTAAATTCATATTTGCCTTAGTTAATTAACTGTTGTTTAGCTTATATTTCATATTTTAGTTTATAAAATCCAAAAATCTCTTTGCTTCCACTATTTATCACACGAATCACAATCCCGATCTCACAAATTCCATTCATCCTTCATCGGGGATAACGAACCGGGTTTACATATTTCCTTTGTAAATCTTTGAGAAAAATACGTGTTGATTTTAACGAATCAAATTTTGGCGCCGCTGCCGGGGAAGGCTGAAGCGAATTTTTAATTTCGCGATTCGTGTTTTGAAAACCCTTCCTTGTGAAGTTTTCAGTATTTTTGTGAATATTTTCAAAAAAACCAAAAAATCATAAAAATTAAAAAACACCATTAACACTTTTCTTAAAGTGTTTACAATACCATAATAATATCCAACAAAACAAATCGTAAGTTAATTGTATTCGGATTATCTTGAAATTGCAACCTATACAAGCGGTTTAAGGATGGTTTGACATTAAATTGACAAACCGAAAGAGGCGGGTTTTTAATCAGCTTTCGAGCGGACCTTTGCTTCTCCGCCACTCTGCGAGTAGTTTTGAGAGAAACGAATTTTGATTGACGAATCGATCCCAAAAACATTGTGTAATCTTTCTTTAAAATAAAAATCCAAAAAATATTTTCATTTTCAAATTTTGTTTTCCTTTTAAATTTTTGTTTCTTTGTGGTGTATGAACACCCGATCTTATTTCACCAGTTTCCAATCCCGAAAGAATTATTCGTCGAGGTCGACGTCTTAATTTTCAAAACGAAGAAGAGATGGATACTGATACAAACAATGATGAGGCACCTCCCGATCTCCGAACGATGGAGGAGTTGTGCCAACCGACTATGGACGGACGGGGTGGCTCGATTGCCCCCGTTAATATCCAAGCCGCGGATTTTGGACTCAAGCATCACATGATCCAACAAGTCCAAACTTCTTGTCAGTTTCACGGATTGTCGGGTGAAGATGCAAACAAGCATATTGATAAATTCCTTACCGTCACCCAGAGCATGAAACAAAATGGGGTCACCGATGACGCCCTTCGTCTATATCTCTTCCCTTATTCTTTGACGCATCATGCCACCGCATGGTTTGATCGTCTTCCCAAGAATTCAATTCATAGTTTCGATGAAATGACTTCAAAATTCTTGGCAAAATATTTTCCACCATCGATGGTGACAAAGTTGAGAAATGACATAAGCAACTTCCGTCAGCTTCCCGATGAATCATTATTTGAGGCATGGGAACGCTATAAGCTTTTGATTGATCGGTGTCCAAACCATAACATTTTATTAGTCACCATAATAGACACGTTCTATAATGGCTTAACATTGAGACACCGTGACACGATTAATGCTGCAGCTGGTGGTACTTTTATGAAAAAACGACCACAAGAATGCTATGATCTAATCGAGAACATGTCCACCCATCATAATCATTGGGATTCCTCTGCCGAGAGGAATGAGTCATCCAAATCCACCACTACTTCTTCTTCTTCTACCTCCGAGATGGCTTCACTCACTAAAAGGATGGATGATTTGTCCACTGCTGTCTTGAGAATACATCAATCTCAGATACCAAACAACAACAATCATCAAGTAAATGTTGTTAATCAAAGTTGTGAAACATGTGGTGGTCCTCACCCATATTCCGAGTGCCCAGCCACCAGTGGCAACACTCAAGAGAGCGTTTATGCTGCTTCGGGATCCTATAATCAGGGAGGTAATGGTTACCAACCCCAAGGAGACCGTAATCTTCTCAGCTACCGTTCTAACAATTTTATTGGACCACATGGTTTCAATCCTCAAAATCAAAATGGGCAAAACCGAAATGCCCCATTTAACCAAAATCAAAGTCGGATAAACCAAGGTTTCCAAAATCAAGGTAGTCACCAAGGGAATTTCAACCAAAACCAAGGTTTTCAAAACCAAGGAAATCAAAACCGAGGTCAAAATCAGGGGAATGTTCAAAACCGAGGGCAAAATTTCAATCAAAACCAAGGTTTTAACCAAAATCAGACGTCCTCGGATGAATTTAAGCAATTCATGAAATCCCAAGAAGAAATCAATCGGTTGACGGTTAACCAAATGGCTGAGATCAAGAAATCTTTAAATGATCGACCCTCGGGCTCAGGAACTCTTCCTAGCAACACGATCGCTAACCCGAGGGGCGATGTGAAGGCGATCACAACAAGAAGTGGTAAGAAAGTTGATGGACCCTCGATTCCTATTCCCTCTCCGGTGAGGGAAATGGAACAAGAGACTGAGGTAACTAAGGACAAGGAACAAACTGCTAGCCCACAAGCTACAGCACCAGTCCCACCTCCAATCCCACCAACTCCAATTCCGGAACCTGAAGTTCCGAATACAAATCCTAAGCCTTCAATTCCATATCCTTCAAGGCTTAATAATCAAAGGCTCCATGAGAAAACTAACACCCAAATGATGAAATTTTTGGAAATTTTCCAGAAATTACACTTCGATATTAGTTTTGCTGATGCCTTGCTGTATATGCCGAAATTCGCTTCTCAATTCAAGAGTCTTTTAAGCAACAAGGAGAAATTGTTTGAATTGACAAAAACCCCTTTAAATGAGAATTGCTCAGCTGTACTCCTTAAGAAACTTCCAGAAAAATTAGGAGACCCTGGTAAATTTCTTATCCCATGTGATTTCCCGGGAATGGTTGAATGCTACGCCTTGGCCGATCTCGGTGCTAGCATCAATTTAATGCCTCTTTCCGTTAGGAAAAAGCTTTCACTCCCGGAACTTACTCCCACAAGGATGACTCTTGAATTGGCGGACCGCACTGTTACTATTCCTAAAGGCGTTGCTGAAGACGTTTTTGTCAAAGTAGGAAAGTTTCATTTCCCCGCCGATTTTGTAGTTGTGGATTTCGAATGCGATCCCCGAGTACCTCTCATTCTCGGGAGATCCTTTTTAAGGACCGGGCGTGCTTTGATTGATGTTTATGGCGAAGAAATAACACTTCGGGTTGATAATGAGGCTGTGACCTTTAATCTTGATCGAACTTTCATATACTCCTCCAACCACGACTCTAATTCAGTTAATCGAATTGACTTTATTGATATTACTTCGGAGGAGTATTCTCAAGAAGTTCTTGGATTCTCCAATAATTCTTCGAGTGGTGATCCCACTCCTTCTTCTCAACCTATTCTTTCCGACTCTTCCCCTTCTCTCACTCCGTTTGAGGGAGGTGATTTCTTCTTGAAAGAGGTCGAGGACTTTCTTGCTATTGAAACACCAACTTCACCGGAAGTTGATGATTCTTATCTTGATCCGGAGGGAGATATTCTTTTGCTTGAAAAATTGTTGAATGAAGATCCGTCACCTTCTCTCCCTCCGAAGGAACTTAAACATGAAGAAATCAAAGAGATTAAGCCGTCTAATCCTCCGGAGCTCGAGCTCAAGGATTTACCTCCTCATCTGGAATATGCTTTCTTAGAAGATAACGACAAATTTCCTGTCATTATTTCTAAAGATCTTAAAGATGAGGAGAAGACCCAACTTCTTGATGTGCTCAAAAAGTACAAGAGTGCCATCGCTTGGCAGCTCTCTGACATAAAGGGTATTGACCCTAGATTCTGTACTCATAAGATCTTAATGGAGGATTATTTCAAACCCACCGTGCAACAACAAAGAAGGGTAAACCCAAAAATTCACGAGGTTATTAAGAATGAAGTTCTTAAACTTCTTGATGCCGGGATGATTTACCCTATCTCCGATAGCCCGTGGGTTAGTCCCGTCCATTGTGTTCCCAAAAAGGGGGGTATGACCGTCATTGAAAATGAAGAAAATGAGTTGATTCCCACACGTCTCGTCACTGGATGGAGAGTGTGCATCTACTATCGAAAACTCAATGATGCTACCCGAAAAGACCATTTTCCGCTTCCTTTTATGGATCAAATGCTTGAACGTTTAGCGGGAAATGAGTTCTATTGTTTTCTCGATGGCTTTTCCGGGTATTTCCAAATCCCGATTGATCCACAAGATCAGGAAAAGACCACATTCACTTGCCCTTATGGTACATTTGCCTACCGACGTATGCCTTTCGGTTTATGCAATGCTCTAGGCACGTTCCAAAGGTGCATGATAGCCATCTTCCATGACATGATCGAGAAAACAATGGAAGTGTTTATGGATGATTTTTTGGTTTATGGAAATTCTTTCTCATTATGCCTCTCCCATTTAGACAAAATGTTAAAACGGTGTGAAGACACAAATCTTGTTCTAAATTGGGAGAAGTGCCACTTCATGGTCAAAGAGGGCATTGTCCTCGGCCATAAGATTTCCAGTGCCGGGATTGAGGTAGATTAAGCTAAAGTCGATGTTATCGCTAAGCTACCTCATCCCACCACCGTCAAAGGAATTTGAAGTTTCCTTGGTCATGCCAGTTTCTACCGTCGATTTATTCAAGATTTTTCTAAAATCGCCTGGCCTCTGACCCATCTTCTTGAAAAATATGCTCCATTCTTCTTCTCTCCCGAATGCATTGAAGCATTCGGAATTCTTAAAAAGAAGCTAACTGAAGCACCGATCTTAGTTTCCCCCGATTGGGACTTGCCATTCGAGCTCATGTGCGATGCGAGTGATTATGCTATTGGGGCAGTCCTGGGGCAACGAAAATCTAAGTACTTTCAGCCGATATGCACTATGCTAGTAAGACTATGACCGATGCTCAATCTCATTACACCACTACTGAGAAAGAATTGTTGGTTGTTGTCTATGCTTTTGAGAAATTTAGACCATATCTTGTCTTATCAAAGACCATAGTGGATACGGATCATTCGCATCTAAAATATCTCCTTGCTAAGCAAGATGCTAAGTCGAGATTGCTTCGGTGGGTTCTCCTGCTCCAAGAATTTGATGTTATAATTCGTGATAAAAAAGGAGCAGAGAATCTCGCCGCCGATCATTTGTCCAGATTAGAGAACCCTCATCAAGGTGTTCTCGAGAGAAAGGAAATTACCGAAACATTTCCTCTCGAGACACTTGGGATGGTTTCATTAAAGGATGATCCAAGTACCCCATGGTTTGCCGACTTTGCAAATTACCATGCGGGGAATTTTGTTGTGAAAGGGATGTCGTCCCAACAAAAGAAGAAATTCTTCAAAGATGTTAAGCATTACTTTTGGGACGACCCCTACTTGTTTAAAGTGTGTGCGGATCAAGTCATCCGGCGGTGTGTTCACGGCCAAGAAGCCGTTGATATTCTTAAGGCTTGCCACAATGGACCCACCGGGGGACATCATAGCCCGAACTACACCGCCAAAAAAGTCTTTGATTCCGGTTTCTTTTGGCCAACTATCTACCGTGATGCCCACGACTTGGTAAAGTCATGTGACTCTTGCCAACGTCAAGGAAAAACCTCGCAAAAAGACGAAATGCCACAAAATGCAATTCAAGTCTGCGAGATCTTTGACGTATGGGGCATCGATTTTATGGGGCCATTCCCGTCTTCGCGAGGGAACAAATATATCCTAGTGGCCGTCGATTACTTTTCTAAATGGGTTGAAGCGAAAGCACTCCCCACCAACGATGCCCGAGTAGTTTTTAAATTTTTGAAATCTCTCTTTGCTCGGTTTGGAACTCCCCGTGCTATCATTAGTGATCGCGGTACACACTTTTGTAATGACCAATTTGCAAAGGTCATGCTTAAGTACGGTATCACTCACCGTCTTTCTACCGCGTATCACCCGCAAACAAGCAGTCAAGTCGAGGTTTCCAATCGTGGATTGAAATTTATCTTGGAGAGAACTGTTGGTGAAAATCGGGCCTCATGGGCCGATAAATTAGATCATGCTTTATGGGCTTTCCGTACAGCATACAAAACACCCATTGGGTGTACTCCTTACAAGCTAGTATACGGAAAAGCATGCCATCTGCCCATTGAGCTCGAACATAAGGCCTATTGGGCCTTAAAACATGCAAATTTTGACCTCAAGACCGCGGGTGATCACCGAAAGCTTCAAATGAATGAATTAAACGAGCTTAGGGATCAAGCCTACGAGAACTCTTTAATCTACAAAGAGAAGATGAAGAGGATTCATGACTCCAAAATCAAAAACCGCGTTTTCAACGTTGGTGATCGAGTCCTCCTCTTCAATTCTCGATTAAAGATTTTCTCGGGCAAGTTAAAAACCCGTTGGTCTGGACCATTCACCGTTGCTCAAGTTTTTCCTTATGGCACCATCGAGTTATCTCAAACCGATGGACCAAACTTCAAGGTGAACGGTTATAGGTTGAAGCATTACTTTGGAGGGGACATACCACCCATGGTTGTCCCGGATCTCCAAACTTTCCCCATGGACCAATGAATTCGGGGTCGAGTCAAGCTAGTGACTCGGTTAACAAAAACATTAGCACCACATGGGTGACTACCCATGTTTCTGACTTCTTTCTATTTTCTTACACTAAGTGTGAGGGGATTCCTCTATTGTGCTCTGTTTGTGTGTTGTTTGCTCGTGTTTGCAGGTTTCCCTTAGATCGTGATGATTGATGCGCCTGTTTTCAATCCAGCCGCCCAATATCCGATCTTGTTGCTAACGATTATCTAGGGATATCTTTTTAATCCTGTTTGTGAAAATAGAGAATTCTTTCACACACTTGGCTATTAGTATTACCTTTTTACGTTCTAAGTGTCGGCATAATAGCCGGTACTTTGAATATTGAGGGCAATATTCAATTCTAAGTGTGGGGGGGAATTCTAGCGATTTTTTTCACATATGTACCTTCTAGTTCCCTAGTACCCCCGTTTTGGCCAAAATTTCAAAATTTTTTTCGTTTTTAGATAAGAAATTGCAATAAAAAAGAAGTGTTTAGTCTTGATTAGGTTAGAACAAAGGGAATCCCGACTCTGCCAGAGTGTTGATCTGGCTGCTTCCTTAACGATTAGACTAAGGTTTTACGATATGTGCAAATGAAAATGCTAAGCGTAGAATAGTTGGTTTTCTTTAGAGCTTATACAAGTAATCTATGGCTTTTCCTCCCAGAGATAACTAATCTGACTTAATAAGTGCTTATTTTCAAACTGTTGAACACACTAAATCATTTTTATATACGATTTTGAAAAATACTAGTTCAAAGATCTATTTAAACTTCGGAACAAGCATATGTCATAATAATGCAAAATGAAAGTGAGACGTTGCTTGAAAATTGCATAAGAATGTGCTATAAGCTGCGGATTCAAGATCGGCCCTTGGATCCTTATTTCTGGAAGGCGTTTAGGTCTTGGCTACCCTCTTACACTGGCCCTTGGACCTCTATTTCAGGAATGTGTGAGGTCTTGGTCTAACACCCTTGGATCCTCATTTCAGGAATGTTTAGAGTCTTGGAACTCTCCGTTGTAACGGCCCTTGGATCCTTTATTCCGAAAGGTGTAAGGTCTTGGTTCCCGTGAATCTCCGTTAGTTTATGTTGCACATGTTAAAAAAATAATAATAATAGTAATAATAATAATAATAATAATAATAATAATAATAATAATAATAATAATAATAATAATAATAATAATAATAATAATAAAATGGAATGATATTGCAAAATGCAATAAGTTTTGAAACTTGCTTGTTGTAAATTTTAAATCTATCCTTTAACTAGTATTAGTCAAAGTTTTATAAAAACGTCGATTTTTGTTTTCAAAATTTTGAAAATCAAGCACAGACACCTAAACTTGAATAAATTGTGGGAGTGAAAAGTTAAGTCTCGGCTTACATAGATTATTAGTATAAGTAGTTTTAGCATTTTACAAAAGCGTTTGCACATCGAGTTTAAGCTTAGTTGGGAGTATAAAAAAGAGGATGACGATTTTAATTCCCTGGAGACACCCATTTTGTGTGAATCCCGTTCCATGATACCATTTTTGGAAATCAAGCGTGTTATATATTTTGTTCTAAGTTTAAATTTCTGGCATTGTGTAAAAATCAAAGCGGGGTATGCTTTGTATTCTTTTGATCCTTTCATTACTTTATATGATCGGATTGCTAGGGACTAGCAATAGCTTAGTGTGAGGGGTTGATGAGTGTGTGAATACTCATCATTTTAAACCCATAAATGACACAAAAATGACCAAAAACACCCAGATTATACTGCAGATATCCTTGGTTTGTGTTTTTATGTGTTTCAGGTACAAATGATTGAAAACGGAGCGAAACAGAGCATTTTTGGATCGACTCGACAACAATTATACATTTGACCAAGTGAAGACAAAAGTCAAAGTCAACCCCCAAAATACCAAAAAGACACAAATGGTCCTTGGAAATAATTTCTATTTTTGGCAGCCTTAGTCCCTGGATTTTCAGATTTGGCAAATTTAGTCCCTAAGATAAAACCTATTCCAAATCTAATCCTAAACCTTAAACTACCTTAACCCTTTTTAATCCAAAACAATAACCCAAGCCCAAACAATAACCCAAACCCGACCCACCTTCTTTTTAGTTAAAAACCCAGGTTTGACCCCAGTCAAACCTTTCTTCCTTCCCACTTGCCGCCAAACCATACCACCCTCACCCACCATTTTCTCTGCAAAACCACCCATCACCTCACCCCTCCTCCTACTACACTTCACCTAACAATCCAAAAGCATTTAATGCTTCTTCCTCCCCTCAAGTTACCAGTACACAAGTTGGTATCCACTTTATCCTTTTGGCGCCAAAATTGAGATTGAATGGCTGAGATGATTTCAAAGCTATCCAAGGGTCAAGAAATGATCAGAGATGAAGACAAGAAGTTCCCAGATCTTTTTAGTATAAATAGGCAATCAACTGTAAGCCAATTGGGCATCTAGTTTGTAACACCCTAGGCAAATCCTACATCGGCTGTGGCCTGGAGAGATGCTGGGTTCATAAGATTACATTCGCCTTACAATGACACAACGCGTTTTGTGGTCTACTGCGAGTGGGGTTCTTAGGAACTGGCAGTTAAGCGTGCTCATGTGAGAGTAGTACTGGCTTGGGTGACCTACCGGGAAGTCTTCAAATGAGGCCACAAAAACAAAGCCGTGAGCCTGCGGGCAAAGCGGACAATATTGTGGTATGAGTAGGCGGGATGTTACAAGTGGTATCAGAGCCACTCCTGAGCCGTTCGGGATGGTAGGGCAAACCTCATCGTGGACGATGAGTCCCTAAGGGGGGGTGATTGTAACACCCTAGGCAAATCCTACATCGGCTGTGGCCTGGAGAGATGCTGGGTTCATAAGATTACATTCGCCTTACAATGACACAACGCGTTTTGTGGTCTACTGCGAGTGGGGTTCTTAGGAACTGGCAGTTAAGCGTGCTCATGTGAGAGTAGTACTGGCTTGGGTGACCTACCGGGAAGTCTTCAAATGAGGCCACAAAAACAAAGCCGTGAGCCTGCGGGCAAAGCGGACAATATTGTGGTATGAGTAGGCGGGATGTTACATAGTTAATTAGTGATAATCGAATTAGTTGTAATGAAATAGAAATTGTAATTCTGAAAGTTCCAGTGTTTAATTCAAGGTGTTTTTAGTATAATTGTTCTAAATTTATCAGTGTTATACTCAATTTTAATCTTAATAGAAATTCAAGTTTACCTTTCAATTCGAATTAAGCTAAGTTACTGTTAACATAAGTTCACCAGTGTTCCTCACCATTCATATAAGCTCACATAAGCTCACTATAGCTTTTTGTAAGCTTATATTAGATAGAACCAGATTAATTCAAGAAATCCAAGAAAAGTCAAAGAAAGTCAACTGGAGGTCAAGATAAGCAGTTTTGAATGATAAGCTGCTCATGGAAGAGCTTATGGGGTTTATTAGCTTGTGTTAACAAGCTGGGGTTTGTGTGGTTAATAGTTCAGTCCTGTTCTGAGCAAATGCAATTGTAAGCATATTTCCAAATTTCATGTTCTACTGTACAACTGCTTATTTGTGTGCTTCTTGGTGTTTTCAGTACTTATTTATGTTATTTGAGTTAATTTAAGTTAGTTTGATAATCAGTATAAGCTTTAATCTCATTTTCACTTAAATAGCTTAAAATCAGTCCAAATTAGCATAATAAAGTGTTAGCTTAATCAGTGCTTATTCACATATAGGAATTGCTTATTAGGTGTTAATCAAGTTAGATAATCATCAATAAATCAGAATCTAGGGTCAATTTGGTGGTTTCCAGTTTAATCTTAAAATCAGTGATATGAAAGGGTGTTTGGGTTAGTTAGTCAAACGGGTCAAAATAAGGGACCACTGTTCATTTGCAGTTGGATGACCTTTGATCCTCTCTCATTTAGGCTGTATAAGGTGTTTGTGGGGGTATGTGAGCCCATTTAGTTAGTTTGATAGTATTTAAGTTAACAGTGAAGGAAATAATCTAGTTACTGATCAACTTAGCTTGTTGCAGCCTTAAGCTATTTCTAAGATAGCTTTTGGTGTTTTTAGTATCCCATTTAATCAATTAAGGCCATTTCAGTAGTTGGTTAAGCCTTGAAGTGTTTTGATCAAAAATTGGCATAAGCAGACCTGATCAGACCCTTTCTCAGTCTGCAAGTGTTTTCAAAAGCTATTTAGTACTTAGTTGTTACATATAAGCTTCTAATAATCTCTTTGCACAAGTAGCTTATAGGTTGAATTTCATCTGTTTCAGCTTGTGTTCATGTTTTGAGCCTTCTAGTTGGATTAAAATAGGGCTGCAAATGGGTAGTTATTAGTCTGTTTTAAAAGTCTGCAACATTTTCTATATCAGTTCTTATCAGTCACCCTTAATGCTAGTTTTTAATCTCCTATAAGCTCTTGCTTGGTCTAATTTTTGGTTTCTGAGCCCCTTTGGTATATGAGCTTGAGCAAGCTTCTGAGTTAGAGATCTTAGCCTAACTCCTAATTGCTTATTTTTGAGCTTAAAATACCCCATGAGTGGACTGAGGTGCCCTGCACCACAGAACCCCATGGTTCTTAAGCTTTGTGCTTATTTGCTTTAAGTTGTGGCTTATGCAAGTGTTGTGTTCTCTTTTAATCTGTTCTAGATCATTACAGCTTAATCTAAGTTCCATCTCAGCTTATTTTAGCCTAAATAGTCATTTAGCCATAGCCTTAGTTTATTGTTCTTTGTTATAACCCACTGATCAGATAAGCAGGGCTTATTCCTAAGCTTATTGAAGTTTTCAAAAATAGTTCTAGTTTTAAGAATAGCTTATTATCCAGTGCTTAATTAGTTTTTAAAATAAAAATCAAAAAAATAAATAGTTAGCAAAAAGACCAAAACCATGTTCGAACCCTGGTCTCCTGACTCACAAAGCAACACCTTCACCATCTGCCCTAGGGACTTTTTCAATAAACGTTTGCAACATTTTTTACTTAACCTTGTTCTCCATTTTTAGCTTAACCAAACTGTTTTGCTTATTCACTGCTTATTTCAATAAGCTATGATTGTTGTGTTATTTTTCCTAGCTTCTTTATACCTTAAAGTAATTTCCAGAAAATTTTCAGAATTTTCAGAATAGTTTTGGTATTTTTAATTAAATTTTCTTTTAAATTGAGTTTTTAATTCATAATAAAAAATATAAAAGTCAAAAAAATATAATTCTTTTTTTCAAAATTTTCTTTTAATAATTAGAATTTAAGAGAAATAGATTTAGACCCGTATAGTTTAAATTTCTAAGATTTGACATTTTAGGCTCGGGTTTTCCCGGTTTAAGCACGTCATTAAATTTTCTTTACGTTTTTGGCCTTAAGTGTTTTAAATTCATATTTGCCTTAGTTAATTAACTGTTGTTTAGCTTATATTTCATATTTTAGTTTATAAAATCCAAAAATCTCTTTGCTTCCACTATTTATCACACGAATCACAATTCCGATCTCACAAATTCCATTCATCCTTCATCGGGGATAACGAACCGGTTTTACATATTTCCTTTGTAAATCTTTGAGAAAAATACGTGTTGATTTTAACGAATCACAGATACAAAATGAGACGGAAACATCTGGGAGACTAGCCAGATATATTGTGGAACTGGGGGCTTACAGCATTGCGTACACATCACGGAATTTACTGCAGGAACGAAGGGAAATGGCTGCAACCCGGGAGGTGAAATACAAAAAGAAGATAGAGCAGTACTATAACCGGAGGGTTCACACCGAGACGTTCAAGGTAGGTGATTTTATGTACCAGAGTAATGAGGCGAGCAGGGTTGAAAATCAAGGAAAGTTTGGACCTAACTGGGAAGGACCCTACCGGGTCGTGGAAGCCTAACAAACCGGATCATATAAATTGGAGATGATGAAAAAAAAAAGGTACCACGAACGTGGCATGCCATCAGCTTTCGAAAGTGTTTTTTGTAAATGTTTGGCTAATGTGTCTAATGTAACGTCCGAAAGGACTTGGTATTGACTATTTGAATGACAAGTGCAGCTATCCCACAGTTAAGGGGAAGCAATTTTCTCTACATATCATGTTCTTACATCACTTCACGTTTTGAACATAAGTTGAAAATGATCCCTCCGAGAGGCTCGCGAACTCCGGAGATCAGTGGTCAATGTTCAAAGATGGTTCATACCCAAAAAGGGGTTGCCATACTAAGGCAAAAAGGCCGATCGGCGCATGACGCCCAAAGACGGTTGACACCCAAAAAGGGGTCGCCGCACATCTAAGGCAAAAAGGTCGATCGGCGCATGACGCCCAAAGACGGTTGACACCCAAAAAGGGGTCACCGCGCAACTAAGGCAAAAAGGCCGATCGGCGCATGACGCCCAAAGACGGTTGACACCCAAAAAGGGGTCACCGCACAACTAAGGCAAAAAGGCCGATCGGCGCATGGCGCCCAAAGACGGTTGACACCCAAAAAGGGGTCGCCACACAACTAAGGCAAAAAGGCCGAACGGTGCATGACGCCCAAAGACGGTTGACACCCAAAAAGGGGTCGCCGCACAACTAAGGCAAAAAGGCCGAACGGCGCATGACGCCCAAAGACGGTTGACACCTAAAAGGGGTCGCCGCACAACTAAGGCAAAAAGGCCAAACGTCGCATGACGCCCGGAATTGGGTAACACTCAAAAATGGGACATAAAAAGGGCCAAGACCAAAAGGCCGAAGGGCCGCATAGTCTCGAATCACTATAGGGCGCAAAACAAAGCGGCTTTGCCAACTTACGGAATAAGCCGTTTCAGGATGAGAATAATAAAAAAAATGCAAATACAATATATTTCATAACTGACGAAGCAACCATACGGACAACCTTAAAGATACACAAAAAGGCATACAAATCATTCGACTCACAGGTTATTACATTCATCCGAATCGTGTCAATTGTTTCCAAACCTATTCCAACGGCTCGAAGGCCTTACATGTTCCAAATAACTGATTAGAGTAACAAAGATTAAAAAAGCTTCATGAGAAATCCGAAGCAGCCTTTGTCCGTAGTCAAAACGGAGGCACCCGGATTTCATAAATCACCAAGTCTTTCAGGGAGCTGAGATGTCCTCTTCTGCGGTGGAGTCCTGGATAGGAGGGGCTTGGGTTTCTGGAGCCTCGAAAGTTGGTTCGATGGCAGCCTCAGCGATGACGGTGGCGACAGGCCCGGAAACATATTCATTCTCTCCGCAAGAGACTTGTGGTAAGTGTTGCTGATCTTCTTAATGTAAGGATACTCCGCGGTAAAAAGCCCATCATACAAAGGTTGAAACTTTGCTTCGGCTTCCATGTCCAAATCATCCACGTCCGCCAAAACCCTAGCTATGTCCTCCGGCGAGCGGTCCAAGGAAACACCATCTAAAACTCCGGATTGGGAGGACAGGCTGAAAGGAACGGCCAAGTGTTGTTTGTATTCGTGGCTGTTCAATAGTCGACGGACCACCTTCGGAAGGACCTCCTTCACTGCCTTAAACCGCTCCATTTCCGTTTGGCCCATTTTGATGGTCAAGTCCCTCTTCTCCTGATGAAGTCCTGAGTTTTCCTTCTCCTCCTCACTTAACTTAACCTTGGTCTCGTCCAACTCAGCTTCCAGAGCACTGATCCGCTCCGCAAAAAATTTCCTCTCCTCATCCCTCTCCTTCTCCAACTCTGAAATGCGACCCATGAGATCCGACTCTCTCACCATACAATTAGTGTGTTCTTGCCTCGGCTTCTTGAGTTCCTCCGTATCTGGCCCAACACTCCCACATTGCTGATGGGCCAGGTACAATTCACTATGTTCATTGACAAGAGTCTCAAATCAGAATAGGAGGTCCGACTGAGCTGTGGCCCCCCGCCCCAATAACATCCAGGCCCTTTGACAAGCCTCTGCATCACCCAAACTTTCCAGATACAACTCCTCCCGGGGAGTAGGCAGATTGATCATTAAGTCCCGGCAGACTTTCCAATTGGTCAAACGGTCGTCTTTCCTGACCGACCACTCCGGGACAAACAAAGCTTCCGGATTGTCATCACCATAAACTTTTTTCTTGCCGGAAGCGGCAGCAGAGGAACCTCCTAAAAGAGAAATAAACAACACGACCGTTATTGATAATATATTAAAAAAAATAAAAAATAAATAAATAAATAAGAATAAAAAAGGAGAAGGAAAATGCACAAGATAAACACGTCTGAATAGCTTACCGTTATCAGCATCCCCAGATGAAAAGCCTACGCCCTCATCACCCTCTGGCTTTTTCCTCATTTCATCCGGACGTAATGACCGAACGGGGGCAGGATTAGGAATGGGCTCCGAAAAGTCTTGATCCAGATCCACCACATGAATGTCCTCCGTTGGCCTGCTCTGTTTGGCTGGGCGGACTACACCACTCCCTCCCTCACCACGTTGGACTCGTACCTTGGTTTTATTGACTTCCGCTCCTTGTTGGGTTTTCAATGCCTGCCGACCGGCTGCTTGCTCCTGTTTCCTGTGCTTAGCCTCCAACACTCGGTCATCAGGCACCTCAACCCTCTTCAAATCATCGGTCTTAGCCAAAACATCGTCATTCGAAGGAGCCGGGGTAGTCACATGCATCTCGTGAGATTGGCCCTCACGGTACTTGTCTCCCTTCACCATGGATGCCCCCGTTCGGATCTTGGGTTTGATCAAATATTCCGACATGGTCAAAGCTGCAAAGAACCAAAAACATGAGTTGGTCGGAAATAAACATGCGTGTACACATTAACATATAAGAAAGGAAAAAACAAAGGCTATACCCCGTCCCTCGGCATCTCTTAACGCCGCCCGGTAACCGGGATGCTCCCAGTTAGAAGATAGCCCCACAGCATAAAGAAAACCCAGAGGAATTTGAATCAACTCTATCACATTAGCAGACAACCGGTCGGCATCCTCCACATTAAACTCTCCCTTCGGAAAGGGATCCGAAATGTCAGAATCGTGATGCCTTCAAGGCATCGCGAAGGGAATGGCCCGCCTGTTTATTAAGAAGAAATTGTGCTTCCAACCCTTCAGACTAGTTAGAATCTCTTTAAAACAAACTCTCCTATCCCTCCCGCCCCTCTTCTCAAAAGAGAACCAATGACCTTGTTTGCTGAGCTTATAGAAGGTTCAGAAAAGAGAAGTAGTAGGTGTGGAAAACTAGAAGGGGGGTTGAATAGTTTTACCGATTAATATTAATTCGCTTTGTTACTCTATGTTAATTCAAAGGAAACAAACAAGTATTCACACAATATATATGAAAAGTAAAGAGAGGAAAGATCAAACCACACAACACGGATGTTTATAGTGGTTCGGCTACAAGGACTCTCTTCCTTGCCTTACTCCACTCCTCGAGCCTCTAACTCGAGAGTTATACTTCACTAAGAAACAAACTCTCTTCTAGGTGGAGAAAACCTTTACACGTTGCTTACTTCCTTTTCCGGTACTAAGCTAAACACCGAGTTCTACTTCAGGGCAGAACCAACCCAACGTCGCCTATACAATTACCGACACTAAGCTAGATGTCGAGTTCTTTCACAAGGGTACAACCACTCCCTACACTCTTTGTGTTTTGAGGACTAAAACACTAACCACACTCACTGAGATAAATGATACAAATAATGATGTGTGAATTACACAAAGATCACACAGTAACTATACTAAAGGTTTACACATCTGTGTTGAACCTTGATGCTTAATCTTCTTTGCTACAAAAGATAGATCAAATGATATGAATAAATGATGTTAGTAATATGAATGAGTATGTACTTAAGCTATATGAGTGATGAGAAGGCCAAGTGATCAGCTTGCTATTTATAGGCAAGCTGATAAACACTCGGCGGATCCGGCGGATCCCTTAAAAGGGATCCGTCCTTTATGTCGAAGGGATCCGTGGGTATGCCAGAGGTAATACAGCTAAGAGATTTTCCAAATCTCTCCAATCTTTCCATATCTTAGTGTTGTCATATCAAGATCTTCCAATGTCAACTATCTTACTTGAAGATTTATCCAAGATATTACAAGATCTTACCAAGATTACATGTATGATGCATGCCATGATGTCATTGTATCATTTTAGAAATAAAGTTTCCTTTTAAGGAAATAAACATGTAGATGTATGAAATGTATTTCCAAGTAAACTTGTGAAATGTAAAATGTGTTCTAAAGAGACTTTAGCTAGTATTTATAATTTGCTTAAAGATATACTTTGTAATTGTCATTAACAAAACTAAGTAAAGATCGTAAAATATAAATAACGTTTTTAGGACGATATTTGTATTAACAATCTCCCCCTTTTTGTTGATGACAAAACATAAAGTATATTTTTGAGCAAAAGAATAAGTATAGCATGAGTTCTTTAAAATATAGATTAAGTTTGTTTTATTTGAGTTTAAAAACTATTTTTATGCAAAAAATGTATGTACTGTGATGATTCACAGTTATACAAACTTAATCCTTTCTCCCCCTTTTTGTCGAAACAAAAAGAATAGTTGCGTATTAGAATGCGATTTTGAGAACTTTAAGAGCTCCCCCTTGTTTGATACTCCCCCTAAATGGAGTAACAAGGTAATGATGCATGATCCTACAAAATAAATGGTTAGAATATGATATGCTCCCCCTCGATGTATACTCCCCATTATAAGAGTATGAGATGCTACAAAAAAAATTGTTAGTTTTGAATAGCTTCAATGAAGAAGCATAATGCATATGAAATGGTCATCCAAATAGGACTTTCAATCTAGTTGACTTGAAAAAGTCAAAATGAAGTGTCTGATCAAAATTTTGTACCTAAAGTGCATGATCAAACTATAATGTAGATTCCAAATAACTATAATGTTAGTCACCTAAATAATGAGAATATGCTATGTTGATCACTCATAAGCATAAAAACATCACATTCATTAATTGAAAATTATGTGACAAAAGTCACAAACATGATATGATGTTACATTACAAAATAAATCCTAAATAAAGACAACTACAACATCATCCTAGAAAGTTCCTAACAACACTTTTATTGAGGCGGATGAGAGATTGCATTGAGACGCTCGAGAACATGGTTCAAGATGAACCTCATCTCATTTTGAAGCTCATGGACCAAAATGTTGGTCCTTTGGGCCAAGTGAGATGTTCTCTCACAATGTGCGCAATCATGACTTGAAAGACCGAGAGGAAGACTAGGCTCCAAGTTTTGTGGTGGTGGTGGTGGTGGTGGTTGGTTGTTGTTGTTGTTGGATGGTTGTTGTTGTTGTTCATTGGTTGGTGGTGATGTTTGGAGGGAGTTCATGAGGATGTTTTGGATGTCCATGGCTTCATTTAGGCGGTGATCAACTATACCCGAGAGAGTGTAGAGACGGTTGAGCTCTTCACTAATCTCTTCTTGGGTTTGAGGCATATTCATCCACATTGCCTCGTCAATGGCAACTAGAGTGGATGTGGGTGATAGAGGTTGTGGTTGAGGTTGGGATGATGGTGCATCATGGTATAAAGGACCATGGATATCCGGGTAAATCGGGTGAAAAAGCATGGGCTGTTGACCTTCAAAGGTCATGGGTGGAAGATTGGGTAATCTTGGTGAGAGTTCTTCTAAGTCATCAAGATGTGGTGATGTAGGAGGAGTCCTAAATAATTCCAAGGGTTGGAGTTTGGGTGATTTTGGTGGTGATGGTGATCTAACAGGCTGTGATGGAGCCGGTGGTGGAGTAGTGGCTATTGGAGTAATGGTTGGTGGTGGTGTTTATATAACAACATTTGATGATGTTGGGGTGGAGAGTGTAAGGAAATTTTTACTAGCAATGGGTGATGATATATTGAGAGGAGAATTTTCCTCAGATGAGGAGTTTGCTAAGTTGATAAAACAACAAGGTTTAACACTAATGCGGGTTGTTCTTCTTGGAGGTCTAGATGTGGAAGAGTTGTTTGACTTGGTCATGGTGAAGTATGATAGCTAAGATGTACAGGAGAGGAAATGGTTGTTGTGTGAAGTGATGATCCTAAAGCACTAATTTATAGGTAGAAGGTATATGAATCTGTGTGTTTGGATTTGATGTGAATCCAATAGAGAATGTTGGTTCTAAATGATTTGGAACAAAAATTTGTGCAAATCACATCACATAAGTCAATCCATAGAACTTATGTTGAGTAAGAGGAGGGAGATATGCAGTAAATGTAAAGGGATAGTGGAAAATCCTGTGATGTGATGTACCCACGGATTTGAAGGATCCCTAAAAAGGGTTCCTTACTTGTAACAGAAAGGTAACTTACTCCTAAGATTTGAAAATTCAAATTTTGGTGGGAAATTTTGTTCTTAAGTTTCTAAGGGTTTCTAAATCATTCTAAGATTTATAGTGATCAGTGAACCTATTCTAAAGAACACTATAAACTAAAATCAAAGAATCGGGATGAGTCAAAAAGTTTTAAGAAATTAACTGTTATACCTGCGGATCCAAACGACAAGGCGTGCGGATCCATATATTGGGATCCGCCTGATCCGCAGGTTGTAAAATGACGGAGCCAACGCTAACACTTGGCAGATCCAAATTAAGGGATCCGCCAGATCAGCCTGGCAAAGATGCTAAAACTTCACAGAGAGTATGTCATATTTTGCGTTTTTCAACGAAAACCCGAAAATTCTCTTGGAGCATATCTATCATCTAATATGTAATGCAAAACAGCTAAATATGATGATACTAACACATATTTAATCATAGATTAATCCGATCATGTGAACTTACCTTAATAGGAGTTAAGCCAAACATAGGCTTACATTTGGAAAATTGATAACACTAAGTGTTATCGACCTGTAAGTATTAGTTAGTTCTCATACAATTCAAGTAGCATCATACCAAGTTAATAACATGACCATTCAACATAACATTGTCTAGAAATGATTAGTTCCAAACACTCCTATCAACTCAAATTCTTCTTCAACTTCTTCATACCCTTGTGAAGCTTCATGATCCATCGACCTAAATTCTTCATCATTCCCTTCATTTGACGATGCTCAGGTGATTCATTCTGAATTGGTGGAAGTTGTCTCAAGTACTCGGGTGGAGGAAGTCTAGAATTTGGTAAGCCGTCATCATCACTCATTGATGATGAAGATGATGAGGTTTGAGCACGAGGACGTTTGCCTTTATCAAGCGCTACCCTATGGTCGCTTAAGGGAGCAAAGGTGTGTTGGATCTCATCATAGTCGGGAACAAAACCTAAGGCATTTCTAGGAATGGGTGCAAATGCTCGATAAAGACGGGTTAAGAGCATTCCATAAGGCAATGCCATTTTTCCTTGAACTGGAATATCGGCCATTCTCTTGGCGATATAGTAAGCAAGATTGAAAGGCTGACGGGTTGACACATTGTAAATCATGTGGCAAAGACAAGCATTGATGTGATCATGGTTTCCTACCGTGCACATGACATTGGCCCTTAAGACTTCTTCCAATTTCCTAAACTCGGGCTTAATCTCATTTTGCTCCATAGCAAACGGATCTCTAGCTACTTCTTTACCTCGATACATCCTAGTGGGGTTGTTCCTAGGAATGAAGAGATGCTCACGAATGACATCTTTTGAGGCTAAAGGAGTGGCATATGGTGCCGTTCGTTCAAGATTTGACTCAAGAATGATTAATGACCATTTATCGGTATAGACACTCGTTCCATAACTTGGAACTCCTAGGACCTCACCGAATTGATTTAAAGGGATGTTGTATTGTGTTCCATTGACACTGAAGCGAATGTTTATGTAACCATGATCATTTGACTCCAGAGTGATACTAGCATAGAATACTAAAATGAATCGTGGAACTATCGATTCATCGATATCTAGGAGGGAATCAAAGTGAATGGCCGCTAGTTGTTCCCTAAGATTGGTTCCTTCATAGAATGAGGACTCTACAAACCTACCCTCATGTACGTAGTGTTTTTCTAGAGCTTTGAAAGTTTCAACTTGTTGTTCACTAAGTCCTTTGGTTTTATGGTGTTTAGGTAGGTAATTTACGGTGTGTTTGTGATCATAGTTGGTGACGGGAGGCATGATTATCCTAGACACGAAAAATATATAAAGTTTAGTTGAAATTATCGAAAATATATATTTCTAGTGTGTGTCTACATGGGGACAATGTGGAGGTGCGATTATCTCGACTCATTTTTATGCATGAAAATTATGTTTATGCAAGTTTTATGATAAAACAAGAGATAACCCAAACGCTCCTACTTCAATTTAGCTACATTTGAATGTACCCGAAAATACATATTAGTTATGTATTCCCTTTAGCATTCAAGAGACATGATGCAAGTGATGCTTAAAACCTAACGTTTTTGTATTTGTATGAACAATGTCCAAAAACCGTTTTTCCTAGTCGTGAGAAGAATTTAGCAAAAATTTCTCATGGTGTTTTTGATGAATGATGACAATGTACTATAAGATGCAATTCCTAACTATGAAAAACATGATTTGTTATGCAATTTGGAAAGTATGCTTCATGATTTTTCAAGAATTATGCATAACCCCAAGGTTTGGTTTTGTGCATGAAAATAGAAATCCTAGACGCAGATCAGGAGTATAAACATGATAAGGATACTTACAGTGATGTTTGGAGCGAAATTTGGTTGAGAACAATGGCTTAATTTGTGAATTTGGTGAAGTATGGGACGAATTCAGTAGGTGATAAGTTTTAGGAGAGTGATGAATAGTACATGGTGTTGTTTATTTTATAATATAACAACCTGTGCATGTGACGGATCCGGCGGATCCAAAACAAAGGATCCGCCTTTGTTATCGTTTGGATCCGCGGGATCAGAACACAGTTTTTGGTTTAGTGTCGAGTTTGGTTAAACTAAGGTTTACGCTACTGTCTATTCTAATCACTAGGTTCCATTAATCCTAATCCAAGTCTAAGGTAGTTGAAAGGTTCACTTTTGAGAGGTTTTTTGAGGATGTCGGCAATGTTGTCCTCTGAGGAAACTTTCTCAATTGAGATATTTCCCTTTTGAACATTGTCGCGTAGGAAATGATGACGTATTTCAATGTGTTTGGTTCTAGCGTGTTGGACCGTATTTTTGCTGAGGTTGATAGCTCCTTTGTTGTCACAAAGAATGGGGATGTCGTTGAGTTCGATTCCATAGTCTACGAGAGCTTGTTTCATCCACAGTGCTTGTTGACACGCCTTTCCTGCAGATACATACTCTGCCTCTGTCGTTGAGATTGCGAGGGCTATTTGTTTCTTAGCGAACCATGAGGTGAGACAATATCCTACAAAAGTACAAATACCACTAGTACTTTTCCTATCAACATAGTCACCGGCATGGTCTGAGTCGGCATACACTATGGTTTCTACACCCGTTCCTTTGGGATACCATAATCCTACATGTGTAGTGCCTTTGATGTACCTAAATATCCGTTTAACGGCTTCAAGATGGGATATTTTGGGATCTTCTTGAAAACGTACACATAGACAAACACTAAACATAATGTCCGGCCTACTAGCCGTAAGATAGAGTAAACTACCAATCATTCCCCTATATTTAGTGCTATCTACGGATTCATTTTCTTCATCCTTTGTGAGTTTGGTTTCGGAGGACATAGGTGTTTTCATTGGTTTTGAGTCTTCAAGACCAAACTTATTAAGCATATCTTTGATATACTTTGATTGGTTGAAGAATATCCCATCTTCTAATTGTTTTATTTGGAGACCTAAGAAAAAGTTTAGTTCCCCCATCATACTCATTTCAAACTCGTCATGCATGATTTTTGAGAAATCATCACATAACTCTTGACAAGTTGAACCAAATATAATGTCATCCACATATATCTGGACGATGATAATATGTGATCCCTTTTTCTTGGTGAAGAGAGTGTTATCTACTAGGCCCATGGTGTACTTATGGTCAACTAAGAAGGTCTTAAGTCGATCATACCAAGCTTTTGGTGCTTGCTTAAGTCCGTATAAAGCTTTCTTTAATTTGTAAACATGATTTGGTTTTTCAAAATTGGCAAAGCCGGGAGGTTGTGCTACATATACCTCTTCATTTATAAAGCCATTTAAAAATGCACTTTTGACATCCATTTGAAATAATTTAAAATCATGTGCACATGCATATGCAAGTAGTATTCTAATAGACTCAAGTCTAGCTGCGGGTGCAAATGTTTCATCGTAATCTATTCCTTCTTGTTGATTGTAGCCTTGTGCTACTAGTCTAGCTTTGTTTCTAGATACTATGCCATTTTCATCCATTTTATTTCTAAAAACCCATTTGGTACCTATTATGGTTTGATTTTTAGGTTGAGGAACTAATGTCCAAACGTCATTCCTAATAAATTGATTTAATTCTTCTTGCATCGCAATGACCCAAGATTCATCTTTTATTGCTTCATTTATATTTTTAGGTTCTATTGTTGAAACAAAACAAAAGAAATTACTTTCATTTTGAGCTTTAGACCTTAATGTTCTTTCATTGAGTTTTCCTATGACGTTTTCTAATGGATGACTTTTATCTTCTTTGATGTTGACTAAATCTCTTTTTACTGGTTCATCTTCTTTATCATTTTCAACATTTTCCTGATTATCAACCATTTGGTTTTCAACTAAGTCATCATCTACCAAAGGTGATGTCTTAGAGGGAGGTGGACATTCATCGAATGTTACGTTCAATGATTCCTCGACTCTTGAGGTTTCCTTGTTCAAAACTATGTATGCTTTACTAGTTTGTGAATATCCTAGAAATACACCTTCATACGACTTTGGGTCGAATTTGGTGAGATAATCCTTTGTGTTTAAAATGAAGCACTTGCTTCCAAACACTCTAAAATATCCTAAAGTAGGCTTTTTGCATCGATAAAGTTCATAAGGAGTTTTATTTAAAAATGGTCTAATTAAAACTCTATTAAGGATATATGTGGAAGTATCTACTGCGTGACACCAAAACTTTTGAGGTATGTTTTGTTCATTTAACATAGTTCTACTCATTTCTTGAATTGTCCTATTTTTCCGTTCTACTACACCATTAGATTGTGGAGTTCGAGGAGCCGAGAAATTATGAGTTATTCCATTTTTACCACAGAATGTTCCGAATTGGATTTCGTTGTCAAATTCTCGACCATGGTCAGTTCTAATAGATACTATGTTACTTCCTAATTGATTTTGAATTTTCTTGCTTAGAATTTCAAATTTATCAAAGGCCTCATTTTTGGTTTTCAAAAATTTAGTCCATGTATACCTAGAGTAATCATCTACTATAACTAATGTGTAAAAATTACCTCCATAACTTTGTATAGCCGACGGGCCAAACAAATCCATATGTAACAATTCTAGACACCTAGACGTAGATACCATGTTTTTAGCCTTATGGCTATTATGCACTTGTTTCCCAATTTTGCAAGCATCACAAAAGTGTTGGTCATATCTCAACTTAGGTAGGTTCCTAACGAGTTCTTTGGATGATAAGGATTGAATTAACCTCATATTGGCGTGACCTAAGCGTCGATGCCATAAGGTTGAGTTTTCGTCCAGAGAAGTAAGACAAAGCTTGTCTTTCGGTGTTTTATCTAATTTTATAACATATACGTTATTCTTTAAGACACCTTTTCCTACTGTTATGCCATCTTTAAGTATTTTACTTCCATTTTCACTGAAAATGACGTTATACTTTTTGCGGAACAATTGACTTATACTAAGTAAATTAAAACCTAAATTATCAACATGAGCAACATCATCAATAGAGAGGGAGTCATGAGAGATTGTACCTTTTCCGATGATTTTACTTTTAAGCTTGCTACCAAATGTGACATTACCTCCGTCGTACACTTGGTAAGTGGAGAAAAGGCTTTTGTTTCCCGTCATGTGTCTTGAACACCCACTATCTTTGATCCACTCATCAGGTTCAAGTTCAACTTTTAAGCACACCTAAGTTCACTAAAGACTCAAGCGTTTGGTCCCCAATATCTCATGGGTCCGTTTGTGTTAAACATAACATTATCATGGTTCATGTAAGCAAATGGAGGATAATAGTTACATGGCATGTAATTGGGACCTTGAAAGTTTCTAGGCATATTTTGGTTCCAATTATTTTGATAATGATGTTGTGAATTAACATTACTCTTAGGAAAGGGGTGTTTGGGAAAACTAGTTTGAGGTCTCTGTTGTGTTGTTTTAACTCTATACTCATTCCTAGCTTGACCTCTCCCTATAAACACAGCTGGTTTTAGCTTGTTATTAGTTGTACTAGTACTAGATTTTCTAGTGACCTTAACAAATTCAGTACGGTCTGTTTTCTGAACCTTCTGTTCAACTTCTGTACCAGCGGATCCCTTGGGTACAACTGGCGGATCCAAAACTTTGGATCCGTCGGATCCGTGAGCTTCTGACTTAGTTGAAATAGTTTCTTTTTCATTCACAGTTTGTTTCTTAAAGTCACTTAAGGTTCCTAGTTTCATAAAACCTAATCCGGTTTTATCATGAGGAAGTTTTTGCATCTTCATTATCTCATCTGCACAACTTATGTTTTTATCAAACCTTTTAAACTTAGAGTTTTGCTTAATGAGATCTTCCTGTGAAGTTTTTAGTGCATCTAATTCTAATTTTAGTTCTTGACAAGAGACACATGTATCTTTACTATTTTTCCCTTTTTCCATTCGTATCTCTTTTTCTTTAAGCCAATACACTTCTTTTTCTAAAAGTGTTGTTTTAGTTTTCAAGAATTTGTTTTTGTTGATGATTTTTAATGTGATATCACACAGCTTGTTATATTCTATTTCTAAGGTTTCATCATCTATAGAGGAGTATGAGTCAGAATGTACCTCTTCTGTGTCATGAGCCATAAGGGCAACTTCGTTGTTCTTAGGCTCATCATCATCTCCTTCACTATCACTCCAAGCTCCACTAACGAATGCTTTTTGAGACTTGTTCTTTGGAGGCTTTGGACATTCACCTATAAAAAGACCAGAATCTCCACATCTATAGCACTTCCTATCTAACTTGCCCTTTCTATCATCACGGTCTTTTCGTAAAGATTTCTTTTCTTCACGAGGTGGTTTTACGAACTTTCCTCATCTCCTGAAGAACTTCTTGAAATCTCTTACGGCCATGGCATATTCTTCGTCTTCGCTACTTGAACAAGATTCTTCATCATCACTTGACTCAACTCTAGCTTTCAAGGCAATGGACTTTATTTTCTCCTTCTTCCCTTTAACTATTTCTGAATCCTTTTCCATCACCATTTCGTGAACTTTGAGATTTCCTATGAGCTCATCTAGTGTCATGCTCGAGAGATCATTGGATTCTTCAATAGCCGTCACCTTTGCTCTCCACTTAGGATGAAGTGCTCTAAGAAATTTTCTGACAAAGTTCTTACTAGAAAAAGATTCGTCAAGTGCTTTAAGAGATGTAATAATAGTATTAAACTTAGCAAAAGCACCATCAATGGTCTCATCTTCAGAAATAACAAATTGTTCATATTGTTGAACAAGAAGATCAATTTTGTTATCTTTGACTTGTGAGTTCCCTTGATGAGTGATAATAAGAGATTGCCAAATATCTTTAGCCGTTTTACACATAAAAACTCTTTCATATTCTTTCTTAGGTAAGGCATTGTAAAGCATCATTTTGGCTTCATTGTTTTTGGCAATCAACTTCTTTTGCTCATCACTGTGACGAGTAAGAGAAGCTCCTACATCCCGACCACCCGAAATATCATTACTAATGGGCTTGTAATCACCCTCAACAATTATATACCACAGATCTATGTCCTTTGACTTTACATATGTCTCAAAGCGATTCTTCCAATATATAAAGCAATTTGGTTCAAATAGAGGTGGTCTTTGCATAGATTGCCCTTCTTTAAAGTTTTCAAAATCCATGGATCGTTTTATGTTTTAAAATACAATATATTTTAAAATTCTTAAGTAACGTAGCTCTGATACTAATTGTGGAAAACTAGAAGGGGGGGTTGAATAGTTTTACCGATTAATATTAATTCGCTTTGTTACTTTATGTTAATTCAAAGGAAACAAACAAGTATTCACACAATATATATGAAAAGTAAAGAGAGGAAAGATCAAACCACACAACACGGATGTTTATAGTGGTTCGGCTACAAGGACTCTCTTCCTTGCCCTACTCCACTCCTCGAGCCTCTAACTCGAGAGTTATCCTTCACTAAGAAACAAACTCTCTTCTAGGTGGAGAAAACCTTTACACGTTGCTTACTTCCTTTTCCGGTACTAAGCTAAACACCGAGTTCTACTTCAAGGCAGAACCAACCCAACGTCGCCTATACAATTACCGACACTAAGCTAGATGTCGAGTTCTTTCACAAGGGTACAACCACTCCCTACACTCTTTGTGTTTTGAGGACTAAAACACTAACCACACTCACTGAGATAAATGATACAAATAATGATGTGTGAATTACACAAAGATCACACAGTAACTATACTAAAGGTTTACACGTCTGTGTTGAACCTTGATGCTTAATCTTCTTTGCTACAAAAGATAGATCAAATGATATGAATGAATGATGTTAGTAATATGAATGAGTATGTACTTAAGCTATATGAGTGATGAGAAGGCCAAGTGATCAGCTTGCTATTTATAGGCAAGCTGATAAACACTCGGCGGATCCCTTAAAAGGGATCCGTCCTTTATGTCGAAGGGATCCGTGGGTATGCCAGAGGTAAGACAGCTAAGAGATTTTCCAAATCTCTCCAATCTTTCCATATCTTAGTGTTGTCATATCAAGATCTTCCAATGTCAACTATCTTACTTGAAGATTTATCCAAGATATTACAAGATCTTACCAAGATTACATGTATGATGCATGCCATGATGTCATTGTATCATTTTAGAAATAAAGTTTCCTTTTAAGGAAATAAACATGTAGATGTATGAAATGTATTTCCAAGTAAACTTGTGAAATGTAAAATGTGTTCTAAAGAGACCTTAGCTAGTATTTATAATTTACTTAAAGATATACTTTGTAATTGTCATTAACAAAACTAAGTAAAGATCGTAAAATATAAATAACGTTTTTAGGACGATATTTGTATTAACAGTAGGGTTGATATGCAGAATCCGACTGTAAACCTCAAAAAGGGTCGCACGGTGTAGACCCAACGGAACCAGCTGTGAGAGATGAACCTTGTAATATTTGATGACGTCTAGCAAAAAAGTGGAGAAGGGGACACTGAGACCACCCTCATAAAAATACTCCAGATACAACCCTATCGCATCATCCGGAAGTTCGTCCATGGTCATACCCGCCGGCGGTGGTCTCGGATGAAGGTCCACCGGTATACCAAATTCCATCGCCGTTAAGGTCACTGCCGTTTCATCCATCTTGGAGGAATATTTCTGAATATCAAACTTGGGAAGAAATTCCCTAACTTCTTGAGCATTCTCTTCATGAATTGTAGCGGGAGAATCCGACATAGCCTGGCCGAGGGAGAATGGGATATAGCCGAACAGCAAAATACAAAGTATGAGTGATGCGGAACGTACCTCTTGAGATGAATGACTTATGTAGAAACCGCTCGGATTGATTCACAAAGATCGTTCGGGAAAATATTACCGGAAGGCGTCTCAGAATAAAGTGAAGAATTACGGTGGTAAAAAATGATACAAGTGATGCTATTTATAGGTGAAAAGAAGGGGCGCGAAACGTTGCGCCGTGTCAGATGCTGACGTGGCACCATCTGATCCATACGATAAACACGCGCACACGTGTCTGAATCTTACGAGTGCAGTAAAAATGGCGGTGCTCCTTAAAACAAAGCCATAATGAGTTTTGGCAGGTTGTACATGGCACCCAACATACTCAAGCCTAATGGACTAAGCCCTTCGGAAATATTAAAATAGAATTCTAAATTTTTCACAAAGTATCACACTATCGGTTTAACCGATACTATGATACTGGGGGAGACATGTTGGCGTATGTGTCAGGACGTCCTATCTTGTCCAGACGTCCGGACGACACGGCACCCCTCAGAAGAAGGCTCGGAGAGCACCTAGCTCATCCGGCTAGGGTAATCTCAAGCAATGGAACAGGTGGCGTTATCTTTTGGACAGATAGCAACAGCAGACGCCGCCGACTCCGCCCCAGGATTTATAGGATTGTGTCTGCGACATGTACCCGGGAAATCCGCCGCCTCCGTTTCAGGTACTGTAGCTGGGTAGTATAAATACCCAGCTCATTTACTACTCTAAACTAACTCCGGAGGAGTTGCAGGTTTTTACTTCAACAAGCATTAAGGGTATAGTTCGATATTCTGCTTTTATACTTGATCAAGTACTTATGGTTTGTTTCACTTAAGTTCCAGTTCCACCAAATGAAATCCATCCGATAATCATTAGATGCGCGACGAGCAACTTCTAAGACAGTTGGGGACACGATTGCAATATTGGCATCCTTCAAATCACAATTTTTGCTTTATTGGTGCCTGCTAAATTAACAAATTAACAATGGAACCTAAGAAACTTATCAAACATTCTTGCAATGGAACCTAAAGAAACTTATAAAACATTCTTGCAGTGTAACTTCTTTACAAGTGTTAGATACAAGTCACCAATAATTCGATGATACAAAGTATGATCATATGTTGAATAAATCGTTTAAAAAGACAACTGATGGTCAACACGACATACAAATTTTCTCATTTTTATTATTAAAAAAAAAAAAAAAAAAAAAAATTGTCAAAAAAAAAAAAAAAAAAAAAAAAAAAAAAAAAAAAAAAAATTTTTATTATTAAAAAAAAAAAAAAAAAAAAAACTGTCTCACATGTCCTTAACATGACTAAAACTCATAACCATTTGGTTGCTAAGCATTCCCACACAACATGAGGTACTGTTGAGCAACGAGCCCTTGCATTTGCGACTTTGGAGACATCCATCAATCGTGTAGTTGACATGGTTATGGAGGGGGGGGGGAGCTGCACACAAATGGACGCATTTACCAGCCAAGTCAATCACCTTAGTAGTCCATGCAAAGAATAGAATCATCATTTTCTTCAACTTTATGTCCTCGCGGCAAACGCTGAACTGATTCGTGTTGGTTTTCATCTACATCTTTGTGTATATACCTACTTACGGGTTTTGTTTGCTCATTGTAGGAATCAAAGGCAACAAAAATAAGATTAATGAAGATAGTTATAAATAATGACTAAAGTTAATTACTTAAATTGTCCATGTGGTTTGTCGGGTGTAACGAAAATCGTCTCTATATTCTTTTTTTCCCGGATCCTCTCCTTGTGGTTTTGACCCGTAACGGGTTTAGTCCATTGACCACTATTTATGTTAATTTGACCATCAAGTGGATGTATAGATGGCTGAAACGACATAAATACCCTCTTATGTTTAAAAAGTAAGGTTGGGGTGTCACGAATTTAGTCCCTAATTTAACTGTTAATACATTATAAGGTCCGTTTTAATACGTTTTTATCCGTTTTCGTCTGTTTTTATACGATTTCGTACATTTTTAAATGTTCTCGTCCGTTTTTATACGGTTTCATCCGTTTTTATACGTTTTCATCCATTTTTATACGTTTGCGTCCGTTTTTATATGTTTTCGTCTGTTTTTATACATTTTCATACGTTTTTACTCGCTTCTACCCACTTTTATCTGTATTTATACGTTTTCGTCTGGTTTTATACGTTTTCATTCGTTTATCTTAAGTTTTCATACGTTTTTATCCGCTTTTGTACGTTTTTATCAAATTTTATACGTTTTCGTTCATTTTTATATGTTTTCACACGGTTTTACACATTTTAGTACGCTTTTTTTACGTTTTTGTACGTTTTCATACATTTGTATCTGTTATTAACCATTTTTATCCGTTTTTATATGTACAAAAATGTATAAAAACGTCCAAGAATGTAAGAAAACGAACAAAGATGTATAAAAATGTACGAAAACTTATAAAGATGGACGGAAACGCATAAAAACAGATAAAACGTATGAAAATGTAAGAAAACATATAAAAACGGATAAAAATGTATGAAATCGTAAGAAAAACGTATAAGAATGTATAAAAACTGACTAAAAAGTATAAAAACGCATTAAAACGTAAGAAAACAGACGAAAACGTATAAAAACAGACGAAAACGTAAGAAAAACGAACGAAAAGGTATAAAAACGGACGAAAACCTAAAAAACATATGAAAACGTAAGAAAACGTATAATATTCAAATTTTAAAAAACGTTTCGTCAAAAAAATTAAAAATATTTTGAATATCTTTGGATATTTTTGAATTAAAAAAATGATGCTAATATTAATAGTTAAATAAATAATAATAAAAATTTTAAAAAAAATAATAGGGATTAAATTCGTGATACCCCACAGACTATAGGGATCTTAATTTTAACATAAAAGGGTATTTATGTCATTTGAGCCATCTAAACATCCACTTGACGGTCAAACTAACAGAAATAACAGTCAAGGGACCAAACCCGTTACGTTATACCCGACAAAAAAAAATCTAGGGAAATAGTGGTCACAGGGAGAGAATCCTGGGGAAAAAAATCTAATGACCATTTTCGTTATACCAAACAAACCAAAGGGACAATTTATGTAATTAACTCTAATGACTCTATGAATGAATGAACTGTTCATCCAGTAATCACTAATTCACCAGTATAGTTGCTATCTGCTAAACTTGCGCGTCAAAGTTCTGCAAGTTGAAGGCAAAGATACATTACTATTCCTACACTATTACATTTTCCCATACGGATTAGTCTTGGGGGTTATATTCATCTTTCCGATTATGATGATATAATCTTACTCATGTGCACATTATTCCTTCATTAGTTTAGAACTCATCCTCGAGAGAGTTGCCTCGTCAAAGGATGTTATGATGATTCTTGCAACTAGGGGTGAGCAAAAAAAAACAAAAAAAAACGAAACTGAAACCGAAACCGAAACCGAAAACTGAAAAAACCGAACCAAAATAACTGACCAAAACTAAAAACCGATGAGTTTTTACTTTTTTAAAAACCGAAAAATGTGGTTCGGTTTCGGTTTTCATCCAAAAACCGAACCAGTTTTATTATATAATAATATATAATTAATATAATATACATAAATAACTAAATAAATCAAATTTATAAATACATATTCATTTTATGAGTGGATTTATAGTATAACTATCTTAACATTTATATGCGTGTTTGTCGTGTCGTGTGTTTACTTGACAATATATCAATAAATATGTGACAATGATCATACTATGTATATCTTCACTTGCATGTGTGTGTATCTCATCTATATGTGTGTAATTGTAGAAATATGAGAAACATTATTAGGCTTAGATTGATAAAAAGTAAAGAAGAATAACCAATTTTCTATGTAAAACAAGTTTGTTGTTATAAATTGGACATGCCCAAACTTAAACGGTTAAAAACCGAAATAACCGAAAAACCGAACCGAAACCAATAGCAAACTGAAAAAACCGAACCGCCAAAAACCAAACGGTTTCGGTTTTGGGTTCTATAAAATCGAATATTTCGGTTCGGTTTCGGTTTTAGCCAAAAACCGACTCAAACCGAATCTAGCACACCCCTACTTGCAACAATATGAACACAAACACGCATATAATGCGTTCACAAAGTAACCAGTTAAACATAAACGTACACAAACATTAAGCAAGTCTACAAAACTGATGAAGACAAAAATGGCTTACATTTACAACAAAATTCCGTTTACTAATTTGGTTTGGCATGTTCTTTTTCAGCAATGGATATTTCATGTCTTTTCCTATCAGTTATTTGTCTTGCAGCTGGAATGTGTACTGTCAGATGCCCCACTAAAACATAATAAGAATTACTAGTCTCATAGTGACTATAACCAAGTCAAAACTTCTGGTACTAACCGATAAATTATGTAGCACAAAATAAATTTCCGTATATGAATGTACATATAAACCAACGAAAAGCCCTCGTTTGCAGAGAAAGCCCACCTTATTTCGACTATCTATGGTCATGTCGAAATAGAATCCATAAGACAATCAACCAACCTCTGGCAATGATGATAAACATATAGTACATTATGGCAGAATGAAAGGCCACACACTAAATTGCAAAACCAGCATTCGAGAAGATGCAATGACAATGCATCCTTTGGTAGATGAAGTGGAGCAAACAGGCAAACAAATCACAGCTAAAAGGATGCTTCATGGTTTGTAAAGGAACTCCAATATTAAAACGCAGACAGCATATCTGAAGCCCTATTTTCGGTGCTTCCTCTTTTGATCGGCCCTCTGCCGTTTTTCGTCTTCCCATTCTCTGTCATACATTCTAAGGTGCAGGAATTAAGGATGATTCAAGTTAAATGCATGAGCGAGCATGTTGTGCATTCTTTTCATATAATTAGAGTAATAGTACTGGAAGTGGCAATTTTGACGAGTCGACTTGGGTTATATTAACAGTCAAACGGGTCAAAATCTAAAAACTAAAAAGAAGTGGGCCAAGTGTCAATTTTTCATTTGTGTAATTCAACTCTTTTTGCATTTATTGCAAAAAACACTTGCCATTTCTTAGCAAAGTATGCAAACCATTTTGCGTTACGTGGTAAAAAAAAGGGTAGTTATACTGCATTAAACGGTTACATGTTACATACTTTGGTATGAAAGGGCAGGTATGTGGCGTTAAATAGTTAAAAGTGTGCCGCCTATGGTCATAAACACTGAACAGTATATTCCATTCTAGTATATTCCATACTCTTACAGTTCGCCTATTTTTTTATTATCATTAATAAAAAACAGTTAAAAGTCGTATTAATGCACCAACTATTAAAGCATCTAAAAAAGTTTGGACAAAAACTGTGGCCAGCCTACCCCTTCCTTTTTCGACCAATACCAAAATCCATTTAACCTGAACCCGCCCGAATACCAAACATGCCGATTTTACTACCTCAATGTTGAACACAAAACAACTAAAAAATCAAATTTTAAGGATACGGGTCAGAATCACGCCGGGTCATTTTGGCAGGTACATCTTTACCATGCATACGGCTAGGTTCTTCCAAGTAAACCGGACGTGGAAGAACAGCTGCTTTCCGGTCTCCCCTGTCTCTCATATCATATGATGGTGTCATGTTGATATTAAGAGGGGGTGCTGGAGTGACTGGTGAGTACTCACCAGGCTCTGAAGGCAGCTCTCTTTTGAGTTTTCGCCTTTTCGAGGCATTCACATCCAACTCCTCTTTCATTATATTAACCTTTTCCCTATCTCCGTCTCGTTCTCTGTCATCCATCTAAATCAAAAAAGGTAGGTTGTATTATTCGCCACAGCAAACAACAAAGCTTCATATTTAAATTGAAACATTAGCTTTACCTAAAAAAAAATCCAAGACAAAAAGGCAAGAGAAAATCAGTGGATATTGAAAAAATAGGAGTTACCTTAGATGAAAATCCTTCCCGTTCTTCTCGTTTTCTGTCTCGAATTTCTTCTTCTCGTCTTCGTTTTGCATCTTCTTGAGAAACTAACAAATTCTCCTCAGACCGCCTACGCTCTCTGTCATCATGTTTTGGAGACAACTTTTGTGAATGTCTAGCTGTTCCAAGTCTTCTATCACCGTCTTCATCTCTTTTATTTGCATTTAAGGATTGTGGGACCACATGTGGAGGTAAGGGTGGAGGCGGTGGTAAACTTTGCCCACGAAATCGATCATCAACAAGGGATTTGTCGGCAGGAATCTCATTGTACCTCAGTTTATTTCTATCATCTTTACCTTTATCAACTGACCGCTCTCTGCTGTATCTTTCCATTGACCGATCTCTTGACTTTTCAGTCACATCATCACCGTGAGACTTATCAGACCTTTCAAACCTTTCTCGGTAATCCCGATCGTGTCTTTCATTTTTTGGTTTATCTAATGGCTTGTCAGTGCTTCTGATTGGCTCATCAGAACTTAATTTGTTAAAATCAACAGGGTGATGTCTGTCAATTGCTCGGGGGTCTAGAAACCGAGACTCAGGCTCATAATCTCTCGAATCATATTCCCCTTTTCGCCGCTTAGTAAACCGGTCCTGCTCTTCAGCTGGGCTTGTCCTCTTAGTCGGTTTATCACTCGATTTTGAGGCAAAAGCATTGTTATCGTGCCTTGGAGAATGAGAGAGTCGAGATGAAGATCGTTTTTGGACATCCATAGCTTCAGATGAGTCGTCTTTAAGGGAAGCGATTCTAGTTTCAGTCGTTTTTGAAACTCCAGTTTCAGTATCTGATGATCTTGTAGACAGTGTTGATCCTTTTGCAATTGCAGAAGCCTCATTAATGGTCCCAACAGGTTTAGGCTTAGTGTCAATTTTCCCAAGATCCGGCTTTGGTTGCTTCGATACAGAGGCAGTAGTTACGGACCTTTTACCTACAGTGCCTTTTGTAGCATTCTCCTCTGATACTCTGTTTGCAGAATCATCAATCTGCTTATGACTTTCTGCTGATCTAGAAGCATCTGAACCATTACTTAGTGAACTACCTTTAACTTTTGCATGTCCTGCGACACTTTCATGTTTACTTTCTGAAGGTTTTGACCTCAAATTAGACCCGAGGGCGTTGGAATCATGATGCTTTGGAAGTTCACTAGGCATGTTAGGGACACTACTAGATGCTGTAGCATGAACAGACTTTGAGGCTAGTGATGATGCAGGCTTCAAATCAAGATACCCCATTCCAAACTCTTCTTCTGTAACCCATGATGTCTGTATAGCACGAAACAGAATCAGTATGCCAACAGATATCATACAGATATTCGTATAAATATACATAGTTGTCTAATCATCATCCATATAGCAAAGAAGCAAAGTAGAGAAGTGTGTATTTTTATGATTACAACGGTAACATAGATTCATACTTGATCTTATAATAATAACCAATAGGTTATGGCATTGTATAAAGTGAGCTGAACCTAATCTTATTGTATGACTCGGATTGTTTGTGTTATAGATCAAACTGTCACATGAATGTTTTGACAATATTATGTTACAAGTGGCAATTTCCAGCCATTTCTTTGCGGAAGAGTCAATTTGGTTTATCTGTTATCTCTGACCGGTCAAACTGATAAAAAACAGGAAAAAGTTGCTCATAAGGCAATGGTCAAAAGTTGCCAAAGTGTAACAATATTCAAAAACATCAAAACCTGCTAGATCATTTTATTAAAAAAAAAACAAATATATTACTGGCCTATTATATTAAACAAGAGATGTTTTGGGTAATCTGGCCAGCTGCAACCATACCAAGTACAAATTTTGACGTAAGCCCCCCCCCCCCCCCCCCCCAAAAAACTCCATTTTTTCACTTTTGCTGTATAACAGATATTTTAATGGATAAGTAGAAACACTTGATTTAACAAAGCAAACAAACTTGATTGACACCATCACCTTTCGAGCAGCCAAGGCAGCAGCAACACCAGTAGCCAAAACCTTTAAATCTTCTCTTTCATCACTCTTAAGTTTAGCAACCTGAGAATTATGGCAAGAGAAGGAACAAAGAACCAACATAACAGAAGATAGATAGTTAACATGACTGGATATTAAGCAACTTGAGTAGATCAATCTAAGATGCAACAAGGTGAGTAAAGTTTACCCTTTTCTCAAGGTTGATCCCACTTTTTCTAGTAACAGGAAAAACAGTTGAAACTTTTGTAAGCATAATAAGAGCATTTCGAATTTCCATGTACTCTGTAGATTCCAAGCACTGGATCAATAATCTTGTGATCCTTTGACTCCATTTCCAGTGAACCTTTCAGCAATAAATTAATACATCAGATTTTATTAATGCAGCAAAAAGATCTTTTCATCCATAACATTAAATAAATTTGATCTCTTGACTGCCACTCACCTCGATGAATTGACTATATGTACTCACCTTGATGAATTGACTATATGTAACACGCTGGCTATTTGGGTCTTTATAATAGACAGCAAATCCTGGCATGTTTCCACACTCACGCTCATATACAGATTCATCACTCTGCACAAAAGGTGAAATCATAAAGGTGAGTGTCTATTCAACCCATGTGTCTATAAATGGTCAATTAAGGTTGTGTCTTATCTCTAATGGGTTAAATTAGTTGAGCTATAGGATTCAACTGCAATTGAAATGGGTCAAAACTTGGTTGAAATCCAATGTGTCTTCAAATGCATAAAAGCTATCAAAGTCACTATAGTAAAAAGAAAGTCATATTTGACTCCCAAAAAGCTTGAGGTGAATAAATGAATTTTTGGTCTACGTCTCCTAGAATTTTTACAATCAGTAATATTTTCAACACCAGTAACTTTGAATTTCAAGAAACTGGTAAGGTGTGCCTGCAGGCCTGCCCACCCATTCTACCGACTACCGGTACTATACATTACGTATTCCTGCACTCAAAAAAATACGATATCTAACCCGAATCCGTTTTGTTGTTTTGACTTGCCACCCAAACCGCCCAATCCGCCCATTTCACCTCTAATAAGTCACCACTAGAAAGAGAAGTTGATGAAGTTATAGTAGACACTTGTAACACAGAAACACACACACACTCGTATCTACCTTCCAATAATAGGCTGTCTTGAGAGTCTCGAGCAGAAATCTACCAAGCCGACCCACTTCATACTCGGTACAACAGCATATCATTGGTTGTAATGTCTTGCATATCAAATAGTCAATATGGTTTACCGTGTTGAAATATGGTGTGCCCAGTGAGTGGAGGGTATGAACAAACATCGCACAATAAACCGCATCAGGCATGCTGAACGTACATCTTGGAAATATACATCTTTGAAGGAACTCCATGTTGATCTTCAAGGTCTCAGGGCAATTACTCAACCATTTATCTTTCTCGTGAGCCAAATGTCTACGAACAGATGCAACGTGTTCTTCATGCTTTTGAAGTTCACCAGTTAACCTATCTAAAGCTTCTTGTATTCTTTCTTTATCTTTCTTCCTTTTAGTGATTGCTGAGTTGGAATTATCAGATAGCTCTTCCAAAGCTTTAAGAGCAGCATGCTGTTTGGCAATTTCAGATTTGTAACGGTTTCTAGGAACATAGAGATCATAAAGTGTTAGTCCCCAAAAGGTAGCATATAGATCAGGAGAGAGGCTGTTCCAAGCTTTTGAAGGCAGCACTGTTCTAACTGTATCAAGAAGATCTGACCACCTGCCATAAATATGGGATTACTAAAGAAATATAAATACTAGTAAAAACTTAAATAAACAAAATTATCAAAAACGTTACATTATGGGTTTGCGGGGAGGACCAAGATCAAGTATGAATTTTCCAGATATATCATCACAATCTAAAGGCCAGAGAACATCAGATGCACTCTGATAGCTGAAAAGCCTCATTACAGGTCGATAAATCAAGAATGCAACCTAGATACAAAAAAGAAGAATATATCATTGAGATCTTTATAAAAGAAACTTTATAAAAGAAACAGAACATAAGAGTATTTCATAAGATAGAACGATGTAATCATAGAGAAAAGGTTAAAAAGAAAACCTCAGGTTCAAGGTGGTACAAGTGTATGAGATCATGAAGATCTGGAACCAGCTGAGCATATGATGTTGGTGTCATTGCACCGCATAAGAATTCCACGTACTGCAGAAGTGATCCGTGACATCTATCCAACTGTTCACAGACCATCTTAATGTGTGGAGAATCGGCCTCAATGACAACCCTGGACACCAGACACAAATATGATTAGTTAAAATAGATTGCGTGCCTTTAACATCTTTTTATTAGAACAAAAGACACGGAAGTAAACTAAAGGAACACAAAAAATGAACAAGTGAAATAAAAAATAAAATAAAAACAAAGAAAAGAAAGGGTAAACAGCTATATAATTTAACATAATAGACTCACACAGAACGATGCTGAGCAATAAGTAGCAAAAGTGGAATTGCCAACTTTGGCTCATCCTTTGGAAGCAAAGAATCTCGGAGCCTGTTAGTGGATTTGATCAAAGCCTACAGAAAAACACTTCAATATAAATAATCCACAAGCAACAACATCATGAAAAATCAAAATGCAAGTGTTTCTGCTGCCAAACAATGTGAGTAAGCAAAGTTTGGAGTATCGTAAAACTTACCACACTTTAACAGGAAATCAATAAACAAAACAGGAGTTAATAGCAACAATCAATTATAGGTAATATGAACATTTGGCACACAAGTCTGGATACTCTTATGTCAAAAAAAAAAAAAAAAAAACAACAAAAAAAAACAAAAACAAAAACAAAAACAAAAACAAAACAAAACAAAACAAAAAAAAAAACAAACAAACAAACAAACCCTTGCGTCGGAGATGTATATTTACCATGCATATTTAGTACAAAAATTCAGTATACAATGAAACTATTATAAGGATGGAATGACGGCTAAACTTTCATGCTGAATAACTATTAATGATAAGAAAACAACTTCTGTGATATATATGCACCTTATTGTTTCTGGTTGCCCCAAAAGAAGTAGCCTGAAACCGTAGAGTCTCACTTCCTGCCATAGCATCCAACTGCTCTTCAGTCATATTCTCTGTGTACTGAACATTAGCCATCTGCTGAATAAGTTCCTGCACCAAAGTCCAAAAATAAACCTCATCAACAATGGTCGAATGTATAATGTAAACCGGTCAACACAACCTTCTCAAAGATGAAAAGTATAATTTTGGATCTGGTTGTACCTGCAGAAGAACAAGCTCGATTCCACTCCCTTTTTTCAACTGATTTACCAGATACTGGAATAGACCTCTGAGTTCCATAGATGGGTACTTCTTACACCTGCGAAGTAAAACAATCACATTTAATAAAGCACACGAAGCAATACAGATCTGTAGTTAGTGATTATCGGCTTTAAATAATATTATGTGTCCATCATAGTTATATCATTCCATGATGAGCTTTGGCGCCATTCATTCACTATTTGCTACGTTATGACGCCGGTCATTCACTATCCGCTATGTATGTCAATGCATGTGTCTGAAATTATATAATACTCCCAAGACCAAACACAGACGCAGTAACCCCAAATGTAAGAAATAAAAAAGAGTCAAAAAATTTGATACCACTAAGACATACAGTCAATAAATATCATACAAGAGTACAAGACAAACTCCGATATTTGCAGCCAAAATTATAAAGCTAAAAAACACACATGATTATAATGTTTCTCAAGAAGGATCAATAAATTATCATCGCCATATTAATACCTTCAAGTTCGACAATGTTGCATTATTAACTTGCATAAGATACATAAACTGTAGGTCCCTGGTATAAGTAAAATCAGCATTGGAAAAGATAACAGCTTAGAAACACACTTGTATTACACTACTACTCCACTAAAATATAGAGTTACAGAAATAAAGAGGAAACAAAGAAAAACAGCTCTAAAGAAATCACTACAGAATATCTTCTTAAACCTACTTTTCATATTAATACAAGCATACCACAGAAATGACCCTAGTAATTAATAATAAGTTAAGCTGAAAGAAGTATTAGATCTCTTCTGATCCCCCTAAATAAATTAACCATCTTTAAATAAATGATAAAAACTCACTAACGCATAAAAAGAAGTAAAACAGCTACAAATGCATGACAGAAATGGGAAGGGAGATAGCTTGTCAGCAAGGGGATGTCTTATTCAAGTGTACACATTCAAACATCAACGATAGAAATTTTGAAAGCAATTAGATTATTTCTTTTATATGCATAGTTTTCTTGTAAGACTACCATGGTCACTTCAGAACTTTCAAGAAATATCGACAAGAAATGATATGACCATTTAATATATTTCAACACATAAACTTCTGATGACTTGTTTGTATATGAAATCCTAAGACTGACCAAAACGCTATCAATCTAATAGAACACTGAACTGTCGGGTTGTGACTAGCACTAACTTGTGGAACAGGGAAAGATCAATAAGAAACTAAGATTGTGGCACCAATAATTTGCTTATCAAAAAGATGATACTCTAAACATAATAAAATTCTCCACTTAACTCCCCTATTGCATGTTCCAGAAATGATAGTTTATCGCCAAAAAGATAAATGTTAAAGCCAGCTAATGATTTGGTTTCAACAAATTTGCAATTAGCGCACCACAGAAAACAACAAACAGCAGAGAGATCCAATTCATGTTTTTACTATGAGATTTCCATACTACAATGCTATTACTAGAAAGCCAACATATAAAATGTGGAAATAAAATCTACTAAACATGTAGGCAAAACATAAACAAGCTTGAAGGATTGACATTGTTGATTTCAATATCAAACATGACTCGTAAGTGATCCTAAAACCAGGCGAAGCTACTAAACATGTAGGCAAAACAGAAACAAGCTTGAAGGATTGACATTGTTGATTTCAATATCAAACATGACTCGTAAGTGATCCTAAAACCAGGCGAAGCTATAATAACCTACTCATGCCTACCGAATCAAGAAAAGATAAATTTAAGAATAAATTTGAGACAAGATTAAACCGGAAGTTTTCCAAGAGATATAATCAGGCCTGTCTGTATATCAGATCTGCACGCCGGCAGGAAGTACCAGTAAGAGAGAGGAATAAGCCTCGCGCTTCTACAAATCTTAGTGCAAAATTATTTTCTCTTTAGTAACAGAATGACATGTAAGGTCTCCCATAAACTAATTTTAAGTCCCGCGCACAAGTACAAATAGATTCAGTATAATAATATATGCTTTAATTCAATCTAGCACCTGCCATCATATAATATAAATTCCCTTGCGACAACTTTACAAAGGCAACAGTCTAGAGGCAGTTTACAAGCCAAGCACAAGCAACAGAAAAGAAAAGAAAAAAATACTAAAACAAATTTATTACGTTTCTTTACACAGTAATCTACGAAAAGCATTTGCGAAAACTATATCGAAGACATGCAACAATGGCAATCTACATGTGGAGAAAAACAATTATAAAGAGAACTTCACCACTTTCTTCTAGCAGCAAAGTAGGACTCTCATGACAGTGAAACAAGGAGGATCAATACCGCCATGTACCTGAGATGGATTATGGTGTCTAAGAATATACATCACAACCCAAGCATCTCACAATATTCCCCATTCATGGTATGAAAAACCAGCAGCAAATCATTAAGAGCTTTGGTATATGAAAATCAGACTCGCCATGTCTTTTTTTGAAAAAAAACGTCACACATTTCGTTGTTACGTGTTCAGCATGTCCCAATGACCACAGTCCCATATACACTAACCAAAATCCCACCATGCAGAAACAGGTAGGGTCCCAACTAATGACATTCGCATGCAGAATAGGGTCCCAACTAATGACACTCGACCACCTAGTGACCATCGATCCTTGGGGGTTTTTAGGATTGAAATCTTAAGTAGCTTCAACCAGTAGGAAATATATGAAGATTTAACCAATACCCAACAAGTGAAAATTCGGATACAGGTACAGTCCCAACTAACGACACTGGCACCATCTAGTGACCATCCATCTTCAACCACCAACATACATTGACCAGTTAGCATGCAACTGAGACTTCTAGTGTAATCATACCTTGCATAGGCTTGTATTCAAATGCAAGATGACAAACCGTCGTAAAATACCAACGAGATGAAAATCAGTCACAGTAATAAATCCTTCATATCAAAAGTCACCTATCTTGCCTCCAAAAACTCCATCTATAGACGACACAAATAAACCCTGCCTACACTAGTATATGTCCTTGAGGTACTTGTTTTCTAGTACTGCCATTATCTACACTTGAAGACACCTCACGCAACAAATGAAATGTCATAAAACAGCAGTCCTCACCCTATATTCTCTCTTGACAACAGCCTTTGAGAGTTGCAGCGTAAATAAATATAACTTTGTGAATGAGAAATACAAGTTTCCTATCTTCAAAATAAGTCGATGGAAGAATGGAAAATTGCTAACATGGGCTATGGGGCTTAATCGTAACGTAGGGCTCCCAGCTATGACCAACAAAATATTATACCCATAAGAACACAATTCCACCCTACATTTCATTTCATAACCTCATCTTCCAAAAGAAAAATCCAATCATTGGTCATACTACGTTTCCAAAACATACCGCGAGACAAATCCTTCTCTTAAACATGGACAAGGAACAAAGTATGTGAAGAAGTTTAGGGTTTAAGTGCATCCGGCTCCCCAACAGACATTATTTACTAAATATTCTCATCCGCCAGATGTTTGCCGCAAAAGGCAAGCTAATAATGAAAGTTTGCAGGCTGTATCGGACAGCGAAGCTCAGAAAAATCTGAAGTGTTCATATCTTTCCAAGCTGAAGTAACCATGCTGCTGAATCAATCCACAACCCCGTCGAGGAAAGATTTCCATGAACTCTAAACACAACGACACTTTATATTGGTAAAAACTTCACATAAGGACTAAAGGACCAACAGGAAATATCCACAATGATAAACAACTAAGCAAAACTTATCTAAGGGAGGTGTCACTCGGTTAGTCACAAAGTTCAGACAGAACATTCCCAAGAACAAACAACTTTTAGGTATATATACTAAAATCCTACAATAGAGTTCCAATATTGATAAGCCTAAGAAAGTAAGAAGCCTACAAAAGGTGGATAATTTTGACATGGAAGTACATGATCATGCATGCTGGCCAGTAGCACTTAAAAGATCTAAGGATCCAGAGTTATATTAGTAGTAGGATATTTAAAAAAAGCAGCAGCATGACACAGAATAAAAGAGAATATTACTCACAAATGACCCCAAAATGATGCCAAAGATTGAAGCCAGTCTGATAGGTTAAGACCATCATCTTTTAGCTTTTCACGACCACCTTGTACCAGCCGTTCGATCACAACATATTCCAAAATATCATACTCGAGCTGTAGAGAAAACCACAAATATATGATTCATATCATATAGTTCACGAGAAAAGAGCAAGTGGAGGAAGAAAAAGATGCACACCTGTGTTAAATATTTGAATGCATCTACAACTGGAGCAATCATATCCCTGTATGCCTCTATCTGTAAATTAAAGTTACAAATATTATGTTATCGTCTAAAACAGGTATGAAAGGAATTAAGGATGCTTTAAGACAATAGCCAAGTAACTCCCCTGAAAGCGAAGGATATTGACAAAATATTGCTCCCTACCTGGTGGACAATAGTTCGAAGTACAGTCATGGGATTTGCATGAGCTAACTTTGCAACCATCCTTCCAAGCTGCTTTAGGTTTTCCTTTGCAAGCCGTTTTAAGATCCTTCTGGTGTCCAGCTGCAAAAGAACATTTGATTACAGACTACTCTAGAATGTTCAAAAAGAGACACAGGAAAGGGGCAATCAAGTCTACTAATGTATAACCTTTGCTATCTGCTTAGCAGATAAAACCATAGGGTTGCACTCGTCGTCCTTTTCCCATTCACCATATAGCCGGTACCTTGCCTAACCACATGAAACTCATTAAATACAATGCCAAGAGCTCAAATTAGATGTAGCATTCATTAAATACAATGTCAACCTCATATGGAAGAAGACTCAGTACAGCCCAGATCTCCTGTCCAACAGCCGGGTTTGCAGGAATCAGCTGTAGTGAGGGAAGTAGACATGTGCCAAGAGCTTCCTCAATGTTTAACTTAGCCTTATTCGGATGGAGGCGTGGAGTCCGGTTCCCATTTAAGCCAACTTCACCAGAATTTACACTCTTAAGGGCAGAAAGGTAATATCCTCTTAACACTCTGCATACCTAATCACAAATGAAAAATACAAACAAACAAATGTCAATCGTTAGGGAGGGGAACAAACTGACATATCTTGAAAAAAAGTTGCGCACCTTCTGCAGCAGCAATGTGTCACGATGAAGATAAGGCCCAACAGAAGTAAGCATCTCAAAAAGCTCTTTAGGGAGATCAATGAATGATCTATTGGAGGAGTTACTCTCTGTCTCCATGAAATCAGAACCTCCTTCTTTAGCTTGGACTTGTGGTTGGCGGACAAGTTGATAAGACAAAGAAATTGTTTTCTCAATGAGCCTGTACATGAAGGATATTACATACCAAAACGTAAGAAATTCTGCAAAAATTAAATTTATTATTCAAGTCCTTTAAATTTACCTAAATAATCCATCACAAATCCGAATATGTTCAACTGGGTTAAGAGGCAAGAGACGACGGAGAAGAATATTGGCATGATACCTATACAGACCAGATAAAGAGTGAAAATCAATCCGCGTAGAATCATGAAGAGATGAGATGATGAAAGGATAAAACTATTTCTAAATACAGGATCAAGATATTACAAAAGTAAACTCACCAATCATCAACAACAAGAAAACCAATAAGCAAGCCCAAAGTTTGACTTGTTTCAAGCTCTGACGAGCGTTCTATAACTGCTTCGCATGCCATTTCTAGAGCAGCAAAAAGATCTACCGTGACATCTCCTTGTTTCTCGTCATCCATAAGATCCTTTCCAGTGGCAGCGAGGTTGATTTTGCCAATTTTATTAGCCTGTATATAAAAACAGAAAAAATAAAAACCTAATAACCAGGACAGATATGAACCTCTTGTACAACCAGTTTTGAATCATAAAAATCCCTAGCAAGAATGAGATGAAGTTGCTACAATTGTAACAAGAACGTGTAACATGGACCCCGCACGTTGTTGCGGGTTGTAAATCTATTGTTCTCGTACTAGTGTAAATTTGAAATTTATTTGTTTGGTCTATGATATTATTTTTTCATCAGCTTTGTTTTATTTATTTGCTAGCTATATACATGAATGTTAATTTTAATTTTTTGAAAGGTTTTTTTCTTAATCAGTTAGTGTGGATGAAAAAATGATTTTAAAACATTTCATAAAATACTTAATTTTGAAAGACCAAAAATATATTGTTGGCTAATAATTAAACATAAGAATAATTAAAGTATTAATATTTTTTTATGCATGTGTTGTGATGCGTGGGCCATTGCCCTATATTTTCAAGTCTACATATATGAACATGTGTGATGTGTCTAGTTCAGAATGAATATCAGAATATTTGACCTATATTTTCAAGAACAAAAGCTCAATAACCCACATCTGTTCAAGTACAAGTAACTTAAGTCTGGTATACCTCATCAAGTCGTTTCACTGAAAGAACATTATAATGTTCAAATGCTTCATCATCATTGGGAAGTAAATGAGCATATCTGAATCACATCAAAAACATATAAGAAAGAAATACATATAAAGCAATAAGAGACCGGATAAATGCGCCCATAAAACTCACATGCTATCAAGATCTATATATTTTTTCTTGACTAGTATAGCTGTAAGCTGATAGAGCCCAAAAGGTACAGTACTATTTACTTCCAAACGCTGATAATAGTGAAACTTGAACCCAAGAATTTGTGAGGCATTAGACTGCAAGAAACGGGCAAGAGCAATGTATAAAATCAATTTAAAATATGAAAGTAGCAGCATTTCAAATAAAAACTTTGCACATCCATATATATCAGCACCAAATGACACCTACCTTGGGAAAAATAGGGATCAGGTTCAAGAAGACATTGTAATCGGGCTGAAGCTCAAAACACTCCAATACCTATAGCCTCAACATAAATCAATATATATAAGTTACTTATTTTATTCGTCACATTTAATAAGGCATATTCACCGAAACAACAGGAAAGGGTAACTTACAATGTCAAAGACACGGTTTGGGTCCAAATTGAAGTGTCCAATCAATGACTGCAAAGAACCCATCAGTGAAAGTAACAGTTATGGAACAAGTAGTGCAAGTAACAGTTATGGAACAAGTAGGAAGGAAGAGAATGTATCTCAGTAATAAGTTCATTTAAACCTTGATTATGCCAACTGTTGCTGCTGACGTATTTTGAGAACAAACTTCTGAGCCTTGACAGAGAAGGGTAATCTACAATTAAAAAGTAACTAATGAAATTAGGAACACCGAACACCGAACACCAATGAAGTATTACATGGTAAGCATAAATAATATCGCCGTAGGGAGTACTAGATATGTGTCCATAGTGTGATGAGAAGTAGCTTAAAATTAGAAGAAAACTGTCATATTGATAGGCTATTTTATAATGCACATACACTAGAGGGGCACATTCAATCCTTATTGTCTATTAGATTTTGGTTCTTGTTCTTAAGCATGGCATAGAGCAGTTTGCTGCTTATGAGCTGGTCAAGGGTTGGAATGTTCTTCCGTTAGCTTTGTTTACCTTTTTTATTATTTTTCTTAGAAAAATGTTGTTATTCTTCTGTTTGTTATTCTTATATCAGTTGATGGCACTTAAATTTGGATGGCATTTATAAGTGTTAGCATTTATTAGTATTGATAGTCTAGATTTAGATGTCCTCATCATTATCAGTGTCCACTTATAAACCATAAGCAAAACTGAGACTAGCCACAAGAAACCTTTTCAGTAATGCATGTCAAGTCTATCATTTCTTAGTCTTCTACAAATTATTGGCGCTTAAAATTGTATGGCATCTAGAAGTGTGAAAGGTGATATGAACCGAATTGTTATTTAGGGCATTAGGGCTGTAACTTTCATTATGTTGAACATAATTAAGTGTTGATGACCATTTATCTTGTTTATTCGTTCTTTTCATCTCTTTTATTGGTCAGGTTCATATCAAAGTGTTAGCATTTATTAGTATTGATAGTCTGAATTTAAGTTTCCTTTTCATTAACAGTGTCCCCTTCATTAAAACTTAAGCAAACCTGAGCTGAAACACGCCAAGGTACAATTTTGACTTAAAAGTTATATGAAGCCAAAGGCAGCCTAAAAATGCAGCAGGTGTAGTAGATGGTTGATAATGCTATCTACATATGCGAAATAAAAGATGGATTTAAAATATCGTTGTATTGTATCAACGCGAATTTAGGGTAACCCTTACTTTAAAGATACATACCCTTTTGGATCCTTAACTACCATGGTCAAGATAATAAAAGGAATCTCCATATTCACAAGACAAAAACATAACCAGCTAAAACTGAAAATCTTCTTAGAGTAAAAATAAATAGTACCAGCTTCGCGTAGCCTTCACTTTCTTCTCGCAGAAGATTAAATTTGGTTTGTTGATATAGAAGACGAGTGTTAACCCTAACCTAGAAACAAAAAAACATCAGCATAATGAGCACATTGTGCACAAGTCATCATTTTATTGTATTTGCATCCTATATATAGGTTTTTAGCAACCCAGTAACTGGTATATTTATAAGTTCAATACAAAAGCAAGTATATATTTATAAATTCTGTAAGATGCGGTATAAAACTATAAATAAAGGAAAGACTCCATTATACAAGGATGGTTTTGAGCCTACCTCTTTCGACTTCAAATCAACAGCCTTTATCTTAATCATCTCTGAATCCAATAGAAATTCTTCCTGTGCGCTCCCAATCAAGTAATTTATTCAGGAACGTCAACCAAGTAATTGTCAGTGTACCTTTTAGCATTGTCTATTAGAATAAACTTACCTCACACCGTTCGTGGAACAGCCTCAAAGAGACCACAGAATGCTCCACCATCCACTTTGCCTGGAAAATTAAAAAAAAAAGATCATATAATTGATGACATGGGACAGCTGTGGAAAAACATGAACTGAACTATAGTGGAATAATCAGAATCCATATAAGAACCATGTGATGATAAAATTTAGTATCATCTGGTTACAAGCATTAATCGGAGGCCCAGCTGATTCCGATAATCACTGGTAATTAGCTACCATTAATACACATCAACTTTTAGATTATGGAATTTACACTTATTACAGAGCTCATGTCCAACGAAAAACATACATTATTACATTGGCGATAATGACAAGAGTGGAAGATTTGACTGACTTTATTTAAGTCAAAACTATGCTCTGGAATAGTCATAACTATGCTATGGAATAACAAAATTATATTGGTTATTTGGTACTAAAAACAAACACATAGCTAAATGCAGAGTTCCGAATTTTCTTAAGCTTGTATTACATGCCGTGATTTTGGAGTGTTAAGTTACGCCCGTTTAACATGGAAGAAAATTGGTTCATTAACAAACATGTTTTGGCAAATAAAGTATAGTTCAATTGCCTACAGTGGTAAAACATTACACAAATTCACTCAATTTTATCATACATATAGTGCCATCGCAGTCTAAAATAAAAAGAGCAAGCCCAACCCTCTGGTCCAAGATTCATAGTGCAAGCCACAACATGATAAATCATGAGAATAAATAATATATAGATTATTGCGAGGTGGGAGACTAACGAGATGAAACTTGTGTCATATTTCTTGTCAATTTGTATTTATAACAGGGAGATACTTGCCATGCACAGGGGTATAAAAGAGCATACACTTAATAACCTTCTAAGCCTGTTACTTTCTTGCGCTATGTTTTCACTGTTTTAGTTTTCTTTCTTCATACATCACATGACATTCAATGGCCTCATCTCATCAACTAAGAAACCCCAACAGAGCCATAAACTCTCACAGGTGTATAATTCCATGTCTACCTCTATAAGCGTCTCATTTGACCTCACACATATAACCTCAAGCATGTACTCACCATCATACACACCGCTATTCTTATCTTATAGAATATAGGCTAATGTATATCAAAAACGTGCACAAGACATATCAAACAAACAGGAACATAGAAGTTAAATAAATACTAACCAATTTAATCAGACGAGCACGATACTCTCCAGGCAATGTAAGCTGCAGAAAAGAAGTCACAAAGCTAAGTATAGATTATGACAACAACATTTACCATACAACATGCTAAATTGTATATAGCTGCCATCCCTAATCGTGAATTTAGACCAGGAAGAACTATTCATACACTTAAAATGCAAAATAGCGAAACACGTTCCCATCACAAAAACTCCTTAAGTTTTATAGCATTTTTTACAAAAAGCGGAAATCTAAACACAATTTCCTGAAGTGCTTATATTTAAATTAATCAATCCACGTCAATTAATTAAGCAAAACCTAAAAACACAAATTTGACTCACGTCTTGAGCCATTTGAGAAACAATATCGGCGAAAATGGACGCCAAATCGTCATCGGAAACATTCTCAACAAACTCAACCAACTCCACCGCTAACCTACACTTGTGTATCGCTACTTCACCTCTAACCTAATAATAACAACAGCAAAAACAATAAATGAACAATAACAGTTATAAATAAATGAATAAATAATGGAATGAAATAAGTTACGATATTCCAGCATAGTTCGTAAAGATAACGAAGAACGGGGGCCGGTGAGGGAGGTTTAAAAGTGGTGCTTCCGTTTTTCCATTCGCGAATGCAATCTTCGGTGATGTATTTGCACTCTACTGAAGGGAGTGACATTGATTGACTGAAAATGTTTTTCGAGCCCTAGATTTTGATTTTGGGGTTAGGTTTTTTATTTTAATTTGGGGGGTTTTAAAGTTTCTTATTTGCTTTCTGGTTTTATACTACGATTGCTGAGATATGACTACTGCGTGAAAGATGAAGGTGTTATGAATTATGCATTTATTTATGAGGGCGGTTATTTTGCAAACAAAACATTGCCGGCCGCATCCAATGCATCCATAATCATTCCAGTCCAGATTAAAAACAAGTAATAAAAAAATAATACACTAATAATAACACACGCGAGGGTATAACCGTCATTAATGCTGACACCATCTACCCCTAAACTCCCGCTACTCACACAACTTCAATTAATTCTCTCACCAAAAACACACACTCAAAACACACACAACTCACAAAAACCGATCAAAATTATAAATAAATGTGCATAACCGTGCCCTAGATCTCAAAAACACTAGAAAAGCCATAAAAATGAAAGATAAAGACGCCGACGACATCTTAATGAAACAATACATGACGGAGACAGAGGAGGAAGACGACGAAACTTCGACCAAAAAAGGACAAAAAAATCGTTTTCGAGTATAATAATCAACTTTTTATCCATTTACATCTTTTTTTACTCGACATTACTGTTTTTTATGATTAAATAATGATGACTACTGTTTATAGAGTTTATGATGAAGATATTGTGATATTATTAAGAAAATGTATGATAAATAGTTAGACCTCAATGTTTAATGAGTTTTTGTTCATGTTGTTGTGATTTTATTGAAAAAACTGTGATTGGAAGTTAGGTTTTCAGTGCTCACAGACATTTTGTTGATGTTATTGTGATTTTAGTGAAGAGAAATGTGATAGAAACTTATATTTCAGATATAGAAAGTTTAGGTTGATATTATTCTGATTTTACTGTAAAAATGAGTGAGATGTTTGGCTTAAATGAAGGCGTTTAAGACATGCACATAGTCGTAGACGAACACAAAGCATTCGGCTATGTGTTCGCCAACGACTAAGCCTTTTTCAAATATAGACATTTTATGGACATGCACATAGTCGTAGACGAACACAAAGCATTCGGCTATGTGTTCGCCAACGACTAAGCCTTTTTCAAATATAGACATTTTATGTTGATGTTATTCTGATTTTACTGTAAAAATGAATGAAATGTTTGGCTTAATCATTTAAGACAAAGGTTATAAATACACAAACACATAACCTTCGGCTATGTGTTAGTCTACAGCTAAGACTTTGGCTATGTAACTGTAATATTCTAGTGAAATATCACATATGATATGTTATGTATCACATGTGATATGTTATGTATCACATGTGATATGTTTGGGAATTACATCTAATAATTGAAAAAAATTTGTGTGTAAATGCAGATAAAGAAGAAAAGGTCAACGATAGTGATGTCGATGATGTTATGGAAAATATTTCATCAATGTCGTTCCTAACAGATACTTCAAAGTCAAAAGCAACTAAGAGTAAAGGTAAATATAATGTTATCATATATCACATGTGACATTACATATGAAACTTGATTATTACAATCTTGACATTACATATGATTTATAATTGCGTATACAAATTTCAATACAGAAAAGAAGAAGAAGAAGTCAGTCACCGAAAGAATTGCTGAGCTACAAAAGAAAGAAAGAAAGTTGCAAAAGAAGTTAGAAAGGAAGGCAAACAGAGCTGCTAGAAAAGAAGAAGAAAGGAAAGCAGCGGAAGCTGAGGAGGCAAGGAAAGCTGTAGAAGCTGAGGAGGAAAGGAAAGCCGCGGAAGCCGAGAAAACTAGGAAAGCGGCAGAAGAATCTAAAAAAGCAGAAGAGGAGGCAAAGAATGTTGCTGAAGAAGAGGAAAAACCAGACATAAAAGGGAAAAGAAAACTTGGAACCATAAGGAAGATGAAAGCAAGAAGAAGAAAGAAGCCAAAGTTAACAGTTGATGAATCACCGAAAAGAGTAACAAGAAGTACTACTCTGAAATCAAATGAAGATGAGGATATTCTGAAAACGGATGAAGAAAGCAAAGAAGAGAGTGAGAAAGAAAAATCAGAAGATGAGAAGGAGAATGAGATATCTGACAATGCACAAGAAGAAATTCCCCGAAGACAAATCACAGCTTCCCCCAAACAACCACAAAAACAAGTGAAGAAAACCACCTATCGTACATGCAGAACAAGGTCTTCCCCAAAGCCATTGTTTGATGCAATGAGCAGCTTGTCTAACGAAAGAAATAGGTGTATTAAGGAAATGGGGTTTGAAACAATGATAAACTTCCCATTGAACGAACTTCCAGGTGCTTTAGGATTTTATGTGCTTGAACATTTCCATCCAAACAACATGAAACTAAGGCTAGAAAGAGGTTCAATAAAGGTAACAAGACAAAAAATACATGACATGCTTGGTGTTCCAATGGGAACGACAAAGTTGGATGAAATGGAACCGAGAGAATGAAATGATTAATTCATTAGAAGATGGGAAAAACAGTATGATTATCTTAATGGAAAGGCCACACCAGCTGCTATTGCAAAGGAAATTAACAGCACAAAAAATGCCAATTTCATGTTCAAAATAAATTTCCTGATGCTATTTGCAAGCACGATGGCCACACTTGATAGTGTTGGAAAGTGCCCATATATTGTGCTCAGAAATGTGAAAGAGGATGATGATATAGCCGACATCGACTGGTGTGGCTACATACTTGATCGCTTGCAGGGAAACAAGCATAACTGGGAGGATGTGAAGAAAGGAACCAACTACTATTATGGTCCACTGACGTTCCTCAATGTAAGTTATTTTTCATGTTTCTATAAATTTATTTAGTTTATCACATATGATTATTACAAACAAGAAATAAAGACTTACACAATCTCTTATTGTTATGTACAAAAGCTGATGTACTTGGATTCTACACACTTCCCAGCATTTAAAGTAATGCGTCATAGACCAGCACTCAGAAGCTGGAACACACCAATGATGAGAAAGAGAATTGATCTTGAAAAGAAATAAGGATGTTTGGGAAAGCTCGAGCATCATGATGAATTCAATCCAGATGAAGACCAAACTGGCTGCCTCAATCTATACAAAGGGGTTGATGTATACTTTGAAGAAGAAGATGAGAATGAGATAAGACCTGTGACAAAACAGGTAAATAAACTAAACTTTGATAACTGAATTCAAAGGTTTTTAACATATACTCAATATCACATGTGATATTGGATCATTAAAAAATAAAAAATGTTTTAATTTGTTATACTTGTTTTGCAGGATTTTTATCGCTCGATTGAAGCATCATTGATAAGAATTTCCAAAGAAAGAAAAGAATTGGTTGAAACTTTGCATGAAGGTTGTAGCAAGTACAATGAAGACAAAAGGATGTACAAGTTATCTAAGCGATACCTGAAGATGTTCAATGTTAAAGATTTGCTTCTAACAGTTTCAGCCTCAGATGATGACAATGATGATCATAATGAGAATGAAGAGTCAGAGGTTGAAAAGGGTGAAAACGAAGATAGAATAATTGAAACAGATGCTGAGACGGAAAGAGACGATTCTGAGAAGGAAATAGATGATGATAAGATGAATGATGAGATAATGGAAGAGAATGACGAGAATGTTAATGTGAGTGTTGAGAAAGTAAAAGAGGCAGCGGTAAAGGAGCCTGCAGTGGAGAAGCTTGGGGTAGATGAGCCTAAAGTGCAGGAGCATGCATTGGTTGATGAGCCTGCAGTGAAGAAGCCTGCGGTTGAAGAGCCTAAAGTGCAGGAGCCTGCATTGGTTGAGGAGCCTGCAGTAGAGGAGCCTGTGGTTGAAGAGCCTGTGATGGATGAGACTAAGGTTGAGACCCCTCAACTGAAGAAGGCATCACAAGAAGATGATTTCTGGGACACCTTTGAGACCCCTCAACTGAAGAAGGCATCACAAGAGAAAGATGGTTTCTGGGACACCTACATCAGTAGCGAAGAAAAGTATGATGAAATAATTAATGAAGCAAGAGAAAGAAGTTCGCAATTGAAAGGTATGGAGCCTGGTCCAACAATGGAAACAGATATAAAATCAGTCACACCACCAACCACGCAAAAGGTAACAAGGGAAACAACAAGAAAAATAGTCGCAACACCAACAATGAAAACATAACAAGGCAATCAACAAGAAGATCATACACACCACCATCCTTCTCCCTTGGTATGGGTCTGAGCCAATTGGACACGAACCCAGTTGCTGAGATCAAAAATCAATCCACACAGGAAAACAAACCTTCAACAGAAGAAAAGAAGGAAGTGCAGGAAGATATTACTGAAAAAAGAGTCTGAAAGCCTTCAAGATTTCTTGTTTCACCATATATGAATAAGAAAACTGATATAAGAAAGGAAACACATCCTGATGAAATGATAGTGATAGATGAACTGTTTTCGATGTTGGGAGACCCGATGTAAGTATCTTTTAGTTTATTAGATAATCATATGATAGTAGAAAAAAACGGTAATTGTGCTTATAATATCAAAATATAGATTGTATAGGGAATTCGTGTTTGAAACAAACTCAGGAGCTGTTACGATTAGAAATAATATGCAGACCTTAGCTCCACCTCTAAAGATCGAAGCGAATGTCATCGACAGCTTTGCTACAGTTCTAAACTATAAAGAAAAGCTGAATAACAAAGGAGTGAGAATGAAGCACTATTTCCACACAACAATGATTGTAAGTATCTAAAAGTTTGAAAATTAATTACTAAAATGTACATATATTTGTTAACAATATTGTTTGTTCATTTATAAAAACAGTCAAAAGATATGATTGAAGGGAAAATGAAAACCGAAAAGAAGCAAATTCAAGCATTCCATGAAAGCCTGGAAAGTGTACTTAAAAAGAATAAAACTGATATGGTAATGCAACACATTGAATGGGTAATATATTATTTCAAATATTATCGATAATTGATTTGTTATCTTTCCTATAGAACTAAAATTTAGTTTCTTTTTTTTACATAGGCATTCTTTTCGATCATTGCTCATCACTACTACTACCTGGTAGTATTCAATCCCATTAAAGGAACATCAGTCATCATCGACAACTCAAACTCTGGCCAAAATTATGATTCAAAGTACAAGAATGTCTGTGATCTTTTGGTAAGTACTGAAATTTTAATAACTACAATAATGTGTAATATCAATTGCTGTAGAATACACTAAGCCTGCAGCTTAGCCGAACAAACATTTATTGAAACATAACATGTAATAACCTCAGTTACATAAAGGCTATGTCTTAAACAAATACTTAGTCGTTAGTACAAGTTAATGCAGTTCTATTTCGTTTAATAAGAAGTAATAACATCAATTTGAAAACTTTGTTTATACAGAAAAAGCTGTTTTCAAAACACTTGGAGAGATATGTGTAACACCCCCAAAATCTGGTTTAGCGGAAGCATACATGTTTGGGTGCTACTAAATTGGTATCACAACACAAGGTATAAAGAATGATTTTATCTCAACCATTTAAAATAGATTTCATATTCAAAAGTGTTTTGTTTACAGCATTTCAAAAATGGTGCGGAAATATAAGCCCATAAAAGATCTCAAGTGGTCCCAAATTTATCAGAGTCTTCTATGACCATGCCCTGCCATGCCAACAGCCTTCAGCACTAGTTTATTGCCTCAACCTGAAAATACATGCTAAAAAGTGTCAACACGAGGTTGGTGAGTTCATAGGTTTTAGTGGAAAATGTAAAGCATTTGAATAATGATTTCCCGGCAAAGGCATTGTAAATCCACTTAGTCACAAGTCCCGCCCATACAAGACTTGCAACCTGTGTGTTTACAACCCGTTGCCAAATAAGATTTGTTCATGGTAAACAGAAGTAATATATTGCTTGGTTAAGCGGTACACACGTAATGGTCATTACACTTGGTAGTATGTCCGTTACACTCGGTAATGTGACCGTTACACCCGGTCATGTGACCGTTTCGCCCGGTCATGTGACCGTTACACCCGGTCCTGTTATATGTGTTCGTCCAGTACCCCTGGTCAATGTGTGTGTTATGTGTACATATAATGCAGTCTAGTGAACATTCAAGTATTTCAGCCAAACAGTCAAATATGGAGTAAATAGTTTGCATTTTCCAAATAAACAGTCATAGAGTTTAATTAAAAACGAGCATGTATTCCCCAAAACAGTTGTAAAACAAGTAAAAGTAGGGGCCATGAACTCACCTTGTTGAGTAGTCACAAGTAATTCAACTAGAGTGCAGCACCGACACGCGACCTAGATTAGTAAAGTTCAGTTTTAGTTCATAGTTCAAGTATTTCAATTATTTCAAAAGTTTATGTTGGTGTTGCTGGTGTGGCAGCATTTAAGTGAAAACCAAGTTTTTAATATTTAAAGTTGTTGGCTCGTCGGGTTGTACGAACATACAAAAGAGTAGGAATAGCGATTTTTTTGGTTTCGCGATGAGCGGGAAGGTACGTACGGAAGGATAATGATTATGAGATGTCGATGTGTACGATCATAGGACGGTTGGTGGTTAAATGATTGTACGTGTGTATATATTTATATTTATATATATACTTGTGAAAAATAAATAAAGTTGAAAATAAGGCTTTATTAATATGTAAGGTATTATAATTTGTGAGAAAATTGTGTTTTGAAAAATAATAGATTTTTGTGTTAATAAATTACAAGTTTTGCAAAGGAAAGTCATATTAGATATGTTAATAATGTTGATAAAATGTATTCAAGTTAACGAAGGAGTCTAAATACTCAAATAGGTGTAATAAGTATTCTTGGCGATGTATTTATTTAAAACAAATCGTGACGTTGAAGTATAAGATTTGTCAAGTTTTATTATGCGTCGATGTCGCGCGTGATTATATGATCACAAGTTTATACCAAAAATACGCGTCGTGTTTCTTTTTATCATTAGTAGTCGATACATATGTTTAAGTGACCGCGAAAAATAAAATTGGTGAGTTATACTAATGAAATGGGTGACGAGGAGGGGAATGGGCTGCGGCCCGAACGAAATCAGTGGACCAGGCCATGGCTTGTTGGGCCTTTGGTTCGGCGTGGGACTGATCAAAGACCACACTATTTATTAATAGGCTGAAGCCCATTTTGATTACAAACGAAGTGTTAAAGGGTTGAGCCCAGTGTATGGTTTAACAATAGCAGTAATGAGAAGCAGCAGAAATGAAATGCTTCTACTAATACTTTGGTTGTTAACGCAGATAGAAGGAAAAAGGAAGTTTTGAACAAAATGATTTGTAAGGTTCGAAAACGCTACAAGGAGGGTTTTTAAGACTCAAAAAATGACATGGTTGGTAAGGAATTTTCGTACAATTGAACAAGTCTTGAAGAGGGTACAAGACACTAAAAGCAAACTTCGGCATTCTTAAAATTTTGGGAGTCCTTTAGGGACTCATAGCCAAATGAAATAGCTCCCATCGGGGTGGGTTTCCGTCATGAGTTAACGCCAACTATGGCTCGATTGCTAGAGTATTTCAACCCGAATCTCCTACTCGAGTTTAACACCTCCAAGCCACGTTCTTGAGCACCACTCAAGTTCGTGCTAGTTTGGCTATACTACTTATTTACAAACGAAGGAACTAGTCCAAACAATACAAAATTCTAAATCTACTAGCCTCATTTTCACAGCAACAAGTTTTGGGTCGAAAGGATTTCATGCACCAAGAACAAAACACACGAGACTCACATTATCATTCGAGTATTATAAAGAAGAGGTCCACCAATATTGAGTACAACTCAATCTTGGTGCTCCCATTCGGTAGTCACAAACACCACAATCTCACAAGATCGTGCTTGAGCTAACTTATACTTGACCCGAATCTATTCATAACAACAATTTAATCAAGAGTACTAATCGACGAGACTTACGTCATTAGAACGAGCCAACTTAACACTGTTTTAATCCGTCATTAAAATTTATCCACACCAACAATTTTAACAACCTCAAAATATAAATCCCACACCACAAATGGTTCGACAGTATTGTAACAACGAGAAAAAATATTTTTATAACAATCACAAAAATATCAATTCATTCGAGAGTTAAATGAATTAAAACAACAAGAACAAAGATTAAACCTTACAAAAGAATAGATGATGGGTCGAATTCAATGTCACCACAGGAAGTCCCACTTGATTCCAAGCTTATCACACCCTCCTTTTTCCTTGAGTATTCTCGACTGAGATTTAGATTGAAGTGAGATTGATGTTTTTGGTGTGACAAGCTCATCCTGGAACCGAGGTCTTAAGGGACAATCCATGGCAATTTCTTGACCCTCTTTCGATTTACCATAGATTAAGGGTTGCCATTTTTGGTTAACTCTTCTTTCCATGTCTCGAACTACATAATATTCGAATCAAGAGGAGCGGGTTTGAGTCTCGAGGAGGCTTGGGAAGATAATAAAGATGATAAGTTTCTAGATTGATGGTGATGGGAGATAGGGATTTTTGGCAGAGGATATTGTTTGCGTGTGGTGTAGATCGAATAGGAGGAAGAAGAACAGTGAAAAGGGACATATAGATCTCATGTGTTGACTGAAAAAGGGGTGGGGGGTTTATTTTATTTGTTTTTAACTTTATATTGTATTGAGTGTACCCCGTGTCCTGTTTAGTTGTGGTAACGCGGTTTCACGTAAATGTGAGAAATAAAATTCTGGAGTCGATATTAATGTAAAATAAATATGTTGACTCCCAAAGATAAATTTTTCAGTTCAACTTTTACTAAATTGGTGTCGGTACGCGTGTGGTGTCAGTTTTTCAGAAAAAACAAGATAACCTCTCGTTTTTGATTTGTCGGAGCCTGAAATTGTAAAGAAGTGATAAATTCACTTTTACTGATAAGTTTAAATAGTTTTGGTGAGTTATTGTACGCTACTGCGTGCGGGTTTGCTTCCCGTAAGAAATATGTAAACATATAATTGTTTAGTTTAACAGTTGTGTAATAATAAATAGACATTTATTATTAAAATATTAGTGAAAAAGTACCGGTTGTCACATCCTTCCCGCCTTAGAAGGAAAACCGTCCTCGGTTTTCACTTAGAGTTATCCGATAGAGTTGAGAAAAATTTAGGGCATTTACGCTTGATTTTGTTTTCACGCTTTCATACGAATTCGAGACTTTTTCGGAAGTTTATTGAACTTTGAAAGTTGAGATGTGAATTGTTCGCTTTGAAGTACAAAATTCTTGAGGTGACTATTCCCATCATAGCATGATTTTTCCTGAATTAAACATAGGTGATCAGACTATGTTTAATTGAGGATTGATGATGCCATGTTTGGTTTAGTCAAGGCAGTATTGAGTTTGGAACAGTATTGGCCATTCTGTTAGTAATCAAAATAGTTTATAAGGGAGCACGGCCGGATCAAAGACAACATCAAGAAGAAGAAAGTTGAACAAGAAGCAATTCATGTTCCAAGTGCAGTTTAGAAACTGATGCAGTTTACGGTGGAGCATAGTGAAGTAGTTCACTAAAGCAGTTTAAAAACAATGTTAGTTCTATTTTATTATGTTTAGACTATTTGCTACATTGTCGTATGTAAGGTCGGTTATGTCGTATGTTGGTACTCTTTAACTATCATCACTTCGGTTATGTTTATGTTGTTTACAACAACGAAATGAAAAGCTGAAACATCTACGGATGTTATTTTAGGTATAAAATGTCATGTTATATAATTTTTCTTACAGCCATAGTTAATCGCCTATGCGTTCTATAACAAATTGCATAAAAAGGAGAATGGAAGGCAAATGATAAACAATCACATGTGATAGTCAAAAAAGTGGTAAACTTAGTTAAAAATCACATGTGATATTCATATAATATCACATGTGATATATAACTGAAAAATCATCAACATAAAAATCACATGTGATAGTCAAAAAAGTGGTAAACTTAGTTAAAAATCACATGTGATATTCATATAATATCAAATGTGATATATAACTGAAAAATCATCAACATAAAAATCACATGTGATAGTCAAAAAAGTGATAAACTTAGTTAAAAATCACATGTGATATTCATATAATATCACATGTGATATATAACTGAAAAATCATCAACATAAAAATCACATGTGATATATAACTGAAAAATCTATATAAGTCTGTTATTCAAATTTCTTCAACACAATCTGGGAAATTTAAAATTAACAAAGATACTAAAAAAATATGCGGACGATTTATGTTGTAATTTCTGGTTGATCCAAGTCGTCCTCTTCTCTTGTAATTTTGGGTTGATCCAAGTTGTCCTCTTCTCTTGTAATTTCTGATTGAACCAAGTCTTCCTCTACTCTATACTTAGTTGGCCAGGTCCTCTTGTTGTGACTATCTGTCGCTGTACATAGTGAACATGCATTCTTTTTCTTTGAATTCTTATCAAGAGCTTGCTCTTTTCCTCATTTTATGGGCATCTTTTTACGGCCTTTGGGGTTACAAAGAGATGAATTGTTAACATCAACTACATGCGGCTTCGGAACTCCAACAAGTTCTTCCAAATTATCAAGCTTGTCCTTAGATGGAGGATTTGGGCAATCAGCCTCGACATCAATCTTTAGCAACTTCAATTTCTCAACAAAAGCTGATAACCTTGGCTCGTCTTTACTCAACAAATGCACACAGTGATCAACAATAGAAGTTGCCTCATTTGCATAATTCTCGACAATCTCATTCTTCTCACCATATATGTTCCTTTTGTTCCTCAAAGCAGCAGGCATAAGGTTCTTTGTCCAACGCCTCAATATGTATTGATTTGGGATCACTTCAATTTTGGCGTTCTTAAAGATACGGAAAATGTGTTTGCATAATATTCCAACTCGAACAAAGAGCTGACAGGAACATACAACTGATCCATCTTCTATGTTACACAACATCTACATGGACAAAAAGTAATAAGATAGTTAAAAATCACATGTGATAATACATATAAAAAAACTGAACAATGTTTTAAAGGAACTAACATACCTTAAACAACCCATCTTCTCTATAAAATAGGTTAATTGGCTCTTCTTCTACATCTTTATCCGTATCTTTACCTTTATCCTTAACTTTCTTCTTAGCTTTCTCTTTCAACCTAGCTTTCTTCTTCTCCATTAATTCATCAACAAATTTCTTCCCTTTAATAATAGACACCTCAGATCCTTCAACCAAACTTTTGGTATCTATTTGGCAAAACCATGCGCCTGCAAATATCTCTGCTTGAACCAACACAAACATAGAACGAGTATAAACCTTTGATGCATGAAGTTCAATCTTAAGATAGGTTCTAAGCTTCGGAACAAAATCAATGGACTTATGATCAAACCTCTCTTGTACATGCCTCTGTTTTTCCATTGTCGTCTCAAAACAATTCATAAAATTCATAAGAGTAGAACCTGAATTTGTAAAATGAGAGAAAAATGAGTTCTCACTCTCAGACCTAGATGTCGTCCTCATCAAACCACACAAAGGGGACTCAATAAAATATGCAGGAATCTAACATGAACGTATACGAAACATCTTTGTTAACCACTTATGACTCTGCAAACTAAACTCGTCCAATAACTTTCCCCATCTATCTTTAAACTCCTCCGGACCGATATACATATTCCAAACAATGTGATTGAACTTCTTTTTAAAGTCAGTGTGATCATAGATTTTTGAACATATCTGTAAAAAGTATATCACATGTGATAAAACAATAAGAAACTACTGAGTATAAAGTATCACATGTGATATAACAAAAGAAATAACAAGAAGGCAGAAAATACCTTTCCAGGAAGCTTTTGTGTAATATGCCACATGCATAGTCTGTGTTTCGAACCAGCAAATTCGGCTTCAATAGCCTTTCTCATCGCCCCATCCTGATCAGTAACAACAATATTTGGAGCTTTGCTGAATGCCTTTATGAGTGCTTTCAGCAACCATATATACGAATTTGCAGTTTCATTTTTCAGCAAGCCTACAACGATTGTAACACACTTCTGATGATTATCTATGGCTGTAAAAGGAACAAAAACCATTTTGTACCTGAAAAAAAATCAAAAATAGTTAAAATAACACATTAAACAATGAAACATAAATCAAATCATGAAATCTCATATTTAACCTATAAATACTTACTTGTTTGTTCTGAAAGTAGCATCAAACGAAACAACATCACAAAACTCTCTGTAGTTGTACTTAGAAACTTCATCAACCCAAAAAATTGCCGAAAGCTCAGCATTTTCAACCAAATAATCAAACGAAAAATCCGGCACATGGTTCTTTCTGTTTTCCATCTTAGATATAAGCATCTGTGCATCACTATCACCTATATAGCAGTTCACACTCCTAAAAAAGTTCTTGAAATCAACAGTTTTACCATGAACAAGCAAATAAGAACCCTTCAAACCGGTTAAGAGGTGATGAGCTCTCGTTGCACCTATATTTACGCTAGCCGCTTTAACAATAAACACTTGCTCAACATAGGTTAACTGTCTCTCAGTCTTTGACAAATGCTTATATTCTTCACGTTCAAGCTCATGATTATGTATACTATCAAAAACACTCAACCTGTATTTACTAGTACCAGGAATCAAGTCAAAAATAAAACGTGCTTTGTACCCTGTGATATGCAAGTTCCAACTTCTCTTCTGCTTGTCACTATTCTCTAAGTCTAACGTGTCTACATGTATTCCCTTAGGACAACCTTCCCTATTACACACTAGATACTTTCGTTTCACAACACCATTCCTCAATCTTTTCTGGCATGATTTCCTAACCACAAACCCTGCTTTAGCAGCATATTTCATATAGGCGGTAATGCACTCATCAATCGACTTATAAACTTTGCCCTTAACTAGTAAAACATCCACAAGAACTTTAGGAATATAATAAACAGTTTCACCAGAAGTATCAAAATTAGAGTGAGTAGCAAACGATTCAGGAGTTTTTAAAGCATTCAAATATGAGAAAAAATAAATAAATAAAATAAAAATAAAAATAAAAATAAAAACACTGATTAACTAAAAATGAAATAACACACAAATGTTCTTAATATCACATGTGATATAACACATGTAATGCATGTAACAAAAATATATCACATGTGATATCACATGTGAAATATCCAAAGTGTTAATAAGCTACAACCAAAAGCTGAAATATGCTTATTCAGAGATTAAAACTGCTTAATTCAATCAAAAACAAACTAAAAGCTTATTCAGAGCTTACAACTAATAACATAGCTTATTAACACTAAACATACGATTTATAGTAAAAATTAAAAATAATCAAAAAGCTTACTCTTAATAGCTTCAGATTCATCACCGTGTTTATAAGCTACAATCTCCTCAGTATACTTAGCTGAAACATCATCACTAACAACGATCTCTTCAGAAGTAGTAGAAAGATCAGCAACAATCTCTTCAGAAGTAGTAGAAAGATCAGCAACGATCTCTTCAGAAGTAGTAGAAAGATCAGCAACGATGTTAACAGGAACATAATTTTGAAGCGAATCTATAAAACCTGATTATTAGATGAAAAAATAAATCAGTTAGCTTATAATTCAGCTAATAATAATGAGATAGAAGGTGATCACTTATTGAATTGAGAGCAAAAATTAGGGTTACGTGATGTACATGATGAAGAAGACGGTTAGATGAGAGAGAAGAAGGAAACACACACTTTGTGTGTGTGAATTAATGAGCGTTTAATTGAGCCGGATCTAAAATATGACTTTTATGTTGACCAAAAATACCATTGTAGTGTAAATATTAAGTTTAATCTCAGCCGCTAGATGAAAATGAATGGAGGGTGAGGATCGGTCCCTTCGTATGTAGACAAACTTTTGTCCTCAAATGATCTTAAATCTTTATTTATTTATGCCACATTTTTTTATCGATAATCTTTTATATAATAAATAAGAGAACTCATTTCTTTCCGGGATTCGATTAACTAACGAGAAGCCTGGATTTTGAATTCGAGTCTTCTCATTCGTCAATTAAAAAATTGACACTAAAAAAATAGGGTCAATATTGGGTGAATTTTCGTTTTTTGAGTATTATGGTGAAAAAACACGTGTCAAAAATATGAAAAAAAAAAAAACTTTGGGATTAGATAAAAAAATAGCAATGTACTTTTTCAAATGTACCGATTTGGTACGTGAACTTTAAAAAAGTTGTAGAAATGTAAGGAACTTTCATAAGTGTTCCAATTTGGCACGTGATGATGACGTGTCATACCTGAAAGTCTGACACGTGGCACCATTTATAACGTGACACGTCATCATCACGTACTAAATTGGAACACTTATGAAAGTTCGTTACATTTCTACAACTTTTTTAAAGTTCACGTACCAAATTGTTACATTTGAAAAAGTACATTGCTATTCTATGACCTAATCCCAAAAACTTTAAAAAGGGCGGAGGGGCTTTTTGCAAAATCAGAAACAAAGCCCATCATAACATCAGAAACAAAGCTCATCTCTCTGATAATACATATCAGAAAAGGCATCCTAAAAGCCATTGGTCTTCTTAAGCTACGTTTGAGTACCGCAATAACAAGAACAGTGAAGCGACACAGTTGTATGTATAGCATACTTTAAGAGTTTCACTTTGAAAGTACATTTTATCCAGAATGAAAACGAAACAGTGAAACAATATGTATGGAATACATACTTCTAAGTGCCATAGGCACGTCATCTAATGATCGACATAAACTCTGTTCTACAAACCTAGCGGTTTTTCCCATCAAATTTCAATTCATGCATGCCATCCTCATCTTTCTTTTGTGTGTGTGTGTTATTCTTTTTTCTTTTTTTTGTTTTTTCTTTTTTCTTTTTTTTTTGTTTGTTTTTTTGTTTAATTTTTAAGTGTGGAGTTAGTTAACTTGAGTGTGCATTTTAAAGACAGCTGCTCAACCACCTAAGTCCCATTTGAAGAATAAAATTGTCCCATTTGAAGAACAGAATTTAAACAACTTAAATTTACTATCTACACAATTTTTTCCCTAAATTGGCTTTCATCAATGAATCTCTTTTGAATTGGAAAAGCATCACTTCACTTAAATTTTGTACTTGTAAAATCTCAATGAATCTCTTTTGAATTGGAAACCCATCACTTCACTTAAATTTTGTGCCTGTAAAATCTTTTATTGTTTTTGCTCTCCTTAAATCTTTCACTATTATGCCAGAACTTTAAGAACTTGAAGACATCCATTTTGGGAAAAAGTTGGGTAACTTTTTATATGAATTTTGTTACAAAATGATGATAGGTTGGTTCAGTGTTATACAAAATGATTGATCTAGACTGTAAAAGGTTGTATAGAGAGGGGGTGAAGTAACAAGGCACACAATGCATTGTCCTATCTTAATTTAATGCATAGTAAGTCTCTTAAGACACTACTTCTGTGTTATACTAATTAATGTTGACGTGATTCTAAATGAATATATTCGGAAAAGAGAAAAAGGATGCCTTGAAAGCAAGTATAAATACTATGAAACAAAATGATTTATAAAAGTAATCATTAGTGAACGTTTAACATAAAAGTAATCCTGATTGATTGACTGATTTAATTGATGGCATTGTGTTTAATTAAATATTCTTTATATACGCAATGTTATACATACAAGTTGTAACTTGGTCAAATTTTATATGTAGTAATGGCATTGTGTTTAATTAAATATTCTTTATATACGTAATGTTATACATACAACGTGCAACTTGGTCAAATGTTATACATACAAGTTGCAACTTGGTCAAATTTTATATGTAGCATTGGAAGGTGAGGTTGCTAGTTTGATAATACAAAATAACTTGGTCAAATTTTATATGTAGCATTGGAAGGTGAGGTTGCTAGTTTGATAATACAAAATATTTCTTAAAATATTTCTACTTTTTGTTTTTTTGACTTATATTTACATAAACTTATGTAAAAAATATCTCTTGAAATGCAAAGATCACAACTTTCGACAATTAAGTAAATACAATATAAAAAGCAATAATTGCATTGTATCAATCTAGATTTACATTCTGAAAAGTGCGATTCAACAACTGAGTGTAATTGTTTATCCGCTCCATATACGGAGTAATCCATGCAGTTGCACAGTCAGACTTGAAATAAAACCATATATGCTTAACAGTAGGCACCGAGTATCCATCTTTTAATGATATGTTCACATAATGATCATTATTAACAAACCCGAGAGAGATAAATGTATGTTGATACAATGGCAGCGGAATTGAACGAAGTGGTAAGTATGTTTGACAACCTAAATTTGTTATGCTATGTAAAATCACATTGAAGTGTGATGCAATCAAGATACCAATTTCTGGCATATTCATCCACTTGGTCATCGGGGAAAATTCACCAATGTTAAAGAAATCTAAGCGATTTTTAACAAGATCGTATCCATCGGTACCAAACATGGTGACATATTGTTGATGGTACATGTTCAAATCTTGCAGTAAACGATGTCGGATGGTTGGACACTGTGACAAATGGTAATTTTCACGTTGTTAATTAATATTAAATGGTTATTTATTATTTTTATGCTAAGCATTTCTATGCGCGTTTGCATGCTTCTGAGTATTTTTGAGCATTTTTGGGAGTTGTCCCGCATATTGTAGCTTACAGTCACTGCAGAAAAAGTATATTTTTGTCAGTAAGCATAAATTATTCTATTTCTGATAATTACTGACAAGTTTCGCAATTAACTGAGAGCTTTCTCATATTTTTCTGAAAAGCAACCGCACACGCGTACCGACAGCACAATACACATGGTAGCAGTCAAATAAATATGTTTTTGAGTCAGTAATAATATTTTATTACATTTCTGACAAAAACGTGGATAAAAACTTTATTTTACGTATACGTGTCCAAAAACATCTAACCGGGACTCTACGGTCACGTTTAAGTTCAAACCGACACACGATATACCAACGAGAGGTAAAATTAATTTTCCCCCTCCCCTAATTTAACCATATCCGGCCCCTTAGATGTTACTTCCCCACTACATGCCAAAATACACCCACTAACTTAATTAATCTTATATATATTGGTCATACTTACTCTAAATGACATCAAAACAAATACAACTTATCCATATTACACTCACCTACATTCCTAGATCATTCTCCATGCAAAAACACACGGCTCAAACTAAATCTCCAAGATCCATCATTTTCTTTGAAGTTTAAGTAAATTAGAGTGTATATTCAAAAGTTTCGGGTTATTTGGAACGTGGTTTGGGTAAATTTGGTGAAACTTGGGTTGTTCTTGGTCCTCTCTACCTCACGTTAACATACAATCTTTGTAGGGAATCATCACAACTTTTCAAATCTTGTTAAATTCATGTACATTTGATATCTAATGATTTTATAAATTGTTAAATGTATATATTTTGTTAAAATGGAAAAAGCTAGGGCTTGTATTTATTAAATAGTGCTCGACCTAGATAAAGTTTTTGAACAAATTAGAGTATTTCTTGCTTGTGTGATAAATCTTGTTGCATATGGTGCTAGTTTGATGATACAAATGTGATTAATGTTAATTACGCGAGATTAAGGCAATATATACATTTTTATGGTTATACATATAAATCGGCTAGAATAAAATTACAAAACTATTGGGGTTTTGAAAAACATAAAATTTTGGCTCAAGTGGTGAAATGGTAGAATTAACGCTTAAAAGTTTATTTTGAGTAGCTTATTGAATAAGCCATAACTAATTGAGTTTAGCTTATAAAAATATGAAAATGGGTCGAATAGTGATATATGGGTTGAATACAATTAAATTTGGTCATGTTTGACTTTTTGACTTAATAGCTTATTTATAAGAGCTTAATTGATATAATTAAAATACGTTACGTAACTAATATTTACTAATTATCAAAAATGGACTAAATATAAATTTTGGGCTAAAATGTTGTGCGTGGACTGTTGGGCCGAGCCCAACAAGGAGATGACCACTTTTGACTTTTTGACCAAACGGATTAACGAACGTGTTAAATGATTTTTAGAAACGCGACGATATATATAATTTAACTAAAAAGGGCCTTGGACTAAAATTAATAATTTTGAACTTATGGGCTTTCGGTGGCAGTTGGGCCAAGCCCAACCCAACTAGTCACAGTTGACTTTTGTTGACCAAATGTGGTAACGAATGTGTTAAATCTATTTTTAGCAAACTAACGATATATATATCGTAAATTAAAAAGGCTAAATAGTTTTGGACTAAATATGAACTATTGGGCTCATTTAATAAATTTCGGCCCAATAAGTATGTCGGATGACAAAAATGACTTTTGAAATATTTTCCGACTCACTATGAATATTATTATTTAACGATACGATATATATAACTAAAACTAGTTTGGACTTGTTTTGAGACGCGTTAGTCTCCAAAAGGGTGAAAAATGAAATTTTGACCAAATCCTTATAAAAATTGACTTTTGACTAAATATTGACTTTGTTTTGAAATCTATTATTAATAATTAAACGTGACGATAACGATAATTATAATGATAAAAATACTTAAAACGACCAATATATATATTACGGACAAATTTTGCACATATAGTTAACAACGCGAATTATTTGGGAAATTGCAACACATGAGAAAATGGAAACGATTAAATAAACGAATGGGTCATGCCCAAATTTTCTAAAATTCTAATACTTAGAGTATTTTGATAAAAATACTTAACTTATTTAAATTTTACTAAAATGCTTAACAATGTTTCTAAATTTCTTATAATTAAAATTATATCATAAATAATAAACAATATTTATAATATAATATTTCTCCACTAACACTATTATTTTATTTATTTCTCAAAACCTATTTAATTAATTATAACCCTAATTAATTAAATACATGATCATTAAACTTAACCTAATATATATATATATATATATATATATATATATATATATATATATATATATATATATAATATATATATATATATATATATATATATATATATATATAGGGGAGGGTTAATATGAGATCAAGCTTAAAGTTATAAAAGTAAGACCCAATCTGGACCGTTGGATGATTGTATTTGTGATAGATGAGATTAACATTAAATGAGTGACATTATTGTAATTAAATAAGGTTTAAAGGGTATTTTGGAGAATTCAAATCCAAATGTAGTCAATATTTTTTTCAATTTTTTGTCTTGTTTTTACAAAAATCTTATCAGCATTTTTTATACATTAAACTGTTACACAAAACAGAATATTAAATGTATCACCCAAAAAAAATCTGGTCAATATTTTTTATACATCTACTGATACATTAAAAAATATATTTATATTTATATCAACACGATGGACCACCGAGTAAATGTACATCAGGTACATATTTACATTATCTAATTTGGACTTTTCTAAACAATCTGATTCAGACTTCTCTAAAAAACTGATAAACTACTACAACAAATCTTTAAGCCAAAGAAATCCCATCTCATAAACTACAATCTGGTTCATAAACAAATTTGGTACACAATCCTGGTACATAAACACATCCGTCATCCGTGTATCAAAAAACCTATCGAAATCAAACAGCAGTAGATTCCGGTACACCGGAATCCGTGCATTTTACCCATAATCTGATACATATACAAATCTGTGTATCAAATCCTTGCATTTCCTACATCTTGTATACAAATATGATACATATACACATCTATGAATCAATAACCTATCGAAACCAAACAGTAGCAGATTTCGGTACACAGGAATCCGTGCATTTTACCCAGAATCCGATACATATACAAATTTGTGTTTAAAATCCATGCATTTCCAGTTTCCACCATCTTGTATCGAACCCGTGGAATTACAGTACCCAAAAATCTGCAAATTAAAACGACTACATATCTCAAATGCAGACGGCTGAAGATCTTGAATACAAAACTATGAAAAAAAAAAAAAGAAAAAAGAAAAAAAAAATCTGCAAATACTCTATGAACAACAAGAACTCACACTTAACATCAACAACTAGAACACACTAAAAAAGACTAGTGCAACAACTTCAGTCAACAACTACTACTACAACATCATCATAATCCCATCTCCTTAACACAACTACATCTCTACAACAAAAACTTACCCACAACAGATTCGAACCCATATGTATCAATGGTATCTCGACAAATCTAATTTTTCTGTGATGAAAAAACAGATCTGTTGTGGCTTTTGGCATAGCAGGCACCACACTAAAAACGGGTCTCGATCAAAACCACAAACATATATACCTGCTGCTACAGCATCAGCACCAGCCCACCATGTATCCGGTGTACCGGCGATGTATCCGGTGAAATGGTCTTGTGTACAAGATCGAAACACATGATTATGTTCGTTTTGTGAATGAGTTTCAAGATTCACATAAAAGAAAGGAACAAGATTCGGTGGTGGTGGGTTTGTAGGGGACGGCGACCAGATCAAATGATGGTCCCAATTAGGTTCCGGCGGCTATATCACAAAAAAAGGAATGATTAAAGATGACATTGGTTGTTCTTTTTTGTTGTTCGAATCAGGTCGAGACAGAGATTCCGGTGCGAAACCTCTCCAGAGAGAAGAGCAGAAAACATAGGCCCCATGAACTCCGGTGAGGAGAGCAGATTCCATAATAGAACGTGCGGGTTAGGAGTTTGTATGTGGCTAATTTTGTGTCGCCGGAAAATTAGATGTGGAGGAGGAGAGATTTGTGGGAGGAAACAAATAAGATGTGGGAGAGAGAAAATGTGATGAGAGGCGGTTGTTATGAGTTATATGGTTAGGTTATTTAGTGTTAGATGTACAAAATACCTATAATGCCCTTTTGGCTATGTATTTAATTTTCAGTTTTTTTTAATAAGCAAAATCCACTTGTCCTCCTCCTATTTGTTCTTGAATGGATCTTATTTTTACAACTTTAGCATTGATCTTATTTATCTCAAATCTATATATATATATATATATATATATATATATATATTACTATATTATAAAGCATTAAGGCCTACTAATAATGGAAACTCTTAAAATTAAGTAATCCAAGTTATAAAGCTAAAAGTACAAGTAATTAAAACATATTTTCTAACATTTACAAGTTCTTAAGCTCAAAGTACAACTAATTAAAATAGAAATACTAACATTAAATACAATAAATAAATCATTATGTACATTAAATACAATTAATTAACGGGTCAATAAATACAATTAATGCAGTTATTAAAACACCCCTTACATAAGAAATACAAATTATCAAGCATATTGTACAACCAACTTAAACACAATTCCTGCATTAAATGTCACTAATACAAATAATAAAGCACATTATACAAATATTCAAGCCCGAACGGGCAACGGGCCAAATGGGCTCGAGCCCGAATGGACACGAGCCAACGGGCATGAGCTAAACGAAATTCTTGATATCCGTAAATTTATTGTCAAAAAGAACATAATAAACTAAAATACATAATTCACCGGAAAATTTTATTTCAGGGTACCCGCCGCCGCAACGCGCGGGTACCCTGCTAGTATATATATATATATATATATATATAAGTACTTGCGGAATTTAACGATGAATACTAGTACGGATGTTCCGTCGCACATGTTCCCACCGTAGACTTTCACCATGAGCCACCACCAAGAGATATATACGATAAATCATTTTGAAATATATTTTACCGCACAGCTAGCAAGAAATACACGAGCACTGTTCACGCGTAAACTTTTCAAATAAAGTAAAAACATATGAGACACGAATATATCGCTAAGACTTACCGTACTGATTTAGGTTGCGTGTCGGAGCGGTTGCACTATTTTGTTGTTTGATTAGCAGGTTGCTATTATTTTAAGGTGAGTTTATAGTCCCATATTTTTATACGATTTATTTTATAAGCTTGGGGTGAGAAACATGCAAAACTGTTTTCATGGACCAAAAATGGATTTTGTTTTTATACACACTTGTATGCAGAAACCTAAGTTTAGCTTAATCCCATTGCGCCCACTATCATCAACCGTCAATTCCTGTCTAGGAAACCGTGTGATATAAATAGATCTATTGGGGATGACACCCCCGTTCGGTTGGTTCAGCATAGTCAAAGCGAACGTATACCATATGAAATTAGGCCGAGTGTCTGGGGATTAACACTTGCGGGCACCCATTTCTAGCTAATGCCAGCTTGGCATGTTGCGACGTCATAGTTCGGTTAAATGAGGCTTAGTGTTTGCATAGCAGGATAGTGTGTTATTGCTGAATTGTTGCTGAATATTGCTATGGTCCATATGTGTTATTTACTTTAAACCTATGAACTCACCAGCGTTAGCTGACTTTTAGCATGTTTTTCTCAGGAAACTTAGGTGGGTTTTACTGAAGGCAGGGCATGGCGATGGTCATAATATTTGTTGGAAATGTTTTTACTATTGCGTTACCTCTGAAATTTGGACCACTTTGTTTAATGGGCTACATTTTCATTTGAAATGGAATTTATGTAAGACAACATGACTTTGAACATGTAATGTATTTTAAAACGGATTTTTAATCCGTTCTCTATATCTTGTGTTGTGATTATCTATTTAGTAGCACCCAAAGTGTATGCTTCCGCAATATTATAATTTTGGGGGTGTTACAGACACTCATCTTCATGAAGACGGAGTCCGACAGCTACCGCTCGAAATCCACAATTTTCATCAGGTTTGACATCTTGTACCCTATCAATGAAAGCATGAAACATTTTTGGAAACTGATTAATGTATGTATGTCTTGCTTGTTTTGGAAATGACGAGTTACTAGGTCTAGGTGGTTTAGAAATTGATGAGCTGGTAGGTCTAAGCGGTTCTTGTGCTTGTAAAGGCAGCTCAACATGGGTTTTTTTGCACGACGGACGCCCACGAGTAGTTTTCTGAGTAGTGGGATCACCAACCGAAGTTGTTGATGGTGTTGCTATCTCCTTCATCTTTCTAAGAAAACTTTTCTTACCAGCTCTTGATTGCTTTTTGAACTCTACATCTAACTCTTCAAGCTCGACTTTACAATCCAAATCATCATTTAGAGATATGCATGGTGAAAAATCAAGCTTCGTCCAAAATGTATCAACCGCATCAAGTGGTATAGGCTGACCTTCATATAAATACATTGCTTGCTCGTGTGAACATGGTAGCCCATAACTTGTACGGAGTTGACACCCACAATTTTCATATATTTCAACATCTCTACACCTCTGAAATTCATGAAAAATTATATCAAGTGCATAAAGTGAAACAAAGCGATTTAGATTTTGAAAGTGTGGCATGTCGTAACGATCTCGAATGACCATTCTGCTTTCTTGGATACTTGCTTTAATGCCCGTGAATTGTGAATTAACAACTTCATGAATATATGACACCACTCTTTCTAAATCTGATTGTGATGAATCCAAGTACAACTTTAACTTGGCATGTTGACTCTCCACTCTGCTAGTAGTGTAATTACCAAAGTGCATATATCTTTTTGTCCAAGCTACTACAAAGAGTTCTTTGCGTCGTATCAACCAATGTTTGTTTAAATAAGCTATAACACCTGAAATATTTAATGAAATTTGTTTAATTCCTATAAAAATATATAAAAACTACTCAATTTAATCATATAAAATATACAATTTAATACCTGGAGAGTCGGCCATAATTTCCGTAAGTTGTTCTAGATTATGCGCGTATGCTTCCTCTGTTTCAGAATAAATTAATGTATTCCACATATGGTTGAAATCATGCCAACCTTTATTCGTTTGTATTAAACCTTTGCATTTAGTTAAAACACTTCTATTGATATGCCATGTACAGAGTAATCCTTTGGCGTCAGGAAATAAAGAGTTGTAGGCGTTTAGGAGCACCAACTCTCTATCAGTGACGATAACACGTGGAAGCATGCATCCATTCATAAGCGATTTTAGACAGCCTAACGCCCACTCGTAGTTATGCCTTTTTTCCTTATGCATAAATAAAAATGCTACACAAAATGTCATATTAGTTGGGGTTATACCAACAATCTCAAGGAGTGGCAATGGATACCTGACTGTATTATACGTCGTGTCCATCAACAACACGTGTGGAAATGCCCGCCATATATTTATTGATTCCGGATGAGCAAGAATAAATCTTCTAGCTCATTAGTTATTTTATTAGGATTAATGTAAGAAATATAACCTTCTCTTTCTAATAAAGACATGACTCCCTGCATATCTGTCTTTCCAGCTTTTCCCATCATACGAAATTTGTAACGCGTGTTGTATATGGTTTTTAATGTAGACACATTGTTTTGGGTCAAGTCGTTAACTAATTGAGATTCATTTTCAGACAACTTTCTAGCATATGAATGACCTTCTAAATACAATGCAGGTTCATGATTATGTGTTTCACAAATCACGATTAGCATCCACCCATTATACAACGGCAAATATTTTCCTACCAATTCAAATGGACAACCGCATTTTTTACTACCAGTGTTTTTAGTAGATTTTTTCTTACTAACAGATATACCACTATGATCACACTGAAGAGTTACACTTTCGTTAGACTTTGATGTTTTGATAACAACTACGTAACCAATAGAAAGTCCTGTTTTGCGCACCCAGTCTAGTAACTCTTCACGAGAACTAAACACCTGGAATATAATTTGTATACATTATTTTTCTTGACACATACTAAATAATTTGCTTATTATACTTTCAACATACTTAAAATCTTAAAAAAAAAAAAAAAAAAAAAAAAAAAAAAAAAAAATAAGAAACAATTTAACGAAATAGTATATGATATAACAAGTTTATTAACATGTATACAAACGTACCATGTCTGTTTCGAACACCGATTCTTCGATAAAGAAGTGATTTGTTTCTTCATTATTAACTTGAAAATGTTCTTCCCAACTCATGTTTTCTTTAAGCAAATCTTCTTATTTTTATGTGATTGGTATAGCTTTTCTTTATCAACAAGTGCAAATAATCATCATTTTATAAGTAACTTATTCCTTATTTCAAGAAAAATGGATTACAAATTTATTGAGTGTTCAATCATAAGTTATCTATTTACACATTTTAATGTAAAATTGTGACAAACGGTAATTTTCCCACTAATATTTTAATAATAAATGTTAATTTATTATTAACTAACTGTTAAATTAAGTATTCATGAGCTTGCATAACTATTTCGGGAAGCAAAACCGCACATTGTAGCTTACAGAAACTCATTACATGGTTTACTTTATCATAAAATATGAATATTTCGTTTTATGACTATTACTGAGTATTTACGTAATACAACGAGAAATATCTCGCACACAACACCACACGCGTTCCGACACAATTTCAGTAACGACATAAAACCAGTGCTTATTATCCGGGAAACAAAACCTTGTTTTTATATAATTATTATAAAAACGTACTCGAAAACGATATCGCTCGTGCTCACGACAACCCGAAAAACACCGAATTAAACTGGAGCTCAGCAAGACACGGGACACACTTAAATCTATTAATCTAACACTTACCTTTATTAAATAAAAACCTAACACTTACCTTTAGTTAAAATTAACATTTACCTTTTTATTTACTTATACCCTCACTTTTAATTATAATCAAATAAAAAAAAGGATATAAACGAAAAAAACGTTATTCTCTCACATATCCCCACCTTGCATCACCGTCTCTTCTCTCTCTCACACACCTGCGACTTGGTATGTGCTTAAACACATACATTTTATTGACCAAATTAAGACCAAAACGACCAAAAACTAACCAAAATGCCAAAGATATTTGTGTTTTTGTATTTGTTAATACGCTGGTTCGGATATCTAGAAAAAGGGGAAAAATCAAGCAAAACCCGAAAAAACCCGAGCACGAGATTTGGAAGAGAGATCAAGAGCCGAAGCCCGGGAAAAATTCGTCAAAAGGAATATTTTTGAAGAACAGCCCTTGGATCATTGGGGGATTGCAAATTCAGTCCTTGAAGATAATTTCAGCATATGGCAAAAATAGTCCCTCCATTATTAATCCTATTACACCACAAATCCTTAAACCTAAAAATATTAAATACTAATCCATAAATAAAAACCAAATCCATCCATATCCTATCCTACCCCAACCCACCACATCCTAACCCAGCCCAACTACAAAGCCCACCCACTTTTAATAATTACCCCCGGATCAAAATAAAACCCGTATACGCATCATACCCGAAGTCAACCCCTTATTAAACCCAGTCAACCCAACTAAAAAAAAACCCGCCAAAACTTACCCCTTGTTACTGTACACCCATCGTCCCCGACTTTTACCCTGCTCCCAGCCTTAATTACCTTCATTAAAAACATCTAGAAGGTTTCTGACATGGCAGAGAATGCCAGAGTGGCATTTCCCAGCCCCCTCATTGGTTGTGACACCACCAATCCCTAATCTAACGGCTGTAATTAAAAGAAGTGGTGCCCAAGTTGATCCAAGGGTTGTGAAATGATCTCCTGAAGCTTCCAAGAGGAAACCCTAGCTTCCCTGAGGCCTATAACACCCTTCTATTGAGGAGGAGACTACTATTTATAGGCCTCAGGGAAGCTAGGGTTTCCTCTTGGAAGCTTCAGGAGATCATTTCACAACCCTTGGATCAACTTGGGCACCACTTCTTTCAATTACAGCCGTTAGATTAGGGATTGGTGGTGTCACAACCAATAAGGGGGCTGGGAAATGCCACTCTGGCATTCTCTGCCATGTCAGAAACCTTCTAGATGTTTTTAAGGATGGTAATTAAGGCTGGGAGCAGGGTAAAAGTCGGGGACGATGGGTATACAGTAATAAGGGGTAAGTTTTGGCGGGTTTTTTTTAGTTGGGTTGATTGGGTTTAATAAGGGGTTGACTTCGGGTATGATGGGTATACGGGTTTTATTTTGATCCGAGGGTAATTATTAAAAGTGGGTGGGCTTTGTAGTTGGGCTGGGTTAGGATGTGGTGGGTTGGGGTAGGATAGGATATGGATGGATTTGGTTTTTATTTATGGATTAGTATTTAATATTTTTAGGTTTAAGGATTTGTGGTGTAATAGGATTAATAATGGAGGGGCTATTTTTGCCATATGCTGAAATTATCTTCAAGGACTGAATTTGCAATCCCCCAATGATCCAAGGGCTGTTCTTCAAAAATATTCCTTTTGACGAATTTTTCCCGGGTTTCGGCTCTTGATCTCTCTTCCAAATCTCATGCTCGGGTTTTTCCGGGTTTTGCTTGATTTTGCCCCTTTTTCTAGATATCCGAACCTGCATATTAACAAACACAAAAACACAAATATCTTTGGCATTTTGGTTAGTTTTTGGTCGTTTTGGTCTTAATTTGGTCAAGAAAAGGTATGTGTTTAAGCACATACCAAAACCCCCCAGACTAAGATATTGCAGTGTCCTCACGCAATGTTATAAAACACGTTTTTAAAACAAAAAATTTCCAATATTTTTTTACTAACTTTGAGAAGTAGCAAAATTTTCAAAAGAGATTAAGAAATCCAAAGTTTTAAAAACTCCCCGATTTTCCTTTTTATTCTATTTTTGTATTTTTCTCATTATCATGTGACGGCTTTGTTGACAATCATTATCTATCAATAACTTTTAGGGTCAACGAGTAGGAAACACGACTCATAAAGAAGTGACTATACGGATAAAATTCGTCATCCCTAATTTTTCATGAGTCCCCAAACTAAGCTTAAAAACGAAATCATTGTTATTGACAAGTTAGATGCCAACACTACCCATGGAAGTTACTTGTGTAATTACCTCTTGCTCCCATTTTCCTATTTTGCCTCTATTTATTTTATTTTTGGTGAGAAATGAATTGCTTCATATTTTCTCGTTTTGATAGGTTTTTAGTCCGATAAAGATACTAAATTAAGACGCTAAGTAGTTTTCAATCTTCTCTCGAGAACCGTTGCTTTGAAAATGAGGTCCACATCAAGGTTTTTATTTATATTTTTGACTTTTGCATTTTTTTTTCTTTTTTATTCGTCACCATTTTTTTTTACTAACTTTTCACTTGCGTACCCTAAACGACGGAGCTTCACGGTTTAGTTGCAAGACCTTACACCTTCCGGCATAAAGGATCCAAGGGCCGTTACAACGGAGTGTTCCAAGACTCTAGACATTCCTGAAATGAGGATCCAAGGTGGTTAGACCAAGACCTCACACATTCCTGAACTAGAGGTCCAAGGGCCGGTGCAAGAGGGTAGCCAAGACCTAAACGCCTTCCGGAAATAAGGATCCAAGGTCCGATCTCGAATCCGTAGCTTAGAGCACTTAACTTATTATTATTAACGTATTTATTAAGTAACCTTGATGTGTACCCAATTTTTAAAGCAAGGATTCTTTTAAGAAGACCAAGAACTAATCATCGGCAAAACCTAACATCTTTAATTATTCTTACAGTTATATATGGTGAAACAATTTTGTGGGAGCAAAAGGTCACAAGTAACTTCGATGAGCTCTAAAGAGAACCAACTACTCCACGCTTAGCATCTAACTTCTAAATAAACTCTATCATTTCTCGTTCTTCGCAAATTTAAAATCTTAAATAATAAGATCCGCGAATGCTTAGCCAAGAAAGGTTAAGGGGACAAGCTAGAGCTCAACACGCCCGATCAAGTCAGAATTTTATTCCTACTCTCACCAGCGGAAAGTCAACAAAATGTCAAAATTTATTATATTTTTGCACAAAATTTTTAAATTTTTCTCATTTTTTTTGGATTTTTTCAATTTTTGGAGGAAAAACGGGGTTGCAAGAGTAAACGGCAAAAATTGCAAGGCAAAAATCAAATCGAAAGATCACCCCCCAGACTAAAACGAGACATTGTCCTCAATGTCTTAAAGGTAAGGGTTCTCCTACATAAACCTAAGGCCGTGTATTAATTATGCCAAAGATAAATGTTAAAACGATAAGATTAAGGATATCGGATGAGCAACGAATGATGAAACTCGAGTGGAGTGAAGCAAACCACGAGTACGAGAGTCTTCATTATTCGGGCAAATCCTGAACACATCACAGAAAACCACGAAACACAAGATATGGAAGAGGTGCCCCTCCTCACTTTTATTAAGAAAATAGAAAGAAGATAGAATGATAAGCATAGGGTGCCTCCCACGAAGCGCTTTATTTTTTATCTAGTCGTATAGCTTAGACTCGCCCCGAATTTATTTGTTCTTGGGGGAGTAGATGGAAAAGAAAATCTCCATCGGACTTTCATTCAAGATGTTTGGATAAACATTGAAGCATATGAAAGTTCCACTTCGATGAGATACCCTCGGCTTTAGATAGTAGAAACTATAAGTTGAGATGCCGGGGTCAAAAACTTTGTCTTCATTTCCGGTTGGAAATGATAATAAAGTTTCAATCAGAGATAACTCCATGCAGAATGGGAGTTCTTGATCAGAAATAAGCAGAGGGGACTCACTTTTCTCTAGAATTAAAAGTTCCTTAGATGAGGCGGGAAACTTTAAATTCTTATCAAGAGTCAATTTCATCAAAGGATGAATTTTACCATCATCGAGTATGCCTGGATTAAACACTTTGTCTTCACAAGAAAACTTAGCAGGGTACTCGATGGGAGACTCAATGGAGAAAAGGAAATCATCTTCGGGTGAATGAGGAGATAAGTCATTTGAAACAATTGTAGCATCCTCAATTATGGTTTCCATTTTATGGTCTTTTTTATCAGTAGGTTTGTCATATAAAAGATTTTTCCGTTTGGTTTGATCGGCCCCAAAATCGAAGAGGTTGTCATCCCTTTGTAAATCATTAAGCTCGGTGTAAGAATCAGATGATGGAGTATGGTACAAAATATTTTCAACTTCTTTAAGATCAGCATGAAAGTCAAAAAGATCATCATCATTTGATTGAAGTGGATCGTCGTGAGCGAGTTTATCGGTGAACTCCTCGGGATAAGAATCACATTTAGACGGATCACGGTTCAGCAAAAAATTCTAATTCTTTAAGATCAGATTCAAAATCAAACTCATCGTCCTTATCCCCCGGTGGGATTGAATCGATGTGAGCGAGTTCATCGGTGAAGTCCTCAAGAAAATCAATACTGGAAGTGGTACTGCCACTACTTTGTTCTTCTGATTTAGAATCAACAACTTGAACGGGTTTAGGCGGCTTTTCTTCTTTAATTTCCGTCGGAGGGAGTGAAGATGAAGGCTCATTGTATAGCAATTCTTCAATTAAACGAATATCTCCCTCCGGATCAAAGACATCAATTTCCGGTGAAATTGGCTCATCACTAAAGGAAACCTCGAGCTCTTCCATAGTGGAAACACTTCCCTCAACTGGTGTGAGAGAAGGCGAAGAGTCGGAAAGGATAGGTTGAGAAGTTGGAGTGGGATTGCCACTCGGAGAATTGTCGAAAAATCCAAGAACTTTTTGAGAATACTCCTCCGAAGCAACATCAATCACGTCAATTCGATTAACCGAGACAGAATTGTGATTGGAGGAGTATTTGAAAGTTCGATCAAGATTAAAGGTCACGGCCTCATTATCTACCCGCAGCGTTATTTCTTCAGCATATACGTCAATCAAAGCACGCCCGGTCCTCAAGAACGATCTTCCGAGAATTAGAGGAACTCGGGGGTCAGCGTCAAATTTTACTACCACAAAATCAGCGGGGAAATGGAACTTCCCAACCTTGACAAAAACATCCTCGGCTATTCCAAGTGGACGGGTAATAGTACGGTCCGCTAGCTCGAGGGTCATGCACGTCGGGGTAAGTTCCGGGAGAGAAAGCTTTTCCCAAACGGATAACGGCATTAGGTTGATGCTTGCACCAAGATCGGCCAAGGCGTAGCATTCAACCATCCCTGGAAATTCACATGGAATGAGGAATTTTCCGGGGTCTCCAAGCTTTTCCGGAAGCTTTTTTAGGAGAACCGCTGAGCAGTTTTCATTCAGAGGAGTTTTTGCCAGTTCAAATAATTTTTCCTTGTTACTCAATAATCCTTTGATTGTAGAAGCAAACTTAGGCATCAGAAGCAAAGCATCCGCGAAGCTTATATCAAAATGCAAATCTTGAAAGATTTGAAAGAATTTCTCCATTTGATTTGAAGCTTTTTCGCGGAGCTTTTGATCATTCAATCTCAAAGGATAAGGAAGCTTGGCTTTTACGGGAGCTTTTTCGGGCTCAAGCACATCCTTAGGTTTAAATGGTTGGACAACCGGAGGTTGGACGTCTTCGGTCCTTCCGTTATTAGCAGGAAGTTCCGTGTCCTTTGTCGCCTCGGTCTTACGGTCGACTACCTTGGGAGGTAGAGAAGAAGAGGTAGTCGGAGCCGTGGGTCCATTATATGATACACCACTCCTAGTAGTGATCGCTTTCACATCGCCTGATGAGTGTGTAAATACTCATCATTTTTGTCCCATCTGAACTGCAAAAACATTTAAAAACACTCAGAAATGCTTCAAAATACAGAAAATATCCTTGAATTGTGTTTTTATCTGTTTCATGTGCAAAAGGATTAAAAACGGAGAAAAACGAGAATTTTTGGATCAACTTGGCAATAATTGTGCATTTGATCAAGTGAAGACGAAAGTCAAAGACGGAGTCAAAGTCGCCCCCCAAAATACCAAAAATAAAACAAATGGTCCCTAGAATTAATTTTCACTTTTGGCAACTTTGGTCCTTGGATTTTCAGCATTGTACAATTTTAGTCCCTAAGGTTTATCTTAAATCCATATCCAATCCATATCCAATCCTAAAATAAAACCCACACTGATAAACTTAGCCCAACCAAAACTTACCCAAGCCCAATCACCAATCCAATCCACCCAATAACTAAACCCGGCCTTTTTAGTTAACCCAGGGTCAAACTCAAGTCAAACTTATCTTCTTCAACCCACTTGCCCGCTAATAACACCATCACCCACCGTTTCTCTGCAATACCACCTTATTCCTGACAATCCACCTTCCCCCTCCTCCTCTACACTCCACCTAACAAGCCAAGTGCATTTAATGCACTCTTCCTCCTCATAGGTTAAAAATCCTACTTGACTATTTTCCCGCCAAAAGTAGAATTAACGAATGAGATCACTTCAAAGCAATCCAATGGGTGGAATTTGTTCGGAATTGAGGAGAGAGTCATTTGGGATGGCTATTTAAAGAAGAGAAGTAACACAGAAGACATTGTCGATGCTTTAGACCATTCATAGTATAATTTAATTTATTTTTCTTATTTCAGTTTCATGTCATGTTTTAATTATCATTTCAAGTTTGTTTCAGTCTGTGTATCATCAATCTTTGTACTATTTTCATTAGTTAATGAAAGTTTCAAGTTTTCAAATTTCTATGGGTACTGTGAATCCGAATTTAGTTAATTATTGTTGGAAAAAGCTCCTTTACTGTTTATATAAGCTCTTTATAGCTTTTGATAAGTTTATGTTAGTTTAAATCAGTTCTAATCTTTAAATTCCAAAAAAGTAGAAAAAGTCAAAAAAAAAAAAGTCAACTATAAGCCATAATAAGCAGTTGAGTGGAATAAGCTGTTTTGGAAGGTTTGATTGGGTTTAAAGCTTGGTTCTGACAAGCTAGGTTTACCCCTGATCACTTTCCCTTGTTTCATATTCCAATTCAATTGTAAGCAATTTTTCAAGTTTTTTGCATTATTTTCCTATTCTACTGTGCTAGTGCTTAATTATAGCTTATTATAGTCTTTTCCTGCTTATTGGTAGTTTATAAGTGTATTTCATCCATCTTAACAGTATTTAATAGCTTTTGTTTCATTTCGCTTTAAAATCTCATTAAAAGCCAAAAATAGCTAAATATAGTAATTGCTTATTAATAAGTTTATTTCAGTTTTTAATTATTAATTAGTATATCAATAAGTTAGTTAAACTCAGTTTATTAAGAATCCTAGCTTAAAAAGCCTGTTTCAGTTAAAAAAATCCAAGACAGACCCAATAAGGGCTGTTTGGTTTAAGCAAGTCAATTTGGTCAAACCCAGTGTTACTGTACATTTGCATTAAGTCCAACTTTGTACTAGCTTTTCTTAGCCATAATAAGCTGTTCCCAATCCCTAATTAGCAATATAAATAGATATAGTGGTATTGTGTAGTCTGAGTTAATTTCAGACAAAATAAGGACCATATAAGCTCTTATAAGCCACAAGCTTATTTAGACCCTTTATTTGGCATTTTTGTATTCCTAATAGCCTATATAGTGTAATCCATAGAATTGGTTTGGTGCCCAACCATCTGCACACAAGTCTGCATAACAGACTGCAACTTTTTGATTTTCAGGTTTTTAATGGTCCTTTGCTCATTTTTAATTTGGTCATATTAAGTGTTAAAAAGCTAAAACTTTGGATAATTAAGCTCACCCATGTCCATTACCCCTTAGCTTATTTACAAGCTTATAGCTTATTTTCTTCAAATCTACTTCTTAAAAGCCTTAAAAGCTCACTGTTTAGATAAGGAGCTTGTTTCCTGCTTATTTAATAAAATATAAAAATAGTTCCTTTTCAAAAATTGCTTATTTTCATGTGCTTATTTAAAGAAAAATACCAAAAAAATAAAATTAAATAAAAAAGTTTAATCAAGTCTTTTAAAAGCGGCTACCTTATTCTACTTTTTTCTGTGCTTAAATTAAGTTTTCAAAAATATTGTCTTTTTTAAAAAGTGCTTATAATTAAGTACTTTATCAATTTCAAAAAAGAAAAATCCAAAATCTCTTCGTTTTTTAATCATTTAATTAGAGTAATTTAGTTTTTAATTCATAATAAAAAATATAAAAGTCAAAAAAATATAAATCGTTTTTCTAAAATTTTCTTTTGTCATTTTTAACTTAGGAAAAATAATTTGGTACTTGTAGGATTTATTTTTATATATTTCACTTTTTAATCGCGTTTTTATAATCCCCGTAACGCGTTTTTAATATAATTCGTTAACCTTAATTTTATTTTGAGAATTTGTTTCTCATTATTTAATTAGAACATCAAAAAGCAAAATTCCATATCATCAGTCACTCTAATTCAAACCTTTAACGATTGCCCATTCACGCCTCGTTGGGAAACGACCCGGGTAATCACTTACTTGGTATCACACACACAACGTGAGTTTTTGCAAGTTAGCCTTTTCCTAAGGGTTGATTTGTCTTTATTCACGCGTATCCGTCTGCATAATATTTATATATACACTTTAGCACGGATCATCGCCCCTCGGGTTAGCGATCGTATTGCTAGGAAGAGTTCCTGAGCCTGAGAGTCGATTATTTAAAGATTTCTTCATCTCAGCCATTTCCTTAATCAAAAACCTAGTTGTTTCTCCTTGGGATTTATTGAAATTTTGCTGATTCTGATTTTGAAGCATTAATTGTTTTAAAATCTCATCCGAGGCCGATTGATTTTGAGCAAAGCCTTGATTGAAATTTTGCCCTCGGTTGTTTTGATAAAATCCCTGATTCTGATTTTGAAAATTCCCTTGATTCAAATTTCCTTGATTTTGGTTAAAACTTCCTTGATTAAAATTCCCTTGATTTTGATAACCTTGGTTTTGATTTTGATTGTAATTCCCTTGATTTTGAAAACCTTGGTTCATCCGATTCTGATTTTGATTACGGTTTTGCACATTCGGATTTGGATTTTGATTAAAGCCGGGTGGTCCGAGAAAATTGTTAGAACGGTAGCTGAGAAGATTACGGTCTCCTTGAGGTTGGTAACCGTTACCTCCCGTGTTGTAGGTTCCCGTTGCAGCATAAACATTCTCTTGAGTGTAGCCACCGGAGGCTGGGCACTCGAAATACGGATGAGGACCACCACATGTTTCACAACTTTGATTGACCATATTGACTTGATGATTATTGTTATTTTGAGGAAAATGGTTTTGATTGTTTAGGAATGAAGAAAACCCGGGTGGTCCCATTTGGTTATTAGCACCTTGAGGACGGAATCCTTGAATCTGATTGTAGGTTGCTGATGCTACGGTAGCATTCAAACCTTGGCCACCGAAGGCTTGACAATCATAATAAGGATGTGGACCACCACAAATCTTACATTTTTTATTCACCACATTAACGGGCTGAGAAGGTCTTTCTTTAATTAGAAGCCCAATTTGTTTAGTGAGAGCGGCAAGAGTCTATTCTGTTTTGCTAAAAGCTCGGGTCAAAACATCATCTGATTTGTTACTCATACTTGAAACTTGAGCTTTGGTTCTAGAACTCCTCACTCTGGCTTTATTTTCAATGATAGTCAAAGCTTCTTGAGTATTTCTAGTCAGAAAATTTCCACCCGCAGCAGAATTGAGTGAATCTTGATCAGATGGATTCAACCCATTGTAGAAAGTATCAATTTGGTGCAAGGTTGAAAATCCGTGATTAGGACACTTTTTTAACAACTCTTTGAATCTATCCCAAGCTTCGTTAAACGATTCATCGAAAGCTTGCTGAAATCGAGTGATTTGATTTCTGAGATTCGATGTTTTAGAAGGAGGATAAAAGTAGTTCACGAACTTGGAGGCTAAGTCATCCTAAGTAAAAATCGAATTAGGAGGTTCCTTGTCAAGCCAAGTCCGGGCTGCTCCTACGAGAGAAAAAAGGGAATAACTTCAATTTAAGCACATTATGAGGAACGTGATTTAAGTTAAGTGTTTCAGTGATGTCGATGAATTTCTGGACATGGGAATGAGGATCTTCATTTTCAAAGCCATGAAAGGAAATACCGGTGATAAGATTAAGTAACCCAGTTTTAATTTCAAATTGATTTTCAAACATATTGGGTATCACGATTGCTTTGCCAACACCATTGAAAGGTGATTGGAGTAATTCTTCCATTGGTCAGAGATCGGGAGCCGGATTATCCAAATTTTGAGGGGGTGGCCCCTCATCTTGGTTGCGATCACCCATAGTGAAAAATGATGGGTGACGACGATTACTTTGACGTAATAACCTCTCGGGGTTTGATATAGGAGAATGAAGATTGGGAGAAGATGAAGAACGAGTGCGCACGCACTAAAACAACACAAAATTTAAAAAGAAAAACAAATTTTAAGAAAAAGAAAAATCTTTTTGGGTTTTTTGAAAATTTTAAGAAAAAGGAGAATATTTTTGGGTTTTTATATTTAAGAAAAATACAAACACAATATTTTTGGTACCGATCCCTCAATCGATATCGTTTCTCTTAAGACTACTCGCAGAGTGGCGGAGAAGCAAAGGTCCGCTCGAAAGCTAATTAAAAACCCGCCTCTTTCGATTTTGCAATTTAATGTCAAAACCATCCTTAAACCACTTGTATAGGTTGTAATCAAAAGATAATCCGAAATCAAATGATTTCACGATTGTTTTGTTGTTTTTCGATTTTTTGGTATTGTTAACACTTTAGGAAAAGTGTTAGTGGTATTTTTAATTTTTTTGGATTTTATATTTTTGAAAAATATTTACGAAGAAAAACGATAACTTCCCGGGAGAAGGGTCTTCAAAACACGAATCGAAAAACGAAATCATGAATTCACGTTAACCTTCCCCGGCAGCGGCGCCAAAAATTTAATTTCGTCAATTATAGTTCAAGGAATTGCAAAGGAAATATGCAAAGCCCGAGTTCGTTGTCCCGATTGAAGATTGAATGGAATTGTGATTTCGGGATCGTGAAACGTGTAGTGAATAGTGAAAGAGTGGGGGTTTTTTTGGATTTTAAACTAAAATTAAGAAAGATTCTCTAAAAACAACTAATTAACTAAGGCAAATGCTAATCTAAAGTGCTTAGGGCCTAAAATGCGAAGAAAAACTAGTTACGAATCAAAACCGGGAAATCCCGAGCTTAAAACGTCAAATTAATGAAATATTAATTTTAGGAAGGCCAAATTAATTTTACTAAGTTCTAATTAGAAAAAGAAAATTTTAGGAAAAAGAATTATATATTTTTTTGATTTTTATTTAATTAAATACGAATTAAAAACTAAGTTTTAGAAATTAAATGAAGAATAATAGCAAAACGATTTGGAAAATTATGAAACTTTTCTGGAAATTACTTTAAACTAATTAGAAGCTAGGAAACATAAAAGTTTAAAACAAACAGTAACCAATAAGCTGCAATAAGCTGAAAACAGTTTATAAGCTAATAGAGGAAAAAGATGTTAAAAGAATTATTGGTGCAATCTATTTCGAAAAAGTCCCAAGGGCGCGTATGGTTAAGGCTGTGTGTGGTGAGCTGGGTGGCCAGGGTTCGAATCCCAGCAGTGTATTTTTTCTTTTTTATTTTATTTTTTGTTTTTCTTTAAAAAATCCTATTAAGCACTTTAATCTAAGCTATTTTTGAAACTGAAATTTTTTCTGAAAACTTCAAATAAGTTGAGAACCAGCTGATTAGATCAAACAATTTGCTTATAAAGAAGTGAAAACAAAGAAAAGCCTAGTAGCAAATAAAAATAAGCTGAGATAAGCTAAGAAGAGCCAAGAATAAGCTACTGAGAACAAATCCTATTCTAAGTTATCTAGATTACTCAGATTATGCTACACTAATTAGCTAATAAATACTTAACAAATTTAAAAAAAAAAAAAAGCAAAACCTCAAACTTGTGCCGGCCTAAAAGTGGGGACTGAGGTGCTAATTAGGCCAATGAAAAGCAGTCAATAAGCTATTCTTAAAATTTGGAAAAATATGAAATCAGAAGATGAGCAAGCCAAGATTACTTGTACCAAATTTCAGCTTATATTTCCTTATAATGAAGAAGCTAAAAAATCCCAAAAGATACACTAAAAAGGGGACTAGGATGCTAATGTTACTGATGCAGCAGATGGAGTTTTGTGGCCTTAAATCCTTCAATTCTCAATGAAACAACACCAATTTTTGAATTATTACTTTAACCACCAATATGCACCTAAGATTGCCAAATATTCAGACCAAATAAGCTATGGCTTATGTGGAGCTTATATGAGCAGTCCAAGATCTAACTTTTCCCCTACTGATTCAAAACTTCCAAAAGCTTCAATACTGCTTAAATCCTAATGACAACTGCTTATCTAAATCATAATAAGCTCAATCAAAACTTACCTAATGGTCAATGAACAGTGGCATTAAAATTCAACCTAGAATAAGCTTTTGCCAAACACTACTTATAAAACTGATTTTAGAGATTTTAACTACAACTTTGCAAATTAAGCTATGAAACTGATTTAACTATGATTATCTAGCTTACTTGACTCCTAATGAGCAGTTTTCAACTTATAAATGAGCACTATATAAGCTATAAGCTACTTAGACTGATTTTGGCTTTTTATGACTATTTGAGAGAAAACTAGGATAAAGCTACTAACTATAATCAAGTAAGTTCAAATAAGATCTAATAAGCTACTGATATTCAGAATAAGCACTATTGAGACAGAAATAAGCACATGAACAATATAAGCTTATAAAACTTGGAATGAAATGAAACTTACAAAAGGCCTATGCTTGAAACTGTACTGAACCAATGATCTAACACAACCCAGGCTTGTTTACACAAGCCAAAAATAACCCATAAGCTTTTTTTCAGAACAGCTTATTCTTCCAAACAGCTTATTCTCCAGGTCCAAACAGCTTATTTGCTCCAGGTTGACATTTGTTGACTTTTTGCAAATATGAGACAAAATCAGTTTTAAACCTATTCTGTAACTCACAATAAGCTAGAAAGCTTATATGAGCTTAATCTAAGAGAAAATAGCTTAATGAAAGCTGATTTAGAAATATTTTTGTATTTTTTTTTGAGTATTTTTCTATTTTTTTGGATTTTTTTGGATGAAAAGTAGAAATAATGAAAATGGTTAAGTAAAAATCTTTTAAAAGAGCTTATATAAAGCTTAATGAGACAGAATAGAAGCTAAAATTAGCTTATACTAACACACTTAGAAAACAAAAACAGAGGACTTAATGATTTTTAATGAACAAACTCAAAACCAAATTTCACTAAATATTAAAACTTTAGTACAATAGATCATTACAAGACTGAATTTGAAAATTACCACTAAACATTACATAAAACGACCCTAAATTTCCCTAAACTTAGACTCTAAAAAAAAACTAACACGACTCCATCCCCACAAACCCATATCTGATCCGAAAACAAAACAACAAAAATCTGTCCCTAATATCCACAGGTCCACTCCATTTGTCTAAACCCTCTAAGTCAACGAATCCCACCAAAAGGAAGACGAGGCTGAAGGCATTGGTATTCTCCTTTTGGCTATAAGTCGACTGATATCCATGGAAGAGGAAGTCAAACGTCTATGGTTTAGGTTTTTATAACCAAATCGGATTCGCAAGAGTTCCACACACACAAAGAAAATTATCAAATCAAAAGCGGTAAAGTGGTAACAGGTGCTAAAGGGGAACGAGTTCAAAAACTAAAGGGATGTGTGGAATCGCTTTTTGAATTGGATTTGGGGCTTTTGATTTCGTGTTTTTCTTGATCCGTTGTAAACGACTTCGTTTGTTGTAAGAACCCTAATCTAATCTTCTTTTTCCTTTCTTCTATTCGGATCTGTGGTACACCTATGTTTTAGTTTTTGGTTATTATCGATTGTGAATCAATTTGTATGCGTTAAAATCAAAAGTTAATGTGTTGGGTTTTTGGTGAATCCGAATTAGTATAATCTTTTGTGGTGAATTAGTTAAGTTTTGTTATTGACGAATCGGCTAAGTAATGTTAAGGATAAAACTGTGGTGTTAAAGTTCTTGTGTGGTAAGAATTTGAAACAAGTCGAAAACCGGATATAATGAGGCTCTTGTAGGGAAGTATTAATTTCTATGCTTTTTCGGATAACTTTTGCTTGTTCACTTAGTTAGGATTTGGTTAATTGACTTGGCCTAAAACCTGTAACAATCACTGGTCGTGTTTGGAACTGATTTGGAGTCGCCACCGATAGGTTATATTAGTCTTGAGTCGAGGGACCAAAAATTTGTGACTGTGTTCGGATATTGTTTATGTCAAAACCTGTTAAATTCTGAGGTGCGTTTGGTTTAACATAGTCAAAATGGACTTGAGTAATACTTTAGCTATAACGGTTTTGGGTCTTGCTCATTGACCACAAATATAAGACAGTGAAATGGTTTTTGGTATGAAACTTGAATCGTGTTTTGTTTTGGAAGTATGTCGAGAACTCAACCCTTAAGAAGTTGTTGGTCCTGCTTTTGACTCAACCACCACCACCCCCCATGTAGGGTGTTATGGCTTGGTTAACATCAACGACACAAGGGTGTTGAGCTACAATCGAATGTGTACCTATGCTTGTTTAGAGTCGCGGTGTGATTGTTATCCTTGGTTAAAGGGCCCTCAAGCCCTTGCACTGAGGGCACGATTGGTTCATGTCACATCCACAAGGTCGAAGGCATTCAGATTTGTTTTTACTTGGTCACTCGAGCTCGGTATCGAGCGTTTAGCTTGCTCAATATTGTGTCATGGTGTTTCTAAAAGAGCTGTTAAATTTTGGTGATAAACGCCCAACTGTATTGTGTTCAGTGGTTGTGTTTGTTCATTTCATTATTGGGCCAAAACCCATTTACGTCTAAGAGGGTGTCTGTTTGTTTCACCTTGGGCCACAGCCCACTCCACCATGTTTAAGGGTGTGTTTTGTTAATACAAATATCGTCCTAAAAACATTATTTATATTTTATGATCTTTGCTATATTTTGTTAATGACAATTATAAAGTTTATCTTTAGCAAAGCATAAATATAAGTTAAAGTCTTTTAAATTTATAGTAATAAGCTTTTAAAACTCATCATATACATGCTACATGATCACTAGGATACATGTTACATACATATATACATTTACATTATTTACATTTTAATTCTTAAAATGTAAATATATACATGACATCATGGTATACATCATTTAGATAACTTGTAGATTTAGTAAAATATTTTGGAAAGATCTTCAAGCAATGAGTTGGATTGTGTAAGATCTTGGTAATATATGGTAAGAGCTAGTTGTCATGTCCCGGCGGACCCAAACAGCATAAAGGGCGGAACCCTGAATTTGGGTCCGCCAAATCCGTGCCTTGTCTGATCAGTTTGCCTATAAATAGCAAGCTGATCATTCAAGTTCACTCATCGCTCACATAGCATAAATTGCATATACATTCTTTCTTACTTTACTAACCCATTCATTCATTCATTTCATTTGTAGAGATCTTTCTTTTGTAGCAAAGAGATCAAACATCAAGGTTCAACATACTGTTGCAAACCTGTTAGTATAGTCACTGTGTGATTTAGTTGTAGATTCACACATCATTGTTATACCAAACATTCAGTAGTGATCGGTCAGTGTTTTAGTTCTCAAAATACATAGAGTGTCGGGAGTGGTTGTACCCTTGAAAAGAGCTCGGTATCTAGCTTAGTACTGGAAAAAGTGTAAGCGACGTCGGGAGTGGTCGTACCCTTGTAAAGAACTCGGTATCTAGCTTAGTACCAGAAAAAGAGTAAGTGACGTGTAAAGGTTTTCTCCACCTAGTAGGGAGCTTGTTTCTTAGTGAAGAAAAACTCTCGAGTTAGAGGCTCGAGGAGTGGAGTAGGGCAAGAAAGAGAGTCCTTGTAGACCGAACCACTATAAACATCCGTGTTGTGGTTTGATTGTTTCTTTCCTTACTTTCTTTGCTTATATTGTTTGATTATTTGCATTAAGTTGAAATCACGTTAAGTACTCAAAGCGAATAAATTTTAAAAACGGTAAAAACTATTCAACCCCACTTCTAGTTTTCCACAATTGGTATCAGAGCTACGTTACTCAAGATTTTCAAAATATATTGTATTTTAAAACTTGAAACGATCAATGGATTTTGAAAACTACAGAGATGGGCAAGCTATGCAAAGACCACCACTATTTGAAGCAAATAGTTTTATATATTGGAAAAATCGCTTTGAAACTTATGTGAAGTCAAAGGATATAGATCTATGGTACATAATTGTAGAAGGTGACCATAAATCTATAATTAAGGATATATCAAGCGGTCAGGATGAGGATAGTTCTCTTACTCGTCACAGTGATGAGCAAAAGAAATTAATTGCCAAAAATAATGAAGCTAAAATGATGTTTTATAATGCTTTACCTAGGAAAGAATATGAAAGAGTTTTTATGTGCAAAACCGCTAAAGACATTTGACAATCCTTAATTATCACTCATCAAGGGAACTCACAAGTAAAGGATAACAAAATTGATCTTCTTGTTCAACAATATGAACAATTTGTTATCCCTAAAGATGAGACTATTGATAGTGCTTTTGCTAGGTTTAATACTATTGTTACTTCTCTTAAAGCACTTGACGATTCTTTTTCTAGTAAGAACTTTGTCAGGAAATTTCTTAGAGCACTTCATCCGAAGTGGAGAGCAAAGGTTACGGCCATTGAAGAATCCAAGGATCTTTCAAGCATGCCACTTGACGAGCTCATAGGAAATCTCAAAGTTCATGAGATGGTCATGGAAAAAGATTCAAAAATAGTCAAAAGCAAAAAGAAAAAGTTCAAGTCCATTGCTTTAAAAGCTAGGGTAGAGTCTAGTGATGATGAAGAGTCTAGCTCAGGTAGCGAAGACGAAGAGTATGCCATGGCCATGAAAGATTTCAAGAAGTTCTTTAGAAGACGAGGAAAGTTTGTTAGACAACCTCGAGAAGAAAGGAAATCCCTCCGAAAAGACCGTGATGATAAGAAAGGCAAAGTAGATAGGAAGTGTTTTAGATGCGGGGATACTAGTCACCTAATAGGAGATTGTCCGAAGCCACCCAAGAACAAGACTCAACGAGCCTTCGTTAGTGGTGCTTGGAGTGACAGTGAATATGATGACGAAGAGCCAATGAATGACGAAGTTGCTCTTATGGCTCATGACTCATGACTCCAACGAGGTACAATATGACTCATCTTACTCCTCTATTGATGATGACACCTAAGAAATAGAATATAACAAACTGTGTGAAATTGCTTTAAAAATCATAAATAAAAATAAGTTTCTAAAAACCAAAAATGAATTTTTAGAAAACGAAGTTTATTGGTTAAAAGAGAAAGCTTTACGATTAGAAAAGGGTAAAGATGTTAAAGAAACATGTGTGTCATGTCAGGAACTTAAACTTGAACTAGAAACACTTAAGTCTACACAGAAAGAACTTATCAAACAAAATTCTAAATTTAAAAGGTTTGATAAAAACATTAGTTTAGCAGATGAGATAATAAAACTTCAAAAGTTACCTCATGATAAAACCGGACTAGGTTTTATGAAACTACGAGACTTAAGTAGCTTTAAGAAACAAACAGTGAAAGTACAAGAAACTGTTCCAACAAGTTCAGACACCCACGGATCTGACGGAACCAAAAATTTGGTTCCGCCAGTATTGGCCAAAGGTTCCGCGGGTACTGTTGATGAACAGAAGGCTTGTATTTCGGATCGTACTGAATTTGTAAAAGTCACAAGAAAACCTAGCACTAGTACAACTGTTAACAAACAAAAACCAGCAGTTGCTATAGGATTAGGACAAGTTAAAAATGAGTTTTGGACTAAAACGGTTCAACAGAGACCTAGAACGTCTATTCCCAAACGCCCCTTTCCAAAGAGTAACTACAACTCACAACATCATTATCAAAATAGTTGGAACCCAAACATGCCTAGGAACTATCATGGTCCCAACTACATGCCATGGAACCCATATCCACCGTTTCCATACTTGAATCAATATAATGCTATGTTTAACCCAAATAGACCCATGAGATATTGGGGACCAAACACTTGAGTTTTTCTTTAACTTAGGTGTGCTTAAAAGTTGGGTTAGAACCGGACGAGTGGATTAAAGATAGTGGGTGTTCAAGACACATGATGGGAAACAAAAGCCTTTTCACAACCTACCAAGTGTACAACGGAGGTAATGTCACGTTTGGTAGCAAGCTTAAATGTAAAATCATCGAAAAAGGTACAATCTCTCATGACTCTCTCACTATTGATGATGTTGCTTATGTAGATAACTTAGGTTTTAACTTGCTTAGCATTAGTCAATTATGCCGTAAAAAATTTGACATCCTTTTCAGTGAAAATGGAAGTAAGATACTTAAAAATGGCATAACCGTAGGAAAAGGTGTTTTGAAGAATAACGTTTACGTTATGAAATTAGACAAAACATCTAAAGACAAACTTTGTCTCACCTCCTTAGACGACAACTCAACTCTGTAGCATAGACATTTAGGCCACGCAAACATGAGACTCATCCAATCTCTATCATCTAAGGAACTCGTTAGGAACCTACCCAAGTTGAAATACGACCAACACTTTTGTGATGCTTGCAAAATTGGGAGACAAGTTCATAATAGCCATAAGGCTAAAAACATGGTGTCTACATCTATGTGTCTAGAATTGTTGCATATTGATTTGTTTGGTCCATCCGCTATACAAAGTTATGGAGGAAACTTCTATACTTTGGTAATAGTAGATGATTACTCTAGGTATACTTGTAAAAGTTTTTGAAAACTAAAAACGAAGCATTTGATAAATTTGAAATTCTAAGTAGGAAAATTCAAAATCAAATAGGAAATAGCATTGTGTCAATTAGAACTGACCACGGTCGTGAATTTGATAACGAAACCCAATTCGGAGCTTTTTGTGATGCTAATGGCATAACACATAATTTCTCGGCTCCTCGAACCCCTCAATCAAACGGTGTAGTAGAACGTAAGAATAGAACACTCCAAGAAATGAGTCGAACAATGCTAAACGAACAAAATATACCACAAAAGTTTTGGTGTAACACCGTTGACACATCAACTTACATCTTAAATAGAGTCTTAATTAGGCCATTTTTGAAGAAAACACCATATGAGCTTTATAGAGGCAAAAAGCCTACTCTAGGATACTTTAGAGTTTTTGGAAGCAGGTGCTTCATTTTAAACACTAAGGATTATCTCACCAAGTTTGACCCAAAGTCTTATGAAGGTGTATTCCTTGGATACTCACAAAATAGTAAAACATACATTGTCTTAAACAAAGAAACCTCAAGAGTCGAGGAATCGTTGAACGTAACATTCGACAAAAGTCCACCTCCCTCTAAGACATCACCTTTGGTAGATGATGACTTAGTTGAAAGTCAAATGGTTGAAAACCAAGAAAATGTAGAAAATGACAAAGAAGATGAACCTGTAAGTAGAGAAATAGTCAACATCAAATAATCCAAAAGTCATCAATTAGATAACGTCATAGGAGAAATTAACGAAAGAACCTTATGATCAAGAGTTCAAAATCAAAGTAATTTCTTTTGTTTTATTTCAACAATTGAGCCCAAAAATATAAATGAGGCCATAAAAGATGAATCTTGGGTTGTAGCAATGCAAGAAGAATTTAATCAATTTGTTAAAAATGAAGTTTGGACATTAGTCCCTCAACCTAAGTGTCAAACCATAATTGGAACAAAATGGGTGTTTAGGAATAAAATGGATGAAAATGACGTAATGTCTAGAAACAAAGCTAGGTTAGTAGCTCAAGGTTACAATCAACAAGAAGGTATAGACTATGACGAAACATTTGCACCGGTAGCTAGGCTCGAGTCAATTAGAATACTACTTGCATATGCATGTGCACATGACTTTAAACTTTTTCAAATGGATGTCAAAAGTGCATTTCTTAATGGTTTTATTAATGAGGAAGTGTATGTTTCACAACCTCCCGGCTTTGCCGATTTTTAAAAACCAAATCATGTCTATAAACTTAAAAAGGCTTTATACGGACTTAAGCAAGCACCAAAAGCTTGGTATGATCGACTTAAGACTTTCCTAGTTGACCATAAGTATACCATGGGCCTAGTAGACAACACTCTTTTCACTAAGAAAAAGGGATCACATATAATCATAGTTCAAATATATGTGGATGACATCATATTCGGATCAACTTGTCAAGAGTTATGCGATGATTTCTCAAAAATCATGCATGACGAGTTTGAAATGAGTATGATGTGGGAACTAAACTTTTTCTTAGGACTCCAAATTAAACAATTAGATGATGGGATATTCTTCAACCAATCTAAGTACATCAAAGATATGCTTAAAAAATTTGGTCTTGAAGATTCCAAACCCATGAAAATACCCATGTCCTCCGAAACCAAACTCACAAAGGATGAAGAAGGTGAATCCGTAGATAGCACTAAATATAGAGGAATGATTGGTAGTCTACTCTATCTAATGGCTAGTAGACCCGACATTATGTTTAGTGTCTGTCTTTGTGCACGCTTTCAAGAAGATCCCAAAACATCCCATCTTGAAGCCGTCAAACGTATTTTTAGATATATTAAAGGCACTACACATTTAGGATTATGGTATCCCAAAGGAACGAGAATTGAAACCATAGTGTATGCCGACTTAGACCATGCCGATGACTATGTTGATAGAAAAAGTACAAGTGGTATTTGTACTTTTGTTGGACATTGTCTTACATCATGGTTCTCAAAGAAACAAACGGCTCTAGCAATTTCAACAACCGAATCCGAGTACGTGTCTGCAGGAAAGGCGTGTCAACAGGCACTATGGATGAAACAAGCTCTCGTCGACTATGGAATTGAACTCAACGATATTCCCATTCTTTGCGACAACAAAGGAGCTATCGAACTTAGCAAAAATCCAGTCCAACACGCTAGAACCAAACACATAGAAATACGTCACCACTTCCTACGCGACAATGTTCAAAAAGGAAACATCTCAATTGAGAAAGTATCCTCAGAGGACAACATTGCCGATATTCTCACAAAACCTCTTAAGAGAGCACCCTTTAACTTCCTTAGACTTGGTTTAGGATTAATGAAACCAAATGTGTAGTTAGAACCTTAGCCTGAACCTTAGATTAACCAAACACGTCAAAAACAACCAATTGTCAAAAGGTTCCCACGGAACCTACATTTTGGCTTCGCCAAATCCGTGGGTTCTTGAGTCAGTTTTTTAGTATATTAAACAAACACCCTGTACTGTGTATCACATTCCCCAAAAACATACAAGCAACACCAACTCGACTCAAAATAAACGAAACTCACAATTTAGGTCATCCCCTTCAACCAATTTGTGCTTTAATCATCTCTGTAAGTATCCTAACTATATCTACATTCCTGATCTGAGTCTAGGATTTCTATTTCTTGCACAAAATCAAAACTTGGGGTTTATGCATATTTTTTGTAAAATCATGAAGCATATTTACTGAATTGCATAACAAATCATGTTTTCCTTAGTTAGGAATTGCATATCATAAGACATTATCATAATTCATTAAAAACCCCATGTCAAATACTTGCAAAAATCTTCTCACGACTAGGAAAAAACGGTTTTTGCACATTGTTCATACAAATAAAAACGTTATGTTTTAAACATCATATGCATAATGTCTCTTGAATGCTAAAGGGAATACATAACTAATATGTATTTTCGGGTACATTCAATCGAAGCTACATTAAAGTAGGAGCGTTTGGGTTATATCTCGTTTTGTCATAAAACTTGCATAAACGAAATTTTCATGCATAAAAAAGAGTCGAGATAATCGCACCTCCATATTGTCCCCATGTAGGCACACACTAGAAATTTATATACGTATTTTCGATAGTTTTAACTAAACTATGTAATTTTCGTGTCTAGGATAACAACATGCCTCCCGCAACATACTATGATCACATAGAAACCCTCAACTACCTACCCAAACACCATAAGACAAAAGGTCTCACAAACGACCAAGTCAAAATCTTTAAGGCTTTAGAAAAATGTTATGTTCACGAGGGTAGAACCATAGACCCCTCATTCTTAGAAGGAACCAACATCCGAGAACAACTAGCCGCCATCCAATTTGATTATCTTCTAGACATAGATGAACCCATTGTTCCTAGATTTGTGCTAGAATTTTATGCTAGCGTTGTTCTTAGTTCAAATGACTATGGCCTCATGAGCATCCATTTCAAAGTTAACCAACATGAATTCACCATCCCTTTGAACCAATTCACGGAAGTCTTAGGAATTCTGGGTCAAGGCACTTGCCTTTATTCCGACAAGTGGTCATTGTCAATCCTAGATTCTCTTCATGATCATATGCATCCATACGACACACCATTAACTCCAAAAGAGACCATTCGTGATCATCTCTTCATACCTAGGACCACCCACACTAGGACAAGTTGAGGTAAAGAGGTTGATAAAGACCCGTTTGGCATGGAGCTAAACGAGCTTAGGCCGCAATTTAAAAAGTTGGAAGAAATCCTTAGAGCTAACGCCTTGTGAACGATAGGAAATAGGGATCATCTTAATGCAAGCCTTTGCTACATGCTCTTTTGTGTGTCCACCCATCAACCCTTCAACTTAGCCTACTATATCGCCAAAAGAATGGCCGATATTCCAGTTTTAGGTACCACCTCCATGCCTTACGGGATGCTTCTTACCCATCTCTTTAGAGCTTTTTCACCCATTCCTCCAAATGCTAGAGGTTTCCTTCCGGACTACTCCGAGATTCCACATACCTTTGTACCTCTTAGTGATCATAGAGTAGCCGTGTTAAGAGGAAAACGTGCTCATCCTTCAACCTCATCATCATCATCATCATCATCATCGTCATCATCGGTTAGTGAGGATGATGGTTTGCCCAATTCTAGGATTCCTCCACCCGAATACATGAGCCAACTTCCTCCTATCGAGAACCAATCCGAGGAATTCTGACAAACAAGAGGAATGATGAAGAATATTGGACGTTGGATAATGAAGCTCAACAAGAAGATCAACAAGTAGTGAGGAATAGGGAGTGTTTGGTATAAAACAATTTCAAACAATGATGTGGTGAATTATTGTGTTTTTAGGATATTATGTTGGTATTAAACATTTATGTGAACTAACGTAACAATGCAGGATGATAACACTTGATGTTATCGATTTTTCGTATTTAAGCCACCGTTTGGCTTAACCTCCTTATATGGTAAGTTCAAAATCGTCCGTTTGATCTATGTGTTATCATGTGTTAGAACCTGTGTTTTTGTTTTTAAACAATCACAACTAATTAATTACATATGATTTAGGATAATTTTCAGGATTTCAACAGGTTTCGGGTAGTTAGAAATGCCTACTGTTAAGATTTTTCGATCGGCGGATATGGCGGAACCAAATTTTGGGTTTCGTCTGTTGAAAATTTTGGCTCCGCCAAATTAAGCCTAGCGGATTCCGCGGAACCAAAATTTTGGTTCCGCATTCGTTATCGTTTGGATCCGCCATTCAACAGTAACATTTTTCAAATTTCCCGTCTAATCCCGCTCCTTAGATTATTGATTCTAGTTCCTAGGATTATTCTACTGATCATTAGGCACATTAGGATGATTTATGCACACTTAGAATTATAAGAAATCCATTTCCCACCAAAATTTAAAAATTCAAATTTTAATCCAAGTTACCTTTCTGTAACAAGCAAGGAACCCTTAATTTGGTTCCTTGCAATCTGTGGGACAATCAAATCATTAGATTTCCCACTCACTCTTTGCATTTACTGCATATCTTCCTAAACTCACTAAACTCTATCTCTATGGATTGACTTTGGTGATATGACAAGTTCATTTTCTTGTTCCAAATCATTAGGAACCAACATTTCTCTATGGATCAACATCAAATCCAAACACAAAGTTCCATAAACCTTACTGCCTATAAATTAGAAACTTTAGGATCATCACAATTCACACATTCACCATCATCTCTAAGCATTATTCCTGTACTTCTAAGCAACCCTTCTCATTTCAACAATGACTAAATCCAACAACTCATCAACAAACAGACCACCAAGAAGGACAGCTCGTACGAGTGTCAGACCTTGTTGTTTTGTTAAACCAACTTATTCATCAGAAGAGTCATCACCCTTAAACATTTCATCACCTATAGCAAATGAGAACTTTCTCACTCTCTCAACTCCAACACCACCTAATGTGATCATCAACACTCCACCACCAACAATCACTCCAGTGGCTACCACACCACCACCCGCTCCATCTCAACCAACTAGATCACCATCACCTCCACACTCACCCAAACTCCATCCAATGGAGCTATTTGCTACTCCTCCAACCTCACCACATCCATACTTAGAAACCCTTAAAGACCTTCCACCAAGGTCTACAAATCCACCACCCTTGACTTTTGAAGGTCAAGAACCACTCCTTTTCCATCCCATTTATAGGGATATTCACGGTCCTCTCTACCGTGATCATGCACCACCACAACCGCAACCTCAACCACTTTCACCAAGGTCCACCCTCAATGCCATTGATGAGGGAATGTGGATTAACCAACCCAACACCCAAGGCGAGATCAATGAAGAACTTGATCGTCTTTATGCCTTCTCCAATATGGTGGATTCCCACCTTAATGAGGCTATGGATTTGCAATCAACTTTGATGGCTTCCATCATGTCTCCAAACTACATTCCACCACCTCCACCATCAAACAACCAACCACCACCACCACCAACTCATGAACAAACCCTTCCACCACCTTGACATGGTTGTTCCATGTGCGAGAGGACCGCCCACTTGACTCAACGGACCAACATCTTGGTTCATGAGTTACAAAATGAAATGAGGTTCATTTGAACCACATCCTAGAGCGCCTACATGCTCTTTCCCATCCTCCGCAATAGATGCTAGGATCCTCTCTAGTGTTTTTCCTTTTATAGGACTTTTTAATTTTGAGGATATTTTCTTTTTATTTTGTAACACCTTGTTTTGTGACTTTGATCACAAACAATTTTCAATGGAAGGATGTTATGTTAATGCTTGTGTGTGTGATCACTTATTTGGCATTATACTTTGGTTTGATTGAATTACTAACACTTGCATTATTAGATGGTTGGTTTGAACTCTTAGCTTGGTTTGACCAAATTATATATAGTTGACTTTTTAAGTCAAACGGGTTGAACTACAATGTTTGGTTGAACTCATATTACTTAGTTGGATTATCTACAACTAATCCTTGTTTTGTAGCATTCATCATCCTCGAATCATATACGTTGGTACCCTAGCAACGGGGAGTATTGATCGAGGGGGAGCATATCATGTACTAATCCTTGTTTTGTAGCATTCATAATCCTTGTATCACATGCGTTGGTACCCTAGCAACGGGGAGTATTGATCAAAGGGGAGCATTACATACACTAACTTTTGTTTTGTAGGATCATTCATACATCATAACCTTCGCACTCCATTTAGGGGGAGTACTATCTAAGGGGGAGCTTTTAAGTACTCAAAATCCATGCATTATACTTGGTACTCCAAATTAGGGGGAGTAATCACCAAGGGCCATTCATCACGTTCCGCTATGCATTTCTTCTTTTTGTTTCGACCAAAAGGGGGAGACTGATTAGATTAAACTCATACATTGCATACATGTTTTATGACAAAATTGATTTCAAAATTTGCATAAAACTAGTTTTAATCTATATTTTTGAAAGACTTACACTTTACTTATTCCATTGCTTAAAAATAAACTTTATGTTTTGTCATCAACAAAAAGGGGGAGATTGTTAATACAAATATCGTCCTAAAAACGTTATTTATATTTTACGATCTTTGCTATATTTTGTTAATGACAATTATAAAGTTTATCTTTAGCAAAGCATAAATATAAGTTAAAGTCTTTTACATTTATAGTAATAAGCTTTTAAAACTCATCATATACATGCTACATGATCACTAGGATACATGTTACATACATATATACATTTACATTATTTACATTTTAATTCTTAAAATGTAAATATATACATGACATCATGGTATACATCATTTAGATAACTTGTAGATTTAGTAAAATATTTTGGAAAGATCTTCAAACAATGAGTTGGATTGTGTAAGATCTTGGTAAGATATGGTAAGAGATAGTTGTCATATCCCGGCGGACCCAAACAGCATAAAGGGCGGAACCCTGAATTTGGGTCCGCCAAATCCGTGCCTTGTCTGATCAGTTTGCCTATAAATAGCAAGCTGATCATTCAAGTTCACTCATCGCTCACATAGCATAAATTGCATATACATTCTTTCTTACTTTACTAACCCATTCATTAATTCATTTCATTTGTAGAGATCTTTCTTTTGTAGCAAAGAGATCAAGCATCAAGGGTCAACATACTGTTGCAAACCTGTTAGTATAGTCACTGTGTGATTTAGTTGTAGATTCACACATCATTGTTATACCAAACATTCAGTAGTGATCGGTAGTGTTTAAGTCCTCAAAACACATAGAGTGTCGGGAGTGGTTGTACCCTTGTAACGAACTCGGTATTTAGCTTAGTACCGGAAAAAGTGTAAGCGATGTCGGGAGTGGTTGTACCCTTGTAAAGAACTTGGTATCTAGCTTAGTACCGAAAAAAGAGTAAGCGACGTGTAAAGGTTTTCTCCGCCTAGAAGGGAGCTTGTTTCCTAGTGAAGCAAAACTCTCGAGTTAGAGGCTCGAGGAGTGGTGTAGGGCAAGGAAGAGAGTCCTTGTAGACCGAACCACTATAAACATCCATGTTGTGGTTTGATTGTTTCTTTCCTTACTTTCTTTACTTATATTGTTTGATTATTTGCATTAAGTTGAAATCACGTTAAGTACTCAAAGCGAATAAATTTTAAAAAGGGTAAAAGCTATTCAACCCCCTTCTAGTTTTTCACACGTTTGATTAACTGCTTCATTTCGGCTTAATCATGACTTATCTCAACTTATTATTATTTCAAGACTCAATCGGCACACTCGTATCTAATCATAATTATAATGTGGAAACAAAAATGTAAAACTATAAGTTCTAATCTATTAAAAACTAGACTAAAAATATAAGTGTTAATGTAACACCCCAACCCGATAAGGGTAGAAGTATTACGTTATGGTGACATATCAAAGCAAACACAAGCATATGACTTAAATAATACAAAAGAATTTCAAAGGTTACAAAGGGAAAATCTGAAATACAAGGTTACAAATGAGAATTACAATAAATACTAAGTCTAAAAATATAATCACTTCTAGTCATCTCTAATCTAGAATAGCTATCAAGGTATAGTCTTCTAAGTCCAAAGTACTCTCCACTCGTAACCCAACTTCCAACTAAAACCTGCCGCAGGAAAAGAAATGCGGCTGAGCTTAAAAAGCCCAGTGAACAGATATGTATAAACGAAGCAAAAGATAAGGAGCAAAAATATAATATGGTGCATTGGGGAAAAACATAAGGTATAAATAAATTGATATCAAGAGTAAGAAAAGGTCAGTAATCTACCACGAGCCCAAACAAATTAAATCTAATCTCATAGTAACCATAGAGGAGCGACCTCTCAAATATGTGAAGGACGTGTATTGCACACAGCATCAATCACCAAATCAAGTTATATCATATCATATCATATACAAAGCAAACCTAGGATGCATCCATACGCCCCTGCAAAGATGTTAGTGGCCAAACATATATATAATAATTGAGCTCATAATAAATAACAGAAAAGGGACGGTGTGGAACATCACTCGACCACACTAGATTCATGCCATCGGTGCATCAATGACACGGCCATGGAACCCCCATGACTAGGAAACATAGTGGCTCGGGTATCAAACTATAAGGTTTAAAAGTCATATTATATCAAAGGTCCATAAGTTTCATAGCAAAGGTTCATAGTCAAAGTTTTCTATCAAATGTTCATTTAAAGAAATCTCTTAATAATGGTTTTCATAAAAATTATCTTTAATAACGGTTCTCATAAAGGTAGTTCGTAAAAGTAGTTTTCATAAAAGTTAGTAAAATTTCATATAAAAGTGGTATCGCATCGTGCTCATAACATCGTTTTAAAAATAGTTTTTCTCAAAACATTTCCATGATATAGTTAAGAAAGGTTTTCACATCCAGTTACAATATCAAATGAACCTTCAAAGTATCAAGTGATTCGAATACTCATGTCACAGGGTAACGAACGAATTATGTCAAGTATCATATCACAAGGGTCAAAATGAACGAATGTCAAATGGATCATCATACCAACGAAGCATATCAAGCGAATGAATCAAAGTACAAGGGATCATAGCAATGGCTTAAGGGAGTCATATCAGAATAACGAATCAATAATCAAGATCAAGTCATGAGAGTGAAAGCACCCTTACTGAAAAAGGGTAGAATATCTGTACCTTAGACCGCAAGTGCAAACATAACAGAAACATAAAGATCGGAAGCAAACTCCATCTTCAGCGAATCTACACGAATTCATGATTGTCTTATTAATAACTTATTTTAAATCGGATTACTCATTTTAGTCGGCTTTCCATTTTTAGTAACTTTCCTTTTATAGCAGCTTTCCAAAAATAGTAACTTTCCAAAATAGTAAGTTTCCTCTTTAAGTAGTTTAACCATTTTAAGTAACTTTTTATTTTTAGCAGGTTTCCCGAATTAGCAAGTTTCCATATATGTTATCTTAGGGTTACCTTTATCTTAATTAGGGTTTTAATCTTTGGTTTAACATTTAATACATGCACTAATCATGTCATAGGCCAATTTTAAGTTATGAAATGTATTAAGGTATCTTAATTACGCCTTTAAAGGTTATAATAATGATAAAGTGTAATTAGGTTAAAACATGTTAGTGACAATTAGGTTTAAAACATTTATTTAGCCTTTGTAACGTTTTATCAGCTTTTACCCATAAACAGATCACAACTTGACGAATTTTTCTACCACATTAGAACTCAAAGATAAATTCCACAAAAATTCTCACTGATACTTCAATGTCTTTAGAACCCACACGAATTTTCCCAGAATTTATTAGTTAGTTTAACCCCACACGAAAAATACTCTAACTCAGACTACCCAGAAAACGTATCTGATGTGGTACCCAGCAAGTATCCACTTGGTTGACCTACCAAAACATCCAGGAAAAATCCCCAAAAATTCATGACATTACTAGGCATATAGAAGTTAAATACTGGAAAGTTTTATGACCCAACTCCTCATGGTTTGTAAATGAAAAATCGGCAAAACAGACTGATTTCCAGACCCTCAAATTCAGATTCAACACTTAATCACATAAAAAATAAAAAACATGACCAAATCAACTCGAAATCACTCCAAATCAATTGGAGAACTTTACTAAGACATATAACTAAGTTTTAATGAAAAGAAACCGAATCAAACCACTCCATATCATAACCAAAACTCGTTCACAAAATCTGTATACGGGCTAGGGTGTTACAATTATGGTATCAGAGACCAGGCTGTGACTTGTAGTACATTAAACCTTGACCTGTGAAGTTTGGACCATTAAGTTTCCACTGTAGGAGCTCATAAGACAACCTTTGAGAATTTGCTTTAGGATCTCCCCATAGGAACATAAGTTATAACCGGTGAGGAATGGATAGACTAGGACATCTATGTAAGTAGCATTGCTTCCGCATCACCCTGATTCGTGCCTCTGCCTTTAGCTATGCCTTATAAGAACATTTGTTTCAGAAGCTAGAAAGTTTTGCAACCTAAGCTTAGTAACTAAGTAAGTTTTGAATACATCGGGAACTACATGGATACCTTACACCACTTATGTTTCACTTCCTGATTCTGATCTCCATTTTCGATTCGTTGGATAAACAATTTGATACCTCTCCGACCATCCCAAAGGTCATTCAACCGTAATGTGTTTGACACATTCTGTGAATTCATTGCATGTGCTGGATATAAGGTATCATCTGATACTACTCAGTCCTGCAAAATCCATTACTACTCCTGTGAGAACTCTGGTAATTATTAACCACGGATATAGGAAGTTTTGTTCCCTCCTTTTGAATGATGAACCTTGTCTGCCAACCAGTTCCTTTGGAAGGACATGATGTAAATACTATCTCAGTACGGAATTGTTAACTGAGCATGATGATGCTGATAACTAATATTCCATACATCTCACTTTTGACAGTTATACGATGTTCGTATTACCAATGATACACACCCTACCTGCCCCTTATGCTAAAAAGCTAAACAAAATTCCAACACCTTGAACTGTTCGCTTATCTATCTCAACACTCTGATGAACCCTGTACTTGACTCTGATATATGAACTATCCGTCTGGTTTAACGACCGTATCCGTTCTACGGATCTGTTTACTCTTGATATAATTGACCTTGAGGTCTTTTGGTTATGGATTGGATGGCTCTTCGTAAAGCTACCATAGACTACCGTATCTGAAATGTAACCTTTAACAATCTGCTTCACCCTACTTTTGTTATGATGACTCTCAACCGCTTAAATCTGTTAGGATTAATGTTGCTATGAAAACACATATCCCGATCTCATTTGATTGTCAAGTTTCTCCTGACACCTATTAGTATCCACCCTTAGAAAGCTCTGGCATTGGAAGTTTTTGTTGTACAAAATTTTCTGGTGTTTTCTGATGAACCTCTTGGGATTCCCCCTGCTTGGGAAATGGAGTTGGCATTGAATTGATCTCAGTTGACGAAACCATGATGCCATAGAAGTTGAGAGAATTGAAGGAGCTGATGGAATATGATTTTGTTCACCTCAGTGTCTCTCTTTGGATGCTCCTGTTGGGTTATGAAGAAGAAAGAGGGAAGTATGCGGCGGCGTATCGACTATCGTGAACTTAACCGTATCACTATCCGTAATCATTACCCATTTCCGCGTATCAATGATTGATTTGGTCTATCTTTGAAACTCCGTATCAGACGGCCTCAATTAAGTTTGAAGGACTGAAGAAGCAACCACAAGAACTTCAAAGAAGGGAGTTGACTAACTGAGAGTAACCTCCGCGGAGCATTTCAGTTTTATTCATGAAGAGGAAGATAGGTGATGTGAAGTAGATATGAAGTTTCCCTAAGACAATTCCTGAAGCTGCTTTCGTACTCGTTGTGATCATTATGAGTTTCAATGATGCCAATTGTATTGGCTAATAGAATCATGTTTTCGCGAGTATTTGGACAAATTGTCATAGTATGACGTTGTGTTATGTCCAGTGACGAAAGAGGAACATGTAGATCATTTTCGTATTAAGTAGAATGACCCTTTGTTCTGGAAGAGTAGGTTTGATTGGCGTTCAGAGATTGTAGCAGACAGCACTACCAGGTATCCGGTGATGACAGAGTTTCCCACATAAAGGACCAAGATTGACGATCGTTATCGTAGCTAGAAACCTTGTAGAAGAGTAGTTGGAGATGATCGTGACGGGTGTTACCGTGGAAGAAGCATATAAGAAGAAGAGAGAAACTGAGAAAGGACTAGATTATATTTCATGCAGCACGTGGAGATTTCAGTTCGGGCATCAAGACAACCAGACCGTAGGAGACGAACTATTCAACTCATCACATGGAGGGGACAGCAGCGGTGTTCACCTTGAAGATTGGAAGACCTTTCTTACAAGACGAAGGTGGTGGCGGACATAGGAGGAGAATGTAATCGAGTTGGCGAATTTAGAGCTGTGCTAGAAGGCCTGTCGAAGACACGCAGTCTTGCTTCTCTTTTCATTTTGGTTGTACTAAGATGAATTGATAGTAGAAGCAGACTTGCGGATGGAAGAGATTTGAGATCATGTATTTGAATGGATGAATTTAGAAGCAAACGTTTGGGTTTGGAAGAGTTGATTCTGTGAAGGATGAAGCTATTGATGACGTAATTCACTTCCTCTCAATCTACTTAAGTTTCCGTTACCTGATGATAAGATCCTTTGAATGATTTAGGTTCTCTGTTAGTAATTACGTTCTGTGTTCACTCTGCGTATGTTGGATGACGGTTTTAATATGAGAATTTTGATGAATTGTGGAAGACCTGACACTTTTGACGACGTGCTTCATTTGATATTGCTTACCAAATTCCATTACGTCATCTATGCGATCTGTTGCTTTGATTTCGAAACCGTAGTGATGATTTGATTCGGCCTAACCCTAGGAGGTAGAAGGACTGTTAGGTGATTAAAATAAGTTGCTTTATTTCACGACTTCAGATAAAGTATGATCATCATGAGGGCATATTTATATGATGCTAGTATTATGACGTCTGGCCAACGTGATAATACTTACATCATATAACGTGCACTTATTGTGATCATAGGATATTTCGAGGAGTGCCTTAGAAACCTTAGAATTTCTGATAGCTGTTTAAGATTATCTGTGAATAGTATGACTTTAGGATCTTTCGACCTATACGTTTGATCTGCCCTATCGCCGTACGATTTGGTATGTTTGGATCCTCGAGATATGTTTGTTGACCTCTGTATTTTGATAACGATCTTAGGGTTCATTGTAGAGCTTTCTACCGTCCGATGTTATCGATTGAATTATCTTCCATAAGCATATTTATCACCCTCATATTTCTGCGATTCGGTACGTTCTCATCTGGTTTGTCTAATCAGATTCCACGGATGATGTATCCGTCAAATCCTACGTATTCCCTGTATCTCTTCCGAGAGAATACGATTATCATTTGTTACGTTTGGTGTATTATTCTTTTGTCTGGATTCATTATGGTATGTCTTTTCTGAGGAAGCCAAAGCTATTTTGATCAACAAGATAGAGTCATGAGGAACAAGTCATTCACATTTCCGTTCACGGTGCGTTGTGCTTTCCGTTTCGTTTCACTTCAATTTTCGAGGACGAAAATTTTCTTTTAGAGGAGAAGAGTTGTAAAACCCTAAATTCTGAATACCTAATTTTACGTCTAATTTGAAATTTTCCTAAGTTACAGGTACGATTAATTCTAAAACCAAAAGTAACTAAACGAATTTACCGTTAATCCAAATAATTAGAACAAAACATCATCATGGAACTTTTGAACATATTTGAAATCCAAAATATTTCTAAAACATAAAATAAATACGAGGCACCAATTGCGTTACATGAATTGTTATTTCGGGCCGTATACCTTTTTGTTATGCTACAACAGCCAAGGACCCAATGAACTTAGCCTACACACCAAATTCAGCCCTTTTGGCCCAATCCGAAACCCACAAGAATGGAAGACCGGTATTTTGTTTTCCCCTCCTAAAATTTGTCACGACAAAAAAAAAAGAAAACCCTAAAATCTACAAAAATCCGGCCGCCACTTTCTTCTTGTTCGATTCAAAAAGGCAGCAAAGGAGACTTGTTTTAGCTTCTATTTGGTGGTTAGAAACATGGGTGTGATCGTGATTTGCTATAGGAGGTGATCGTGGTTTGTTTCTAGTCGAAGAAAGTTGGAGCCGGGTGGTGTGTTGTGATTCTTGATCCTTGTTCTTTCAATCCGATCTCATCAAGGGTAACAAGTATGATTTTGTTTTTGTTTCCTCATTTTGATTTCCTTTCAATAACGAGAATCATGTCACCAAGAAGTTTATATGAATCGGCTATAATATTGAACATGTATACGAATCGAGATCTTCATAAAATCATAAGAATTTCACATGAAATAATGAATTAGGGTTAGGGTTTTGGATGGAATTTTCGTGGGAAATCCTTGTGGGATTTTGAGAATATGTTAATGAATGTTTAAAATACAGATTGTATGAATTATGAGGGTCGTGTGTGCGTTTGGGTGCGTAAACATGTATTATAGTGGTCTAGATAAAATTCTAAAACTGGATAGCCCGTATACCGATTTTGTGAACGAGTTTTGGTCATGATATAGAGTGGTTTGATTCGGTTTCTTTTCATGAAAATTTAGTTTTATGTCTTAGTAAAGTTCTCCAATTGATTTGGAGTGATTTCGAGTTGATTTGGTCATGTTTTTGATTTTTTATGTGATTAAGTGTTGAATCTGAATTTGAGGGTCTGGAAATCAGTCCGTTTTGCCGATTTTTCATTTACAAACCATGAGGAGTTGGGTCATAAAACTTTCCAGTATTTAACTTCTATATGCCTAGTAATGTCATGAATTTTTGGGGATTTTTCCTGGATGTTTTGGTAGGTCAACCAAGTGGATACTTTCTGGGTACCACAACAGATACGTTTTCTGGGTAGTCTGAGTTAGAGTATTTTTCGTGTAGGGTTAAACTAACTAATAAATTCTGGGAAAATTCGTGTGGGTTCTAAAGACATTGACGTATCAGTGAGAATTTTTGTGGAATTTATCTTTGAGTTCTGATGTGGTAGAAAAATTCGTCAAGTTGTGATCTGTTTATGGGTAAAAGCTGATAAAACGTTACAAAGGCTAAATAAATGTTTTAAACCTAATTGTCATTAACATGTTTTAACCTAATTACACTTTATCATTATTATAACCTTTAAAGGTGTAATTAAGATACCTTAATACATTTCATAACTTAAAATTGGCCTATGACATGATTAGTGCATGTATTAAATGTTAAACCTAAGATTAAAACCCTAATTAAGATAAAGGTAACCCTAAGATAACATATATGGAAACTTACTAAATATGGAAACTTGCTAATTCAGGAAACCTGCTAAAAATAGAAAGTTACTTAAAATGGTTAAACTACTTAAAGAGGAAACTTATTATTTTGGAAAGTTACTATTTTTGGAAAGCTGCTATAAAAAGAAAGTTACTAAAAATGGAAAGCCGACTAAAATGAGTAATCCGATTTAAAATAAGTTATTAATAAGACAATCATGAATTCGTGTAGATTCGCTGAAGATGGAGTTTGCTTCCGATCTTTATGTTTCTGTTATGTTTGCACTTGCGGTCTAAGGTACATATATTCTACCCTTTTTCAGTAAGGTTGCTTTCACTCTCATGACTTGATCTTGATTATTGATTCGTTATTCTGATATGACTCCCTTAAGCCATTGCTATGATCCCTTGTACTTTGATTCATTCGCTTGATATGCTTCGTTGGTATGATGATCTATTTGACATTCGTTCATTTTGACCCTTGTGATATGATACTTGACATAATTCGTTCGTTACCCTGTGACATGAGTATTCGAATCACTTGATACTTTGAAGGTTCATTTGATATTGTAACTGGATGTGAAAACCTTTCTTAACTATATCATGGAAATGTTTTGAGAAAAACTAGTTTTAAAACGATGTTATGAGCACGATGCGATACCACTTTTATATGAAATTTTACTAACTTTTATGAAAACTACTTTTACGAACTACCTTTATGAGAACCGTTATTAAAGATCATTTTTATGAAAACCATTATTAAGAGATTTCTTTAAATGAACATTTGATAGAAAACTTTGACTATGAACCTTTGCTATGAAACTTATGGACCTTTGATATAATATGACTTTTAAACCTTATAGTTTGATACCCGAGCCACTATGTTTCCTAGTCATTGGGGTTCCATGGCCGTGTCATTGATGCACCAATGGCATGACTCTAGTGTGGTCGAGTGATGTTCCACACCGTCCCTTTTCTGTTATTTATTATGAGCTCAATTATTATATATATGTTTGGCCACTAACATCTTTGCAGGGGCGTATGGATGCATCCTAGGTTTGCTTTGTATATGATATGATATAACTTGATTTGGTGATTGATGCTGTGTGTAATACACGTCCTTCACATATTTGAGAGGTCGCTCCTCTATGGTTACTATGAGATTAGATTTAATTTGTTTGGGCTCGTGGTAGATTACTGACCTTTTCTTACTCTTGATATCCATTTATTTATACCTTATGTTTTTCCCCAATGCACCATATTATATTCTTGCTCCTTATCTTTTGCTTCGTTTATACATATCTGTTCACTGGGCTTTTTAAGCTCAGCCGCATTTCTTTTCCTGCGACAGGTTTTAGTTGGAAGCTGGGTTATGAGTGGAGAGTACTTTGGACTTAGAAGACTATACCTTGATAGCTATTCTGGATTAGAGATGACTAGAAGTGATTATATTTTTAGACTTAGTATTTATTGTAATTCTCATTTGTAACCTCGTATTTCAGATTTTCCCTTTGTAACCTTTGAAATTCTTTTGTATTATTTAAGTCATATGCTTGTGTTTGCTTTGATATGTCACCATAACGTAATACTTCTACCCTTATCGGGTTGGGGTGTTACAGTTAACTTATTTTAATACTTTCGATTTATATTCAACATGACTCGTTTTAAAATTTATAACAAAACTTAATATTTTTGCACCATTACACTATAAGTTTAACCAAACAAATTATAACTTATTTTGAGATCATTAGTTCATATTCGTGGTTTATTTAAGCTAATTTATCACACTCCATTTACACAATTTTTATTTGATTTTAATAAACACTATATCATGGTTCATTGTTCTAATATGGAAGCTTTAACTTTTAATCATCTCGGTAAAACTAAAACACATATACGGGTCATGCCGGACTTTCGAAAAAAAATCTACACTTAGAGTGCTTTTGACAAAACTAATAAATGGGCAATAAGCGAAACATTCTAAACAAACAAATATTCTTAAAATATATAATTTACTAGCTTATTTTAAATATAAACACTATAACTAAACCACTACTTAATTACATACTTTTATTTATAATAGTAACAAACATTTTTACACATAGCTATATATGTATATGTACTTCTAACAACAATGTTATCATAATCCGTCAACACCTAATAATTGCTTTCCGTACCTCGTCTTTCGGTTATTGTCGAACCGAAGATTTATTCCGCCCTTGATACTTTTATTATTATACAATTATGCACTTCCAAGAGCCAATACACACAAACATTTAGAAAGCTATTTTCAAACTTAAATGCTGCCACACAAGCAACAATAACACAACACTCTAAAACTTTTAAATTAAATTTAACCTCGTTGAGTCTTAAACTTAAACTGTGAACTAAAACATGCCTTACTAATCTAGGTCGCGTGTTAGTGCCGCATTCTCTCTTATTTACTTCACTTACTGCTTACTTTGCTGAGGTGAGTTTATAGCCCCACTTTACTTATACTTGTTTTACAACTATGGGGTGAGAAACATGCAAAACATTTTCTGGACCACAATAATGTTTCATTTTCTCAAAACTATTGTGTAGTTAGCCTAAGCCCCTGAACCCACTGTTATGCCCACCTTCATGAACCGTTAATTCCCGCTGGGAAGCGCGATTGATATAAATAGATCTATTGGGGTGACTCCCTCGTTCGGTTGACCAGACGGGTCAATGCGAGCGTACACCAAGTCGGACTACGAGTGAATTGGGTTAAACACTCGCTATGGGCCCCTGATTATTATTTATGTGCTACATTGTAGCGCACTGAACTGTCAAGCTTCGGTTGCATGAACTTATTGCTAGTGTGATAGACTATTTTGTATGACATTATATGTGTTGTAATGTTCGTACATAAAACTATTGGTCCAAACTTATTACTTTACTGCTTCATTCTAAACCTATGAACTCACCATCTTTTTGCTAACTTTTAGCATTGTTTTTCTCAGGTGTTTAATCTGCTTGATTGTTGCAAGGTATTGGCATGGCAAGGGTCATAGACTACCTTCCGAAATTATGGGCCTTATTTTATGAACTTGAAACTTTATTGTGAACTCTATTTAACTTGGATGAATGCATTTAAACGGAGTATGTATTTCGTTCTTTATTATCTTGTGTTGTGATTACCAATTTAGTAGCACCCCATGACCCGAATGCTTCCGTGAATACCAAATTTGGGGGTGTTACATATTGGTATCAAAGCCTAGGTTATAGAGAACTAGGTACATATAAACCTTAAACTATAACTGCTTTTTTACAAAAACAAGTCCCTGTGACCGCCACTTGCCTGCCTGCCTTGCTTGACAATTACTTGTTGTTTACTTGATTACCTACGTGTTACATTTTTATTGACTTTACTCTACAATACATACTATAAGTATTTTCTATATACTTACACACATATACCGTGTTTGTCACAGACTATGCCTTCCTTCAACATCACTGAGGACATCTTGCTCACCCACACTTCATCATCTCCTCTGATCGCACCACGTTCCGACAATCCATACATGCAGGTGCTTGAGGCATATCATGCACCATATCCTGACACCATTAAGCCCACACCTACTCCAGCACTACCTACTCAGCCTACACCCACTCTCATTACTGATCACATTCCTGTTCAGCCTACACCTACCTCTATTACTTATCCTGCCATACAGTCCACCTCACCTATTCAGACTCTTCCTAGCCGTCACACAACCCGCATACGCGTCCCAGGGCGTCGATTGCGGTATTTAGACCTACCATCCCTACCTCATAAGAAGACCCGAGCCATCTACATCGGTACCTCCACCACCCCACTATCTCTTTCACATGTTTCATCTCCTGACCATTCACCACTTCGCCAGAGGCTCAGAAGGGCCGACGATTCATGTTCAACTGGGGATGATGAGGAGTCAGAGGATGACTCTGAGGAGGAGCCAGCAATAGATTCTGCATATGAGGAGACTTTACCAGTTGAGCACGCCCCCAGGTGTGCACTTACGGATAGGGATGCAGGTTTGCCAGCAGGTCTAGATCAGGGGGTGACTATGCAGCGACATTGGAAGATGATTTTGGAGGATGTGCCGAGCACTTTCGAGACGGGGCAGAGTTCGAGGGCTGCTCAGATGTTGGGTGGAGATGTGGATGTACCTCTTGGGTTAGGACAGAGAGCTGCCATGCTACGTGCTAGAGAGGAGGGTTTGGATATTGTTCTTGCTACTTTTGAGATAAATGGCGAGATATAGAGAGACATCGAGTGTGTGCACAGTACCCTACCTCGTGCTGATAATCCAGTATATGAGCCATCCTCGCCATCTTTTGTATTACCATCTCCATTGATACCAGCTTCCCCTCTACCCACTGACTCACTAGTGGCCGAGGAGGAAGAGGATGATATTATGAGGATCTTTACTCAGTTGGGGGCACAGGCGACCCTGCTAGATGTTCACTCAGATCAGCTGGAGAGACTTAGGAGACTCGATGAGCGGATAGACAGGTTTGGCAGAGAGCTTGCATGTGTGCATCGCAGGATGGATGACATCGGGAGGGATTAGGCGAGAGCTTGGGATGCAGAGTGGACCACTTGGCATAGGATGCATGATATATAGTCAGTGATTGCTAGGGTGATGAGGTCAGAGCAGGAGGATCGTTGTGAGGTATTGGCGTCAGGGAGGCGCATTGCACAGTTGGAGTCTACTGTAGTACGGTTAGAGTCTACTGTAGGATGATTGGTAGCAAAGTTGGAGCAGCTATGCCTTGGGCGTGATTGATTTTAGTTTCTAGTAGTTTATGATGTATTTTTCCACTAAACTGAGTAGTCATCAGTTAGTGGAAGTTGTACTCTTCCTTTATGTATTCGAAACTTGTACTTTTCTCTTATGTATTCTAAGCTTGTAATTTTGTGGACATGTATTGAGTTCTGATGCGTGGTTTTGCAACCTTACAACAGGTTTTACCTCTCGAGGGATCTCAAGAGGCTTGCAACCCCACCAGGCAGTGTACCTGACCGATGTAGTATAGTGTAGTGGTAAGTACGGGGGATTGATCGTTCTCCACAGGGAATAGTGTTCGTTAGGTATGAAAAACTACTTTAATAGGTCTAAGGGTGAGAGAAGATTCTTTTTATGTTTTTATAATTTTATGAAAGCAAGTAAAATCTTGGGTTTGAAAGAGTGGGCGGAATTAGTTGCTAGTCAACTAACCCAAATTACTACGAATGCAAATAAAATAAAATAACAGAAAATGAAAAGGTGGTAAAACTTATGTGGAGAGAAATGTGTTTACTTAGATTTCCTTACTCCCTAACTATCTTTTACCGGTTGATTAGTGTGTATTAATTGCGTGGATAACGGGTGTATTCCTTAATACCAATCGTGGGGTGGCGTACGTACTTCCCCAACTCTACAAGCTCCTACTTCACTCCTATGTCGAGCCGGCCAGGAAGCTCCTAACATGGGATCACTAGAATTCGCTTGTGCATTAAATACAACCATAAAAACCTTTAGTACGCATTGGTTCATGTTTCTTAAGACGTTCAAGCAAGTTACCGAATAGGAAGTTAGCCAGTTTTCTTAAGCTTAACATAGATGAACAATCATCCAATACAACTAATAACACACCAATAACCAATAATCAATAGCTAGGTTTCATTAGATCTAAGCAAACACAAGATAAATCTAGCCTAGCATGTTAAACAAAAGACAAGAACAAGATAGAATCAAACAACACATAGACATATTGAATGATTAATTGATAACTTATCTTCAATGTAACATGGAAGATCTCAAGGCAAAAAGCCTTGAAAAAGCTGCTAAAATCGTCTTAGGGTTTTCACACACAAAGTTCCCCAATAAGTTCCACACTAATGACAAAAAATTGCAAAACTATATATAGACTTTCAGATCTGACGGCGTCACGTTATGGAGTGTGACGCCGTCACCTCGCCGCTTTTAGGGTTCCCGGATGGCCTTCTTGATGCCGTCCCTCTTTAGCTCTCCAAAATCCGTTCTGGCTTATCAAGGCTTGACGCCGTCAGACTTAGGGGTGACGCCGTCCCTCTTTAAATTAAGCCGTGACGACCTTGATCACATTAAAGCGTGACGCCGTCAGAATTCCATGCAAATTTCTCTGGCTTATCATGAGTAATTTTCACATCCACCACTTTTGCCAAGCCATGACGCCGTCCAGAACAAATCCTGACGCCGTCAAAGGTAATTTCCAGCACAATTTTGAGACTTCGTCGTTTTCTTCACTTTTATGCTCCAAAAACGTCCAAAATGCTTCCTTTTCCAGATTTCTCCTCAAAAGTACCTAAAATGACAAAAGGAACGATTTAGGGCAATATTTGATCAAATAAATACGATTTAGGGCTTAAATGACCCCTTAAAAGCGGTACACTTTTCGCTTCATCAAATACCCTTACACTTGAGATTTGCTTGTCCTCAAGCAAATGCGCTTTTATTCTAATCAAAATACAAGTTAGGGGTCATTTAATGCTAACATAAAAGTAATTACAACAAATATTCGTTCCACTTTAATCATAATAAGCACGGAGATTACATACTAGCACCTCACAAGTAGTGTTTAGATACTCACATCTCTCAAGTGTCATCAAAATAAATCTCATAAATGAAAACGGATAATATCTCTCACTACCTGTCATAGCAAAATAGATTACCATAGGCTTGGGAAAGGATCGAAAAACCTCCTCCACTAGGCGTAAGCACCTAAGATAAACTATCAAAGAGGGCTTTTACATGGGTTATAACGTTAGGTGTAGGGAAAAGGAAAACACGGTTTTGTTGGATAAAGGATATTTTACTGGTGGCGAGTTAAAGATCTTGATTAATTACATGTACTATACAATGTTGCTAAGCCAAGACTCGACTCAATCTTAAGCTAAAAAAAAATAAAATAACAAAAAGATAAAATAAACATAAAATGAAACGGGATGGTAGTCCGTATGTTTTTTTCTATTTTTCTTTTTCTCATTTTTTTTGTATTTTTCTTGATTTTTTCGATTTTTTTTTTTTTTTTTTTTTTTCATACACTTTTGCCCTACCATCCAAAATAATACATCATAGGGGCGTTGCATTCCCCTTACACTTGAATTTTTACATAACTTTACAAATAACTATTCTAATGACTCGAATTAAGATAATTGAAAAACTTGGAGTACTTTTTAAAATATTTAGCACATATGGGGGTAATAAATGATGTTCTTCCCCATTACTCCATTACACTAGTACTTCACCAATGAGTCCCAATCGTCCCAAAACAATATGTACAAGGATATGACTCGACTTAGCAACCATGTAATCAACTAGATAATTAACTTGGGTTTAAACAAATGTTGTCACAATAATGTACTAAAAATGAGTGCATACAAGGTAGGCTAAGGCGATTTGGGTGTACATTTTAGTGGGGTGTAACAAATTCTTCCTTTAAGTAAAATGCTTAAAGGTCGAAACGAAAAGATAGGCTCTGAGGGGTGTACTAGGGGTATCGTGTACTAAAAATGAGTACAACGCAAAGGGTGTGGGGGAATTACTGGACCAATGTAGCCAATGTAATTATAACAAAAACACAGGTGTAAAACAATGGGTTTATCCTAATGCCTCTTATCATGTAGTAAATCTAACTACACGAATGTAGTCTCACTTGTGGCCTTGGAATGGTCCTAACGCAAGTTCTAGAATCTAAGTGCTACCGGTACACACATCATAGCATAAATGCTTTTCCTACCAATTCTAGGGGCGAACCTCATATATTTGGGGGTGGAAATTTTTTTTAGTGGTACGGTTTTTGTGCTAGTCATATAATTCCTATCCATGAGACGCTTATTAGAACTAAAGTTTCACTCCTAAATGTTGTAAAAAATTTTAAATTTGGCACTAAAATTGCCCTAACAGGTATTTATCTCAGTTTTATTACACATCTACCATTAAACAAACAAAAATCAAGTGCAATTGCATTCTCTAAAGTATCGTACTTTTACCCCCCTTACACTTAAGATGAACATTGTCCCCAATGTTCAAATAACAAATGTAAAAGTAAAAAAGTAAAAGAATGAAATCAAATACTCCCCTGATTCGCTCGGTGGATAATGAAATGACATGGTTAGATCTTCTTCCAAAGTAATGTTGAAGCTCCATGACTAATGCATCGCCATAAGCTTGATCCAACAAACATTTCCTTGTCCAAAATAACCTGTTAAACCTGAGAAAACAAACACGAAAACCTGCATAACATCGGCGGGATAAATCTATATATAAGGATATAATGCTTGTGGAATGATAATTTTGCAGATGCCTGGAGATTATAAGTTAGAGATTTAATAAAAACTTTTTATGAAAACAAAACTTTAAAAAAAAATTTCAGAAAATTAAACCTGACGCCGTCAGGTTGTAGATCCTGACGCCATCAGAAATAATCTGACAGAATTCTCATGTTATGTTTCCGGAAAATTTTTGAAAAAAACTATACCTTACTTCCTGGAAATCCTGCAAAACATCATTATGACTCGATACAAGCATTTGACTCAAACAAATACTAATATGTATGTTCATTTATTATTATTATGATTCATGTTTATTTGTGTTCTAATAAACCGATTTAGATTTCCCTTACACTTAACTTTTGCAAAATACCTTTATATGTAGTTAAGACGAAGTTAAAAACAAGATAAAGCATTTTCACAAATTAGTTTTTAACATGAATCAATAATAATAAAACTTAAACACACATACGGAAACAAATAAAATCAAACAAACAAACAAATAAACACACAAAGCAAATAAAACTTGGGTTGCCTCCCAAGAAGCGCTTTTCTTTATTAACGAGTCTTGTAGCTAGACTCAAAGTCACGTACATTACGTGACTCCATCATTGGTCACGGTTTCTAGGTCATCCTCATGTCCGGTTCTAAATTCCGGCCCTAATTTCAAACAATCCTTGTAGAAACCGAATATCCTTCCCATAACATAGTCTACTCCTTTACTTCTATCTCTATCATTCCTATAGTAGACTGCTTGCTTAAGCTCCTTCTCAACATTTGACAAGTGTTGGAATTGTTCTATCTTATATGGCATTTGGTAGTTTACCTCATCGGTCTCATCCTTAAATCTAACTATCCCTAAGGAAGGTTCATAAGTCATTCTAGAGACCTCAACAAATGGTTTTCCAAAAACCACTTAAGTTAAGGATGCATCGACTATTGGGCGGATATCTTCTACAATTACAAAGTCGGTGACATAGGTGAAGTTTCCTACATAAACCGGTAATCCCTTAACTCTTCCCGTGAAGTTACTCATCCACCCTTTGTCAGGGAACATCCTATACCCAAGTTGATTTTTCATTATCAAGTTGTAGTGGGCTCTAGTCATGATGTTTATGGGTGATCTAAGGTCTATGTAGGCTTTCCAAACATGCAAATGTCCGATGTTGCATGGTATGTTGAGATTAGAAGGGTCGCCTATTTCTATGATTGGTTTACCTAGGAAGTATGGTGTCTCGGGGTCATCAAATAAGTTTGTATGATATGCGCGCTCTTCCTTAGTGGGTAGCCTATTGAAGTAGTACTCATCATCATCTACTTCTTCAATCTCACTTGTCCTAACTTCCTTATCAACCTCGACTTTCTTAACCTCATCCTCAGGTTCACTATTATCCTCATTCCTATCAATCGGTTTGATAGTGACAACGTTGACAAAGTGGACGTGTTTGGATGAAGAGGGGTCTTTTACTTGGGGTCCGCTATTTATGTTCCTAGCGTCCTTATGTGGAGGTGATAGCACTTGGTTATTGAGGGCTTTCAATAAGTTGTCAATTTTATTGGTCATCTCCATTTGTTGTTGATTGAATTCGGATTCAAATTTAGCTATCCGAGCTTCTTGAGATGCCATAAATTGGGACATCAATCCTTCAAAGTTATTGGTACTACCATAATTGTTGGAAGGATTGTTATTGAAAGTACGGTTCGAGTTGGAACCGCTTGATTGGAAACGATTAGGTGGGTTGGAGGAATTGGTTTGTTGTGTGTTTTGGTTTTGTTTCCACCTAAGGTTCGGGTGATTTTCCCATGAGGGGTTGTATGTATCACCGTAGGGGTTTGGCTCGGGTTTGAAAGTGTACCACTTGTCTCCCACTCCGTCAGTACGCGAGGATGCGTAGTCCGCAAAAGCTTGTTCGGGGAGTTCCATGCAATCATGAGTGTCGTGGGGACCACTACATAATTCACATGAAAGAGTGATTTTGTTCACTTGGCTTGAAGGTTTAGGAGCCTCGTAGGATTTCATGAGAAACTTGACTTGGTCTTCAAGTTCTATGATCCTACGGTCGGAAGTGCTTGAATTGTTCGAAGGCAAAGATATTGCCTTGACCGTTTTATTCAAATCACGGGGATCACTCCAACTTTCGTTGTCATAAAGAGCAAGATCCTCTAGGAGAGCCCATGATTGTTCCGCACTTAGATCACGTAGCTTACCACCCGCCGCTTGGTCAATGGTTTGCCTCGTGTAGAGATTGACATGGTCATAGAAGATTTGGACTTGGAGCCAAAGTTCTAAGCCATGGTGAGGGACTTTTTGGAGTAAGTCCTTTAATCGAGTCCATGCCTCGTAGAGGGTTTCGCCTTGACGTTGTTGGAACATCAAGATATCATTCCTTAGCTTGGTAGTTCTTCCCGGTGGGAAAAACTGAGCAAGGAAACGAGTGGTGAGATCATCCCAAGAGGTGATGGATCCTGCGGGTTGACGTTCTAGCCATTGACTAGCTTGGTCCCGCAAAGAGAATTGAAAGAGACGCAGTCGGGTTGTCTCTCGAGTGGCAACATCAAGGTCTATAGAATCAACAATTTTGAGAAAGTCCTTGAGATGTTGGTTAGGATCTTCAGAACGAAGTCCATGGAATGCGCATCCGCTTTGCACCAACCGAATGGTGTCGGATCGCAAGGGAGTGACATTGGCTCCTTGAGTGAGCTCAATGGTGTTTCGATAGCCATGGTGGCTAGGACGGGAGTACTCTCCTAAAGTACGGGCTCTAGGAGGTGGTGGTGGTTGTTGTGGTGGTGGGTTGTTGGGATCAAGGATATTACCATCTTCCATGATGTCGAATGGTAATGGTTACGAACAAAGAAACGAAGAAAATAGATAGACTAAAGAAAACCTAGAAAAAGAAAATAAAAAACTCACTAGAAAGGAATCTAGTGAGTAGACCTATAAAATAAAAAATTCAACCTAAACAATAACTATTCCCCGGCAACGGCGCCAAAAACTTGATGCATGGTTTTGCAACCTTACAACAGGTTTTACCTCTCGAGGGATCTCAAGAGGCTTACAACCCCACCAGGCAGTGTACCTGACCGATGTAGTATAGTGTAGTGGTAAGTACGGGGGATTGATCGTTCTCCACAGGGAATAGTGTTCGTTAGGTATGAAAAACTACTCTAATAGGTCTAAGGGTGAGAGAAGATTCTTTTTATGTTTTTATAATTTTATGAAAGCAAGTAAAATCTCGGGTTTGAAAGAGTGGGCGGAATTAGTTGCTAGTCAACTAACCCAAATTACTACGAATGCAAATAAAATAAAATAACAGAAAATGAAAAGGTGGTAAAACTTATGTGGAGAGAAATGTGTTTACTTAGATTTCCTTACTCCCTAACTATCTTTTACCGGTTGATTAGTGTGTATTAATTGCGTGGATAACGGGTGTATTCCTTAATACCAATCGTGGGGTGGCGTACGTACTTCCCCAACTCTACAAGCTCCTACTTCACTCCTATGTCGAGCCGGCTAGGAAGCTCCTAACATGGGATCACTAGAATTCGCTTGTGCATTAAATACAACCATAAAAACCTTTAGTACGCATTGGTTCATGTTTCTTAAGACGTTCAAGCAAGTTACCGAATAGGAAGTTAGCCAGTTTTCTTATGCCTAACATAGATGAACAATCATCCAATACAACTAATAACACACCAATAACCAATAATCAATAGCTAGGTTTCATTAGATCTAAGCAAACACAAGATAAATCTAGCCTAGCATGTTAAACAAAAGACAAGAACAAGATAGAATCAAACAACACATAGACATATTGAATGATTAATTGATAACTTATCTTCAATGTAACATGGAAGATCTCAAGGCAAAAATCCTTGAAAAAGCTGCTAAAATCGTCTTAGGGTTTTCACACACAAAGTTCCCCAATAAGTTCCACACTAATGACAAAAAATTGCAAAACTATATATAGACTTTCAGATCTGACGGCGTCACGTTATGGAGTGTGACGCCGTCACCTCGCCGCTTTTAGGGTTCCCGGATGGCCTTCTTGACGCCGTCCCTCTTTAGCTCTCCAAAATCCGTTCTGGCTTATCAAGGCTTGACGCCGTCAGACTTAGGGGTGACGCCGTCCCTCTTTAAATTAAGCCGTGACGACCTTGATCACATTAAAGCGTGACGCCGTCAGAATTCCATGCAAATTTCTCTGGCTTATCATGAGTAATTTTCACATCCACCACTTTTGCCAAGCCATGACGTCGTCCAGAACAAATCCTGACGCCGTCAAAGGTAATTTCCAGCACAATTTTGAGACTTTGTCGTTTTCTTCACTTTTATGCTCCAAAAACGTCCAAAATGCTTCCTTTTCCAGATTTCTCCTCAAAAGTACCTAAAATGACAAAAGGAACGATTTAGGGCAATATTTGATCAAATAAATACGATTTAGGGCTTAAATGACCCCTTAAAAGCGGTACACTTTTCGCTTCATCATGTATTGAGTTCTAATCTATAACAAGCTTGGTTGATTACTCTATTGTGTCATTCTCTCTATGATTGATCTTATTCATATACTCTACGTGTGGTGATTATACACTTGTGTGATAACAAACTCTCCGAATCTCAATTGTCTCTATCTTTTGTTTGTGGTGCAGCAAGATGCCTCCTAAGAGAAAGTCAAACAGAACTACTCATGCGTAACCAGTTAATCCAGTCCCAGCCAGGGCTAATGCAGCAGCTCCACCTGTGAACCGAGCTATACTTGATCAGTTAGTAGAGGAACAAGTGGCAGCAGCGCTGGCTGCGGCAAACAATTCAACTACTGATGTTGGAAACTCAAGACCAACAAACAACAACAACCGCGGCTGCACCTACCAAGAATTTCGGAAGACCATGACTGGTGGTTTCGGAGGAACCGAGGGGGCAGTTGTTTTGGTTAGATGGATTGAAAGGTTGGAAACTGTGTTCCGAATATGTAGTTGTGCGGATGAAGACAGGGTTAAGTTCTCATCATTCACTTTCATGGATGCTGCTTTACCCTGGTGGAATAACTATCTGAAGTCTGCTGGCTATGACACCGCTTACGCAATGCCATGGGAAAATTTCAAGAAAATGGTACTCAAAAAGTATTGGTGGAATAACTATCTGAAGTCAAGGCCCCTTGCAACTGCACAAGTTGCACCAACAAACAACCCGAAGGATGAAATAACATGTTTTTGATGTGGTGAGAAAGGGCATTACCGAAGTGAATGCCGAAAACCCAAGAATCAGGGTAATGGTGGTAACCGAGGTTACCAGGGTAATCAGGGTAACCAAAGGAATCAAGGAACCGACGGAAATCAAGGAACTGCTGGACATCAGGGAAACCGAGGCAACGATGGAGGAGCCAGCGGAAAGCCGGAAAGGTCTATACAGTGGGCAAGGTGGAAGCCCAAGAGTAGCCGAACGTCGTGACGGGTACATTCCTTTTAAATAACCGCTATGCATCCATATTGTTTGATACGGGAGCAGATAGGAGTCTTATTTCAACTGCATTTAGTCCACTACTTGGTATTGCCCCGACCACTCTAGACAACGTATACAATGTGGAGCTCGCTAATGGGAATGTAGAAAGGGTAGATACTATCATAAGAGTCTGTACCTTAAACCTGTTAAATCACCCGTTCAACATCGACCTCATGCCGGTAGAATTGGGTAGTTTTGGCATTATTATCGGTATGGATTAGTTGTCGAAGTACCATGCCGCCATCATTTGCAATGAGAAAATCATTCGGCTGCCTTATTGGAACAATGTCCTAATCGTAGGAGGCGACAGAAGAGACAGAAGAAACGCGTCAAGATTAAACATCATCTCTTGCACAAAGGCCCAGAAGTACATCGAGAAAGGATGTCACCTCTTTCTAGCACAAGTCACCGCGAAGAAAGAGAAGGAGCCAGTGGGAAACGTTTGGAAGATGTACCAATCATGAGAGACTTCCTGGAGGTCTTCCCTGAAGACTTACCTAGACTCCCACCAACCCGACAGGTCGAATTTTGAATCGATCTAGTGCTTGGTGCGGCACCTGTGGCACGAGCACCTTATCAGTTAGCTCCGACGGAACTACGGGAACTATCGAACCAATTGTCGGAACTCTCAGAGAAAGGATTCATCAGGCCGAGTTCTTCTCCTTGGGGAGCCCCGGTTCTATTTGTCAAAAAGAAGGATGGGTCTTTTAGAATGTGCATCGACTACCAAGAGCTGAACAAACTAACCATCAAAAACCGATACCCGCTCTTGAGAATCGATGATCTATTCGACCAACTCCAAGGTTCGTGTGTTTACTTAAAAATCGAATTGAGATCCGGATACCATCAACTTAGAGTTCGGGAAGAGGATATCCCGAAAATGGCATTCAGAACTCGTTACGGCCAATACGAGTTCCAGGTTATGCCTTTTGGCTTAACCAGTGCACCGGCAGTATTCATGGACCTTATGAATCGGGTGTGCAAGCCGTACTTGGACAAATTTGTGATCGTCTTCATCGATGACATCTTGATTTACTCCAAGAGCGAGAAGGAGCACGAGGAACACCTTAGACTAATCCTAGAACTGCTGAAGAAAGAGGAGTTGTATGCTAAGTTTTCAAAGTGCGAGTTTTGGATACCAACTGTTCAATTTCTGGGTCACGTGATTGATAGTCAAGGCATTCATGTGGATCCTGCAAAGATCGAGTCAATAAAGGATTGGGCGACACCTACAACACCCACCGAAATATGCCAATTCTTAGGACTTGCTGGTTACTACAGGAGGTTTATTGAAGGGTTCTCAAAGATAGCAAAGCCTTTAACTAAACTAACTCAGAAGAATGTAAGGTTTGACTGGGGAGATAAGGCGGAGGAAGCCTTCCAACTCCTTAAGGATAAGTTGTGCAGCGCACCTATCTTAGCCCTACCCGAAGGCAGTGAAGACTTTGTAGTTTACTGTGACGCTTCACTTAAAGGTTTGTTAGCCGTCTTGATGCAACAGGAGAAGGTGATAGCCTATGCCTCTCGACAACTGAAAACACACGAGAAGAATTATACTACACACGACTTGGAATTAGGGTCAGTAGTGTTTGCACTTAGAATCTGGAGACATTACCTCTATGGCACCAAGTGCGTAGTTTACACCGACCACAAAACCTTACAACATATCCTTGACCAAAAGGAGCTTAACATGAGACAACGTCGTTGGTTAGAATTGCTCAGCGACTATGATTGAGAGATTCGATACCACCCAGGCAAAGCAAACGTGGTAGCAGATGCTCTTAGCCAGAAAGAACGACCAAAACCCCTGAGGGTATGATCGTTGGGTATGACAATTGTTTCACCCCTTCCATTGAAAATCCTTGAGGATTAGGCCAAGGCACTCAAGGAAGAGAACAGACCCAACGAGAAAATCTATGGTATGCCCGAGAGTGAGAACGGATTCGTGAAAGGAACCGATGGGACATTGTGTTTCAAGGACAGAAGTTGGGTCCCACTCTATGAAGGGATACGTGACCTCATCATGCACGAATCCCACAAGTCTAAATACTCTATCCACCCTGGAGCCGACAAAATGTACCTCGATCTGAAGAAACTATACTGGTGCCCCAACATGAAGGCTGACATTGCGATGTATGTCAGTCAATGCTTAATGTGTTCAAAAGTCAAAGCTGAACATCAGCGGCCATCAGGTTTACTTGTACAACCTAAGATTCCGAGTCTAAGTGGGAACGCATAACGATGGACTTTATTACCAAACTGCCAAGGACATCAAGCGGTTACGACACCATTTGGGTAATCGTTGATCGTCTCACCAAGTCCGCCCACTTCTTGCCAATCAAAGAGAACGACAACATGGATAAACTTGCACGGTTATACGTAAAAGAGATAGTTGCACGACATGGAGTTCTGATTTCTATCATCTCTGATAGAGATAGCCGTTTCACGTCAAACTTTTGGAGATCACTACAAGATGCTTTGGGTACCGATCTTGATATGCACACCGCATACCATCCTCAAACAGATGGTCAAAGTGAGAGGACCATTCAAACCATAGAAGACATGTTGCGGGCGTGTGTGATAGACTTTGAAAACGGTTGGGATAGACACCTACCATTAGCCGAGTTCTCTTACAATAACAGCTATCACACAAGCATCAAAGCTGCACGCTATGAAGCACTTTATGGTCGAAAGTGCAGATCACCTATATGTTGCGCTGAAGTCGGAGAAAGTCAGCTTACTGGTCCTGAACTAGTACAAGAGACTACTGAAAAGATTATGCAAATCAAGAGTCGGATGCAAGTGGCTCGAGACCTTCAGAAAAGCTACGCAGACAAGAGACGAAAACCACTTGAGTTCCAAGTTGGAGATCAAGTTATGTTAAAAGTTTCGCCATGGAAAGGCGTGATTCACTTTGGAAAGCGTGGGAAATTAAATCCCCGATACATTGGACCTTTCAAAATTCTCACCAGGATCGGGCCGGTAGCCTACCGACTTGAATTGCCACAAGAGCTTAGTTCTGTGCACAACGTGTTTCACGTGTGCAATCTGAAGAAATGTCTCTCAAACATAACTCTTGCCATTCCTCTAGAGGAAATCCAAATCGACGAGAGGCTAAACTTCATTGAAGAACCTGTCGAGATAATGGACCGAGAAATCAAACGGCTTAAGAAAAGCCGCATTCCTATCGTTAAAGTCCGCTGGAACTCTCGAAGAGGGCTCGAATACACGTGGGAGCGTGAGGACGAGATCAAGCGTAAATACCCACACCTTTTCTTAAATCCATTGGGTAACTCTAAGTGAAAACCGAGGACGGTTTTCCTTCTAAGGCGGGAAGGATGTGACAAACAATAATTTCCCACTAATATTTTAATAATAAATGTTAATTTATTATTACCTAACTGTTAAATTAAGCATTCATGAGCTTGCATAACTATTTCGAGAAGCAAACCCGCACACTGTAGCTTAAAGTAACTCATTACATGGTTTACTTTATTAGAAAATGTGAATATTTCATTTTCTTACTATTACCGAGTATTTACATAATACAACGAGAAATATCTCGTACACAACACCACACGCGTACCGACACAATTCTAGTAACGGCATAAAACCAGTGCTTATTATCCAGGAACCAAAACCTTGTTTTTATATAATTATTATAAAACGCAATCGAAAACGATATCGCTTATGCTCATGACAACCCGGAAAACACCGAATTAAACTGGAGCTCAGCGAGACACGGGACACACTTAAATATATTAATCTAACACTTACGTTTATTAAATAAAAACCTAACACTTACCTTTAGTTAAAATTAACATTTACATTTTTATTTACTTATACCCTCACTTTTAATTATAATCAAATAAAAAAAAAGGATATAAACGAAAAAAAATGTTATTCTCTCACATATCCACACCTTGCATCATTGTCTCTTCTCTCTCTCTCACACCTGTGACTCCATCCCCACAAACCCAGATCTGATCCGAAAACAATGACAACAAAACAATAAAAATCGGTCCCTAAAATCCACAGGCTGCTCCATTTATCTAAACCCTCTAAGTCAACGAATCCCACCAAAAGGATGATGAGGCTGAAGGCGTTGGTATTCTCCTTTTGGCTATAAGTCGACTGATATCCATGGAAGAGGAGGTCAAACGTGTATGGTTTAGGTTTTTATAACCAAATCGGATTCGCAAGGGTTCCACACACACAAAGCAAATTATCAAATCAAAAACGGTAAAGTGGTAACCGGTGCTAAAGGGGAACGAGTTCAGAAACTAAGGGGGTGTGTGGAATCGCTTTTCGAATTGAATTTGGGGCTTTTGATTTTGTGTTTTTCTTGATCCGTTGTAAACAACTTCGTTTGTTGTTAGAACCCTAATCTAATCTTCTTTTTCCTTTCTTCTATTCGGATCTGTGGTACACATATGTTTTAGTTTTTGGTTATTATCGATTGTGAATAAATTTGTATGTGTAAAAATCAAAAGTTAATATGTTGGGTTTTTGGTGAATCCGAATTAGTATAATCTTTTGTTGTGAATTAGTTAAATTTTGTTATTGATGAATCGGCTAAGTAATGTTAAGGATAAAACTGTGGTGTTAAAGTTCTTGTGTGGTAAGAATTTGAAGCAAAATGAGGCTCTTGTATGAAAGTGTTAATTTGTATGCTTTTTCGGATAAATTTTGCTTATTCACTCAGTTAGGATTTGGTTAATTGACTTGGCCTAAAACCTGTAACAATCATTGGTCGTGTATGGAACTGTTTTGGAGTCACCACCAATAGGTTATATTAGTCTTGAGTCAAGGGACCAAAAATTTGTGACTATGTTCGGATATTGTTTATGTCGAAACGTGTTAAATTATGAGGTGCGTTTGGGTTAACTGAGTCAAAATGGATTTGAGTAAGACTTTAGTTATAACAGTTTTGGGTCTTGCTCATTGACCACAAATATAAGACAGTGAAATGGTTTTTGGTATGAAACTTGAATCGTGTTTTGTTTTGGAAGTGTGTCGAGAACCCAACAGTTAAGAAGTTGTTGGTCCTACTTTTGACTCAACCACCACCACCACCTACGTAGGGTGTTATGGCTTGGTTAGCATCAACGACACAAGGGTGTTGAGCTATAATCGAATGTGTACCTGTGCTTGTTTAGAGTCGCGGTGTGATTGTTATGCTTGGTTAAAGGGGCCTCAAGCCCTTGCACTAAAGGCATGATTGGTTTGTGTCACATCCACAAGGTCGAGGGCATTCAGACTTGTTTTTACTTGGTCACTCGAGCTCTGTATCGAGCGTTTAGCTTGCTCAATATTGTGTCATGGTGTTTCTATAAGAGCTGTTAAATTTTGGTGATAAACGCCCAACTGTATTGTGTTAAGTGGTTGTGTTTGTTTATTTCATCATTGGACCAAAGCCCATTTGCGTCTAAGAGGGTGTCTGTTTGTTTCACCTTGGGCCACAACCCACTGCACCATGTTTAAGGGTGCGTTTGATTTACTGCTTCATTTCGGCTTAATCACGACTTATCTCGACTTATTATTATTTCATGACTCAATCGGCTCACTCGTATCTAATCATAATTATAATGTGGAAACAAAAATGTAAAACTATAAGTTCTAATCTATTAAAAACTAGACTAAAAATATAAGTGTTATGTTATTTTAATACTTTCGATTTATATTCAACATGACTCGTTTTAAAATTTATAACAAAACTTAATATTTTTGCACCATTAAACTATAAGTTTAGCCAAACAAATTATAACTTATTTTGAGATCATTAGATCATATTCGTGGTTTATTTAAGCTAACGTATCACACTCCATTTACACAATTTTTATTTGATTTTAATAAACACTATATCATGGTTCATTGTTCTAATATGGAAGCTTTAACTTTTAATCATCTCGGTAAAACTAAAACGTATATACGGGTCATGCCTGACTTTCGTAAAAAAATCTACACTTAGAGTGCTTTTGACAAAACTAATAAACGGGCAATAAGCGAAAATTTTTAAACAAACATATATTCTTAAAATATATAATTTACTAGCTTATTTTAAATATAAACACTATAACTAAACCACTACTTAATTACATACTTTTATTTATAATAGTAACACACATTTTTACACATAGTTATATATGTATATGTACTTCTAACAACAATGTTATCATAATCCTCAACACCTAATAATTGCTTTCCGTACCCTCGTCTTTCGGTTATTGTCGAACCGAAGATTTATTCCGCCCTTCATACTTTTATTATTATACACTTATGCACTTCCAAGAGCCAATACACACAAACATTTAGAAAGCTATTTTCAAACTTAAATGCTGCCACACAAGTAACAATAACACAACACTCTAAAACTTTTAAATTAAATTTAACCTCGTTTAGTCTTAAACTTAAACTGTGAACTAAAACATGCCTTACTAATCTAGGTCGCGTGTTGGTGCCACATTCTCTCTGATTTACTTCACTTAATGCTTACTTTGCTGAGGTGAGTTTATAGCCCCACTTTACTTATACTTGTTTTACAACTATGGGGTGAGAAACATGCAAAACATTTTCTGGACCACAATAATGTTTCATTTTCTCAAAACTATTGCGTAGTTAGCCTAAGCCCCTTAACCCACTGTTATGCCCACCTTCATGAACCGTTAATTCTCGCTGGGAAGCGCGATTGATACTTATGTGCTACATTGTAGCGCACTGAACTGTCGAGCTTCGGTTGCATGAACTTAGTGCTAGCGTGATAGACTATTTTGTATGACATTATATGTGTTGTAATGTTCGTACACAAAACTATTGGTCCAAACTTATTACTTCACTGCTTCATTCTAAACCTATAAACTCACCAGCTTTTTGCTGACTTTTAGCATTATTTTTCTCAGGTGTTTAATCTGCTTGGTTGTTGCAAGGTATTGGCATGGCAAGGGTCATAGACTACCTTCCGAAGTGTTTTTACACATAACTATGACTTGTTTGTATGAGACAACTAAACTTATGGGCCTTATTTTCTGAACTTGAAACTTTATTGTAAACTCTATTTAACTTGGATGAATGTATTTAAACGGAGTATGTATTCCGTTCTTTATTACCTTGTGTTGTGATTACCAATTTAGTAGCACCCCATGACCCGACTGCTTTCGCGAATACCAAATTTGGGGGTGTTACAAAAATAATTGAACAAGTTGAAAATAATACATGACTTATTATTAGATTTTAGAACAATGACTATCAAGTGAATAATTATAGTGACACTTGATAAAATAAAGCCTACTTGAATTTCAATATTATCTCTTTATATTTTCTAGCTTATAGAAACGTATTCCCTCCCATGTTTTCAATCTAAAAACCATATGTCATTATTTGAAAAGACCCTGAGGCTTAAAAGAAAATAAAATATTGAAAAGTCAGCAAGGAATTTAAAATAATCTGTCTTATATGCCCATACTTTTTTATTTAGTCCAAAATATTAAAATATGTTTATGTTAGTGTGTCAAATCCATCAAAGGTGATGCGTGGTTTTGCGACCTTACAATAGGTTTTACCTCTCGAGGGATCTCAAGAGGCTTGCAATCCCCACCAGGCAGTGTACCTGACCGATGTAGTATAGTGTAGTGGCAAGTACCGGGGGATTGATCGTTCTCTAGGGGAATAGTGTCGTTAGGATTGAAAAACTACTCTAATAGGTCTAAGGGTGAGGGAAGATTCTTTTTGTATTTTTATTATTTTATGAAAGCAAGTAAAATCTCGGGTTTGAAGGAGTGGGCGGAATTAGTTGCTAGTCAACTAACCCAAATAACTACAGATGCAAATAAAATAAAATAACTGAAAATAAAAAGGTTGTGGAACTTATATGGAGAGAAATGTGTTTACTTAGATTTCCTTACTCCCTAACTATCTTTTACCGATTGATTAGTGTGTATTAATTGCGTGGATGACGGGTGTATTCCTTAATACCAATCGTGGGTGGCGTACGTACTTCCCCAACTCTACAAGCTCCTACTTCACTCCTATGTCGAGCCGGCTAAGAAGCTCCTAACATGGGATCACTAGAATTCGCTCATGCATTAAATACAACCATAATAACCTTAGTACGCATTGGTTCATGTTTCTTAAGACGTTCAAGCAAGTTACCGTATAGGAGGTTAGCCAGTTTTCTTAAGCCTAACATCGATAAACAATCATCCAATACAATTAATAACACACCAACAACCAATAATCAATAGTTAGGTTTCATTAGATCTAAGCAAACACAAGATAAATCTAGCCTAGCATGTTAAATAAAAGACAAGAACAAGATATAATCAAACAACACATAGACATATTGAATGATTAATTGATTACTTATCTTCAATTGAACATGGGAGATCCAAGGGTATAAAACCCTTAAAAATGGCAGAAAAATCGTCTAGGGTTTCTCCTCACAAAGTTGCCCACTAATGACTAAAAATTATGAAAGTATATATAGGAAAACAGATCTGACGGCGTCACCCTTTGGGTCGTGACGCCGTCACCTCGCCGCGGTTAGGGTTTCTTGATGGCCTTCTTGACGTCGTCCCCCTTTAATCTTCCAAAATCCTCTCTGGCTTATCAAGGCTTGACGACCTTCTTGACGCCGTCCCCCTTTAATCTTCCAAAATCCTCTCTGGCTTATCAAGGGTTGACGGCGTCACATTGGGTCTTGACGCCGTCACAGGTACTTTCCAGCAGATTTTTGAGACTTTGTCGTTTTCTTCACTTTTATGCTCCAAAAACGTCCAAAATGCTTCCTTTTCCAGATTTCTTCTCCAAAGTACCTAAAATGACAAAAGGAACGATTTAGGGCAATATTTGATCAAATAAATACTATTTAGGGCTTAAATGACCCCTTAAAAGCGGTACACTTTTCGCTTCATCAAATACCCTTACACTTGAGATTTGCTTGTCCTCAAGCAAATGCGCTTTTATTCTAATCAAAATACAAGTTAGGGGTCATTTAACGCTAATATAATAGTAATTACAACAAATAGTCATTCCACTTTAATCATAATAAGCACGGAGATTACACACTAGCACCTCACAAGTAGTGTTTAGATACTCACATCTCTCAGGTGTCATAAAAGTATATCTCATAAATGAAAATGGATAATATCTCTCACTACCTGTCATAGCAAATAGATTACCATAGGCTTGGGAAAGGATCAAAAACCTCCTCCACTAGGCGTAAGCACCTAAGATAAACTATCAAAGAGGGCTTTTAAAACGGGTTATAACGTTAGGTGTAGGGATATGATAAACACGGTTTTGTTGGATAAAGGATATTTTACTAGTGGCGAGTTAAAGATCTTGATTAATTACATGTACAATATGGCGTTGCTAAGCCAAGACTAGACTCGACTTAAGCTAATGAAAGAAATAACAAAAAGATAAAATAAACATAAAATGAAACGGGATGGTAGTCCGTTTTTTTTTTTTTTTTTTTTTTTTTTTTTTTTGCATACACTCTTGCCCTACCATCCAAAATAATACATCATAGGGGCCTCGGTTCTCCCCTTACACTTGAACTTTTACATAACTTTACAATTAACTATTCTAATGACTCGAATTAAGATAATCGAAACACTTGGAGTACTTTTAAAATATTTAGCACATATGGGGGTAATAATGTTGTTCTTCCCCATTACTCCATTACACTAGTACTTTACCCATGAGTCCCAATCGTCCCAAAACAATATGTACAAGGATATGACTCGACTTAGCAACCATGTAATCAATTAGATAATTAACTTAGGGTTTAAACAAATGTTGTCACAATAATGCATTAAAAATGAGTGCATACAAGGTAGGCTAAGGCGATTTGGGTGTACATTTAAGTGGGGTGTAAACAAATTCTTCCTTTAAGTAAAATGCTTAAAGTTAGAAACGAAAAGATAGGCTCTGAGGGGTGTACTAGGGGTATCGTGTACTAAAAATGAGTACAACGCAAAGGGTGTGGGAGAATTACTTGACCAATGTAGCCAATGTAATTATAACAAAAACACAGGTGTAAAACAATGGGTTAATCCTAATGCCTCTTATCATGTAGTAAATCTAACTACACGAATGTAGTCTCACTTGTGGCCTCGGAATGGTCCTAACGCAAGTTCTAGAATCTAAGTGCTATCGGTACACACATCATAGCATAAATGCTTTTCCTACCAATTCTAGGGGCGAACCTCACATATTTGGGGGTGGAAAATTTTTTAGTGGTACGGTTTTGTGCTAGTCATATAAATCCTATCCGTGAGACGCTCATTAAGACCAAAGTTTCTCTCCTATATGTTGTAAAAAGTTTTAAATTTGGCACTAAAATTGCCTTAACAGGTATTTCTCTCAGTTTTATTACACATCTACCATTAAACAAACGAAAAATCAAGCGCAATTGTATTCTCTAAGGTATCGTACTTTTACCCCCCCTTACACTTAAGATGAACATTGTCCCCAATGTTCAAATAACAAGATGTAAAAGTAAATAAGGTAAAAGAATGAAATCAAATACTCCCCTGATTCGCTCGGCGGATAAAGGGGTAACATGGTTAGATCTTCTTCCAAGGTAATGTTGAAGCTTCAAGATAAAAGCAGCGCCAAAAGCTTGATTCCACATACATCTCCTTGTCCAAAATAACCTGTTAAACCTGAGAAAACAAACAAGAAAACCTGCATAACATCGGCGGGATAAATCTGTATAAGGATATAATGCTTGTGGGATGACTATTTTGCAGATTCCTGGAGTTTATAAGTTAGAGATTTAATAAAAACTTTTTATGAAAACAAAACTTTCAAAAATTTCAGAAAATTAAAACCTGACGCCGTCAGGTTGTAAGGCCTGACGCCGTCAGAAATGATCTGACAGAATTCTCATGTTAAGTTTCCGAAAAATTTCTGGAAAAACCTTTACCTTACTTCCTGGAATTCCTGCAAAATATCATTATGACTCGATACAAGCATTTGACTCAAACAATTACTAATATGCATGTTAATTTAATATTGTTATGATTCATGCTCATTTGTTCTAATAAACCGATTTGGATTTCCCTTACACTTAACTTTTGCAAAATACCTTTATATGTAATTAAGACGAAGTTAAAAACAAAATAAAGCATTTTCACAATTTACTTTGAAACATGAGCACAAACAATAACAATTAAACTTGCATACGGAAACAAATAAAATCAAACAAACAAACAAACAAACAAATAAAGCTTGGGTTGCCTCCCAAGAAGCGCTTGTTTTTGTTCGAGTCACGAGCCTGACTCTACCCTTATTTAACGGAAATAGGGGAGGTTTTCCCTACACTTAGGGTTAAGTGCGGGTGAAAGTAGCGATACACACCCTTAGGGTGGAAATATGCCACGTGAGGTGAAGGGGGTGAGTGAATGGCTTCCTTCATCCTAAAACTACCCGGATAATATTGGTTGATGGGTGGGTCGGTTCCTCTTTTGTCTCCTAGAAATATATCTAAGGATGGAAAGGTGTGTAAAGATTGAGGTTCCGGCTCATCAACACTAGGAAATTCCCTAGAACTAAGGGTAAGGTTATCATTACAAGTATTCAAACCTATATCCTCTAGTGGTGCTTGTTCCAAGGGTTCTACCTCCATCGGAATTCCTAAAGTTTCTTCTACATCTTCCGGGTAAGTCACGGGCGGTGTGTGTGCCTCAAATGATGGTTGAGTATTTTGTGGGCTTATGGTGTGTTTACCTCATCATTCCACGTGTCAAGATCACCTATATCCTCATCAATTGTTTTGGTAGAATCTATCCTAAGCATTCTCCTAAGTATCTCACGTGCTTCTCTAGGCATCTCAACTTCAATGTCCGAATCATAAGGATCTTCCTCAATAATCTTATGTTCAATTTGCCTAAAGGATTCATCATGTAACACCCTGACCCGAGAAGGGCAAAGGTGTCACAATGCTATGGTTTCACATCAGAACAAGTAATAATAAAACAACGGAAGTCTTAACATTAAACCAAAAGATAATAAGCCAACAAGACTTATATCAAGTTCAACAAGACAATGAAAAGAAACAAATGAAGTACTAAACAATCAAGAGCCAATCAAGGCATAACAAGTCTAAATTTAAATGGTAGAACTAAGATACTAAGGTCCATGCTTCACTCAAAGTTGCTCTCATCCCAAAGCAAAACCCAGCTTCCTAGCTTAAATACCTGCCGCAGGAAAAGAAAATGCGGCTAAGCTACGAGAGCTCAGTGAACAGATATAACGATAACAAGCAGCAATAAAGGTTCACAAAATGTAAATGTAGAACGGTTATCAAGAGTAAAGGCATAGGAAACAATTAAGGAATAATGTACAAGTTGAACAAAGTAAGGCAATGATGAAGCGAAAAGTGTACCGCTTTTAGGGGGTCATTTAAGCCCTAAATCGTATTTATTTGATCAAATATTGCCCTAAATCGTTCCTTTTGTCATTTTAGGTACTTTGGAGAAGAAATCTGGAAAAGGAAGCATTTTGGACGTTTTTGGAGCATAAAAGTGAAGAAAACGACAAAGTCTCAAAATTATGCTGGAAAGTACCTTTGACGGCGTCAGGGATTGTTCCAGACGGCGTCACGGCTTGGCAAAAAAGGTGGATATGAAAATTACTCATGATAAGCCAGAGAATTTTACAATGGAAAGTCTGACGGCGTCACCCTTTGAAGTGATCAAGGTCGTCACGGTTTAAGCTAAAGAGGGACGGCGTCAAGCTCATTTCTGACGGCGTCAAGCTTTGATAAGCCAGAGCGGATTTTGGAGGTCTAAAGAGGGACGGCGTCAGGAAGGCCATCCGGGAACCCTAGACACGGAGAGGTGACGGCGTCAAGATCTATAACGTGACGCCGTCAGCCCTTAAACTCTATATATAGTTTTGCAATTTTTTGTCATTAGTGTGCAACTTTGTGAGGAGAAACCCTAAGACGAATTTCTGCCATTTTTAAGGGTTTTCATACCCTTGGATCTCCCATGTTTAATTGAAGATAAGTGTTCATTTAATCAATCAATATGTGTATGTGTTGTTTGATTATATCTTGTTCTTGTCTTTTGATTAACATGCTAGGCTAGATTTATCTTGTGTTTGCTTAGATCTAATGAAACCTAGCTATTGATTATTTGTTATTAGTGTGTTATTAATTGTATTGGATGATTGTTTATCGATGTTAGGCTTAAGAAAACTGGCTAACTTCCTATACGGTAACTTGCTTGAACGTCTTAAGAAACATGAACCAATGCGTACTAAGGTTTTTATGGTTGTATTTAATGCATGAGCGAATTCTAGTGATCCCATGTTAGGAGCTTCCTAGCCGGCTCGACATAGGAATGAAGTAGGAGCTCATAGAGTTGGGGAAGTACGTACGCCACCCCACGATTGGTATTAAGGAATACACCCGTCATCCACGTGATTAATACACACTAATCAACCGGTAAAAGATAGTTAGGGAGTAAGGAAATCTAAGTAAACACATTTCTCTACATATAAGTTTCACAACCCTTTTCATTTTCAGTTATTTTATTTTATTTGCATTTGTAGTTATTTGGGTTAGTTGACTAGCAACTAATTCCGCCCACTCCTTCAAACCCGAGATTTTACTTGCTTTCATAAAAAATATAAAAATACAAAAAGAATCTTCTCTCACCCTTAGACCTAATTAGAGTAGTTTTTCAATCCTAACGACACTATTCCCTGTGGAGAACGATCAATCCCCCGTACTTACCACTACACTATACTACATCGGTCAGGTACACTGCCTGGTGGGGTTGTAAGCCTCTTGAGATCCCTCGAGAGGTAAAACTTGTTGTAAGGTCGCAAAACCACGCATCAAGTTTTTGGCGCCGCTGCCGGGGAATAGTTATTGTTTAGGTTGAATTTTTATTTTATTAGGTCTACTCACTAGATTCCTTTCTAGTGAGATTTTTATTTTCTTTTTCTAGGTTTTCTTTAGTCTATCTTTTTTCTTCGTTTCTGTGTTCGTAACCATTACCATCCGACATCATGGAAGATGGTAATATCCTTGATCCCAACAACCCACCACCACAACAACCACCACCACCTCCTAGAGCCCGTACCTTAGGAGACTACTCCCGTCCTAGCCACCATGGCTATCGAAACACCATTGAGCTCACTCAAGGAGCCAATGTCACTCCCTTGCGATCCGACACCATCCGGTTGGTGCAAAGCGGATGCGCATTCCCTGGACTTCGTTCCAAAGATCCTAATCAACATCTCAAGGACTTTCTTAAAATTGTTGATTCTATAGACCTTGATGTTGCCACTCGAGAGACGACCCGACTGCGTCTCTTTCAATTCTCTCTGCGGGACCAAGCTAGTCAATGGCTAGAGCGTCTACCCGCAGGATCCATCACCTCTTGGGATGATCTCACCACTCGTTTCCTTGCTCAATTTTTCCCACCGGGAAGAACTACCAAGCTAAGGAAGGATATCTTGATGTTTGAACAACGTCGAGGCGAAACCCTCTACGGGGCATGGATTCGATTCAAGGACTTACTCCAAAAAGTCCCTCATCATGGCATAAATCTCTGGCTTCAAATCCAAATCTTCTTTGACCATGTTGATTACCACACCAAGCGTGCCATCGATCGAGCCGCCGGGGGCAAATTGCGCGACAAAAGCGCCGAGGAATCATGGGAAATCATTGATGAGCTTGCATCCGACGATGATGAATTGTGGCAAGTTTCCTACGACGTACGCTCGGCGGTCAAGACATATTCATCGCCCGATACAGCCAATCAAATCACTGAGGAAAGCGTTAGTGAACTTGAGAAAAGGGTTGCATATCTTATGGAAAAGCAAAAGAGGCCCTTAAGTCCACAAAAAGCAACAATTAACTCGGTCTCAAGCGTTAAGCAAATACCATTGTCCGAATCACCCCTTAGGGAAAATACTAAACCCTTCCATAAGCACGCTCAACCCAGCTCACCACCTCAGGAACTTAGTCCAACATTCGAAGCTCGAATAAGAGAATACATGTCAAAACACTCCGAACGGTTGGCAAAATTTGAGGAAGCCGTCTACAAACAGAAGGAGGAAATGGAAGAGAAGATGGCAGAGATGATGAACCTTTTGAAAGAATACACAAATACAAAAGCTCCTGAAAAAGTGTTGGTGAGGAATGACGTTGAAGTTCCCAACACTAAATTTGTCAAGGCCATCTCCGTCGTCCAAGAGGGCGAAAATGATGGAAGAGGGAAATCCATAACTATGGAAGTTAACAAAATTGACCTCGTCCCACTTAATGATGGAAACACCAATGCCTGCAACTGCGATTCAGACAAAGGTAAGGAGGCGCCCTCTAAGGAGCGCCAATTGGTAGAACCGCCAAAATCACAACAAGTGAGGCATTACTTGAAGCATGATATAAACAAGGAGACCATAAACGATTGGGTGAGAAACTATCGACGTACTCATCTACCCAACAAAGAGTCCAAGAGAATGGAACCGGATGATGAATCCGACACATTACCCGGAGGGCAATTGTATGAGTGCCTCATAAGACAAAAGTTAGTGGAAAAGCAGGAATTCTACGGGGTCTTCGAAATACCATGCAGCATTGGAAAACTCAAGTATCTGGATGCGGTAGCTGACCAAGGTTCCGACGTAAATTTGATGCCTTTATCCATTTATGTCCAGTTAACCGATGAATTGCCATCCATCACCCATACTAAACTCTCCTTTGCAAAACACTCTTATGAGTACCCGTTAGGAATTGCAGAAGATGTGTTGGTCAACGTTGCTGGATTCCTGTATCCGGTCGACTTCATGATTATTGAGAGGAATGATATGAATATGCCAATAATCTTTGGGGCACCCTTTCTCGCTACCACTAGGGCACAAATCGATTACGGAAATAGTGCCATCCTAATGAAGAAGGGGAAGAAAACGATAAACTTCCCAACGATCCCACGTCATATACGAGATGTTGCTCTACAAAAGAAGATGGAGGCGAACCCCAATATAATCCGTGGTAATGTTCGAGAGAAAATCCGTGCATGGGAGGCAAGGATTAAGAATTACAAGGAAAATGAGATTAGAGAATGTAAGGGCGGAAATAACGATTATATTGAGGCTGATAAGCAGACCAATAACCCATTGAATTTACAAAAGGAGACTCAGTGCTCCTAAGGCATTCAGAAACAAAAGCACCTACCGATGAACCAAGTCCCTGGTGGTACGGACCATTCACAATTAAAAGTCTACACCAAGATGGGGTAGTAAGCTTGACCAGCAAGGGAGGAGGTGAAGTGACTGCGAATGTCGGGCGATTGAGACACCACCACCCAGATAACAAGGATTATATCTATCAGGGATACGTCATTATGAATGATGGAATCACGTAATGTACGTGACTTTGAGTCTAGCTACAAGACTCGTTAATAAAGAAAAGCGCTTCTTGGGAGGCAACCCAAGCTTTATTTGCTTTGTGTGTTTATTTATTTGTTTGTTTGATTTATTTGTTTCCGTATGTGTGTTTAATTTTTATTATTATTGATTCATGTTCAAAAGTAAATTGTGAAAATGCTTTATCTTGTTTTTAACTTCGTCTTAACTACATATAAAGGTATTTTGCAAAAGTTAAGTGTAAGGGAAATCCAAATCGGTTTATTAGAACAAATGAACATGAATCGTAATAATAATAAATTAACATACATATTAGTATTTGTTTGAGTCAAATGCTTGTATCGAGTCATAATGATGTTTTGTAGGAATTCCAGGAAGTAAGGCAGAGGTTTTTCCAGAAATTTTCCGGAAACTTAACATGAGAATTCTGTCAGATCATTTCTGACGGCGTCAGGCTTTACAACCTGACGGCGTCAGGCTTTACAACCTGACGGCGTCAGGTTTTAATTTTCTGAAATTTTTGAAAGTTTTGTTTTCATAAAAAGTTTTTATTAAATCTCTAACTTATATCTCCAGGAATCTGCAAAATAATCATTCCACAAGCATTATATCCTTATATATAGAATTTATCCCGCCGATGTTATGCAGGTTTTCGTGTTTGTTTTCTCAGGTTCAACAGGTTATTTTGGACAAGGAGATGTATGTGGAATCAAGCTTATGGCGATGCATTAGCCTTGGAGCTTCTACTTTCTCTTGGAAGAAGATCTAATCATGTTACTTCTTTATCCACCGAGAGAATCAGGGGAGTATTTGATTTCATTCTTTTACCTTTTTACTTTTACATCTTGTTATTTGAACATTGGGGACAATGTTCATCTTAAGTGTAAGGGGGGGGGGTAAAAGTACGACACTTTAGAGAATGCTATTACACTTGATTTTTGTTTGTTTAATAGTAGATGTGTAATAAAACTGAGAGAAATACCTGTTAGGGCAATTTTAGTGCCAAATTTAAATTTTTTTACAACATTTAGGAGTGAAACTTTGATCTTAATGAGCATCTCATGGATAGGAGTTATATGACTAGCACAAAACCGTACCACTAAAAAAAAATTTTCCACCCCAAATATGTGAGGTTCGCCCCTAGAATTGGTAGGAAAAGCATTTATGCTATGATGTATGTACCGGTAGCACTTAGATTCTAGAACTTGCGTTAGGACCATTCCGAGGCCACAAGTGAGACTACATTCGTGTAGTTAGATTTACTACATGATAAGAGGCATTAGGATTAACCCATTGTTTTACACCTGTGTTTTTGTTATAATTACTTTGGCTACATTGGTCAAGTAATTCTCCCACACCCTTTGCGTTGTACTCATTTTTAGTACACGATACCCCTAGTACACCCCTCAGAGCCTATCTTTTCGTTTCGACCTTTAAGCATTTTACTTAAAGGAAGAATTTGTTACACCCCACTTAAATGTACACCCAAATCGCCTTAGCCTACCTTGTATGCACTCATTTTTAGTGCATTATTGTGACAACATTTGTTTGAAACCCAAGTTAATTATCTAATTGATTACATGGTTGCTAAGTCGAGTCATATCCTTGTACATATTGTTTTGGGACGATTGGGACTCATGGGTAAAGTACTAGTGTAATGGAGTAATGGGGAAGAACATCGTTTATTACCCCCATATGTGCTAAATATTTTAAAAGTACTCCAAGTTTTTCAATTATCTTAATTCGAGTCATTAGAATAGTTATTTGTAAAGTTATGTAAAAGTTCAAGTGTAAGGGGAATGCAACACCCCTATGATGTATTATTTTGGATGGTAGGGCAAGAGTGCAAGAAAAAAAAAATCAAAAAAAAATCAAGAAAAATAAAAAAAAAATGAGAAAAAGAAAAGTAGAAAAAACATACGGACTACCATCCCGTTTCATTTTATGTTTATTTTATGTTTTTGTTATTTTGTTTTTAGCTTAAGTCGAGTCTAGTCTTGGCTTAGCAACGCCATATTGTACATGTAATTAATCAAGATCTTTAACTCGCCACCAGTAAAATATCCCTTATCCAACAAAACCGTGTTTATCATATCCCTACACCTCATGTTATAACCCATGTAAAAGCCCTCTTTGATAGTTTATCTTAGGTGCTTATGCCTAGTGGAGAAGGTTTTCGATCCTTTCCCAAGCCTATGGTAATCTATTTGCTATGACAGGTAGTGAGAGATATTATCCGTTTTCATATATGAGATTTATTTTGATGACACCTGAGAGATGTGAGTATCTAAACACTACTTGTGAGGTGCTAGTTTGTAATCTCCGTGCTTATTATGGTTAAAGTGGAACGATTATTTGTTGTAATTACTTTTATATTAGCATTAAATGACCCCTAACTTGTATTTTGATTAGAATAAAAGCGCATTTGCTTGAGGACAAGCAAATCTCAAGTGTAAGGGTATTTGATGAAGCGAAAAGTGTACCGCTTTTAGGGGGTCATTTAAGCCCTAAATCGTATTTATTTGATCAAATATTGCCCTAAATCATTCCTTTTTTTATTTTAGGTACTTTGGAGAAGAAATCTGGAAAAGGAAGCATTTTGGACGTTTTTGGAGCATAAAAGTGAAGAAAACGACAAAGTCTCAAAATTATGCTGGAAAGTACCTTTGACGGCGTCAAGTATTGCTCTTGACGGCGTCATGGCTTGGCAAAAGAGGTGGATATGAAAATTACTCATGATAAGCCAGAGAATTTTACAATGGAAAGTCTGACGGCGTCACCCTTTGAAGTGATCAAGGTCGTCACGGTTTAAGCTAAAGAGGGACGGCGTCAAGCCATATTCTGACGGCGTCAAGCCTTGATAAGCCAGAGCGGATTTTGGAGGTCTAAAGAGGGACGGCGTCAGGAAGGCCATCCGGGAACCCTAGACACGGCGAGGTGACGGCGTCAAGATCTATAACGTGACGCCGTCAGCCCTTAAACTCTATATATAGTTTTGCAATTTTTTGTCATTAGTGTGCAACTTTGTGAGGAGAAACCCTAAGACGAATTTCTGCCATTTTTAAGGGTTTTCATACCCTTGGATCTCCCATGTTTAATTGAAGATAAGTGATCATTTAATCAATCAATATGTCTATGTGTTGTTTGATTATATCTTGTTCTTGTCTTTTGATTAACATGCTAGGCTAGATTTATCTTGTGTTTGCTTAGATCTAATGAAACCTAGCTATTGATTATTGGTTATTAGTGTGTTATTAATTGTATTGGATGATTGTTTATCGATGTTAGGCTTAAGAAAACTGGCTAACTTCCTATACGGTAACTTGCTTGAACGTCTTAAGAAACATGAACCAATGCGTACTAAGGTTTTTATGGTTGTATTTAATGCATGAGCGAATTCTAGTGATCCCATGTTAGGAGCTTCCTAGCCGGCTCGACATAGGAGTGAAGTAGGAGCTCATAGAGTTGGGGAAGTACGTACGCCACCCCACGATTGGTATTAAGGAATACACCCGTCATCCAAGCGATTAATACACACTAATCAACCGGTAAAAGATAGTTAGGGAGTAAGGAAATCTAATTAAACACATTTCTCTACATATAAGTTTCACAACCCTTTTCATTTTCAGTTATTTTATTTTATTTGCATTTGTAGTTATTTGGGTTAGTTGACTAGCAACTAATTCCGCCCACTCCTTCAAACCCGAGATTTTACTTGCTTTCATAAAAAATATAAAAATACAAAAAGAATCTTCTCTCACCCTTAGACCTAATTAGAGTAGTTTTTCAATCCTAACGACACTATTCCCTGTGGAGAACGATCAATCCCCGTACTTACCACTACACTATACTACATCGGTCAGGTACACTGCCTGGTGGGGTTGTAAGTCTCTTGAGATCCCTCGAGAGGTAAAACCTGTTGTAAGGTCGCAAAACCACGCATCAGGCAAACAGAAAGATAAACAGATACAGCAATCCTCTACGAGCCCAGAACATATCATATCAAGTCAAGTAAACAAGTATACATGTATACGGAGGGGTGACCTCGGTATGCCAAGTATAATATGAGGGGATACCTCCAAGGGTTGGAGTCGCGTGCTCCCAAGAGTGAATGACGTGTATCGCACACATCCGTCATGTCACTAACAATACAAGTAAACCAAGTCATGTACAATACAAATCTAGGATGCATCCATGCGCCCCTGTAGGCTGCCACAATGTCTTCATCTACGCGCAAGTCAAGTATCAAGTCATGGCAGGGACGGGATAGGTATCACTTTCCTACCCAAAAGTCAAGTCATTGGTGCATCAATGACAAGGACATGAAACCCTCATGCCTAGTATGGCTCGTAGTCTCAAACTGTGGTTCAAGGTCAAGGTCAAGTATCAAGTGTCAAGTGTACAAGTCAAGTTCAAGTTTCAAGTTACATATCAATGGGTTCAATTCACATGGTCAAGACAAGAGATTGTAGCAATTGTTCATAGTAAAGGTTTAATCTAAAAGTTCATTTGAAAACAATCCTTTAAACTAGTTTCCATAAAATAATCTTTAAAATAGTTTTCACTAAGCTAGTTTTAAAAATGGTCTTCTCAAAACATTTTCATAATTAAATAAAAGGTTTTCTCATTCAATTTCAACATCAAGCATATTAGGGTTCAAGTCAAGGTTTTATGGCAAGGTTCATATCAAGATTCATAGTGGTTCAAGGCAAAGATCAAGGCAAGGGTTCAAAGCAAAGGTTCAAGTCAAAGGAATCATATCTAAGGTTCACAATACAAAGAGGAACATAGCAATGGCTTGGGGAATCCTAAACGAAATCAAAACAAGAGATCAAGAGAAACGAAGGCTCCTTACAAGAAGGGCAGAATATCTGTACCTTATTAGCAAGCAAGAACAAGGACAAAGGCTGAAAGAGATTGAGTTACTCCTTCTTCACACCTAGAGGAGTAGAAGAGAATTACAAAGTACTCTTAGTTATCTTTCCATTTCAAGTAAGTTTCCATTTTTAGAAAGTTTTAAGTATCAATTCTTGTTAAGTCATTCATTAATATTATTATGGAAATAGGGTACATTTTAGCAAGTTAAGATAGTTCAAGGTTCATTTTGTCAAGTTTCCATAACTTAGGGTTTCAATTGTAAACATTCCAAAGTTAAGGGTTTTAAATGAAATATCACAAGTTACTAATTTAAATACATCTTTTAATCAGAATTACATCGTTAGTCCTTTAAGTTTCATTATTTACACTTTACACCCTTTAGTTATTAAAGTTACCAACTAGACCTTATAATTACATAATTTACAATTTAACCCTCACTAATACTCATAATTACATCACAAGCCCTTATAATTACTAAATTACAGAATATACCCTCACATTATCATTTGATACGAATTACACCTCCATGTTTCACATATTTACATAATTAGTCCCTTTAGTTTACAAATATTACAATTTACATCCTTACTTTATTTTAATTACACCTTGACCCCATAAATACCTAAAATTACATATTACCTCCCTACTAATATTATTTACAAAAAACAATCATAAGTTTCCTGAATTTACACTTTTAGTCCCTCTAATTTATTAATTTCCAATTCGAACCATAAACAAACCAATAAATTATGATCTTGCATATTTTACACATAAGGACCTCATCTTATAATTTTTATACATTTATACTGATCTAATTAACATTATAAAAATAACCTTTAAGTTTCAAAGTTGGCAAAACAAGTCCTTGTCATTTATTTTACAAATCGTATATACTTTTATAATAGCAAATACAAACCCTAGTTCATATAATCATCAAATAATCATTACCTCATCATTAATTTACATTTAATGACCAGAATTAAAGTACCAAACCCTAACCCTAATGTGCCCTAGGGTTTTCTTTCTATTTTTAATCCATTCGACAAACCATTCGACTAACACAAAATTAACCACGATCCATATGAGCTTCCAAAAATCGAACCACCATTTTTCCCAGACCATATATGTCGTATAATATCCAAAATAAATAATTACATGCCCTGAATCAATCGTATTAAGCGTATTGTATTTTACTTACGTTTTAGCTCTCAAAAATTCGTACGACTTATATAGCTTGCATGATTCGAGTTATACATTTTATTTAGATCTTATATAATCATACTAACATAAGAAAAATACTATATGCAAGATCGAACGTGCCAAAGGGTTATTTAGAATTTGTACCTCTCGGTTATACGTATTCGACAAAGCAAAGGACTAGCGATCAAACCAATGGATCTCACGACCTCCAAACAATTTTCATAGCTTCTTTAGGTTATGTTGAACTCCTGAAAAATAAGCCACGAATTTTCCTTGGTCGATTTGAGGTTATACGATTTTTGAAAGGGTTTAAGGTTTCGTTAATATGTATATATATATACATAATTTATGAAAACGTGTATAATTGATAAGATATCAATAATTTCGGCCCAAGAAAGCTTAATTAAGGTTAAATACTGATTGTAATCTTTTCCTAATTTTATTAGTAATTATCTTGTATTTTATTTAATTTATTTTGCCTTAATAATAATAATAATACACGAAGAGTAGTACTATTTAGACCTACAACACAAGCCTAAAAACATGCCTAATGCATAAATCACTTGTACAATTGTATTAAGTACTTTCTCTCTCTAAATTCTCACCAATCATTTTTTGAAATCAACCAATCAAATCATTAGGTACATTTGTAGGCTTGATTAGTAGGCACAACAATCATTTTTCATACATGAAATAATTAAAAACCGGCCATAATAATTATTTGCATATTTTTGCACTTTTTAAAATGTTGAAATGTAGTCACAAAAATTACTTGGATTCATATCTAGTTCATTCCCGAAGGTTTGGGATTTATTTGGTGATTTATAAGCTTTTAAATGAATTTTTAAAATTGTAAGGGCATTTTGGTCATTTTGCATGTTTTCAAATTTCAGGTATTACACATCATGTGTTCCTTGAGATTCAAAGTCATTGGTCATAAAACCTAGGTCTTTTTGATCAATGTGATCATGCTCGGCTAAATCCTCCTCAATTGTTTTCTTAGGTAGTGATAACAGCAAACCTAGTGCTTCATCCAACTTATGGTTTGTTGCAACGGTTCTCTCCATAATTCCTTGGCAAACTAGGTCGCATTTCCTATTGGCCTCACTAAAACGAGATCTTAAACATGGAGGATGTTCATAAGAATCTATCCTAGGTGAAGGCTCATATGATTCATAGGTGTCTCTAAATGAGGTATTTTGAACTTCTTGGTGTTCTAGCCACTCAACCATATCTTGCAATCTTAGAAGTCTAAGTGAAAAGTCCATTTGAAGCAAATTACAAACAAAATCACAAAGAAAAGATAGACTACGAGAAAGCTACAAAATAAAAAGAAAAAATCTCACTTGATAGGAATCTTGTGAGTAGACCTAATAAAAATAAAATTTCAACCTAAGCAATAACTACTCCCCGGCAGCGGCACCAAAAACTTGATGCGTGGTTTTGCGACCTTACAACAGGTTTTACCTCTCGAGGGATCTCAAGAGGCTTGCAATCCCCACCAGGCAGTGTACCTGACCGATGTAGTATAGTGTAGTGGCAAGTACCGGGGGATTGATCGTTCTCTAAGGGAATAGTGTCGTTAGGATTGAAAAACTACTCTAATAGGTCTAAGGGTGAGGGAAGATTCTTTTTGTATTTTTATTATTTTATGAAAGCAAGTAAAATCTCGGGTTTGAAGGAGTGGGCGGAATTAGTTGCTAGTCAACTAACCCAAATAACTACAGATGCAAATAAAATAAAATAACTGAAAATAAAAAGGTTGTGGAACTTATATGGAGAGAAATGTGTTTACTTAGATTTCCTTACTCCCTAACTATCTTTTACCGGTTGATTAATGTGTATTAATTGCGTGGATGACGGGTGTATTCCTTAATACCAATCGTGGGGTGGCGTACGTACTTCCCCAACTCTACAAGCTCCTACTTCACTCCTACGTCGAGCCGGCTAAGAAGCTCCTAACATGGGATCACTAGAATTCGCTCATGCATTAAATACAACCATAATAACCTTAGTACGCATTGGTTCATGTTTCTTAATGTAACGCCCCGTGACCACTTATACCAAAAATTTTGAACTTTATACTTGGGAACGATTGACTCAATTGAACTCATACAAAATTTTCATGTAATGACCATAACTTATAACATATAACATTTTAAACACACTTGCAAGAACATCTACACAAAGACTCTTCAAAACATTTGACACAACTTTTTCTAAAACAAACAGACAACCCTTCTGAGACCAAGATACGCCGCATCCATTTCTAGGGATACGCCGCATCGAGGCTGAGAGACAATGCGCCGTATCTATATAAAGTGATACGCCGTATTATCCTAAACATGGATACGCCGCATCTATTGAATTAGATACGCCGCATCGACCCACTGAGACCGAAATTTACAAGAAATTGACTACGTTGCGCCGCATTCCTCGGCTGGAAACCCGACCTCCCGGACTCGAAACTCGACGAAACTTTCCAGAATCCTTTAGTATGTCCGTAAGTTTAATTTCATGCAAAAACATTACCCGTTTGACCACCCGGAATAGTACCTCAAAATTCGACGGGTTATGCATAATTTCCCAAAATAACCCATTACACTACAAGACCATTTATACTACTACCAATTCACAAATAACTTGACCATAACCATTAACTTAGCATATCAAAGGCGTTTCATACATACATGACCCGTTAACTTCTCAAAATGGGTAGAGATATGCTATTACCAAACACCCCTTAACACATCTAACACTACCAACAAGTACCATAAGACTTCATGACTTACACCCATATTGACCCATAATTTAGACATCAAAACAAGACCGTGAACTTAACAAAATGACCATATAAAAGAAGTGTACCCACGACACCAAAAGAACGCTTGGGGGCTTCCAACTTCAATACGCTTGGTCCAAAAGAGATCCGATCTTCTAAGCTAACTTCTAGATACCTTCCTACTTACTTCCAAGCTACAACTATGCCAAATCCTTACCTTTGCTTCCACTGCTAGAACCTACAAAGATGACATTAACTTCAAACGTAAGCGAAAACGCTTAGTAAGTATACAAGGTATAATCAACATCACATTTACACAAGATTGGTGATTACCACCAATCTTAACATTAACAAGGAGCATCAAGTGGGGTCATTACTTACCTTGACCAAGCAAGTAATATTTATATATATATAACATTTCATATCTAGCATTGGATCCAAGCTAACACATCATTACAAGCTCCATAAAACATCACATTAACACAATCATAACATTAGTAGCATAACATTACAAAGATTATACTCATATACTTACCTCAACTCCTACTAGCTTCATACTTGACTTTGAATGGGCTTCTATAATTACTCCCTATCAGAAGATTGGCTACAATTAGCAACTATCTAACTAAGGAGATCATCATTTCACCACTTTTTACCATAATCATCAAAACCCACCATATGAACCCTAATTTTCACAATTGGGGAAAGTTACTTACTTGTTGAAAAGAACACAATTAAGGTTTCCTTAAAGCTTCTTGATCACTTCTTGATGTACAATTGAGACAAGATGACAATTTTGGCTTTCCCTCCTATCTTTCTTCTATATGTCGACTCACCAAGAACCCTCCAAATATTTCCAGACAATTCCAAGTCTTGTTTATTTAATTATATGCTAGTTACTAGTTTGGACTCTTGGCAATTATGGTCCTTCTAGTTCTATTGATGAAGCGAAAAGTGTACCGCTTTTATGGGGTCATTTAAGCCCTAAATCGTGTTTATTTGATCAAATATTGCCCTAAATTGTTCCTTTTGTCATTTTAGGTACTTTGGAGAAGAAATCTGGAAAAGGAAGCATTTTGGACGTTTTTGGAGCATAAAAGTGAAGAAAACGACAAAGTCTCAAAATCGGCTGGAAAAGTACCTTTGACGGCGTCAAGTATTGCTCTTGACGGCGTCATGGCTTGGCAAAAGAGGTGGATATGAAAATTACTCATGATAAGCCAGAGAATTTTACAATGGAAAGTCTGACGGCGTCACCCTTTGAAGTGATCAAGGTCGTCACGGTTTAAGCTAAAGAGGGACGGCGTCAAGCCATATTCTGACGGTGTCAAGCCTTGATAAGCCAGAACGGATTTTAGAGGTCTAAAGAGGGACGGCGTCAGGAAGGCCATCCGGGAACCCTAGACACGGCGAGGTGACGGCGTCAAGATCTACAACGTGACGCCGTCAGCCCTTAAACTCTATATATAGTTTTGCAATTTTTTGTCATTAGTGTGCAACTTTGTGAGGAGAAACCCTAAAGACGAATTTCTGCCATTTTTAAGGGTTTTCATACCCTTGGATCTCCCATGTTTAATTGAAGATTAGTATTCGTTTAATCAATCAATATGTCTATGTGTTGTTTGATTATATATTGTTCTTGTCTTTTAATTAACATGCTAGGCTAGATTTATCTTGTGTTTGCTTAGATCTAATGAAACCTAGCTATTGATTATTGGTTATTAGTGTGTTATTAATTGTATTGGATGATTGTTTATCGATGTTAGGCTTAAGAAAACTGGCTAACTTCCTATTCGGTAACTTGCTTGAACGTCTTAAGAAACATGAACCAATGCGTACTAAGGTTTTTATGGTTGTATTTAATGCATGAGCGAATTCTAATGATCCCATGTTAGGAGCTTCCTAGCCGGCTCGACATAGGAGTGAAGTAGGAGCTTGTAGAGTTGGGGAAGTACGTACGCCACCCCACGATTGGTATTAAGGAATACACCCGTCATCCACGCAATTAATACACACTAATCAACCGGTAAAAGATAGTTAGGGAGTAAGGAAATCTAAGTAAACACATTTCTCTCCACATAAGTTTCACAACCTTTTCATTTTCAGTTATTTTATTTTATTTGCATTTGTAGTTATTTGGGTTAGTTGACTAGCAACTAATTCCGCCCACTCCTTCAAACCGGAGATTTTACTTGCTTTCATAAAAAAATATAAAAATACAAAAATAATCTTCTCTCACCCTTAGACCTAATTAGAGTAGTTTTTCAATCCTAACGACACTATTCCCTGTGGAGAACGATCAATCCCCCGTACTTACCACTACACTATACTACATCGGTCAGGTACACTGCCTGGTGGGGTTGTAAGCCTCTTGAGATCCCTCGAGAGGTAAAACCTGTTGTAAGGTTGCAAAACCACGCATCAAGTTTTTGGCGCCGCTGCCGGGGAATAGTTATTGTTTTGGTTGAATTTTTATTTTATTAGGTCTACTCACTAGATTCCTTTCTAGTGAGATTTTTATTTTCTTTTTCTAGGTTTTCTTTAGTCTATATTTTTTCTTCGTTTCTGTGTTCGTAACCATTACCATCCGACATCATGGAAGGTGGTAATATCCTTGATCCCAACAACCCACCACCACAACAACCACCACCACCTCCTAGAGCCCGCACCTTAGGAGAGTACTCCCGTCCTAGCCACCATGGCTATCGTAGCACCATTGAGCTCACTCAAGGAGCCAATGTCACACCCTTGCGATCTGACACCATCCGGTTGGTTCAAAGCGGATGCGCATTCCATGGACTTCGTTCCGAAGATCCTAATCAACATCTCAAGGACTTTCTCAAAATCATTGATTCCATAGACCTTGATGTTGCCACTCGAGAGACGACCCGACTGCGTCTCTTTCAATTCTCTCTGCGGGACCAAGCTAGTCAATGGCTAGAGCGTCTACCCGCAGGATCCATTACCTCTTGGGATGATCTCACCACTCGTTTCCTTGCTCAGTTTTTCCCACCAGGAAGAACTACCAAGCTAAGGAATGATATCTTGATGTTCCAACAACGTCAAGGCGAAACCCTCTACGAGGCATGGACTCGATTCAAGGACTTACTCCAAAAAGTCCCTCACCATGGCATAGAACTTTGGCTCCAAGTCCAAATCTTCTATGACCATATCAATCTCTCCACGAGGCAAACCATTGACCAATCAGCCGGTGGTAAGCTACGTGATCTAAGTGCGGAACAATCATGGGCTCTCCTAGAAGATCTTGCTCTTTATGACAACGAAAGTTGGAGTGATCCCCGTGATTTGAATAAAACGGTCAAGGCAATATCTTTGCCTTCGAACAATTCAAGCACTTCCGACCGTAGGATCATAGAACTTGAAGACCAAGTCAAGTTTCTTATGAAATCCTACGAGGCTCCTAAACCTTCAAGCCAAGTGAACAAAATCACTTCTTCGTGTGAATTATGTAGTGGTCCCCACGACACTCGTGATTGCATGGAACTCCCCGAACAAGCTTTTGCGGACTACGCATCCTCGCGTACCGACGGAGCGGGAGACAAGTGGTACACTTTCAAACCCGAGCCAAGCCCCTACGGTGATTCATACAACCCCTCATGGAAAAATCACCCAAACCTTAGGTGGAAACAAAACCAAAACGCACAACAAACCAATTCTTCCAACCCACCTAATCGTTTCCAATCAAGCGGTTCATCCTCGAACCGTACTTTCAATAACAATCCTTCCAACAATTATGGTAGTACCAATAATCTTGAAGGATTGATGTCCAATTTTATGGCATCTCAAGAAGCTCGGATAGCCAGATTCGAATCCGAATTCAATCAACAACAAACGGAGATGACCAATAAAATTGACAACTTATTGAAAGCCCTCAATAACCAAGTGCTATCACCTCCACATAAGGACGCTAGGAACACAAATAGCGGACCCCAAGTAAAAGACCCCTCTTCATCCAAACATGTCCACTTCGTCAACATTGTCACTATCAAACCAATTGATAGAAATGAGGATAATAGTGAACCTGAGGATGAGGTTAAGAAAGTCGAGGTTGATAAAGAAGTTAGGAAAAGTGAGATTGAAGAAGTAGATGATGATGAGGACTACTTCAATAGGCTACCCACTAAGGAAGAGCGCGCATATCATACAGACTTATTCGATGACCCTGAGACACCATACTTCCTAGGTAGACCAATTATAAAAATAGGCGACCCTTCTAATCTCAACATACCATGCAACATCGGGCATTTGCATGTGTGGAAAGCCTACATCGACCTTAGATCACCCATAAACATCATGACTAGAGCCCACTACAACTTGATAATGAAAAATCAACTTGGGTATAGGATGTTCCCTGACAAGGGTTGGATGAGTAACTTCACGGGAAGAGTTAAGGGATTACCGGTTTATGTAGGAAACTTCACCTATGTCACCGACTTTGTAATTGTAGAAGATATCCGCCCAATAGTCGATGCATCCTTAACTCAAGTGGTTTTTGGAAAACCATTTGTTGAGGTCTCTAGAATGACTTATGAACCTTCCTTAGGGATAGTTAGATTTAAGGATGAGACCGATGAGATAAACTACCAAATGCCATATAAGATAGAGCAATTCCAACACTTGTCAAATGTTGAGAAAGAGCTTAAGCAAGCAGTCTACTATAGGAATGATAGAGATAGAAGTAAAGGAGTAGACTATGTTATGGGAAGGATATTCGGTTTCTACAAGGATTGTTTGAAATTAGGACCGGAATATAGAATCGGACATGAGGATGACCCAGAAACCGTGACCAATGATGGAATCACGTAATGTACGTGACTTTGAGTCTAGCTACAAGACTCGTTAATAAAGAAAAGCGCTTCTTGGGAGGCAACCCAAGCTTTATTTGCTTTTTGTGTGTTTATTTATTTGTTTGTTTGATTTTATTTGTTTCCGTATGTGTGTTTAATTTTTATTATTATTGATTCATGTTCAAAAGTAAATTGTGAAAATGCTTTATCTTGTTTTTAACTTCGTCTTAACTACATATAAAGGTATTTTGCAAAAGTTAAGTGTAAGGGAAATCCAAATCGGTTTATTAGAACAAATGAACATGAATCGTAATAATAATAAATTAACATACATATTAGTATTTGTTTGAGTCAAATGCTTGTATCGAGTCATAATGATGTTTTGCAGGAATTCCAGGAAGTAAGGTAGAGGTTTTTCCAGAAATTTTCCGGAAACTTAACATGAGAATTCTGTCAGATCATTTCTGACGGCGTCAGGAGTTACAACCTGACGGCGTCAGGTGTTAATTTTCAGAAATTTTTGAAAGTTTTGTTTTCATAAAAAGTTTTTATTAAATCTCTAACTTATAATCTCTAGGAATCTGCAAAAAAATTATCATTCCACAAGCATTATATCCTTATATATAGAATTTATCCCGCCGATGTTATGCAGGTTTTCGTGTTTGTTTTCTCAGGTTTAACAGGTTATTTTGGACAAGGAAATGTATGTGGAATCAAGCTTTTGGCAATGCATTAGTCTTGGAGCTTTTACATTACCTTGGAAGAAGATCTAACCATGTTACTTCTTTATCCACCAAACGAATCAGGGGAGTATTTGCTTTCATTCTTTTACTTTTTTTACTTTTACATCTTGTTATTTGAACATTGGGGACAATGTTCATCTTAAGTGTAAGGGGGGGGGGGGTAAAAGTACGATACTTTAGAGAATACAATTGCACTTGATTTTTGTTTATTTAATAGTAGATGTTTAATAAAACTGAGATAAATACTTGTTAAGGCAATTTTAGTGCCAAATTTAAATTTTTTTACAACATTTAGGAGTAAAACTTTGATCTTAATGAGCGTCTCATGGATAGGAGTTATATGACTAGCACAAAAAACCGTACCACTAAAAAATTTTCCACCCCCAAATATGTGAGGTTCGCCCCTAGAATTGGTAGGAAAAACATTTACGCTATGATGTGTGTACCGGTAGCACTTAGATTCTAAAACTTGCGTTAGGACCATTCCGAGGCCACAAGTGAGACTACATTCGTGTAGTTAGATTTACTACATGATAAGAGGCATTAGGATTAACCCATTGTTTTACACCTGTGTTTTTGTTATAATTACATTGGCTACATTGGTCAAGTAATTCTCCCACACCCTTTGCGTTGTACTCATTTTTAGTACACGATACCCCTAGTACACCCCTCAGAGCCTATCTTTTCGTTTCGACCTTTAAGAATTTTACTTAAAGGAAGAATTTGTTTACACCCCACTTAAATATACACCCAAATCGCCTTAGCCTACCTTGTATGCACTCATTTTTAGTGCATTATTGTGACAACATTTGTTTGAAACCCAAGTTAATTATCTAATTGATTACATGGTTGCTAAGTCGAGTCATATCCTTGTACATATTGTTATGGGACGATTGGGACTCATGGGTAAAGTACTAGTGTAATGGAGTAATGGGGAAGAACATCGTTTATTACCCCCATATGTGCTAAATATTTTAAAAGTACTCCAAGTTTTTCAATTATCTTAATTCGAGTCATTAGAATAGTTATTTGTAAAGTTATGTAAAAGTTCAAGTGTAAGGGGAATGCAACACCCCTATGATGTATTATTTTGGATGGTAGGGCAAGAGTGTATGAAAAAAAAAAAAAATCAAAAAAATCAAGAAAAATACAAAAAATGAGAAAAAGAAAAGTAGAAAAAAAACATACGGACTACCATCCCGTTTCATTTTATGTTTATTTTATGTTTTTGTTATTTTGTTTTTAGCTTAAGTCGAGTCTAGTCTTGGCTTAGCAACGCCATATTGTACGTGTAATTAATCAAGATCTTTAACTCGCCACCACTAAAATATCCCTTATCCAACAAAACCGTGTTTATCATAACCCTACACCTCACGTTATAACCCATGTAAAAGCCCTATTTGATAGTTTATCTTAGGTGCTTACGCCTAGTGGAGGAGGTCTTTGATCCTTTCCCAAGCCTATGGTAATCTATTTGCTATGACAGGTAGTGAGAGATATTATCCGTTTTCATTTATGAGATTTATTTTGATGACACCTGAGAGATGTGAGTATCTAAACACTACTTGTGAGGTGCTAGTTTGTAATCTCCGTGCTTATTATGATTAAAGTGGAACGACTATTTATTGTAATTACTTTTATATTAGCGTTAAATGACCCCTAACTTGTATTTTGATTAGAATAAAAGCGCATTTGCTTGAGGACAAGCAAATCTCAAGTGTAAGGGTATTTGATGAAGCGAAAAGTGTACCGCTTTTAGGGGGTCATTTAAGCCCTAAATCGTGTTTATTTGATAAAATATTGCCCTAAATCGTTCCTTTTGTCATTTTAGGTACTTTGGAGAAGAAATCTGGAAAAGGAAGCATTTTGGACGTTTTTGGAGCATAAAAGTGAAGAAAACGACAAAGTCTCAAAATCGGCTGGAAAAGTACCTTTGACGGCGTCAAGTATTGCTCTTGACGGCGTCATGGCTTGGCAAAAGAGGTGGATATGAAAATTACTCATGATAAGCCAGAGAATTTTACAATGGAAAGTCTGACGGCGTCACCCTTTGAAGTGATCAAGGTCGTCACGGTTTAAGCTAAAGAGGGACGGCGTCAAGCCATATTCTGACGGCGTCAAGCCTTGATAAGCCAGAGCGGATTTTGGAGGTCTAAAGAGGGACGGCATCAGGAAGGCCATCCGGGAACCCTAGACACGGCGAGGTGACGGCGTCAAGATCTACAACGTGACGCCGTCAGCCCTTAAACTCTATATATAGTTTTGCAATTTTTTGTCATTAGTGTGCAACTTTGTGAGGAGAAACCCTAAGACGAATTTCTGCCATTTTTAAGGGTTTTCATACCCTTGGATCACCCATGTTTAATTGAAGATAAGTGTTCATTTAATCAATCAATATGTCTATGTGTTGTTTGATTAATTATTGTTCTTGTCTTTTAATTAACATGCTAGGCTAGATTTATCTTGTGTTTGCTTAGATCTAATGAAACCTAGCTATTGATTATTGGTTATTAGTGTGTTATTAATTGTATTGGATGATTGTTTATCGATGTTAGGCTTAAGAAAACTGGCTAACTTCCTATTCGGTAACTTGCTTGAACGTCTTAAGAAACATGAACCAATGCGTACTAAGGTTTTTATGGTTGTATTTAATGCATAAGCGAATTCTAATGATCCCATGTTAGGAGCTTCCTAGCCGGCTCGACATAGGAGTGAAGTAGGAGCTTGTAGAGTTGGGGAAGTACGTACGCCACCCCACGATTGGTATTAAGGAATACACCCGTCATCCACGCAATTAATACACACTAATCAACCGGTAAAAGATAGTTAGGGAGTAAGGAAATCTAAGTAAACACATTTCTCTCCACATAAGTTTCACAACCTTTTCATTTTCAGTTATTTTATTTTATTTGCATTTGTAGTTATTTGGGTTAGTTGACTAGCAACTAATTCCGCCCACTCCTTCAAACCCGAGATTTTACTTGCTTTCATAAAAAAATATAAAAATACAAAAATAATCTTCTCTCACCCTTAGACCTAATTAGAGTAGTTTTTCAATCCTAACGACACTATTCCCTGTGGAGAACGATCAATCCCCCGTACTTACCACTACACTATACTACATCGGTCAGGTACACTGCCTGGTGGGGTTGTAAGCCTCTTGAGATCCCTCGAGAGGTAAAACCTGTTGTAATGTTGCAAAACCACGCATCATGGTCCTTCTAGTTCTATACTTCTCATTTAGCCACACCTTAAGTTATAATTAATCCCTAACATATTTACATGACATAATATTTACATTAATGATACCTTGTCGGGGTACGGGTGTAACAATTCTCCCCTCCTTAAAATGAGAGTTTGTCCCCGAACTCCACTCGGAAAATAAGTGAGGATACTTGCTCTTCATTTTTGCTTCCGTCTCCCATCTAATGCTTGTACCCTTACGATGTCTCCATTGCACTTTTACCAACGGGATCTCCTTATTCCTTAGTTGCCTCACTTTTCTTCCTAATATAGCCTCCGGTTCATCTTCTTGCGAAAGCAACTCCGGATCAATTTCAATGTCGTCTAAAGTGACTACACTCATTTCGTCCGCCAAACATTTCCTTAGGTATGACACGTGAAAGGTATTGTGAATACCCCTCATTTCTTCGGGTAATTCCAACACATATGCTACCTCGCCCACTCGTTTCAAGATTTTGAAAGGTCCTATAAACCGAGGACTAAGTTTCCCTTTGTTTCTGAACCTAAAAACGCCTTTCCACGGGGAAACCTTTAACATAACTAGATCACCCACCTCGAATTCGATTGGTCTTCTTCGGTTATCGGCATAACTTTTCCACCTATCTTGTGCCGCCTTAAGTCTTGCACGAATCGTCTCTATCTTTTCCGTTGTAGCCAACACTACATCCGTACTCGCCAATTCCCTCCTTCCGACTTCTTCCCAACACACGGGTGTCCTGCACCTGCTACCATAAAGCATTTCATAGGGCGGCATATCTATGCTTGCATGGTAACTATTGTTATAGGCGAATTCGACTAACGGTAAATGATCGTCCCAATTTCCTCCAAAATCGATTATGCAAGCTCGTAACATATCCTCCAAAGTTTGAATCGTCCTCTCACTTTGCCCATCGGTTTGAGGATGAAAAGCCGTGCTCATATGAAGTTTCGTACCCAATTCTTCTTGGAAATCTTGCCAAAAACTTGAGGTGAAACGCCCGTCTCTATCGGAGACTATAGAAATAGGCACCCCATGACGTGCGATTATCTCGTTAACGTAAATATTTGCTAGCTTATGAACGGGCATATTTTCTTGGATTGGAATAAAATGAGCACTCTTGGTTAGGCGATCTACTATAACCCAAATCGTGTCATTCTTCTTTTTCGTCCTTGGCAATTTCGTAATGAAGTCCATCGTGATCTTTTCCCACTTCCACACCGGAATATCTGATGAAGCGAAAAGTGTACCGCTTTTAAGGGGTCATTTAAGCCCTAAATCGTATTTATTTGATCAAATATTGTCCTAAATCGTTCCTTTTGTCATTTTAGGTACTTTTGAGAAGAAATCTGGAAAAGGAGGCATTTTGGACGTTTTTGGAGCATAAAAGTGAAGAAAACGACAAAGTCTCAAAATCGGCTGGAAAAGTACCTTTGACGGCGTCAGGTATTGTTCCTGACGGCGTCATGGCTTGGAAAAAAAGGTGAATATGAAAAATACACATGATAAGCCAGAGAATTTTACAATGGAAAAGGTGACGGCGTCACCCTTTAAGGTGATCAAGGCCATCACGGTTTAACTTAACAAGAGACGGCGTCAAGCCCATTTCTGACGGCGTCAAGCCTTGATAAGCCAGGGAGGATTTTGGACAACTAAAGAGGGATGGCGTCAAGAAGGCCATCCGGGAACCCTAGACACGGCGAGGTGACGGCGTCAAGTCCTATAACGTGACGCCGTCAACCCTTAAACTCTATATATAGTTTTGCAATGTTTGGTCATTGGTGTGCAACTTTGTGAGGAGAAACCCTAAGACGAATTTCTGCCATTTTTAAGGGTTTTCATACCCTTGGATCTCCCATGTTTAATTGAAGATAAGTAATTGTTTAATCAATCAATATGTCTATGTGTTGTTTGATTATATCTTGTTCTTGTCTTTTGATTAACATGCTAGGCTAGATTTATCTTGTGTTTGCTTAGATCTAATGAAACCTAACTATTGATTATTGGTTATTAGTGTGTTGTTAATTGTATTGGATGATTGTTCATCGATGTTAGGCTTAAGAAAACTGGCTAACTTCCTATTCGGTAACTTGCTTGAACGTCTTAAGAAGCATGAACCAATGCGTACTAGGTTTTTATGGTTGTATTTAATGCATGAGCGAATTCTAGTGATCCCATGTTAGGAGCTTCTTAGCCGGCTCGACATAGGAGTGAAGTAGGAGCTTGTAGAGTTGGGGAAGTACGTACGCCACCCCACGATTGGTATTAAGGAATACACCCGTCATCCACGCAATTAATACACACTAATCAACCGGTAAAAGATAGTTAGGGAGTAAGGAAATCTAAGTAAACACATTTCTCTCCACATAAGTTTCACAACTCTTTTCATTTTCAGTTATTTTATTTTATTTGCATTTGTAGTTATTTGGGTTAGTTGACTAGCAACTAATTCCGCCCACTCTTTCAAAACCGAGATTTTACTTGCTTTCATAAAAACATAAAAAATACAAAAAGAATCTTCCCTCACCCTTAGACCTATTAGAGTAGTTTTTCAATCCTAACGACACTATTCCCTATGGAGAACGATCAATCCCCCGTACTTACCACTACACTATACTACATCGGTCAGGTACACTGCCTGGTGGGGTTGTAAGCCTCTTGAGATCCCTCGAGAGGTAAAACCTGTTGTAAGGTCGCAAAACCACGCATCAAGTTTTTGGCGCCGCTGCCGGGGAATAGTTATTGTTTAGGTTGAATTTTTATTTTATTAGGTCTACTCACTAGATTCCTTTCTAGTGAGATTTTTATTTTTCTTTTTTTTAGGTTTTCTTTAGTCTATCTTTTTTCTTCGTTTCTTTGTTCGTAACCATTGCCATCCGACATCATGGAAGGTGGTAATATCCTCGATCCCAACAACCCACCACCACAACAACACCCACCTCCTAGAGCCCGTACCTTAGGAGACTACTCTCGTCCTAGCCACCATGGCTATCGAAACACCATTGAGCTCACTCAAGGAGCCAATGTCACACCCTTGCGATTCGACACCATCCGGTTGGTGCAAAGCGGATGCGCATTCCATGGACTTCGTTCTGAAGATCCTAATCAACATCTCAAGGACTTTCTCCAAATCGTTGATTCCATAGACCTTGATGTTGCCACTCGAGAGACGACCCGACTACGTCTCTTTCAATTCTCTCTGCGGGACCAAGCTAGTCAATGGCTAGAGCGTCTACCCGCAGGATCCATCACCTCTTGGGATGATCTCACCACTCTTTTCCTCGCTTAGTTTTTCCCACCAGGAAGAACTACCAAGCTAAGGAATGATATCTTGATGTTCCAACAACGTCAAGGCGAAACCCTCTACGAGGCATGGACTCGATTCAAGGACTTACTCCAAAAAGTCCCTCACCATGGCATAGAACTTTGGCTCCAAGTCCAAATCTTCTATGACCATATCAATCTCTCCACAAGGCAAACCATTGACCAATCGGCCGGTGGTAAGCTACGTGATCTAAGTGCGGAACAATCATGGGCTCTCCCAGAAGAACTTGCTCTTTATGACAACGAAAGTTGGAGTGATCCCCGTGATTTGAATAAAACGGTCAAGGCAATATCTTTGCCTTCAAACAATTCAAGCACTTCCGATCGTAGGATCATAGAACTTGAAGACCAAGTCAAGATTCTGATGAAATCCTACGAGGCTCTTAAACCTTCAGGCCAAGTGAACAAAATCACTTCTTCATGTAAATTATGTAGTGGTCCCCACGACACTCATGATTGCATGGAACTCCCCAAACAGGCTTTCAAAGAATTCGCATCCTCACGAATCGATAAGGCGGGAGATAAGTGGCTCACCACTGATTATGGACCCAAGAATTCCGAAGATAGGTATGAGGCATGGAAGAGTAAGCCAAATTTTAGTTGGAACCAAACTCGAAGCATATCATTCAATGACTCTCCCCCACTCACCTGGTCTGAACATTATCCTCATCAGCATACGTATAAACAACAAAATCGCGAGGAATCACTGCAAAAATTTATTCTCTCTCAAGAAACACAGCTCTCCAAACTTGAGAATCAATTCAGACAACAGCAAGTTGATAGGAACAACAAGGTTGATAACCTGTTAAAGGTTATCAATGATCGCATTGCTGGCAAGTCAACTTGTGAGTTGGCACGAGTTAATGAGATCAAATCTGTCACGGTGACTCACCAAACACCCATTCCTGTAAAAATCAAGCACCCTAGTAAACTTTTCAAACACATATCATAAAACGGAAAAGAAACTAGAGATACTCATACCCCTTCAAAACCACTCTACCTCGTGAACACCATTACAACAATACCTATTCCTAAACCCAATCTGGACCAACAATCTACCGAGAACGTGGACAATGTAATAGAGGGTGAAGTTCCCGAAAAGAACCCCGAGGCGCCCGACGACTATCTAGACTCACCAAAGAACTCGAGTACAAGAGAGGTGAGTGATGAGGAGGGCTCGGAAGAGAAATCCGAAATGCCTCATGGGCTCCCAGGACTGCTAGACCGCCCCCTGGTGGAGGAACTTGAGAGGGGCATAGCAAAGTGCCTATGGAATTTGGAGAGAGAATAGAGGATGGCGCTCCCAGGGTCTTTAAGATATCTTGCACCACTAGGAAAAAGTTTATAAAAGATGCCTACATAAACCCCAACTCTTCTATGAATGCGATATCCCTTTCTCTATATAACGAAGCCTTCACCGAACAGGTCAAATATGAAGGGTTTAACACCATCGGGGTAATAAGAAGGGTACCAATTGTGATAGAAAAGTTCCTCTTTCATATCGAGCTAACTGTATTTAATAACATGAACTCTATCATCAGTCCATCCTTAACTAGCCTTGTTCTAGGCAAACCATTCATAAAAGCAACGGGAGTAATACTCGATGAGGATGATAGTAGTGCATTATTTACCAATGGTGTCAGGAAAGTGATTTTTCGGGATGGCTGTGAAGAAGTGTATGAGTATCAACCATCAGCAAGTGGCAACACATGGGGGCTACACGGTAGAAGGCCTAGCCGAATTAAGCGATGTGATCCGAATAATCTCAAAATACCTTGCATGATTGGTCACAAGCATTTTTATAATGTTTACATTGACACATGTTTACCCAAAAATGTGATGTCCTTGTTTCATTATAACAACATTTGCAGATGGGGAATGATTCATAAAGGGAAGGATGACGTTGGCATAGATGATGATGTACAGGTGTTTGTAGGAAATATGACATTCACTATGAGCTTCGCAACCGTCGATAATATCGAAAAGTACATCGATCCCAGGTTATCACAAGTCGTTTTTGGGGAACCTTTTTGCAAGGCCACAAGCTTGGTTGTGGACGAGCTCAATGGGATCATGACTTTCACCGATGGGATTAGGGAAATCTCATACCAAACGCCTTACAAGATGAGAGAATTCAAGGAGAATGATTATGGAGGGCTCGATAGGTTAAGTTACCAACTCGTGTTATGTGATGATGATGTGAGAAGGGGATGTAAGGACATTTTTGACCTGTCAAGAGGATTCTTTAAGCATGATAAGGAGCTTAGTTCTAAATACCAAAACAATCCTTTTGATCTCGAGGACCCGAAATACCTTTACTATGAGAGTGATTCTGATAGAGAATCAAAGGAGAATGGCCTAGGAACCGTGACCAATGATGGAATCACATAATGTACGTGACTTTGAGTCTTTCTACAAGACTCGTTAATAAAGAAAAGCGCTTCTTGGGAGGCAACCCAAGCTTTATTTGCTTTGTGTGTTTACTTATTTGTTTGTTTGATTTTATTTGTTTCCGTATGTGTGTTTAATTTTTATTATTATTGATTCCTGTTCAAAAACTAAATTGTGAAAATGCTTTATCTTGTTTTTAACTTCGTCTTAACTACATATAAAGGTATTTTGCAAAAGTTAAGTGTAAGGGAAATCCAAATCGGTTTATTAGAACAAATGAACATGAATCGTAATAATATTAAATTAACATACATATTTGTATTTGTTTGAGTCAAATGCTTGTATCGAGTCATAGTGATGTTTTGCAGGATTTCCAGGAAATAAGGTATAGGTTTTTCCAGAAATTTTTCGGAAACTTAACATGAGAATTCTGTCAGATCATTTCTGACGGCGTCAGGATTTACAACCTGACGGCGTCAGGTTTTAATTTTCTGAAATTTTTGAAAGTTTTGTTTTCATAAAAAGTTTTTATTAAATCTCCAACTTATAATCTCCAGGAATCTGCAAAATTATCATTCCACAAGCATTATATCCTTATATATAGATTTATCCCGCCGATGTTATGCAGGTTTTCGTGTTTGTTTTCTCAGGTTTAACAGGTTATTTTGGACAAGGAAATGTATGTGGAATCAAGCTTTTGGCGATGCTTTAGTCTTGGAGCTTCTACATTCTCTTGGAAGAAGATCTAACCGTGTTACTTTTTTATCCACCGAGCGAATCAGGGGAGTATTTGATTTCATTCTTTTACCTTTTTACTTTTACATCTTGTTATTTGAACATTGGGGACAATGTCCATCTTAAGTGTAAGGGGGGGTAAAAGTACGATACTTTAGAGAATGCTATTACGCTTGATTTTTGTTTGTTTAATGGTAGATGTGTAATAAAACTGAGAGAAATACCTGTTAGGGCAATTTTAGTGCCAAATTTAAAATTTTTTACAACATTTAGGAGTAAAACTTTGGTCTTAATGAGCGTCTCATGGATAGGAGTTATATGACTAGCACAAAACCGTACCACTAAAAAATTTTCCACCCCAAATATGTGAGGTTCGCCCCTAGAATTGGTAGGAAAAGCATTTATGCTATGATGTGTGTACCGGTAGCACTTAGATTCTAGAACTTGCATTAGGACCATTCCGAGGCCACAAGTGAGACTACATTCGTGTAGTTAGATTTACTACATGATAAGAGGCATTAGGATTAACCCATTGTTTTACACCTGTGTTTTTGTTATAATTACTTTGGCTACATCGGTCAAGTAATTCTCCCACACCCTTTGCGTTGTACTCATTTTTAGTACACGATACCCCTAGTACACCCCTCAGAGCCTATCTTTTCGTTTCGACCTTTAAGCATTTTACTTAAAGGAAGAATTTGTTTACACCCCACTTAAATGTACACCCAAATCGCCTTAGCTTACCTTGTATGCACTCATTTTTAGTGCATTATTGTTACACAACATTTGTTTAAACCCTAGTTAATTATCTAATTGATTACATGGTTGCTAAGTCGAGTCATATTCTTGTACATATTGTTTTGGGACGATTGGGACTCATGGGTAAAGTACTAGTGTAATGGAGTAATGGGGAAGAACAACATTATTACCCCCATATGTGCTTAATATTTTAAAAGTACTCCAAGTGTTTCGATTATCTTAATTCGAGTCATTAGAATAGTTAATTGTAAAGTTATGTAAAAGTTCAAGTGTAAGGGGATGCAACGCCCCTATGATGTATTATTTTGGATGGTAGGGCAAGAGTGTATGAAAAAAAAATCGAAAAAATCAAGAAAAATACAAAAAAAATGAGAAAAAGAAAAGTAGAAAAAAAAAACATACGGACTACCATCCCGTTTCATTTTATGTTTGTTTTATGTTTTTTTTTTATTTTGTTTTTAGCTTAATTCGAGTCTAGTCTTGGCTTAGCAACGCCATATTGTACATGTAATTAATCAAGATCTTTAACTCGCCACCAGTAAAGTATCCCTTATCCAACCAATCTGTGTTTATCATATCCCTACACCTCACGTTATAACCCATTTAAAACCCTCTTTGATAGTTTATCTTAGGTGCTTACGCCTAGTAGAGGAGGTTTTCGATCCTTTCCCAAGCCTATGGTAATCTATTTGCTATGTCAGGTAGTGAGAAATATTATCCGTTTTCATTTATGAGATTTATTTTGATGACACCTGAGAGATGTGAGTATCTAAACACTACTTGTGAGGTGCTAGTTTGTAATCTCCGTGCTTATTATGATTAAAGTGGAACGACTATTTGTTGTAATTACTTTTATATTAGCATTAAATGACCCCTAACTTGTATTTTGATTAGAATAAAAGCGCATTTGCTTGAGGACAAGCAAATCTCAAGTGTAAGGGCATTCGATAAAGCGAAAAGTGTACCGCTTTTTGGGGGTCATTTAAGCCCTAAATCGTATTTATTTGATCAAATATTGCCCTAAATCGTTCCTTTTGTCATTTTAGGTACTTTGGAGAAGAAATCTGGAAAAGGAAGCATTTTGGACGTTTTTGGAGCATAAAAGTGAAGAAAACGACAAAGTCTCAAAATCGGCTGGAAAAGTACCTTTGACGGCGTCAGGTATTGTTCCTGACGGCGTCATGGCTTGGCAAAAAAGGTGAATATGAAAAATACACATGATAAGCCAGAGAATTTTACAATAGAAAAGGTGACGGCGTCACCCTTTAAGGTGATCAAGGCCATCACGGTTTAACTTAACAAGAGACGGCGTCAAGCCCATTTCTGACGGCGTCAAGCCTTGATAAGCCAGGGAGGATTTTGGACGACTAAAGAGGGACGACGTCAAGAAGGCCATCCGGGAACCCTAGACACGGCGAGGTGACGGCGTCAAGTCCTATAATGTGACGCCGTCAGCCCTTAAACTCTATATATAGTTTTGCAATTTTTTGTCATTGGTGTGCAACTTTGTGAGGAGAAACCCTAAGACGAATTTCTTCCATTTTTAAGGGTTTTCATACCCTTGGATCTCCCATGTTTAATTGAAGATAAGTAATTGTTTAATCAATCAATATGTCTATGTGTTGTTTGATTATATCTTGTTCTTGTCTTTTGATTAACATGCTAGGCTAGATTTATCTTGTGTTTGCTTAGATCTAATAAAACCTAACTATTGATTATTGGTTATTAGTGTGTTATTAATTGTATTGGATGATTGTTCATCGATGTTAGGCTTAAGAAAACTGGCTAACTTCCTATTCGGTAACTTGCTTGAACGTCTTAAGAAGCATGAACCAATGCGTACTAGGTTTTTATGGTTGTATTTAATGCATGAGCGAATTCTAGTGATCCCATGTTAGGAGCCTCTTAGCCGGCTCGACATAGGAGTGAAGTAGGAGCTTGTAGAGTTGGGGAAGTACGTACGCCACCCCACGATTGGTATTAAGGAATACACCTGTCATCCACGCAATTAATACACACTAATCAACCGGTAAAAGATAGTTAGGGAGTAAGGAAATCTAAGTAAACACATTTCTCTCCACATAAGTTTCACAACTCTTTTCATTTTCAGTTATTTTATTTTATTTGCATTTGTAGTTATTTGGGTTAGTTCACTAGCAACTAATTCCGCCCACTCTTTCAAAACCGAGATTTTACTTGCTTTCATTAAAACATAAAAAATACAAAAAGAATCTTCCCTCACCCTTAGACCTATTAGAGTAATTTTTCAATCCTAATGACACTATTCCCTGTGGAGAACGATCAATCCCCCGTACTTACTACTACACTATACTACATCGGTCAGGTACACTGCCTGGTGGGGTTGTAAGCCTCTTGAGATCCCTCGAGAGGTAAAACCTGTTGTAAGGTCGCAAAACCACGCATCAATATCCAAAGGTTGAACTTTTCCATACGGTTTTTGATGCTCGGCTTTGACCTTTAAACAAGTCAAGCACTTCTCAACGTACTTTACACAATCTCTTTTCATACCCGGCCACCAATAGTTCTTCTTCAAATCGCGGTACATCTTTGTAGCTCCCGGATGAATAGAATATTTCGACTTGTGTGCTTCCTCTAGAATCAATTCTTTGATGTTGCTACGAAAAGGGATATAAACCCTTCCATACCGAGTCTTAATTCCTCGACTATCTTCTTCGAGATGCGGAATGTAGGAAGTGATACGCTCACCTTCCCTATTTTCTTCTTTCAATGCCTCCTCTTGAGCTAACTTGATCTTATCAAAAAGGTCGGTGGTGACAACCATTCTCAAGGAATAAATTACAAACTTGACACCATACAAATAATGCCTCCAAAGTTTTAAAGCAAAAACCACAGCCGCAAACTCAAGATCGTGAGTCGCATAATTTTCTTCATGCTTCTTTAATTGTCTCGAGGCGTAGGCAATCACTTTTCCCCTTTGCATAAGAACACATCCAAGACCGGAATAAGACGCATCGCTATAAACCACCATATCTTCGGTCCCCTCCGGCAATACTAGAACCGGTGCTTCACACAATTTCCTCCGTAGAGTACAAAAGGCTTTGTCTTGTTCTTCTCCCCACTCGAAGGTAGCATTCTTCTTAGTAAGTTTCGTTAAAGACGATGAAATTTTGGAGAAGTCTTGAATAAACCTCCTATAATATCCCGCAAGACCAAGAAAACTTCGAATTTCACCAACATTCCTTGGTGCATGCCATTTCATTACGGCTTCTACCTTTGAAGGATCGACTTTGATACCATCGGCATTAATAACGTGACCAAGGAACTGAACTTCTTGCAACCAAAATTCACATTTCGAGAATTTAGCATACAATCTTTCTTTTCTCAAAGTCTCAAGAATTTCTCGAAGATGTAGTTCATGCTCTTCCTTGCTCTTAGAATAGATAAGGATATCATCAATGAACACTATAACGAATTTATCCAACATCGGTCTACATACACGATTCATGAGATCCATGAAAACCGCAGGTGCGTTCGTAAGACCAAATGGCATAACCGTAAACTCGTAATGTCAATATCGGGTCCTAAAGGCCGTCTTGGGAATGTCTTCTTCTCGAACTTTCAATTGATGATAACCCGAACGGAGATCAATTTTGGAGAACCACCGCGCACCTTGAAGTTGATCAAAAAGGTCATCGATTCTTGGTAACGGATACACATTTTTCACCGTGACTTTATTCAACTCGTGGTAGTCAATGCACATCCGCATACTACCATCTTTCTTTTTAACGAACAAGATTGGTGCTCCCCATAGCGAACTACTAGGACGAATGAAACCCTTGTCAAGCAATTCTTGAAGTTGACTCATCAATTCTTGAAGTTGACCAAAGAGGTCATCGATTCTTGGTAACGGATACACATTTTTCACCGTGACTTTATTCAACTCGCGGTAGTCAATGCACATCCGCATACTACCATCTTTCTTTTTAACGAACAAGATTGGTGCTCCCCATGGCGAACTACTAGGACGAATGAAACCCTTGTCAAGCAATTCTTGAAGTTGACTCATCAATTCTTTCATTTCGGACGGAGCTAGACGATAGGGAGTTTTAGCAATAGGAGTAGCACCCGGAACAAGGTCAATACGAAATTCGACTTGCCTTTCGGGTGGGATACCCGGCAAGTCTTCTGGAAAAACATCACGAAATTCATTCGCAACCGGAACATCATCGATATTTTTCTCCCCAAAGCTCGTATCTACCACGTGAGCCATGAAGGCATAACATCCACGTGATAAATATCTCCTAGCCTTCATCACGGTACATAACTTTAGTTCACCTTTTCTTTTATCCCCATAAATAATCATTTCACGACCGCTAGGATTAACAACTCGAAGGATCTTTTGGCTACAAAGGATAGCCGCGTTATATTTATCAAGCCAATCCATACCGATAATAATATCAAATTCCCCAAGCATGATGGGAATTAAGTCGATCTTAAAGACACTTTCATCGATCTCTATCTCTACGTCTCGATATACATTAGATACAACAACGATTCTACTATCGGCTATTTCGACTTCTAGAGGTATCGGAAGTTTAGCTAGTGGGGAAGTTATTTGCTTGCTAAAATCATAAGATACGAAAGAAACACTAGCACCCGAATCATACAAAACCCGAGCGGGTATGGAATTTACAAGATGAATACCTGTGATGACATCGGTCCCCGATTTGGCTTCTTCAACACCCATTTGATAGACTCGAGCGGTTGGTTTTGGAACCTCCACTTTCTCTTGCTTGACGGTTCTCAAAGGCTTTGCTTCAATCGCCTTTGTTTTCGGGCAATCCCTCAACCTATGCCCTATCCCATTACACCCATAGCATACTATCATCGGCTTAGTACAATCTTTGCTTTGATGATCTAAGGCTCCACATTTGTAACAACCCGGCGTATTACGCCTACACTCCCCAAGATGAAACTTGCCACACTTAGAACATGCTACCTTAGTTTTGTTTCCCGCACTCTTCTTGCCATGGTCAAATTTAGCTTTCTTTCCATCCTTATCCGCAAACTCTAGCTTCCTTTTTGATTCTTTCGCCTCCTTCTCCTTTCTCCTAAGTAAGTCCGCTTCCCTTACCCTAGCCCTACTCAAAAGATCATCCAACGTAGTACACTTGAATGGTGAAATCACTTCACGAATGTCATCCTTGAGCATCCTTTGGAACTTGTCAACCTTAAGCTTGTCATTCCCAAGATATTCGGGACAATAAGGAATCATATCATTAAACATCCTCCACATCTCATTTACCGTCTCGTTAGTTTGAGTGAGAGATTGGAATTTCTCTCGAATTTTGTCCACCTCTTCAACCGGAGCATACTCGGCACTAAACAACTCCTTGAATTCTTTCCATGTACAAGTTTCTACCCAAGGTTCACCTTTTTCGCACACCTTTCCCTCCCACCAAGTCTTCGCACTATCACGAAGAAAGTTAGTAGCATAGATAACCTTCTTCCTTTCTTCACAACCGCTAGTACGAAAAGCACCTTCCACCGCCGTTATCCACCTATTACTAACAATGGGATCAAGAACACCGGTAAACTGTGGCACATCACAAGCCGTGAAATCCCGGTAAGTAGCTTTGTCATTCTTAGGTTCTTTTGTCGGACCACATTCTTTCTTAAATTCCTTAAACTCTGCCTTCATTAGCTCCTTAAGATTTTGCGTCGTTTGTTGAACATAGTAAGGCATGGCTCGCTTAATAGCCTTACCCACCCTTTTTGCTAATATTATGTCTAGAGCTTTCATTTCATCTCCCGTGAAGCCTCTAAAGTCAGGGCCTCCGGAGTTTGAGGAAGAACTTTCATTATCCTTACTAGCATTGCCCGGATCACTTGCCGAAGTTTCGGCATGCTTGGAAGCCGTGGATTTCGCGACTTCCTTCGGGTGAGGGGTCTCCATTTCTTTTTACTGAAAATTAGCAATTCACAAAATTAAACACAATTATAAATACTTAACCAATGCATGAATGACATTTCTATCTTATTCTAGCACCCTAGCTTGTCACTCATGTATGATCTAAATGATTTCAATTTCACATATGTCCCGTATTTTCATTACTACGGTGGCCAGGCGTAGTCATGGAAATATTGAACATATGGGTCCTCAAAACCATCCAAACAATACATAAATAACAAACACTAGCTCTAACCGCATCTATCCAAGGCCTAAGTCTAGGAAATCCTAAAAAGAAATCCTAAATCTCTTAGACCGAAGCTCTGATACCAAGTTGTAACGCCCCGTGACCACTTATACCAAAAATTTTGAACTTTATACTTGGGAACGATTGACTCAATTGAACTCATACAAAATTTTCATGTAATGACCATAACTTATAACATTTAACATTTTAAACACACTCGCAAGAACATCTTCACAAAGACTCTTCAAAACATTTGACACAACTTTTCTAAAACAAACAGACAACCCTTCTGAGACCAAGATACGCCGCATCCATTTCTAGGGATACGCCGCATCGAGGCTGAGAGACAATGCGCCGTATCTATATAAAGTGATACGCCGTATTATCCTGAACACGGATACGCCGCATCTATTGAATTAGATGCGCCGCATCGACCCACTGAGACCGAAATTTACAAGAATTTGACTACGTTGCGCCGCATTCCAACAGGAGATGCGCCGCATCACGTGATACGCCGCATCTTCAGAGTAGATGCGCCGCATCTACCCTGCATCACAGAAATCCGGACAGACCCTACTGATCAAAATATGCAATTCCAAAAACATGCAAAATCCTCGGCTGGAAACCCGACCTCCCGGACTCGAAACTCGACGAAACTTTCCAGAATCCTTTAGTATGTCCGTAAGTTTAATTTCATGCAAAAACATTTCCCATTTGACCACTCGGAATAGTACCTCAAAATTTGACGGGTTATGCATAATTTCCCAAAATGACCCATTACACTACAAGACCCTTTATACTACTACCAATTCACAAATAACTTGACCATAACCATTAACTTAGCATATCAAAGGCGTTTCATACATACATGACCCGTTAACTTCTCAAAATGGGTAGAGATATGCTATTACCAAACACCCCTTAACGCATCTAACACTACCAACAAGTACCATAAGACTTCATGACTTACACCCATATTGACCCATAATTTAGACATCAAAACAAGACCGTGAACTTAACAAAATGACCATATAAAAGAAGTGTACCCACGACACCAAAAGAACGCTTGGGGGCTTCCAACTTCAATACGCTTGGTCCAAAAGAGATCTGATCTTCTAAGCTAACTTCTAGATACCTTCCTACTTACTTCCAAGCTACAACTATGCCAAATCCTTACCTTTGCTTCCACTGCTAGAACCTACAAAGATGACATTAACTTCAAACGTAAGCGAAAACGCTTAGTAAGTATACAAGGTATAATCAACATCACATTTACACAAGATTGGTGATTACCACCAATCTTAACATTAACAAGGAGCATCAAGTGGGGTCATTACTTACCTTGACCAAGCAAGTAATATTTATATATATATATAACATTTCATATCTAGCATTGGGATCCAAGCTAACACATCATTACAAGCTCCATAAAACATCACATTAACACAATCATAACATTAGTAGCATAACATTACAAAGATTATACTCATATACTTACCTCAACTCCTACTAGCTTCCTACTTGACTTTGAATGGGCTTCTATAATTACTCCCTATCACAAGATTAGCTACAATTAGCAACTATCTAACTAAGGAGATCATCATTTCACCACTTTTTACCATAATCATCAAAACCCACCATATGAACCCTAATTTTCACAATTGGGGAAAGTTACTTACTTGTTGAAAAGAACACAATTAAGGTTTCCTTAAAGCTTCTTGATCACTTCTTGATGTACAATTGAGACAAGATGACAATTTTGGCTTTCCCTCCTATCTTTCTTCTATATGTCGACTCACCAAGAACCCTCCAAATATTTCCAGACAATTCCAAGTCTTGTTTATTTAATTATATGCTAGTTACTAGTTTGGACTCTTGGCAATTATGGTCCTTCTAGTTCTATACTTCTCATTTAGCCACACCTTAAGTTATAATTAATCCCTAACATATTTACATGACATAATATTTACATTAATGATACCTTGTCGGGGTACGGGTGTAACACTTAAGACGTTCAAGCAAGTTACCGTATAGGAGGTTAGCCAGTTTTCTTAAGCCTAACATCGATAAACAATCATCCAATACAATTAATAACACACCAACAACCAATAATCAATAGTTAGGTTTCATTAGATCTAAGCAAACACAAGATAAATCTAGCCTAGCATGTTAAATAAAAGACAAGAACAAGATATAATTAAACAACACATAGACATATTGAATGATTAATTGATTACTTATATTCAATTGAACATGGGAGATCCAAGGGTATAAAACCCTTAAAAATGGCAGAAAAATCGTCTAGGGTTTCTCCTCACAAAGTTGCCCACTAATGACTAAAAATTATGAAAGTATATATAGGAAAACATATCTGACGGCGTCACCCTTTGGGTCGTGACGCCGTCACCTCGCCGCGGTTAGGGTTTCTTGATGGCCTTCTTGACGCCGTCCCCCTTTAATCTTCCAAAATCCTCTCTGGCTTATCAAGGCTTGACGACCTTCTTGACGCCGTCCCCCTTTAATCTTCCAAAATCCTCTCTGGCTTATCAAGGGTTGACGGCGTCACATTAGGTCTTGACGCCGTCACAGGTACTTTCCAGCAGATTTTTGAGTCTTTGTCGTTTTCTTCACTTTTATGCTCCAAAAACCGTCCAAAATGCTTCCTTTTCCAGATTTCTTCTCCAAAGTACCTAAAATGACAAAAGGAACGATTTAGGGCAATATTTGATCAAATAAATACTATTTAGGGCTTAAATGACCCCCTAAAAGCGGTACACTTTTCGCTTCATCAAAAGGTCACGAGTGCGATTAGCAGGACCCATATATCTATGCCACATTTTTGTATCAATAATCTTTTATATAATAAATAAGAGAACTCATTTTTTGCCAGGATTCGATAAACCAATGAGAAGCCTTGATTTTGAATTCGAGTCTTCTCATTCGCCAAATAAAAAATTGACACTAAAAAAATAGGTTCAATATTGGTTGAATTTTCGTTTTTTGAGTATTATGGTGAAAAAACACGTGTCAAAAATATGAAAAAAAGAACTTTAAAAAGGGCGGCGGGGCTTTTTTGCAAAATCAAAAACAAAGCCCATCATAATCATCAGAAACAAAGCCTATCTTCTCTGATAAGCTACCTATACAAGAAATGGCCATCCTAAAACCATTAAAGAGTTTCTACACTTGAAGTACTTGTTTTGAGTACCCATAATAAAAAGCAACAGTGAAGTGATACAGTTGTATGCGATTGCATACTTCCACGTGCTTTCATCTAGAGAATGCAGCTTCTTTCTTGTGAAGAATGAAACATAACATTTGAAATACAGTAGGAAAGTCATCTTAAATCCATAGGCGACGATTAACCTAATGATCGCCTCAAACTCCTGTTCTACCTTACGTTTTTCAAATTCATGCATTGTCATCCTCATCTTTCTTTTGTGTGTGTGTGTGTGTGTGTGTGTGTGTGTGTGTGTGTGTGATTTTTTTTTAAAGTGTGGAGTTAGTTAACTTGAGTGTGCATTTTAAAGACAGCTGCTCAACCACCTAAGTCACATTTGATGAAAAGAATTTACACAACTTAAATTTACTATCTACACAATTTTTTTCCCTAAATTGGCTTTCATCAATGAATCTCTTTTGAATTATAAACGCATCACTTCACTTAAATTTTGTACCTGTAAAATTTCAATGAATCTCTTTTAAATTGGAAACCCATCACTTCACTTAAATTTTGTACCTGTAAAATCTTCCTTGATTTTGCTCTCCACAAATCCTTCACTGTAATGCCAGAACTTTAAGAACCTGAAGACATCCATTTTGGGAAAAAGTTGGGTAACTTTTTATATGAATTTTGTTACAAAATGATGATAGGTTGGTTCTGTGTTATACAAAATGATTGATGTAGGCAGTAAAAAGTTGTATAGAGAGGGGGTGAAGTAACAAGGCACACAATGCATTGTCCCATCTTAATTTAATGCATAGTAAGTCTCTTAAAACTCTACTTCTGTGTTATACTATTTAATGTTGACGTGATTCTAAATGAACATATTCATAAAAGAGAAAAAGGAGGCCTTGAAAGCAAGTGTAAATCATATGAAACAAAATGATTTATAAAAGTAATCCTTAGTGAACGTTTAATATAAAAGTAATCCTTATTGATTGACTTATTTAATTAATTGCATTGTGTTTAATTAAATATTCTTTATATACACAATGTTATACTTACAACTTGTAACTTGGTCAAATTTTATATGTAGTAATGGCATTGTGTTTAATTAAATATTCTTCATATACGTAATGTTATACATACAAGTTGCAACTTGGTCAAATTTTATATGTAACAGTGGAAGGTGAGGTTGCTAGTTTGATAATACAAAATATTTCTTAAAATATTTATACTTTTTGTTTTTTGATTTTTATATTTACATAAACTTATGTAAAAAATATTTCTTAAAATGCAAAGATCACAACTTTTGACAATCAAGTAAATACATTATAAAAAGCAATTATTACATTGTATCCATCTAGATTTACATTCTGAAAAGTGCGATTCAGCAACTGAGTGTAATTGTTTATCCGTTCCATATACGGAGTAATCCATGCAATTGCATAGTTAGACTTGAAATAAAACCATATCTGCGTAACGGTAGGCATCGGGTATCCTTCTTTTAATGATATGTTCACATAATGATCATTATTAACAAACCCGAGAGAGATAAATGTATATTGATACCATGGCGGCGGAATCGAATGAAGTGGTAAGTATGTTTGACAACCTAAATTGGTTATGGTATGTAGAATCACATTGAAGTGTGATGCAATCAAGATACCAATTTCTGGCATATTCATCCACTTGGTCATCGGTGCAAATTCACCAATGTTAAAGAAATCTAAGCGATTTTTAATACGATCGTATCCATCGGTACCAAACATGGTGACATATTGTTGATGGTACATGTTCAACTCTTGCAGTAAACGATGTCGGATGGTTGGCCACTCATCTTCATGAAGACGGAGTCCGACAGCTACCATTCGAAATCTACAATTTCCATCAGGTTTGAAATCTTGTACCCTATCAATGAAAGCATGAAACATTTTTGGAAACTGATTAATGTATGCATGTCTTGCTTGTTTTGGAAATGATGAGTTACTAGGTCTAGGTGGTTTTGGAATTGATGAGCTGGTAGGTCTAAGCGGTTCTTGTGCTTGTAAAGGCGGCTCAACATGGGTTTTTTTTGCATGACGGACGCCAACGAGTAGTTTTCTGACTAGTGGGATTACCAACCGAAGTTGTTGATGGTGTTGCTATCTCCTTCATCTTTCTAAGAAAACTTTTCTTACCAGCTCTTGATTTCTTTTTGAACTCTACATCTAACTCTTCAAGCTCGGCTTTACAATCCAAATCATCATCTAGAGATATGCATGGTGAAAAATCAAGCTTCGTCCAAAATGTATCAACCGCATCAAGTGGTATAGGCTGACCTTGATATAAATACATTGCTTGCTCGTGTGAACATGGTAGCCCATAACTTGGACGGAGTTGACACCCACAATTTTCATATATTTCAACATATCTACACCTCTGAAATTCATGAAAAATTATATTAAGTGCATAAAGTGAAACAAAGCAATTTAGATTTTGAAAGTGTGGCATGTCGTAACGATGTCGAATGATCATTCTGCTTTCTTGGATACTTGCTTTAATGCCCGTGAATTGTGAATTAACAACTTCATGAATATATGACACTACTCTCTCTAAATCTGATTGTGATGAATCCAAGTACAACTTTAACTTGGCATGTTGCTCTGCTAATAGTTTGATTACGAAAGTGCAGATATCTTTTTGTCCAAGCTACTACAAAGAGTTCTTTGTGTCGTATCAACCAATGTTTGTTTAAATAAGCTATAACACCTAAAATATGTAATGAAATTTGTTTCATTCTTATAAAAATATATAAACACTACTCAATTTAATCATATAAAATATACAATTTAATGCCTAGAGAGTTGGCCATAATTTCCGTAAGCTGTTCTAGATTATGCGCGTATGCTTCCTTTGTTTCAGAATAAATTAATGTATTCCACATATGGTTGAAATCATGCCAACCTTTATTCGTTTGTATTAAACCTTTGCATTTAGTTAAAAAACTTCTATTGATATGCCATGTACAGAGTAATCCTTTGGCGTCGGGAAATAAAGAGTTGTAGGCGTTTATGAGCGCCAACTCTCTATCAGTGACGATAACACGTGGAAGCATGCATCCATCCATAAGCGATTTTAGACAGCCTAATGCCCACTCGTAGTTATGCCTCTTTTCCTTATGCATAAATACAAATGCTACACAAAATGTCATATTAGTTGGGGTTACATCAACAATCTCAAGGAGTGGCAATGGATACCTGACTGTATTATACGTCGTGTCCATCAACAACACGTGTGGAAATGCCCGCCATATATTTATTGATTCCGGATGAGCAAAGAATAAATCTTCTAGCTCGTTAGTTATTTTATTAGGATTAATGTAAGAAATATAACCTTCTCTTTCTAATAAAGACATGACTCCCTGCATATCTGTCTTTAATGTAGACACATTGTTGCTATTTTGGTTTTTTATTGTGGACAAGATATCGAGTGGTTTGACATTTTTTTGGGTCAAGTCGTTAACTAATTGAGATTCATTTTCAGACAACTTTCTAGCATACGAATGACCTTCTAAATACAATGCAGGTTCATGATTATGTGTTTCACAAATCACGATTAGCATCCACCCATTATACAACGACAAATATTTTCCTACCAAATTCAAATGGACAACCGCATTTTTTACTACCAGTGTTTTTAGTAGATTTTTTCTTACTAACAGATACACCACTACGATCACACTGAAGAGTTACACTTTCGTTAGACTTTGATGTTTTGATAACAACTACTTAACCAACAGAAAGTCTTGTTTTCCGCACCCAGTCGAGTAACTCTTCACGAGAACTAACCACCTGGAATATAATTTGTATACATTATTTTTCTTGACACATACTAAATAATTTGCTTATTATACTTTCAACATACTTAAAATCAAAAAAAAAAAAAAAAAAAAAAAAATAAAAAAAAAAGAAAAAAGCAATTTAACGAAATAGTATACGATATAACAAGTTTATTAACATGTATACAAACGTACCATGTCTGTTTCGAACACCGATTCTTCGTTAAAGAAGTGATTTGTTTCTTCATTATTAACTTGAAAATGTTCTTCCCAACTCATGTTTTCTTTAAGCAAATCTTCTTATTTTTATGTGATTGGTATAGATTTTCTTTATCAACAAGTGTAAATAATCATCATTTTATAAGTAACTTATTCCTTATTTCAAGAAAAATGGATTACAAAGTTATGGAGTGTTCAATCATAAGTTATCTATTTACACATTTCAATGTAAAATAATTGAACAAGTTGAAAATAGTACATGACTTATTATTAGATTTTAGAACAATGATTATCAAGTGAATAATTATAGTGACACTTGATAAAATAAAGCCCACTTGAATTTCAATATTATCTCTTTATATTTTTTAACTTATAGAAATGTATTCCCTCCCATGTTTCAATCTAAAAACCATATGTCATTATTCGAAAAGACCATCAGGCATAAAAGAAAATAAAATATTGAAAAGTCAGCAAGAAATTTAAAATAATCTGTCTTATATGCCCTTTGGTCTGTAATATTAAAATATGTTTATGTTAGTGTGTCAAATCCATCAAAGGTCACTAGTGCGATTAGCAGGACCCATTTATATATGGTACATTTTTGTATCAATAATCTTTTATATAATAAGTAAGAGAACTCATTTTTGGCCGGGATTCGATTAACCAATTGGAAGCCTTGATTTTGAATTCGAGTCTTCTCATTGGCCAAATAAAAAATTGACAGTAAAAAATAGGGTCAATATTGGGCGAATTTTCATTTTTTAAGTATTATGGTGAAAAAACACGTGTCAAAAATATGAAAAAAAAACCTTTAAAAAGGGCGGAGGGGCTTTTTTGCAAAATCATAAACAAAGCCCATAATAATCATCAGAAACAAAGCCCATCTTCTCTGATAAGCTACCTATACAAGAAATGGCCATCCTAAAACCATTAGAGACTTTCTACTCTTGAAGTACTTGTTTTGAGTACCTGTAATGAAAAGCAATAGTCAAGCGACACAGTTGTATGCGATAGCATACTTCCACGTGCTTTCATCTTGAGAATGCAGCTTCATTCTTGTGAAGAATGAAACATAACATGTGAAAAACACTAGGAAAGTCATCATAAATCCATAGGCGACGATTAACCTAATGATCGCCTCAAACTCCTGTTCTATCTACGTTTTTCAAATTCATGCATTGTCATCCTCATCTTTCTTTTGTGTGTGTGCTTTCTTTTTTTTTTCTTTTTTTTTAAGTGAGGAGTTAGTTAACTTGAGTGTGCATTTTAAAGATAGTTGCTCAACCACCTAAGTCCCATTTGAAGAAAGGAATTTACACAACTTAAATTTACTATCTACACAATTTTTCCCTAAATTGGCTTTCATCAATGAATCTCGTTTGAATTGGAAACGCATCACTTGTACCTGTAAAATCTCAATGAATCTCTTTTGGATTGGAAACACATCACTTCACTTAAATTTTGTACATGTAAAATCTTTCTTGATTTTGCTCTCCTCAAATCCTTCACTATTATGCCATAACTTTAAGAACCTGAAGACATCCATTTTGGGAAAAAGTAGGGTAACTTTTTATATGAATTTTGTTACAAAATGATGATAGGTTGGTTATGTGTTATACAAAATGATTGATGTAGGCTGTAAAAGGTTGTATAGAGAGGGGGTAAAGTAACCTTATTGAATGTTGACGTGATTCTAAACGAATATATTCGGAAAAGAGAAAAAGGAGGCCTTGAAAGAAAGTGTAAATAGTATGAAACAAAATGATTTATAAAAGTAATCCTTATTGAACGTTTAACATACACGTACTCTATCGTGGATAAGAGACCAACACTCTTGGTGCTCAAAAGACGTCTTTTGCCGCATAACCATACGCATCTCCGGTTTTGTTGGTGTAAAAAATAACTCTTTTACTTGATGGTCGTAAATGTTTCTTATAGATTACCACAAGACGTCAAAAAATCAACAAACCATCACTTTATGTTCTACCTCTAATTGGCAAACCATTTGTAACTTTGTGGCAAACGAAGCGAGATTCGAAATTTTGAGTAATCTATATGAAACATCTATGTAATTTACTCTACTTTTTATTACTCATATGCAATTTTATCTTGAGTAACCTATGGTTTTCATATGTGTAATTAGTTGTTTGAGTTTATTTCGTTTGAGTCAATACTGAATATCTTTGAAAAAACCACATTTTTTAATGATTGTGCTATATAAAGATAAGTTACGAGTCACAAGGACTTCATTTTTTGACGACAACTAACTATCTCATAATATATACACAATAAATCAATCTTAAAATTTCTTAAGCAAGACTTGAACCCGCAACCATTTGGCTAGAGAACATTTTCACAGGAGGTTCCATTGAGATACAAGCCATATGGTACAAGTACTTAGTTGAAAATGTACATCAAGAAGTTAGAAATTCAAATGGACCTATAAAACTATTTCGATATGCCATGGATCAATTAACAGAAGAAAATCATTTATGATAACATGTCTTAGTTAGATATAGTAAGTTCATTCCATCGTCTTTGGATGTAACCTATATTTTTTTCGGACTTGCACCAGTTATTAGACCTGAGCCTTCGAAGTTCTCTTCAGTGATGTAATCAATTCGCTCTCTCATCTCTGTATGAATCATCTCTGTATGAAGTTATGTTTCCAATCTTTAACTCGTCCTCTTTGATGGAAAAGCTGGTTTTCTATCTCAAGCCCGAAATAAAACCTCTCAACACTTGTCTTGTTTACCTCAAGGTTTTTCAAATGCTCAAAACTACAAAATGTCACAATCTTTGCAAGTACACCATCCTCTAGTTCCTCAACCAAAATAGGGACACGCACAATGGAGTACGTAACTAAATAATGACGAGAGGTCGAAGCTTTTTTTGTGATCACACAAACGTGCAACAAACGACTTTTGGATCATGCATCAATATACCATATTTACTAACTCTTATTTGGATCTATTTTTTTTTTCTAAATTTTGATAAAACATTATATATATTTGAAGAATCGTTTATTTTTAAGATGACCAATACGATTTACTTAAATACGCATGGTCGTGTAATCCTTGATTTAAGGTTTAATAGACTTAGAGCGAACAGTGTAATCACGACCAAACAGCGCAAATCTTATGTGGAAGGGAAATGGCTTGAGCCATTTCGTTGCCACCCCCCTCCCCGTACTCACATCATAGTATCACTTTTAAAACAAATGATAGAATTCATATTGATAAACTTTTTGAACCACTACTCAGCCTTGAAACACCAAATCTATTTTCAAAACACAAATATATTGAAAGAAGTAGAAAATCAACATCTGATATACCATCAGTATGGATACCACAAATTGAAAAACCAATTTCAGTAAGAAATGGAGAACCCTCCAATACTCATGAAGAAATAAAAGAAATGAATGAAATAATACGATCATTAAGTCTAAGAATATGAGAGCCACAAAATTACAAATAAAAAATTATAAAAATTGAGGAATAGTTTTTCGTTTACAATTACTATCAAAAAGAAGAAAATAATTAATAAATAAATTGACATATATTAAAAATAAATTAGAACGTGTGAGTAAATTAGGAGAATCTAGAAATAAAAAATATGAAAAAGAATTATTACACATTTTAGATGAATCGATAAGGGCAAGACTAAGAGACAACTCTTCTTTATTGATAATTCTATCATCTCTTAATTCTAATTCAATAGGTGTGTTACAACCAATAAATGTACTTTTTAATATTACTTGTATAGTTGATATATGAATATAACCACCCGTAATTTTCCGGACTTATTTTTACAATAAACTATACTTATTTTTCATTTGCGAACCTTTCCGAACTTATTTGAATAAAATACGAGAAGTTATCTCGCGAAACGTGAAAACCGCACACAACGCGTACTGGCACAACCGTAACTCGACAAACATTTTAATGTGATCTTTATACTATTTATGAGAAAATATTCGTGTAAATACTCGTTTTTCGTGGAAAAATTATTCTAAACGCAATGACGTAAATTTCGTGTTCAAAATCGATCGTTATCGAGCCTAAACGTGACCCGAGCTTAAATTTTACAAAAGATATCAAGAGTTTCAACTATGGTCCCTGTGGTGATACTTTCCTTTACACCCCTCATCTTTTATAAACATTACAAGTTGACTTTGTTACTTTTTACCCTACATATATACACACACATATACAATCTAGGGTTTCATTTTTCACATAACCAAACCCTAGCCCCCTTTTTGTCCTCTCCTTCATCCGGCTGCTACCATGCCACCACCACCTCTCCCCATTTTGGCGCAAGAAACATGTAGATCGAAGGCTATGGAGCATTATCGTGGGCTTTATTCGTGTGTTTTGGTTCGTGTTCGACCCGAGTGATTCATCTCCTCATCCAATCACCTCTCTCTCATCTTTATCTCGGTATGTCGAACACCACAAACTAATCTTTTGTTATTCATTTAGAAACCGAGTATAAAAATGATTTAGATTATTTTCATGGATTAACTTGGACTAAAAACGTTTTTGAAAACCTAATCGTGTGGTAAAACCGTATCTAAAAGGGTATTTGTTTGTCATTATAAACTGAGTCAACTCAACTCAGGCGAGTTGAGTCGACTCAGCCGAGTCAACTCAGTTGAGTTGAGCTGACCTAATTGTGTTTTTGGCTACTCATTATTAGTTGTGACTTCGATTCTTGAGTGGTAACTGGATGTGTTTGGTTGTGCTTGGATTTAACGAAAACCCACAAGGGTTTGTTTTGGTTTACGGTTCATGACCACACCCACGAAGAGTGTTGGTCTTGTGGCTGTGTATCTCGTCTCAACATCACCCATGAAGGGTGTTTGCTTGCCTACTGTCGACAAGACACCACAAGGGTGGTCGTGTTATTGTCGTTGTGGTCCTGGTCAATACAAGAAAACGGAAAACAAAAAGTACTGATTTTGTTGGTGTAATTTTTGGTAATCATGCATTTGTGTTTGTAGCTAGAATCCGTGATATGAGTTCATGTTTGTGGTACTAGTGTTATATGTTGTTTGTGCACGTTGTTGTCTTCTTCACATAAAATTATTCATTCAGAGTGGACAATGAAGTTGAAAACCACCATTTTTTTATCTTGAACACAACACAATCATGATAGGCAATCTATAAGTAAGTTGAATATATTGCATGAATGAACTTCAGAAAATAGAAAGAATGCACATTACACTTACAAATTGCATCAATTTAACATAGCAGATATTTTATTTTCGCAACTACCTATTCATCACCTAAGTACGCTATTTCAGTAATCAGACGCACCTACTTTGGTCCGCATTTGAATAGCCAGATGTGGGCATGTCATGGGTCATTTCAGCCTCAGCTCCAATCCAATACCAATTTCAGTCCCCACATTGACCCAAAGCGACCAATATCAGGCTCTAAATGCACCCATTTCAGCCGCTATTTCAGTACCCAAACGCACCTGTTTTAGCTCCCATTTCACCAAGATAATCCGACACCCATTTCAACATCCAAATTGAGCTATTTGAGCACCCCGAACCCACCCATTTCAACCCCTATTTCATCACCCAAACACGCTAATTAGGTTAGAACAAATAGTGGGAAGTCATATTTCAAAAAGTCTTAAGTTGTAATAATATGCTAAAAATCTACCTCACCCCCTAGCCTTTGACATATTCAGTTCATTAGTGTAAAATATACACATTTGACCTGATACTCTGAGCCCGTTTGGTAATGTGAAGACATACCTTGCCTCTACCCGTGCAATAGGCGGCTCCATTGGAGAAGAAGGGGACATCTGAACCAATCTGACCAGACCATTCTTGGAGTTGTTGCTCCGTTACTAGATATTATACCTACGATAAAAAAATAGTATTAACTTTTGCACGTTTAATAACCGCATAACAGGCCCCACTTTCAGGCCTATATATGAAAGCCAACACATGTTAACACAGCAAACCAGAAGGTGTTAACCGACTACAAACAACAAAGAAAACAAACAACCCCTTTAATCTAAAATAATTGACAAAGAAGCATTAAAACTACATTGTCAAAGTTGTACCAAAGCAAATGTCTATAATCACTTGCCTATAATGAGTGATTGTGTATAGTCGGTTGCAACACTTGATCCGAATGGTATACTGTTACTTTCCATATTCACACCTGCACACTTAACAAAACATCGAAGATTGTGTCAACGCGAAACGGTACCTGTGCGACCACAGTTATGAGGAGGCACAAAGCTGATGGTCTTCTCTGAATTAAATCTGGTAAAGTTTACACATTGATAGAAAGTAACTGGACTGTCCTGGTACTGAAATTTTAGAATATATGTAGGCGTACAATATGGGTTGAGTTCCAGTTAGAAAGTGATTTGGCCTAACACCATACTGTGAATTGGACTTAAACTTTGTGTTATTGGGTAGAACCAATCTTTTTACTATCAAAAAGCAATTTTAATGATGTGTATCCTATTAATAATAATCACCTGATGCATAAAGAATCAAAAGTAGGATCTATGATCTTCATTCATGGTATTTAGGCTGAAGTTTGTTAACACAAATTTGTTATCTTTAAATATAATAAGCAAAGAAACATTTGTAATAAAGAATCCAAAACACCACCGAACACAATCATGGAGGATTAAAGAAATCTTGATAATTCCTCTTGCCAGATTTGCCACTAATATAATAAGCAGCTAAACTTATAATTAAACTAACATTTAACCATTACCTTGAAGCAAGTTCAAAGGGTCTTTCAGGTAACACCATTCGACTTCAGTCCATTTCCACCATAATTACCAAGCAAATCATCAAATTGAATCTCCTTTCCACTCGGACTCTTCAACCTCCACATTACCTGCAAACAACAACAAAAACAACAAACCAATAAAAACCCTCAAAATTAAATAGAAAACAACATAAAATTAGTTGTTCTTTTCAAGAAATTTAAAAATCGAGTCATTGAAAAAACAATTACTTTGTAGATATACAATTTCGCAGAATTTAATTTTGCCCCAAAAATTAGGGTTCCTCCAACTGAAACAAATCATTCTTGAACGATTATTGATTTGAGGTTAGGAATCGATCCCCAATTATAAAGTATGTTGATTGATCTACCGAGGTTTTGTTTGGTGCCTTACGGTTTCGCAACCCTAGAAATTGTGGGTTCTTGATTTATGGGATGGTATTGAAAGAAGAAGCATAGGGAAGCTTCAAGAGAGGCGGTTAATGGAGAAGAAGAAGCATGGGGAAGCTTCAAGGGCGGTGTGGGTGTCTGTGTTTATACTATCTATTTAATGTGTTTTGTTACTTCGTTTTCCACTAATCACACTGGAACAGTGCATGAATAGTGGAAAACAGTACCATGAACAGTACCTATGCATGTAAAACACCAATATCTACCACATACTGATGTGCTAATGACATTGCTAATGACATTTGAAGATTTTTTTTTGGCAAGTACCATAACCACAATTTAATAGATAGTATAATGAAAAGAGTGCATTGGGTTTGATTTGGTCTTAGGCCTAAGCCCACAAGCAAATATTAGTGTGTTTGGTTATTTAATATTGGGCCAGCCCAAAAGATAATTTGGGTGTGTTTGGGTTTTTCCACGGGCTAAGCCCAACTATAAAAAAAAGAATGTGTGATAATAATTTTGTTATTATAGTTATTTATTTCATGGAATATTAAATAAATGACTAACGTAAATTACTTGATTTGACTTTTGTATATATTGGTATGTTTTGGATATGCTTGGGGATTTAAATTGGATACTTGAACTTGATACTTGAAATTGGATTTGGAATATAAATGCTTTGGACTTGATAAGACAATATTGGATAATATGGACTAATACTTATTGGACATCAGACAATTGGACATGTATCGGACTTTGGACTCGAGACGACTATAATATATTAAACTCACGAAAAATTTAATATATTAAATTCGTACCGAACCTAAACTAATACTTGAACAATTAATAACAAGACATAAAACCAGTAATCAATGAATATTATAAATTTGAATTTATTAAATTGTTTTAATCTAATATCATGACGTGTTTGGATTAATAAACACGAACACGTGTTTAATTATAAACTTGTCGGGAAATATTGCTTTTAGGAAGTTGATTTTATTTAAGTCGCAACGACTTGGGAAAGTTGTATAATTGGACGCGTCATGCCGAAATTTGTAAAGCTTTCTAAACTCATACTTTTGTTTCAAAACCGTTTATCTTTATGAAACCTGACAATGATCGAAACTCATAGTTTTTATTAACTTGTAAACTTTTACCATGTGATATACTAATTTGAGTTTTCTTATAAAACTTAAATTACCTTTCCAAAACTTTATTGATTATTTCCAAATTATTTGGGATTATGGGGTAAATACTGAAACTTACCAATTGACTTACTTCCTTGACGAAATTCTTTGTGATTACTTTCTCGACTTCTTTCCTATCATTATCTTATCGCCTTGAGTTCTCGTCAGTTCTATCTTGACTTTTCTTTTACTACTTTCTTTTATAATATATTGGGATATATATTATACTTTGGCGTGAGTTACATTCTTGAGTCTATGCTTTCTTACCATCACACGAAACATTGAAACTAAACTTTTATTACGAGCAATGATGCTAAACTTTTTACAAATGTTGATACGAGTATTCCACGAAAACTAAGACCCTTGTCTATCAAAAACTCATTTAATTTACAAGACGTATTTTGAGATAACTATATACTTATAGGGTTTTGCCGATTCCGTACCGTTGTGCATGAACTTCATGGTACCTTTGTGCCTGTATTCTTGATGCCGTTGTGTCTTTCTACTTAATGACAGTTGTGACATTTGTGATACTTGCGTTACTTCAATTTGAGGTGAGTTCATGGCCCATACTTTAACCGTTTTGAAACACTTTTGGGGGAGAATACATGCTTGTGTTACTAAAATCCAACATTTGCGTTACTTAAACATATGATTTGTTTACTCGAAAACTTTATGTGCCTTGCTAAATTACTTGTTCGGTTATTCAACCGCATGACTTGATTTATCGTTACAAACTGGATTACTTTATTATGGACACAAGTGCTTGAAAACATATATGTGAGTTTATAACCCCATTTTCTATCTGAACTACTTTGTAAACCTTGGGGTGAGAAACATGCAAAACTGTTTTCATGGACTAAAAACTAAACTCTTGTTTTTACACACTAGAACGCGGATAGCCTAAGTATGTATGATCCCACTATGCCCACTATCATGAACCGTTAGTTCCTGCAGGAAGCGCGATAGATATAAATAGATCTATTGGGGGTGACTCCCCCGTTCGGTTGGCCAGATGGGTCAATACGAACGTATACCATATCGGATTGCCGAGTGTATTGGGATAAACACTCGCTGGGCCCTATTATTATTATTTGTGCTAGTTTAGCATACTAAACTGTCGTAGCTTCGGTTGCATGAGCTTAGTGCTAGTTTATAGTTAGGGTGCGTTTGTTTCATTAAGATGTTTTGGGTCTAAATCTGACTAACCACATCATACTAGTAAGATGTGGCTATAAAGTCTGAATCTGAATGAAATAATGTTTGTTTTTTTATAATTTTCTGAATGGTTTTAATTACCCGTTTTTTAAAATATATATTAAATCATAGCGATATGATTAATAAGTAGCTTGAATGTATCTTTGAAAATGAATATTTGGAAGAAGAAAAAAAAAAAACTATATCGTGATGAATGTGTTACGGTTAGCAATCTTTCTTAATTTCACGTAAACTACCTCGGTAGATAAGCTCAACACGACTTAGAAATTAACCCGACACAAATTAAGTACAATAACACTAAAACCAAAGTTAATACCAGCTACAAAATTTTAGCAAAAAAATGATGAGTAAACCCAAAAAAATAAAACGAATGACTCTACAAAATTTTAAGTCCAACAACACTAAAACCATAAAAATAATATTGATAACACTCTAGAATGACTATGTACTTGGCCCAAAAAATCTCAATTGACTTAAGTCCAATATAACACCAACCAGGGACTAAACCCTAAACCTAATAATATATATTGTTCCTCCTAATCTCACGCCTCTTTTATACAAACAAAATACTGTCAACCTTTTCTTCTTCTCTTTCACCTAAGCCTTAAAAACCACAATATCCATTTTGTCACTTTATGCCAAATACGAACCACAAACAACTTCTAGCTTATCTGTGGTTTAAAGGGAGGAAAGGTTAGTTGAATAACGCTTCTAATACATCTCTTTCCAACTAGATATCACACTACTACTCCACATTTTTTTTACCAAAACCCTTATCCATTGTCTTTCTCAACCATGAAACACAAGTCTCCTATATCTCACTTGATCTTTGATTTGTTCGATTATGTTAACAAGAACGCAACTAAAAAATACCCATATTCTGTTGCTTTTAACTTTTCCCCCCCTCGAAAAATGAGATACAGTTTTCTTTTGTTAATAGGTTGAAGGGATGTGAGGGTGTTAATAAGGTTAAGAGGAAATTAGATGTCATCACCGCATCTTACTGAGTAAGAGCTTCTAGGTCTTACCGTGTCTGATTCACAAGAGAAAAACAAACAGACAGAATGTCTGACCCCGCCTGATCGGTCAGATGTCAGATGTCAGATGCAGTAAGACTTTTTTTTTTTTGTAAAAACAAACACACCCTTAGTGTGTACTTGCTGAATTATTTGTTGTGGTCCATCTGTGCTGATTTACTGTAAACCTTATGCCTAATACTATAAAGGCTATTTTATTGATTTTCTCTTGACACTGTGAGTGAAGTAGTGGTCACTTAAACTTAACTTTATGCCTAATACTGTAAAGGCTATTTTACTGATTTTCTCTTGACACTGTGAGTGAAGCAGTGGCCACTTAAACTGAACTTTATGCCTAATATTGTAAAGGCTACTTTACGGATTTTCTTGACACTGTGAGTGAAGCAGTGGTCATTAATACTTTACTTGAATTTATATGTATTATGAAATCACTATCGAAAACCTTGTGGTCCACGTTACTGATTTACTTAAAGGTAAACTTTGTTTTCATGACATTGTGAGTGACACAATGATCGCAAAGCTCTCTTTTGAACTTGCAATTACTTTTATGCAAGCCAATGAACTCACCAATCTTGTGTTGACAGTTTTAGCATTTATTTTCAGGTTTAAGCCGATAGCTAACTTTTGGAGGCTTTGGCATGGCATGACATGGTCATAGACTACTTTCACATTTGGGAAAACTTAAATAAATGGGCCTTGTATTTCCGCACTTGAATCATATTTTGAACATATTAAATCTTTCAATGTAAATTCTCTTTGGAACGGATAAGGTAAATCCGTTTTCTATACTTTATATTATGATTCCAATTTAGTAGCACCCCAGTGACAATGTCTTCCGATGCGATCCGATTTTTGGGGGTGTTACAATGAATATATGCTATTTTGCTTCTATCTTTTTTATTCATTTGTTTTATTCTATTGTTTATTTGTTGTTTATTAATTATAGAAATAATAATATCGCACTTTGTTTGTTCAATAGGAATTGGTTCTTCTCCAATAATTTTTCCAAAATATAATATATTTTTTCGTGAAAATAATTCTCTAAGTGACCTTGTATAATCAAAATTATGTTTTTCTGATAGTGTAATATTTGATCTTCTAATAGTTGTTCTATTAATAACAGTATCTAGCATAAATCATGATTCATCTTTATATTCATGAATAATAGAAATATCTTCTTTATTAATAGTTAGTAAATCTAACATGTTTAATGACTTTAATAAGTTATACCTGCGTCCTAGATAATGCTGAATCTGATTGAGGAATTTGACTTCCATCAATACATAATGCTGATTTAGATAGATTAGATTGTGGGACTGGAATTCCGTCAATATCTAATCCTAATAATTCTTTTCCATTCTGAATAGCCTTCATACATCCTGCCCAAGTGTCTTCGGATGCGTCTGTTTCACTTATCAAAAAATCTTTTGCTTCCAGGTTATATAATTCGGGTAAACATTTGTTACACCCGAAAACCGTTTTCAAACGGGTATGACCCTAGACGAGTTTGATTAAGTATAAGTGTGTGGACTTATGTATTATGGAAAATGGTTTTGGTTCTACCAACTTTGATATGCCGTATTGAGATAGGCTTGGATATGGAGTATCCAGAATTGTGATATGGTGTATTGGTGGATACGGCGTATCCCTAAATAAGGATAGGGCGTATCGATTAAGTCGGCCAAATAAAATGACTATAATGCCCTTTTTGATGAGTCATCACTGGTTTTATATATCTTAAGTTCTTGGTTTATCCACACTTATCAGTGTGGGTGTGTTTGGATGACGGTTTAAGAGAGAGAGAAGAAAAGGAGATGAACTTGATATGGTTTTGGAGGAATTGAAGATGACAATCCATTAGGATGATCCCTAGTACGAATTGTTAAGGTAAGTGATGATTAATTAGTGTTTGATTAACGAATTTGGAATTAGGGTTCATGAACCCTAATTTAGGGGAATTGGGTAAAATGGTGTTTTAAGCTAATTAAAAGTTATAGTAATCATGAAATGAGTTTTATATGATTTTTAGATTTGTAATTTCATGGTTTGATTATCATATGATCAATATATGATTATATGACGAATTAAGATATTAAGGGATGAGCTTATGGTTGTATAAACCATAGCTATAGTATTTTTAGTGTGATTTTAAGTGTTTACAATTGTGTGATTTTGGCTTAGGATGCAAGAAGAACGATGAAAATGATGGTGGTGGTGCTTTGTTATTATTAACTTGGAATTGAGGTAAGTAAAATGATGGTAACATGATGTTATGATGATTTCTAACATATATGTGTTATGTATGTTCTTGTGCTAAGTAATAGGTGACTTGTGTTATGATATCTTGTTGTAAGGATAGTGGAGCTAGATGAGGTATGTGTTCGACTTAGTGTTTTGAGATGATTAAGGCTAGCTGACGTTTTGGCGTAATAACGTAAGTTAATGGTTGTCGTTTAAGTAAGAATTAGTGAATTAATGTTCATGATGTTTATATGGTTTATTGATGTATGATATTTTGTTATATTTGTTTTACTTACTAAGCTTTATGCTTACGTTATAGATGTCAATATTTTGTAGGTGTTCGTGGAAGATGGTAAGCATTCGAAATAAGGCTTATACATGGGAAGTGTGGTTAGAAGGATATTGAAAGATACATAGGAGTTTAGTCGTCGGCACCGAGCTCGAATCAAAGGCTGAAACCCCTGGGAGTCTTAAAACGGTTTTTAAATCGCGTGTCAAAGTTTATGTTATGTTTTAATATAGTGTTTGGATTAGTGTCTAATTGTACCCATTTTGGAATCAAACGGGTCATTTGCCATTTATTATAGTTTGTTATAGTTTTGAATGTTGGATGAGTATTTTGGTACAAGTTATAGTGTTGTATTGAGGTCAAAATGAATTGGGGGTGAGTGTTGAGTTTATGCAGGTTTTCTGCAATTGTTTCTGTAACAGATGGGTAGATATGGCATATCCCATTTTTGGGATATGGCATATCAATTTCAGAAGGTGATACGGCGTATCCCTTTTTGGGATACGGCGTATCATGGGATACGGCGTATCCCTTTTTGGGATACAGCGTATCGGTTCAGCAGTTCAGATTTGGTAATTTTCTAAATGTTGTCCAAAGTAAACCGTAAGTCGTTGGTGGTCCTGCCACCTATCATTTTGAAGGTAATTGAGTCTAGTATCTTTTAAAATTCGTTCTAAGGGATAATTTGTAATAGAATCTTGTCGTTTTATTAAAGTGTAATGAAGAGTCTATTATAGTCAAAGCGTTTCCTCGTAAAAAGTTTTAATTTCGGTTAAATCGGGCACGGGGGTATCAGAGCTTCGGTTTAAGTGAATTAGGTTTCCTTTTAGGTTGCCTAAACTTAGACCACTCATAGATGTATTGCCTGTAAATGTAAGTAATGTAGAAGGGTAAATGTTTAAGTTATAGGATGCATTTTGTAATGCTTATTGTAGACTAAGAATGATTAGTGATGTATATATGTTTTACGGTATTGGTATGTATGTAGCATAAGTCTACGGTGGACTTGATGCATTTAGTGATTTATCACCGTGTACTTTGGATAGTGTTAGTGATCGTCATATGACTATGTGAATGATCGGTCCATGAATTTACAGGTTGATTAGGTAAATTAATGCATATGATCCATGAGATGTGATGACCAACATATGGTCTCATTAGTATTGCTAAGTGTTTGGTGACCGATCGATAACATGGTATTAGAGACGGGATAAGTATGATTAAGAATGAGGAGTTACCCAAATATTATTATAGTATGGTTAGTGTGCTTCACTGACTATACTTTTGTTAAATGGTTATATTATGAATTTGATGAATAAATGAATGATAGTGTGTGTATTATGAAATAAACTTATGTAAGGTTATTATGTGACTAACCGGGTAGATTAAATAGTAATAGTGTGGACGGTGAGAATGGTCAATAAGGGTTGACGGGAAGAAGTTATGGTAAGGCGAGTAAGCACACAGAAAATGAATAGATACTATGCAGGCAAGTATTTTATGCCCTATGAAATTTACCCTTAATTAAATAGTAATGAACATGATAGAATGTGCGTTAAAATTTTTTTTTGCAAATAACTCGGGGAAGTGTTAAGGAAGATCCTCCGGAGGGATATGTAATAGGTCCACTCTTTACGAGTTAGGACATGTCATAGTTTCGCTCTTTATGAGCTGGAGATAAGTCATAGCCCCGAGTAAGCGTTATAGAAATCTTTCGGGTAAAATGAATTGCCTTTACCGGCAAGGGGTTGCCTACTTCGTTGGCATATATTTTAATCCCCTTAATCAATGTTATAATGATATGGATCCAAGGCAAAAAGGGTAATAATGAAATGTGAAATAAAAAGATATTGGTTTTCTGGTCACCAAATACTAAGATAACGAAAGATTGAATGTTTAAGCGTGTAATAGAAGTGTAGTGTTATGTTGGAAGTGTGTAAGTAGGATGATTTATGATTTCCTTATTCAAATGGATTGGGACGCCTCTTCATTTAAATAAAGAGGTTATAAATCGCCGAACCATGAGTTTATATTCCCTGATTTACATTGATTGAGACGCCTCTCTATGTAAATGAGGAAGTATAAACAAGTGGGCTTATTTATTCCCGACGTGGCATGAGTAGCATTTAAGGAGTAGAAAACGAAAATTAGAATTGACTAGACGCCTTTGAAACTAAGATAGACGAAATAAGAGTTAGATTACAACTTAGAATTGAGATGTTATGTAAAAACTACTATTGAGGTGTCTAAAGTATAAGTTGAAGGGATTAAGAAATTTGCAATGATTATAAGATATGCCGTGTAGCGTGGTACAAAATGTGAGTAATGACCATGGTGGTCGTAAGTTGTACTGACACTATTATTGAATTGTGACAGTGTTAGTCGAGATTTAACTTTATAAAGCCAAAGTGCCGAACGTTCCCTAGAGGACTTATAGTCCTTAATGAAATTCTTATAAAGAAATAAGGAAAGTGAGACGTTATAGTGGAAATATAAAAAAAATAGTAGAATTTCTCAAGTGACATATAGTCCTTGATTGGAAACTTAAAATGGAACGAGTAGGAATGTGGCATAATAGTAATAGAGTCGATTAAAATGATTATTGGCTTATGTAAAATATGTCCCGGAAGATATAATAACCTTAGTAAGAGCCGTATAATTATAGAATTTAAGCCAGAAGTAAGATGACTTAAGTGTATTTATTGTGTTATAGTATGCTCGGAGTTGCAAGATCATCTATCACTGCAACAAATTGGATATGTACCTATAAATGTTAAGTTGGAATGAGGAATATTATGTGATTGAGGATCGGTTAGTGTTAGACAAGAGATTTCGAGGACGAAATCTAAATAAGGGGGATAGAATTGTTACACCCGAAAACCGTTTTCAAACGGGTATGACCCTAGACGAGTTTGATTAAGTATATGTGTGTGTACTTATGTATTATGGAAAATGTTTTTGGGTCTACCAACTTTGATATGGTGTATTGAGATAGGCTTGGATATGGAGTATCCAGTATTTGTGATATGGTGTATTAAGATAGGCTTGGATATGGAGTATCCAGAATTGTGATATGGTGTATTGGTGGATACGGTGTATCCCTAGATAAGGATACGGCGTATCGATTAAGTCGGCCAAATAAAATGACTATAATGCCCTTTTTGATAAGTTATCACTGATTTTATATATCGTAAGTTTTTGGTTTATCCACACTTATCAGCGTGGGTGTGTTTGGGTGACGGTTTAAGAGAGAGAGAAGAAAAGGTGATGAACTTGATATGGTTTTAGAGGAATTCAAGATGACAATCCATTATGATGATCCCTAGTACGAATTGTTATGGTAAGTGATGATTAATTAGTGTTGATTAACGAATTTGTAATTAGGGTTCATGAACCCTAATTTAGGGGAATTGGGTAAAATGGTGTTTTAAGCTAATTAAAGGTTATAGTAATCATGAAATGAGTTTTATATGATTTTTAGATTAGTAATTTTATGGTTTGATTATCATATGATCAATATATGATTATATGACGAATTAAGATATTAAGGGATGAGCTTATGGTTGTATAAACCATAGCTATAGTATTTTTAGTGTGAGTTCAAGTGTTTATACTTGTGTGATTTTGGCTTAGGATGCAAGAAGAATGATGAAGATGATGGTGGTGGTGCTTTGTTATTAATAACTTGGAATTAAGGTAAGTAAAATGATGGTAATATGATGTTATGATGATTTCTAACATATATGTGTTATGTATGTTCTTGTGCTAAGTAATAGGTGACTTGTGTTATGATATCTTGTTGTAAGGATAGTGGAGCTAGATGAGGTATGTGTTCGACTTAGTGTTTTGAGATGATTAAGGCTAGGTGACGTTTAGGCGTAATAGTGTAAGTTAATGGTTGTCGTTTAAGTAAGAATTAGTGAATTAATGTTCATGATGCTTATATGTTTGATTGATGAATGATATTATGTTATATTCTTTTTACTTGGGTGTTCGTGGAAGATGGTAAGCATTCGAAATAAGGCTTATACATGGGACGTGCGGTTAGAAGGATATTGAAAGATACATAGGAGTTTAGTCGAGGCACCGAGCTCGAATCAAAGGTTGAAACCCCCGGGAGTCTTAAAACGGTTTATAAATCGTGTGTCAAAGTTTATGTTATGTTTTAATATAGTGTTTGGATTAGTGTCTAATTGTACCCATTTTGGAGTCAAACGGGTCATTTGCCATGTATTATAGTTTTTATAGTTTTGAATGTTAAATGAGTGTTTTGGTACAAGTTATAGTGTTATATTGAGGTCAAAATGAATTGTGGGTGAGTGTTGAGTTTATGCAGGTTTTCTGCAACTGTTTCTGTAACAGATGGGTAGATATGGCGTATCCCATTTTTTGGATATGGCATATCAATTTCAGAAGGTGATACGGCGTATCCCTTTTTAGGATACGACGTATCATGTGATATGGCGTATCCCTTTTTGGCATACGGTGTATCGGTTCAGCAGTTCAGATTTGGTAATTTTCTAAATGTTGTCCAAAGTAAACCGTAAGTCATTGATGGTCGTGCCACCTATCGTTTTGAAGGTAATTGAGTCTAGTATCTTTTAAAAGTTGTTCTAAGGGATAATTTTTAATAAAATCTTGTCGTTTTATTAAAATGTAACGAAGAGTTTATTATAGTCAAAGCGTTTTCGCGTAAAAAGTTTTAATTTCGGTCAAATCGGGCACGGGGTGTAACAAGATTGTACAGTTGTTTTAATACGTTGTACAAGTTGGGTGTCGGATGGTGTCCATTCCGAACGATTTTTTTTCAGAAATTTCTTTTGTATCTACTTGGATTTGTTTTTCCCATATCTTCTTTTGAAATCTTCTTCTAACTTTGTTATTATAATATTTGAGTCCTTTATTATCGTTATTTTTTTGCTTTGTTTGTTATAGCTATATATAATATTTCTAATCCTTCTTTATTGTAAAGCTCCGGATGAATATATTCGAATTGATAAACACTTGTTTCAGCATTAATACTTCCTAATTCTTGATTTAATATTTCTTTGAGACTTAATAAATCTGCTCTGGGGTAGTCTTGAGACATTTTTCACAAATTCTTTTGGTACTATGAAGTACTCGTAGCCTTTTAATAAGTCGTATTCTTTCAAAAATGTTTATTTCATTTTTTTAATTCTTTTTCACTTTTCCGATTATGTATTTTAAATTTTTTAATGATTTAACTCTGCTCATTAATCTTTTTTCGAAGCTCTTGTTGATAAAAACTCATTTTTTAACATATGACTTTTTGTATTACTTTCATATTTTCTTTTAAACTAGTTTTTAAAGTTTTAAAATACCAATTTATATTAATATTTTGAAATCCATTATATATTACATTTTTATTTCTTTTTATTTAATTCTTAACATTTTTTATTTCTTGCAACATAATCTTTCTTTGTGAATATAAAATTTTTTAAAAATGTTTATGATATTGATTAAAATTATTTCTTATTTGTAATTTTGTGTAGCTCATATTCTTAAACTTAATGATCGTATCATTTCTTTCATTTCTTTTATTTCTTCATGAGTATTGGAGGATTCTTCATTTGTTACTGAAATTGGTTTTTCAATTTGTGGTATCTATACTGATGGTATATTAGATGTTGATTTTCTACTTCTTTCAATATATTTATGTTTTGAAAATAGATTTGGTGTTTAAAGGCTGAGTAGTGGTTCAAAAAGTTTATCAATATGAATTCTATCGTTTGTTTTAAAAGTGATACTATGATGTGAGTTAGTGAGTGCATAGTTTATTTGGTATGTTACTGTGAAAGGGTGATTTCCTTTGTACATAAACGTTCTTCTTAATAGTTCATATCTAATAGTAATACTTTTATTTATATATTTATCTCTTAAACTTAATCCCATTTGTATGTTAACACCAAATTTTATTTTACCTTCGGCTAAGTTTCCTTTGCCTCTAGCAATAATATTTTCTTCTTTATTGATAATTCTATCATCTCTTAATTCTAATTTAATAGGTGTGTTATAACCCATAAATGTACTTTTTAATATTACTTGTATGGTTGATATATGAATATATGCTATTTTGCTTGTATCTTTTTCATTCATTTGTTTTATTCTATTTTTTATTTGTTGTTTATTAATCATAGGAATAATAATATCGCCTTTTGTTTATTCAATAGGAATTGTTTCCACTCCAATAATTTTTTTAAAATATATTATATTTTTTCGTGATAATAATTCTCTAAGTGACCTTGTATAATCAAAATTATGTTTTTTCTGATAGTGTAAAATTTGATCTTCTAATAGTTGTTCTATTAATAATAGTATCTAGCATAAATCCTGATTTATCTTCATTTTCATGAATAATAAAAATATCTTCTTTATTAATAGTTGGTAAATCGGACATGTTTAATGACTTTAATAATTTTAAGTTATACCTGCGTCCTAGCAAATTAATTCTTCTTGGTGACTGATGTAGCTCTAATTCTCGTCATTGCTTTTGATCTTGATAATTGCTTCTAATTCTTTTATCTTCTTGATCGTTGACATTAATATTTTTTCTTTATAATAGGCTCTTTCTTCTTGCTTCTTAATTATTGACATAGCTCTGATACCAGAAATGGATGCAGAATTTAAGGGCGAATAATAATAATACCCGTATAATTAATAATAACTTTGAATGATAATAGAACGGATGATTTTGGAAGGGTCCATGTGATCACTTGTTTTATATGAATTGGAAAAGTAGATCAATTGTTTATAATGATACGTGATGGATTGTATTTTGATATTTTAGTGAATGAATGGGTAATATAATATCAATGGTATAATATGATATTCAAACGATACTGAATGCTGATGATGAATGGGTAATTTAATAATTGATGATTGTTTTAATATTGAAGGATAGTAATCTGCTATTCAGAAGCAAAATCTTCAACAGATAAGAGAGATATCAATCTCAATGTAAACACAATGGTTTAACTCTAAAGTAGCACACTTTCATTACTGAGGAAATGCCCCTATTTATATAGAGATAGAGTAGGTGAAATAGTTCACACTCTACAATATTGCACACTAATAATTTACACCTACCGCACTACCGGATGGCCGACATGCCCTACATTATTCTTTTTACATTATTACTAAGACAAACCTACATCACACAACGCAAATCCTATGTGGAAGGGAAATGGCTTGAGCCATTTCGGTGCCACCACCCCCTCCCCCGGGCCTTTTCTCAAGTGGTTTGAGTAGCACGACGCCAATTCTTATAAGGCCAAACTTCGTTTTTTTGTATTTTTATTGGGTATGATGGGTCCTAAAATGGGTGTTTTGACTTTAATTATTAGTGAATGAGTATTTTGTATGTTAATGTGAAATGTGAAATGCTCAGGTTGCAGTGAGGTGGTGAAACAACTTGAGCCACCACGCCCATTGTTCTTACATCATTGTTATTTATGTCTAATGTATATTAAGAAAACCTCCGGAAAGAACTTGTATCGATATAATATGATCAATAAAAACTTAATATATATAAGAAATGTCTTGTAAACGATAAAATGTGAATGGGAGATGATACTAATACACCATAGAAACGTGAAATAAATACTAATAAAAACTTTATAATAATGGCAGATGATAATATAGCTTAAATTTTTAGAATTATCTTATCTTATATGATTCTGCAATGTAAGTATCCAAATCAATATCACGAGAAAAACTTTGATGAAACACAAATGGTTAAAAGTTACCTTAAATGTTGCTCATATTGGTGGCTTTTGCTTAGTGTTTCAAATTTTCTATTAGAAGCCAAGACTCGCTCATATTTGTAACCTTTGAAAGTCAGCTCTCATAAGCCTTCATATTCTTAGTTATAAACACATCACAAGTTTGCTCACCTACCTATGTCGGATGTAACACCCTAGGCAAATCCCACATCATACATGACCGAATGAACTAGTCACATAACCGAGACTTGGAGTGATGCTGGGACATATGTTAACATTTGCCTTATATACCAACAACGCGTTTTGTGGCCTAACGGCAAAGTGGACAATATTGTGGTATATAAGGCGGGGTGTTACAGGTGGTATCAGAGCCACTCCAAGCCGTTTGGGATGTGGGGAAAACCTCATTGAGGACGATGAGTCCCTTAGACAGGGTTGTTACACAACTGAATCCCGGGACGGGATTCCCCTAAGGGGGTAAATGTAACACCCTAGGAAAATCCCACATCATATATGACCGAATGAACTGGTCACATGACCGAGACTTGGAGTGATGCTGGGACATATGTTAACATTCGCCTTATAGACCAACAACGCGTTTTGTGGTCTAACAGTTAAGCGTGCTCGTGTGAGAGTAGTATTGGCTTGGGTGACCTGCCGGGAAGTCTTCACATGAGGGCCACAAAAGCAAAGCCGTGAGCCTACGGGAAAAGCAGACAATATTGTGATATATAAGGTGGGGTGTTACATCGGATAAACTCAAACTATTTTTCTTTGATCAAGTTTTTTTATAGGTAAATAAATTTTATAAATGTAGTAGCAAGATGTTAAATTACATTGACACCGACAAGATTATACCGACCCACAAAGCGACACTACAAGCTACTACTACATTAAGGCCAAACATAGATAAAACAAAAGGTGGAGACTTAACATACAAAAATATAGGCCTGATCCTTGAACGCATCAATCACACTATCACTGAGCGTAAACAATGAATAAAAGTATATAAAGGGTTGTGATGAGGACAAGATCGACGAGTTAGTTGAAGAATACATGAAGCACTTAAAACATGGCAAGAGAATTCGAATCAAGAAAACGTGACCCAACACTCTCCAGGACCCGTATAAGCTTTTTAATTATGTTTGTCTTAGTTTTCTCTACGACGTAAAGACATGTTTCTCCTTACGTCGTAGAGCACTTGAATAATTAATTGTTTATGCATCTTGGTGCTTACGCCGTAAAGGCTAGCTTCGATAACTTAATTTACCTTTTATTAGTTGACATGTTTTTTATAAATTTTTTCTTGATCATCAATGATCGTCCAATAACCGCACCTTCTGGATCAGAGCTTGTTTGGGACAGAAGTTGGATACTTCAAAGGGCTTTTAGGTGATCTAAAACAAGACAAAGAACACACTTAGGTTAGACAGAGTGTAGGGTAGGACCCTGAACCGACTCTGACGTAAGAGTAAGTCATCCATGAATTTAGGAGTAAGTTTTAGAGAGAGAAAGTAGAAAGGGAGTGAATGTTATACCTCAAATGGATGAAATAAGTCAACTATTTATGGAGAAACCCTAAGAATGATCTAGATTTTGCCACATGTCTCAGTTGGATTGTCTGAGAGAGAGGGATAGAGATAGATAGAGAGAGAGAGAGAGAGAGAGAGAGAGAGAGAGAGAGAGAGCATATTCTCTTTAGCCAATGAGAAGGCTATGAGAATAGGCTTCGAGATCGTGCCCACATGCAGTTGCCTACACAAACAAGAATAAAGGACAAATGTTTTTTGTGTAAGGTCCACAAGATATTTTGTTTGTTTTCTGTATCAGAGCCTCAACAACTCTCAGCTGGATTGGTTGAAAGGGAGCTTAATCTCTTTAACCAATGATAAGGCTACGAGAATAGGCTCCGAGATCGTGCCCACGTGTAGCACAAACGAGAATAAAGGACGACTGTTATTTGTGTAAGGTCCACAAGATATTATGTTTGTTTTCTAGTATCAGAACCTTAATCACCTCGGAGGCTAAAGCTCTTCGAAACATCGAGCTCCGAGGATTGGACTTTTGTGTATTGGTGGATTCCCTTATGGCAGCCTAGTGGACTTTACGCCAATGAATACTTTTAGTGCCACGTGTGCAACATCGGAGGCTAGGCTCCGAGCCGTTAGATGGGGTACACCATCAAGCCCCCAAGCTTGATGTGTTATGCTGGACTTCGGAGCATAAGGCATCAAACTCTTTCTCGTTCTTAGCGTTTGACTTGTAAAGGCCATATTCGACGTTTGATTTGTAGGTGTGTAATTTGTGACTGGATTGGATGAGAGGGAACATATTCTCTTTAGTCAATGGGAAGGATATGAGAATAGGCTTCAAGATTGTGCCCACGTGCAGTTGTCTGCACGAACGAGAATAAAGGACAGTCGTTATCTGTGTACGATTCACAAGATATTTTGTTTGTCTTTTAGTATCGGAACCTCAATCTCCTTAGAGGCTAAAGCTCTTCAGAGCATCAAGCACCGTGGATTTACAGGACTCTTGTGTATTGGCGGATTCCCGTGGATTTACAGTATCCTAGTGGGCTTTACGCTAATGAATACTTTGAGTGCCACGTGTGTAGCATCGGAGGCTAGGCTCCGAGCCGTGAGATGGCGTACACCATCAATCTAGTTCAGTTGACATGATTATGATCAAGTTGGGATAGATGATTAATATGAACTCTTAGATTGGAACCTATCGACCTTTGTATATTGAGTAATTTTGAATGATGAGCTAATTACAATAGTGTACGTAACTAACTAATGATTAGATGTCAAATTGTTTTTTGTGATCACCGAAGAAACCTGAAATAAAAACATTGTAGTAATGATATCAGATAATATATCATTTTTGTTAATACAAATAAACCGTAAAAATGTTTATTAATATTTCTCGATCTCTCTAAGTTTTTTCGATAACAATCATAAAATTATTTAAAAGTATAAATCTAAAGATTATATGTTATTACATTTACTTTTACTATTTACTTACATTAGTTAAAAATATATTTACTTGTAATAAATGAAATATATGTAAATGTGTTGGGTAATCCATAACCCATAACCCATGACCCATGGAGCTTGACCCAAAACCCAAAACCCATTACATGACATCATGCATGACATCAATAATGGGTAAAACACATGACCCATGACCCAAGATGTCTTTGACATCATGCATGGCATCACATGACCCATGGACCTTAACCCATAACCAAAACCCCGGAATTGTAATCTAAAATCCGGACTGGTACTACGAGATCGCTGGATCCCTGGCTTTACACTGGCCGGATCTGGGTAAACAGTACTCAGAAATGCCTATAAATACTAGCAGTGTTGCAAAAATTAGCCAACTCGGCTGATTTATCGGCGATTACTAGGTAATTGGTCTTCTACCTTGTTGATTTTTGAAAATCGGGGGAAAAATCGGTTTGGTAAAAAAATCAACCACTAATCGGTCAAAAATCGGCCTAATTGGTCAAAAATCGGACTAATAAGCCAAATCGTCTTAATTGGTCAACTTTTAAAAAAATATTAATTTAGGTATTCTACTTAATTTGGGGACCATTTATGTTGGGTCAGGAAAAACCCAAGAATACTTAAAACATGATTTGGACACAAATTAACTAAGTGTTAACTTAAACCGAGAACAATTCAAGTCACTGAGAGAACAGCCTCTCAGTGAGTCATCTTCAGGATGCTTAAGGCGAATTCAAGTAGAAGGATTCACTACTCAGGAAGGCGGTACTCCCTGATGTAGCACTTAAGCCAAAGAAGAAGACGATGGTTCAGTAAGTGTTTGACAAGAACTCACTGAACCCCAGTCTCCTCAACAACAATGAAGTAATTAAGAGTGATAACTGAGAAACGTGTCCTGAAGAACTAAGTGCCTAAGAAGAAAGGCAGAAATATCTAGGAAGGATTTAAGATAAGATCAAATCTTATCTTGTCAGGAAGAAATCCTTCCTAAGACGGCTTAAAATCTTGGAGTGTCAGACCAACCACTCCTAAAGACTTAATAGGCCATTTCTATTGGTTCTTGGAAATGACAATTACTGTTGTAATTGTCAGACATGCTTGCTCAAACAACTTGTAATATTTTAATTACTTTTACTCAGTTTACTTGTGTATAAATAGATTGAGAAGGAGAGAAGTTGGGTGTGTTTTGTACAAATAAAGCTTAGACTTTTGCAAAACAACTTCTCTCCTACAAAGAGTAACGTATCCATGAGATAGCTCAGTGAGGTCGCATTGTTACCACTCAAGCAAAACTTGAGTTTAGATAGGAGACACCACCATACCTTGTCTATTCAATCCCAAGTGTTTGTTCCGCAAAACACTTGGGTATTGATTCTTTGATTCATTTCTAATAAGAATTTATACGTTGAAAATTATCTTGAGTTTTCTATATTCACGTTTTATAACTGTTAGAATTAATCATAACATTGTATTAGTCATAAACACAAATAGATTAACTTTCTAGTTAACTCTAAACGTGTTAAGGGAACAACAAGTGGTATCAGAGCCTCTGGTTTATAAAATCTTTTTAAACTAACCAAGAGTGCTCTAGGTTTTTAAAACCAAGATCCTACTATGGCTGATATCAATGTACCCCAGCTAGTTGACAAAAAGGGTGGCAGCTACTCCGCTGTTGCACCCAAACTTGAAGCTGGGAAATTTAGCAAATGGAAGAAGCGTATGATTTGCTATCTTACCGGTATGGAACCCTACTACATCACCTGTATCAGGGATGGCCCATTTGTCCCTAGGACAGCCGGAGGGCTAAACAAGCCTGAGGCCCAATGGACCATTGATGAGAGGAGGGTGGTCAATCAAGACCAACGCCTGAAAATCATCCTTATATCATGTCTTCCTGACGATATAATGGAATCAGTCATCAACTGTCTAACAGCCAAGCAAACTTGGGATGACTTGGTAAACAGCTTTGAGGGTCCCTCAGATACCAAGGAAAATAGGGTCATGGACCTTAAACTTGAGTATAATACTTTCAGGGCAAAAGACTCTGAAAGTCTCTCACAGACCTACACCAGATACAAGACTTTAATAAATGAATTATCAAATGATGGTGTTGTACTGTCTAAGCATGAGACAAATGTTGGCTTTGTCAACAGTCTCCCTGAGAAGTGGCTCAACTTCTCACAAGGCCTGAAGAATGCTAACCACATTCAGACCCTTGAGCTCCCTGAAATTTATGGGAAGTTTGTCTATGAAGACAACTTGATCTCAAGAAGATACCCTGACTCAAAAGCTCTTGAGTCCAAAAAGGCCTTAACCTCCACACCCATATCAACTGCTTTCTATTCTAATGGTGTTGTGCAGGATTTTCAAGAGGATTCTGAAGAAGAAATTGATGAAAGGACTGGTGAGGAGTACCTGAACGACTTGAACTTGGAATTCCAAGAAAGGGCACTCCTTGCTAGTTCAAGACGTTTCATCAAAAGAAATTAGTCCAACTTTACAAAACCAAAAGCAAATGAGACCACTGAATGCTTTAAATGTGGTAAAAAGGGTCATTTTGCTAGGGACTGTTATTCTAAAACTATCTCAGAACCCTCTTACAAATTCTCAGAACTAGCAAGTTTCAACCTAAAATGTTTCAGTCCACCTAACAATTTCAAAACAAGGGTCAAAAGGATTTTGAAACAAAATATAGGAAAATCAAAGCTAAACTTGCACTTCTTGAAACTAACCCCATATTGCCTCAGGCTGCTCAAACATCTAAACCTATTCAGACAAAGAACAAGGTACTAGTAGCTGAAGCATATGATTGGGATGAAGAAGAGGTTTCCTCAGATGAGGAAATAAGAGTTAGTGCACTGATGACACTTTCTGAAGAGGATCAGGTGGCTGTGGGAAAAAGCCATGCTAGGAATGGAGAGTGGGTCAACATCATCATGAAGAAGGTAAATACTTTACTTTCTATGGATGATGATTCTGATTGGCAGTCTTACATGAATTATATTTGTGTTGATCTAAAGTTTATTGAGGAACAAAGGCTTAACCTGGTTTCAAAATATTACAATATTGTGTCAGAATTGAATAAATGTAGAGATGAACTGCTTGTACTAAAGCAAGCCAAACTAGAAACAATAACTCTACAAATTCAGAACACTGAAATTTTGAAACAAAACCAAGCCCTACAAACTGAACTTAACAAAGAAAAGGCTGTCATCCAAAGTTGGACCAAGAAGAACCCCAAGGTTTTTGACACTGTGGGATTAATCTCTCAGAAAACCATTGGAATTGACCCTCTTATGGTTGATCCCAATGTGTGTCACAGTGATCTATACTTTGTTCCAGCTGGCATATCTTTTGAGTAAGAAATGCTTCCCAAGTCTAATGACTGGATTGTCAGGGACAACCCAGTCAGTAAGTTACCAAACTTTGAGCCTGGAAAGATCTTGCTTCCTGAAAGTCAGGCCTTGAAAAATATGCTTGGACTTACTGAACAACTCAGTAAGCTCGAACTCACTGAACAACTCAGTAATACTGAGTCTGTGAATGAGTCTGAATCAGAATCATACCCACCACTTCCTCCACTGAATACCCTTCAGGGTGATGCACCTAACTTAGGCCTCCCACCAATGGTCTTCTCACCACACTCTCCAAAGGAGAGATCAGGAAAGGGAACAACCATCCTAAAGAGACCAACCCTTGAAGTCTTAGTAAATACTGATGACTCATCAACTTCAGTCTCTTCTGAAGCAACAACCCAAAGCCCTGATTCAAAATTTGATCAGTTGGCTGAAATGGTCAGGAAGCTGGGAGAGAAGATTGCATCTTCTGAGAAACCTTCTCAATCCAAGAAAGAACAAAAGCCAGCTTCCTCAAAGACCAAACCCAAACCAACCAAACCCCTGAAAAAGTGTGAACTGTGCAACTATACAAATCATCTCACTGATGATTGCTATAGAGTCCTTTATTGCATGATTTGCAAAAAGGAAGATCACAGGACCTCTGATCATAAAAAAATGCTCAGTCATGTCAAACGTTTCAGGACTTAAGGCTCAGTGCCTGAACTACCCTTCTGATTCTAAGCAAAAACAGAAGCAAAAGGCCAAGCCTTTTCCACCTTGCCCATTGTGTGGATTCAATGACCATCATCCTGAGGATTGTCAAAATGACAAACACTGTGAATCTAGTGGAAGTTCCACTCAGAAATCCTCAGGAAAAGAAAGGGTCATTCAGTCAAGAAGAGGAATGATTAAACAATCCTCCCAGACTACTGAGGCCACCCCTGCGACTAAATGCAAAACATGTGGTAGCTCAGTCCACTCAACCACTGACCATGAATCGATTAATACTTTCATAAAGACCTACAATACCAAACCCTCCATGAAATGGAGTCCTAGAAAGAACTGACCCAGTTTACTATTTGTGCAGAGGCATGCCAGGGATCCTATTTGGCATCTAGACAGTGGATGTTCAAGGAGCATGACTGGTGTTAAGGAGTGTCTGCACAAATATGTGGAAGAACCAGGACCCAAAGTGATATTTGCTGATAATTCATCATGTCTCACTGAAGGTTATGGTTCAGTAAACTGCAATGGTATTGTCTTTACTAGGATAGCTTATGTAAATGGTCTTAAGTACAATCTGATCAGTGTCAGTCAACTATGTGATGCAAAATACATAGTTCAGTTTGATGATAAGCAAGGAACCATCTTCAATGCAAATAAGGAAATTGTCCTCATTGCACCAAGAAGACAAGATGTTTATGTATTAGACATGTCCAGTCTAACTCAGGATGGAACTTGTCTCTTTGCTAAGGCCACTGATACACTCAACTGGCTTTGGCATAAGAGACTCACCCACCTGAACTTTAAAAACATAAACAATCTTGTAAAACAAAACAAGGTCCTTGGCTTACCATCACTTGTGTTTTCAAAGGATAAACCATGCTCAGCTTGTGAAAAAGGTAAACATCACAGAGCATCCTTTAAAACCAAAACCAACTTTTCCATCAGGAACTGCCTACATCTTCTCCATATGGATCTATTTGGACCTATCAGTCCAAGGTCTATTAACCATGAGAAGTATACTCTGGTCATAGTGGATGAATACTCTAGATACACTTGGGTATTCTTCCTGATAAAAAAGAGTCAGGCAGCTGAAACAATCATGTCCTTTGTCAGGAACATTGAAAATCAAAATGACATTAAGGTCAAACAGATTAGAACTGACAATGGGACTGAGTTCAAAAATTATGAACTTGAATGTCTCTGTGATGAGAAAGGTATTTCCCAAAACTTTTCTCCATCTACCAATAAACACACCATTGACATCAAAAATGGTATGTTGCTGAACATGGAAAAACTCATAGAATCAAAAATCTGACATAAGCGCAAGACAATGCTATGTGGATCAGTCCTTTCCGGAAACATTTTTGACTAATGCAGTCAAACACTGCCTATTGATACACAAAACAGATCCATCATTGTCCAAGAGACATGGAAAACTCATAGAGTTATCAAAGGAAGAATCCCTGACATCAGCTACTTTCATGTCTTTGGTGTCATGTGTAATCATAATCACAAGGATCACTAGGAAATTGATGCATAAAGCTGATGATGGAACTTCCTGGATACTCACTTGTCTCAAAAGCCTCAGAATTCAATCACAAGAGACAACAACTGAGAAACATTCATGTACCTTGAGAAGACTGATGCAATCAGGTCCAACTGCCTCATAAAGATAGGAATTGATAACCTTTAAATATCCTCTATAATATCTTCCTGAGCATCTTCTACTCATATCAAAGATGCTAACCTCTCCTATCCCTAATCCCTCCAACCACTACCCAACCATCACTGAGTTTGTTGAGGCACATGCAAACACTGATGAAATTAATCAGTCTGTTCAAAATGCTCAAGAACCAAACAATCTCAGTGATCAGGTAGACACTCAAGATCCAATCAATGATCAAGTGTCTACTCCAGAACCAACCCCTCTACCCAATCAGGCCTCCACAAGTTCAAATCAGTATCCAGGACCTCAGGAAAGTTGGACTAGGTCTCAGGACATTGAACTTGTCAATATTATTGGAGAGCCTACTGAAGGCATGCTCACCAGGAGCATGGCTGCTAGTCTAAGAGCAGCCTCAGCCAATGAATGCCTATTTGTGGACTTCATTTCCACAATTGAACCCAAAAGTGTTAAAGAAGCACTTACACATCCAAGTTGGGTTCAGGCCATGCATGATGAACTGGAAAAATTTGACAGAAACAAGGTAATGACCTTGGTCAAATGTCCTGAGAATGTCTCAGTCATTGGCATGAAATGGGTATTCAAAAACAAAACTGATGAAAATGGCATAGTCATTAAAAACAAAGCTAGACTTGTAGCCAAAGGCTATAATCAACAAGAAGGCATTGACTATGAAGAAACATTTGCACCAGTAGCAAGGATGGAAGCCATCAGGATCTTCCTTGCTTTTGCTACATACATGAACTTCAAGGTGTACCAAATGGATGTTAAAAGTGCATTCTTAAATGGTTCACTGAAAGAAGAAGTTTATGTTTAGCAACCTCCTGGATTTGAAAGCCATGAGTTTCCTGATCATGTCTGTAAGCTTAATAAAGCCCTTTATGGACTGAAACAAGCTCCCAGGGCATGGTATGAAACTCTCTCAGCCTTTCTGATCCAAAACAAATTTGTCAGAGGCAAGATAGACAACACATTGTTTATCTATAAGACAAATACTGATGTCATACTAGTACAAGTGTATGTTGATGACATCATCTTTGGCTCAACAAGTTACAAGCTTTGCAAAAAATTTGAAAAACTAATGGCTAAGCAATTTGAAATGAGCATGATGGGAGAATGATGGGAGAATTAACCTACTTCCTTGGTCTTCAGATCAAGCAGACTGATAAAGGAACCACTATCAGTCAAGAGAAGTATGTTAAGAATTTACTGAAAAAGTATGAACTTAGTGACTGTGCCTCAATCAAGACTCCCATGGTTAACCCAAACAACCTTGGTCCTGATCTCACTGGTAAACCAGTAAATCAAACTCTCTTTAGAGGAATGATAGGATCACTGATGTATCTACTTGCATCAAGGCCTGATATCCAATTCTCAGTATGTCTATGTGCCAGATATCAATCTGACCCAAGAGAATCACACATCACTGCTGTGAAAAGGATATTCAGGTACCTGAAAGGTACTCCAAACCTTGGATTATATTATCCAAAATGCTCAGGCCTTGATCTTAAAGGATACTCAGACTCTGACTATGCTGGATGCAACATGGACAGAAAAAGCACCTCAGGCTCTTGCCAAATACTTGGTGGGAAACTAGTCTGTTGGAGTGCTAAGAAGCAACAATCAGTTGCCTTGTCCTCAGCTGAGGCTGAATATGTTGCAGCAGCTAGTTGTTGTGCAAATGTACTCTGGATGAAAAGTCAACTCAGTGACTATGGAATTCAGTATAAGATGGTACCCATCTTTTGTGATAACACAAGTGCAATTGCAATCTCAAACAACCCTGTTCTTCATCAGAGAACAAAACACATTGATATTAGATATCATTTCATCAGGGACCATGTCATGAATGGTGACATTGAATTACACTTCATCCCTACTGAATATCAGTTAGCTGATATCTTTACCAAACCTTTGGATGAACCAACTTTTACAAGACTGAAAGCTGAATTAGGAATGTTGGATATCGAGAATCAGTCCACTGATTGAATCCTTCCAACTGAAGTGTAAATTCTTAAAACCTCAGGTCCCTGAATCAATGTGTACATCAGTGAAAACAAATCACTGAATCCTCAACCTCAGGAATTAAACCCAAGTTCCTGAAATCTTTAAGGTTCAGGAACTAAACCCAAGTTCCTGAATCCTTGTAGCTCAGGAATCATTCCATATTCCTGAATCATCAGTGACTAATCCCAAGTCCCTAAAAAACCATCACTGAATGAAAAGTCATTCAGGGCCCTGAAAAAGGACATTCAATACTAACTTAAATGCTCTAAGTATCTAGTTAGTAAATGTCCGAGGTTGTTAACTGAATTCTTATTTAAAATAAGAATATTTGTTCTTTTTGCCTTTCTGGCATGCACCTATGGGCCCCCACTTCCCAACTTGGCATTCAATGCCCTCTCTCACACAAAACACTGTGTGATGATGAAAACTCTGCAACTTCTCCTTTTGCAGAAACTGCTCAACTGTTCACCTTGATAGTTGTGAAAAAAGAGGAAAAGTGGAGTGGTGGCATTTAATGCGGATCTCAAACCATTTTATTCAAAATAATTTCTAAACTTATTTTTGAATTAAATAGAAACCGCTCAAATGCCTAAAACACCCCCATCTCCACTTCCCTATAAATAACCCAACCAAAAGAAACACACACACATTTTTATAGAATCTTAAGCAAAACTCTGCCATTTTTAATTCTAAAAAACAAATTGTGTGTGTATTCTTAAGCTTTAGAAACCCAGAAACCTTAGTCAAACCCAGACTTACCCGCAAATGGCTTCTTCTAAAGCTATCACATACGCCCCCAATGTGGAATTCCTCACTGGGGACGTTGACCTAACAAAGAACAATGTGGTAGGAAATTTCTCTTATCCACAAAACTACCCAGCCTACAAGAACGTTATGAAATTTCTTCGTAATTGTTTTCTTGCAAAGGCTTTTACCCACACCCCCTCAGTCATCTACCATGACTATTTGAGGGAATTCTGGTGCACGGCTGTGGCTACCAGCCCCAAAGACACCAAAGAGTCAATCATCACCTTCACGGTGATGAATGGGAGCAGAACCCTCTCCTTTGGCTACTCAACCTTCATCAAAGCCACAGGCCTTGACTTTGCTGAAGCGTTTGCACCCAACCCTACTGATCAGGACATAAAGAATGAACTGATCTTTTTAGCACCCCACGACCCCAGACGTCCTACAATGTCTGCTGGAGGCTTATTGGAGAAAGCTCCAGTAGTCAAAACATGGTTCCATCCTATCTGGAGGATACTGATGACATTTGTCATTCAGGTCCTGGGTGGAAATAAATCCTCTACTGAACAATTGAACTCATCACAACAATTGATGCTGTTCAGTCTCCTTGAGGGTACAAAAATTGACATCGGAGGAATAATCTTCCGAGACCATGTTGCCAAGCTCTCAGGAAAACATAGGAAAAGGCATATGTCCTACCCTAGATTTGTTTCCTGTGTGCTTCAGGACCTACTTGGTTCTGACTACGTGAGGCCTGATGCAGAAGGTACGAAGCCTGACGTCCTGCACAAGTCAAACTTCACTAGTGGCATCAGTGAGGTTACAAATATTGCCCTGACTGAATACATGCAATCAGTCATTCAGGGTAAAGACGCTGTCTCACCAGTTCCTTCACCAATCAAAAAGGTGAAGAAGACAAAGAAGGGTTAGTCCAGCCAGGTGGTTAGACCCAAGCCACTGGCCACTGAGACTGATCCTCAAAACCAACTCAACCTTAAAAAGAGGTTGAAAAAGGCCGAGACCTCTGAGACACCCATTTCTGAGACCCTCTTGACCACAAAACAAAGGCCAACGGAGGTCACTGAGCAATCATCCTCAGTGACCTCGGGCACACCTTTTCCATATGATTCCACTGACATAAACAAGTCAGAGGGATCAGGAACCATTCCCCCCTCACATCCCGATTAAGGAACTGTAAAAAAACATCAGTTCCCAAGGGAGGAAAGGGTTCTAAATCCTCGGTAAGGCAGCACTACCTTACTGAGAAGGGGACCCACAAACATTCACATCCCGTTAACGTTCCTGAGCAATCACCCTCAGGATCTCAGAGAGAAAAGGACCCTAAATCCCCAAAAGGACAGCACAATCCTGATGGGAAGGGGGTCCACCAACTTTCACAATCAGTACCTAGTGATACCACTGGAAAACACCCATCAGTGGTTGAAGGTGCTAAGGGGGACAAAGACTCAGAGGGAAAGAAACAACCCGCTGATACGGAACCCATAAACCCCTCAGGCGGTCCGATTCTCTCAGGAACTGCCCCTAAAAGCCAGGCTGGTGTTTCCCCAGTTATTATGGCTAGTCAGGCTGAGCAAACCCACTCAGTTATTATGACAACGGGGTCAGGACCTGGCCAAAATAAAGGCGAGTCTTCTTATGAAGAGGAGCCGGTTGAATTTTTGGGTATTGAGTCCATGGGGGACATTCAGGCTCTTCTTGAGTCTGATGATGAGCTCAAGGAAGAGAGTGATGAAGAAGTGTTTGAGGCAGGTGAGGATATGGAAACTGATGAACAACCTGAACAATCACATCAGTAATCTCCACACCAAAGTGAAGAGTCAGGTTCTCAATCTTCTGATTCTTCTGATACTGGGGACATCCTCAAAAAGTATGATGACTCTCTTCCCCTCACTGAAAGAAAATTGGTCAAGTTCCTACTCAAGACCAATAGAGCTCTTTACACTGGTCTCACTGAAGATATGTTCGATCATCACACTGAAGCTGCTGTTCACTATGCCAACCTGAAGGCAGATGTTGAAAGTTATCATGATGATGTGAACGAGATACATTCTGACACCAATAACTCCCTGACAGCTATTGATCTTCATCTCAGGAAGTTCAATCTTACTCTTGAAGGCATCACCAAAAAGCATTGGAACTATTCAAACAGCTGTCAAGGATGACCTGGAACTCAACAAGAAGGTCCTTCAGGCTGCTGAGACGTACCAGAAGCAATCAGCTGAATTCAGTGATCTTCTCAGCTTACTGATGGATTCTAATATTCAGGGTCTTAGCTCTTCATTGGACTCAATCAGGACTTCTTTGGGTCTTCAGGAAAACCATCTGGGTACTTGGGCACAATCTTCAACATCCTTGGCATGGTCTCTTGGGTCAAGGATGTCAGGCATCGAAGCTTCTCAGGCATCTCTTGAGGATAAGATCTCAACTCTTCAGAAAGACACCTCAGACATCAAATCAATGATGACTGAGATCTATCAGGCTTTCAAGGGTCCTGCTGCTCCAGTGGCTCCAACTCTTGCTATCACCATGGCTCAAGCAACAGTTGAGGGGGAGGAAGACACTGGAGTCCCTGAAGTTTCCACAAGCCAGCAACCTCCTTCTCACACTGAAGGGGAGATTCCTGAAGCTTCTTCCACCCATCAAGATAAAAGCAAAGGCATCCTCACTGATCTTGAGCCTCAACCATCACCAATCTTGGTAGCAAAGGATCCTGAATCACCAGCCAGGATCCCGTATGAAATTGATGGAGTTCTTCACCACTTCTCAGCTGATGAACTCAATGCTTACCTGGAGAAAGAGGAAGCAAAGAAGAAGTTAAAGGAGGAAGAAAAGGTGAGCAAGCCTGCTATTATTAAGGTTGTTCATGAAGAGGCTGAGAAGATTGGTCTTGAGGCTAAGGCTCTTTCAGGAAGAGAGGGTGGTATGACTTTTGTAAAAGCTCAGACTGAGGAGATGATCACTCTCAGGAAGAAAATGGAGGAAAGGAATAAAAGGGCTGAAGAGATCAGGCAGAACAGGATTAAGAAATATCAGTGGTATATGACTAACAGGTTGAAACCAGAACCAATCACTGATGTTCAAATTCATCGAAACACCAATCCTGCCGTTGTCACTGTCTATAGAAGTGCTGACAAAAGAGACTTTGAGGTTCATGAACCTTTCAGATTCGCTGACTTTGGGATCACATAATTGGATGAGTTGGGTCCATTAATAGCAAAGAAATCAAATGTTGTGGTCCCTAGTCTGTTGAAGTCCTTGAGTCTGAGGTACGAAAGATTGGCAGCTGCACCTCAGGAACTTGGCACTCCATCTCTTCTTCCTGATTCAGCACAACCAGCTCCCTCTCAGTCTTCTTCAAGAAAAATAAAGAAGATTGAAGCTGAGCCTGAGATCAAGGTTCCTGGTCTTGACTGCAATAGGGCACTCCCTGAAGGTGTTCCTTTCAGGAACAAAGTGGTCATTGAACAACCTGAAAGAGGTTTGTTCTTCATTGATGAGTTCGGAGACCAAGCCTTCCAGAGGTAGAGTGATATCGATTTGTCAGGGATCAAAGCTATGCTTGGTTTTCTAATGATGGCCTCTCCACTCAAGAGTCCTGAAAATGTGAAGTTTTGTCAAGATCTGAAAAGGAAAATCCGTGAGCACCCTGACCAACAAGAGCTGCAGTCAAAGAAGCCCAAGCTTGAAGCCCTTGGTATTAAGTTGAACTGATAAATCTGCCTGAATACCCCCACTATCCCTTGTGTACTTAGTTTGTTAGGACTTGTAATAATACTAATAAGATGATGTTTTTATTATTTCAGTGTCCTTATTTACATTCTAATACATTCAGTATGAGTAGAATTCATTAGCTCACTCATAACTGATTAAAACACTTAGGAATAATTTATATCCAAATAGGGGGAGATTGTTGGGTCAGGAAAAACCCAAGAATACTTAAAACATGATTTGGACACAAATTAACTAAGTGTTAACTTAAACCGAGAACAATTCAAGTCACTGAGAGAACAGCCTCTCAGTGAGTCATCTTCAGGATGCTTAAGGCAAATTCAAGTAGAAGGATTCACTACTCAGGAAGGCGGTACTCCCTGATGTAGCACTTAAGCCAAAGAAGAAGATGATGGTTCAGTAAGTGTTTGACAAGAACTCACTGAACCCCAGTCTCCTCAACAACAATGAAGTAATTAAGAGTGATAACTGAGAAACGTGTCCTGAAGAACTAAGTGCCTGAGAAGAAAGGCAGAAATATCTAGGAAGGATTTAAGATAAGATCAAATCTTATCTTGTCAGGAAGAAATCCTTCCTAAGACGGCTTAAAATCTTGGAGTGTCAGACCAATCACTCCTAAAGACTTAATAGGCCATTTCTATTGGTTCTTGGAAATGACCATTACTGTTGTAATTGTCAGACACGCTTGCTCAAACAACTTGTAATATTTTAATTACTTTTACTCAGTTTACTTGTGTATAAATAGATTGAGAAGGAGAGAAGTTGGGTGTGTTTTGTACAAATAAAGCTTAGACTTTTGCAAAACAACTTCTCTCCTACAAAGAGTAACGTATCCCTGAGATAGCTCAGTGAGGTCGCATTGTTACCCCTCAAGCAAAACTTGAGTTTAGATAGGAGACACCACCATACCTTGTCTATTCAATCCGAAGTGTTTGTTTCGCAAAACACTTGGGTATAGATTCTTTGATTCATTTCTAATAAGAATTTAAACGTTGAAAATTATTTTGAGTTTCTATATTCATGTTTTATAACTGTTAGAATTAATCATAACATTGTATTAGTCATAAACACAAATAGATTAACTTTCTAGTTAACTCTAAACGTGTTAAGGAAACAACAATTTATTTCACTTATAAAGCACAATGGAACTCATAATCAGAATTTGAGCCTTTTATTGAGGTTTGGGAACATAGTAGGCTAAGAATCAGTTAAGATCTTTACTTTAGTCTCTAGAAATACCCAAAACTTGCTCGAAATGCCAATCCGATTAATCACCGATTAATCCCGCATAGACCGATTAATCCCTACAAGGTGTTCGACCGCCCGACTACCGATTAAAGATTTTTGCAACCTTGATAAATAGTGAGTCATTTCTTCCTTATTTATCACCCCTCTTAGATATATCTTCTCTCTATATTCTAAGCTTCTCTAACCTTAGATCTAAAGATCATTCCCGTAGCTTTTTTTTTTCTTGTGTTTCTCAAGGTTCTTCTTACAAGACGAGATCATACGTAACACCCCATCCCGAAAAGGGTCAAAATGCCACATTATGGTGTCAACAGAACAAACGCCAGCGGAAGACTTTTATTAATAATAAGGTTACATAGGTTCAAAATGAAACTAAGGGAATAATAATTCTAAATCATAATGTCAACCAAACTAGATTACAAATCTGAATCAAAACGTAAATGGAAAATAACTCCAAATCTAATTCATAAGCCAATGGGTAACTATCATCAGGGTGGTCCACTAAAAGCTCATATGCACTCTTCACTCAAATCCCAGCTTCCATCCTAAAACCTTCCACAGGAAAAGAAATGCGGCTGAGCTTAAAAAGCCTAGTGAACAGATATAACAAAACAATAACTAAATCTGAATAAGTATACAAAACGGAATCAAATGAATCTGCTGAACAAGATGTCATATATCATAAGAGACAAACGAATGATGAGTCATATGTATCATAACGAAGTCAAGTAGATGTGAGTCATAAGTATCATAAGGAAACCAAAGAATCAAGCGAAGTCAAATCATAACATCATAAGGATATGCCCAACGAGCTCAAAAAGCATGCCACATGCTTAGCCACAAATCATAATCATAACCTGTCATATCATAAGTAACCATATAGGAGCGACCTCTCAAAAGTGAAATGGGATGCATGGCACGCACAAACCAATCACTACAAAGCCATATCATAAGCATATCACAAAACCTAGGATGCATCCATACGCTCCCTGCAAAACAAAATACATATGCCAGTACTAGAGTGAACATACATATACATAATGGCCAATGTGCACAAATATCATACATAAGAAAAGGGAAAGCCGTAGATCAATCACACCTCCACAGAAAGTGTCATGCCATTGGTGCCTCAATGACATGGTCATGGTATCTCCATGACTAGTTAGATCGGGCAACAGAATCACAAAGCTATCCATTATCATAACGAAACAATCATATCATAATCAACAAAAGCATATCAAACTGAAACGGAATCTCATATAAAATGAGATAGCATAATGAATATCATAACAAAATGGATAGCAAACGGAATCATATCAAAGGGATCATAATGAGAGTCAAGGATCATAATGAGTCATGAGAGAAATACCCTTACTGAGAAAGGGTAGAATATCTGTACCTTAACCGTAATGAAATGAACACTCGGAAAAATAAATCACTCCTTCTTCAAATGGTCTTCTTGAATTATTAGTCATTTAATGTCATGATGGGTTTTATAAGTATTTAATTCAATCTATCACCAAATTAGGGTTCATATGTATTAAATTAGGTTTAGGGCTTATAATACTGAATTAGGGTTTATATTGTAATTCTGGACCAGTTTCTACCAATTTTTAAGGCTTGCTAAATAAGCTCCAAAAATTTTGAAATAATAATCTGTGATTCCCATATTAGTTTAGTATCTTCACAAATATTTATAGGTTTTATAACCAAGTACAAGTACTGATTCAAAAATCATCTTTCTAGACCTACCCAAAAAATTAACTGCAGATACACATAGAAAGTTTGTCTTTAGTTAACCCATTTAGACACTTCAGAAAAATCTACAAAAATTCCAAGAAGTCACAAATAACTTATATATCACCCCTATAAAAGGAGAGCTCTTAACTCGTTATGGTTTGAAAAGTAATAATAAAAAACATTGACTGATTTTCTAACTCAGATTCATAGGTTTGACAACTTATGTTCCAAAAATCAAAAAGGTTACTTACCGACCTCTAATTGATATGAATCTTACATTTTCAGAAAGTAGACAAGTAGTAATTATGTGTAGACTCAAAAATCACTTAAACACACGATGGCATCTTCAGTTTGGACACTCATCAATCCAACCCAAATTCAGCACAGATTTCATGAGACACAAAAAGGACTAACGAAACCAAAACAAGACCAAAACGACCCAAGTCTTAACCAAACCATTACCACGCCTCTTACCCTTTTCAAACCAGTTTGTAAACATGTTTTAGACCTTATTTGACGACCCCATAACCCACTCATAACCACACCATTTGACAACAAACTTATCGAGCTACAACATAAAATAACGAAACCAAACAAACCTAATACTTAACCCTTTTTAAAAACTGATTAGCACACGCACTTATGTAGGTTCATTTGACATATAACACCCATGGTTCCAGCCCTTAATAATCATACACACGACACACACACAACACAGAATTTATGAGCCAAGTAACCACATGAAATCATACCAAACAAGCCCTAGTTATCACGTATTAATTGCATGCGCCCCGTCTTAAATATTTAGGGTTTCATTCCAGCTTTTAGGTCACGTTTTAATAAACATATTATGGTCTAAATGACTAGGTATAAAGCGTGTAAAACAAACAGATATCAATAGCCAAAACAGAAACAAGGTCGACACAATAGGTTCAATAATTCATGATTTATGTAGCGTTTTAAAGTGTTATTCAAATTCAGATTCAACGAGACCACAACCGTCATATTAGTTTGATTATTATGGTTTGTATTACATGCTTACTTTTCTAATTAATCAGAATAAGGTGTCGAATGGATGAAGGGACAAAAGAGGTGAAGTGTTATCTTAAGCAGAAAAATAATGAGACCAAAAGAGGACCAAACCAACCCACGAATAACAATACAACCAAACCAAGAATGACACAATCAAAACCAGTTCCAATCTTCTTCTTCCAATCTTCTTGAGGGCTGAACAAAGTGACAAAGGGGGCTACTTAGGGTTTTGGTGGGGAGAGAGGGAATAAAGAACTGTATATTGTGAATGAGGGAAACGGGGAAGTATCGTGTATTATAGTTAGGAATGCCGTGTGATTAGCTACAAATTAGGGAACCATAGGATCTTTTCATTTAACAAAATATTTGTTCTTACCTTGGGCTTAAACAAAAACGTGTGATATAGGGGGGGGGGTCCAAAATTTTGGTTCAATTATGTACAAGTTTAAGGGTGCACCGAAATTAGTAACTTAGGATATAAGGATTCATTTTGTATTCAATTCATAGTTTAGGTTGTAGGATAGATTCATTTAATTACTTAGGATCAAATTTATAATATATAGTTTACATATCTATTATTTATCAAATAAACTTAGGTTAAGTTCAAATTTCCAAGTAAAATGTGATTACGGATTTTAGGGTTTTACAACTCTTCCCCTCTATAAAGAAAACTTTGTCCTCGAAATTGAAGTCGTAAAAGTCAGACGGATACGTACGAAATCATGAAATTAATTGAAAATGATTATCTCACTCGAAATAGTCTCTCCAACGAATTTTAATGAACGAAATAGTTTTGTTTCTCATGACTCGATCAAAAAAATTTAGGATAGCCTCTGGCTGTCCAGCACAACAAATCATAACGAATCTGATCCAAAGGATACAAAACATATAAGTAACGGATGATAGTTGTAGAATCTCAAAAGAGGTACATGGAACACATACGGACATGAGACAGATACAGAGGTAATCCCAAACGGTACGTAACTTCACCAACTTAATCTAAGATTTCGAATGAACAAAAGAAACGTACTAACGCCCAAAGAAGCACATATCGAATGAACAATAATAAAGAGATGTGAGTATCAAGAATATCCGTACCAATAAGAATGAAATAAAGAACAAACGAATTGCGGATATATACCAAAACGTCTGACACTTCTGTACATAAAACACACAATCTCTGGTCTGAAATTTCAAGCTTCTTCTTCACAATGATAACTATTCCTTTAGTCACTTAGTCCACTCTGGTCCTTCAATAAGCAGTTATCCAACCTTATTTCAACCAAGAGGTGCTCTACACTTCCGTTCGTACAAAATTTGAAAGGCATCCCTTTGTCACTTGTATGCCATGAATTTTGTAAGTAACTCAACCAGACCAAACACTTGTCAAATTCTCCATCCATTCCAAAGTACATGATCTCAACATATATTCCAATGTCTGAATAGTTTGTTCTGTCTGTCTATCAGTCTGAGGGTGCAAAGCATTACTAAACTTGAGTCTGGTTCCTCAAGCATTTTGTAGTTCTTCCTAGGAACGTGAAGTAAAAACGCGAATCTCTGACGCGATCATTGCAGGTGTGTCATGTAACCGGATAATCTTCTACCAACTTACTCCTAAGCTTCTTTAATCTGTAGTATAATATTAGATTCAACCTTCATGTTTGCCACAACACAATTCTTATGAGTTTTAAGTTAAAAATTTTGAGATGAACCAAAATTCCAGAGTTCTTTCTGCTGAGTGCATCTTCTACCATATTAGCTTTTCCCGGATGATGCTGAATGTTAGTGTCACGATCGTGAGAAGTTCCAACCAATGTCTTCGCCTTATATTTAATTCTTTTTGGGTAAAGATATACTTGAGGTTTTTGTGATAGGTAAAGATGTCACAAGTCTCTCCATACAAGTAATGTCTTCAGGTCTTCAGTGCAAATACCACCGTTGCCAACTCCAAGTCATGCGTCGGAAAATTCTCCTCATAAGGTTTCAGTTGCTTCGGTGCGTATGTGATAACTTTCCCATGCTGCATAAGGACACATCCTAGGTCTTTCTTTGAAGCATCCCTGTAAATCTTTCCTTATAAGCTTCGTCAATAGTAACGCCAGTCATGATTATCTTCCATAACTCTTCTAGAATACTTCGCAAGAATCAAGAGGTTCTAACTTCGGTAACTATCGTCGGTCTTAGCCATTTGGTGATTGTCTCAACCTTCGTAGGATCTATAGTAATACCATTTACTGCAACAATACAACCTATGAATGCCAACCAGACTCAAACTTTGAGATTTTTGCATAAATCTTCTTCTGACATAATATTTCCAACACAATATGAAAATGATCCTCATATTTCTCCTTCGTCTCTGAATACACCAAGATGTCATAGTATGACAATTTATCTAAGTACTCATGAAAGGCACGATTAATCAAGTCCATATAAATAGTCGGAGCATTAGCCAATACAATTGGCATCACCAAAACTCATAGTGATCATAACTAGTACGAACAACAGTTTCTAGGAACATCTTGCTCCTTTACACGCAACTGATGAAAGCCAGCCTTATATCAATCTTGGAGAAAACTTCACATCCTAAAATTGATCAAACAAATTGTCGATTCGAGATAAAGGATAACGGTTCCTAACTGTAATTCTATTCAGCTCCTGGAAATAAATATACAATCTCATACCTCCATCCTTCTTTTTCACAAACAAGTCTGGAGCACCCCATGGAGATACAATAAGACAAATAAGGCTACTTTCCAAAAGTTCAGCTATTCCAAACCAACTGGTGTCATACTATACGGAGTTTCAGAATTTGGCAAAACGTCGTTCAATACGGGTAGGATTCTGTTTCATCTAAGTTTTTTGTTCTCAGGCACTTCTCAAGACGTCCTATGATTCCAATAAGTTCAAGTTATATGATGTAACTATTATCATGTTGGCCAGGCATCATAATAATTTCATCATATAAATATGCCTTTATTGCAATCATATTCTACCTCGAGTCGTGACTAAACAATCTCTCAGCACTAGATCAAAATAACTTCATAACCCAGTGGTAATCTATACATGGAATTTGTCGAGAAGTTTCAAATTACCAGATGACTCTCGAGGTGAGGCACATCTAACGAAGTATCTTTAAAGATGATTAGAAACCTTCACAACCGTGAGAGATTAACGTATGAGCATTCAGAGCGGAATGATTCAAATGGGTTTATCATTCGGAAATCATGATGAAAGAATTTAGGGTCATTCAAATCGTCAAAGATGACACATCTAGTACGACAGTTGTTAGCATCTCGATGCTGTGTCAACCAATCCATACCCAAAACAATTTCAAATGCAAATATTTCCAAAGGAAGCAGATTAGCAGAACGGATCTGATCATCAAAACGTAATGGAGAATCCTGATACTTGTGGCTAAAAACCACAAGATTCCTCATCGGATAAAGTACAATCTAATAGAGTAGGAAAACTTAAGGTGTTTAATCAAAATTAAGAGAAATCACCAAATGCGTCCAACACATCATGGTTATACCAGTAAGAATACTTAAAACGGATGAAGAGGCATCCAAACCAATCAACCGGATATTACACGATCTCAAAACTTAAAAAGAAGAGGCTAAATAGTGATGGCATTTCCACAAGGTTCTTAAAGACATTCTAAACTGATTTGATCACTAAACTTATGTTGCGCATTCTGATAACTTTCTTAATCTCCGGAAGGAATGATCTCAAGGAGGCTCAACTAAAGGCAAGAACATGAATCAAAATGATGCGAAGGGATGATACCAAAACGAATGTCTCATAGTCTACCCAATCCTCACCGGTCATAACTAAGGTGGAAGGGAACCTAAAGCAAATCTTTCAAAGGTTATTCAATAAGCTACCACAGTGCAAACCTAAGGGTCCAAATATTCACAGGCCATAACTTATGTGCTACAAGTCGAAGCCTGGGCTCTGATACCATAATTGTGACACCCCAACCCGAAAAGGCTCAAAATGCCACATTATGGTGTCAACAGAACAAACGCAAGCGGAAGACTTTTATTAATAACAAGGTTATATAAGTTCAAAATGAAACTAAGGGAATAATAATTCTAAATCATAATGTCATCCAAACTAGATTACAAATCTGAATCAAAACTAAATGGAAAATAACTCCAAATCTAATTCATAAGCCAATGGGTAACTATCCTCAGGATGGTCCACTAAGAGCTCCTATGCACTCTTCACTCAAATCCCAGATTCCATCCTAAAACATGCCGCAGGAAAAGAAATGCGTCTGAGCTTAAAAAGCCTAGTGAACAGATATAACAAAACAATAACTAAATCTGAATAAGTATACAAAATGGAATCAAACGAATCTGTTGAACAAGATGTCATATTTCATAAGAGACAAACGAATGATGAGTCATATGTATCATATATAACGAAGTCAAGTAGATGTGAGTCATAAGTATCATAAGGAAACCAAAGAATCAAGTGAAGTCAAATCATAACTTCATAAGGATATGCCCAACGAGCTCAAAAAGCATGCCGCATGCTTAGTCACAAATCATAATCATAACCTGTCATATCATAAGTAACCATAGATGAGTGACCTCTCAAAAGTGAAATAGGGTGCATGGCATGCACAAACCAATCACTACAAAGCCATATCATAAACATATCACAATACGTAGGATGCATCCATACGCTCCTTGCAAAACAAAATACATATGCCAGTACTAAAGTGAACATACATATACATAATGGCCAATGTGCACAACTATCATACCTAACAAAAGGGAATGCCGTGGATCAATCACACCTCCACAGAAAGTGTCATGCCATTGGTGTCTTAATGACATGGTCATGGTACCTCCATGACTAGTTAGCTCGGGCAACAGAATCACGAAGCTACCCATTATCATAACAAAACAATCATAGCATAATCAACAAAAGCATATCAAACCGAAACGGAATCTCATATCAAATGAGATAGCATAATGAATATCATAACAAAATGGATAGCAAACGAAATCATATCAAAGGGATCATAATCAGAGTCAAGGATCATAATGAGTCATGAGAGAAACACCCTTACTGAGAAAGGGTAGAACATCTGTACCTCAACCGTAATGAAATGAACACTCGGAAAACACAATCACTCCTTCTTCAAATGGTCTTCCTGAATTATTAGTCATTTAATGTCATGATTGGTTTTAAATGTATTTAAATCAATCAATCACCAAATTAGGGTTCATATGTATTAAATTAGGTTTAAGGCTTGTAATAATGAATTAGGGTTTATATTGTAATTCTGGACCAGTTTCTCACGATTTTTAAGGCCTGGCAAATAAGCTCCAAAAAATCTGAAATAATTATCTACGATTACCCTATTAGTTTAGTATCTTCACAAATGTTTATAGATTTTATAAGCAAGTAAAAGTAATATTTCAAAAATCATTTTTTCAGACCTACCCAGAAAATTAACTACAGATATAAACAGAAAGTGTGCCTTTAATTAACTCATTTAGACACTTCATCCACAAAAATTCTAGTAAGTCACACATAACTTAAATATCACCCTGTAAAAGGAGAGGGCTTAACTCCTTATGGTTTGAAAAATAAAAATAAAAAACATCGACTGATTTTCAGTTTCAAATTTATAGGTTTGACAACTTATGCTCCAAAAATCAAAAAGCTTACTTACCGACCTCTAATTGCTGTGAATCTTACATTTCCAGAAAGTAGACAAGTATTACTTATGTTTAGACTCAAAAATCACTTAAACACACATTGGCATCTTCAGTTTGGACACTCATCAATCCAACCCAAATTCTGTACAGATTTCATAAGACATAAAAAGGACTAACGAGACCAAAACAAGACCAAAACGACCCAAGTCTTAACCATACCATTACCACGCCTCTTACCCTTTTCAAACCAGTTTGTAAACGTGTTTTAGACCTTATTTAACCACCCCATAACACTCATAACCACACCATTTGACTACAAACTTATTGAGCTAAAACATAAAATAACGAAACCAAACAAACCTAATACTTAACCCTTTTTAAGAACTGATTAACACACACACTTATGTTGGTTTATTTGACATATAACTCCCATGGTTCCAGCCCTCAACAATTATACACATGACACACACACAACACAAAATTTACGAGCCAAGTAACCACATGAAATCATACCAAACAAGCCCTAGTTCTCACGTATTAAATGCATACGCCCCCTCTTAAATATTTAGGGTTTCATTCCAGCTTTTAGGTCATGTTTTAATGAACATATTAGGGTCTAAAAGACCAGGTATAAAGCATGTAAAAAAACGGATATCAATAGCCAAAACAGAAACAAGGTCGACACAATAGGTTTAATAATTCATGATTTTATGTAGCGTTTTAAAGTGTTATTCAAATTCAGATTCAACGAGACCACAACCGTAATATTAGTTTGATTATTATGGTTTGTATTACATGCTTACTTTCTGATTAATCATCATAATAAGGTATCGAATGGATGAAGGGACAAAAGAGGTGAAGTGTTACCTTAGGCAGAAAAATAACGAGACCAAAAGAGCACCAAACCAACCCACGAATAACAACACAACCAAACCAAGAATGACATGATCAAAACCAGTTCCAATGTTCTTCTTCCAAGCTTCTTGAGGGCTGAACAAAGTGACAATGGGGGCTGCTTAGGGTTTCGATGGGGAGAGAGGGAATAAAGAACCGTTTATTGTGAATGATGGAAAAGGGGAAGGAGCGTGTATTATAGTTAGGGATGCCGTGTGATTATCTACAAATTAGGGAACCGTAGGATCATTTATTTAACAAAATATTTGTTCTTATCTTGGGCTTAAACAAAAACGTGTGATATAGGAGGGGGGTCCAAAATTTTGGTTCAATTATGTACAAGTTTAAGGGTACACCAAAATTAGTAACTTAGGATATAAGGATTAATTTTGTATTTAATTTATAGTTTAGATTATAGGGTAGATTCATTTAATTACTTAGGATCAAATTTATAATATATAGTTTACATATCTTTTATTTATCAAATAAAATTAGGTTAAGTTCAAATTTCCAAGTAAAAAGCGATTACGGATTTTAGGGTTTTACATCACACCTCTTGCATACGAGTCATCCATTCTTCCAGTAAAGAGTTTGCTCAGCTTCTTCATCACTTCAAGACCACTGAGTTGTCTCTTGTTGTTGATACTTCTTCTTGTATTCTCAAAGTAGTTGTGATAGTTGTGTTGATGCGTTGGATTTGTTTCTTCCGTGTAGAGGACCTAGTATTTAGCTTAGTACCAGAAAAAGTGAAAGCGACATTGTGAGGTTTCTCCATCGGTTGAAGGAGCTTGTTGACATAGTGCTTAAGAAATCTCGAGTTGGATACTCGGGGAGTGGAGTAGGGCAAGGAAGGTGTCCTTATAGCCGAACCACTATAAACCATAGTGTCATGCTTCTATCCTTTTACTATCTTTACTATTCTCGTATTTATTTCTTTTTATACTTGCTTGCATTATCCATATCTCAACATCCAAAGGTTTCACATACTATCAATCTAAAAGTTTTATAAACTAAATTTAAATCGGTAAAAACTATTCAACCCCCTTCTAGTTTTCTACAATTGACATCAAGAGCAGGGTTTCTAAAAAGTTTTTAAGTAAATTGTATTTTAAAACTTTTTTGATCAAATGGATTTTGAGAACTACAAAGAAGGGCAATCTATGAAAAGACCACCACTCTTTTAATCTAATGGTTTTATATATTGGAAAATAGATTTGAAACGTATGCGAAATCTAAAGATATTGATCTTTGGAATATTATTGTTGATGGGGATTATGTGCCGGTATTTGAGAGCATCTCTACCGACAAAAATGAGTCGGGTCTTTGAGTCTAAAAGATGAACAAAAGAAAATGCTTTCTAAAAATAACGAGACAAAAATGGTTTTTTGCAATGCTTTACCTAAAAAGGAATATGAAAGAGTTTTTATGCGTAAAACCGCTAAAGATATTTGGAATTGTTTAGTGATAAGATCGTTGTAAGCTTAACTAGGATATATAATAACAACGATAATAACTTGCACAACGGAATTAAACAAAATACTTTGTTATTAACACGATTTTACAAATACACGCTACAATTCTATTTAATCAAGATAGAATGTGTTATCTAACTATAACAAGGATCAATAACATTGATATTGAAGCGTGGAACCGATCCCAAGTGGTGGGATCGGTGGTGTTTTCTAAAACATGACTAAAACACGCACAAAACAATGTCTAGGGATCTCTTTATTTATGGAGTTCCATCTAGACTTACAAAAGAAACCTAATTGTATTAGGAAACTCTAAATCTTTTCTAATCTTGATCTTTATCTTTTTTCAACAAGTCTTCTAGAATCCTCCATCTTCTAGAATTCCATGATGATGTCGATCTTGATATGTTTTGTATCATCAAATCAATAAATCCCAACAATCTTCCCCTATTTGATGATGACAAAACAAATAGTAAACTGATTCCAAGATGATCCATAGTAGCTTAATCTTCAGCAATCTTCCTCTATTGAACAATAAGCTTTTTCTTCAACTTGAGCACTTGAACATCTTGTACATCTTCAAATCTGATCTTCCCCTTTACTTAAGATCTCCATGAACTTGTTTCCTTTGTAACATCTTTCGCTTTTTGTCATAATCCATTACGGGACAATGAACATAAATAACCTTGATCTTTACAACTACAAACCATGTATTACACTTCTAATCCAAGCTTTCCAATGTCTCAAATTATCCTCCATGAAGATTTCCGCACTAAAAATGAATTTAAGGCAATAGAAACTTAAACTAGCAGTAGTAATAATGAATTAGCAGTAGTAATAGTGAATTAGCAGTAGTAAAAACCTTCCCCTAAAATGGTTAAACACTTTAATATATTCTTCCCCTGAAACCAATATGTTAACCACTTGAAGTAACCATAAGAACTTTTCGAATAACTAACCACCATAGTAATGAACATCATGTAGTACCATCCATGAAGAACACCAAAATGCTTACTAAAAATGACTACAATAGTAATCGAAACCAAGCAGTAGTAATAATGAAGAACAGTTCTATGGTTGAGCAGTAGTAATCATGTACTATTCCATATTAACTTCCAATTAGTGTCAACATGATCACCACACGAATCAAACTTTCACACGAACTTGAACTCGAACTCTTAGCTTCCATAATCTTTGTTTACCATGTCCATAAAACTGTCGAACTAAGAGCAACAACTTCAATGACACCATCATACCAGAAAAATAAACATGTAGCTCGTATTCATGATATCAACTTCACACAACTTTCAACTTATCACACACTTTCTAAAAATTCGTATAATATCCAAAACCCATATTTTCAATAAGCTCAGTCTTGGATTTAAAACCATGTTCTTCAATTAAGATCACATGACCTTTTTATTGCTCTCCACTAAATTCAGAAACCAATAGCATTTAACTTGCAAGAGCAACCTTAATAAAGTGTAGCAACAGTATTATCATCGAAGTAGCAGCATTAACAAATACTAACTAGCAACATTAAAAACCAATTATAATGCACCGACCCATGATTACTATTAAAATATATGATCTATCAATCAATTAGGAAGTAGAATAGATAGATAGTATCATGCAAAACATGACAAACAACATTAAAAGTTACATAATTTGAAGAATAAGAATTGTTTGCCGTATAACCTTTTTGTCGCCACATCGATTAGGGTTCTTTCTTTGACTGTAAAAACCTTGTGAATCCAAGATCAAGAGCCCCTAGTCTTTGATACCAATTGATAAGATCGTTGTAAGCTCAACTAGGATGTATAATAACAAAGATAATAACATGCATAACGGAATTAAACAAAACAATTTATTATTAATAAGGTTTTACAAATACGCGTTACAATTCTATTTGATTAAGATAGAACGTGTTATCTAACTATAACAAGGATCAATAACATTGATCTTGAAGCGTGGAACCGATCCCAAGTGGTGGGATCGGTGGTGTTTTCTAAAACATGACTAAAACACACACAAAACAATGTCTAGGGATCTCTTTATTTATTGAGTTCCATCTAAACTTACAAAGGAAACCTAATTGTATTAGGAAACTAAATCTTTCCTAATCTTGATCTTTATCTTTTTCAACAAGTTTTCTATAATCCTCCATCTTCTAGAATTCCATGATGATGTCGATCTTGATATGTTTTGTATCATGAAATCAATAAATTCCAACATTTAGTGATTACACTTCAAGGAAACAAACAAGTGCAAAACAACAAAATTGATTTATTTGTTCAACAATATGAGCAGTACTCAATATCAGATGATGAAAGTATTGATAATGCATTTGCAAAATTTAATACTATTATTACTTGACTAATAGCACTTGATGAAACTTTTTCCAAGCGTAATAATGTCAGGAGATTCTTGAGAGCACTTCCGGTAAAATAGAGACTAAATGTAACGACAATAGAAGAATCAAAGGATTTGACAATCCTTTCTCTCGATGAGCTCATTGGCAACCTCAAGGTCTATGAAGTTGTTCTAGGAAAAGACTAAGAGGCCTCGAAAGAAAAGAAGGAAAAGTACAAGTCAGTAGCCCTAAAGACTAAAAAGGAGTCTAGTGACAAAGACACTTCATCATCGGATAGCGATGATGAAGAGTATGCCATGGCCATAAGAGACTTCAAAAAGTTTTTTAGAAGAAGATGGAGGTTTGTAAAACAACCTTACGATGATAAGAAAGGCTTCCGAAAGTTCAAGGAATACAAGAAGAGAAAGGATGACCGAAAGTGTTTCAAATGCGGTGATCCAAATCACTTTATTAGTGCTTGACCCAAACACTCTAGTGGAGAGCAAAAGGCGTTTCTTAGCGGTTCATGGTACCAAGTGAAGAGGAGAAAGATGAGATTTGTCTCATAGCCAAAGACTCTAACGACTTACATTTCGACTCTCCCTATTATAGTAGCTCATCTTTAGATGATGAATCTCTAAACTTAGAATATAACAAACTTTGAAAAATTAGGCTTAAAGTTATTAACAAAAAAAACATCTGAAAGGTAAAATTGAACTCTTAGAAAATAAAGTTTTTGAGGTAAAATAAAAATTTAAGAGGCTTGAAAAAGGAAAAGAAGCAAGTGTATAATGTAAACTTTGCATAAGTCTTCAAACGATAATTGATCACCACGACTATAAAATCGCTAGACTTAGTACACAATGTTTAGAAGATATAATAGATACACATAAAGTTAAGAACAATAAAATTGGTTTAGATTTTACAGATTGTATGCCTTCGACTAGCGAAGAAAAACTAACTAAATTTTTTCAAACTGCTGTTCCAAATGTTTCTGAGGTGGCGGATCCAGTGGATCCTTTTAAAAGAGATCCGGCCAAGCTTAAGCAAGGGATCCGGCCACCTGGTACAACAGAAGCAAAAATTGACTCGACCAAATCATCTAGAAAAGAGTTCGTTGTTATAACTAAAAAGAAGTTACCTAATGCTACTGTTAGAAATGTTAATGTACCATATCATGGTAAAGGAATTCTAAAAAGTAGGCCTAATATACGATCAACTTCCACCACACCATTTAGGAGACCAAACGCTCCTTACCCAAGAAGTAATTTTGATCAAATGAGATGGAACAATGGATTCTACAATGGTCATCAATTCCAAGCACCTAATCTTGTACCTTGGAACTATTTTCCTTTTGTGAACCAAATAGATGGTTTGTATAACGCTAATGGACCCATGAGATATTTGGGACCAAACGCTTGAGTTTCTTTGTGCTTATAGGTTTGTCTAAAGGTTGAACTAGAACAAAATGAATGGATAAAAGATAGCGGTTGCACAAGACACATGGCGGGAAATAAAAGCCTTTTCACTTCCTACAAGGCGTGTGATGGAGGTAACGTAGTGTTTGGCAATGGTAAAAGCAAGATCATTGGAAAAGGTACGATATCGCATAACTCTCTAACCATTAATGATGTGTGTCACGTAGACAATCTAGGATTTCATCTATTAGGTATTAGTCAAATAGTAGATAAAAAGTGTGAAGTCTTATTTAGTGAAACCGGAAGTAAAATACTTAAAAATGGAATCACCATAGGTAAAGGGATTAGGAAAAATGGACTTTTCGTAATGAAAATTGGAAACTCACCTAAAGATAAACTTTGTCTAACTTCAATAGATGATACTTGATGAGGAATTATTTGGTACCTTTTTAAGGGGTCATTTAAGGCCGAAATCGTATTAATATGATCAAATATTGCCCTTAATTGTTTCTTTTTGCATTTTAAGTACTTAGGATGAGAAATATGGAAAATGGCATGTTTTGGGCTCGAAACGACTAAAAAGTGAAGAAAACAACGAAGTCTCAAATTCTGTCAGATATGGGATTCTGGCGGCGTCACACATTACAACGTGACGCCGTCACTTGCTAATAATGGAGGATTCTTGGCTCAGAATTAACAAGTGACGCCTCAGTCAAATTTGAAGGCTCTATAACCTGACGGTGTCAGGTGTAATTGAAGACTAAAAATCCATGCAAAGTTAACAAGAGATGGCCTAGAAGATTTATTAAGGGCCGGCGTCAGACAGCACTTGACGGCATCAGAGTTCCTAGGCGACGTCGTCACAAGACAACTTGGAGAAGACGAAACCCTAATTGGAGGCGAGCTGACAGCGTCACACTTAGCAAGTGACGCCATCACCATTATAAAACTATATATACTTTCGAATGTTTTCATTAATTCGTGTAACATCTTGGAGTAGGGTTTTGTGGACAAATTTATCAGCTTTTGTAAGGGTTCTACAGCCCCCAAAACTCATGTTTTATTGAAGATAAGTTATCCGTTTAATCATTCAATATGTCTATGTGTTGTTTGATTACTTGTTTATCTTCTCTTCTCTTTAACATGCTAGCTTAGATTTATTTGTGGTTGCTTTGATCTAGTGAAACCTAGTTGTTGAGTATTGATTTGTCGTCTCTTATTTAATTGATTGCCTCATGTTAGGCTAAGAAAATTGGCTGACCTCTTATATGTGACTAGCTTGAATGTCTTAGAAACGCAACCGTAGAGTGCACTATTGGTTTTTCTCATTGTATTTATTGCATGAATTGCGGCTTCTAGATCCTAGAAAACTTAATTGACTTTAAGGTTTTTAGGAGAGACTAAGATTCATAGAGTTGGGGACTTCGACACCTCCCCACGACCAATATTAAGGAATACAACGCTTCAATTAAAACAAGGACGTGACAATTCGACAAATTGGTAGGAGATAACCCGGGAGTAACTAAATCTAAGTGAACACGCTTTTCCCTATCATAAGAAGTCACCAATTTACTTTTTTCGTTTATTTTTATTTATTTTTAGTTTAAATTACTAGTTTTCGGTTAGTTGACTAACAACTAATTCCGCCCACTCTTTCAAAACTCGAGATTTCAAACAACAACAAAGCGATATGACAAATACGATTGACAACTTGTTAAAGGCTCTCAACAAACAAGTGATAGCCCCGTTAAGTAGAGTAGCTAGAAACACAAGTGGGGGTAGCAAAATCAAAGATCCATCGTCATCAAAACATGTACACTTTGCTAACGCCATCACTCTACTACCACCAAATAAGATTAGTGAGGAGGAAGTTCAAAGAGATTGTAGTAGAAGGTAGTAGTGATGCTAGGAAGGAGGCGACGGATGATGAGAGTAAGGAAAAGGGAGAAGTAGGTAATGAATAGTTTAATAGGTTCCCCACAAAAGATGAACTTGCATACCATAAGTATTTGTTAGATGACCCTAATCCACCATATTACACAAATCTACCAATCATTCAAGCGGGTGACCCATCTAACATAAATATACCATGTAATATCGGGCAAGTACATGTGTGGAAGGCTTACATTGACCTTAAGTCCCCCATAAATGTTATGACTAGGATACACTATAATTGGATCATGAAAGAGCAATTGTCACCTAGGAATGATCCTAATAAGGGAAACACAAGTAATTTTGTGGGGTGAGTTAGTGGAATGCACGTTTTTGTTGGATATTTCACATATGTTACAGATTTTGTGATTGTGGAGGATATTAGTCCGGCCATTGATTATTGTTTGACTCATGTAGTGTTGGGTAGGCCATTTGTGGAAACTTCTAAGATGACTTATGACCCATCCTTAGGGATAATTAGGTTTAAAGATGAAACGTATGGGATTGCCTACCAAATGCCGCATAAGATTGAACGATTTAGACGATTGTCATGTTTAGAGAAGGAATATAAGCAATCAGTTTACTATAGGAATGAAGAAGATAAGAGGAGAGGTGTGGACTATGTGATGAAGAAGATACTTGGTTTTTACAAAGAATGTTTACAGTTAGGTCCGGAATATAAAACCAAGGTAGAGGATGACCATGGAGTCACGTAATAGGCCATGACTTTGAGTCTAGCTACAAGACTAGTTAATAAAGAAAAGCGCTTCTTGGGAGGCAACCAAATCTTTATGTTTGTTTGTTTGATTTTTATTTTTATTTGAGTTATATATATGTTTTAACATTATTTCTTAATCTTTCATGTTTTGAATATAATTTGTGAAAATTCTTTATTTTGTTTTCAACCTCATCTTAAATGCATATAAAGGTATTTTACAAAAAAATAAGTGTAGGGAAGATCATATTTAAAAGAACAAATTCAAACATGAAAGTTAACAATAAATGATTAGCATATATATTTATGTGTTTGTTTGAGTCAAATGCTTGTATCGAGTCACAATGAATATTCTGTAGTTTTTCAGGTTTTAATACTCAAATTTTCCCAGAAATTTTCCAGAAACAAAACGCAAAAATACTGTCAGGTCTATCCTGACGGCGTCAGGTTTTCAACCCGACGGTGTCAGGCACTGTAGCTGCACAGTTTTCCATATTTTGTTTTTCTGCTGGAACTTAATTTTTGAAAATTTTCATAATTTTAAATTTCCAGGAATTTGTAAACATTTATTTTGCAAGCATTATATCTTAATTTGCTTTCTAGGATTTATTTTATATATAGTGTTTACCACCAATTTTATGCGAGGTTTTGTGTTTGTTTTCTTAGTGAATTACAGGTTATATTGGAAAAGAAGATAAAAGATAAAGTATGATGAGCATCTATTGCATTTATTTTCTTGGAGGAGGATTTAACCATGTTTTCACATCGCCCATGCCGAGAAAATCAGGGGAGTATTAGTTTCTTTCATCTATTTTATGGAAAGCATAGGGGGAGGGGTTGAATACGTTTGCATTTAAAAACTTAAAAACTTTTGTATCAAACACACGATCAAGTGTGACATAATATGAAAAGTGTCAACACTAGTCTTACAAGAACTAGAGATAATATAAAGTAACAAGTAAGGCATGTCACATTAACACAAACTTAGACATATTAGTAATAAAATGCCATGACACAAACACAAATAACATGATATAAGCAACAAACCACACAAATATAAATGCAATGCAAAGTATAAATGTAAAGCGGTAAATGCACGAATAAACGTAAAGAGATAAGTAAAGAAAGCGCAAACCGAACACGAAGATTTATAGTGGTTTAGTCATGAAGCTCCTCTTCGCACTGCTCCACTCCCCGAGTACCCAACTTGAGAGTTACTCCACTAATCAACAAGCTCCCTTCTCGGCGGAGAAAACCATACAACATTGCTTAAAATATTTTCCGACACTAAGCTAGATGTCGAGTTCTTCTTCGGGTACAACCAAACCCGTTATGTTTTATGGCCCAACATAACAAACCTTGTGTTTTAAGGCCTAAACGCATAAACCGCGTCGCTTACGTTATTTTCCGACACTAAGCTAGATGTCCAGTACTAATCTAGCTAGTACCAATCTCACTCACGATCTACCCGATCCTCACAAATCACACAAGCTACAAGATCCACATGATCTACACTCGATCTACCCGATCTACTCACGATCTACCCGATCCTTACGATCTACATGATCAACCCTATCTTCACACGATCTACCCGATTTACTCACTATCAACACAAGCTACACAAGATCTCCCCGATCTTTACAAGATCACAATGATCCACACAAGATGACTAAACAAGACAGTGACAACTTGATGTATGTCTAGATACAACAAGTAAACAACAAGTAATGCAAGTGCACTACATAATGAATCTAACACCTTGTATCTTCTTGATACTTTGTGTTCTTCTCTTGGACTAATAGAGGAATGAAGGTGATCTTTGGTTGGATGAAAGAATCACTCTTAAATAAAAGAAAAACTCTCTAAATGATCAAAGAAAGTGATCTAACTAAGAAGGGATTAGACCAGAGAAAACTGACTGGAAAAATCAAGTTGGAAGTGTAAAATTATCCACTATTTATAGGCAAAGAAAATTTGACCGTTACTGAGGGACGGTACCATTAATTATATCACGGTACCACTAAATTTAGTGGTACCGTGCCAGACAAAAACGCTGCCATTTTTGTTTTTAGTGGTGAAAGTTTATTTGAGGAAATTTGGAGCTGTTTTGGTGGAAAAAATAGCTGTTGGGATTTTTAAACTAATTTTTCCAATTAAAATATTTCTTTTTAATTCAAAAGTAATTTGTAAAATGTATGTTTGAAAAATGTTTTGTCACATTAAAAATGTGAAGTTTAGAACAAAAAAAAAAAAAAAATTTCTTTGATCATCCGTCAAGTTTAAATTTATTTGTTCATACCTTGAGTGATTTACGTCGGGATGAAAATCTACGACTCTGTTGAGGCATACTTCATACATCGAGAGATGTTGATGTAAGTATGCGTTGATGATTTGTGTTTACAAGTAACTTGCGCATTTTACGTTATGCACATGTTACATCTTTGTCATTATTAAAACCAAAGAAACCGTTTAGTTTAAATATCGTAATATTTGCACTAACAATCTCCCCCTTTTTACTGATGAAAAATATGCAAACCGTAACACACTGTAAAATGTAAAAGTTACCTGTTTACACTCCCTTCTCCCCCTTTTGTCGAATAAAAAAGGTAGTTGAGCTCTCCCTTGAACTCACTCCCTACTCCCCCTTATAACACTACTTTCCTTTCTCCCCAGAAAGGCGAGCTTGCATCATCCCAGTGAAGTCTTCTATCACCACTATTAAGACGACTCCATGCTATGTATTCAAATACTTTCGAGCTCCCCCTAGCTCAATGCTCCCCTATGGTGATTGAGTCCCCTTGTTTATTTACCTTAGTATCTAGCGGATCCATGGATCAAATTCTTACAAAGGCTTTTCCTACATCAAGGGTTAGCTCCGTGCAACATAATATATAAAAGAATAGGAGCAACATTATAGGGATAGAATACTTTTAGCAAGACATGCAAAGGTTAAACTAAGTTAAAGTGTAGCTACAAAAAAATGAGTTTGATGAGGTATGTGAGCATATCAAAGTATGCTAGAGGTTAGACACGTGATGAAAGTGTGCTAAAAGGATAAAAGCAAAGAAGAAAGCCCAAGAAAGTTAAGCGACCAAAAAAAAAATGAATGCATATTGCAATTCAAAGACACTTGACTGTCACAACCCGACCGACAACCTAAGGTGTAATTATTCAATCAATCACACTAACAAGAACGAGATTCGTTCATTGATTGACACACAAAATGACTTCATCCAAGTTGTCACTGGGAAGGCGAGTTCTAACAAACCATTTGAGTGGGATTGATATAAGGGTTGAAGGTTCTGAAACTAAATATCACTGTCAAGAGTGAATTTTAGTTATAAGGTTTGATGTGAGGGTTGAAGGTGCTTGTATAGAACACATAGCTAAGTGATCACAAAGAGTTAGAGGTTAGGAAGCTAGAACCAATTGTGGTTTTGTGATTGGGGTTTTGCTAAGTAGCATGTACTTAAGAAGTGAGTGTTCAGAATTGTAGAGTATAAGAACCACATTTGTATGTTCTTGAGAGTGTTTGGTGAAAGACTATATGAGTGTGTTTTCGCTCCCCCTTAATTGATGACCATCAGGATAAGATGTGTCGGAAAAAAAATAATAAAGAGGAAAATACACGTTGACGGAAGCGATGAGCTTAGTAACTTCATGACAAGTGGTGGATAACATACAATAAACTTTACCTTTGAAGTCACGTAGCTCTTCTCAATCATTGTGAATATTCATAGAACATTCATATGATGAGGCATGTAAATGTGTTAAGGGTTAAGAAGATAGAATCTTCAAGGTTTTTGAGTTTTGATAGTACTTTTGAAACTGTGAGAATTGAAAACAAAATAAATTGTCTCAGCAGATATCGGTCCGACGGTACCGTCCCCTATTTAAGGGTACCATGACCTGCTGAGGGCAGTTTTGACCCAGAATTTGATTTTCGACAAAGGAATTTCACATATTTTGTGATTTTTCTGGACCTTAGATTAAAGGAATTTATACCAAATAAATTCTTTTTAGGAATGAATCCAGTGGGATTCGACGAACATTGATCGAGTTCATTATTTTTGAGAAATGACATTTAATTGCATTTCACAAATTAAATTTACTTTAAATATTTTAGATGAAATATTTAAGTTGTCATTGGAAGCTTGAGAGGATTTGACTCTAATCTTCAGAGGATTTGACAAATAAATCTCGCTGATTTAGTGAGAGGTTTAGACACGATGAAAGAATTTATACCTAATAAATTCTTTTTAGGAGATGGATGAGACTAGACGAGAAGAGATGACTTTAGTATTTCCAAGGAAATATTTAAATAGTCATTAGAGGGATTTGAAGGATGACTTTAATATTTCCAATGAAATATTTGGATAGTCATAAGACGAGATTCGAAAGATGTTTTTGAACACACGTAAATTATGAGATTCACGGAATGTGTTTCATCATTCCTAGACCTAAGCGTAAGTAGTTGAATGGTTCGCGTTTGAGAGGTTTGGTGTTCTTAGGGTGATTGATTGGATTTTTGGGATGAATATCCATTGTTGTTGTAGGATCGCTGCACGTCGGTAGGTGATCAAGATTGACGACAAAAAAGAAAAGACTCAAAAATATCAATCTTCGTATGGGCATATTGCCCGTTATTCGGAAGAAAGAGAGTATCAACGTACTCTTGGCGAGATAGGATGATACGTTTGTTTTCTACCCTAAAATCGATGGATAAGTTCGATCCTCATTATCTATGAGGTGAGCTTGACACAAAGCACGATGACAAACCTATGGGGATAAGAGGAACTAACGGAAATGAATATACTTGGTCTTAAGAAGTGTATATTCACACGAGGATGAAAGGAACTACTAATCACTTATGTAGTAACTCGTGAGTCCTTTGTCACCCAAAGGTTGATGTTAGCTTTTAGCTTTTGGATGAGCGTTTTAACATATGTTGTTAAAAGGCTTGAATATGATGTTTCGGATATGACATTTAACAATTGCGATCGCAAGTTAAAATTACTTGAATATTTCGGATGAAATATTTAAGTTGTCAAACCTACTCCGAGTTCTACTAGGCTTGTATCTAATCTTTCCTTGACAAAAGAGTGTATCACTTGGAAGAAAGCGAAATGATGACCAAGGAATTACGGCAATTTCGCGACTACTCTAATTTTTAGATTTTGATACTAGTGTAAGACTAAATGAAGTCTAAAAGTTTATAGTGATAGGCATACGTAATTCATTATATGTCAAAACAATGTAGTGTGGGTGCATAAGAAAATCATCTAAAAAACACATAAGGAATAAATGCAAACATCATGCAAAACGTGATAACATTTAGTATTTAAGAGAATGTATCATAGATATACATATCAAGAGATATTATATCGGAATATCTAATCGAAAGCAAAATCTTTCTAATAGATATGCATTCAATAATTAATCAAATAATTACTGAGCATTAAGAAAACATGTAGGCATTTAGTCATATCTCACAAGAACATGTTATCACTTTGAAGCACATATGTGGGATGCAAGTAATCTAGGTTCACTAAGGAAGATCCTAATTACTACTTGTTCAAAATGAAATCCTAATGGGAGATAAGGTTCACCGATGTAAACTATCTTTAGTCAAATGTAGGAATGAAAAATTTTCAAGTTAGAGAATGAGTATGAGACTATCACTAGTGGTGCTCAATTCAGGCTAAACACGACCATTTTTACGGGTTATGCCACAAACCTAACTTCTCTGCTGGAAGCAATTCAACTGTTAGGTCAAATTGAATTTCTAGTGCGATAGGTTCACCAGTAGTCATTCTCATGTTAGAAAAATTGAAATTCCTATATTTGCCTATCGAAGTGTAGCAAAGATGATATAAGCTTATTTCGCTAATACATGGCCTAATATGACTCAACTAAACATATTTTGAAAGTCGGTTAAGAGGATGACATGTCTTACACAATATCCTACCAAAGGCAAGCACAATGTTTCAATCTTGTGTTTGAGATTTAGAGGTTGTTGAGTTTAGATGGTGCATTTCATGATCTCTTGGACAACATCTTTGTTTGTTGAGTTTTTACATGATATTTTAACATGATTTAGTTTTATGGAGCCAAGAGATGCCTTAATGTGATACAATATAGAATCTGCTACATTGAGAGTGTTTCAAGAATGCTCCTTTGCATATCTTGAGAAAAGAATCTAGTAAAGGTTACTTACCTCAATAGATCTTGTGAGTATTATATGATGTATGATTGAAATTCGACATATTGTATCTTTCAACAAATATGCTTTTCTAAGAGGAAACTTATCACTCTTACGAATGCTTAGTAAAACAAGTATTTTAGTGTATGACCAATTTTACTTGTTTATGCAATGACATATGCTGTATTGGGTTATTATTCAAATCGAATATCCTATATTTATTAACAAGATGCAATGTATTCTCTTGTAACATAACCATTCATGTTACAAAGGGAATGAGATGCATATGATATAAATGATCCTTTGTCAATCTTTTGATAAGAGAAATACATGTTGTTGGGAATTAAACCATCAGTTAGTACTGCCAGGTATAAAGTTACAACTGCTGAAGATTAACACTAACAGTACTAAGTCAGTTAGTACTGCTAGTACAGATGGTTAGTACTGATTATGAGATGAAAACAGAAACGCGTGTGGATATATATAGAATAGATATTGTGTATATCTTATAATTATAGAATGATACGAATATTAGTTTACTTGTAAAAGACTTCTTGTGTTATAAAAGAAGATCGTAAGTTAGGGTTTCAGTAATTCTAGTAATACGTATTATTGTGAAAGCTTCAAGGTTGTTAAACCCTAGTGATAAGTGAAGATCACTCGTATTAATATTGAAGCTATTTGGTTTGTTAAACAAGTGTGTTCATACTTTCACTGTTCCATACAATTCATCAAACACATAATCTTCTAAGTGCTTTGTAGTAAATTCCGCGTGCTACTTAGCATATACTCAAAGTATTTCAAATACAAGGCGTGTGTTTAGATCCTATCAAGTTGTATCAGAGCCAGGTTCTGATACTTTGAATTAGAATATCCAGAAGTACTTTTTCTCTTTCAACAACGAAGATGGACATGGAAAATCCTCAAACCTCAATCCTTGCCAAACTCCCAATGCTCAAACAAAACGAATATGATCTCTGGAGGCTCAGAATTGAGGAGTACTTCATGGTGCAAGATTATGCACTATGGGATATCATTCTCAATGGTGATTCTTTTAAACCAACAACTTCTGAAGAAACACTTGCTGATGGTTCCAAAACCACTAAGCTCAACACTGAACCGGTCACAAATGAGGAGAGGATCAAGAAGAAGAATGATGTCAAAGCCAAGAGTTTGTTACTCATGGCAATTCCCAATGATCAGGTGTTGAACTTCAGTCATTATGAGACTGCAAAGACACTTTTTGCAGCAATTGTAGAAAGGTTTGGTAGCAATAAAGCTACTAAGAAGGCACAAAGAACACTACTGAAGCAGAGCTATGAGAATTTTAGTGCCACAAGCATTGAAACTCTTGATCAAATATTTAACAGGCTACAGAGAATTGTGAGTCAACTTGCTGGTTTGAAGATATTGATTCCACAAGAAGACCTAAACTTAAAGTTTCTCAATAGTTTGTCTGCTGAATGGAACACCCATGTCGTTGTTTGGAGCAACAAGCCTGAACTGGAGAAAATGACACTCAATGAGTTGTACAACAATCTTAAGATTGTTGAACAAAAGGTGAAAAAGACAGGAAGCACCAGTTCTATGTCTGGAAATATGGCATTTTTGTCATCCCCCAGCAATAGCAGTACTAAGGATGATCCAGATGTTTGTACTGCTAGCCCTAAAGTTAGTACTGCTAGTGTAAAAACTAGCACTGCTAGCTTGAGTGATGAAACTATCTATGCCTTTGTATCTGAGCAATCCAATGGGTCTCAAATCTACAATGAAGACCTTTTTCAGATTCATGAAGATGACTTGGAAGCTATGGACTTAAAGTGGCAAATGGCTTTGATAAGCATTAGGGCAAAAAAGTATTTTCAAAGGACTAGAAACAAGCTTACTTTCAATGGAGGAGATGTTGCTGGCTATGACAAATCCAAGGTGGAATGTTATAATTGTCACAAGATGGGACATTTTGCCAGAGAATGTAGAAGCCCCAGACAACAGGACAACAAGGCTAGAGGGTATAAGAGTCAGCAGGGAAACAGGAGAACAGTGAATGTGGAAGAGACTTCTTCCAAGGTAATGGTAGCTGTTGATGGAGCTGGCTTTGACTGGAGCTTCATGAAAGAAGAGGAGGAACCAGCCAACTTGGGATTGATGGCCTTCTCTGAATCAGAGGTACATGAGGTTAAAAAGTGTTCAAATTCTTGTCCTGCTTTGAAAGAATATGAGTCTCTTAAGAAACAATATGATAATCTTAGGACATAATTTAATGAAGTAAACTTTAGTCTTTCAAATCATAAAAGAGGAATAGCTATTTTAGAAGAACAACTTACTTTTTATAGAAAGAATGAAGCAAACTTTACTGATGATATAGCTGTCTTACAAAGAGATTTGCAACTTAGAGATGACAAGATGAGTGGGCTTAAGTATGAACTAGAGAAGCTTAAGAAAGAAAAGGAAAACATACAGTTAAGTGTTGACACTCTTGAATATACATCAAAAGGAGTTCAGAAATTAATAGAGAGTCAAGTGGTTCATAAAGAAAAATCTAGTCTAGGATATAAGTCAGTTTCACCCCCCAATAGAGGAATGTTTGTACCTCCAGGAATTGACTTAGCTCATACTGGCTTAGAGGAGTTTAAGGATGTTGAATTTCTTGGATATGGTCCTAAAACCAATGAGAGTCCTACTAAATTTGTTAAGGCTGAGGATTCTTTTGTGAGTGCAAGTGATACATCACTTTCAGAGGATAAGGTGTCCTCTAGTAGGAACTCAGATGCTCCAACCATAGAGGATTGGACATCTGAAGATGAGGATGATCAGGTTAAGGTTAAACCTGATGTTGTTAAGTTAGAAGTAAAACATGTTCCTAAAGTGGTCAAAAATGAAAATATAAAACCAGTTAGGAATACTGTTAGATATGCTGAGATGTATAGGTCTACAAATAGATCTTCAGATCCTAGGGGCAATCAAAGGAACTGGAATAACTTAAAATCTCAACAACGTGGTGATGAGTTTGTTATGCAGAATAAAGTATGTTTTGTGTGTGGTAATTTTGATCATTTGGCTGCTTATTGTGAGTCAAATCCATGGAAAAAGAAAGTTTTTGGGAATTCAAGGGTGTATGGGAATACCAATGCTAGGGTGAATCAAAATAGTCCTACTAGATTGACTAACCCTAATGTAAATCATAAGATGACACCCAGAGCAGTCATGTTAAAGTCTGGCATCAAATCAGTTTCTACTACTAGACAAAACAAGTGGTTTAATAACAAACAAACTGTTTCAAATGCAAAACCATTTTCAAATCATTACAATCAAGCACAAACAGTTAACAGGCCCTTTTTCAAGAAAACACCTTTGTATAATCAAAAGTGGATGCCTAATGTTTAACATGCTAAGCCAGCAGTTCCTACTGCTAGGCCAGCAGTTCCTACTGCTAGGCCAACAATTTCTACTGCTAGGCATATGAATGTTGTTAAGGGTCAATGGGGAAATGCTGTGAAGGCCTCAGCACGTTGGGTATGAAAACCTACCAAACCCAATGGTGCATCAATGACTTTCAATAGATATAATTATATTGATGCACGAGGCAGATCCAAGTCAGTGATGGCTTGGGTCCCCAAAAGGAAATAATTCCTTTATTTTGTGTACAGGAACATCCTACAAATGATGGAGAAGATAGAGGATACTCAGATAGTAGATGTTCAAGGCATATGACTAGTAATATGTCATACCTTTCAGACTTTATACCTCTAGATGGAGGACCTGTTATCTTTGGAGATGGTGTTGGTGGCAAGATTACTGGTAAAGGTTTTATTAAAACTGGTAATCTTGACTTTGAAAATGTGTATTTTGTACCAGAGCTTAAGTACAACCTTTTGAGTGTGTCACAAATTTGTGACAAACATAACAAGGTGTTATTTACTGACACTGACTGTCTTATTCTTTCTCCTGACTTTAAGCTACCTGATGAAAGTCAAGTATTGCTTAAAATCCCCAGAAAGGGTAACACATACAGTGTTGAGATGAATAAACTTGTTCCCAAAGAAGGTCTTACTTGCCTTGTTGCAAAAGCCACATTGGATGAGTCAATGTTGTGGCATAGAAGGCTTGATCATGTTAATTTCAAAACCATTAATAAGATTGGTAAATATGGTTTGGTAAGAGGTTTACCTAATAAAATTTTTCAAAATGACCATTCATGTGTTTCTTGCCTTAAGGGTAAGCAACACAGAGCTTCTTGTAAGCCCAAGGTTCATAACTCTAATTCTCAAGCTTTATACATGCTTCATATGGACTTGTTTGGTCCTACTTCTGTTAATAGCTTGAATCATAAAAGATATTGTCTTGTCATTACTGATGATTATTCCAGGTTTACATGGGTTTTCTTTTTGAGAACTAAGGATGAAACTAGTGAGATCCTTAAGTCCTTTATTATTGAGGTAGAAAACCTAGCTGATAAGAAGGTAAAATCAGAGTTATTGATGAGTTTTGCAAATAAAAGGGTATTAAAAGAGAATTTAGTGTAGCTAGAACCCCACAGCAAAATGGAGTAGCTGAAAGAAAGAATAGGACACTAATAGAGGCTGCTAGGACAATGTTAGCTGACTCTAAGTTACCTATTTCATTTTGGGCTGAAGCAGTTAGTACTGCTTGTTATGTTCAGAATAGGGTTTTAGTGGTGCAACCTCATAATAAGACTGCTTATGAACTTTTCAGAGGTAGAACCCCTGCCTTAAGCTTTATGAGACCTTTTGGTTGCCATGTCACTATTCTTAATACCAAAGACCAATTAGGAAAGTTTGATGGGAAATCTGATGAGGGTTTCTTTGTTGGTTATTCTTTGCATAGTAAGGCTTTTAGGGTGTATAATAAGATCTCTTTATATACTAAAGTCATCTAGGGTTTACAAAGGAAAATATTCCTAATACAATAAGGAAACTATTTTAAGCATATCTTCTAAGAATCTTCTAAAAGCTCCATCTTTTTGTAGTTTCCCTTCTTGTCACTTTAAGTCCTTCATGTTTTATTCTTCATGTTTTGTGTCTTCAAATCTTTTTGACCCAACAATCATCAAATGTAACAACTGGGTTAATTTTATCATCATCATCAAAAGTAACGACTGTGTTAACTTGATCCTCGTCTCGAAGAGGTAACAATGGATCATCTTGAATAACTTGCTCCTTGTCGAGTGCAGATGTAGATGGAGATGCTATTTCATGTATGAGGCATGTGGTTGCATCAGGTACTTGAGACAGGCCATCAGTGTCATATACTGGGCTTCTATCACTCATGTGAAGTTCCTGCATGTTTGCCATTAACATCACAACAACATTAGCTTCCAGATCTTCCATTTCATCATCTGAATTAGCAGAGGCCATGAAGATTTGTTCGTTGTCGGTGAGAGTTCCTCCTACTTCATCCTTGAGTGCTAGAAGTAATGCTTGCTTGTGGAAGTCACTGCCTCTCATCTTTGGTTTAGGACATGCATTAGCCAAATGACCCTTGCCGTTATAGTTGTAGCATCTGATCCCTGCATTCCCAGACTGTGCATTCCTAGTTTCAACAATTTCAACCCTTCTATAAGAAGCACCAACATTGTTCCTACTTCCACTAGCAGCATTAGACATTTGGCTGTTACCCGAATTCCCTGCATAAATACCGTTTCCCATTTGACGTCCATAAGATCGATTCTGCACTTCAACTCATCCCCCTTGAACAACAGCTTGATTCCTTGGGTTAGATGAATTGCGAAGATAATTGTTTGATTTGTTTAAAAATTTGCTGAAGGCTCGAGCAATGAAAGCAAATCCTTGATTCAATGTATTAAACGCTTCTTCTTCTTCATCATGTGCTTTTACATAGAACATGTTGTCTTGTTGTTCATATGGAACAAGTTGATTGTCAGTTGATTGTTGTGAAGAATCATATGGAACAATCTGAGTGGAATGTGATTGCAGTTGTTGACCAATCGCATGATTCGACTATGGATATGGAGCTTGATATGATTGAGCAATAAGTGCAAGTGGATTCGACTCTGGAGGAGATGTTGAAGGTTGATACATTCCACGGAGAGCTAGATCTTTGTTAAATTCAGATTGATGATGCTTTAGATAATCAAACAACAACCCATACTTTACATTATGAAGATTTTTGGCTTGACGAACAAATGTGACATATTTCTGCCAATCTTGACCTAAACAATTAAGGAATTTCATGTTGATAGCAATTTTAGGCAAGATGATATTGTGTCGGTCCAAATCATTGATAATGTTTGTGAAGCGATGATAGTATGACTCTAATGACTCCCCTGGTTCAATCATGAATGTTTCATATTCAAGATAAAGCTTGGATTTCATGTCTTCTTGATTGAGTTCCATGCCTTCCATCAAAAGATGTACATGTTCCCACATATCCTTAGTAGTCTTCTGAGCATCAATGCTACGGTAAATTGGATTAGGTATTCCCAGAAGAATATACTCTATTGCAAGTTCATTGGCCTCACGGTGTAGGATCTATTCTGGTGTAAGTTGATTCTCTGGCAGAGTTGTCACATTCTCAAGTCTTGGAGGAACAACAGTTGTATCACCGGCAACCGTTATAGTTAACATTTGAAAGGGTCCTTCAAGGATAACTTGTTTCAGGTACTTGCCATGAGGTTTTCGGAGTTCCAAGAACCTTAAGAATCGGCTTGCCCATTGAACATAATTACCATGTGTGAGCATTAGAGGTCGTTCAAGTGACCCTGCTTCATGGATGGATTGTTGACTGTTGATAGCTTCACACATTTGATCAAACCAATGTGGTTATTTTGGTGGAAGATGAAAAGGATGCATTGGGAATTGTTGTGTTTAGAATTGTGGTTGTTGATGGTATTGTTGTTGTTGTAAGAAATGTGGGTTTTGTGGGGAGAGAACGGTTGTCCTTGTTGATGAGGGTAATAAGGGAAATGATTGAAATAAGGATACAGTGGTTGAGACATTGTTGAACTTGTGTAGTTGATGGATCTTGTAGATAATTGAAACGTGTGTTAAAGTAAAGTTATCCTTAGTCGTAAACTGGTTCTTAGTCGTAAACTTGTCCTTAGTCGTAAACTGGTCCTTAGTCGTAAACTTGTCCTTAGTCGTAAACTGGTTCTTAGTCGTAAACGATGTTCTTATTCGTAGACAAAATCCTTAGTCGTAAACTTAGTGCTTACTCGTAAACTTTGTACGTATGCGTAACTTTGGTCCAAATTCATAAGAATTTGAGAAACCAGTTATATCTTTCAAACTTATCCAAGCTTGAAAGAGTTCACAAGTCGAAGTATTCCACAAGCTTGTCCAAGCTAGGGAAGTACTGAGTATACTTTGATCGTTGAAGAAACTGAAGAATTGGTCTTACTCGTAAACTCACACTTACTCATAAACTATCTCTTACTCATAAACTTCAGCTTACTCGTAAACTTTGTTACTTACTCGTAAGATCAGGGTTTTGACTATCCTTATTCGTAAACTAAGGGTTTTGACCACTTACTCGTAAACTTTAGGCTAATTCGTAAAAATCCCAAAATTTTCAAGTTACGTTTTGTGCATAAAATTCACGATTACCACTAGGTTCTTTTGATCAAATATCTTCAGAAACACGTAAAAAACAATAAAGTTTATGACTTTAATGCTAACGAAGAAATTTGAACAAGTTCGTAACAAGGTAATAACTAAGAAACGATTGTAAAAACGATTTGAAACTATAAATTACTAAACTTTATGCAATTTCTAAGCTTCTAAACACTATATCAACCTTAAAACTTTCCAAGCTTCAAAATTTGAGTGAAAGAAACAAAGAAAAAAAGCGAAAAACTTGAAAAAACGAAGATAGAAGCTATGAATAAGAATAAACACACACTTCAACTATCTATTAGGCGATTGATACCACTTGTTAGGTCACCATAATGATTCAACACAAGTATATCTTAGTGAGAGAAAGTAGAGAGAGAGAGAGAGAGAATGGTATGGAACTTCTTATGCTTAAGAACAATAGAAAAGTAACTTGCATTAAATGAACCAACAACCTCAAATGAGGTTTACATGTAGTATTTATAGGAAAAGGATGCTAGGGCATCATCCTTGTATTTCTAGTTAAGTATAGGACACGGCCCATGGGCCTTCTACAAGGGCCGGCCCATCCAACAAACATAAAGGCCTAATTATCTACGCAACCTATTACATAATGTAATGACCAGGACTTGACAATAGTTACATGTATTCCTGACATGTTACAACCCTTTAAAAGACCTCTTTGATAGTTTATCCTAAGTGCTTATGCCAAAGTGGTGGAGGTTTGATCCGTTCCCAAGCCTATGGTTATCTATGTGCTATGACAAGTAGAGAGTGTTTTATTTTCCCATTTCCATAAGTTATATTGTAACACCCGGTAATTTTCCAAAACCTTTTACACTAGCCAAATATTTATTTTTGCATCACCTAAGCATTTAAATTTTTCCTGAACTTATTTGAACTTGAGAAACGAGAGATTTCTTGAGAAACAAGAACATTGTCCCTTTATTGAACCGACACAACCTAGAAAGCACGAAACGAATCGAATTTTCCAAATAAAGTTAACTTCGAGAAAGTTATGCGTATTTATACTCGTATTTATTGCAAAAATTAATTCGAGAACAATGGCGCAAGTTTCATTAATTTTCGAGTCCGTTTGGTTCGTTAAATGTGTCCCGCAGTGAATATATTAAAAGTTTGATAAAAACTCTCTTTTTACCCCTTTACCCTTTTTACACTAACACCCCCTTCACTTTTGTTTTCACACAAATGGTCCCTCTCATTTTTATAAAACACCTATTTTCTCTCTCTCTCTTCACTAATAAAACACACACACTTACACCACTCTCTCACTCTCTCTACCCCTCTCGCCGGAAAACTCATCACCACTGCTGGCCGCCACCTCCGCCGTCGCTGAAAATTTTTCTGGCGAACCTCCAAACTTCACCCACACGCAGATTGAAGGCCTCTTATTGTTTCTGGAAGGTTTGAGCTTAATCAGAGCTTGTTTATTACCGAAAACCATCACCTCAGCCTCACCGCCACCGCGAGACCTTCACCACCACCCTTTTCACCCTCTTCTTCTCGGTAATTCACTCACGCAACCCTCCTCCCTTTGTATTTTTATAAAACCGAAACCCTAATTCTTAAAACTTTGATAAAACCATTTCTATTACAAAACTTTTATTAAAACCTTTTGTTTTGATCAAATCTCATGTGGATCTACTTGTTTTAGCCGCGACTCGATCCGAGTCAACTCTACCCAGCAGAGTCAACTCGCGAGTCGAGTTGACTCGGAGTGAGTTGTGATAGTTTTTGATGTTTTTAGCTTTGTTGACCTTGATTTGATTTGTTTGTGGCTCGGTTAGGATTTTTGGATTGGATTTGGGTGTGTTTTGTTTCGGCCGAGAGTCATAAACCCACCTCAGGTTGGGTCGTGACTCGTGGTGAGTCACGGCTAGGCTTAGGATTAGATTTGGTTGGGGTATGTTAAAGTTTGAAGAGTTGGTTTCAGATTTGGTCTAGGGTTTGGACTTAGCCGAGAGTTGAGACTATTTGGTCTAGGGTTTGGACTTAGCCGAGAGTTGAGACTCATTTGAGTCGAGCTGTGACTTGTGGAGAGTCACGGCATGTGGGAAATTTGATTATTAGTAGTTTGTTTGTCGTTGTGTTTGGATTCGGATGGATTTGGTTTGGTTAAGTGGAAGCCGAGAGCCTCCTAGGCTCGACGGGGTGTGAGCTGTGACTTGGGGTAAGTCACGGCCAAGGTTTAGGATTAGTTTTGCGGTTAGGTTTGTTTGGATTGGATTGGTGTTGGATTTGGATGAGTGTGTTTGGGTCGAGAATGTTACACCCCGTGCCCGATTAGACCAAAAACATGAAAATTTTTCGCAAAAAGTACATCCCAAACTGACCCTCACTAAGGTTTACAATTTTGAACCAAAAAGTGGATCCAAGACTGAAATCTTGATTCACATTAAGACTGCCATTTTGAACCAAAAGGGGGATCCAAGACTGAAATCTTGATCCACATTAAGACTGCTATTTTGAACCAAAAGGGGGATCCAAGACTGAAATCTTGATCCACATTAAGACTGCCATTTCGAACCAAAAGGGGGATCCAAGACTGAAATCTTGATCCACATTAAGACTGCCATTTCGAACCAAAAGGGGGATCCAAGACTGACGGATTATGCAAAAACCCATTTGACCCATTTTCTCAACATACAACTCATACCACTTTCGTTTTACACCAAACTTTCCAGAAATCATTATATTAACATAATCAACATGTTCCAAAGACGCTTGACCCGCTTACCACCCAAAATGGGTACTTTTACACATAATCCAAACGCCCCTTTATACTTTGACTATAAACCCATAACACATACTTTGACACACCGTTGACCACCCAACCATTACGACGACCTTGACACACATTTTACAAATCATAAGAAAGACTCTCGGGGGTACAACCTTGTCTCGAGCTCGGTATTCTACCTAGCTCCTAATGCTTATTGTCTTCCAAACCGCTTATCAAGTCCTTAAGCCATAATCCAAGTACTTTCTTTCCGTCGCACATAAACCTACAAGAACATTGACAACTAAAAGGGTAAGCTTACGCTTAGTAAGTAACCCAACATAAAACACATATCATACACATACTTTCACATAAGCATCATAACCGCCATAAAAGCTTCTAAGCCACAACATACAAACCATATCACACAAATCCTTATAACATAACTAATATCAAATCACAACAACCATAACTAACTACATACCTTAATTAGTCCCAAGCCCATAAGCTACATACTCTTAGCCAAAATCACTAGCCACCAATTTCCAACTTACAACCATTCTAAATCCAAGTCTCATGTCTCACACAATCATAATACATATATGATAAATACATACATAACACATGTTTTAGGGAGAGTTACTTACCTTCAATCCAAGCTAACTATTATATCATTATTTCACCACCATCATCAGTATCCTCACTAGTCACCATCATCCTCATCATCATATCCATTACTATGATTATAAATCTTCACAATTTACCAAGACCTAACAACATAATGATTAACATCATAAACAAGGGTTAACATAACCCACCATAACCTACTCCTCTTCCTTTCTACATCATTAATTGATCATATCTTGATCAATTGATGATTTCCCATTTTATTCATAAACCTTAACTACATTGAATCAAAGACCATAGGTACTTACTTGAGTAGAAGTGGTTGTCCATGGATTATCTTTTGCATAATACCTTCATCATCATCATCATTAGACCATCAAGACCCTCTCCTTCCCTCCTTTTTCTTATCACAGCCGACCTACATACACTTTATCTAAAATAATGGTGGAAGGGTCTAGAGTATCCTGGATATAATTATCTAGGCACAAGTTTGGGTTAATGGCACTAATGGCCCCTCAAGTCTCTTTCTTCTTACTTTAGCCACAACAAACTTATAACATTTTACCATAATGGAAACTTAGGCCCCCTTAGTTTATGCATCATATTTTATATTACTACATTAGTCATACTTTGACTATTAGTTTGACTATTGGGTTTGATTTCCACCTAACTTTGTTGACCAACCAATCACATAAAGTCCTTAACATATTCCTTCTAGGGTGGGGCCTATTCGTAACCGGGATACGGGTCTAACAGAGAACCACTTAGGTTCGAATGGAGTTGAACCGTGACTCACGGGAGTCACGACAATGGTCATTGAGTTTAGAGTGTCGAGTTGTGTTTAGTCGAGACTCATGGGAGTCTCGGCCGTATCGTACTGGAGGTTAGAAAACCTCGAGTCAAATTTATATTTATTTGGTCGTTTATTTTATTTTTCCGTTATTTATTTATTTATTTGTTATCGATTGTAGTTTCGGATAAATGTTTGGACAATGTGGGATATGATTTGGACTTGGACTTGGATATATACCTTTGCTTGGATTGAGGATTGGACGTTATTGGATTTACGATATTAGTCAATGGAACTTATGGACAATTTTGGTACATGAGACGGAAGAGTATATTAGACTCATAAGAGTTTGACATATTTGGACCCAAACATACACAAAATGGTCGATAAACTTGACAACTAATATTTACGCGAATAATAGTGTCCAATTATGTATATATAACCTTGTAAAATGCGATATGACTTGTATTATTCAAGGGTCGTAACGACTTGGAAATGTTTTATAAACGGACGCATCATGTCCAAATTTTGATAAAACCTTGTTATAACTAAATCATTTGCAACTATTTGATATCTTAGAAACCTTTTTTAAAACTTATACGTTTCTTCCTAAATCATGACATTATAGCAAGTATTTGGGAAACGGGTAAATACCGAAACTACCTATTGATGTTTTCTTCTTGTTTTCTTGTTTTATTTCCTTTCTTATTACTACTTCTTCTTTCATTTCTTATTTCTTCTCTCTTTTCTTTTTATCTTTTCTTGCGTATCCATTTGCGTTTACCGACGTTTCTTATTTAGCTTTCTCGTATCCACACGAGTGTTAAATGTTCTTTTCTTTCAAACGCCATTGAAACTAAACCGTTTGTATTTCAAACACGAGTATTATTTTATAAATCGTTTCGAGGATTACATCTGAGACATGCCGTTTATTTGTTAGGTTGTGCTGAGGTTTATTTGATGTGCTGTTCCAACTGATTATTTGCTATATCTCGTTTCTCTACTACTAAGGTGTGATTCATAGCCCCACTTTTCTTTTAAATTGTTTATAAACCCATGGTGGAGATACATGCTATTTACTTTTCATGAACACAATTGTTTAAATGTACACTATTCCTAACTAAGATGATATTTCTAAGTACCGACCTTGCCGAAAGCAAGTCCCTCGATCATGAACCATTAATCACTTGCGAGTGAGAGCGAATATAGGGATATAGGCCTATAGGATTTGACCATCCTGCCATGTTGAATAAGTCTGGTCCGCATGTGATGGACTAAATTCAATTTATCACTAGGTATCTGGAAAAGTATCTAGCTCGAGGGCAACTATTATATTATGAATTCCGCGGTTACTGTCGACTTACACCAATGTTATTTGGTGTCTGTTAACGTTTTGCGTGTCATGAGCTTAGCAACTGTTTGACGCTTACCTGATATATGTGTTTGTTACTTATATCTTCCAGACTTGAGAATCTTGTGTTCAACTATTTATTTTAAACCTATGGATTTCACTCAGCCTTTGTGTTAACTTTTTAAGCATGTATTATCTCAGGTAATTGATGCATATTGTACTGGCACTGGGAGTGGCATGAAGATTATCGATGGCTTTCGGATTATACTATCAATCAACATTTTACTATCTTTTTACTATCACTTATCATTCGAAAAACCCCTTTTGAATTATGTCTTTTATTTCCGCTGTGTAAGATGTTTGAGAACCTTTTTCAACTTTAGTGTTTATTTATAATTCGAATTGTTAGTACAAATATTACGATATTTAAACTAAACAGTTTCTTCGGTTTTAATAATGACAAACATGTAACTTGTAATGCAGAGCGTAAAATATGCAAGTTACTTGTAAACACAAATCATCAATGCCTACTTACATCAACACCTCTTGACATTTCAAGTATGCTTCAACAAAGTCGTAGATTTCCATCCCAACGTAAATCACTCAAGGTATGGACAAACAAATCTACTACTTGACAAATGATCAAAGGATTATATTTTTCTCTAAACTTCACATTTTTAATGTGGCAAAACATTTTTTCAAAAATACATTTTACAAATTATTTTTGAATTAAAAAGAAATGTTTTATTTTAAAAAATAAGTTTAAAAATCCCAACAGCCATTTTTTCGCCCAAAACAGCTCCAAACATTCCCAAATAAACCTTCCCCACTAAAAACAAATTGGAGGAGCGTCCACGGTACCACTAAAGTACCGACGATACCACTAAATTTAGTGGTGCCGTCCCTCTGTAACGGCTAGTTTTCTCTTTGCCTATAAATAGTGAACCATTTTACACTTCCAACTTGATTTTTCCAGTCAGTTTTCTCTGGTCTAATCCCTCCTCACTTAGATCACTTTCTTTGATCATTTAGAGTGTCTTAGTTTGTTTAAGAGTGATCCTTTCATCCCACCAAGAGATCACCTTCATTCCTCTTCTAGTGCAAGAGAAGAACACATAGTATCACAAAGATACAAAGTGTTGTAGTTATAGTTAGTGCACTTATAACACTTGTTACATACTTGTTGTATCCTTGCATACATCAAGTTCATTTTTATTTTGAGAGTTTGTGAGAGAAGATCATTGTGATCTTATAAAGATATTGAATATCTCTTGTAGCTTATAAGCTAGTGTGTTGATCAAGTTGATCAAGGGTAGATAGGGTAAATTGAGTCAAGTGAGGGTTGATCATTGTGATCTTGTCAAGATCTTGGAGATCTCTTGAAGCTTGTGGGCTTGTGTGATTGATCAAGTAGATCAAGGGTAGATCGGGTAGATCGAGTCAAGTGGGAGTAGATCATTGTGATCTTGTTGAGATCTTGGAGATCTCTTGAAGCTTGTGGGCTTGTGTATTGATCAAGTGGATCTAGGGTAGATCGGGTAGATCATGAGTAGATCGGGTAGATCGTGGTAGATTGGTACTAGCTAAGATTAGTACTCGACATTTAGCTTAGTGTCGGAAATAAGGATAAACGACGTTGTACGGTTTTCTCCGCCTGAAGGGAGCTTCTTGATTAGTGAAGTAACTCTCGAGTTGGGTACTCGGGGAGTGGAGTAGGGTGAAGAGGAGCTTCGTGACCGAACCACTATAAATCATCGTGTCCGGTTTGCGCCTTCTTACTTATCTCTTTACTTTTATTTTATTCTTTATCGCTTTATATTTATACTTGCATTGTGTTTATGTTTGTGTGGTTTATTACTTATAATATGTTGATTATGCTTGTGTCATGGTTTGATTGAGTTTGTGTTGTAGCTTACTTTATACCATCTATAGATGTTGTATGATCTTTGTTGACACTTTTCTTATTACATCACACTTGATCGGGTGTTTGATACCAAAAGTTTTTAAGTTTTTAGTGGAAACGTATTAACCCCCCTCTACGGTTTCCACAATTGGTACCAGAGCCACGTCGCTCAAATTTTTAAAACAAATGGTTTTCAAAATTGAGTATGATCCATGTATCAAATTACCTATGAAAGTGATAGAATATGAAAAGTATTTAGTTGCTTAATACTTACAAGTTTTGTTGTTAAGTATACTTTGTCATACTAGCTTGAAGGTTTTCTTAAACAAATAAGAAAAGAGTTTGTAAGTGTCCGGTCTTGTCTATAGAACGAGTCGTAAAGTGATGCGGTTGATTTTGTTCAAAACTGTAATAACAGGTCACGGTACCGTTAAATATAATGGACGGTACCATTAAATACGGACGGTACCACTAAATTTAACGGTACCTTCGTCTGTTTTTCAGAATTGGGTAATTTTCAAAAATTCGTATAAAATCAACCGTAAGTCCGTAGGAGTCGTGCCACCTATCGTTTTAAACGTAATTGAGTCTACTTTCATTTAAAAATACTTTTAGAAAATGATTGTAAAGTAAAATTTACGAGAGTCTTTGATTCGTAACAGAGAGTCCTTTCCGGTCATGCCGATTGCACAAATTTTTTGTCAAATTACAAAGAGAACATCACACATTGATGTATTCATATTTTCAAAGTGTTGAACTTGATCAAATTTTGAAATGGGGTGGAAAATAATTCATTGTCAAATAAAATCAAGCTAAGTGTATATTGTTATACTTAATATACAAAATGACGATAAGTAGTTTTGTGTGTTATGCTAAATGACTATTTGTTTTTCTTTGTGTCTTAGTATTGTTAGTTAATATTTTTGTATGCTTATTGTTATCTTTAGTTGAGCTAATTTTATCTATAAGCATAAGTGTCTTTCATGCCTTGTTGCTATTTGTTTATTATAGTTTTCCGGTTTATGCGTTTATAAGGCTCATGCTAAATCTCTTGCACTATATTGAGTAATTAGTTTGCATTGCATATAGGCATAGACCATTTTTCTTGCATATGTTGCAAGTTTTTAAAATGGTTTAGTAACCTTCTTAGGAATAGAAACTAAGTTGGTTGATCATGTGTGTCGAAAGATATTGTCTTACACAATTATCTTTCCAAAGTTTTAAGTGTAAAAGGTATATCACCTCAAAATACTTAACACTCTCATAAAATCCGTAACATGATCTTTAAAACATTACATCATTTTGTCTTGCTTGACCATGGGTTGTCTAAACAAGATAAAAGATCATTTTAATACATTAGTATTTAAGTAAAAGAAAATGTATTAAACTTGCATTGATTTAACACACATACAAAATGTTTTAAACATTTAGTATTTTACGTATATTGTATAAAAATAGTTAAGATAATTATTTTTTATACTAATGAGGTGTCAAAAAACTAAGAATATTATACTTAATAATATAAATAGTTTTTCGCAAATAAAAATAAATGACAATATCGAGGTAGTAACTTAATATGTCATTAACCTCACACATACAACTAGTATTAGAATAAATGGAACACATTCCCTTAATTTTTATTTTCTTTTTAAAAGGAGTGATGAGGGTCAAGAAAGATTTCGAGTATATATCAATTCATTATTCAAATTATGATTGATATCATTATCGAATCTAATTGACAAGTTTTCGAGTATGGACATGAAATTGGAGTCATTATTTGTCTAGCTTCAAGATAACATCAAAATATGATGAAATATATTATCTTGAATCTACGTACTCAATCACACTCGATTGTTATGAAAATAATGACGTCCTCTCAAGACGAAAATAATATGCATCCGTTCATAACTCACACTTGTGTTGAAGATGCCATATTGAGTCTTCTTGTCCAATGGTTGTGTTCCAAACTTTAAACTAATATGTTTAAGAGATGCATAAAATACACAACTAAGTAGGATTGACAACTTGGATGTTTCATCCCAAATATACAAGTAATTTACATTGCAATGCAATTAGTAAATGTGTCATTTCCGAAAAACCAAACAGAGCAAACAAACAACATATGTAAACTTTTCTCATGAACGACTCAACACTCAAAGTGTAACACCCCAAAATTTTCATAGCGGAGGATAGTTCACTGGGGTATTACTTCCTAGCACAAAGTACAAGTCATGGAAAACGACCCTTGAAAAGAGACGTTTTTAAAAGTGTTTCACATTTGATACATTAAATTCTCAGAGTTTGCAAAGGTCCCAACAGGTTTCATAAAACACAATGTTTTCAAAAGATTTGCAAATGTTTTAAACATAACATAAATCTTTAAAATTATAGACTCTTCAAATGTGAAAATATGCCGAGTCCTCAAAATATATCCGTGCGACTCCATCCAAGACCTTCATGCCTTTAAACCTGAGATAAAACATGCTAAAACGTCAACACAAAGGTTGAGTGAATCCATAGAGTTTTAGTAATAAGCAGTTGATCACAATATAATTCAGTTTATAGAAACGACTAAGCAACAAATGCAGAGTCTGATTCAGTTATTATTGCACTAAGCTCGTGACCCCGAACATTAACTTGGTCAGATATTCTAGCGGAATATAATTTTGCCCTTCAACAAGAGGTAATAGCCTAATTACCTAGCAACCTTAAATACAGTGCATATGGTTGCCCATGCAGGGCAGCGGTCCAAAATGGGGAAAGTCATTCCCAATAGATCTATTCACGGCATTCGCGTTCACTCGCAAGTGATTAACGGTTCACGATAAAGAAGGGACTTTCAGGCTTTGGGAAACTTAGGCAATAACAATATTAGAGATACATGCTATAAATAACTATGATCACAATGCTTTGAAAACTGTATGCTATCCTGACATTGTTATTGCCTAAGTTTCCCAAAGCCTGAAAGTCCCTTCTTTATCGTGAACCATTAATTACTTGCGAGTGAACGCGAATGCCGTGAATAGATCTATTGGGAATGACTTTCCCCATTTTGGACCGCTGCCCTGCATGGGCAACCATATGCACTGTATTTGAGGTTGCTAGGTAATTAGGCTATTACCTCTTGTTGAAGGGCAAAATTATATTCCGCTAGAATATCTGACCAAGTTAATGTTCGGGGTCACGAGCTTAGTGCAATAATAACTGAATCAGACTCTGCATTTGTTGCTTAGTCGTTTTTATAAACTGAATTATATTGTGATCAACTGCTTATTACTAAAACTCTATGGATTCACTCAACCTTTGTGTTGACGTTTTAGCATGTTTTATCTCAGGTTTAAAGGCATGAAGGTCTTGGATGGAGTCGCACGGATATATTTTGAGGACTCGGCATATTTTCACATTTGAAGAGTCTATAATTTTAAAGATTTATGTTATGTTTAAAACATTTGCAAATCTTTTGAAAACATTGTGTTTTATGAAACCTGTTGGGGACCTTTGCAAACTCTGAGAATTTAATGTATCAAATGTGAAACACTTTTAAAAACGTCTCTTTTCAAGGGTCGTTTTCCATGACTTGTACTTTGTGCTAGGAAGTAATACCCCAGTGAACTATCCTCCGCTGTGAAAATTTTGGGGGTGTTACACAAAGTCACATGTCTAGTAAAAGTGTCACACATAATATGTTATTAACTATAAGTCATCAATCTTTGAGAATATCACATGTATTTCTCTTATCAAAAGATTGACAAAGGATAACTTATATCCTATGCATCTTATTCCCTTTGTAACATGAATGGTTATGTTACAAGAGAGTACATTGTATCTTATTAACAAATATAGGATATTAGATTTGAATAATAATGCAAAACAACATGTGTCATTGCATAAACAAGTAATATTGGTCATACACTAAAATACTTGTTTTACTAAGCATTCGTAAGAGTGATAAGTTTCCTCTTAGAAAAGCATATTTGTTGAAATATACAGTATGTCTCATTTTAAATATAATACTTACAAGATCTATTGAGGTAAGTAACCTTTACTAGATTCCTTTCTCAAGATATGCAAAGGAGCATTCTTGAAACACACACGATGTAGTAGATTCTACATTGTATCACATTAGAGTGTCTCTTGGTTCTAGGAAACCAAATCATGTTAAAATAACATATAACAACTCAACAAACAAAGATGTTGTCCAAGAGATCATAAAATGCACCATCTCCATCAAATAACCTCTAAATTTCAAACACGAAATTAAAACATTTCGCTTGCCTTTGTTAGGAGTTTTGTGAGACATGTCATTTTCTTAACCGACTTTCAAAGTATGGTTAGTTGAGTCATATTAGGCCATGTATTAGCGAAATAAGTTAATATCATATTTGCTATACTTCAATAGACAAATATAGGAATTTGAATTTTTCTAACATGAGAATGACTACTGGAAAACCTATCGCACTAGAAATTCAATTTGACCTAATGGTTGAATTGCTTCCAGGAGAGAAGTTGGGTTCGTGGTATAACCCATAAAAATGGTCGTGTTTAGTCTGAATTGAGCACCACTAGTGATAGTCTCATACTCATTCTCTAACTTGAAAATTTCATTCCTACATTTAACTAGAGATAGTTTACATCGGTGAACTTTATCTCCCGTTAGAATTTCATTTTGAACAAGTAGTAATTAGGATCTTCCTTAGCAAACCTAGATTGCTTGCATCCCACATATGTGTTTCAAAATGATAACATGTTCTCGTAAGATATGATTAAATGTCTTCATGATCTTAAATGCTAAATGATTATCATGTTTTGTATGATATTTGCATTTATTCCTTATGTGCATTTTACATGATTTGCTTGTAAATTTTGCACCCACACTATGTCCTTTTAACACATTAGGAATTAGGTATGCCTATCACTATGAACCCTTAGAAGTCATATAGTCATACACTAGTGTCAAAACCTATAAGTTAAAGTAGTCGCGAAGTTGTCCTAATTCTCTTGTCATCACTTCGCCTTCTTCTAAGTAATACACCCTTTTGTCATGGGAAGGTTAGATATAAACCTAGTAGAACTCGGAGTAGGGTTGACATCTTAAATATTTCATCCGAAATATTCAAGTAAATTTAACTTGCGATCATAATTGTTAAATGTCATATTCGAAACATCATATTCAAGCCTTTTAACAACATATGTTAAAACGATCATTCAAAAGCTAAAAGCTAACATCAACCTTCGGGTGACAAAGGACTCACGAGTTACTATATAAGTGATTAGTAGTTCCTTTCATCCTCGTGTGATTATACACTTCTTAAGATTCCAAACCCTGCTGTGAATCAGCACCATAGGCCCTGCGTTACGTCTTCCAAAACCCCTTGAAACACTCGCGTGCGAAGCACATCGAAATCCCTAAATCAACCAAACCTCTCAAACAAGAATCCTCTAACCATCTTCGTCTAGGTCTAGGAATGATGGAACATATTCCATAAATCTTATGACTATTTAAATATTTCACTGGAAATATTACAGTCATCCCTCGTACCCCTCTTATGACTAATTGAATATTTCATTGGAAATATTGTAGTCATCTCGTACGTCTCGTCTCATGACTCTTTAAATATTTCATTGGAAATATTGAGTCATTCTTCACATTCCTCGTATGACCACTTAAATATTTCACTAGAAATATTAAGTCAGCCTTCACATCCCTCTTATGACTATTTGAATATTTCACTGGAAATATTAAAGTCATATCTTGTGTCTCGTCTCATGACTTTTTAAATATTTCACTGGAAATATAAAGTCATCCTTCACGCTATAATGACTAACTATGTATTTCCTCGGAAATATAAAAGTCATCTCTTCTCGCCTAGTACCTTTCATCTCGTAAAAAGAATTTATTAAGTATAAATTCTCTCCTCGTGTCGAAAAATCTTACTAAATCAGCGAGATTTATTCGTAAAATCCTCTTAAATTCTAATGACAACTTAAATATTTCATCTGAAATATTTAAAGTATATTTAATTTGCGAAATGCAATTAAATGTCATTTCTCGTTCACGATCAACGTTCATCGAATCCCGTTGTATTCATTCATGAAAGAATTTATTCGGTATAAATTCCTTTAATCTAAGGTCCAGAAAAATCACAACATATGTGAAATTTCTTTGTCAAAAATCTAATTCTGAGTCAAAACTGACCTCAGCAGGTCACGATACCCTTAAATAGGGGACGGTACCGCTAAATTTAACGGTATCGTCGGACCATTGTCTACTGAGACAGTTTATCTAATCTTCAATTCTCACTGTTTTGAAAATGCTATCGAAACCCACTCGATGTAGTCTTAAACCAGAATCGTCTCCTATCAGAATAGATTCTGTCTATCTTCTGATTCTTTAGCTTTTTCCCCTTTCACTTCCGCATGTTACTGAACACACCATATGTTTGGTTACTTCCATATCCATTGTCTTCTCAACTTATCTACACTACCAATGCTTCCGCATCCCACTCATCTCCCACACTCTTCATGCGAATAACCGCTAGGATAAGTTGAGATAACCCTTTTTCATCAACATAGATAACCCTACTAGAACCTTATCACTAACCTCACAACCTTGAAGTTTTTATCTTCTTAACTCTTAGGATATCTCCAAGTGATCACATGCCTCATCATACGAATGTTCTATGAATATTCACAATGATTGAGAAGAGCTACGTGACTTCAAAGGTGAAGTTTATTGTATGCTATCCACCACTTGTCATGACATTACTAAGCTCATCGCTTCCGTTAACGTCTTTTTTCCTTTTTATTTTTTCTTTTCACATCTTGTTTGGATGGTCATAGATTAAGGGGGAGCGAAAACACACTCATATAGTCTTTCATAAAACACTCTCAAGAACACAAACATGTGGTTCTTATTCCCTAGAATACTTCCCTTTAGCTGCCCAGAACTAGGCTGCACAGGAAAATTCGTGACTTCCAGGTCACGGTACCGTTAAATAGGCCACGGTACCGTTAAATTTAATAGTACCGTGTGGTATTTAGTGGTACCGTGCCTATGTTTGACGAATTTTCACTGTTTCCTCTAGATCCCTGCATCCCTAACCTCAAACCTGCAAAATTTTGCAAACTCACATACACCCTGAGATTTCCTCACTACACCATAGGACACCACCACCAACTTTAGTTCAAATCCCACAACTCTTGCCTATATAAGGCCTCACCATTGCAAGTTATCTTGCATCTCATCTTCACACTCAACCCTTATAAATAAACTTCACTCTTGACAGTGATATTTAGCTTCAAAACCTTCAACCCTTATATCAATCCCACTCAAACCTTTTAGCTACACTTCACTCTTGACAGTGATAGTTAGTCTAAGAACCTTCAACCCATCGATCATCACACTCAAACCTTACAACTATTCCTCACTTTGGATAAGTGATAGTTAGTTCAACAACCTTCAATCCTCACAATCACACGAAACCCTTCATGCACCAAATTATCTCTAACACACAACTAGGATCATCCAAACTAGAAATCTAGAACTTCGTTACCTCAAACCCGTTAGAGATATCCACCCCCAATCCTGTTAGGATCACATGCACATTTTTTTCTCTTTTAAAATATATCATGCATCTCATTGCCAGTGCAAGCGATATATTAATCTAAACCATCCTAACACCAATCATCTTAGGTAGATGATTATGTTGTTCAAAAAGTTTGTTAGAACTTGCCTTCCCAATGACAACTTGGAAGAAGTCATTTTGTGTGTCAGTCAACGAACGGATCTCGTTCGTGTTAGTGTGATTGATTGAACAATTACACCTTAGGTTGTCGGTCGGGTTGTGACACTCAAGTGTCTTTGAATTGCAATATGCATTCACGTGTCTAAGTTCTTGCACACTTTGATATGTTCATCAATTTTATTTTGCTATGTTCTTAACATAGTTTAACCCTTGCATGTCTTGCTATGTGTATTCTATCCACATAACGTTGCTCCTATTCTTTTAGATTAATATAATATGTTGCACGAAGCTAACCCTTGTTGTAGGAAAAGCCTTTGTAAGAATTTGATCCATGGATCCGTTAGATGCTAAGGTAAATAAACAAGGGGATTCAATCACCATAGGGGAGCATTGAGCTAGGGGAGCTCGAGGGTATTTGAATACATAGCATGGAGTCGTCTTCACAAGTGGTGATAGAAGACTTCACTGGGATGATGCAAGCTCGCCTTTCTGGGAAGAAAGGAAAGTAATGCAATAAGGGGGAGTAGGGAGTAAATTCATGGGAGAGCTCGAGGCAACTACCTTTTTGCTTTGACAAAAGGGGGAGAAGGGAGTGTAAACAGGTAACTTTAACATTTTACTGTGTGTTACGGTTTACATATTTGTCATCATCAAAAAAGGGGAGATTGTTAGTGCAAATATTACGATATTTAAACTAAACAGTTTCTTCGGTTTTAATAATGACAAACATGTAACTTGTAATGCATAACGTAAAATGTGCAAGCTACTTGTAAACACAAATCATCAATGCATACTTACATCAACACCTCTCGACGTTTCAAGTATGCTTCAACAAAGTCGTAGATTTTCATACCGACGTAAATCACTCAAGGTATGGACAAACAAATCTACTACTTGACAAATGATCAAAGGATTATATTTTTCTCTAAACTTCACATTTTTAATGTGATAAAACATTTTTTCAAAAATACATTTTACAAATTATTTTTGAATTAAAAAGAAATGTTTTATTTTAAAAAATAAGTTTAAAAATCCCAACAGCCATTCCCCCCCCCCAAAACAGCTCCAAACATTCTCAAATAAACCTTCCCCACTAAAAACAAACGAAGGAGCGTCCACGGTACCACTAAAGTACCGACGGTACCACTAAATTTAGTGGTGCCGTCTGACAATTAGTGGTGCCGTCCCTTTGTAATGGCTAGTTTTCTCTTTGCCTATAAATAGTGGACCATTTTACACTTCCAACTTGATTTTTCCAGTAAGTTTTCTCTGGTCTAATCCCTCCTCACTTAGATCACTTTCTTTGATCATTTAGAGAGTCTTAGTTTGTTTAAGAGTGATCCTTTCATCCCACCAAGAGATCACCTTCATTCCTCTTCTAGTGCAAGAGAAGAACACATAGTATCACAAAGATACAAAGTGTTGTAGTTATAGTTAGTGCACTTGTAACACTTGTTACGTACTTGTTGTATCCTTGCATACATCAAGTTCATTTTTCTTTTGAGAGTTTGTGAGAGAAGATCGTTGTGAGCTTATAGAGATATTGAATATCTTTTGTAGCTTGTGAGCTAGTGTGTTGATCAAGTTGATCAAGGGTAGATAGGGTAGATTGAGTCAAGTGAGGGTTGATCATTGTGATCTTGTCTAGATCTTGGAGATCTCTTGAAGCTTGTGGGCTTGTGTGATTGATCAAGTAGATCAAGGGTAGATCAGGTAGATCGAGTCAAGTGGGAGTAGATCATTGTGATCTTGTTGAGATCTTGGAGATCTCTTGAAGCTTGTGGGCTTGTGTATTGATCAAGTGGATCAAGTATAGATCGGGTAGATCGTGAGTAGATCGGGTAGATCGTGGTAGATTGTTACTAGCTAATATTAGTACTCGACATTTAGCTTAGTGTCGGAAATAAGGATAAGCGACATTGTACGGTTTTCTACACTCTCGAGTTGGGTACTCGAGGAGTGGAGTAGGGCGAAGAGGAGCTTCATGACCGAACCACTATAAATCATCGTATCCGATTTGCGCCTTCTTACTTATCTCTTTACTTTTATTTTATTCTTTATCGCTCTATATTTATATTTGCGTTGTGTTTATGTTTATGTTTGTGTGGTTTATTGCTTATAATATGTTGATTATGCTTGTGTCATGGTTTGATTGAGTTTGTGTTGCTTCTTACTTTATACCATCTATAGATGTTGTATGATCTTTGTGGACACTTTTCATATTACATCACAGTTGATCAAGTGTTTGATACAAAAAGTTTTAAGTTTTTAGTGGAAATGTATTCACCCCCCCTACGATTTCCACATGAATGATATGTTCTTATTGAAATGGCTTCTTATGAGGTCGTTATCTATGAATGTGATTGCGTTACCCGAAAGTAATACCCCAAACTTTGTTCCGCTACCATATTTCGAGTTGGGGTGTTACAGAATGGTATCAGAGCAATGGTTTATAGAGAACGAGGTCATACTCGACTATAAACATTTTCTTTCTTTTCCTGGTGTTAAAATGTTTTCACAATCGATAGCCATCAGCCCTCCATTCTACTTCGCTTTTTTATTTTTTATGTATGCATTTTCTCATATTATTATGTACTTAAACTTTCCGCTGCTACTTTACTTCATATAAAACCATTTTTATAAAAATTGGCTAGAATTTTTATATTTTCCGATACTTCTTGTAGAGTATCATGTCTGCACCAGTCCCATCCAGTCAGTTGTCAGTTGCACCCCTTGATCGCGCGCTTGCACCACCTAGTCCAGAGGAGGATCTATACCCTATTGTGGATGAGATGGAGGATGATGATGAGGGTGATGATGACGAGGAGGAGGAGCCGGAGGATCTCCCTATACCACTTTCACCAGCAGTGTCAGACGTCACATATGAGTCTGATGCGTCGGACGCATTGGGACATGCACTTGCTACCGAGGTGACATTTGAGCCACCATCGACGTTCGAGATTGGAGAGTCTTCAGCAGTGCCTCGAGTGTCACCCTCAAAGCTTAGGGCTGAGCTGAGCCATTTACGTGAGGATATCGGTTGGTGTACGGATCGCTACATGTCGATGTCTCGACGGTTGAGTGCGCGACATACTGATGTTCTAGGATTGAAGAAGGAGATTAAGGGAGATAGGAGAGCTATGGGTGATTTATATGTTGAGTTGTATGAGCATGCTGCGAGGTTGAGTTCTATAGAGAAGACGAAGACAGAGATTCGGGAGCGTTTGTGGTCATTGGAGAAGAGGATGTCCGAGTTTGAGAAGATTTTGGAGAAGTTGGACCTTGGAGCTGTGTTCACTGATATTGATAGCTGTCATTACCAGCGTAGTATTCAAGAGTTGAGGGATGAGATCCATGCCATGCAGAGGAAGGCGTACTATGACAGGATGGCGCAATTCCGTTTTGATGATAGTGCTGATGTCTTGGCTACATACGCAGGAGACCGTCAGTAGAGATTAGTGATCATCGTTATTATGGTAGTTTAGAATTATAGTTGTAGTTTGCCTTGTACGTACTCAACTGACTAGTTTCAGTTAGTAGATTTTGATAAGAAACTTGTAGTCGTTTTGCATATCTTGTAAGACTTATGACAAGTATTGAATCTATGATGTATTTTGGTGATGTACTACTTATGATGTTGAACGTACGCTGTATTATGATGTATCATTGTGTTGTTTACCTTGTGTTATGATTCTGTTACATTGATCAAATACTTACCGTGTTGTACACTTGTAATGATTGATAGAATTATGCCGCCTAGGAGAATGACACCAGCTGAGATTCAGAAACTGGTGAATGACGATATCGCCGCGGTGCTTGCAGGGCAAGCGGGTGTTGGCAATCCAAATGGTGGGCATGCAAGAATGTTTGTTGCTAATGATAATCATTTTTGCACCTATAAGGACTTTATGAATTGCAAGCCTATCACTTTCGAGGGAACTGAAGGAGCTGTTGGTTTGACTCAGTGGTTTGAGAAGACAGAGTCTGTGTTTCTACGAAGTAACTGTTCTGAGGATTGCAAGGTGAAGTATGCGACAGGTACCTTAGTGGAACATGCGTTGTCTTGGTGGAATTCTTTTGTTCAAACCATGGGACTATAAAATACTTACAACATTCCGTGGGAAGAATTCAAAAAGGAAATGGTCAAGAAGTATTGTAGGCGTAGTGATGTGAAGAGGTTGGAGACTGAATTTTACTATTTGGCCGTAAAGGGGGTTGATCTTGCTACTTACGTTCGTTGATTTCAATAATTGAAGGTTTTCTGTGCTCACATGGTGCCAGATGACGAGAAACTACTGGAGAAGTTAATTGGAGGATTACCCTCTAGTATTGAAGGGCATGTGACGTCTTACAACTCTCAGACTCTGGATGAGACTATTCGTATATCTGAATGACTTTTGGAACAAGTGATTAAGCATGGTATTGTTCAGAGGAGTAACAACTATGACAACAAAATAAAGTAGGATGACAACAAGAGGAACACCAACTACAACAACTACAACAATCACAAAAACAACAGAAACCCTCACCATAACAACAACAACAATTAGTACCATAACAACAACCATCACCAACAACCAGAACAAAAGGCAAGAGACTATTAAGGCTTATGTGGCTGCACCAGTACAAGTTGGAGGGTATGTTGGGCCACATCCATTTTGTGATAAGTGTAGACAGCATCACGTTGGACCATGCACAGCTAAGTGTCAGAAAAGTCAGAAGGTTGGACATATTGCTAAACATTGTAAGAGCAGTGTTGTGGCTACTGGAAGTAACACATAGCCAGTGGTGACTTGTTATAGATGTGGAGAGTGTGGTCACTACAGAAGCCATTGACTAAAGAGCAACGGTCAACGAACTGAAGGCGCTCATGGGAGAGCATATGTGATGGGCAATGGGGAGCAGCAACAAGATCCGAATGTGGTTACCGGTACGTTTCTTATCAACAATCATCGTGTTAAAGTTTTATTCGATTTTGGTGCCGATATGAGTTTTGTTTCTTCTATGATTTCACCCCTACTTAATATCTCCCCTACCACCCTAGACACTAGTTATAGCATTGAGCTAGCTAATGGCAACGTAGTTGACACTTGCACCGTAATCCGAGACTGTACCCTAAATCTCCAAGACCATCCGTTTAGTATCAATCTCATGCCTATTGAACTGGGAAGATTTGACGTAGTTGTGGGGATGGATTGGTTATCCAAGCATCAGGCGAGTATTATTTGTGAGGAGCGAGTTGTTCACATTCCTCTAAATGGCGAAACCTTGATTGTCTGTGGTGACCCAAGTGGAACCAGTTTGAACATCATATCTTGTATCAAGACCTTGAAATACATCGAGAAGGGATGTCATTCATTCGTAGCACATGTGGCTGAGAAGAAGTTGGGAGAGAAGCGACTTGAGGATGTTCCAATTGTGCGTGAATTTCCTGAAGTGTTTCCCGAAGAGCTACCAGGACTTCCACTTGTTCGACAAGTGGAATTTTAAATCGACTAAGTGTCAGGAGCTGCGCCCGTAGCACGTGCACCGTATCGAATAGCGCCGACAGAGATGCAAGAACTGTCTAATCAACTACAAGAGTTGTTGGATAAAGGGTTTATTCAACCAAGTTCTTCGCCCTGGGGAGCGCCAGTGCTATTCGTGAAGAAGAAAGATAGGTCATTCAGGATATGTATTGACTACCGTGAGCTAAATAAGTTAACAGTGAAGAACCGATACCCGTTATCAAGAATCAATGACTTATTCGACCAGTTACAAGGATCATGTTTCTACTCCAAGATAGAATTACAGTTAGGTTATCACCAACTCAGAGTCCGGGAAGAGGATATTCCCAAGAAAGCATTCAGAACTAGATATGGCCATTATGAGTTTCAAGTGATGCCTTTTGGTTTGACAAACGCACCTACTGTATTCATGGATCTTATGAACTGAGTGTGTAAACCATATCTAGACAAGTTTGTTATAGTCTTCATCGACGACATTTTGATCTACTCTAAGTGTGAAGAAGAACACAAGCAGCATCTGACGATCATCTTGAAGCTACTCAAGGAAGAGAAGTTGTACGCGAAATTCTCTAAGTGTAAATTTTGGATTCGCATGGTACAATTCCTTGGTCATGTGATTGACAGTAAAGGGTTACATGTGGATCCCGCGAAAATCGAAACTATTGAGAATTGGCCGCCACCCACCAACGCCATAGAGATTCGCCAATTTCTGGGATTGGCTGGATACTACAGGAGATTCATCGAGGGATTTTCCAAAGTAGCTAAACCGTTAACTACGTTAACTCAAAAGGACAAGAAGTACGAATGGGGAAAGGACGAAGAAGAAGCATTCCAGGCCCTGAAGCAGAAACTTTGTAGCACACCAATTTTAGCGTTGCCAGATGGAGCTAAGGATTTCATGGTATATTGTGATGCATCACACCAAGGGTTCGGAGCAGTTTTGATGCAACGAGGGAAGGTCATGGCATATGCTTCCCGACAACTTAGGACTCATGAGGAGAACTATACCACGCATGATTTGGAATTAGGAGCTGTGGTTTTTGCACTTAAGATGTGGAGACACTATCTATATGGAACGAAGTGTACAGTCTTTACCGATCACAAGAGTCGTCAACATATTTTGGATCAGAAGGAGTTGAATATGAGACAGCGACGATGGTTGGAAACGTTAAGCGACTATGACTGTGAAATCCGATACCACCCAGGAAAAGCGAATGTCGTGGCTGATGCCTTGAGCCGTAAGGAATGGTTAAAGCCGTTGGAAGTTTGAGCTTTGGTTTTGACTATCAATTCAAACCTTCCCGCCCAGATTCTTAAGGCACAAGAAGAAGCCATGGAACAAGAAGACCTCAAGAGTGAGAAACTCTATGGCATGATACAAAAGAAGCTTAAGAAACGTGCAGATGAGATTTTATGTTTTCAAGGAAGAAGTTGGATACTCCGTTTTGGAGGACTGCGAGACTTAATTATGCTTGAGTCTCATAAGTCAAAGTAATCTATACACCCAGGATCTGACAAGATGTATCACGACCTCAAGGAGTTATATTGGTGGCCGAATATGAAGGCTCACATTGCCGACTATGTCCGAAAGTGTCTTACGTGCTCTAAAGTTAAAGCCGAACATCAAAAACCATCTAGTCTTCTACAATAACCCGAGATTCCCATGTGAAAATAGGAACGGATTACTATGGACTTCATCACCAAGCTTCTGAGAACTTCAACCGGTGTCGATGCTATTTGGGTAATAGTCGATCGACTAACGAAATCTGCTCACTTTCTACCAATCAAAGAGAACTACAGTATGGACAAACTGACTATACTTTACGTAAAGAAGTAGTATCGAGACATGGAGCGCCAATATCTATCATCTCTGACTGAGACAGCAGATTCACCTCAAATTTTTGGCAATCACTTCAAGATGCCTTTGGCACAAAACTTGACATGAGTACCGCATACCACCCGCAAACCGATGGCCATAGTGAAAGGACAATTCAGACCTTAGAAGATATGCTTCGAGCATGTGTAATTGATTTTGGAAATGGGTGGGATACCCATTTTCCTTTGATTGAGTTTTCGTACAACAACAGTTATCACGCGAGCATTAAGGCTGCACCGTTTGAAGCACTATATTGTCAAAAATGTTGATCACCCATTTGTTGGGCTGAAGTAGGAGAAGCTCAGCTCATTGGGCCGAATATTGTTCATGAGAAAACCAAGAAGGTCGTACAGACTAGGAACCGATTGAAAACTGCAAGAGACCGACAGAAGAGTTACGCAGATGTGAGGCATAAACCACTAGAGTTTCAAGTTGAAGATAAGGTTATGTTGAAAGTCTTGCCATGGAAAGGCGTGATACGGTTTCGTAAGTGAGGAAAGCTAAACCCTAGGTACATTGGACCGTTCAAGATTTTGAATAGAGTTGGTCTTGTAGCCTACAGACTTGAACTACCACCAGAGCTTAGTAGAGTACACCCCACATTTCACGTGTCCAATCTAAAGAAGTTCCTATCCGATAAGTCAGCCGTAATCCCACTCGATGAAATCCAGATTGATGAGCAGTTGAACTTTATTGAGGAACCAGTCAAAATTATGGACCGTGAAGTCAAGTAGTTGAAGCAGAGTCATATTCCCATTATGAAAGTCCATTGGAATTCCAATAGAGGACTTGAGTTTACCTGGGAGCGTGAGGACGAGTTCAAGCACAAGTACCCACACCTTTTCACAACCACAACTGATAAAGCTAACTGAAATCCGGGATGTAGGTGCTGTAACACCCGCTAATTTTCCAAAACCTTTTACACTAGCCAAATATTTATTTTTGCATCCTCTGAGCATTTAAATTTTTCCTGAACTTATTTGAACTTGAGAAACGAGAGATATCTTGAGAAACGAGAACATTGTCCTTTTATTGAACCGGCACAACCTAGAAAGCACGAAACGAATCGAATTGGACAAATAAAATTAACTCTGAGAAAGTTATGCGTATTTATACTCGTATTTATTGGAAAATTATTTCGAGAACAATGGCGCAAGTTTATTTAATTTTCTAGTCCGTTTGGTACGTTAAATGTGTCTCGTAGTGAATAAATTAAAAGTTTTATAAAAACTCTCTTTTTACCCCTTTACCCTTTTTACGGTAACACCCCCTTCACTTTTGTTTGCACACAAATGGTCCCTCTCATTTTTATAAAACACCCATTTTCTCTCTCTCTCTCTCTCTCTCTCTCTCTCTCTCTCTCTCTCTTCACTAATAAAACACACACACTTACACCATGTGACATTTCGTAATTTCATGTCACTAATTTTTCTATTTTAATTACCTAACTATTTTATTTTTATTATTTTTTTTAATAATTAACTTCGTCGGAAGTTATCCGCGTACGACATAACACGTTCAATTATTCAACCGACACTAGACTATGTCCAGTCTACACTTTTTATACACTTTTGGTTCCTTACAATTCTATTTTAAAAAGTCACTTTTCACTTTTTTCATTTTTACGTAAACCTTGCACCTTTTACCTATTACGCGATTTAAACCTTCATTTTCATGTTCTAACCACATTTAATTATTTAAACACTCCGATGAACTCACCAGTCATCTAAATTACTAAAATATATTATGACAACATGTTTTTAGTGTTTTTAGAAGTTTTACAATTTTACGCTACCCGGTATTGCGTTACGTGTCTTAAAAACCCTACGTTTAATTACCGGGAGCAATATACACTACACAATACACCCAATACTATTTTTAAAACCAAAAATCTGCACTCACACCTCTCCCGTCTTGTTTTTGCCGCCCACTACTCCCCACACTTGCCCAAGTTATGGAAGGTCCAAAAAGGGCTAGTTAATGTTCATCATTTCTTCTTCAAAAGGTCTTGATTTTCAAGAGTTTCTTCAAGGATTTTTAAAGATTCTCAAGATGTATTCATGGCTGTAATTTCAAGGTTTTAAAAGAGTCTTTAAAAGTGTTCTTGGTGGTTTTGGAAGCAAGGGTTTCTCTTGGTGAAGATTGGGGTTTTGGTGTTCTTGGTTTCTTGGTTTTCTTGTTGTAATCCTTGTTCTTCATCTTTTGTAAGGAACGAACACTCATTTCTTCTATTCATTTCACTACTGAGATTCATGTTATTTTATGTATTTTGTATGTTATATAAGTTCTTGATGCTTGAATATGCTTGGTACATGTTAAAAATTACAAGAAAACACTAAAAAGGACTTATTCTGAAAACAGTATTCTGATTAGGGGTAAAAACATAATTAACTGGACGAAAAAGTAGACCATGGACCTAAACTAAAAACATGTAGTTGTAGATCTATGTCTTGTGGTCATTTCCATGTGTGGTGATTCCCGTGACGACACCCGATGATTAAACTAAAAATGTTTTCGTGAAACATGTCATATTCTGAGTAACAGATTTGAAACCTATATAAGTCATTTTTTTTGTACATGACCACCTATTTCTCAAAACATAAAAGTTGTAGATAACATTTCAACTTAAACGTGGCCACAAGAATGAGATTAATCGGGCTTGTAGAACTCAAGATATTGTATTTTTCGTGGGACTATTGTGATATTAGTGATTTTAGAACTGGGTAGTAAGGGGAAAAATAATAAATTCACTACTGTTACGAAACTTCTAAATTAGTGGGCCCCACAAATATTGTTAGTATGGTCGAATACCTTTCCGGGGACATAAAGAACATAATTTTTTGACTTACGGTTTGCAAGATATGAATTTTTGAAAATGGTTAAGTTATAAAAATTCCATCAGATTTTGAATTAAAAGTTACAAAAAGGTTTGTAACTTATGAATTTGGACCCTTAAGTTATATTTCGAACCACCTAATATAATTTGGACCTTTAGTCATAATCTGAACCTTTTTACTAAGAATTGACCCCTTTGACTAAATTGAACCCTTAGACTTAAATTGGACCTCTAATACTTATTTTAGACTTAAGAATAAAAATGGACTAAAAACATGAAACTTTGTAAGAAAATTGAAAATTATACTTGTAAGTCATTTTTAAATACCAAACTAAATCTTGATGTTTATTTAAACTTTATGTACCAAGCATAATTGAGATCGTAATTTATATAACATATAATAATGATTGTATCATTATTCATAAAGGCTAAGACACGCGCGTATATTCTAGGTTGCTCGTAAGGTTCTTGCGGTTATTACTTGACTTCTTCACTTGATTGTTCACTTTCGATTTAGGTGAGTTCATAGCCTCACCTTTACTCATTTTAATGTTTTATAAACCTCGCGAGGGGGATACATGCTAGTTTTTAAAACTGAATACAAGTAGTTTTTGGTATGCTGGACCCGATTACATGATTATAGTTATTGAGTAGCTTTTGCCATTTAAGTCCCTAATTTCATGAACCGTTAATTCCATGGGGGAACGCTATTATTATGAATATGCATATTTTGCTTGGCGAGCCTGTCCGGATGAGTCGCGCTCATTATTTAACGGATAACATAATATTGAGAATTCGTGGTAGTTGGCAAACTACCTCTTAAGGGGCATTATTAAATATAGGCCAAGGTTCGGTGTCATGAGCTCATGCTATAATCAGATTACACGACTTGTAGTGCATTACTTGTCGCCCGATGAATAATACTTGTATTCAACTTATTACTTATTAAACTCTATGAATTCACTCAACCATTATGTTGACTTTTTAGCATGTTTTATCCCAGGTCCGTAAGTGTTAAAAGCTTGGATGGGCGGTGCAAGGATATGGATATCGACAAAGATGGCCCATGTTTTAAAATCACATTCGATGAAACTTACACTTTTAAACTCATGTTATGTTTAAACTTATGCTATTTTCAAACTTGTGTTGTATCAAACTTTGGGACCTCCTTTTGCTTACTCTGATATTATCGAATGTGAAAGTTTTATCATAAACGTCTCTATTTTGAGTTCGTTTACTATACTTGTACTATGTGACTAATAAATAGCACCCCATGTTGTATTCCGCTGCATTCCAAAAATGGGGGTGTTATACACCACCCTCTCTCTCTACCCCTCTAGCCGGAAAACTCATCACCACCGCCGGCCGCCACCTCCGCCATCGCCGGAAAATTTTCTGGTGAACCTCCAAACTTCACCCATACGCAAATTGAAGGCGTCTTATTGTTTCTGGAAGGTTTGAGCTCAATTGGAGCTTGTTTGTTACCGAAAACCCTCACCTCAGCCTCACCGCCACCGCGGGACCATCACCACCACCCTTTTCACCCTCTTCTTCTCGGTAACTCACTCACGCAACCCCTCTCCCTTCGTATTTTTATAAAACCGAAACCTTAATTCTTAAAACTTTGATAAAGCCATTTCTGTTACAAAACTTTTATTAAAACATTTTGTTTTGATCAAATCTCATGTGGATCTACTTGTTTTAGCCGTGACTCGGTCCGAGTCAACTTGACTCAGCCGAGTCAACTCGCTAGTCGAGTTGACTCGGGGTGAGTTGTGATAGTTTTTGATGTTTTTATCTTTGTTGAGCTTGATTTCATTTGGTTGTGGCTCGGTTAGGATTTTTGGATTGGATTTGGGTGTGTTTTGTTTCGGCCGAGAACTATAAACCCACCTCGGGTTGGGCCGTGACTCGTGGTGAGTCACGGCTAGGCTTAGGATTAGATTTTGTTGGGTTATGTTGAAGTTTGATGAGTTGGTTTCGGATTTGGTCTAGGGTTTGGACTTAGCCAAGAGTTGAGACTCATTTGAGTCGATTCGTGACTCATGGAGAGTCACGGCATGTGGGAAATTTGATTATTAGTAGTGTGTTTGTGGTTTTGTTTGGATTCGGATGGATTTTGTTTGGTTAAGAGGAAGCCGAGAGCCTCCTAGGCTTGACGGGGTGTGAGCCGTGACTCGGGGTAAGTCACGACCAAGGTTTAGGATTAGTTTTGTGGTTATGTTTGTTTGGATTGGATTGGTGTTGGATTTGGATGAGTGTGTTTGGGCCGAGAACCACTTAGGTTCGAATGGAGTTGAGCCGTGACTCACGGGAGTTACGGCAATGGTCATTGAGTTTAGAGTGTCGAGTTGTGTTTAGTCAAGACTCACGGGAGTCTCAGTAGTGTCGCACTCGATGTTAGAAAACCTCGAGTCAATTTTATATTTATTTGGTCGGTTTTTATTTTTATTTTTAGTTATTTATTTATTTATTTGTTATCGATTGTTGTTTCGGATAAATGTTTGGACAATATGGGATATGATTTGGACTTGGACTTGGATATATACCTTTGCTTGGATTGAGGATTGGACGTTATTGGATTTACGATATTAGTCGATGGAACTTATGGACAATTTTGGTACATAAGACGGAAGAGTATGTTAGACTCATAAGAGTTTGACATATTTGGACCCGAACATACAAAAAATGGTTGATAAACTTGACAACTAATATTTACGCGGATAATAGTGTCCAATTATGTATATATAAACTTGTAAAATGCGATAAAACTTGTATTATTCAAGGGTCGTAACGACTTGGAAATGTTTTATAAACGGACGCATCATGTCCAAATTTCGATAAAACCTTGTTATAACTAAATCATTTGCAACTATTTGATATCTTGAAAACCTTTTTCAAAACTTATACGTTTCTTCCTAAATCATGACATTATAGCAACTATTTGGGAAACGGGTAAATACCAAAACTACCTATTGATGTCTTCTTCTCATTTTCTTGTTTTATTTCCTTTCTTATTACAACTTCTTCTTTCATTTCTTATTTCTTCTCTCTTTTCTTTTTATCTTTTCTTGAATATCCATTTACGTTTACCGACGTTTCTTATTTAGCTTTCTCGTATCCACACGAGTCTTAAATGTTCTTTTCTTTCAAACGCCATTGAAACTAAACATTTTGTATTTCAAACACAAGTATTATTTTATAAATCGTTTTGAGGATTACATCTGAGACATGCCGTTTATTTGTTAGGTTGTGCTGAGGTTTACTTGATGTGCTGTTCCATCTGATTATTTGCTATATCTCGTTTCTCTACTACTAAGGTGTGATTCATAGCCCCACTTTACTTTTAAATTGTTTATAAACCCATGGGGGAGATACATGCTATTTACTTTTCATGAACACAATTGTTTAAATGTACGTTATTCCTGACTAAGATGATATTGCTAAGTACCGACCTTGCCGAAAGCAAGTCTCTCGATCATGAATCATTAATCACTTGCGAGTGAGCGCGAATGTAGGGATATAGGCCTATAGGATTTGACCATCCCGCCATGTTGAATAAGTCCGGTCCGCATGTGATGTACTATATTCGATTTATCACTAGGTATCTGGAAAAGTATCTAGCTGGAGGGCAACTATTATATTATGAATTTCGCGGTTACTATCGACTTACGCCAATGTTATTTGGTGCCGGTTAATGTTTTGCGTGTCATGAGCTTAGCAACTGTTTGACACTTACCTTATATATGTATTTGTTACTTGTATCTTCCAGACTTGAAAATCTTGTTTTCAACTATTTATTTTAAACCTATGGATTTTACTCAACCTTTATATTGACTATTTAAGCATGTTTTATCTCAGGTAATTGATGCATACTGTACTGGCACTGTGAGTGACATGAAGATGATCGATGGCTTTCGGCTTTTACTATCTATCAACTTTTTACTATCACTTATCATTCGAAAAACTCCTTTTGAATTATGTCTTTTATTTCCGTTGCGTATGATGTTTGAGAACCTTTTTGAACTTTAGTCTTTATTTATAATTCGAATGATATGTTTTTATTGAAACGGCTTGTTATGAGGTCGTTATATATGATTGTGACTGCGTTACCCGAAAGTAATATCCCAAACTTTATTCTGCTACCATATTTTGAGTTGGGGGTGTTACATATATAACTTTATCCACCCGAGAGATGTGAGAATCCAAACACTTTATGTGAGGTGCTAGTATATAATTTTCGTGCTTATTTTGACTAACGTGAAAAAATTGTATGTTGTAATTACTTTTATATTAATGTTAAATGACCCCTAACTTGTAAATTGATTAGGATAAAAACATATTTGCTTGAGGACAAGCAAATCCCAAAAGTGTGGATATTTGATGAGGAATTATTTGGTACCTTTTTAAGGTGTCATTTAAGGCCGAAATCATATTAATATGTGTAGAAAACTAGAAGGGGGGCGGGGTTGAATAGTTTTACCGATTAAAACTTCTTTTTAAAACTTATAGATCAACTTATGTCAATCTAGTTTTGAGTGTTGGATATTGATAGTAGTAAAGCATATAAAACTAAACTACGAGAGAGATAGAGAGACACAACCATAACATAAGTATTTATAGTGGTTCGGCTACAAGGTCACCTTCCTTGTATCACAACTCGCTAATTTATAGGTCAATACTTTTCAACGAACTCAAATTTATTTTCTTGACATCTATTTGAAAACAATTTACATATAATCTTTTACTTGAACCGACGTGAAAACCTAGAATAAATTCCAAGTACACTAGGACTTAGGTTATATTTAGTCTACAACGCTCCAATACCTTGCTCCTATTCCAGTTCACAATTTCAAACTCTAAAACAATTTCCTTTTCTTAAATTACTTACGATTGTCAATTCAACAAACACAATTCGTTATTCAAAAATTTAACACCCGATATACCCAATTTTCCCAATGATTATTTCTAATGTATTTTTATACTTCCTAAATGATTACCAAAGTTCCAAAAATATTTCCTTACGCCTAAGGTAAATTCTTTACATCTTACGTTTAATTACGTACAACTTTCGTTAATCACCAAACCAACAACCAATACGTATTTTTAACACCCAATACATACACTCTTGTATCAAAACTACTCATCTAATCCCATTTTATGTATTGTGCCGCCCCTCCCCCTCTCATGTCTTTTAGATACTAGACAAACTTTTACACAACCTTAATTAGCCACCAAAGTTCCTTAAAACATGAAGCCACATTTCAACATGGAGGCTTAGCCACCATTTTGTCCCCCTTGCCCCCCCTAACCGGCCACCCCCTCCTCCTAGCCAAAATGATAAATTTTGACTTACTATTGAACATTTGAGAAACTTCAAGTATAAATAAGATCTTAGTATCTTCATTTTTGCTCTATTAGTGCAAGTAAAAAAAAATATATATATACCACCTCCTATATATATACATACAAATCGACCCACTCTTGGAGCCAAGGGAAGGAGAAATCTTGTTGTGGTTAAGATCAAGCATACTTAGGGCATTCTAGCAAGGATTTGGAACACAAATCTTGGGGTTAATCAAGAATCTTACACTCACATATCACTAATCACTTTTGTAAGTAATCTTACATTACAAAAACTTCATGTTTTTTCTTTATGTCATAATGCTAGTCAAGTATATACTTAGTTATCACTTGGTACATGTTGATAAAGTTTATATTACAATGATCCTTTAACAAAAGATTATGTTTTGAACAAGTTTTGATTTCAAGAAAACTAGCTAGTGAAAATCTTCACAAGAAAATGATGAAAACATTATATATATACATGTATGTTAGTAGACTTGTATATTTAAACATTCTTGATGATTATTACATGGACCTTGGAATATTATTAAGTTTATGGTTAGATCATCATTATTATGTTGAGAAGTTGATGGAGGAACTAGGACTAGGATTGAAATTGTGGTTAAGTGGTTAAAATGACTAGAAGATTTGTAAAAATAGTTTGACATTCTTAAAAGAGATTCTGTCCCGTTTTGATAAATACAGCAAACTCGGTACCTTGGTAACCATTTTAGGCTAGAAATATAGAAAATAGACTCAATAACGAAAGCGTAGCCGCTTGAATGAGTTAAAACGGGCTTATAACGAAAAATATACGCTAGTTTCAATTTTTACGACGAAAACTACATTTTTAGAAAAATAGTGAATCTGTTAAGAAATGGGAGAGATGAAAACTGAGGTTAAATGATATCAAGACTAGCCGAGACCTTAAAAATCCAATAGTACACTTAAATACCTTCGCGGGGATAGGTAAAACTTAAGAAATGGAGCTACGACGCAAAAGTTATGGTCTAAGAAGAGTTTACGTCAACGTATACGTTGACAGCCTATATTTTTGGCTATTAGAAAGCTGTTAGGATTATTTAGATTGGATTTTGGACCTTTTAGAGTACATTTTGGCCAAAATGACGCAAACGGAAATGGTAGAACATTATATATATATTTGTTAGGCGCGTTAGAGATTTTTGAAATACCTATTAACATGACGACTAAAATTTGGTCGCAAGATAAACAAGTTACATTTTCTAAAAAGTGGTAATTTTCTAAATAAAGGATCAAATTGACGCAACTATCTTTTGACAACAAATATTACAACAACATGTACAAGTGATAAAGTAAAGTATGAACTTGCGTGCATGGCCTTGTTTTCGAACCTAAGACACATGTAATATTTATGTCACGATTAGAGTTATCGGAATTAAATTGCTGTTTAAAAAATTACTAATCGGGATTTGCTTTTGCTAAGGTGAGTTTCATAGCCCCGATTTTACATTGTTTATACATGATTTCTAAACCCTCGGGGTGGGAATACAATGCTTGTTTTTACATACGGACACAACTACTTAAAATTGTTCCTTTGCCTAAGTTACCGCATTGCCATTAAAGTCCCCTACGAATCATGAACCGTTAATTACTTGTAAGCGCGGATGTTATGAATAGATCTATTTGGGTTGACACCCCGTCCGAGTTGGTCGTGCCAACCTGGTAAATGGACGCATATCATTCGGATTATTTCTGAGTGTCTGGCAAACACTTATTTGGGGCATTTATTATTACGCTTAATTGCATTATCATTACGTCGAGCTTCGGGGTCATGAGCTTAGGCACTGTATATATTATTTTTTTGGCTGTGACATTATATTTGTTGTAATTGTCTTGCTATTGAAATCTTGTAGTCCGCATTACTGTTTACTTAAACTTATGATCTCACCAACATTATTGTTGATCCTTTTAGCGAGTATTCTCAGGTAATTAGGTGATAATGATACACCTCTTTGTACGGAGCACTTTTGAGTTACATTTTGGAAGCACATCATGATGAAGATTTTCTTGCATTATTGGCGTTTGGTTATGTATTTAAATCTTACATTTTGACGGTGAACTCTGATATGTATGTTTTGTAAAACGTTAACTTTAAATCAAACGCTTGTTTTAAAATAACTCACTTAGACATCGTTCTTTATTCCTTGTACTTTGTTGACCATGAACATCACGCCCTCGGAATTCCATTCTGCTGCAACCATAGATTTTGGGGTTGTGACAGATTGGTGCCAGAGCCAAGGTTATAGAGAACTAGGATGCATCATTGACCCTAGACTATAACCACTAGGTCACGACACTTCACAACATCATGATGTGCATAAACGTGTATCGTAATCGTAAATCATATGTTTTTATTCACTTATTTTATATGAGTACTTGTACTTATATATATTTGTATTGACCTGGTTTTGAGTGATATGTCTTCACCTACCCATCCTATCATCCTCGACCCGGATTCAGATGTAGAAGATTCATCATCATCCACTATTCCGATCACACCAGTCATTCCTATTCCTGTATCCTCTGGCGATGATTCTGCTGAGACTAAGCCATTTGAGGATTCTCAGACCATATCTACACCACCTATACCATCACCACCCATTGCACCTGTCCCTCCAGTTCCAGCACCACCAGTTTCACCTCCAATGCGCCGTGTTAGGCGTATTCCTGTTGTAAGGCCATATCAGATCCCTATTGGTCGTTATTATCGACTACATGAGACTGGTCCTGTCATGCTTCATACCGCTAGGAAGAGGGTACGCTCTCGACCCAGCCGAGTACCAGCACCTACCACCACTCCATCTCATATCCCATTACCACCATCATCTCCACCACCACCACCATCATTTACTTACCGCCAGACTACCACAGTTCCATTACCACCATCACCCACAGATGTTTCAGATACTTTGCTACCACCTCGTAAGAGGGCTTTTACCATGGCACCTTCACCTTCTGATCCCTATGTTATGGCTGCTGCTGAGGCCTCTACTCGACACGAGGTTCACAGACGGGTTGACGCCCGTAGGTGGTCATTCATTCTGCCTTCTCTTAGTAGATGAAGATACAATGAGGGTACTTTGTGTGCCTGGGAGTTGGGAGAGAGTTTTGAGATGGCTGTCGCACGAGTTCTACCAGTTCCAGGTGAGCCTATCCATCACACTATCCCACTTCTGATCGCTAGGATGGTCCGCCATAAGGACCGCATTGGTTGAGCTTTTGATCGTCTTGATGAGATTCCCTTGGAGCGCATTGAGACTTTAGTGACTCACACCCCAAAAATGGCGCAGCGGAATGACATTTACGGGTATGACTTCATAGTTAAGAACACAAGGTGTCACAACAGAGAAACACTACATGCATAACATACAATAGATAATAGTCGCAAACTCCCACAACCGGGATAAGTACAACATCCAAGATATGCATAAGTCTCAAAGTTAAACAACATCACTAGGGAATATCCAAATGCAACTCCACGAGATATAACCCGGGAGGGTCTTGTCTTAAGTCTTGCTAAGCCAGTCAATACTAAACCTTCTAAGCAGCTTCAATAACACCTGAAAATGGTACTCGAAAACGTCAACATAATGTTGGTGAGCTCGTAGGTTTAAAAGTGAAACCGCTGAGCTGTGATGTCATAGTGTAGGACAAAAGTGAGCATGATAACCAATTATAAGCACAAGTCAAACTACATAATGTCGAAACCAAATAATGTCGCGCCAACTGAACCTATCACAATGTCACAACCATAAACAGTACACACAGAGGGGAGCTACCCCGATAGATCTATCATATTGTTTCGGCTCTCGAAAGAGTTAACAGTTGCGCATCAATGTACACACAGTCAAACAAATTGTAGCACATAATTGTATCAACACACATAATGTCCAAAATCATGAAAAACAGTATAATCACAGCATGAAAACAGTTAAAATATCATTTGAGTACCATTTTCCCCCAAGGAAAACATATGAAAAAGGGGCTACGAGAACTCACCTCAGTGTAGTGGTAATCTGAATGCAATAGAATCAAATGGTGTGTAGTAACTCCAACGCGTGACCTAGATTAGTATGGCATAATTTAGTTCACCGACTAAGTTTAAGATTTCATGAATTTAATTCAAAAGTTTTATGTTGTCGTTGCTGGTGTGGCAGCTTTTAAGTTTGAAAAATATTTTTCTAAGTATTGTAAGTATTGGCTCATGGAAGTGGGTATGTAAGAATCACGAGGAAATAGTAAGACGAATAAGTATTTTGATTTAGCGATAACCGAAGGACTGCGTATATACATATATATAAAAATGTTTATTAAAGTTGAGTTATAAATGTGTTATATAATATATATCTATATTTATATTAATTATATATATATATATATATATATATATATATATATATATATATATATATATATATATATATATATATATATATATATATATATATATATCTATAGTTTAGTTGCTATTAGTAGGGGTTTGTTTTTACGTCGCATATAAGTCTACGTCTAGAAATATATTGTTCTCATAATATTCTCATTTTACCAAACCGTATCGTAAAAATATATTTGTTCCGAGAACATGTATAAAAGTTGTTAAACTTTAGTCGCGCCTAAAATTTCTTGTCGGCTTATTTTTTTTTCTACGTGTAATGTTGCGTACATGTTTTATAAAAAATTGTCGAGTTGATATACGTGAAATTCGTAGATGCCGAGGAGGGGGGTTGGGCTGCGGCCCGTATCGGAGCAGCCACACAACAATTTGGGCCGTCCATTTACAAGAGTCGCATGGGCTTTGGCGCAATATAGCTTTGTGGTTTGAGCTGCTTGTGCCTAGCAGTGGACACAATTGGGCTTTGGCCCATTTATGGACTAAGAAAATAGAGCAGCAGTAGACAAAAAGAAGCATAGCATTAACGTGAATATTTGAATCCAGTAACAAGTAGTAGCAAAAGAGGAAAATAATATGGAGAGTAGTAGCAAAAGAGAAAAATATTATGAAAGGAAATGGATCTAGCCACTGGAACGCATGACTTTAAAGAGAAAAAAAATATAATTTTGCCTATCAAAATGGCAACACAATTAAGGGTGTTTTATAGACTCATTTCAAGTATTGTTGGCCATGCCGAGGCTCGAGTTTGAGACTTCTCGGGGCGGGGCGTCGAGACGGGAAACTCAAAACGAGTAAAACCAAACATCGTAATTACCGACTCAGCTTAAATCATATAAGTTTTACGATTTTTTCCTAGGCCTTTTACTATTAGTTTTTGTCGTACCCAAACCGACTTCAAACCATTTCTGTTATTAGTACCACATATTTTTTTAAAAGGACTATCGACATACTTTTGTTCAACCATAACGTCAACACTTGTAGACTTATTGTTCGACCATGACTCGAGGAGTTTAAAAGGCAACTACCATATCAACAATACGTTTGGACATAGATTGAAAATCAAGGACTTAGGCTACACGCAACGTCACAAGGCTAAAAACGAGAACGAATACGAGCCATAGTAATATTTTTGGGTTTCGACTTAATCCAAAACCGTACCACACAAGACCTTAGCATAATACTTCCTTTTTAGACATTACTTCAAACACTTTGCGTGCACATTTTTCATTACTAGGATTCGGCTAATCCGACTCTTTAAACGCAACTTCAAATGACACCACTTCAAGAACTGAGCCAATAACAAGTTTTAACTTAGTGTCTAACAATTTCTACCACACCAATATTAATATATATTTGCAAAAAGAAAGAAAATTACTTTCCAGTTGATAGATAACAAAAATGAAAATAAAAAAAATACTTTTAACAACAAGATTATGGTTCGAATGAAAAGAAATATATCTAAGATCTTACAAATAATAATGACGACTAACAAGGAGATCGAAACTAATCCCGAATCCGTCTTCAAGCAAATCCACGACCCTTCGTTTGAATCCGACTATGAATATGGTTGGTGAAGGTTTGAAAGTGTGTGGAGTCACCTGTGGATCGATTGGTTCATAAAGAATAATACAAAGAAGGTTTGCCCCTCCTCATCCGTTTGTCAGTCGACCCTGTAGCCAAAAAGGGGTAAAGCTTCATCATCATCTAGTCACTTCTCTTGGGACCTTGTGTTGACTTCAAGAGAGCAGCGAGGCAGTGGCAGCATCTTGTTTGTTATAAGCATGAGGAGCAGGAAACATACAAGAGCAGCAGAAGAGCAGCAGTAGAAGCGAAGCAGAGGGATGCGAAGCAGAGGAAACAGATGGGGGAGAGAAAAAGAAGGATAAGTGGGGATATAAGGAGTGGTTTTATTTATTTTTAACTTTTTGTTTTAGAGTAGTATTATTATATTTGTTTGTAATTTTTAAGTGTAAGAAATATGTAAGTAAAGAGAAAAATGTAATTGTTTTGAGTAGAAAAATAAAAAGTGAGGTTTAAGTAAAAAAGGAGTGAGACGTGGCAACGTTGTTGATTAAACAATTCTCGAGTGAATTTGACGGGTCTCGTATTTGAATAACTATCGATATTAAATTATTAGACTTATGCCATACTATCACGGTGTCGGGACGCGTGTGGTATCGTTCTCTTAATTCGTGCAGTTTAGTTACCAGTTATACGCAAGGGGGATTATGTAACTTCTAAAATAAATCATTTTGAGTTCTCAATGTTAAGTGAAGACATGGAAAATTCGTGGTTGTTACATTGAGACTTTAGAGACTCAGTTAGAGCATCAGATCATTGGCCACTCCCAGAATGCTACACTTGAGCGTTACGTGGAGGATGAGCAGGCGCGACGACATGACCAGGATGCGTTGATTGCTAGTCTCCTTGATCAGATCAGAGATCTCCAGCGCCGTCTCGATGGTGCATCAGGCAGTGCATAGACAAGACTTGTATCATAGGTATCTTATGTATTTATATCGTAGCCACGGGGTGTGTGGCATTAGTAATGACGCTTGTGATCTTTTGTTTGTTGTACAACAATGTAGCAAGTTATCTTGGGATGTATTGTATGGCTACTCTATGGTATGATATCGGTCGATGTAAACCAAGACTTTTCATTTTGTATTCATGTATGTTGTGGTTGTATCTATTTATGTTGTGATTTTATTATGGTTGTCGTGATTTATTCTTATTATGGTTGATAATTATTACGCCATATTCTTACCATGATTTATCCTTGTCGTGATGTATTTTTATCTTGTTGTGGTTGTACCTACTCATGGTGAAAATATATTATGGTGATTGTGATTTATTATGGACTATCCTTATCACGTCATATTTCTATCATGATTTATTTTTGTCATGATTTATTCCTATATTGTTGTGATTGATCTTGTTGTGATTTTCACATGTCATGGTTGTGCATATATATATACTTATGATGACCTTTGTTACTTATGGATCCTAATTATTGTTGTTTCTTGTGATTAGAAGAACAATGCTTCCTAAGAAACAAAGCATGAGTACAGCTGAGATTGATCGACTCGTTGCCCAACGGGTCACGGCACAGGTTGCTACTGCTATGGCTAAATACGAAACCAATCGCAACAGTGGGAACGGCGGAGAAGCTAGTGGAACGGCAACCACGGTTGAAACCACGACTCATGGATGTACTTACAAGGAGTTTTTGGGTTGCAAGCCGATGACTTTTAGTGGCACGGAAGGAGCTGTCGGTTTGGTAAGATGGTTCGAGAAGTTGGAATCGACTTTCCGTATGTGCAACTGCGCGGAAAACTGTAACGTGAAATATGCTACAGGTACCTTGTTGGATGGTGCCTTATCATGGTGGAATGCCTATGCCCAATCAGTGGGAATTGATGCTGCTTTTGAATTACCATGGGCTGAATTTAAGGAAATGGTAACAGCTGAGTATTGTCCGAGGAATGAAGTTCAAAAGTTGGAAGTTGAATTTTGGAACTTAACAGTGAAAGGATATGATATTGCATCTTATACTCAACGATATCATGAATTGGCTACTCTCTATACTGATATGGTTTCGACTACCCAGGAAAAGATTGAAAGGTACATCTGGGGACTTCCATCTTATATTCAAGGAAATGTCACCTCTTCTAAGCCGAGTACTCTGGATGAGACAATCCGAATGTCTCACAATCTAATGGATCAAGTTGTTCGAGCCAAGGCTGCTCGAGATGGCAACAACAGTAACAACAACAATAACAACAACAACCGCCACCACAACAGTAACAATAGCAAGAGAAAGTGGAATACTACTCAGGGAGGAAATGCTGCTCAACAACCCAACAAAAGAAAAGAAGTGCCAACGTCACCACAATCCTGGACGTTTCCCTACTCCATGCGGCAATTGTAAGAAAATTGGGCACTTAACCAAAGACTGTAGGTCTCCTACTTCTGCAACAAATCAAAGGGTTCCCGGAGCATGTTTCGGATGTGGCGAAACAGGACATTTCAAGAATCAATGCCCAAAGGAGAAGAATCAGGGAATGGGAACTCAGAATAATGGAGCTCGGGGAAGAGTCTACCATCTCAGAAAAAAAAGAAGCTACGGAGGACCCGAATGTTGTCACGGGTATGCTTCAGTTTTATTTGATTCGGGTGCCGATAAAAGTTTTATGACTACTACTTTTGCTCCTTTACTTAACATCTCACCGACCACATTAGACACCACCTACAACATTGAATTAGCAAATGGTAACTAAATTGGCTCCAACACCATAATCCGTGACTGCACCTTTAATTTCCTAAACCATCCATTTAACATCGACCTTATACCTATCGAACTCGGTAGTTTTGACGTCATAATTGGTATGGATTGGTTGTCAAAACACCATGCCAAGATCATTTGCGACGAAAAGGTTGTTCATCTCCCTTTTAATGGTGAAACCTTGATTATCCGTGGCAAAAGAAGCGAAACTCAATTAAACATCATATCGTGTGTCAAGACCGAAAAGTATATAAAGAAGGGATGTCATGCTTTTCTGGCACACATAACCGAAAAGAAGTCGGATGAGAAACGATTGGAAGATGTACCGATTGTTCGAGATTTTTCGGAAGTCTTTCTCGAAGACTTGCCTGGACTACCGCCTACCTGTCAAGTAGAATTCTAGATAGATTTGGTGCTAGGAGCGGCACCAATAGCAAGAGCACCCTATCGACTAGCATCATCAGAGTTGCAAGAATTGTCTAATCAGTTACAAGAACTATTAGAAAAGGGATTCATTAGACCAAGTTCCTCGCCTTGGGGAGCGCCGGTCTTGTTCGTAAAGAAGAAGGATGGATAGTTCCGAATGTGCATAGATTATCGCGAATTGAACAAGTTAACGGTGAAGAACCGTTACCCACTTCCAAGAATCGATGATTTGTTCGATCAATTGCAAGGTTCTAATTTTTACTCAAAGATTGATTTGAGGTCGGTTTATCATCAACTAAGGGTTCGGGAAGAAGATATCCCAAAAACAGCTTTTAGGACTCGTTATGAACATGATATTCTAATCTACTCTAAAAGTAAAGAAGAGCAGGAAGAACATCTCAAGACAATTTGTAATTGTGTTCATTGATGATATTCTAATCTACTCTAAAAGTAAAGAAGAGCACGAAGAACATCTCAAGACAATCTTAGAATTACTCAAGAACGAGAAGTTGTACGCTAAATTTTCTAAGTGTGATTTTTGGATCCGAAAAGTTCAATTTCTTGGGCACGTAATTGATAGCCAGGGATTGCATGTTGACCCAGCTAAGATCGAGGCTATTAAAGATTGGGAAACGCCTAAGACTCCCACAAAGATTTTTCAATTTCTAGGTCTTGCCGGGTATTACAGAAGATTCATTGAGGGTTTCTCTAAGATAACGAAGCCTTTAACCAAGTTAACGTAGAAGAATCAGAAGTACGAATCGGGAGAGAAACAAGAATCCGCCTTCTAGTTGTTGAAGCAAAAACTTTGTAGTGCGCCGATTTTGGCATTACCCGAAGGAATGGAAAACTTTTTAGTTTATTGTGATGCTTCGCATAAAGGACTTGGGGCAGTGTTAATGCAGAATGAAAAGGTTATAGCTTACGCGTCTCGACAACTCAAAGTTCATGAGAAGAATTACACCACTCATGACTTGGAGTTAGGAGCAGTTGTCTTTGCGCTAAAGATTTGGAGACATTACCTCAACGGTACTAAGTGTACAGTGTACATGGATCACAAAAGTCTTCAACATATCTTAGACTAGAAAGAGTTTAATATGAGACAATGCCGTTAGCTAGAACCACTCAGTGATTATGATTGCGAGATCCGATATCATCCTGGCAAAGAGAACGTAGTAGCAGATGCCCTTAGTAGGAAAGAACGACTTAAACCTCTAAGAGTAAAGTCATTGGGTATGACAATTAGTTCACCCCTTCCATCCAAAATTCTTGAGGCTTAGGCCGAAGCACTTAAGACAGAGAACCGACCTAAGGAGAGTCTTCATGGTATGCCAGAAAGTAAGAATGGTTTTATAAAAAGATCTGATGGAATGTTATGCTTTAAAGATAGGAGTTGAATACCATGTTTTGGTGGCCTACGAGAGTTGATCATGCATGAATCACATAAGTCCAAATATTCCATACACCCAGGTTCCGATAAAATGTACCAAGACCTCAAAAAGCTGTATTGGTGGCCGAATATGAAGGCCGACATTGCTACTTATGTTAGCAAATGTCTTACTTGCTCCAAAAGTTAAGGCCGAATACCAGAAGCCGTCTGGTTTACTACAGCAACCAGAGATTCCTCAATGGAAATGGGAACGTATCACTATGGACTTTATCACTAAACTCTCTAAAACTTCGAGCGATCACGACGCGATTTGGTTGATCGTTGATCGTCTCACCAAATTAACTCATTTCTTACCCATTAAAGAAACCTACAATATGGATAAATTAACCAGAATCTATATCCAGGAGATCGTCTCGAAACATGGTGTACCAGTTTCAATCATTTCGAATTGAGACAGTTGATTCACTTCAATATTTTGGGAATCGTTTAATGATGCCTTTGGAACCCGTCTTGATATGAGTACAGCCTATCATCCACATACCGATGGTCAAAGTGAAAGGACCATCCAAACCCTAGAGGACATGCTACGTACCTGTGTGATTAATTTTTGTAATAGCTGGGATACTCATTTGCCGTCGATTGAGTTTTCCTCCAACAATAGTTATCACACAAGTATAAAGGCTGCACAATTTGAAACACTCTACGGTAGGAAATGCCGATCACCAGTCTGTTAGGCCGAAGTCGGAGATGCTAAACTTACCGGTCCAGAAATTGTTCACGAGACAACCGAGAAGATTGTTCAGATTCGAAACAGATTAAAAGCCGCCAGAGACAGTCAGAAATGTTACGCCGATGTGAGGCGTAAGCCCTTAGAATTCAAAATTGGAGACATGGTAATGTTGATGGTATCACCTTGGAAAGGTGTGATACGATTTAGGAAACGCGGGAAATTGAACCCTAGGTATATTGGAGCATTTAAGATTCTAGCTAGAATCGGTCCAGTGGCATACAGACTTGAGCTCCCACCAGAGCTTAGCATTGTGCACAATACCTTTCATGTTTCTAATCTCAAGAAGTGTTTATCCGACGAATCCCTCATCATCCCGTTAGAAGAGATTCAGCTCGATGACAAGCTTAATTTCGTTGAAGAGCCTGTAGAAATTATGGATCGTGATGTCAAGCAATTAAAGCACAGTAGAATTCCTATCATCATAGTTCGCTGGAATTCTCAACGAGGTCCCGAGTTCACTTGGGAACGAGAAGACCAGATCCGTCAAAAATATTCGCATCTCTTCACCGACAACACTCCAATGACCAACACTAGCTGAATCTTGAGGATGAGATTCATTTTTATGGGTGGTAGACTATCATAACTCGCTAATTTACTGGTCAATACTACTCAACGAACTCAAATTTATTTTCTTGACATCTATTTGAAAACAATTTACATATAATCTTTTACTTGAACTGACGTGAAAACCCAGTGTTAGGAATATAAATATTCATGTGAAAGACTCGGTCACCCCGAGTACTCATTAGAATTAATTAGCTCGTAGGCTTAATAGTTTAGTTTAGATATTTTATCATTCGTGGAATTGGGTCGGGTTTTACCTACTGTCAGCTCACTCCACAGCCCACATGGGGCATCTATGCTTGGTGTATAAATACCCTCTCCCACCAAGGGAGAGGGTTGGACCTTCTCATTTTACCTAATATAATATCTCATACTTTCTCTCTCAAGGTTCCATCTTCTCTCTTATTTCTCACTAGATTCGGCCAAAATCCACAAGAACCATACGTGTTACTATTTGATATTACTTACAATTGGTATCAAGAGCCTTAGTTAGATCTTTTGGTTCGTGGGTAATCGGATTTTTATTGGTTTTGTGGTTTTTCTTTTGGGTCAAATAGTTCTTGGTGAAAACATCTTGGTTTGATCTTGTTTGTGGTTAGACTTGAGAGAGGTTTGTACTTTCTTGATTAGGATTGTTTTATAAGCTTAGTTTAGTGGTTGGATAGCTTGTTTCATCCGTTTGTTGGTGTATTTTAGTCAATTCGTGTGTTATTTTGAAGTTGCTCTTGGTTGCAATTTGAGTCTCGGTAAGACTTTCCTTGTTGCGATTTGAGTTGGTTAAGGAAACTTGTTGTTGCGATTTGGTGTGCATCGATACTGCGATTTGGCATTTTACTTAAAAAGGGAAAGAAGACAAATCGCAAGAAAGGGACTGTTTTGTCATTTGTGTGTTACGATTTGACCGGTTGCGATTTGATTAAGCTGCGATTTGACTAGCTGCGATTTGACTTATTCCAATTTGCTTAGTTGCGATTTGACTTATTGCGATTTGGTTAGTTGCGATTTGACTTTTTGCGATTTGATTAATTGCGACTTGACTTGTTGCGAGTTGATCAGTTGCGATTTGACTTTTTGTGACTTGGTTGATTAAGAGCAGTATTGCAATTTACCTTTGGTTATTCATTGTGATTTGCAAACCTTATCATATCACACTCAAGTAATCAGTATCTTATGGTTTCTTTTGTTGATTTTATAAAATCCCGTGAAAGATTCGATTTCTCAGTTTAAATCACAAGAGTTGTAAAATCCCGTGCAAGTTTACATCATGGCAAGCACTCCTTCTGATGACATTCAAGCTGCCGGGCCCGATACCTGCCCTCCTATGCTAGATAGGATGGATTATGAATCATGGGCACAAAGAATACGACTTTATTGCTTGGGAAAAGAGAATGGATTCAACATTCTTAAATCCATTGATGAAGGACCGTTTCAAATGGGCACCACCAGAGATGCTGTCACTACTGCTGAGGATGGATTTGTCACTTTTGGAATCGACAGGCCACGTACGTACAATGATCTTAATGAGGAGGAAAAGAAGCGTTATGATGCAGACATTAGAGCTTCTAACATTGTGAATCAAGGACTTCCCAAAAAAGTTTACAAGCTTATCTACTTCAACACTGAAGCCAAAGTTGTTTGGGACAATGTCAAAATGCTTCTGGCTGGATCTGAACTGACCAAAGAAGATCCTGAATCTCAGCTGTATGATGAGTTTGAGCATTTCAAGATGAATCCTGGCAAAAACATCACTGACTATTATGTGAGATTTCATAAGCTTGTGAATGACATGAGAATCATCAGGATGACAATGCCAAATATCCAGCTCAACTCTAAGTTCGTGAACAACATGTCACCTGAGTGGGATAGATTTGTTACAGCCGTGAAGCTTAACAAAGGATTGAGACAAACCAATTATGAACAACTGTATGCTTACTTACAACAACATGAAAAGCATGCTGTCTATGATCGTCTACTAACGAAAAAATCAATCCAACAACAACAAATGATCCACTTGCTTTTATTTCAAATGTTCAGCCAATCAATCAATCCTCACATGATCAAGTTTATCACCATCCCTCTTCATCACAAAATCAGACACTATTTGACCGATCATCTTTGCACCCACCATCTGCTGTGAACACCCATCTGGATTCAGGATACTCTCACACTGACAAGATGATTGATAATCTCTCCAACCAAGTTTCTCTACTTGTCCAACAGTTCAGAGCAACACTTCCTCAAACCAACAACCAACTTTGAACTTAATCTAATCCTTGCAATCAAGCAATAGTGAAAGATGGAAGGGTTGTGGTTCAGAATGTTAAGGGAAGGCAGAATATGAATCAAAGGAACATTGGTCGGGGTAATATACAGAATAGAGTTGGGAATGCTAATCAGGGATAAGGAAGGCAAACCAAGTGTTACAACTGTGGTGGACTTGGACACATAGCAAGGAACTGCACTCAACCAAAGCGTCCACAGAACTCTGACTACTTCAATGATAAGATGCTGTTGATGCAAGCCCAAGAGAATAGAGCAGCTTTGGATGAAGAAGAGTTATTGTTTCTTGCTGGTGATGAGGGGAACACGTTTGATGCTGATGTTGTTGATCAACCTGTTCAGGACTTGGCACTGAATAATCCCAACATCTTCCAAGCTGATGACTGCGATGCTTTTGACTCAGACGTTGATGATGAGCCCACTGCTCAAACCATTTTCATGGCTAATCTTTTTTCTGCAGTCTCATCACCTCAACAAGCTGGTCCTTCTAATGCATCTATTATATCTGAGGTACTAAAGCTTTATGACACATATAACATGGTAGATGAACAGAAGATTCCCAACAAAGTACAACAGACAGATGTTGTTGAATCAGATACTGTCGATATGGGAAATAGTAATGTTATCCCATATGAACAATATGTGAGTCACAACGACGTGTCTGTTGTACCAAGTAGTGCATCTTCTGTTGTTGATAATGCTTGTGAGTTCCATGAGAACACTATGTTTATCCCTCATGACACCCTGACCACTAGACTTAACATCTATAAAGATCAGGTGGCCATATATGAACAACGTGCAAAATTTGAGCTAACTAAACGTGAGCAGAAAATGGATAGTCAAATGCGTACATTCATAACTGAACGTAATTTAAGGGAAGAAACATGGAAAAAGGAGTTATATTCTTTACGAAAACAACTTGATCAAACTGTTAAACAGAAACAGGAGATCGAAGAAAGTGTAATTACACTAAAACATGATTTCAAAGAAAAAGAAACAAAACTCTTAAATCATTTTTCCAGACTTAAAACGTTAAAGAACAAGATTGAAAACAAATTGTACACACAAGACCAGACCAGACAAACTGCTCAAATGATTCAAAAGCATAAAAGGCTGTGTGATGAAAATAGTGAAAAGGATGTAGGTGAACCTATATAAGTTTTTCTTAAGAGTGTTAAAGTTGCCCAACCTGTCTTATATGATGCAAATGTAATGCTTAAGCCTGGTCATGGCTCTCCCGATGTGTCATCATTTGAAGAAAGTAATGAGATAGAAGTAATAAGTAGAGAAAGAATGGCAGGAAAAATGAAGGATTCCAAATGTATAGCCAATCGAGTCATAATCAAACCCCATGATCACTATGAGGAGAAACGATTGACTGTTTTTGCACCTCAAACTAAGTTGACACTAGAACAAATATTTTGGTCTTTGGACATAGAAAAAAGAGAGGCCGATGAACTTAAAGCCAAAACTCCACCCCTTATAAAATTAGCGGCTGCAACGGTGTACCCACCCAATACACCCAGACACTTAGTTCCTTTAACTCTTCCCACAGAATGTAGAACTCTAATTAGCATATATGTTCTTTGTCAACTATTTGTTGATTTTGATAAAACATGTAAGAAGAGAATTACGCCAACAGGAATTACTGAAGGGGAAAGGGGTTTTGAACTAACAAAAGAGTGTTACTTAACAAAGGTTATTCCATTCTTTAAACTCCCCAAGGAGCATTTTGAGGGCATGCAAAAAGCCCTTAAAACCGAAGTAAAAGAGATGAAAGAGGTATTTAAAGATATGGAAAACGAGGTGTCCCAAAATGCGATAGAACTTAAGAGTCGTGAGATTGAGAGAAAGAACATTCTCATCACCAATGAGAATTTGATTGCTAGATGTATTGCACAGGATGTATTTTATATTGCTACTGATTCTGCATTAACTGCTTGTCAATTTCATGAGTTGCCTATTGCATTGAATGTTTTCCAGAATCGTGTTGTTGAGCTTGAGGGGGAGAATTTAAAATTGCATGAGAAAATCCAAAACGATGACCATGATAACATGGTCAGGCATTTTTCAAAACTAGAGGTTGATAATCTTAATTTGTAATTAAAATATCAACATTTAGAAGAAAGAGTTAAAATCTCAAATGCCAAGACATCTTTGGATGCTCCTGAATTTGATGCATATTTTGAATTAAGCAAACGAGATGAAAAAATTCAAGCTCACAGTAACACGATTCAAAAATTGAGGGCCCAAATTGCCCAATTAATATCAAATAAGAGTGATGTGATTGGCACCCATAAACCATCGTCTTCAGATTCTCAGAATTTTCACTATCAAGACACCATCAATAAATTACAATATGAAAATGAGTATTTTCAAGCTGAAAATTGAAAAATCAAACAACATTACAAGGAGTTATATGACTCGATTAAAGTCACACGTAACAATCACAATGAAAAGATAACTTCTTTGCAAAATGAGATTGAGAATCTAAAGTCTCAGGTGAAAGGGAAAATGCCAATCATCACTAGTGAAAATGTTGTTCCAAAGGTTTATGCTTGTAGAAAATATGCAATTGATGCTGTGACTATCCCGCTTCCTCTTAGAAACAATAGGTCAGCTAATCAATTTTATCTCACTCATCTTAAGGATAGTATTGACTCTTCGTGAGACCGTAGAAGAGGATAGGATAGAGAAACCACTAGATAGTGCAGTTGTAGATGCCTGCTTCCTCACTAAACGATCTCAGGAACTCTTAGAATACGTCACTGGCACATGTCCTAAGATTGATAACAAGCGAGATAGGTTTATTGTATCTTCCTCAATGACTAAGAACAAGCATGTTACCTTTGTTGTACCACTGAAAACATCTGAACCCAGCACATCAAAACCGGAAAAATAAATGACAGTAAAACAAACTAATGTTCCCATCATTGCGTCTACAGGAGTAAATAGTGACACTAAAGCTAGCGGGTCAAAGCCTAGTTGCAATACAAAGAAAGATAGGACTGCGCCAGCTAAGAGTGCTCATGAGAAGAAAGTAGAAGTCCACCTTAGGAACAATAAGTTTGATTTGATAAAAAAGAATCGTGATGATTCTAGTATTAGCTATAAGCGTACTGTAATTAATTCGAATTCTAATGCTGTCTGTAAAACATGTAACGAATGTTTAATTTCTAGTAATCATGATGATTGTGTTGTGTCATTCTTGAAGTCTCCTAAACGATCCCCAGTTAAGAATGTTAGGAAACCTGAACTGAGTAAGTAGATTTGGAAAGCAACAAGAAATCTGTTAAATAATGTTGGTTATCAATGGAAGCCCACTGGAAGAAAATTCACTTTAGGAAATCAGTGCCCCTTAACTAGAATGACTAATCATAAAGTAGTGATTGTTAAGGAATGGAAGCCAACCAGTAGAATTTTCCCATTAGAGAAACAATGCCCTATAACTAGGTCCATTGCATCTACTAGTGAAGTTTTCACTGTGAATACCATCACATCTATGATTCTTATAGTTCCAGAATTTGTTTGTGCTAACCAAATGGACCCCAGTTGCACGTGGGGATCCACCTTTTTCAGTTATCCATCGTTATCTGTTTTCAAATGCAGGTCATACAAATCGTCCTTTGGTATTTGGACTCAAACCACAACAGTGAAGATGAAGTCTCAAACCATGAAGATGCAAAATCAGAAGCTGGTACATCCAACAATAAATCACAACCACAAACCATATCTACCACAACCACCATATCAAACATAAAACTCCCAATCTTGAAGAAGGATGAGTATGACATATGGGCTATGGAGATGGAGCACTATCTGGAGTATAGTGATAACGAGGTCTGGAAGGTCATACAGAATGGGAATTCGAAGAAAAGGGTTTCAGTTGGTAAAGATGGAGTGGTTAGGGTTCTTCCACCTGTGTTTGCCCCAGAAATTCATGTAGTGGAAAAGGAGTGAAAAGCTAAAAACCTTATGTTGATGGCACTTCCCAAGGAGCACTTGAGAAGGTTTCATGGCATGGACGATGCCAAGGAAATTTGGGAGGCTATCAAGAAAAGATTTGGAGGGAATGCAAACTCCAAGAAGATGCAGAAGGCTGTTTTTAAACAGCAATTTTAGGCATTCAGTGTATCCAATTCAGAGGGATTGGAAAAGGGCTATGATAGGTTTCAACAACTTCTATCACAATTGGAGGTTCATGGTGCAGCTGTGTCTGAAGAAGATGCGAACCACAAGTTTCTCAGATCACTACCATCAGAATGGTCAAGTGTAACAATGACCATGAGGATGAAGGATGAAATTGACACCATGACAACTGATGACCTGTACAACAATCTTAAGGTTTTTGAACAGGAAATCCAAGGAAAAGCTTCTTCAAGTTCTACCAATGTTGCCTTTGTTTCTCAAAACAAGGGCAGCACTAACAAGGTTAAGTCTGGTGGCTTTAGTTCTGGTGGTTATGAAACTTCTTCAAGCAGAATGAGAGAAAGAGAAGTACCAGCTGGATTTGCTGATGAAGTTGTTTATTCTCTATTTGCCAAGAATTCAGAAGACCTAGATCTTCAAAGTGATGATCTTGAGCAGATAGATGATGTTGATGTTGAGGAAATGGATATTAAGTGGCAAATTGCTATGATTGCCCTTAGGATGAAAAAGTTTTACAAGCAGACTGGGAGGAACATCAGGTTTGATGGGAAGACAGCTGTTGGGTTCAACAAGAAGAATGTGGAGTGCTGCTATTGTCACAAACCAGGGCATTTTGCTAGGGAATGCAGAGAAAAGATGGCTGCTGATGAGAAAAAGAAGAAGGGTTCTAACTCTCAAGATGATGACAAGCTGAGGAAGCATCAGATGAGCATGTTGACATTGGAAACTGGAGCTGTGAATTGGGATGAGCACACACAAGAGGAAGAAGTGCCAAACCATGCACTTATAGCCATTGGTTCCAGCAATGAGGTATCTTTGTGTTCAAAAATATGCACTGCTTCATACAATCATTCATGTTGAAGATTGTTAAACCTTCTCTAGGATGTGTTTTACAAACATTATTAATATGCACAGCGGAACAAACAAAACATCAATAATGTTTAACAAGGTTTTTATTAATCAAGCGCGCTTCTTTATTCATAAATAAATAAATAAACTACTACAACTACTAATTAACGTGTATACACACACGTTACTACTAGACTCTCATTGAGAGATCCACATTTTTCTATGCTATGACTGCCTCCCCTAACACCCTTTATAAATAGGGTTTACAAGAAAACCTAACTTCCCCTAGAAGCTAACTATATATTACATTAAGTCCTTGTTGTTTCATATTTATGAAAATGTAGTTTTCTAATCATCAAATTATAATTCCCAACACTCTTCCCCTATTTGATATTACAAAAGTATCTTCATGAAACAACGATCAATGCTTCCTTGAAGTCTTCTTGAAAATGTCACCAGAAATAATAAGCTGCAAACCAATCAGTAATAAGACAATCGAATCAGTTGCCTTTGATTCACCACATGCAAATCTCATGCACAAGTGAATAACGACAAATAACCACATGAACAAATCTCATGCACAAGTGATTAACGAAAAATCAATCAATCATCTTCCCCTTTTTGTAATCATCGAATAGGGGTCTTCCATGCAACTTGAATCAAAACGCTTCCCCTTAAGTGGTGCATGTAGATGGTTAAACAAGCTTCCCCTGAAACCAATAACCATCTCTTGAATCACAAACTCTGTAGGCTTTATGGAGTGATCACAGATGAAGAAAACCGAGTATAACAAACTTGATAAAGAAGTTGAATTTCCCAAACTTGCATCTTATATCTTGCACTATCCACGTGACTCCAAACTCATCCTAAAAGCAGGTCGCAACCTCTTGATAAATCCTAAACTATATGAGACACTGAGCACTACAACGTAACTCCTTAAAGTGATAGAAAATGCAAGCATTAAGCACCCTAGATAATAGATCACACACTTTGCTAGATTCATCAAATCTTTGTCACCACAATAACACACAAACATAAAAACGCGCACCTGTGAAACTCAACTACAACATCAAATAAACCATATTCACTTTTCTTCTTCAAATAATCACCAAAACAAGCCATAAAAATAAAGAATAAATCGCGATCCAAAACTGTTCCAGCAGTACAAATGAAAACCAAGAGCAGTACTAAATGAAGCGAGCAGTATTAACCAAGAAAACGCATCAGTATTAACTTCAAAGACCAGCAGTATTAACCGAGTGAGAGCAGAATTAATTAAGTTTGATGAACAGACTTAACAATTTACCAAGACTGACCGGTCCCACAACTGACTTCAAACAGTTCAACAACAAACTTCATACACATACTGATATCGACCACCAACCAGTATTAATTATCACCAACCCCATGTACTGACCAATCATCCATATGCGAAAAATCCATTTATTCGGTACTTGGTTAGGGAATAAAATCATGTATCATAAACACCTCAGGAGCAAAACAAATTGATCCAATTAATCACATGCGACAAGACCCAATTAATTACCACAACCAGAGTAGCTATATCAAATGTTTGACCACCGACACCAAATCATCAATTCGTACGAGATATCAAGAAACGTGAATTAAATCACAATCCCGTTAATTAATTGATGTACGAGTTTTATTTGAACCTCACAAATGACAAAAGAAATCAAGCTTCACAATTAATCTTCACAATCAGTACGAGGAATTACCATGTGAAAATATGTCGCTACTGATAAAAATTCGATACCCAAAAAATAGGATTACCTCACGTTGACCAACAAACCATTATCAGATCTGCTTCATACTCTTCGAAACTGCTCTTCTTCAACAACGAACAACCTAGCAGATCCTAGATATCGAGAGCAACCCTCTCTGATACCACATGTTGAAGATCGTTAAACCTTCTCTAGGATGTGTTTTACAAACATTATTGATATGCACAGCGGAACAAACAAAACATCAATAATGTTTAACAAGGTTTTTATTAATCAAGCGCGCTTCTTTATTCATAAATAAATAAATAAACTACTACAACTACTAATTAACGTGTACACACACACGTTGCTACTAGACTCTCATTGAGAGATCTACATTTTTCTATGCTATGACTGCCTCCCCTAACACCCTTTATAAATAGGGTTTACAAGAAAACCTAACTTCCCCTAGAAGCTAACTATATATTACATTAAGTCCCTATTGTTTCATATTTATGCAAATGTAGTTTTGTAATCATCAAATTATAATTCCCAACAATTACAAGAAATAGGTGACCAGGAAGTAAAAATTCTTGCTTATACTAAGGCTGTAAAATCTTTAGAAGCACAAATAGTAAACTATCAAAATAAACAAGCTTCCTTAAATGAAAAACTCACCTTTCAGGCTAATGAGATATATGAAAAAGATGAAAAACTTAAGAGATATAGAAGAATAGGCATGAAAGTTGTTAGGGAAAGAGATGAATTGCAAAAGAGAGTAGACAAATGGACCCATTCTGCTAAATGTCAAGATAAGTTAATAGCATCTAGTATGAGCTCTACATGGAAGATTGGTTTAGGTTATGGGATACACTCAGATAAGGAAATTTTAAGCTATGAGGAAAAGATGAACAGATCTGTGTTCAAATGTAGAAAAGAGGATTCTATTGGTAGACCAGTATACAATAGGTTCATAAAAACTGATGACTTTAAAGGGGTGCCACCTCCATTAAGCGGAGATTACACTCCTCTATAAAAGGAAGACCTAGATGACTCTTTGTTTATATATGGTAAAAAGGGTCCTATCTATCCTCAGTCAAGCAACTCAGATGACAAATCAAGTGAATACTTCACTTGTCAAACCAATGACAGTGAAGGATCTACTAGAGATGTCTCTGAGCAGTCTGATTCAGAATCAGAGAGTGCACCTAAAGAAGTTTCTGAGTCAAATTCAGTCAAAAATAGTGAACTAGTTGTGACTACACCCAAACCTCATACAGATAAACCTAGTTTTGATACTCACATAAAATCTCCTAGGGAGTCTGTCAAAAATCAAGAGTCACCAAAACCTGATAGGATGAGAAGAGAGTATAGGAGAAACTACAGTTTTGGTCCTAAAAGATGCTTTGTGTGTTGTAGTCTAAGTCATTTGATTAGGGACTGTGATTTTCATGAGGTTAGGATGAAACGAGAGGCTGAACTTAGAAAGAATAAGAGTGTTAATACTGGCCATATGAATGTTAAACCAGTTTGGAATACTGCTAACAGGATTAATCATGCTAATAAGTTTGTGACTAGACCAGCACAATTTAATTCTGGTATGCCTAATGTTAATTCTGGTTGGTCATCTGTTAGTTCTGGTAGACCAAATTTTAATTCTGGTAGACCAAACTTTAATTCTGGTAGACAAAATGTTAGTTTTGTTGGTCAAAATGTTAATTCTCTGAGGCCAAGTGTTAATTCTGGGTGGTTTAATCATTCTGGAACCAGACAACCAGTAACTAGACCACAGGTGAACTCATATAATCAAAGAAACAATTTTTACAAACCTCATTCACCTGTGAGGAGTCCTTTTGCTACAAATATAGCACAAACTTTACAACCAAGTGCTGTAAGGGAAAATGGGGATTCTGCTGTTAAGACCCCAGCATGTTGGTCTTGGGATCCTTTTAAGAATACAATTACCTATGAATCCAAGAACAACAGTGGATCAAGCTCATACAAGACTTATAAATTTGTTGATCCACAGGGCAGACCCAAGTCTTCAGAGGCTTGGGTCCTAGAGAGAAACTAATTTCTCTACTTTTGTGCAGGAACATCCACTGAATAACATGGAAGACAAAGGAATATTTGATAGTGGGTGCTCTGGGCACATGACTGGTAACAAGAATCATCTGAAGGATTTTCAAGAATTCCAAGGAGGTTCTGTTACCTTTGGAGGTAGTAAAGGTCAGATAACTGGTAAAGGTAGAATTGTTGTAGGCAATTTAGAATTTGACAATGTATCTTTTGTAAAAGAACTAGGGCAGTTTAACCTTTTCTCCATATCACAAATTTGTGATAAGCAGCATAAGGTGCTTTTTAGTGAAACTGAATGTTTTGTATTGACTTCGGACTTTAAGATGCCTGATGAAAGTCAGATCCTTCTTAAAGTTCCTAGACAATACAACATGTACAGTTTTGATATGAAGCAACCTGATCCTGCAAAAGGTTTTGCCTGTTTGCTTGCAAAAGCCACATTGGATGAATCTAAATTGTGGCAAAGAATAACCTAGTTAGAGGATTGCCTTCAAAAGTTTTTAGGAATGACCATACCTGTGTAGCTTGTAATAAGGGCAAACAGCATAGGGCTTCTTGTAAGGCTAAGTTAGATAGGTTTGTTACTGAGCCTTTGCATACCTTACACATGGATCTGTTTGGCCCTACATCTGTACAAAGTATTAACCATGCTAGCTACTGCCTTGTCATAACTGATGATTGTACTAGATTTTGTTGGGTGTTCTTTATGTCTAGGAAAGATGAAACCACTCCTTTAATTCAAACTTTCATTAGGCAGATAGAAAACCAACTAAATAAAAAGGTTAAAATCATTAGGTCTGAAAATGGCACAGAATTCAAGAATAGAAGCATGATTGAGTTTTGTGGTAATAGAGGAATCAAGCAACAATATAGCAATGCTAGAACTCCACAGCAGAATGGAGTTGCTGAGAGAATGAACAGGACCCTGATTGAGGCAGCTAGAACCATGCTAGCAGACTCATTCTTACCCACAACCTTTTGGGCTGAAGCAGTAGCAACTGCTTGCTACATATTCAATAGGGTTAGAGTGACCAAGCCTCAGAATAAAACTCCTTATGAGCTTATTTTTGGCCATAAACCAGTTGTTAGCTATATAAGGCCTTTTGGGTGCCATGTGACCATTCTAGATACTTTGAGTGTGCTTGGTAAATTTGAAGGGAAGTCTGATGAGGGGTTTTTAATTGGGTATTCACTGAATAGTAAGGCCTTTAGGGTATACAATTTAGTGACCAAGAAAGTAGAGGAAAATCTTCATGTTAATTTTCTTGAGGAAAAACCCAATGTGAAGGGATTAGGTCATAGATGGTTGTTTGACATTGATTATTTAACTGACTCTATGAACTATATTCTTGTCTCTAAGGAGAATCAAGCTAACCCTGATGCAGGTTCCATAGATGTAACTAACCATGCAGGTTCACATGTTGTATCTGATTCAAGCAATGCTGAGCAAGAAAAGGAAATTGAGGAGCTTATTGTGATTCCCACCACAGAAGTCAAACATGTTGCTGCTAATGAAGGAACAAAGAAATCTTCTACAAAAAGGAAGGAGACTGTGAGCAAGCCTCAACCAAAATAAAAAGGGGGTTCTCCTACAAAAGTTTCAGAAGATATCTTATCCTTCAGAGAAGAAATGAATGCTTTGGCTGACAAACACCTTGGGAAGAAGGATACCAGCACTAACTTGGTTAATTCTGGTAGTGGATTCATTAATTCTGCTACCAGTACTAACTTAGTTAATACTGGTAGTGATGTTGTTAATTCTGCTCAACCTGATTCTACTCCAAATGATGATCTTGATGATTCTGAGATGCCAGACCTTGAGTTCTTTGATAATCCAAATGAAGGCATTTTTTATGGGGCTTCTTATGATAAAGAAGGGGTAGTTACTGACTTCAACAACCTACCCACTGAAGTAGATGTAAGTCCAGCTCCAACACTCAGAATTCACAAAGTTCATCCCAAAAATCAGATAATTGGTGATCCAAAGTCAGCTGTTCAAACCAGAAGTAAAGTGCAAAAGCTTCCTGAATCTCATGCACTTATCAGTCTTATCAAGAAGCAGCAAAGGATCAACCACAAGGACCAACAACATTGCTTGTTTGCTTGTTTCCTTTCTTAAAAGGAACCCACCAAGGTTTCTGAAGCACTTGAAGATGAGAGTTGGGTGGAAGCAATCCAAGAGGAGTTGTTGCAGTTCAAATTGTAAAAAGTTTGGGTTCTGGTAGATCTACCTTCTGGGGCTAAAGTGATAGGCACAAAGTGGGTCTTCAAAAATAAAAGGGATGAAAGAGGGGTAGTTGTTAGGAACAAGACAAGATTGGTAGCACAAGGGTATATACAAGAGGAGGGGATAGAATATGATGAGGTTTTTGCTCCTGTAGCCAGGATTGAGGTTATTAGGTTATTTTTAGCCTATGCATCATATATGGGGTTCATAGTCTATCAGATGGATGTCAAGAGTGCCTTTTTATATGGCACGATTGAGGAAGAGGTATATGTTCATCAACCTCCTGGCTTTATTGATCCAGCTCACCCCAACAAGGTGTATAAAGTCATAAAGGCATTGTATGGTCTCCATCCAGCTCACCCCAACAAGTGGGAAACTTATTTTAGAGGTTACTAACAATAAGTTTCGCGATCGTTTATGGGCTAGTTGTTTAGACCTTGACCTAGGATAAACTAATGAAAAGCACAATGATAATATTGGCGGAATATTCAAACATAGAAACAATATTATCACAACAAGGTTCTGCCAAACTTTCTCTATATCGTCTCAATATTATTAAACAAAATAATACGGTTACATCAATGAACTGTAACGGGGATACTAAGATCCTTGAGATGACTAACTACACTAACAGCCCCAATACTACTTGTAAAATCGTTTGTTTGTATGTTTTCTTGGTTTTTCTTGGTGTTGGGACTAACATTTGTAGAAAACACATGGATTGGTGATGATCAGAAGCCTTGATATTGCTTTTTATGAATGTTTGTCTGATTCCTTGGTTAAGTCTGGTGAGTCAGTGATTAAGTCTGGTTGACCAATTTTAAGTCTGGTAGTGTAAAATGTAATTAATTTATTACCGTTAAGTCTGGTCAGTCAAATAAAGATTTTTTATTTTATTTAAATACGACCGTTGATATTTTTGGGGGAAAGAGGTATATATGGATAAGATTTAATTCATTTTTCATCTTTATCCATTATTTACTTCTAATTTCTAAAATCTTTACACACGGCCAAGATTTACTCTGTTTTTCTACTACCAGTAAAAACCCTAATTCGATTAGCAACCAGCACTTAATCATTCTCTTGACTATGACTTCACTAAAGTTTTGTGACAAGCACAACCAGGTTGGTTTCTTGAAGAAACCAAATCAAAGTGGAGGTTTCGAGCAGATTGTGGATTTCTTAAGAGGTTCTAACCTTCGGTACGCCTTAACTCATAATCTTACAATTTATACTTCTCTTGTTAAGCAGTTTTGGGGGTCGGTTACCTCTGAAACTCTTGCTGATGGTACACCACAGTTAAGGGCAACCATTGATACCCATGACTTCATTATCACTGAGGCATCCATTAGAAGCAGTCTTAAATTGGATGATGCCTCAGGGGAATATATTTTGTCTAATGATGACCTTTTTGAGGGTATGAGAACCATAGGCTATCACACTGATGGTACTTTTACTTTTTGGAAAAGCTATTTTACACCACAGTGGAGGTTTTTACTTCATCATTTGCTCCATTGCCTAAGTCCCAAAAGTGGTGGATGGGATCAATTTGGAAGTAATATTGCTTCTGCATTGGTCTGTCTTTCACTTGGAAGGTCTTTTAACTTTTCAAAACTCATTTTTGATGGCATGGTAGCAAATGTCAACAGCAAACATAAATTCTTAATGTACCCAAGATTTCTGCAAATGATTTTGGACTTTGAACCTGATGATAAAATGCAGACTTATGTGATTGTGGCTTTTACTCCTAAAATCTTTGCAAACATGAAAAGGGGATTCACTGGGGCACATTGGCCACTTTTGCCTGCTATACTTTCTGGTACAACTAACATTGCAGGTACATCTCAAGCTGAACAATTGGAACCAACCGATGTGGAGCAAGCTCAGGAAAAACCAAGATCACCCACACCAGATCCAAGTCCATCACCATCCCAACCAAGGGTACCTACACCCACACCATCTTCACCACCACAGCAAACCCATATTCCAAGTCCTATTCAGGAGGAGGAATCCACCCTTATGACTGTGGAGGATCTTCTGATATTGGTGCCTGCTTTGGTTAAGAGAATAGAATCATTGGAGAAGGCAAACAATGCTAAGAGTAGGGCTATTCTAACTTTGGTCAGGAGGGTTAAAAAGCTGGAGAAGGTTATGAAGGAGAAAGGAGTTGCTTTTGATGACCAAGAAGGTGAGGATGAAAATTCTTCCAAACAGGGGAGGAATTTAGAGGAGGAACAAGTTTTTAAGACACCAGCTAAGGATAAACCAACTGATGAAGTAGATATAAGTCCTGAAGGAAGGGAAGCAGCAGAAACATTAGCTCAATCTCTGAGTAAAATTCAACAACAAAGGAAGAAAAGCAGATATCCAAAAAGGAAGTTGATAATTGATGAAGAATCTGATGAAGAATTGGTTAAGTCTGGTGATGTTAATACTGGTGAGATTAAGTCTGGTGATGTTAATGCTGGTGAGGTAATTAAGTCTGGTGGTCAAGAAAAGTCTGGTGAAGTTGTTAGTTCTGTCCATGAAGATAAGTCTGGTAATGAGGAGCAGCCTAAAACTCAAAGGGAAGGAAAACAAATTGTGATTGAAACTCCTAAGCCCAAGAGGACAAAGAGACAAGAAAGAGAGGATCAAGCTTCTTTAGCTGAGATTGCAAGAATACAAGCAATGGAAAAGGCTGAGATAGAAAAGGAGGAAGAACAGAAAAGACAAGATGAAATGCTTGCAAGAAAGTTATCAGAAGAGTTTAATGATGATCCACTGATGCAAATGATTGAAAAAGATGATGAGTTGAGGGCAAAGTTTGAGGAACTTAAAGCTATTCCAGGTTTGACAGAGAGCCAAACAACTACAGAGTTCATAAATGCTAGAAGAAATGAAGAAACTTTGGGGGATTTTATGTCTGTGATAAGAAAAACTCAGAAGAAAACCAAGGTTCCCAAGAAGATGTCTAAAGCAGAACGGATGCATGGTATGAAGATGTATCTAAAGAACATGATGCACTCAACATGGGAAAAGATGAGAGGAAAATCATTTGAGGAAATTGAAGCTGAATATGTGAGTGCATATGAGAGAGATCAAGGCTATAGGCCAGTGGATTATGAAGATTCTTTGAGAAGAAGTTTCAAGAGACAGAAAGTAACAGAGTCTGAGCCAATCATAGAAGCTAAGAAAGTAACTGAAGTTGATAAAGAGTCTGATGTTGTGGAAGAAAAGAAAGAAGTCAAAAAGCCAGTCATAAAGTTTACAAGGAGGAAAAGTATAGCAAGAAAGAGTAAATCCAAGAAGAAAGTACAAGAAGAAGATGAATCAGAAGAAGAACCTTCATCTGAGGGTTGTACTATGGGAACAATTCCTGAAAGCTCTAAGGAACCAGCTAAAATTGTTAAATATCATATAATAAGGATTGGACAAAGAGCTGCTTATCAGATCATAAGGGAGGACAACACTGATGTTGTATACCTTAACTTTCCAGCAATATTGAATGATGTGAGTAGAGAAGATATCATGGATTTGAAAAAGTTGGTGAATATCAGACATGGGGACAACAGACCTGAAGAAGAGTTTGAAAGAGTCTTTTGGGGAGACTTAAAAGTAATATTTGAGCCACCTTCAGAGGAAGATGAACTTTGGAAGCTGACAGATCAACAAAGGATTTTCAGTTGGAAATATTTTCATACATGTAAGGTACATTGTTTATCTTTACAAAGTGCAACTATTTATATGCTTGCAGAAGTGGAATATCCTTTATCACCAAGGGTCTGCAAGGCAATGTTGGAAAAGAAGTTACATGCAGATGAGAAGGATGAAGTTTATGAGCAGTTGCTTGATTTGATTAAGGAAAAATATTTAAAAGAATCATATTGGAGATTTTGAAAGTGTTTGAAAGAATTTTCAAGTTGTTAAGTGAGAGTAAATGAACTTCTCACTTGGTGAAGGTGCATAGCACTAACACAACAAATGGTTATCAGTCCACCATGTCTAATCCACATAAGGACTGACTAATCCAGAGCAAACGGCTCTGGTAAAGATATTTCAAATCCGTTTATGGTTGGCAATTTACCAAAAATTGTATGGTATTCAACTCACCATATCTAAGATAGTGAAGAGTTGGCTAGCCCACAAGGTATGGCTTGTGGTAAAGGCTGTGGAAAACCATACATGGTAATCAATTCACCAAGATGAGGTGCATTCCATCAAAGAATTGGCTAGTCCAAAAGCAAACGACTTTTGGTAAAGACAAAACAAATCCGTTGATAGTTGATGGTTTACTAAAAATTATATGGTTATCAATGTACCATGGTCTTACACACCAAAACATTGGCTACTCCAGTAGTGATGGCTATTGGTAAAGAGACATCAAATCCATTAATTTTCAATGATTCACCTCTCACAGGAGTTTACACACCTGGAAGTGATGAGAATAGTATGAAACTTAAAAGAATTGATGTACAAGTAGTCATGGTTGCTGTGAAGATCAGATGGATTGCATATCAGATGGTGAAAAGATTATTCAAGTCAAGTTGTTGCATAAAGATCAGATTTGAAGATTTGAAGTGTTAGAGATAATTCCAAGAGTTCAAGATTCAATCCTCAGAAGCTTATTCAGAAGGAACTTGAAGTTCATGAAGCATGAAGATCAAGTTAGGGGAGGATTGTTGGGAATTATCACAAGACAAGACTTAATATGAAGAACAGACTTAAGTCTGCTGGGTTACAAAGTTAAGTCTGTTAGTGTATTTTGTCATAGTTAAGTCTGCAGTTCATTGTTAAGTCTGGTAGCAGTATTAATAGTTAAGCCTGGTTAACTTAAGTCATTAAGTCTGTTTATGAAAGTTAGGAAAGTTTGTTAGATATAAGTTAGGAAAGGATACGTAGTTATCTTTAGAGAAGATACGTATATCCTTATACACGTTTTGTATCTAGGGTTTCCTTGGTGTATAAAAGGAACCCTAAGGCTTTAGTTTTTGATAACGACGAAGATTGTACTCATACTGATTAAAGAGTTAGTAATATACGAAGTTAGTTATTGTGTTCTTCGTTGTTGATTGTTTAGATTCCGCATAAACATTCAATTCATTGTTAAGAGTTTCTCACTTAGATTGATTTGAATTTATTCAAGTCGTCTAACAAGTAACAAGGCTACTTGAATCCATAACGTGTGGACCTACATCCCGCGACTTGGCATGGAGAGTTTGACGCCAGAAACCCTCCAGCGTCTTCATGAAGAGAATGAGGAGTAATGGATTTGCTTCATATATCCTTGTATATATTTGTATATAATTTAAACCAAAAAGAAAATAGAAAATTATAAAACCAATAAAAACCATAAAAAAAAATCAGAAAAACACAAAAATACCAAAAATAGTTCTTCCAGGCATGTCTTCTGTTTATCGATAACATTTACGGTCCTAGAAATGTCATTCAATAATGACACAGGTCTTTAAATGAAGCTCGAGCAGAAGTTAAATTAAATGGTTAAAACATGTCATTTCGGCTTGCAGTTACTTCATACTGTAACCAGTTCTTCATTATGGGGAAAGCACGTCGCAAAAAAGACGGTTGTTTCTCCTACTGGGTGAAGTTCACCCGGGCATGGATTACTTTATATCCATGTTTCCTCGAAATTATGTACGTTTCAGTGCATCATTTCTCGTATAAGAAGAGAAGTCTTCTTTACATCGCAAATACTTTTCAATCTATGATTCTTCAGGAAAGTATTTGTGTTAAACTTGGTGGTACCATGAATTTTTTTGGAAATCAGATCTTTAAATAGAAAATGGGTCATCGATTGAGGGGGAGAGTGATTTCAAAATTCTATATCATCAAAACAAGTCACTTTGTACATAATAAGCAGTGAATTCAATGATACTTGTTGTTATGTATCAGTGTATGAATTATTAATTCAAATATCTTTCAAAATTATCATACCTGACACTAACATTTTCCCTCATTGATTGAGGGGGAGCATCAGTATGTTCCATTATCAGCACATATCAAACCTGACCACATTTTCTCCCACATTTTCTAAACTTATTTAAATCAATTGGGATCATAAAATCTCAAAGGGTTTGAAATTTCTGATCGGGGGAGAGAATGTGATTTAAATATGCAATCTGATAAAAATGTGATGTTTTGGACTTAAATGTAAGCTCTCCCATATGTGCTAAACTCTTTTGCATATCAATGCACATATTGAGGGGGAGCAAACGGTTTGTGGTGACAAAAGGATATGGCATCTCATGTGAGCGCGACTCAGACTTCACAAATGAATTGACGAAACAAAAACTGTCATTAATCGAAAGGACTTGTCCTGGCCGGGTAATAATTTCAAGCTGGTCTAACCAGTGATGTAAGCGTGTCTCGAAGAGGACTTGTCTGAGTAGAGTGTACCATTTTGAGAAACTTTTGTGGACTTGACCAGGCCGGGTAATAATTTCAAGCTAGTCTAACTAGTGATGTAAGCGTGTCTCGAATCGGTCATGTTCACTGAAAGTGGATCAATTCAAAAAGTGCAAGCTCTACCCAACATGTGCAAATTTATAATAAAAACATCTGAGCACATGTTAAGGGGGAGCATTTGAAAAGTTCAAAACTCTCAAAGTGTTAGCAAAATGTGTTTCTTAATTATAAACACTTTGAGAGATTTTTCAAATAAATGGTTTACGGCAACATACGATAGGCAAGGTGTTATAAGGTGGCTAAGGTTAGAAAAACCGTCCTATGATCCGCCAGAGCCGAAGGGATCTACCCAAGGACAATACCGAATAGTTAGTATTAGAAAGTCCTTAGGTATGATTATGAAAAAAGGAGTAATATGAGAAAGGAGAAAGAAGGGGTTGAAGAATAAAAAAGAAATGTAATGAGAAAGGGTGAAAAGAAATAGCCCTCCAATTATTCAACCTTAGGGCAGAAACCGGGTTCAATTCATATGCTACTGGTTGTTACTAAGGTGACGCCGGTATTGAAGACAAGACGTCATGAACCCAGTGACGCACTGCACTAAACCTTCTAAGCCACTCAAGTTCTCTTAAAAGGACTTGTTTCATTCTCACGGGGAACCCTGCATAATCTATCGACTGCTCATTTCGAGTTATGTTGATATTGAAACAGGAGACACCGCTCCAGTCTCCGACTACCAAAAATGCACTTATCGAGTCTAGAGCCACGAGATGCATAATAAGATCTCATAGGAACACATGTTACTTCTACACTGGTTGTTCAACATTAAGGACACCAGTTGTAAACTTATGAGTCATATGCAGATCTTAGCAATCTGCCAGAACATTTATGAGGGAATTTACAAATGAAATTCTCAGTGATTGAATGGAAATTCCTGCCAGGGTCAACATCAAATAGCCCTGAAAGCAGGTTACTTCGGTAATTCCTTGTGGATTACGCTTAATGGTCGCAGCGATTTCAAATGGTCTACAGTCGTGGAGTAAACTACAGCGGCTCATCTAATCATTGATGTACTTCGGTAGATCTTGTAAGCCCTATCGGGGGTATTCGATTTAGTAATGGCCTTGGCAAGGATTCGAGAAAGTTTTCACAATATGCTATTTAAGATCTCGATGTCCGAACCTATAAGTGCCGGATGATTTGTTGCTAACTGTTTGCTTGTAGGAATCCCTGGCGGTTGCAGTTGATTGCTGAAAAGATGCCGATTCATCACCCCATGCTCATACTTCATCATCATAATCCAAGAAATCATGATAAATGAAAGACTTTCAACGCTGCTTCCGCAACTCTGATGTTGAAAATCATGATCCAGAAAAGTGTGAGCATGTTGGTCCAAATATCACAACATCACATGGAGAAGATACTGCAAAAAGATGACTTGGAGATGTACGTTGGATGATGACCTCAAAGAATCCTCAAAGATCACCCAAGACGAAAGAACAGTCATCAAAAGTTCACTGCTGAAAGTACAAAGGTTAAAGACTTAGAAGAATCAATGACTACGAGCTAGGAACTCTAATCTATGTAATAGAATGCCAGAATTCGAAGTGTAATTTCCAGGGTGACCTCCCTTAGGGGGAGATTGTTAGGAATATAAATATTCATGTGAAAGACTCGGTCACCCCGAGTACTCATTAGCATTAATTACAATGATCCTTTAACAAAAGATTATGTTTTGAACAAGTTTTGATTTCAAGAAAACTAGCTAGTGAAAATCTTCACAAGAAAATGATGAAAACATTATATATATACATGTATGTTAGTAAACTTGTATATTTAAACATTCTTGATGATTATTACATGGACCTTGGAATATTGTTAAGTTTATGGTTAGATCATCATTATTATGTTGAGAAGTTGATGGAGGAACTAGGACTAGGATTGAAATTGTGGTTAAGTGGTTAAAATGACTAGAAGATTTGTAAAAATAGTTTGACATTCTTAAAAGAGATTCTGTCCCGTTTTGATAAATACAGCAAACTCGGTTACTTGGTAACCATTTTAGGCTAGAAATATAGAAAATAGACTCAATAACGAAAACGTAACCGCTTGAATGAGTTAAAACGGGCTTATAACGAAAAAGATACGCTAGTTTCAATTTTTACGACGAAAACTACATTTTTAGAAAAATAGTGAATCTGTTAAGAAATGGGAGAGATGAAAACTGAGGTTAAATGATATCAAGACTAGCCGAGACCTTAAAAATCCAATAGTACACTTAAATACCTTCGCGGGGATAGGTAAAACTTAAGAAACGGAGCTACGACGCAAAAGTTATGGTCTAACAAAAGTTTACGTCAACATATACGTTGACAACCTATATTTTTGGCTATTAGAAAGCTGTTAGGATTATTTAGATTGGATTTTGGACCTTTTAGAGTACATTTTGGCCAAAATGACGCAAACGGAAATGGTAGAACATTACATTTTCTAAAAAGTGGTAATTTTCTAAATAAATGATCAAATTGACGCAACTATCTTTTGACAAAAAATATTACAACAACATGTACAAGTGATAAAGTAAAGTATAAACTTGCGTGCATGGCCTTGTTTTCGAACCTAAGACACGTGTAATATTTAGGTCGCGATTAGAGTTATCGGACTTTAATTTCCGTTTACAAATTTACCAATCGGGATTTGCTTTTGCTAAGGTGAGTTTCATAGCCCCGATTTTACATTGTTTATACATGATTTCTAAACCCTCAAGGTGGGAATACAATGCTTGTTTATACATACGGACACAAGTACTAAAAACTGTTACTTTGCCTAAGTTACCGCATTGCCATTAAAGTCCCTTACAAATCATGAACCGTTAATTACTTGTAAACGCGGATGTTATGAATAGATCTATTTGGGTTGACACCCCGTCCGAGTTGGTCGTGCCAACCTGGTAAACGGACGCATATCATTCGGATTATTTCTGAGTGTCTGGCAAACACTTATTTGGGGCATTTATTTTTATGCTTGATTGCATACCAATACGTCGTGCTTCGGGGTCATGAGCTTAGGCACTGTATATATTATTATTTTTTTGCTGTGACATTATATTTGTTGTAATTGTCTTGCTATTGAAATCTTGTGGTCCGCATTACTGTTTACTTAAACCTATGATCTCACCAACATTATTGTTGACCCTTTTAGCGTGTATTCTCAGGTAATTAGGTGATGATGATACACTGTCACACCCCCAAATTCATGACTTGTAGCGGAATGAAACATTCAAGGGCGTGACTGATCATAGCACCACAGTACAGTTATATTGAACGACCTAAAGTGTCGTTTAGAAAATACATCGTTTGATTATTTAAAATATTCAGAGTTTACAAAACAAGGTCACAAAAGGTGAAACAGGTTTTCAGAAAACAAGTTCACACAATTCAAACAATAGATAAGTGCATAAAATATAAAGTGAGATGCGTCGACTCCGCGACTCCATGGTATGTCCTTATGCAAGCCAACATGCGATACCTTAATTACCTGAAAACACATTGCTAAAAATTGTCAACAAAAATGTTGTTGAGTTCATAGGTTTATGTAAATGAAATGTTACTACGGAAACCACAAGTATAAAGTGTATGACAAAACAATGCCACATAAAAATAAATGATACATTAGCTCTTAAGCTCATGACCCCGAAGCTAGACTGAATGAAATGCCCCAACTGAGTGTTTGCCATTCACTCTAATATGACAGAAATGAAATGCGTTCGTTTGACAAGTTGGCGCTACCAACCCAAACGGAGGAGTCACCCTCAATAGATCTATTCACTCACTCTCGCTTGCTCACAATTAACGGTTCATGATAATAAATGGGACTTTAATTTGGGCAATGATGTAACTTAAGCAATGTAAATGAGTTGATACTTTGGTCCGCATAAAAATAGTGCAATGTATTCTCCCCCAAGAGTTTAGAAATTATGTAAACAATTGAAAACGGGGCTATGATAACTCACCTGATATGATAGCAACAATGACAACAATGGATATGATGAAAATGAGACTCGGTCTCTAACCGCGACCTATTATGAATGATATGATCCAGTGTAAGCAATGATACAATGTTACACATGCAAATACGTATGTTAACGATACCACTCGTTAGTTTTGAAATTAACGTTTATCGATGAAAAATACATTTTTGACGTCTCGTTATGTTATAAACTATTTTTCATGTAATTATGTTGGAATGATACTCCATGATCCTCGTTTGGTGTTCTATCGGCAAATGTAATGTTTTTGTCGCAAATTAATATTTTCTAAACTTGTGAAAATATGCCCAAATGGCTCCGCAAAGCTAGTCGTGAAATATTGTACGTTAAGTGTTAGTGATCAAACTTGACGTTTTTGAAAACCTTGTAACAATGTCTTAATGTCGTGTTATTTAACTTTTGATCATACGCACCTCGATCAATTAGAAAATCGGCCATCAAGGTTATGTCTTGCAAAAACACTAGCTTTTATACTTAGAATATTTTCTAATAGTGGGCTGTCAAAAATAAAGTAGAGTTTGTCGGGTTCAAACGCGTGTATCTCGGTCGTTATAAGCTCGTTTTCCACGTTCTTTATATCCACGGCTTCGTATAAACATGAACTAACATGTTTTCAGTAGGTCGGGTCGTCTAGATCACGTCTAACACCTCGTTTTTTCCTTTGAATCTCGGCGAACAGCACGCTAATTTTTCAAAAAACTAGTTTTCGTCACCTAACTTAGAAAAATCATATCTCCTTCGTTATAAGTCGGTTTTTAGTGATTCAAGCGGCCACGGTTTCGTTTTTGAAAGTATTTTCTAAATCTTAAAGCCAAAATATCCCCTGAGTTACTGAGTTTTCCAGATCACACGTTTTTGGACAGAACCTTTTCTAGGGTTTATGAAAACTAATTTTTCTAGTTCAAAACTTAATCAAACCACTTCCAATCAACTTCAAAAATACTCAAATCCTACCATACACCTTCTTAGGGTGTCATGGGGTCCTAAACATCACCAACTTTGGTGGATTTCATGATGATCACACTAAAAATCCATAGATCTATGATTATAAAGAAAATGTGTAACAAGTGGTATGTTTACATGAATATTTGCATAACTAGCTACTAATATAACTTGAAAATAAATTAAATGAAAGTATGAAAAGATTAGAACGATGATTTTGAAGCTTACTTGAATACTTGAGATGATTTGATGAGAAATATGTAAGAAACCTAGGGTTTTTACCACAAAACCCTAACTAGGAATGTAATTGGAACTTGTTTAATACTTGATCTTCAAAAGTTGATGGATGTTCTTGGTGTTCATGGGTTTGGCCGAAAAAAGAGGAGAGAAAAAGAGAGAGTTTGATGTGTATTTAGCTAGTTGGTATGTGTATATATGTGTTAGTCTAAATAATTTAAGAAACATGAAGTATCTTTGCATTAATGGGAGGATATATAATCAAGTATGTATGGAGAATTAGGGGTGGTTTAGGGGGGCGGGGGGGGGTTTAGGGGGGCGGCACATGTGGAAGAAATGGGGTGGATTTGATGTGCAATTAAGGCTTGTGTCTCCATTTAATTAGAATTAGTTAGTTTTGAGTATACATTGAGTGCTATCGGGTACCGAGTTAACTAGAAATAAATCATGACGAGGTAAAATAAAATGCGACGAAGTTGTAAAAATTGTAAAATCATATTCCTTGCAAGAATCGGGTGTTAGAATAATTATCGGGTTAAAATATCGCAAACCGACGGAGTTATAAGCTCCTAACGGAAAATGTAGCAATTGATTTAAAAACACCGGGTAAAGTAATAATATAATCTTTATATCATTATAATAAGTATGAAAATACGTTATGATCACTGACGGGAGTATCAGATATAATGTTAGTGGTAACGTTTAATAATTAATGAACATACGTAAATGAAAATCACACAAACTCGTGCATGACCTAACATGTTAATGATGCTGCTGATGATATGTAGACTACTCTAGTCTATATGAAGTGTCCTTACTGATGATGCATGAATACGCAGCTAAACCATACTGGTTACGCGCATTTAAATACCCGTAAATCTAGTTTACGAAATGATGATTGATGATCATGAATGGAAATTTCCCTCCGGGAATGAATAGTGTCACATGAATAGTAAAAATTTTGACGACTTCTTAAATTCTCAAACTGACTCCGAAAACGATGAATAGTTAAATGCTGAATAGTGATCGGTGAATAGTAAATAATGAATAGTAAATAATGAATAGTAAATTGTCGGGGTTTGGAAAATGACCTGAAATTATGATTTGTCACATACACCTCTTTGTATGGAGCACTTTTGGGTCACATTTTGAAGGCACATCATGATGAAGATTTTCTTGCATTATTAGCGATTGATTATGTACATAAATCTTACATTTTGAGGGTGAACTCTGATATGTATGTTTTGTAAAACGTTAACTTTAAATCAAACGCTTGTTTTAAAATGACTCACTTAGAGATCAATCTTTATTCCTTGTACTTTGTTGACCATGAACGACACACCCTCAGAATTTCATTCCGCTGCAACCATATATTTTGGGGGTGTGACACCTTGCCCTACTCCACTCCCCGAGTCACCTACTCGAGAGTTCGTAAACACTTCACAACACAAAATCCTTTCACTTGGCGAAGAATCCTTCATAACGTCGCTTACACTTTATCCGGTACAAAGCTAGATATCGGGCTTTTCCACGAGGTAAAGCCAAACCTTCATCGCCTACACTTTATCCGGTAAAAGGCTAGATTTCGGGTCCTTAGCACGGCGGATCAAACCAACACACCTAGCACAACATGACTAAAGGAACCAACGTCCTATTACACCTAACGACTCAACATATCTACAAAACCCTTTTGAGAAGAAGAAAGAACAAGATGCACTTCTGTGATCTTGGAGGGGAAGAATCCTAGCAACTCATATCACGAGCTTGCAAGTCCTCGAGAGGTCGTGATCTCGCCTTTTAGAAGGAACCTAGAGAATTACCAAGAAAGACTACATAGAAAAATCCTTGGATCTGTGGTTAGAGAGTTTAGAACATAGAGAGAAGGTATGTCTAAAAGGGGTGAAGAGCAAGAGAGAAATGGCTCATTATTTATAGGCAAATTGTCCACTGTTCACCCGGATTTGGCGGATCCTTTCCTAAAGGGATCCGGCCAGTGTAATCCAAGGGATCCGGCTATCTGGTATCCACAGTTCAGATTTTGGGTTACATTTATGGGTTTTGGGTTATGGGTTATGATGCATGGATAGATGATGTCATGCCTAATGTCAAAGACATCTATGGGTCATGGGTCATGGACTTTGGGTCATGGGTCATGAGTTTTACCCATTTTGGATGTCATGCAATGGGTCATGGGTTATGGGTTAAGCTCCATGGGTTATGGTTTATGATCTTGGTTTTTGGGTCATGGATAGTCCAAGTCTTTTATAGTTAATTTACAAGTAACATGTATTTTATAAAATGTAAGTAACTAGTTTACTTAAGTGTTTTTATAAAATGTTTTTGGTTTTATGTAAACTTGTTAACTAAATATGTTTAAGGTTTATTTGTTTAATGAAATGAGTTAGTAAGCTTTTAGCTCAAAGTGTTACGTATTTTATCTATCTCGTTAAAATGATTTTACATTTGTTATCGACAAAACTTTAGAAGATCGTAAAATATAAATAAATGTTTTTACGGTTTATTTGTATTAACAATCTCCCCCTTTTTGTTGATGACAAAACATAAAATTATTTTAAGTAAAAGGTAAAATTTGTAAGTTTGAATTTAAGCTTTTATACTTTTCTCCCTCTTTTTGTCGAAACAAAAAGAGTGTCGAAAAGAAACTAACCCGAGTGCATGTTTTAAGAAAAAATAAAGATGTAAATATGGAGCAAAGAGGGTAAAAGTGTTTAGTTGCTACCCCTTGACGTTTGCTCCCCCTAGATGAGGGAGTCAAGTAATTAGGAAGACTAAACGTGATCATTGCAAATTATTTGCAATGTTTTTGCTTTGAGGAAAGCTCTCCCTCATTGAGGGCGTCGAGTGCTCCATTTATTTTTCAAAATCTACAAAACAATGGTTAGAAAACAAATATATCTTGTCCCTTTGTCAAAATTTTGGCTGCATAAAAATTTTGATAGTCCCCTGTATGCCTGGATCCCCCGGATCCTTCTCCGAAGGGATCCGCCTAGTATAAAATGAGGGATCCGGCTTACCTGTTACATGTTAGCAGCAGTAAAAAGCAGAAAAGGTATGAAATCAAGTAACAATCACAATAATCATGTTCACATAAGCACATAGTCATGAAAAATAATTTAATAAACATAAGAGAAATGATTCAACAATGGTCAAATCTCTAAAAACTAAGAAAATGATCTTAACATGAAAAAGTCCTAGTAACTAAAGTTAGGCCTAAGACTAAGAATAGGGAGACCACTTGTGCTTGCACTTCAAGGTTTTTAGGGAAGGTTAGGTTTGGTGACGTCTTTAAAACATTCAAGTATGTGATGAAACATGAAACACATTTCATTGCGTAGTTCATGCACCGTGGTTTGAGTAAGATGGAAATGGGTACAAGTCTCCTCATGACTCGGTTGGTAAGAGCCTAAGATAGAAGGTTCATTAGGCATGTTTGAGGTGGAAGCACCTTGGTAGAAAGGTTGTGGTTGTACCACGGGTGTTGGTTGAGAGGTATGTGTGGGAGGAAGTATATCAATATTTGGTTGAGGTGGTTGAGGTGGTTGAGATCATAACCCAAAATGGGCCATTTGAGGGTGGACGAGAGGAAGGCAAGTTTGCTATAGATGGTGGTATGTTTTTGTCAACGTCTAGATGATGGGATGGTGGTTGAGTTGACAATCTTTCAATGGATGAGAATGTGGGCAATGGTGGTGGATTAAAGGTTCTAGGAGGTAGGTCCTCCAATGAGTTCAAGAATGGATGAGGAGAGGTGGGAGATGTGGTAAAGGAACGGATTTGAGGTTGAAGAGGTGAGGCTTGTATGGGTTGAGTTGAGACAGGTGTTGGTTCAAGAGGAGTAGGTTGTGGTAAGGTTGTTTTGGTGGAAGCAAGTTGTGGTCGAGTTGGCTCATTTGAAGGAGGGGTTTGGATGTAGTTTGATAAAGGTGTTTTAGTACAAGGTGTCTTGATAGGTGATGTTTCCGTTGAGGATATCTCATACACAATACGTGCGGTTTTTCTTGGAGGGCTTCTAGTGGATAATCTTGCACTTGGTTCTTTAGTCATGTTTTGAGATAAGTTTAGAAGGTGAGTTTACAGTAGAAGATGGTTTGTTTAGGTGTGGTTTAGAAGCACAAACACAAGTGGTTTAAATAGTGGAGGATCAAGTATGGTAATTAAAGACTAAACCACTAAAATCCTTTGAATTGCAATGATATGCATGCACCAAGGTCAACTATAGTGATACAATCTTCTAGGAGATATATTAAAGGCAATGTGGAGTGTTTGAATGGATAAAGTTGAGTTTTGGAAGGTTTTAAGTGATCAAACCAGTGTCTGTTTGCCTGAATCCAGCGGATCCTTTACAATAGGGATCCGGCTAACAGATCAGGTGTGAGGGAAAAATGATTATGATTAAGCTATAGCAGCCCTATGTTTCTTGGTGTAATGAGTGTGAAAAGGTGTCTTAAATGAGAAAATCTTGAGTGGTTTAAGACTAATGATGAAGGGTTGCCATTAATGGTCTTTAGTGTGGAGAAAGAAATCTAAAGTAGGTTAGTAAGTGAATATGAGGTATGAAAATCATACCACTAAGTGTTAATTGTTTGTAGGTTTCAGGAAAAGTTGTATGAAAATTATAAAAATCATAAGAATTAAAAGATTGTTTTTAGAGCCTTTTGAGGTAGAGTTGGTGGAAATAAATTTGTTAAAAATTTATTTAAATTGTAGATAAGTGTATAATGATCAGACGGAGGTGATGCAAGAAGTGGTACTGAGAAATGGTGGTTATTTTGAAAATGATAAATCAAAAACATCTCGGAAGAAACGTAAGTTAATCCTAAGAGATCAAAAGAGCTACTAACCTCAAGATCAGCTCAAATGTGACTAATAGGAGATGGATAACTAGTGTACTAAGGTTAGAATGGTTGAGGGTGATAAGAGGTGGTATAAAATTTTACTCTGTATGACCGGATCCTCCGGATCCTTTCTAAAAGGGATCCGGCTAGTTATAACTAAGGGATCCGGCTTCAGATACTAATTCTATCACAGTGGGCTCGTAAAAGATTCCTCATTAGTCGAATAAAAAATCTAACACTCCAGGCATCATTTATACAAAGATACACATCTAATATGGCAAGCAAATCACTTAAGAGACACATACATGAATGCATGGAGAGGATTCTCAGACTTCAAGCAATTCAAAAGGTTTTAGACAAATAGAAAAAGTATACAGAGAATCTAAACAAAGTAAATATATAGCAAATAATATAACACAATCATGTTTGACCAATTCACTAACTTTCATAGCCATTCTCTTCACTTGATTTACTTTATTCTCCGTCCTCGCTTGCTAAATCATCAGAAGGTTCATGGTAGATGGATGACTCAGGAATGAGAAACGATGTTAAATGTGACTCATTTATTGGTTCCATTAATCTATAGAAACGTGTATATTGAGGATCTTGAAGGTATGGGTGAACGTTCATGAAGTGATGATAGAGACGATTTAGGAACATCCCATAGGGTATTATTTTGTTTCTTTTATCCTTGAGATGTATGATTCACTTAGCGAAGAAATAAGCGAGATTGTATGGTTGATGATTTAAAATGAAATAAAGCATGTGAGCACAACAGACAGGTAGATACTCACGATTTTGGCTAGGCATAGAACATTTTCTCGTAGGATGACTGCCATGGGTTGTAGAAAGTATCGAAGTTTAATCATACGAATTATGTTGGGATGTCGTTTTGAATCGCAGAGAAGGCTGGTCACTTCTCCTAGGGAGGGAATGTATGTAGGATATGGACCATGTTCCTCTTGTTTAAGAGAATCAAGAGCAAACTTTTCCGTATAGGCATATTGCCTATGGTTTGGAAGTCTAAGGACTTGAGCTAATTGTTCAAGAGGTAAGAGAAATTTGTAGTTTTGTATGCAAAACCAAAGGGAGGGAGATTGATCCTCGTCATGTGTGAGATCAATATCACGAACGAATTCTAGTATGAAAAGTGGGAAAATAAGTTTGTTGATGGTTAGTAGAGACTCAAAACCTATGGCTTGAAAAGCTCTGCTAACTTCTTCATAGAAGGTTAAGTTGGGGTCGATAATTCTACCTTCGTGAAGATAGCGTGACTCAATGTTTTGGAAACTGGGAATACATTCTAAAGATGTGTAAAGTTCAGTTGAAATATTTGGAATGTAGAGGTTGGTTCGTTGGTGGTCACCGTCGTATGAATTTGGCATTTTTGAAACCTATACAAGACGATTAAGCATAAGAAAATATAGAGTTCTTGTATTAAAACCGATCTAGTGAGGTTTCAGTATCCAAAAATTATCAATTACGTTTTTACTTGTATTAAAAATTCTAAACATCATTTCAAACATTGTTCGTTCTATTATTTCATGTATGGAGTTTTTGTGAAAAGATTATTTTGGTTTGAGAAAAGATTATAATATAATGTTTAAACACAAAGGTTTTTAAACATGATTCAAAATTTTTACTTTCAATCAATTTTTTTATTAATAACTAAACCCTGGATTTAGATTAGAATAAGTAAGAATGTATGATTACTTACGAGAATGATTAGGGTCCTTGACGTGATTGTTGATTGAACCTTAAGATGAGTATGTGTGTGTTTTTGTTTTAGATTGTCTGAGATGAGCAAGATGGAAAAGAGAAGTGGTTTGTGAAGAAAAAATGTATTAAACGGGTATCTGGTGTGCCGGATCCCTTTAAGAAGGGATCCGGTCCGTTAAGTTGTATGGATCCGGGAAGACAGTCAACACAAATGATTTAATTCTCTTGCTTTACTTCTTTTAATAGTCCTTTATAGCTTAAGACATGTGTTTAGAGAAGTTAGATTGTTGTGAGTGACTTTAAGATGGGAATAGATAAATTCAATACTTGTGATGACAAGTATGTATGCGATTTTGATGGTTCGAAAGAGATTCATGAGAGTAGTTTATTTATTGAAATGAAGATTAAGACAAGGGAAAAGTTTTCTTTGAGTTGACTCAATCTTTTCATTGGACAAGTGAATGGAAATGAAACTTTGTTTAGAAGGATAGACGGAATACTATTCCCTATGGCTCGATACTTACGGAAGTTAGTGAAGAGAGACTTTTGAAGGTTGTGATTTGGTGTCTAACATATAATCCACGTAGATATTATGATTGTTGAAGAAATATGATTTTTAGAAAAAGTAAGTCAAATATATGTTAACACATCACATAGATTCACATATTAACTATGAGCAATTAGGACATTTTAAATGACTAGTTATAATTATGAGAAACATACCTTTGATATAATCTCTTTATATGATATTTGAATCCATAGACGCGAAATACTTCATGAGCTTTAAAATACCTTTATGCTATTAAGAAGGGTAGATCAATAGCTCTTTAGGATCCTTTTTAGTGTGAAAAACTTCTTTTTTCCTTTGATAGGATTAAGTATTTGAAGATTCCTAAACTGAATATTTCTCAAGGAAGATTTGTTAGAGACAAGATGGAATATCAATATCCAAGAAATAGAAGTTTTATTCTTTTTGTAAAGATGAGTTAGATGTTTAATTTTCACAAGAGATTTTCCTTCGTTGTAGTTTTCAAAACATTCACTGATCGTTTCAAGTTTTAAAGTTTAATATATTTAAGAAACTTGGTAACGAAGCTCTGATGCCGATTATAGAAAACTAGAAGGGGGGTTGAATAGTTTTACCGATTAAAACTTCTTTTTAAAACTTATAGATTGAATTATGTCAATCTAGTTTTGATGTGTTAGATACTGATAGTAGTAAAGCATATAAAACTAAACTACGAGAGAGAGATAGAGATACACAACCATAACACAAGTATTTATAGTGGTTCGGCTACAAGGTCTCCTTCCTTGCCCTACTCTACTCCCCGAGTCACCTACTCGAGAGTTCGTAAACACTTCACATCACAAACTCCTTTCACTTGGCGGAGAAACCTTCACAATGTCGCCTACACTTTATTCAGTACAAGGCTAGATACCGGGTGCTTAGCACGGCAAACCAAACCAACACACCTAGCACAACACGACTAAAGGAACCAACTTCCTTTTACACCTAATGACTCAACATTCTACAACACCCTTTTGAGAAGAAGAAAGAACAAGATGTACTTATGTGATCTTGGAGGAAAAGAATCCTAGCAACTCATATCACGAGCATGCAAGTCTTTAAGAGGTCTTGATCTCGCCTTTTAGAAGGAACCTAGAGAATCACAAAGAATGACTACATAGAAAGATCCTTGGATCTGTGGTTAGAGAGTTTAGAACATAGAGAGAAGATATGTCTAAAAGGGGTGAAGAGCAAGAGAGAAATGACTCACTATTTATAGGCAAATTGTCCACTGTTCACCCGGATCTGGCGTATCATTTCCCAAAGGGATCCAACCAGTGTAATCCAAGGGATCCGGCTATCTGGTATCCACAGTTCAGATTTTGGGTTACATTTCTGGGTTTTAGGTTATGGGTTATGATCCATGGATAGATGATGTCATGCCTGATGTCAAAGACATCTTTGGGTCATGGGTCATGGACTTTGGGTTACGGGTTATAGACTTTGGGTCATGGGTCATGGGTTTTACCCATTTTGGATGTCATACAATGGGGCATGGGTTATGGGTCAAGCTCCATGGGTTATGGTTTATGGGCTTGGTTTTTGGGTCATGGATAGTCCAAGTCTTTTATAGTTAATTTACAAGTAACATGTATTTTATAAATTGTAAGTAACTAGTTTACTTAAGTGTTTTTATAAAATGGTTTTGGTTTTATGTAAACTTGTTAACTAAATATGTTTTAAGGTATATTTTTTTAATGAAATGAGTTAGTAAGCTTTTGGCTCAAAGCTTTATCTATCTCGTTAAAATGATTTTATGTTTGTTATCGACAAAACATTAGAAGATCGTAAAATATATATATAAACGTTTTTACGATTTATTTGTATGAACAATATGTTCAAATATTTCCCTAAATCGTTTCTTTTTGCATTTTAGGTACTTGGGACGAGAAATCTGGAAAATGGCATGTTTTGGGCTCGAAACGACGAAAAAGTGAAGAAAAAGACGAAGTCCCGAATTCTGTCAGATATGGGAGTCTGACAGCGTCACACATTACAACGTGACACCGTCACTTGCAAATAATGGAGGATTCTTGGCTCAGAATTAACAAGCGACGCCTAAGTCAAATTTGAAGGTTCTATAACTTGACGGCGTCAGGTGTAATTGAAGATCAAAAATCCATGCAAAGTTAACAAGAGACGGCCCAGAAGATTTACTAAGGGACGGCGTCAGACAGCACTTGACGGCGTCAGAGTTCCTAAGCGACGCCGTCATAAGACAACTTGGAGAAGATGAAACCCTAATTGGAGGCGAGCTGACGGCGTCACACTTTGCAGGTGACGCTGTCACCATTGTAAAACTATATATACTTTCACATGTTTTCATTAATTCGTGTAACATCTTGGAGTAGGGTTTTGTGGACGAAATTAGCAGCTTTTGTAAGGGTTCTACAGCCCCCAACACTCATGTTTTATTGAAGATAAGTTATTAGTTTAATCATTCAATATGTCTAAGTGTTGTTTGATTACTTGTTTATCTTCTCTTCTCTTTAACATGCTAGCTTATATTTATTTGTGTTTGCTTAGATCTAGTGAAACCTAGTTGTTGAGTATTGATTTTTCATCTCTTGTTTAATTGATTGCCTCACGTTAGGCTAAGAAAACTGGCTGACCTTTTATATGTAACTAGCTTGAACGTCTTAGAAACGCAACCGTAGAGTGCACTATTGGGTTTTCTCGTTGTATTTATTGCATGAATTGCGGCTTGTAGATCCTAGAGACCTTAATAGACTTTAAGGTTTTTAGGGGAGACTAAGATTCATAGAGTTGGGGACTTTGGCACCTCCCCACGACCAATATTAAGGAATACAACGCTTCAATTAAAATAAGGATGTGACAATTCGACAAATTAGTAGGAGATAACTAGGGAGTAATTAAATCTAAGTGAACACGCTTTTTCCTATCATAAGAAGTCACCAATTTACTTTTTCAGTTTATTTTTATTTATTTTTAGTTTAAAGTATTTGTTTTGGGTTAATTGACTAGCAACTAATTTCTCCCACTCTTTCAAAACCCGAGATTTTAAATTGATTTTCATAAAATATAAAAATACAAAAAGAGTCATCCCTCACCTCTAGACCTATCTCGATATACACTTCGACCTTTCCACAACTATTGCGAGACTATTCCCCTAGAGAACGATCAATCTCCCGGACTTACCTATACTACACTGTAACGGTTAGGTACACTGCCTAGAGGATTGTAAAACTTCCTTGTGAGGGTTACAATCATCGCATCAATACTTCGACTCTTTGGCATCGAAGATTGGGTCACGCCAATATGCGACTTATTCAATCGCTATCATTTAAAGAGCTTGTTAGAAACTTACCAAAATTAAAATATGAGAAACATTTTTGTGATGTTTGTAACATAGGAAAACAAGTCCATGCTAGTCATAAAGCTAAAAATATGGTTTCAACTACTAAGTGTCTAGAACTTTTACACATGAATTTATTTGGTCCATCGGCTATTCAAAGTTACGAAGTAAACTTCTATATATACTTTGGTAATAGTCGATGACAACTCAAGGTATACATGGAATATATTTGTTGAAAAACAAAACCGAAGCTTTTGACCACTTTGAAATCTTAAGTAAGAAAATTCAAAATAAACTAGGTTCACCAATAGTGTCGATCTGTACGGATCATGGTCGAGAGTTTGATAACAAAGTACAATTCAGAGCTTTTTGTGATGCTAATGGTATTACTCACAATTTCTCGGCTCCACGTACTCCGCAATCTAACGGGGTAGTTGAATGAAAGAATCATACTTTACAAGAAATGAGTCGAACCATGCTAAGCGAACAATCAATTCCTCAAAAATTTTGGTGTAATGCCGTCGACACATGAACATACATCCTAAATAGAATCCTAATTAGACCATTCTTAGGAATGACTCTTTAGGAGTTATTCAAAGGTAAGAAGCCATCTCTAGATCACTTCAATGTCTTTGAAAGCAAATGCTTCATTCTTAATACAAAAGATTATCTCACAAAATTTGATCCTAAATCTACCGAAGGTATTTTCTTAGAATACTCACAAAATAGTAAAGCATACGTAATACTAAACAAAGAAACTATGAGAATAGAAGAGTCATTAAATGTTAAGTTCGACGAAAGTCCTCCTCCTAAATCCCAACCTCTCGTAGATGACGATATAATAGAAAGTCAAATCATTGAAAATCAAGTTAATGTAACTAATGAAAAGGAAGATGAACTATTAAATAAAGAAATTGTTAACGTTAAAGAGTCTAAAAACCACCCTCTAGAAATAGTCGTAGGAAAATTGAATGAAAGAACCTTACGTTCTCAAGCTCAAAATCAAAGTAATCTTTTTTGTTTTGTATCTTCTTTAAAACCTAAAAACGTTAACGAAGCTATTAAAGACGAAAGTTAGATAATGGCTATGCAAGAAGAATTAAATCAATTTGTAACTAATGAGGTTTGGAACTTTGTTCCACCTCCTAAAAAATAAACCATAATTGGTACAAATGGGTTTTCAAAAACAAACTAGATAAAAATGGGATAGTATACCGCAACAAAGTTAGACTTGTTGCACAAGGGTATAACCAATAAGAAGGAATAGATTTTGATGAGACCTATGCTCCCATAGCTAGATTAGAATCTATAAGAATCCTTCTAGCTTATTCTTGTGCTAAAAATTTCAAGCTTTATCAAATGGATGTTAAAAGTGCTTTTCTGAACGGGTTCATAAATGAAGAAGTGTATGTGTCTCAACCTCCCGGATTCATAGATTTTGAAAAACCGGAATATGTATACTGTAACACCCCAACCCGACAAGGGTAAAGATATCACAACAATGGATTCATATCAGAACATAACAAAGCATACATCTTACAGTAATACAAAAATCTCAAAGGATTACAAATGAAATACTGAACCTTCAAGGTTACAATGAAAGCTTTCAAAACTAATTCTAAAGCATAATATCTTCTATCCAATTCTAATCGAAAATAGCTACCAAGCCTTCTAAGTCCAGAGGTACACTCTCACTCATTCCCAGCTTCCTACTAAAAACCTGCCGCAGGAAAAGAAATGCGGCTGAGCTTCAGAAGCTCAGTGAACAGATATATAGATAACAGAAACGATAACATATAGCAGTACAAAGGAAAATCAGGAAATACAGAGCAGTGCAACAGAAATCAGAAAGTACAGATCATACAGACACAAGTCAAATGAAGGAATAGGAATAAGAAGTGGAATAAATGAAATGAAATAAGAATAAATAAATAAGGTTTAAGAATAAAGGGAACATAAATCTATCACGAGCCCAGATAACAGATAATATCATAACAGTGTAGTCACATAAGTAATCTAGAGGGGATACCTCTCAAGTAACCAGATAATATGAGGGGTGACCTCATGTATCAAATCGGAGTGATCAGCTCCCAGATATGTGAAAGACGTGTATCGCACACACCATCAATCACCAGAGATATATATGTAACAGATAACATAATAACAGATAACAGAAACAGATCAGATCTAGGATGCATCCATACGCCCCAGTAGGCCCAAATCTTCTCCTACATAACAGATAAAATCAGGGACGGGACAGGTCATCACTCTCCTGCCCTAGAGTCATGCCATCGGCGCATCAATGACATGGACATGAAACCCTCATGCCTAGTGATTGGCTCGGATATCAGACTGTGGTCAAGGTCAGATGTCATATAATAAATAGAGTCATATCTAAGGGTTCATGGCAGAAGGGTCATGTCAACAATTCAGAATAAGATAATAAGGTTCAAATCAAAGTTTATCAGATTAAGTTTAATATCAAAACGTAAGTTCAGATTAAAAGGTTTATTTCCAATAGTCCAAAAGAGTATATCAAAGGTTAAGAATTACAAGTTTATAGCAATAATCCATTTCAGAAGTTCCTGTCAAAAGTTCATTTAAATCAATCCTTTAATAATGGTTTTCATTGAAATGATATTACAAAATAGTTTTCATAAAAATGGTCTTCCAAAACTTTTAGTAACTTCCATTTCAAGTGGTATCACTTCTTTTTTAAAATAGCTTTTCTTAAACAGTTTCATATGTAGTTTAATAAAGGTTCAAAATCAATTAGGTTCAGATAAGGATTTAACAGGTTAAGGTTTATACCAAAAATCAAATCAAAGTTTACAACAGATATATCAGGTTAAGGTTCAGAACAAGGTTCACAGATCAGATTCAATCAAGATTCACAAATTCAGGGTTCAGAACAAGAGATCAAAACACAAAGGTTCAAGAAAGGTTCAGAACAGAAGAAACACATCAAAGGTTCACAAACCAGTTTACAATCAGAGTTCAGGAAAAAGGTTCAGAATAAAAGAATCATAGCAGAGGTTCAAACAAAAGGTTCAAGACAAACAGATCACAACAAAGATTCACAACAGAAGGGAACATAGCAGTGGTATCGGAGATCCTAATAAAGAAAATGTAAAACTGAAAGAAAATGGGATGAAAAACCCTTACTAAAAAAGGGCAGAATATCTGTACCTTATTGGCAAAGCAGAATAAGCAAAATAGACACAGAACAGAAATAGGACTTCTCTTCTTCACACCTAAAGAAGTAGAAGACGGAATTACTACGGATTCTAATTCAGATTATTCCTTTTAGTTTACCTTTCCATTTTAAGTAACTTTCTATTTTTAGCAGGTTTCCAGAATTAACAGATTTCCATATTTAACCAGATATTGATATTACAGATTTAGTTAAGTCCTTAATTACAGAATATTATGGTATTAAGGTATCTTTTATCAAGTTATAAAACTTTAGGGTTAATTATGACAGATTTTCATAGTTCAGGGTTTAAACTATAATTATTCTAAATTCAAAGGTATCACAATGAAAATACTTTACCTACTGATTTAAATATTCCTTTTATACAGAATGACAGTTAATTCCTTCAAGTTTCACAATTTACAAGTTATACCCCTCTAGTTTCAATATTTACAAAACAAACCCTAGATTTTCAATATTCACAATTAAATCCCTACAATATTCATATTTACCAACCAAGCATCATATTTTACAAAAATACAGAAGTTAACATCAGAGTTAAGTGTATTACAGATTAGGTCCCTCAGAATTCAGAATTTACACAAATGGTCCCTTAACTTTACAAAACTTATAAATTATACTATAATTTATTAACCATTACATATTAAGCCCATAAATCCTCAAAATTCACATTACAATTTTAACATCAGTATTTACTCAGAAAAAATATCAAGATTCCAGAATTTACACATTTAGTCCCTCTATTTTAATTAATTACAAAACAACCCTTATAAATGTAATTAATTCATTATCTTGCAATATTTCACCTAGGAACCCAAATTAATATTTTTCCTACATTCCTACAGTAGTATATAACATTACAAAAATATCCCAGAAGTTTCAAAGTTTACAAAACACACCCTTGTGAATTAAAAACCAAATCGTATAACTTTTTAAATACCAAACAAAACCCTAATTCATCAAATAATTATACCACTATTAACCAATCATTAGAAACATTAATTACATCAGACCTAGCATGATCAAACCCTAACCCTAATTCAAAATATGGTTTTTCATAATTTTCTCTATTTATTTATAAAATCCGATTTATTCAATAATTAAAATCAATTTATCCAGGCTTCTAAAAATTAAGGGGCTATTTTTCCTAGCTCATATTAATGTCAAAGAACATATAAAAAATATGGTTGCACCTCAAAAAATTCATATAACATGATTTGCAATTTAAGTGTGTTTTAAGCCTTTTAATTTCATACGACTTATTTACAGTGCATGATTCGAGTTTATCATTTTTCTTAGGTCATATTTAACATGTAGAACACTAGAAAAATACTGGAAAAATTATAGGACGTAAGGATTAAGAATTAAAAATAATTACCTCTTTTGTGATTAACCGAATGAAAACAATTACCAAGCACAATTGGAAGGCTCTAAATTCGTGTTCCTATTTTTCTTAACTTCACAATGAATCAAAGATCTTCAGAAAATTTGTGGTTCGACTTCAGGAAGCTTGGGGAGGAGGGTGTCGAATTTTTTTAGGGATTTAGTTTAATCGGTATATTTTTAGGGTTTAGGAAAATATAGATTTTGTATATATAAATATTTGGCCGACTTTTGAGAGCTAAAAATCAGATTTCTTAAGTGTTATAATTATATAAGGATTGTACTTTATTTTCATAATATTTTCCTTAATTAATTTGGCCTTTATCTTATTTATTTTTAATTTACAAAACATAATAAACTAATTAAAATATAATTCGGACCATAAAATACATATACAAGTGATTTCTAATTTTTGGACATTCAGAAATAATATTATGTTGTCCCAGAAATTTATCCGTTTCATATATGGTTCACTTTCAGAAGTTTGGAATCGTTTTAGAATTTTTATAAGTGATTTATTTATGTTTTATGATTTCAGGAGCAATTTGGTAATTTTATAGGTTATCAGAATTTCAGGTATTACAACTTCTTCCCCACTAACAAAAAAATTTCGTCCTCGAAATTTGCAGGAAGCAGAAAGGAAAGAGAACGGAACACAAAACAAAGACATATCAGACCTAATAGATGATAATCAAATTTTCTCGGAAGAGATGTAAGAATTACACAGGATTTTGACGGATATGCCGTCCACAAGAAATTGAATTGACAGATCAGATTAGAGCGTACAGAAATAGATTATCGATAACATCAATTGGTAGAAGTTCTATAACAGAACCTAAGATTATTATCAGAAGCTCAGGGGTCAGCAGAATGCGCGACGAGGTTCCAGACGTATCAATTCACAGAACGGTGAAAGCAGATTACGCGTACAGTCAGAATGAACTTACAGTCTCACTAATGGAGATAATCCCAACAATTATCAGAATTTCTAAAGTTCTAAGGCACTTCTCGAAATATCCTATGCCCACAACCAGTGCACGTCATATGATGTAAGTATTATCACGTTGGCCAGACGTCATAATACTGGCATCATATAAATATGCCCTCATGATGGTCATATTTTATCTCAAGTCGTGAACAGAATAGCTTATCTTAACCCACCTAGTCTTCCTACGGTCTCAGAGTTCATCAGAATCAAATACCCTAACTAAGAGGAGAACGAATTACTCGAAAAAATTAACGGAAGTCCCAGAACGTCTATCAGAATTTGGTACATCAGATCATCCATCATTCGTCAAATTTTACATAACAAAACCATCGTCCGACATACGCAGAATGAACACAGAGCGGAATTACTACAGAGAACCTAAATCATTCAAAGGATTTTATCATCAGGTAACAGATATTTAAATAGTCGAGCGGAAGTAAATTATGTCATCCATAGCTTCATTTGTCACAGAATTTATTCTTCCAAACACAAACGTTCGCTTCAGAATTTTCATCCATTTAAACTCATGATCTCAAGTTCCATACGCAAGTCTGCTTCTGCTCTCAATTCATCTTAGTACAACTAAAATGAATAGAGAAGCAAGACTGCGAGTCTTGGACAAGTCTGCTAGCACAGTTCGGAATTCGCCAACTCAGATTGCTGTCGTCATCGGATGCTTGGTAGTGGTGTCTGCTACAATCTCTGAACGCCAATCACATCTACTCTTCCAGAACAAAGGTCATTCCATTTAATACGAAGATGGTCTACATGTTTCCTCGTTCGTCTCAGGGCACAAACATGCTGTCATACTATGACAATTGTCCAGATACTCGTGAAAACATGATTCTTATTAGCCAATACTATTGGCATTATTTAAGACTCATAATGGTCACAATGAGTACGAAAACAGTTTTCATGAATCACTTCAGGGAAACTTCATATCTAAATCACATCACCCATCTTTACGAATAAAACTGAATTACTTTACGGAAGTTGCTCTCAGTTAGTCATCTCCCTTCTCAGGAGTTCTTGTGGTTGCTTCTTCAGTCCTTCGAACATTAAATGAGGTTGTCTGATACAGAGTTCACAAGGATAGAATAATTTAATCATTTATACTCGGAAATGAAAAGTGATTACAGTGAGATTACGGTTAAGTTTACGATAGTTGATATGCAGACGCAAAATTTTCTCTTTCTTCTTCATAAACTAATAGGGGTATTCAAGGGGAACACTGAGGTGGACAAAAACATATCTCATCATCTTCTCCAGCATCATGGTTCATTAACTGAGATCGGTTCAGAGTCAATTTTTCTGCTCAACAGGAGAGAAAACCCAAGAGTTTCATCAGAAAATGCCAGAAAATTTGTACAACAAAACTTTCAATGCCGAGGTCAGGGTACATATTTCCATAGCAGGGTTAAGCTTAACAGATTTAAGCGGTTAGAGGTTATTATATCAAAAGTAGGGTGGAATAGATTGTTACATTTCAGATGCGGTAGTTTATGATAGCTGAAGAACCAGTCAATCAATAATCACAAGATCTCCAAAATCAAGTATATCAATAGTAAACAGATCCGCAGAACGTATATGGTCACTTAACCAGACGGATAGTTCATATGTCAGAGTCAAGTACATGGTTCAGTATAGTGTGGGGATAGGTACGCGAACAGTTCAAGGTGTTGGAGTTTTTGGTTTAGCTTTTTAGCATAAGTGACAGGTAGGGTGTACATCATCGGTAATACGAACATCGTATAATTGCAGAAGTGAGACTTATGAGATATCGGATATCAGCATCATATGCTCAGTTAACAATTCCATACAGAGACGGTATTTGCATCAAATCCTTCCAAAGGAAAACTGATTGGCAATTAAGATTCATCATTCAAGGGAGGGAATCAACTTCTATATCCAAGGTAAAAAAAAATTACCAGAGTTCTTATAGGAGTGGTATGGATTTGCAAGACAGAAATAGTATCAGATGATACATTTATATTCAGCACGGTAATGAATTTATAGAAGGTGTCAACCAAATTAGGGTTAAACGGCCTTCGGGATGGTCGGAAAGATATCAGACTGTTTATCAAACAGATCGGAGTTAAGGTCAAAATCAGGTAGTGGCAGCAAAAATTTAACAGTCGGTAATCATGGTAGGGGTTCAAAATTGTTTCAAATGCCGAAGGTGAGACATAGGAGGATAGTCGTCACCATTGAATGATCAATCAACTAATCTTTTATCAGGAGAAAATCAAGGATAATTATCAATGAAAACGGATCGACAAAGCAGATCTTTACCATTCAGAATAAGAGGGAGAACCTTTTATACTCGTGGTTAAACACCACAAGACTTCTCATGGGAACAGAAATGGTTAAGACGGAATCAAATAGTGTCAAAAGATTCATAGATGATTATCAGAAGCAAGAAACAAATAACATAATGTATCAAGTACATCATCGATATGGGGATTCTCAGAATGCCCGAAGAGGCATCATATGATTAACAAAAGGTTCAGAGGTCGGAGTCAGAATCTGAAAGCAAGGATCAAATAGTGTCAGACAATTACTATGCAATTCTCAATGCTTCAGGCTTATTTAGGTTTCATTTCTTAGGTGATGCAAGGCATAAGCTCTAAATTTCCAAATGTGATTTTAACAGGCTTAAACCAAAACAAGGCACGAATCAGAGTAATGCGGAAGCAATGATACTTAAACAAAATGCCTTATAATCTACCCATTCCTCACTGGTCAGAATTTAAGTTCCTATAGGGAAATCCTACAGCAAATTCTCAAAGGTTGTCCTACGAGCGCCTACAGTGGAAACTTGGTGGTCCAAACTTCACAGGTCAAGGGTAAATGTATTACGAGTCGCAGCCTGTGAGCTCTGATACCATAAATTGTAACACCCCAACCCGACAAGGGTAAAGATATCACAACAATGGATTCATATCAGAACATAACAAAGCATACATCTTACAGTAATACAAAAATCTCAAAGGATTACAAATGAAATACTGAACCTTCAAGTTTACAATGAAAGCTTTCAAAACTAATTCTAAAGCATAATATCTTCTATCCAATTCTAATCCAGAATAGCTACCAAGCCTTCTAAGTCCAGAGGTACACTCTCACTCATTCCCAGCTTCCTACTAAAAACCTGCCGCAGGAAAAGAAATGCGGCTGAGCTTCAGAAGCTCAGTGAACAGATATATAGATAACAAAAACGATAACAGATAGCAGTACAAAGGAAAATCAGGAAATACAGAGCAGTGCAACAGAAATCAGAAAGTACAGATCATACAGACACAAGTCAAATGAAGGAATAGGAATAAGAAGTGGAATAAATGAAATGAAATAAGAATAAATAAATAAGGTTTAAGAATAAAGGGAACATAAATCTATCACGAGCCCAGATAACAGATAATATCATAACAGTGTAGTCACATAAGTAATCTAGAGGGGATACCTCTCAAGTAACCAGATAATATGAGGGGTGACCTCATGTATCAAATCAGAGTGATCAGCTCCCAGATATGTGAAAGACGTGTATCGCACACACCATCAATCACCAGAGATATATATGTAACAGATAACATAATAACAGATAACAGAAACAGATCAGATCTAGGATGCATCCATACGCCCCAGTAGGCCCGAATCTTCTCCTACATAACAGATAAAATCAGGGACGGGACAGGTCATCACTCTCCTGCCCTAGAGTCATGCCATCGGCGCATCAATGACATGGACATGAAACCCTCATGCCTAGTGATTGGCTCGGATATCAGACTGTGGTCAAGGTCAGATGTCATATAATAAACAGAGTCATATCTAAGGGTTCATGGCAGAAGGGTCATGTCAACAATTCAGAATAAGATAATAAGGTTCAAATCAAAGTTTATCAGATTAAGTTTAATATCAAAACGTAAGTTCAGATTAAAAGGTTTATTTCCAATAGTCCAAAAGAGTATATCAAAGGTTAAGAATTACAAGTTTATAGCAATAATCCATTTCAGAAGTTCCTGTCAAAAGTTCATTTAAATCAATCCTTTAATAATGGTTTTCATTGAAATGATATTACAAAATAGTTTTCATAAAAATGGTCTTCCAAAACTTTTAGTAACTTCCATTTCAAGTGGTATCGCTTCTTTTTAAAATAGCTTTTCTTAAACAGTTTCATATGTAGTTTAATAAAGGTTCAAAATCAATTAGGTTCAGATAAGGATTTAACAGGTTAAGGTTTATACCAAAAATCAAATCAAAGTTTACAACAGATATATCAGGTTAAGGTTCAGAACAAGGTTCACAGATCAGATTCAATCAAGATTCACAAATTCAGGGTTCAGAACAAGAGATCAAAACACAAAGGTTCAAGAAAGGTTCAGAACAGAAGAAACACATCAAAGGTTCACAAACCAGTTTACAATCAGAGTTCAGGAAAAAGGTTCAGAATAAAAGAATCATAGCAGAGGTTCAAACAAAAGGTTCAAGACAAACAGATCACAACAAAGATTCACAACAGAAGGGAACATAGCAGTGGTATCGGAGATCCTAATAAAGAAAATGTAAATCTGAAAGAAAAGGGGATGAAAAACCCTTACTAAAAAAGGGCAGAATATCTGTACCTTATTGGCAAAGCAGAATAAGCAAAACAGACACAGAACAGAAATCAGGACTTCTCTTTCTTCACACCTAAAGAAGTAGAAGACGGAATTACTACGGATTCTAATTCAGATTATTACTTTTAGTTTACCTTTCCATTTTAAGTAACTTTCTATTTTTAGCAGGTTTCCAGAATTAACAGATTTCCATATTTAACCAGATATTGATATTACATATTTAGTTAAGTCCTTAATTACAGAATATTATGGTATTAAGGTATCTTTTATCAAGTTATAAAACTTTAGGGTTAATTATGACAGATTTTCATAGTTCAGGGTTTAAACTGTAATTATTCTAAATTCAAAGGTATCACAATGAAAATACTTTACCTACTGATTTAAATATTCCTTTTATATAGAATGACACTTAATTCCTTCAAGTTTCACAATTTACAAGTTATACCCCTCTAGTTTCAATATTTACAAAACAAACCCTAGATTTTCAATATTCACAATTAAATCCCTACAATATTCATATTTACCAACCAAGCATCATATTTTACAAAAATACAGAAGTTAACATCAGAATTAAGTGTATTACAGATTAGGTCCCTCAGAATTCAGAATTTACACAAATGGTCCCTTAACTTTACAAAACTTATAAATTATACTATAATTTATTAACCATTACATATTAAGCCCATAAATCCTCAAAATTCACATTACACTTTTAACATCAGTATTTACTCAGAAAAATATCAAGATTCCAGAATTTATACATTTAGTCCCTCTATTTTAATTAATTACAAAACAACCCTTATAAATGTAATTAATTCATTATCTTACAATATTTCACCTAGGACCCCAAATTAATATTTTTCCTACATTCCTACAGTAGTATATAACATTACAAAAATATCCCAGAAGTTTCAAAGTTTACAAAACACACCCTTGTGAATTAAAAACCAAATCGTATAACTTTTTAAATACCAAAGAAAACCCTAATTCATCAAATAATTATACCACTATTACCCAATCATTAGAAACATTAATTAAATCAGATCTAGCATGATCAAACCCTAACCCAAATTCAAAATAGGGTTTTTCATAATTTTCTCTATTTATTTATAAAATCCGATTTATTCAATAATTAAAATCAATTTATCCAGGCTTCTAAAAATTAAGGGGCTATTTTTCCTAGCTCATATTAATGTCAAAGAACATATAAAAAATATGGTTGCACCTCAAAAAATTCATATAACATGATTTGAAATTTAAGTGTGTTTTAAGCCTTTTAATTTCATACGACTTATTTACAGTGCATGATTCGAGTTTATCATTTTTCTTAGGTCATATTTAACATGTAGAACACTAGAAAAATACTGGAAAAATTATAGGACATAAGGATTAAGAATTAAAAATAATTACCTCTTTTGTGATTAACCGAATGAAAACAATTACCAAGCACAATTGGAAGGCTCTAAATTCGTGTTCCTATTTTTCTTAACTTCACAATGAATCAAAGATCTTCAGAAAATTTGTGGTTCGACTTCAGGAAGCTTGGGGAGGAGGGTTTCGAATTTTTTTAGGGATTTAGTTTAATCGGTATATTTTTAGGGTTTAGGAAAATATAGGTTTTGTATATATAAATATTTGGCCGACTTTTGAGAGCTAAAAATCAGATTTCTTAAGTTTTATAATTATATAAGGATTGTACTTTATTTTCATAATATTTTCCTTAATTAATTTGGCCTTTATCTTATTTATTTTTAATTTACAAAACATAATAAACTAATTAAAATATAATTCGGACCATAAAATACATATACAAGTGATTTCTAATTTTTGGACATTCAGAAATAATATTATGTTGTCCCAGAAATTTATCCGTTTCATATATGGTTCACTTTCAGAAGTTTGGAATCGTTTCAGAATTTTATAAGTGATTTATTTATGTTTTATGATTTCAGGAGCAATTTGGTAATTTTATAGGTTATCAGAATTTCAGGTATTACATATACAAACTTAAGAAAGCTCTCTATGGTCTTAAACAAGCTTCTAAAGCTTGGTACGATAGACTTAAAACTTTTCTCATAGATAATGAATATACAATAAGTCTACTAGATAACACATTATTTACCAAGAAAAACAAATCACATATTATCATTGTTCAAATTTATGTGGACGATATTATATTCGGATCTACTTGTCAAGAATTATGTGATGATTTTTCTAAAATCATGCACGACAAGTTTGAAATGAGTATGATGGGAGAATTGAATTTCTTGCTCGGTCTACAAATCAAACAATTAGAAGATGGTATCTTCTTTAACCAATCTAAGTATATTAAAGAAGTGTTAAAGAAATTTGGACTAGAAGATTCTAAACCAATGAAAACACCAATGTCATCTGACACCAAACTTACCAAAGACGCAGACTGTGAATCCGTTGATGATACCAAGTATCGTGGTATGATTGGTAGTTTACTTTATCTCACGGCTAGTCGGTCGGATATTATGTTTAGTGTTTGTTTGTGTGCTCGCTTTCAAGAAGATCCTAAATCTTCACATATTGAAGCCATCAAAAGAATCTTTAGGTACATAAAAGGTACAACTCAATTCAGGTTATGGTACCCGAAAAGTACGAGGGTCGAAACTATTGTATATGCAGATTCTAACCATGCAGGTGATTATGTCGATCATAAAATTAAAAGTGGTGTTTTTACATTCATGGGATGTTGTTTAACATCATGGTTCTCTAAAAAGAAAATCGGACTAGCCATCTCTATTACCAAAGCAGAATATGTATCCGCAGGCAAAGCATGCCAACAAGCACTATGGATGAAACAAGCTCTTGTTGACGACGACATCCATCTAAGCAACATTGCCATCCTCTGCGACAACAAAGGCGCCATCAACCTTAGCAAGAATCCAGTTTTGCATTCTCACACCAAACACATAGAAATACGTCCTTATTTTCTTAGAGATAATGTTCAAAAAGGAAATATCTCAATTGAGAAAGTTTCTTCCTAAGACAACATTACTGACATTCTCACCAAGCCATTGAAATGTGAACCTTTCAACCTACTTCGATTAGGTCTTGGCCTTATGGAACAATCATCTTAAACTCTACTCTAATTCCTCTTTCAACAAGGTATGTATTTCTAATTTCTTCTTCTGAGTCTAGGATCTCTATTTCACACAAATTACAAACATTCAAATCTATCGGGTTTTATATTTACACAAATATATACTTCTTTTAATCGAAAATTGCATCAAATCTTTAATGAAACAATTCTTCAAAATTTACACCCCATACTTTCAAATCAAATCTTCTCACGATTAGGACACTCACATCTTCCTTACATAGTTATAAAAACCTTTTTCTCATACATCATATCATACGTGTCTTGAATGCTAAAGGGAATACATAACCAATATGTATTTTCAGGTACAATCAATCGTAGCAACATTGAAATTAAGGAGTCTTTGGGTTATCTCAAGTATATATGTATGTATTTTACACTTCTATCTTTATTTTTCTTCTAGAGTCGAGATAACCGCAACTCCACATAGTTTACATATAGGCACACACTAGCCCTAATACTTTTTCTACGTAAAGCTGATGACTGAATGCAACAAATGCCCAGATCCCTGTATTAAGGCAGGACGGATCCCTTCTGGGAAGGATCCGCGGGATCCGGCTGCACAGAAAGAAGTTTTTACTCTTCTTTTGACATTTTTAACTTGAAATTTCTTATTTTTACCACTTGCTACCTAATATTTACTGAGTTCAAGACTTAGTGCTTGACCTTAATCATTACTTGCATTCATTTCATATCTAATCATTAGATTATGGATTATTTTTTGGTTTTAGCATTCATAGCAATGCATGATTTCCGTCTATAAATAAGGTCTTATAATGCTTGCATCTCCATCACCTTCAACCTCTCAAATCTCAAAAACTTATCAAACCATGGCATCTAAAAGACCTCAATCTTCTCAAAACCGTGATGACTTACTTAAGGAAATCAACAAACTTTAAAACATTACCAACACCCTTGAGCATCACATACAAGAAACCATCCATACTCAAAACACCAAGTTCATTCTACCACCTTCTAACATTCCTCCACCATCCAAGCTAGGAAAACCGCCCAGATTAGTGTAAGACCATGTTGCTTTGTCAATCCACTATCCAATAACTCATCACCTCCTAGCAACTTCTCACCTCCAACCGACTATAACAAAGCACCACCTTCATCACCAAACTCTCCTAAAGTAACTCAAAACAACTCTCCTATCTCTCCTTCCATTACCACCTTAGAAGAACTACTCAGGACTCCAAAAACAACTCCACTACCCGCTCCAACTCAAACATCTAAATCCACACCACCTCTACTATCTAATATTAACCCCAAATGGCTAGTCTTCTCCACACCTCCTACTTCACCAAATGCTCTCTTCAATGATCTTGAAGATTTACCACCTCTACCATCCATCACCTCACTAGAACACTTAGCTAATCAACCTCCACCAATCCTCGACATCATGGAAGTTGATCCCACTCTACCAAACTTTCCACCAACCCTTCCGCACTCTAATAAACCAACTTGGATGGATGAAACCTTACCATCTCTCCCACATTATCTCTTTTGTGAACGAAAGCTCTAGGCAATTAGCCATAGAAATTAGGGACGAAATGCGATTCATTCTAAACCACATCCTAGATCGCATTAACATCATCACCCACTGAAACTTCCAACTCTAAACAATATGCAAGTATCGAAAGATCAATAATATATTTTTCTATTTTTCCTTGTTTTTATTTTTAGTCTTTATAAGAACAAATCATTGTTCTTAGTTTTAAAAATGTATGTGGCCTATATACCAGTACATTTTTGTCATTTTTATTACAAGGATTATTTTTACATACCTTGGCTTTCTCTTCTCTCATATCTCGTCTTGCGACTCACAATCTCTTATCTACTACTTCACTTTCTTAATCATGTCACTAACATCATCTTTTGTAGGTTTTCTACTCCATTTTTCACTTGACGTCCTCATCTAAGGGGAGCTAACGTCAAGGGAAAGTTTTACATTTTGGGATCCAAATCCCGCCATACTATATCTTTGATACTCTTTTTGTTTCGACAAAAAGGAGGGAGAAGAGAGTAAAACTTAAAACCTTTTCAAAAACTTTGAAACATCTAATCTTTAAGTTTTAATCACCATAATTTTATGTTTTGTCATCAACAAAAAGGAGGAGATTGTTAATACAAATAAACCATAAAAACGTTTATTAATATTTCTCGATCACTTTAAGTTTTGTCGATAACAAACATAAAATAATTTAAAAGTATAAATCTAAAGATTACATGTTATTACATTTACTTTTACTATTTACTTACATTAGTTAAAAATGTATTTACTTGTAATAAATGAAATATATGTAAATATGTTGGGTAATCCATAACCCATAACCCATGACCCATGGAGCTTGACCCAAAACCCATAACCCATTGCATGATATCATGCATGACATCAATAATGGGTAAAACCCATGACCCATGACCCAAAGTCCATAACCCATGACCCAAGATGTCTTTGACATCATGCATGAAATCACATGACCCATGGACCTTAAACCATAACCCAAAACCCATAATTGTAACCCAAAATCTGGACCGGTACAACCAGATAGCCGAATCCCTGGCTTTACACTGGCCAGATCCCTTTGGGAAGGGATTCGCCGGATCCGGGTGAACAGTACTCAGAAATGCCTATAAATAGTGAGTCATTTCTTCCTTATTTCTCACCCCTCTTAGATATATCTTCTCTCTATATTCTAAGCTTCTCTAACCGCAGATCTAAAGATCATTCTTGTAGCTTTCTTTCTCTTGTGTTTCTCAAGGTTCTTCTTACAAGACGAGATCACACCTTTTTCAAACGAGTCATCCATTCTTCAAGTGAAGAGTTTGATCAGCTTCTTCATCACCTCAAGACCACTGAGTTGTCTCTTGTTATTGATACTTCTTCTTGTATTCTCAAATTAGTTGTGATAGTTGTGTTGTTGTGTTGGATTGGTTCTTCCGTGTAAAGGACCCGGTATTTAGCTTAGTACCGGAAAAAGTGTTTAAGAACTCTCGAGTTGGATACTCGGGGAGTGGAGTAGGGCAAGGAAGGTGTCCTTGTAGCCGAACCACTATAAACCATAGTGTCGTGCTTCTATCCTTTTACTCTATTTACTATTTTTGTATTCATTTCTTTTTATACTTGCTTGCATTATCCATATCTCAACATCAAAAGGTTTCACATTGTTGGGATTCTTGATTTGATGAGACAAAATAAATAAAAGAATGAAACAAAAGGACTTAAACGCAATGCTGGAATTGTTCAAAAAGATGGAAGATTTTGAAGATTCTAGAAGATCTCCTTATGGAGATAAAAGATTTAGAGGATAAATATTAGGAAGATTGTAGTTTCCTAATTGTATTATGATTCCTTTGTAAACCCTAGTCCTCTAGTATATAAAGAGGACATGGGGCGTCTAGTTTATGTGTGCACAAATATGTAGTCGACTAAATTGTGTTGTGTGTGTCTAGGCGTGAGATGTAAATGCCTAGGGTTAGAGTTGTTTGTCACCTCAAGGATCTTTGATTCCTGTTATTGTTGAGTAACCATTCTAGAGTTGATCATCTAGAATTGTGGTGATTATGTGAATCTTAATGAATGAAAAACCTTGTTCATAACATTGATGTTCTTATTTATTATTCCGCTGCATATTCAATGTTATTATATCCTAGGTATAAGATATAATCAATCTTGAGCTTAAACGGTCCTAAGAACTTATAGATGGCGTGCATAAGTTTGAAGATGGTACGAATTGGTTTTTAGACTTAGAGGCTAAGTAATCGTTGTTTAAAATTTTGATAAAAGTCAACTGATTGATACTCTAAACTTGGCGACAAAGATTTCATTGGTCGAAGATTTTATCATGGGTCAGTAGTATTACTATATTGTTTTACAAATTTTTGGTGAACCTTACGTGATCTACTAAATTCTCTATCTTCATATTAATTATTGATCATGCATTCCACTACTTTAATTCAAGATCGAGGGACGATGGTCATTTAATAATCTCATACTGATCGTGGGTCGGTGGATAAGCTTTGGATCTATTCGGTTATTGTATTGTCGAATGCAATTTTATCTAATATTCTTTGTCGACAGAATTTTCTGGGTTCGCTCGTTATAAACCCTAACTGTCATTGTTAGAGTTTAATCTTTGTTTGTTGGCTGTGTTTACATTGTTTCTATTGTACGAGCGTTCGAGAGATAAATGATGGTCGACATGGAGGGATTGAGAGATAAATGATGGTCGACATGGATGCTTTGTGTACTCGTATGTGTCGGTTGATAGGTCAATAAGCTGGGAACGTTGGGGTTCTCTAACAAAGGAGGCTGCTAGGGTTGTTCGAAACCCTAAGTTAGAATCTAAACATAGTGATGATGCTAAATGCAGATTTTATGACGAACTCTAATAGGAACAACGTTCTGGATATAGAGGAGCGACTAGAACTACTGGTGTAATGTTATTTTGGATGAAGTCTTAATGCGTATACTGATGATGATCAGTTTTTAGGATAGTTTTGGATGTTAGGGTTTCAAAAACTCCATTATTTGTTTAAGTTGGGTGCTCGATTGAAACTTACTACTGCTGATCCTTATACGTTAGTATTGCTAGTTTGTTTTTTTTTATGCTGCTTATACGAATTTGGTTAATGTTGTTCTTGTGTGTTAAGGCTGCTCCTCGTCATCAGTTAATGCTGCTAGTAGTATGTGTTAATGCTGCTCGAAGGATTGTTTTAGTACTGCTCGTTGAAACTTAGCACTTCTGCGTACATGTTAGTACTGCTGCTTCTTATTCGATAGTGCTGCTTGTTACCACTTACTACTGCTTGTTAATTTGATCGCTGCTATTGTACAACATAGGATTTTCTGTTTTATGGTAGTCGTGGGTTTTGTAGTGAGATGGTAATAAATGACATTCATGCTGATGATATATGGGCTGAGATTGTTTGTTACAATACAGGTGGTTCAATATTGGATAATTTACTATTGTGCATATTTGCTATAGATTGTTTGGTTTTGGTATGGTGATTTTGGACAGAAGACGCACACAAAAGGTTATTGGTTCACACACACAAGAGTTTTGGATTTTTGTTTAAATGTTCTTAAGCGTTTAAAAGGGCTTGTGTTTGGATTTATTGAAAAAAATTGGTTACGAAGAGGATTTTTTATCACTTATTTGAGATTGAAGTGAGGTTCACGAAGGCGTTTACTTATTTCATCATTGATATTTCTTGCTATCAATTGGTAACTTGCTTGTTTATATATGGTTTATGATTGGGACTTGGTTTATCTAGTTTTCATAGGTCAAGGGGTGGATGGACGAAGACCTAGTTAATTATCACTTAAAGGAGATACATTGTAGTACTCAGTGTCACACGAAGAAGTCGATGTGGATAAATTCAAAAGATTACTTAGAGATTTGTTTCTACAACACCAAATTCTCTATATCGTTCTTCAATCAACAACAGTGCAAGCTTAAGTAACGAGTTTGGGATATTTTACTTTGGTTTCAAGTTTGGTACATCAAGTTTTCTTCATTAGTGATCAGTACATAGAGCCTACAGATTCAAGGAATGGTTAATATATGGGTTTCAGGGGAAGCTTACTGTTAAGATGTTTAACCATTTAGATGCTACATCGAAATCAAGGTTGCATACGTTAGTTCCCAATTTGATGAAGACAAAAAGGGGAAGAAGATTTGATGATTTGCAACTTGTAGATTCTTGGTGGTATAGTATGGTACAAAGGAAGTCTGAATTAAAGGAAGTATTTGTTTCATTCAGGGAGATGTTTACATCTCAACTCCTCTACTTCGTCTAGGGAAGTTCGTACATGACTTTGTTTGTTTTGTCATCATCAAATAGGGGAAGATTGTTGGGATTCTTGATTTGATGAGACAAAATAAATAAAAGAATGAAACAAAAGGACTTAAACGCAAAGCTGGAATTGTTCAAAAAGATGGAAGATTTTGAAGATTCTAGAAGATCTCCTTATAAAGATAAAAGAGTTAGAGAATAACGTTGATGCAAATAATGTTCTAAAAGCGTTATTTATATCTTTCAATAACTTCACGTTTTGAGGATGACAAAATGTGAAATCACGTTATGTTAAAATTAACGTAAACAAGTTTTTAATCGAAAGATCCCATTTCTACATAAATCACTCCGGGTATGCACAAACAAATTTACAACTTCACAAATGATCAAAGAAGTGAATTTGTGTTTTAAGACTTCACATTTTTAATGTGACAAAACATTTTTTTCCAAAAATATACATTACAAATTATTTTTGAATAATTAAGAAATGTTTTAATGGTAAAATAAGTTCAAATACCATAACAGCTATTTACCCCCCCAAAATCGCCTCCAAACTTCCCCAAATAAGTTTTCACCAGAAAAGACAAAAAGAGTATCATTTTTTTCTGGCACGGTACCACTAAATTTAGTGGTACTGTGTGTGATTTAATGGAGCCGTGCCTTCATAATGGCCAGATTTTTTCTGCCTATAAATACTAGCCCACTTCACAGATTTTGGGTATCCTTTTTCACACAGAACTTTATGAGTTTAATACACTCACCACATATTTTCTTCTTGATCATTTAGTTTAGTTTTCTTTTGTTTAAGAGTGATCTTATCATCCAACTTAGAGATCCTCTTCATTCCTCTTCAAGTTCAAGAGAAGAACACAAGGTATCCAAGTAGATACAAAGTGTTGTAGTTGTAGTTAGAGCACTTGTAACATTTGTTACACACTTGATTGTAGCATAGTATACATCAAGATCATTTTTCTTTTGAGAGTTTGTGAGGGAAGATCATTGTGATCTTATAGAGATATTGATTATCTCTAGTAGCCATTGGGCTTGTGTGTTAGATTGAGTCAAGTGAGGGTTGATCATTGTGATCTTGTTGAGATCTTGGAGATCTCTTGAAGCTTGTGAGCTTGTGTGGTTGATCAAGTGGATCATAGGTAGATCGGACAGATCGAGTCTTGTGTGATTGTGTGAAGTAGAAAGGATCAAGTAGATCGTGGTAGATTGGTGCTAGCTAAGATTAGCACTCGACATCTAGCTTAGTGTCGGAAATAGGATATGCGACGTGTACTGTTTTCTCCGCCTGAAGGGAGGTTGCTGACATAGTGCTTGAAACTCTCGACTGTGGTACTCGGGGAGTGGAGTAGGGCGAAGAAGAGCTTCGTAGCCGAACCACTATAAATCTCTTTGCCCCATTTTGATCTTTCCATCTCTTTCCTTTACTTTCATTTAGTTATATTGTGTTTATATTGCATTGTGTAGTTTAGTGTTCAGATTGGTGTTGATTGATCACACATAAGATTCGAATCAAGGTTTTCAATATAATAGTTTTTAAAACAAATTAAAAACCGGTAAAACTATTCACCCCCCCCCCTTCTAGTTTTCCACAATTGGTATCAGCAGCTACGTCAGTCAAGATTTTAAATTAAATTATATTTTTAAACTTGAATCGATCAATGGATTCCGACAAATATCTAGAAGGGCAATCTATGCAAAGACCACCACTTTTCAAAACCGATTGTTTTATATATTGGAAAACAAGATTCGAAACGTATGTGAAATCAAAAGACATTGATCTTTGGCATATTATTACCGAGGGTGACTTTCAACCGATTCAAAAGAATCCGGAAACCAAAAGGGATGAAATAGTTCCTTACGACAAACAAAGTGATGAACTTAAAAGAAAACTAGCCAAAAATAATGAGGCTAAAATGATGATTTACAATGCTTTGCCTAAAAAGGAATTTGAAAGAATTTTCATGTGTAATACGGCAAAAGATATTTGGAAAAATTTGTTAGTCACTAACCAAGGTAATAATCAAGTCAAAGAGAACAAGATAGACCTTCTTGTTCAACAATATCAAAAATTTTCCATTTCGGAAGATGAATCAATCGATAATGCTTTTGCTAGATTTAATACTATTATTACTAGTCTTAAAGCTCTTGATGAAGGTTACTCTAGCAAGAATTATGTTAGGAAGTTTCTTAGGGCTCTACATCCTAAATGGAGAGCAAAGGTCACCGTCATTGAAGAGTCAAAGGACTTGGCGACATTATCACTCGATGAACTAATAGGAAACTTGAAGGTTCACGAGATGATAATCAAGAAAGACTCCGATATAGTCAAAGGCAAAAGCGAGAGAGTTAGATCTCTAGCATTGAAAACCAAAAAGGAGTCTAGTGATGAGGAATGTTTGAGTTCCGATAGTAAAGATGAAGAGTATGCGTTAGCCGTTAGAGACTTTAAAAAGTTCTTTAGGAGAAGAGGTAGGTTGGTTAGGAAATCTCGTGATGACAAGAAGCCGTCACACAAGAACCGAATTGAGAAGAAAGGGACAAGTGATAGGAAATACTTTAGATTCGAAGATCCTAATCACCTCATAGGAGAATGTCCCAAACCACCGAAAATCAACAACCAAAGAGCTTTCATAGGAGGCTCTTGGAGTGATAGCGATGAAGAAGAAGAGAAGAAGCCCAACGATGAAACATGCCTAATGGATCAAGCTTCTAATGAGATATGCTTTGGAATCGACTTGGAGCCTGACGAATGGGTCAAGGATAGTGGATGCACTAATCATTTGATGGGTAACCGAAGTCTATTCTCATCATACAAGGCATACAACAGAGGTAATGTCACTTTCGGTAGCAAACTTAAGGGCAACATAATAGTCAAAGGTACGATTACTCAAAACTCCCTCACTATTAAAGATGTTGGGCATGTAGATAACTTAGGATTTAACTTGCTTAGCATTAGTCAAATGGTAGACAATAAGTGGAGAGTTATATTCTCTGAAGAGGGTAGCGAGATAATTAAGAATGGTAAAACCATAGGAAAAGGAGTTAGGAGGAATGGCTTATTTGTTATGAAAATAGAAAATAAGCCTCAGGATAAGATTTGCTTAGCAACCATAGATGATAATTCCACTCTATGGCATAGGAAATTAGGTCACGCCAATATGCGATTGATACAATCATTGGCGTCTAAGGAGCTAGTTAGAAACCTACCTAAGATTAAATTTGATAAACACTTTTGTGACGCTTGTAAAGTTGGAAAACAAGCTCATTCTAGTCACAAAGCTAAGAATATGGTCTCGACCTCTAGATGCCTAGAACTCCTTCACATGGACTTATTTGGTCCATCCGCCGTACGGAGCTACGGAGGAAATTACTACACCTTAGTAATAGTTGATGACTATTCTAGGTATACTTGGACTAGATTTCTTAAGAATAAGACACAAGCTTTCGAGGAATTCGAAATCTTTAGTAAGAAAGTCCAAAATCAACTAGGGGGTACTATAGTCTCAATTAGGACGGATCATGGTCGGGAATTTGATAATGAAGTGAAATTTGAAGTATATTGTGATGCTAATGGTATTACACACAATTTCTCGGCTCCACGCACTCCACAATCAAATGGGGTAGTTGAGCGGAAAATTCGTACTCTACAAGAGATGAGTAGAACGATGTTGAATGAACAATCAATTCCGCAAAAGTTATGGTGTAATGCGGTGGACACCTCAACTTACATTCTTAATAGGATTCTAATTAGACCTATCTTAGGAAAAACACCATATGAAATCATGAAAGGTAGAAAACCTACTCTTGATTACTTTAGAGTGTTTGGAAGCAAGTGCTTCATTCTCAACACTAAAGATTACCTCACCAAGTTTGACCCAAAGTCTTACGAAGGTGTTTTCCTAGGTTACTCCCAAATTAGTAAGGCCTATGTTGTCCTAAATATGGAAAAAATGAAAGTCGAAGAGTCACTCAACGTGACATTCGATGAAAGTCCTCCACTAACTAAGACATCATCCTTGGTGGATGATGACTTAGATGAGGATGAAGCCATTAAGGTTAATGGCAAGAAAACCTTAGAAGATGACATTGAGGATGAAATAGTTGAAGTTGACGAGGTTTTCAACATTAAAGAATCCAAGAACCATCCTATTGAAAATGACATAGGAAACCTAAACCAAAGAACCCTTAGGTCAAAAGCTCAAAACAAAAGTAACGTCTTTTGTTTTATATCAACCATTGAACCTAAGAATGTCGGTGAAGCGATTAAGGATGAAAGCTGGGTAGTTGCCATGCAAGAGGAGCTTAATCATATCACCACGAACCAAGTTTGGGATTTAGTACCTCCACCTAAGAATCAAACCATCATAGGAACTAAGTGGGTGTTTAGGAATAAACTGGACGAAAATGGCGTCGTAACTAGGAATAAGGCAAGGTTAGTAGCACAAGGCTATAACCAACAAGAAGGAATAGATTACGATTAAACTTATGCACCCGTAGCTAGATTAGAGTCAATTAGAATACTCCTTGCCTATGCTTGCACCTTAGAATTTAAATTGTACCAAATCGATGTGAAAAGTGCATTCCTAAATGGTTATATCAACGAGGAGGTATATGTTGCACAACCTCCGAGATTCGTTGATTTCGAAAATCTGAATCATGTTTATAAACTCAAGAAAGAACTCTATGCTCTCAAACAAGCTCCTAAAGCTTGGTACGATAGACTAAAGGCATTCTTGATTGAACATGAATATACCATGGGAGTGGTTGACAACACACTTTTTACGAAGAAACGTAATTCACATCTCATCATTGTTCAAATATATGTCGATGACATCATATTTGGCTCAACTTGCCCAGAACTATGCGATGATTTCTCTAAGATCATGCGTGACGAGTTTGAGATGAGCATGATGGGCGAATTAAATTTCTTCCTTGGTCTACAAATAAAAAAAGTGGAAGATGGTATCTTCTTTAATCAATCTAAGTATAGTAAGGAGATTAAGGGTGAGCATCGGTCCAGGACCGGACCGGACCGGACCGACAAGACCGAAGACCGAATTAAGGAAAAAACCGGGACCAAGACCGAATAAGGTCGGTCCGGTCCAAATAGGCAAGATTTGGCAAGTTTTTTTGATTTTTTGGTCAGTCCAGACCGGACCGAAGACCGAATTAGCCAAAAAGCCTAGACCGAGGACCGGACCGAATGTGGTCAGTCCGGTCCGGTCCGGTCCGGTCTCGGTCGGTCCGTCGGTCGGTCCGGTCCGTTCGGGTCATTTTCTCACCCCTAAAGGAGATGCTTAAGAAATTTAGTTTAGAAGAGTCTAAGCCCATAAAAACTCCCATGTCCACGGAAATTAAACTCACGAAAGATGAAGAAGGTGAGTCCGTGGATAGCACTAAGTATAGAGGTATGATAGGAAGTTTATTATACCTCACGGTAAGTAGGCCCGACATCATGTTTAGTGTCTGCTTTGTGCTCACTTCCGAGAGGATCCCAAAACCTCTCACCTTGAAGCGGTTAAGCGTATCTTCTGATACATTAAAGGCACTATACACTTGGGATTATCCTATCCCAAGCAGACCGATGTAGAAACAGTTGTCTATGCCAACTTTGATCATGCGGGAGATTATGTGGATCAAAAAAGTACGAGTGGCGTTTGTACCTTTATGGGTTGTTGTCTAACTTCTTGGTTCTCCAAGAAACAAACGACTCTTGCTATCTCCACGACCAAAGCCGAGTATGTAAGCGCCGAAAAGGCATGTCAACAAGCACTATGGATGAAACAAGCTCTTAATGACTATGGCATCCATATAAACGACGTCCCCATCATGTGCGATAATAAAGGTGTTATTGACTTGAGCAAAAACCCCGTTCAACACTCCCGTACCAAACACATCAAAATCCGTCACCACTTCCTTCGCCATAACGTTCAGAAAGGAAACATTTCTATTGAGAAAGTTCCCTCTCAAGACAATATCTCCGACATCCTAACCAAACCTCTCAAACGAGAATCCTTCAACTACCTTCGTCTAGGTGGAACATATTCCATAAATCTCATGACTATTAAAGTCATCCCGCGTATCCTTCTCATGACTATTTATATATTTCACTAGAAATATTGAAGTCATCTCGTGTGTCTCGTCTCATGACTCTTTGAAGTCATCTCCTTTAGTCTATTCTAGGTTCTCCTCGTCAAAAGAATTTATTAGGTATAAATTCTTTTCTCGTGTCAAAAAGGCTCACTAAAACAACGAGACTTATTCATCAAAAATCAAAATGGGACAAAAAACTATCCCATCAGATCACGGCTCCACTAAAAGTGGCACGGCACCATTAAATTTAATGGTACCGTGGTACCGTGTATCTGATACATCCCGTATTTCAGTCCTCTTTTCCTATATTATTCATTTTATACCTTCCAACTTCTGCAATTGATGTCAAAACCAAACCTCACAACCCAAAATTCAATTACACCCTTCCAAGATCATACTCAAGGGATTAATTTTCAAGATTATCAACTACTTTCACTTTTTCAACATAAATTGTAAGTCATTTGACTCTACTTTTCTTTAATTTTGAGTCTAGGGTTTGTTCTTGCATAAAAATTGAATTGGGGTTTTTCAATTTTAATTGAGTCTCTATGAAATTAAGACTAGGATTAGCCAATGCATAACCTTCATGATTCCCTTAACTTTGGATTTGCATAAACCCATACATTTTAGTCCAAATTTTTGCATTTGAGCAATTAGCTTTGAAAGGAATCATTGCACTGTGGCATCAACATTTTAAAGTCGCCAAACACCCCAATTCCATTGCTTTTGAAAAATTTCACGAAATTAGGATCATGAAACATTTTTCATGCATTGTTGATGCAAACTAAAAACGTTTTTCCATGCATACATGATCTCACGAATATTAATCGAATTACATAACCAATATGTATTTGTCGATATATTCGTTTGAGCAAAAGTGAATTTAGGAGTGTTTGTGTAATCTCATTAGTTTCTAGAGTCGAGATTACCGCACCTCCACATAGTTTGCATATAGGCACACACTAGGGACGTGTTTTCAAAGCAACTATTCTCAATGTTGATTTTTCCTTATATTCTCTTATAGGTGATAAAAATGTCTCATGAGTATGATTTTGATCATCTTCTAACCGACACCTATACTCCCGATATCTCTCGTGAACCTACCACACCCGGTACTCACATTCGTGCCTATGTTAATCTTGAAACCCGTCGGTTTCATGAAGGTCGAATCGTTGATCCATCCTTAGTTTATCATAGGGATATCAACACATCATTTAGAGCTATAGGATTCGATTGCATGCTTCACATTAACGAGCACATTTGTCCTTGTTTTTGTGTTGGAATTCTTTCAACAAGTTGAACTTGTACGTAACGAGGATCAATCTTTGTCACTTTGGTTTTAGATCCGAAACTACAAATTCGTCTTAACTCTTGAGCAATTTGCTCAAATTCTTCGAATCCCCAATCATGGGCAATGTACCTATACTAAAGATTGGTGTCTTGAGTCCCTCTTCAACTATTGTGAAGAGGATAGTCCGTATTGGTCCTACATACCTTCTTCAACTGAACTCACCCAACTGATTCGTACTCATAAGTACTCCTCTTACCCAAATCCAACGAAAATTCGTTTGGATGAGGTTCGTCATGAACTACTTTCTTGGGCAGTCATCCTGCGAGAAAATGTTCTAAGTCTAACAAAAAATCATGAGCAACTTCCGGCGTGTTGTGCTCATATGATTTACTATCTCCTAACCCAACAACCGTACAATCTCGCCTACTTCTTCGCTAAGCGAATTGTACATCTCAAGGGCAACAAAAATAAATTGATACCCTATGGGATGTTCCGAACTCGTCTTTATCACCACCTCATAAACTATCACCTATACCTTAATGGTCCTCAATAGTCACTGTTCGATCCCGTCATGAAACCCCTAAATGAGTCATATATTTCATTTATTCTCATTTTCGAATCCTCCACCCACTATGCACCCTTTGATGATCCAAATCATGAGAATGAGATGCATGCTCAAGACGAGAGTGTGATGGAAACGGGAGAAAGCTCAAGTCATAAGCAGTTAGGGATGGATTAATAATCCTAATTAGGATCTATGTATGATAATTACATTAGGGATTAATACTATTTGCTATCTTGCATGCTTGACATTTAATCTATCACCTTGCATGAATATTTTATGTGATATTTGGATGATGGATTATTTTGTCCCATATGTTTGCATGCTTATGGATTATCTTAGCAAATTACATGATAATCTTTATATGCTAGGAGTAGCTTAATATGGGACACATTAGGCAAATAAATCTTTAGTGATTTGAGGCAACAATATTTCCAGAAAATAGTTCCCCTAGAAAACTCACTTTAGCTGCCCCGAACTAGACTGCACAGGAAAATTTGTGACTCCAATGTCACGGTACCGTTAAATTTAACGGTACCATGCGGTATTTAGTGGTACCGTGACCTTGTTTGACGGATTTTCACTATTTCCACTAGATCCCTGAACCTCAAACCTCAAACCTGCAAATTTTGCAATCTCACATACACCCCAAGATTCTCTTCCTACACCATAGGACACTCCCATCACCTTTAATTCAAATTCACCAACTCTTGCCTATATAAGGCTTCACCATTGCAAGCTTATCTTGCACTTCATCTTCAACCTCACACAACTCAATCACCATGTCTTCCACACAAGGATCAACAAACCACATTTCTAAGAAACCTAGAATAACCGTAAGACCACCATCCAAACCTCTCTTTGTTGATCTAACAAAAGATGATGAAGTAAGCACACCACCTTCCTAAGCCACTCCCAACTCACCATCTCCACCTAATGCACCTTCCAAAACTTCCTCTACTTATACATCTTCATCATCTCCTTCCTTCAACACCATGCCATCATCCATGGACTACACTATCTCACCCATCACTCCATTGGATTATGCCATGCCAACCCCGTCACCAACAAACTCACCACCACCTCCTTCCCCAATCATGGGTCAACCTATCCAACCCCATCCCTTTGATCTACATAGTGCTAATTGCCTATGTTGCCTCCATAACCGTAACCTTATCTTCTCCTTGAGGGATGAGATACATTTCATGTTCTCCTTTGTGGAGCATCTCTTGACACTACCACCACCCCCAATCATGTCACCATCTCCACCACCTTCTAGCCCATAAAACTAAACATGTTCATGTTTAGTTCTCACCAATAAACCTTTAGGACCCTTTTGGAAATGAAGCTTGCCTCTAGTCATTAAGGATTTATGCTTCTTGTTGTCTCTCTATATGATTGTTATGTAGTCATACCTATGTATGACATTTATTTTCTATGAATGAATGGGCTTTTTATGTGGTTGTTTTATTTTTATGCTTGGCTACTTGGCCAATCTTTTTGTTTGTGGTTGGATATTTGTCATAATTGCTACATGTTAGATATTGTATACTTGTCATCTAACCTTGTTTTGTAGCAAGAATCATTGCTCGATTCCTTGTTGTCCTCCAAACAAAGGGGAGTATACATAAAGGGGGAGCTTTAGCAACCTTTTTGCTTTGAGAAAAAAGGGGAAGAAATGGGATGAAATTCGTTAAAAACTTGTTAAAATTAATTTTAACTTAAAATGAGTTTATGTTTTGTCATCATCAAAAAGGGGGAGATTGTTGATGCAAATAATGTTCTAAAAACGTTATTTATATCTTTCGATAACTTCACGTTTTGAGGATGACAAAATGTGAAATCACGTTACGTTAAAATTAACGTAAACAAGTTTTTAATCGAAAGATCCTATTTCTACAGAAATCACTCCAGGTATGCACAAACAAATTTACAACTTGACAAATGATCAAAGAAGTGAATTAGTGTTTTAAGACTTCACATTTTTAATATGACAAAACATTTTTTTTCAAAAATATACTTGACAAATTATTTTTGAATAATTAAGAAATGTTTTAATGGTAAAATAAGTTCAAATACCATAACAGCTATTTTTCCCCCCAAAATCAGCTCAAAACTTCCTCAAATAAGTTTTCACCAGAAAAGACAAAAAGAGGAGCATTTTTGTCTGGCACGGTAGCACTAAATTTAGTGGTACCATGTGTGATTTAGTGGAGTCGTGCCTTTATAACGGCCAGATTTTTTCTGCCTATAAATACCAGCCCACTTCACAGATTTTGGATATCCTTTTTCACACAAAACTTTATGAGTTTAATACTCTCACCACATCTTTTCTTTTTGGTCATTTAGTTTAGTTTTCTTTTGTTTAAGAGTGATCTAATCATCCAACTTAGAGATCCTCTTCATTCCTCTTCAAGTGCAAGAGAAGAACACAAGGTATCCAAGTAGATACAAAGTATTGTAGTTGTAGTTAGAGCACTTGTAACATTTGTTACACACTTTATTGTATCATAGTATACATCAAGATCATCTTTCTTTTGAGAGTTTATGAGGGAAGATCATTGTGATTTTATAGAGATATTGATTATCTCTAGTAGCCATTGGGCTTGTGTGTTTATCAAGTTGATCAAGAGTAGAAAGGTTAGATTGAGTCAAGTAAGGTTTGATCATTGTGATCTTGTTGAGATCTTGGAGATCTCTTGAAGCTTGTGAGCTTGAGTGGTTGATCAAGTGGATCATAGGTAGATCGGGTAGATCGAGTCTTGTGTGATTGTGTGAAGTATAAAGGATCAAGTAGATCGTGGTAGATTGGTGCTAGCTAAGATTAGCACTTGACATCTAGCTTAGTGTCGGAAATAGGATAAGTGACGTGTACGGTTTTCTCCGCTTGAAGGGAGGTTGTTGACATAGTGCTTGAAACTCTTCAGTGTGGTACTCGGGGAGTAGAGTAGGGTGAAGAAGAGCTTCGTAGCCGAACCACTATAAAACTCTTTGTCCCGGTTTGATCTTTCCATCTCTTTCCTTTACTTTCATTTAGTTATATTGTGTTTATATTGCATAGTGTAGTGTAGTATTCATATTGGTGTTGATTGATCACACATAAGATTCGAATCAAGGTTTTCAATAGAAAAGTTTTTAAAACAAATTAAAAACCGGTAAAACTATTCGACCCCCCCCCCCTTCTTGTTTTCCACAGATAAATATTAGGAAGATTGTAGTTTTCTAACTGTATTATGATTCCTTTGTAAAACCTAGACCTTTAGTATATAAAGAGGACATGGGGCGTCTAGTTTATGTGTGCACAAATATGTAGTGGACTAAATTGTGTTGTGTGTGTCTAGGCATGAGATGTAAACACCAAGGGTCAGAGTTGTTTGTCACCTCAAGGATCTTTGATTCCTGTTATTGTTGCAGTAACCGTTCTTGAGTTGATCATCTAGAATTATGGTGATTATGTGAATCTTAATGAATTAAAAACCTTGTTCATAACATTGATGTTTTTATAATTTAAATATCTCTTAAACCGTTAATTGTTAAGCGAAAATAATTACACTATCGGGACGATCATTTAATTATCTTTCTATAGACGGACACTATAACACTTTCGACAAAAAATTATTTTTTGTTTTTTTCACGTTTTTTCGTCTTTTTTATTCTTCCTTCTTCGTTGCTAAAACTTGCATAAGAACTCACATGTGATTAAACACTAATTTCAATATTCTAATAATATCACATGTGATATTAGTGTTAAATCACAAATGATATTACATATCACTTGTGGTATTATTAGAATATTCAAATTAGTGTTTAATCACATGTGATTTTTTCATGCAAATTTCTGTAACGAAAAAAAAAGTGAAAAAAACGAAAAAACAAATTTTTTCGAAAGTATATCAAAGTGGCTATCTATGAAAAGATAATTAAATGCTCTTCGTAATGGTATAGTTTTTTTTTCGCTTAACTATTAATGGTTTGAAAGATATTAATATTTGAAAAAAAATGATGAAAGTGGGTTTTTAATTGTTGGGATTAATCTCATCTATTTGATCAAATAAAGATAGAGGGTGTAGATTGATCACTTGGTATATAAGAAAAGCTTGATATGTAAATTTTATTTAATCCTATAAAGAAAGCCACCGCCACCATCTCAATAAATCAAGAAGTGAGACTGAATTAACGTATGAATGATCCCTCACTATAGAGGGCTTACTTTTTCTTTTTTTATTATTATTATTATTATTATTATTGTTATTATTATTATTATTATTATTATTATTGTTATTATTATTGTTGTTATTAGTTATTATTGTTATTATTGTTGTTTTTGTTGTTGTTGTTGTTGTTGTTGTTGTTGTTGTTGTTATTTTAGGAGGGCACTACACTTGAAATCCAATCCCCCGAGTTAAACCATCCAAACAGGCAGGCCTTGGGACCCGAACCACTAGGAGAATCCCGTGAAGAGAAACACCTAGAACTCAAGGCTTCGCACTAAGAGGAAAATATGGATATTCTTTGTCACTTGTGAGACTCGAACCCAGGTAAAACCCCTCCCCAAGCTCTAGAAGGAACTTAGGGGTGGCCAATTGAGCTATACTATTGATAACATATATAGATGTTGTATGCTTCCTGTCTTCTTGTTTTCTACTGCCGCTTTCGTGTTGTAATCGCGTTGTTGCCACTCGAGCAACTTACGGAGTGCTGAAAGCCTGAAAGTACTTTAAAGCAAAAGGATTTGACATCCCGTACCGCTTTGTTTTGTTATGTGTTTAACATATTCGAAGACGAAAGATGATCATGGTGATGATACTTGCTTTGTGTTTCACATTTTTGAGTTCGGTTTGCTGCTCCTCGGTTCTATTTACTTTGTCTTTATGGGTCTAAGATAATAAGTGAGGTATATTTCCTCTTTTTAATTAATTAATACACACTAGAGTGAGACAACTACTAGTTCAATATAAACTCAACTTATTTTTCTTTAATGAAGTTTAACTTAAAACACTCGATAAATCCTTATGAAGCTCTTATTTTTCAGTAGTTATTAAATGACATGTCGTTAATACAAAGCACATAAGTTTGTGCTTACACGTTTTCAAAATTAATGAAAAACAACCTTTCACTAACAATTTAGAAAAATGTTGTACCAACATGATACACAAATCTAAGTTTTTTACACTTCTATACTTTATGCTCCACCTTTAATATTGGCAAACCACACTTTCAACTTTTGGGCCTGCTTAACGAGATTCCTAAAATGGTTATGTTATCCCTACCCCATTGGATGTGACATAAGGGGGGTAAAAGTACAAAAGATTCCTTTTCTTCCCCCTAGTTTACAGTACAACACAGTTTTTTATCAGTTTATGTTTCGTGTTTTCTGTCAGTTGTAAGCTTTTGACTTATTAAACTTTTTATTTTATATTCCGTACTTTCAAGTTTTTAGTATTTTTATATAAAAAAAATTATAGAAATAAAAAGGTCAAAAAAGGGGGGTGTCATTTGTAAAAAACGAGGGGTGGGAATAACTTGTCCATTCCTAAAATCCTAGCATTGGGTAATCTACACAAATGATCTATGTAATTCCAGTACTCTACTTTTTATACAAATGACCTCAAAATACCATTTACAAACCAACTTTCCAGCACAACCACATGAAAACTACCTCATCTACTCCATGAAGTCGAGTCACCCTTTACAAAGAGCCTTCCAACACGACCACATGAACATCGCCTTACCTTGAACCATCCTTCACAAAAAACCTTCTAACATGACCGCCGACTCACCGGCCTTAAACCATCCTTTACAAACAACTTTCCAACACGACTACAAACATGACCATTTCACGACATCGAACCATCCTATAAAAACCACCTGAACACTACACTACCTTGGATCACCTCTTACAAACCAGCCTCTCAACACGACCACCTGACCAACACTACCTCGGACCACCTTTTACAAGACAGCCTTCGAACATGACCGCATGATCACTACCTGACCTCGAACCACTATTTACAAACTGGCCTTCCAACATGACCACTACCTGACCTCGAACCACCATTTACAAACTAGCCTTTTAACACGACCACATTACAACTATCAAATATGAAACACATATGGTTAAAAGTTAAACAAAAACTTTATTCTTAATTGCAATGTCTGATATTATTATTCATACCCACATAATTTACAAAGAAAACAAAATAAAATAAAATAACTAACCATCGAGATGAACACAAAAATTACCTTAAATGTCGCCCAGATGGGCGATTGGTTGTAAAGATGTTTTCAATACAATCAAGACACCCATTCTGGTAACATTTGAAAGTAAACTATTACTAGCCTTCACATTGATAGTTATAAACACATCACAAGTTTGCTCCCCTACCCATGTGGGATAAGCTATTGGAACTTTTGTTAGAGGTTGGCAAGCCACATAGCAGTACAAGGTTGTTATACAAAAAAGGAGTACAAGGTTGTTATGTAGCTCCTTTATTGGCTTGTGCTTGAACTGATTTGACAGGGATATACATGGACATGGTATACTCTTAATCTTCAATTTCGCTTACCATTTTTAGTTTCCAAAGATAAAAATATAACATAATCCAATTTGATAGCACATTATTATATTTCTACTATAAGTCCATGGTGCATGTCTTGTTAGATACAACAAGCTAGCAGAACTTATGACTTATCAATGGAAGAAAATCAATTGATATCATCTTATCTTTAAACACCAACAATCAGATGTCATTTAGGCATTGTACCAATTGTCGAATCTGAGTTTTTGAACATATCTCGGGTGATTCGATCAATTCGCTCTCTCACCTCCTCGATCAAGTGATTTTACCAATCTCCAACTTCACCCTTACGAAAGAAATGCCGGTTCTCTAACAGTCTAACTCAACTTTAGAACCAAACATCTAAAGGCCGGTCTTGTTAATCTCCAAAACTTTCTAAAGCTCAATACTAGAAAACTTTTCAAAAAAAAAAGACTTTACAATCTTTTTACCACACCATTATATTCTTCCGCAACTAAAATCGGGACACCCATGAACTACGCCAATTTGTTGACATGAACAGGGAAGGATCCATGGTATAACTATGGGGGCCGATGCCCCCCATGGCTCGTCGAAAAAATTAAGATTTCAGTGTAATTTATTTTTATTTTTAATTTTGACCTTTTTTCGAAAGTGTCCCTCACTCAAAACTCAAATTGCCCCCACTCACATACTAAAACCCAATATTCAACACTTTAAAACCTTATAAATCCTTCATCTCTAAGAAAAAATACTCGATATTTCGATCATAGTTCTTTCTTCCGCATTTTGTTGCTATTGTATAAAAAATGCCCCCCACAAGCTATTTTTCTAGTTCCGTCACTAGACATGAACATGAGAATCCTTATTTATATCCTTGTATTTCAAGAGCAATATCTTATCTAGTTATTCAAAATTCGGTCTCCGTCGATACCCCAACACATGATCCAAATATAGCCCATGTTCAGAAGTACTAGTACCCTCAAAAAATAGCTGAATTTAGCTAGAAAGAGGAGGTAGTTCAATTCTTTTGTGTAGTGAAACATGGAGACCAAGACATCATATCATTTAGATCCCTGCACTGCTGCACATGTAATCAAACATGCAGCCGAAAGAATGATCTTTGGCAGCTGAAGGAAAAAAATGAGTAGCAAGGTGAAGGAAGGGCGTCCAAATTGGTCATTCCGTAATCCTGGTGATGCGAGTTTTGTAGGACTATACAAGGAAGTTTTAAAATCCTCTAGGCAGTGTACCTAACCGTTGTAGTGTAGTATAGGTAAGTCTGGGGGATTGATCATTTTCTAGGGGAATAGTCTCGCAATAGTTGTGGAAAGGTCAAAGTGTATCTCGAAATAGGTCTAGAGGTGAGGGATGATTCTTTTTGTATTTTTATATTTTTATGAAAAATAGTTAAAAATCTCGGGTTTTGGAAGAGTGGACGGAATTAGCTGCTAGTCAACTAACCCAAAACTAATAATTAAACTAATTAAACAAGAAAAAGTAAATTGGTGGTAACTCTTATGATAGGAAAAGCAATGTTACTTAGACATCTTTACTCCCTAGTTATCTCATACTGATTTGTTGAATTGTCACGCCCTTGTTTTAATTGAAGCGTTATATTCCTTAATATTGGTCGTGGGGAGGTGCCAAAGTCCCCAACTCTATGAACATTAGTCTCCCCTAAAACCCTTAAAGTCTATTAAGTTTTCTAGGATCTACAAGCCGCAATTCACGCAATAAATACAACAAGGAAAACCAATAGTGCACTATATGGTTGCGTTTTATAAGACGTTCAAGCTAATACATATAAGATCTTAGCCAGTTTTCTTATCCTAACGTGAGGCAATCAATTAAACAAGAGACGACAAATCAATTATCAATAACTAGGTTTCATTAGATCTAAGCAAACACTTATAAACTTAAGCTAGAATGTTAAAGTAAAGAGAAGATAAACACATAATCAAACAATACATAGACATATCGAATGATCAAAGGAATAACTTATCTCTATTGAAACATGAAGTTCAAAGGCTGTAAAAGCCTTACAAAAGTAGTAAAAATCATCTAGGGTTTGCTTCTCTAAAGTGTTACACAGATTAATGAAAACATGCGAAAGTATATGTTAGGACAACATTAATTAGGTCACTTTATGTTTTAATGATGACAAATAAACCTTCGCAACACATAAAATCACAAACGATAGCCAAAAACCAAACGACCTAAGGTCTAGGTACGGAGCGCTGCCAGCGCTCCGACGCGCCAGCAGCGCGCCGGGTTCTGTCTTGGGTCGTCACGGTTTTTGAAAGTCGGCTTTCCCCTTACCCGACAAATGTGCATCTTTCAATACAGGTATGAATATGTTATGTGCTTCATTGGGAACACTCGAAATGAGCTTTAGAATTATAGGGATCCAAATTTTACAACCTCCCATTTTTGGCAAAACGCCAACTCAAGTATATTGATAAACGCCTTTAGCCAAGGCTTTTCTAAACCTAGGGGACTTATATATTTCTCGTGACATCAAGTGAAAGTATTCATATGGCCATAATCCATGTTTACGTCTTCTCTAATCACGTAATGGGTTTACTCCCTTATTGGTCAAACTAAGTCAAAGGTCCCTTTGCGTAAACGCATCCTTTCCCGTTATGGGATATGCTTTACAAGGATGCAAAGCACTTAGCTTGTTTGCATCAAGGTAATTATTGATTAGGTTGAGTCGTGGAAGTTCACGTATTATGATATTATGAATTCTCGACGTTGAGTTACTTGAAACTATAAGTAACCTTTGATTTTCTCATCCAACATATAACCCATAATCATCTTTGTCAATTCTTTTCTTCCTTAATGACAAAATGATTAAGCCTTAATCACTCCTTTGATTAATCTCTACACCAAACAAATCCTCCAACCATTTCAAACTTCTCCCAAATCTTATCCCCAACAGTCTCTAATATTCCTTGTACATGCATATACTTCTTGTCCCCTAGATTCCCACACCAAATCTTCCAAACATTCTCTTTACCACATTCCAATCTAACCACTAGAATTTCACCACCACCTCATCATCTTCTTCATCCAACCCTTGATTTCAAATACAAATAAACATTCCTCAAAAACCACCTTATCTTTCCAACTCACTCCCTCTCATTTCAAGCACATGGGCAATTTCAAATTTGATTCCAAGCCAAAGGCTCCCCATCACCTCAACATCCCATCCTTATCCAACTTACTCTTACACACATACAACTCACTCCCTCACATACAACCTTCCTCACTCTCTCCCTCACTCTCTCAATTCAAATTTGAATCCAAGCATAGGCTCCCCATCACATCACTCTTACACATCCAACTCACAACCTTATCACTATCTCTCTCACACTCCAATAACTATATTTCAAATTTGAATTTCAAACCTTAGGCTCCTTTCCATCACATCACTCCAACTCATCCAAACTCATCTCAACTCTCCATCTCACCCTCTTCTTCAAGTTTAGCATATCCTTGGAATATTCCCTTCTTAACTCAACCATACTTACTCATCCAACTCAACCATGGTTCCTTCTAACCCAACCTCACTCTCTCACTTCCCTCTCGCACAATTTGAATTTCAAATTCAAAATCTTCCCTCTCTCTATCTCTAACATACACACTTTCGTTCCAAGCAAAGGAATATACCATGGCATATTATTTCTCTCTTTTCTATGTCATATAAGGAATACCCAAACTACCCTTATCCAATTATCCCTTCTATTCTTCTATTTTTGATAATTGGTTTCACTTAAACACTTCACAAAACATTTTTACAAAATGACTATTTGAGTTGGTAGACCTTGAGGATGAATAATGTAAAGGTTTAAATATGTGAAGTACAATTGGTGCTCCGACACGCCAGCAGCGTGCCAGACTCTGAAGTTGTTTTCTCACTTTGGGTATTGGCCTATAAATACCCCACCTTAGCTCTTTTATTCCTCACCCCTTGCCATTATTCTTTCTCTCTAATTTATTTTCTCTCAATACTCTAATTCTATCTTGTGTTCTTAATCTTTCACATAACATCTTTGAAAGAACACATATCCTTGCAAGGGAAGAATCACAAGAACCTAATCCACTCCTGTGATTGTGTCGAGGGTCTTCTTATCTATACCTTTTCTATTACAATCAAGTCTCTAGGTTAGGTTAGGGCTTGATTAAACAATCAAACATTTATTCATTCGATTTAGTTGTAAGGGAATTCTTGTGTCAAGGTGACCAAGCCTAGATCATTGGGGACCTAGTTGGGGTTTGATACTTCCGGTGGGAAGTCTTAGTGGTCTTTGTGGTTAAGTCAAATCACGAGTCCTTAAGGGTGGTTTTCGAGAGCGGAATACCGTTGGGAGTAGCTCTTCTTTGTGAGCGTCGATCTTAGAGCATATCGGTGGAGTGAAGTTGTAACGGTTTGTAGTCCACCGAAAGGATTATACCTAGTGAATAGTATAGTGTCGTGGATTCGCAACTGGATGTATGGATGGTATAAACCCCCCATCCCGAACCAGTATATATCGTGGTGTCTCCCTACTTACTTTATATACTTTAGTTGTGATTGTGTTAGTGGTTGTTGTTATATAAACCACTAGGTGTTCTTTGAGGCTTAAAGTTTTTAAACATCCAAAAAGCCAAAGAGACTGTATTCACCCCCCCCTCTACGGTTCTACAGTATATATAGATTTAAAATTGTGACGGCGTCACTTGCAAAGTATGACGCTGTCAGCTCGCCTCAAATTAGGGTTTCATATTCTCCAAGTCGCCTTGTGACGACGTCGCTTAGGATCACTGACGCCGTCAAATGTTGTTCTGAAGCCGTCCCTTAGTAAAAGCTCTGGGCCTTCAAATACACCTGACACCGTCAAGTTATAAGGTCTTTAGATTTGACTAAGGCGTCGCTTGTTAATTATGAGCCAAGAATCCAACTCCATTTGCATGTGACGGTGTCACGTTGTAATGTGTGACGCCATCAGACTCTCTTATCTGACAGAATTTGGGACTTCGTCGTTTTCTTCACTTTTTCGTCCAAATAAGCCATAAATGTGTCGAATTCCAGATTTTTCATCCCAAGTACCTAAAATGCAAAAAGAAATGATTTAGGGTAATATTTGATCATATAAATACGATTTCGGGCTTAAATGACCCCTTAAAAAGGTACCAAATAATTCCTCATCAAATATCCTTACAATTGGGATTTGCTTGTCCTCAAGCAAATATGCTTTTACCCTAATCAATTTACAAGTTAGGGGTTATTTAACATTAATATAAAAGTAATTACAAAATACAATCATTTCACGTTAGTCAAAATAAACATGGAAATTATATACTAGCACCTCACATAAAGTGTTTGGATTCTCACATCTCTCGGGTGCATGAAGTTATATAACATATGGAAACGGGAAAATAAAAAACTCTCTACCTTTCATAGCACATAGATTACCATAGGCTTGGGAACAGATTAAACCTCCACCACTTTGGCATAAGCACCTAGGATAAACTATCAAAGAGGTCTTTTCAAGGGTTGTAACATTAGGTGTAAGGGTATGGAAAAACACGGTTTTGTTGGATATAGGGAATTTTTATTGGTGGCAAGTCAATTATCTTGGTCAATTACAAGTACAATGAGGCGTTGCTAAGCCAACACTCGACTCGCTAACTACTAACTCTTTTTTGTATTTTTCTCGACACTTTCTTGACTTCAAAATAATAAAAGACGGGATGGTAGTCCGTATGTTTTTTTCTCTTTTCATTTTCTTCTTTTTTTTTTTCTTTTTATCATTTTTTCATTTTTTTTCTTTTTTCTCCCTTATTTTTTTGATTTTTTTTATATATTTTTTTCATACACTCTTGCCCTACCATAAAAAATAATACATCATTACAAAGGGATTTCTTGCAACCAACCGACACTTGTACTTTTTCATAAATGAAAACTAACTAATGACCCGAATTAAGAAAAACAAAACACTTCGAGTACTTTAAAGATTAACGCACATATGGGGGTAATAACATTGACATTCTTCCTCATTACTCCATAACAACTAGTACTTTATCCACGAGTCCCACTCATCCCAAAACTGTATTTACAAGATATTACTCGACTTAGCAACCATGTAACCAACTAGACAATTAACAAAGGGTTTAACACATAAGTTGTAACAATAATGCACTAAAAATGAGTGCATACAAGGTAGGCTAAGGCGATTTGGGTGTACATTTGGGGGTAGATTGTCAACAATGTTCTTCATTAATATTTCGGAATCCACCAAAATATCACGAGAACCGCTAAAAGGGGTAGGCTCTGAGGGGTGTACTAGGGGTATCATGTACTAAAAATGAGTATATCTCAAAGGTGTGGGAAAATTACTTGACCAATGTAGCCAATCTAATTATAAAACAGGCTTAAAACAAGGGTTATCCTAATGCCTCTTATCATTTAGTAAATCCTAAATACACGAATGTAGTCTTACTAGCGATCTCGGGATGCATCAAAGACGCAAGTTCTAGAATCTATATACTACCGGTACACTCATAAGCATTAAAGGTGAATGCGTTTTCCTAATAATCTAAAGGCGAACCTCACATTTTTGGGGTGGAAATTTTTTAGTGGTAGGGTTTTTGTGCGAGCGATATAATTCATATCCATGAGACGCTTATTAAAACTGAAGTTTCACTCTTATATGTTGTAAAAAAAATTAAATTTGGTTTATTACACATTTACTATAAAACAAAACAAATATCAAGCGAGTTATAGTTTCTAAGGTATCCCATTTTACACTCCCTACACTTAAATTGAACATTGTCCCCAATGTTCTTAAAAAGTAACAAAGTTATGACAAAGGGAAAAATAAAATAGATGAAAGAAACTAGTACTCCCCTGATTTGCTTGGCATGGGCAATGTAAAATAGGGTTAAATCCTCCTCCAAGAAAATAAATGCAATAAGTGCACATCATGCTTCATCTTTTATCTTCTTGTCCAATATAACCTGTAATTCACTAAGAAAACAAACACGAAACCTTGCATAAAATCAGTGGTCAATACTATATATAAAAATAAAATCCTAGAAAGAAAAGTAAGATATAATGCTTGCAAACTAAATGTCCTATAGATTCCTGAAAATTTAAAATTCTGAAAATTTTCATAAATTAAGTTCCAACAGAAAAACAAAATCCTGGAAAACTGTGCAACTACGATTTCGTTCTCTAGGGGAATAGTCTCGCAATAGTTGTAGAAGGGTCAAAGTGTATGTCGAGATAGGTCTAGAGGTGAGGGATTTGTATTTTTATATTTTTATGAAAAGCAGGTAAAAATCTCGGGTTTTGGAAGAGTGTGCGGAATTAGTTGCTAGTCAACTAACCCAAAACTAATAATTAAACTAATTAAACAAGAAAAAGTAAATTGGTGGTAACTCTTATGATAGGAAAAGAAATGTTACTTAGACATCTTTACTCCCTAGTTATCTACTACTGATTTGTTGAATTGCCACGCCCTTGTTTTAATTGAAGCGTTGTATTCCTTAATATTGGTCATGGGGAGGTGCCGAAGTCCCCAACTCTATGAACATTAATCTCCCCTAAAACCCTTGAAGTCTATTAAGTTTTCTAGGATCTACAAGCCGTAATTCACGCAGTAAATACAATGAGGAAAACCAATAGTGCACTCTATGGTTGCGTTTTATTAGACGTTCAAGCTAATACATATAAGAACTTAGCCAGTTTTCTTATCCTAATGCGAGGCAATCAATTAAACAAGAGACGACAAATCAATTGTCAATAACTAGGTTTCATTAGATCTAAGCAAACACTTATAAACTTAAGCTAGTATGTTAAAGTAAAGAGAAGATAAACACATAATCGAACAATACATAGACAAATCGAATGATCAAAGGAATAACTTATCTCTATTGAAACACAAATTTTAAAGGCTGTAAAAGCCTTACAAAAGCAGTAAAATTCATCTAGGGTTTGCTTCTCCAAAGTGTTACATGAATTAACGAAAACATGCAAAAGTATATATAGATTTACAATTGTGACGGCGTCACTTGCAAAGTGTGACGCCGTCAGCTGCCTCAAATTTGGGTTTCGTATTCTCCAAGTCGCCTTGTAACGGCGTCGCTTAGGATCACTGATGCCGTCAAGTGTTGTTCTGACGCCGTCCCTTAGTAAAAGCTTTGGGTCGTCTCTTGTTAATTTTGCACGAAATCTTGGTCTTCAAATACACCTGACGCCGTCAGGTTATAAGGTCTTCAGATTTGACTGAGGCGTCGCTTGTTAATTCTGAGCAAAGAATCCATCTCCATTTGCAAGTGACGATGTCACGTTGTAATGTGTGACGCCATCAGACTCCTTTATCTGACAAAATTTGGGACTTCGTCGTTTTTTTCACTTTTTCGTCCAAATAAGCCGTAAATGTGTTTCATATTTTTTATCCCAGGTACCTAAAAGGCAAAAAGAAACGATTTAGGGCAATATTTGATCATATAAATACGATTTCGGGCTTAAATGACCCCTTAAAAAGGTACCAAATAATTCATCATCACCTGGGATATGTAGAGATCAAATGGTGGAAAGAAACCATGTGGGCCCTCATTGAACAAATTAAAGGGTGGTTGGAAACATCATAGAATGATAAAGTTAAGATGGTAAACATGAGTACTCAAAGCCAAGTGGTGTCAGTTTTCATGAAGGCTGATAAGAAGATATCAGTAGACCGGTATTTGAAGTGGTTTTGCAACAGTGTTACACCTAAACGGGCATTGTATACAACCAGTTTCCTTGGTACAAATATATGCTGTTTCCACCACCCATCGGTTTTTGGAAGCTCACTTGCTAACTGGGGATGTTTGATACGCGATCATTCAAAACTTAAAAGTAAAAAAGGATAAGCTTACATAATGATCAAAAAATTAAGATACAAGTTCAAAGTTAAGAAATACATAATGGACTAGTAATACATGAAGCCACCATTTTCTAGAATTTGAAAATACCGTAGACAACTAAGTTAGCAACTTTCAAATACTATTGAATTCAGTCATGGATGCCATTGGTTTGAGTTTCTACGCCAGAAAAGAAGATTTTTGAGGTTAACGTACATCTTCAACATCTGTAATGTCGGTATCTTCAACCCTAACTGTTGGAATTTTAATATCATGACAACTCATAATTATAATATATATTAAAAGCGGATTTTGCTTATGCATAATGGTGGGTCATTATGTTGTGTTTTATGCCATAAACTTCAACTTGATTGGGCCACCTGTTATGTTTAAAAAAACATATTAATATTCATGGAGCCATTCTGGCTGCGTATGATTGGCCCATTGCAAGGCCACAATTTACTGTTCACGTATAATATCTGCTAATCACCTGCTTAATACACACTCCTTTGGAATTTGTGAGGTAATTCATGTTTACTTATACGGATATACAATATAAACCATACATGTGTACATTAATCATGTCCTTATTCTGAAAATGAAGCTTCCTGAATACAGTAGTTTTCTCCAATCCAGTCAGTTCCGAATCGACAAATTCTGGGATCTTTTCCAGCGAAGCCCAGTAACCGATTTCTTCAATCTTTCTCCTCTAATACTCTTTATGATTCATTATGATTTAATTTTGGTTAATTAATGATTTCATTTAGGTACTTCTTTAATTCTAATCTTTATTTCCAATTAGGGTTTTCAAAATTTGGGGGTTTTCTTAATGATCTACTATTAAGCGTAAGAAAATATGGGTTTTAGTATATATTATAATTATACTACCATTATAATTAGGTTTTTTTTTTTTTTTAATTTGGTTTCCAGCGAAGGGCAGTAACCGATTTCTTCAACCTTTGTCCCCTAATACTCTTTATGATTCATTATGATTTAATTTTGGTTAATTAACTATTTCATTTGCGTATTTCTTTAATTTTAATCTTTATTTCCAATTAGGGCTTTTTTTAATTTGGGAGTTTTCTTAATGATCTGCTATTATGCCTAAGCAAAAATGTCTTTTAGTATATATTATAATATAATTATAATTATACTAATAAGGTTTTTATTTTATTTTATTTTTCTGTCTTTTTTATACATAATAGGTGGCCTAATCAGGTTGAAGTTTATGGTATAAAACAGAACATAATGATCCACCATTAGGCCTAAGCAAAAATGGTTTGTAGTATATATTATAATAATATAATTATAATTAGGGTTTTTTTTATTTTGGGGTTTTTTTGATTTGTTTTGCAAATAGCCTTGCTGATGATCTTTGCAGCTAACCATGTTCAGGTGTCTCTTTCTAATTTTGTTGCTACTGAAAATCATTTACTTGCGTATTTATGGTGCGGAATTACTTATATGTTGTGCATATGCATTGTTCACCGCAGGCCGTATGTTTACAGGGCAGCCATACCATGATTGTGGGTGCAGCCACGGCAAGTGTTTAGTAACATGAAGTGATTTTATATATTGCTATAAATCGTGGCCACAAATATATAGGACACAACCGCAGTTACCATCGTCTATAATAAATATAGATGGTTTCGTTGTTGGTTGTGCGCTTTCCCTGCATCTGATGATCTTTAAATATGTTGTCTTGTTGCGGAAGGTGGAAGGGTGGTAGAGTGCAACAAGCAGTTGCCTCAGCAACCTCTATGTGTGCAGCCAGACAATACTATTAATTCTATTATACCAATTCAGTATGTTTTGTCCTCCTATTCTTTTGACCATGATAAGTACACCTTACTAAGGTTACCTGTATGGTAATGGCCTATGGTGATCACCTGTTGCTTACTGAATCAAATGGTATTGGTCATAGGAAGTCGGAACCATAGCTTGGCGGGGCAATTACCGGATGGCGCGATAGCATAGGTGCTATTGTGCAACCGCGTTTATTTGCAGCCATGGCGGTATTCTCAGTTTCTTGACCATTTTCTAGTTAAAAATCTCAGGTTCATGATCTATTTGGCTTAATAGTGGATCATTATGTTGGTTGGTATGTCATAAACTTGCAGTTGATTGGCCCACCTTTTATGTTTAACAAAATAAACAACCATATTACTATTTAGGTAACCATTGTGGCCGCCTATGGTTGACCCATTGGAGGACCTTTTTCCCCTGTTCATGTACGATCATTGCTAATCACCCTCCTAATACAAACTTCTTTGGAATTAGTGAAGTAAAACATCTTGACTTATACGGATGTCCAATGCAAAACATACATGTGTATACTAACCATGCGTTTTCTTTTTTTAACGATGTTTCAATGCAGTATAGTAATGGGCTATGATGATTAACTATTGATTACTGAATCAGATGATATCGGTCAAACAAAGTCGGAACCGTAACTTGGCGGGCCAACTACTGGATGGCGCGGTAGCATACTTGCTATTGTGCAACCGTTTTTATTTGCAGCCATGGCGGTACTCCGAGTTTTTTGACCTTTTTCCATTTAAAAATCTGAGCCTAATGGTCTATTGTATCCATTTTGTGGTATCTAAGTTTTTATACAAATTTATATATATCGTTGGATCAGAAGGCTGGCGCTATAGTTTGCTATTATTTTTGTAATACAAAGTTGGTTAAATGACATATGCTTTTCGATTCCTTATTGATACCAACTATTTTTCTTTATAAATTGGCTGTCATGATTTTCCTAATCTAAGTGTACTAAAATAAGTATTCGAAGATCTAACAGGGGTGTTTGTTTTATACATGTTGACACGTATTAATACGGGTCTGACCCGTTCCACAAAAGGTCCTGTTTTTCTTTCTAAATTGGCTGTCATGATTTGCTTATTTCATGCCTTTTGTGGTTATTCGTTTATCTAATTAGTGTACATTTTTATACAAATTAAACTTAATTTGTTTTATGTATGTTGACAGGTTTAGTTCCACAAAAGGGTCTGATCATCGGTCGTGTGCATTTCACCAAAGATAGATGCGAAACTAAAGAGAATGCTGTGACAAGTGATTTGGTGCAGATTACTTCTTCGCACCATCCTCTTTTGTTACCCATCTATCTTTGAGAATTGCACGCTATTATTGATCAGGACCTTTTGTGGAACTGGAACTGCCAATATGCAAGAAAGAAATTGCTATAACAGACACGGAACATCAAGTGTTGGGATTCAAAGTTGGGATTAAAAGTTTTTATGCATCCTATTTGAGCTTATAAACATATCATTTAAGTTAATTTTGGCCCCTTACGAATAAATTAAACAATAAAAGAAACCTGTTGTGTGAACCGTTGGATAACCCGTTTCTCCATACTTACATTTTAATTTTGGTGTGCAGTTGGTTTTATCATCTTCTGCTACTGTCTATGTGCAACCTAGGAAAATTACATGTGTTGAGGACTTTCAACTGAAGCTAATGAATCCCTATGGGCGCGGCAAGGTATCATATTACTGCCCTTAAAGATGCTCTGTCCGTCAACTATTATGCCTTTTTCTAAATGATGATTTAACTTGGTTCATGCTATGCAGGTATAATTTAAAAGGGTTTATCACAAACCCATCTACAGTTGCTCTAATCACTTTATTTACCCTTGCAAGAGATTATGTGACTGGGTACTAATGTTCACCGTTTGTTTTAATGCACAAACCTATAAATCCGCATGAAATACTACACAAGATCTTTGCAATTGAAGGTCAAAAGAATACTTTTCAAATCCATATCAATTAAACAACCAGAACAGTTAACTTTATTCAACAACAACTTCTCAACAACACCAATACAGATCAAGGAACAATCAAAATAATAGAAGCAAACCCAGGTACGAACATTCGAGTTAACAATTTCTCTTATTTAAAGATAACTGATGAGTGGCCTTTTACTCATCATTTTATACCCGGAAAACCCCACAAAAACGACCAAAAACACCCAAATGGATCATATATTGTTGTAAATATCCTTGGATTGTGTTTTATGTGTCTCAGGTACAAAAGGATTGAAAACGGGGCAAATATGGACAAAACCGAGCTTGGAATGGAAAAGAGCTAAAAATCGAAGCCGGGAAAGACATTTTTCATTCGGATTTAATTCGAGCTCAAAAATCCCAAAATGGCCCTTGGATTATTTCAGATTGACAAGATTGGTCCCTAGTTGAACTTTAGAGAAATGGCAGGAATGGTCCCTGAACTTTGCAAGTTTACACTTTTGACCCCTAAACAAAATACTACCTATCCTATAACTACACTTAGCTAACCCACTCAAACCCAATCCTAAAACTAAACCCACAGTCCACAACTTAAGTTACCAAGCCCATGACTTAGGCCTACACCCAAAAATTAACTAAATACGGGTCAAACCCACAAGCAAACACTGTATATCTTCTTCCTAATCCCAATTAACCCGCCAAAACCCTCTAACACCCTCCCCAGTCACTTTCACTGGTTTCCACCTCACACCACAGTCCAAAAACCCTTCACATGGTTGTGTTCCCCTCACCCCTTTGCCACCTCAGCTATCCAAGGCACAAGATTATCATCTACGGCCAAGATTCATTGTTGTGGAGACCAAGTAAAATCCAAGGGACAAGAAAGAAGCAAAAGAAGCCAATGGGGAACACTCTCACAGAACAAGCACAAAGGATTGAGTAGAAACCCTAGATGTTTTAGCATAAATAGGCTAGTACTGTAGCAGTAGAAATCAGGTTTTATTTAGCTTAATTTTTAAGGTATTTTTGTATTTTTCAGCTTATTTAATACTCAGCATTGTAATATACTTTTATTTTAATTTTAAATTCAGTCGTTGTTTTAAATTCCAAATTTACTGTTTTAGCTTAGTTTATTTGTGTTCATCTGCAACTTGGGGAGTTTTTGTTCTAGCTTATTTGAGGCATTATAATCTGTTTTTGGATGGGCTTGAGCTCTTTTGAGCCTTTTGAAGCTTTTGAATAGGATATAGAAATCTTGACCCAAGGAACTGCTCCTATAATCACCACTATTGCCCTACACTTAACTTGCCTCAGTCCCAAAGCCCTTTTATCAGCAGCCATTATAAGCTCATATCAGCTTATGATGGCTGAGATTGTGATTTTGAGTTCTTTGCTATATGTTCTTTAACTGTTTTCAACTTACTTATCCTAGCTTATTGATTTTAATGGCTTTTGATTAGCTTATACTCCCCCTTTGAAGGCTGTTAGGACTAGTTGGATTGCCCTTTTGAGTTTCTCAGTGCTTGTCTGTTTTTGTGTGAGGATTAAAGGTTGACTTTTAGCTTATTTTAATCACAGTTAGTCTAGTTCAGCTTAGGTTAGTCCTTTTCTAGCTTATTGTAGCTTATAGCTCTTGTTGCCTTTCACTTAGCTTAAATTTCCTTTATCCTAAGCTGATCAGCCCTTCTTGAGAGCTTTTCTGAGCTTATTTCACTTTTTCATTCAAAAAGTTTTTCATAAAAATTGTTTTTTGATAAGTACTAAACAGTTTTGTTAAAAGAGTACCAAAAAAAATAAAATAGCAAAAAGTGGCAGAACTGGGACTCGAACCCAGGTCTGCTGACTAACAACACCAACACCTCAACCAATATGCTCAAGTTATGCTTGTGAGACATCTTCCATCATTTAATTCTTAACCCACTTGTCCTCATAAGCTATTCGAACTTATTTGATTTTTCCCAGCTTATTGAAATAAGCTGGGACTTCCTTTATATTTTTAATAGCTTCAGTTTTATATAAAGTATTTTTACAAAAATTTTCAGATTTTTCTCTTGTCGTTTAGTATTTTTAATTATTTATTTTCTTTTAATTAGTTTTTAATTCGTAATTAATTATTTAAAAGTCAAAAAAATATAATTCTTTTTTTTTCAAAATTTTCTTTTGTCATTTAGGACGTAGGAAAATTATTTTGGTACCCGTAGGTTTATTTTTCATAGATTGTTATGTTTTTACTCGTTATTAGTTTCCGTTTTACGTTATTTTGATTTTCGTTTTAATAGATATTAGCAACCAGTGACCCTCGTTTTCAAGCATTTAATACCAAACGAAAAGTATCCTCAATTCACCCTCGTTGGACTAGAGCGGTTTCGTTATCGTTTATACAATTGATTGTGTTGCGGTTAAACCGTCGCGAGTTGACTTGTCTTCGTGAAAGGGTTGACTTGTGACGCGTTTGACACGACAATCAATTTTTGGCACCGCTGCCGGGGAGGTTGTGTTGCGACAATATCGTTACGGTTTAACGATTAGTGACTTGAAGATCCTTCCTCGTGAAGTTTCGTTTTTCTCTTGTGAATATTTTTTATCCAAAAAAAATCCAAAAAAAAAAAAAAAAAAAAAAAAAAAAAAAAAAAACCCAAAAATATTCTTCTTTAACCCTAATGTTCTTGGTGCATGCGCACACGTAATCGAAGACGTGCTGCCTCATTAGTCGAACCCGAGATTTGTACTAATCCCGATCCTCCCATTATCATAATGGCGGAGAATCGCACCATGCTTGAGCTTCTCCAAGCACCCATCGAGGGTTATGGAGATGTTATTGTTGTTCCTCCGATCGTTGCCGATAATTTCGAGCTTAACCCGGCGTTACTATCCTTAGTAACGTCAAATCAATTTTACGGTTTCGAGAGGGATGACCCTCATTCCCACATTCGATGGTTCAACAAAATTTCATCGACCATCAAATGTAGGGATGTTCCTCCAGAAGCAATCAAATTGCTTCTCTTTCCTTTCTCTCTTGAGGGGGCAGCCCGGATTTGGCTTGAAAAACAACCCCCTCGTTCTATCTTAACTTGGGAAGATTTGGTGTCGAAATTTGTGAACGAATTCTTTCCACCTTCAAAAACCACAAGTTTAAAAAATGAAATTACCAAATTTACTCAAAAATTTGATGAATCTTTTAGTGAAGCGTGGGACCGTTTTAAAGAATTACTTCGCAAATGTCCTCACCACGGTTTTTCCGAGTTACACCAAATTGATACTTTCTACAATGGATTGAACCAAACCGACCAAGATTCTCTAAACGCCGCCTCCGGTGGTTTTATATTGAATCGGACTACGGGAGATGCTTTGTCCATCATCGAGAACAAGTCAAAGGTTCGCACTTCACGAAGCAAGCCGGTTGTTTCCCAAGTGAGTGCTTCGCCTTCTTGTTCACAACCGGTGAATACTTCTAGCACGGATGCTAAAATTGGCAAGCTTACGGACACAATACAAGCTTTGGTTCTCTCCACTCAGAAAATTCTTTCTTCTCCCCCACAAGCTTCTCCACCAGCTCAAATCAAAGTGGTGGAAGAAAATTGTGTCACTTGTGGTGGTCCTCATGCTTATTACAATTGTACCGCCACCGATGGCCGGCCTTTTAAAAGCAATGCCTTAGCCGGGTCTTTAAATCAAGGAGGTACTCAATACCGTCCTCAAGTTGACCCGAGCTATCGTACTAGCTATCAAGCAGGACCACCCGGTTTTTCTCAACCAAAAAATCAAAACAGGTTTAATCAAAACCAAAGTAGGGGGCAAAATGTTCCATATCAAGCCCCTACTAATCAATACCCGACCCAAGGGGTCAATTTCACTCAAGGGTATCAAGCTCCTAGTTACCTTGCCCTGATTGCTCCCTCAAATGATCTTACAAATTACATTAAGTCAAATGAGGTGAAAATGAGGGCCATGCAAAATCAAATCACAAATTTGAAAATCGAATTTCAAAATGCTTTGACTAAGCAGGGTGAAGAGCTCAAAAGCAAAATTGATCAATCGCAAACAAAGATTGAAAACGTGTTTGATACCCTCATCCATCAATTTCAGCAAGCTAATCTAGCTAATCAAGCTAATCAAGCTTCTACTTCAGGAACTCTCCCAGCTAATACAATTCTTAACCCAATGGGAGAGTTGAAAGCGATAACCACCCGAAGTGGTTTAGTTTATGATGAGCCCACCGGTTAAGCTACTACTACTTCTCCTTCTAAAGTAGTTGACCGTGAGACCGATGTGACCAAGGATACCGAACTTCCTACTAATAACGGAAGTACCGGATACGTCCTACCCCCGGTTGTCCAAAGTGCTCCAAAGTTTAAAAAGTCGATACCTTATCCGACTAATCCAAAGCTCCGCGAGAAGAACAATCAACAAATGTTGAAATTTCTCCAACTCTTCCAAAAGCTTCATTTCGATTTGAGCTTTGCGGATGCTTTGCTTCATATGCCTAAGTTTGCTTCAACTTTCAAGAGCTTATTGAATAACAAAGAAAAGTTGTTTGAACTAGCAAATACACCATTGAATGAGAATTGCTCGGCGGCTATCCTTAAGAAACTTCCAGAAAAATTAGGAGACCCCGGCAAGTTTCTCATTCCTTGTGATTTCCCGGGATTGATTGAGTGTTACGCCTTGGCCGATCTTGGCGCTAGCATTAATCTCATGCCACATTCCGTATGGAAAAGGCTTGGACTTCCGGAACTTACCCCTACACGTATGACTCTTGAGCTAGCTGATAGGTCAAAAACTTATCCAAAAGGTATAGCCGAAGATGTTTTCGTGAGAGTGGGAAAGTTCCATTTCCCGGTTGATTTCGTTGTTGTAGAATTTGATGCCGACCCCCGAGTCCCCCTAATTTTAGGGAGATCGTTTTTAAGAACGGGGCGTGCTTTGATTGACGTTCACGGCGAAGAAATTACTCTACGAGTTGATGATCAAGCCGTGACGTTTAAACTTGACCAAACTGCGAGCTACTCCTCCGCTTCTGAAAAATCATCGGTTAACCGAATCGATATAATTGATTTTGAGGAGTACGCTCAAAAGTTTTCTGAAAATCCCGTGAGTGGCAATCCCACTCCTATTTCTGAACCAATCATTTCTGACTCTTCCCATCCTTCTCCTCCGATTGAGGGAAGCTATATCTCTAGGGAAGAGCTCGAGGTTTTCTTTGTTGATGCTCCAATCTCGCCGGAAATTGTTGAGCCCGATTGTGATCCTGGGGGAGATGCTCCGATATTAGAAAAAATGATATTTGATGAACCTTTATTTTCCCTCCCCCCGAAGGAAGTTATGAAAGAAGTTAATGTTGAGGAAAAGCCATCAGATCCTTCAGAGCACGAGCACAAGGATGCTTTTCCCATATATGAGAGTTTTATTTTTGATGACAAAGAGGAGAGTAGTGGCAATCCCGCTTCTCATCCTGATTATTCTCTCTCGGCTTATGAAGCCTTTTGCTTTGATATCGATCATTCGGAAGAGACGGATAGTGGCAGTACCACTTCTCATTCTTATCTCTCTCTTCCCGAGTATGATTCATTTCTTTTTGATATGAGTGATCTTTATCATGAGGAGTTCTCCGGTGAACTCACTCACATCATATCTCCACCGGAGTATGATAATTTCTATTTTGATTTTGATGAAGATCTTAGTCTGGGGGGAGGTGTTCTCTATCAGAAGAATTTTCTTATTGATGATGTCACCTCGAACCTCCCTCCCGAGGTTTTCGTTAAATCTAAGAATTTTGAGGATGAAGAATGGATTCTCATCCCGATGATGATCTTTCTCCCTTTCTTCACCTATCCGGTGACTTCTCCTCTCTTTCACTCCTTCGGGAGTGAAGACACCATATTTGACCCCGGCATCGTCATTTCTAATTCTATTTAGAGCCGCGGGTATCTCATCGGAGTGGAACTTTCGTATGCTTCAATGTTTATCCAAACATCTTGAATGAAAGTCTGATGGAGATTTTCTTTTCCACATGCTCCCCCAAGAACAATTAAATTCGGGGCGGGTCAAGCTTTACGACTCGATAAATAAACAAGCACTTCATGGGTGGCAACCTATGCTTATCATTCTATCTTCTCTCTATTTTCTAACACTAAGTGTGGGGGAATTCCTCTACTTGTTGCTTTGTGTATGTGTGTTTGCCTTTGTTTTCAGGATTCCCGTAGATTGTGATGATTGATGCGCCTGTTTTCAATCCAGCCGCCCAATATCCGATCTTTTTACTAACATCCAGGGATATCTTATTAATCCTTTTTGTGAAAAAGATTTCGTTTCCACACTTAGATAGTAGTCTTACCCTTTTACGTTCTATAGTGTCGGCATAATAGCCGGTACTTTCAATATTGAGGGCAATATTCAATTCTAAGTGTGGGGGGGAATTCTCATTTGACCAAATTTTAAAAATTTTCACATATTGTATCTACTAGTCCCCTAGCACCCCCGTTTTGACCAAAAATTTTAAAATTTTTATCGTATTTTTTATCTAAAAGAAGTGCTTTGCACAATAAAATAATAATTTGCTATACATTAATGCTTCGGTATTAGTGGAAGTTTAGACTTGATTAGGCTAGAACAAGGGGAATCCCGACTCTGCTAGAATGTTGATCTAGCTGCTACCCTTAATGTTTAGGCTAAGTTTTTACGAATTGTGCAAATGAAAACGCTAAGCGTGGAGTAGTTGGTTCTCTTTAGAGCTTATATAAGTAATCTATGGCTTTGCCTCCCAGGAGCTCCTAATCTGACTAAAATAAGTGCTATTTTCAAACTTTTGAACGCAAAAACCGTTTTGTCAAGCAAAAATAAATTTTTATACAATCTTGATTTAGAGTACTAGTTCAAAGTTTTATTTAAATTTCGGAACAAGCATACTTTCTTAAAATCATAATAAGAATGCAAAATGAAAGTGAGACGTTGCTTGAAAGTTGCAAAAGTTAAAGTTTTAAGTATGAATAAATAAGTCCTAAACTTCGGTTCGAGATCATTCCTTGGATCCTTATTTCCAAAAGGCGTTTAGGTCTTGGCTACCCTCTTACACCGGCCCTTGGACCCTGGATTCTGAAAGGCGTTAACGTCTTGGAACTCTCCGTTGTAACGGCCCTTGGATCCTTTATTCCGGAAGGTGTAAGGTCTTGGAATTTCCCCGTGAAGCTTCGTAGTTTATGGTACAATAAGAAGTTAAGTTGTCATAAAAAAAATAAAAAAAAATGAAAAATGAAAAAAAAAATGTATGGAAAATGTTTGTTTATGTTGCTTATGAATAAATGTGCGAAACTTACTTTTTCTTAAATTTAAATCGAAAGTTGAACTAGTATTCGTCAAAATTGTCTAAAGGTTGGACGGTGATTTAGAAATTTTTTACTTCAAAGATCCCGTGAGCTCCGATACTATTCTCGAGGGTGTAAAAACCTAGCCTCCTAAGTTTACTAAGGACAAGCTGAGAAGAAGGTTGCTACATGGAGTGATCTCACCTTTGAATCTCTAATTTCTAAATCATCGTCGGTTGCTATCTATTTAAGATTAATATTACCTTAGCGGTAGCCTCGTAAATATTTGGAATCGAATTCCCGCTAACTCCGGTACTATTCTCCGTGATGTGTCAAAAGCCCGGTCACCTAAAAGCAACTGGTTTGGGATGTGCCGAGAAGAAAGCCGCTACATGGAAAAGGCCCTTTCGATCCTTAGATTTCGTGGTTTCCGGTGAATTATTATTAACATAGATAAATAACAACCCTAATAAATGTCGATTTTTATGGTCAAAATTTTGAAAACAAGCACACACACCTAACTTATGAATAATTGTGGGAGCGAAAAGTTAAGTCTCGGCTTACATAGATTGCTAATATAAGTAGTGTTAGCATTTTGCAAAAACGTTTGCGCAAGGGTTTTGAACTTAGTTGGGAAGTATTAAAAAGAGTCACCCATTTTGTGTGATTCCCGTTCTATGATGCCATTTTTGAAAATCAAGCATGATATTTATGTTTGTTCTCGTTTTAATTACTTGCATTTTATAATAAGTCAAAACGGGGTGGTATATTTTGGTAACCTTGATATTTTTTTGATCCTTTCATTACTTCATATGATCAGATTGCTAGGGACTAGCAATTGTTTAGTGTGGGGGATTGATGAGTGGCCTTTTACTCATCATTTTATACCCGGAAAACCCCACAAAAATGACCAAAAACACCCAAATGGACCATATATTGTTGCAAATATCCTTGGATTGTGTTTTATGTGTCTCAGGTACAAAAGGATTGAAAACGGGGCAAATATGGACAAAACCGAGCTTGGAATGGAAAAGAGCTGAAAACAAAAGCCGGGAAAGACATTTTTCATTCGGATTTAATTCGAGCTCAAAAATCCTAAAATGGCCCTTGGATTATTTCAGATTGACAAGATTGGTCCCTAGTTGAACTTTGGAGAAATGGCAGGAATGGTCCCTGAACTTTGCAAGTTTACACTTTTGACCCCTAAACAAAATACTACCTATCCTATAACTACACTTAACTAACCCACTCAAACCCAATCCTAAAACTAAACCCACAGTCCACAACTTAAGTTACCAAGCCCATGACTTAGGCCCACACCCAAAAATTAACTAAATACGGGTCAAACCCACAAGAAAACACTGTATATCTTCTTCCTAATCCCAATTAACCCGCCAAAACCCTCTAACACCCTCCCCAGTCACTTTCACTGGTTTCCACCTCACACCACAGTCCAAAAACCCTTCACATGGCTGTGTTCCCCTCACCCCTTTGCCACCTCAGCTATCCAAGGCACAAGATTATCATCTACGGCCAAGATTCATTGTTGTGGAGACCAAGTAAAATCCAAGGGACAAGAAAGAAGCACAAGAAGCCAATGGGGAACACTCTCACAGAACAAGCACAAAGGATTGAGTAGAAACCCTAGATGTTTTAGTATAAATAGGCTAGTACTGTAGCAGTAGAAATCAGGTTTTATTTAGCTTAATTTTTAAGGTATTTTTGTATTTTTCAGCTTATTTAATACTCAGCATTGTAATTTACTTTTATTTTAATTTTAAATTCAGTCGTTGTTTTAAATTCCAAATTTACTGTTTTAGCTTAGTTTATTTGTGTTCATCTGCAACTTGGGGAGTTTTTGTTCTAGCTTATTTGAGGCATTATAATCTGTTTTTGGATGGGCTTGAGCTCTTTTGAGCCTTTTGAAGCTTTTGAATAGGATATAGAAATCTTGACCCATGGAACTGCTCCTATAATCACCACTATTGCCCTGCACTTAACTTGCCTCAGTCCCAAAGCCCTTTTATCAGCAGCCATTATAAGCTCATATCAGCTTATGATGGCTGAGATTGTGATTTTGAGTTCTTTGCTATCTGTTCTTTAACTGTTTTCAACTTACTTATCCTAGCTTATTGATTTTAATGGCTTTTGATTAGCTTATACTCCCCCTTTGAAGGCTGTTAGGACTAGTTGGATTGCCCTTTTGAGTTTCTCAGTGCTTGTCTGTTTTTGTGTGAGGATTAAAGGTTGACTTTTAGCTTATTTTAATCACAGTTAGTCTAGTTCAGCTTAGGTTAGTCCTTTTCTAGCTTATTGTAGCTTATAGCTCTTGTTGCCTTTGACTTAGCTTAAATTTCCTTTATCCTATGCTGATCAGCCCTTCTTGAGAGCTTTTCTGAGCTTATTTCACTTTTTCATTCAAAAAGTTTTTCATAAAAATTGTTTTTTGATAAGTACTTAACAGTTTTGTTAAAAGAGTACCAAAAAAAAAATAGCAAAAAGTGACAGAACTGGGACTCGAACCCAGGTCTGCTGACTAACAACACCAACACCTCAACCAATATGCTCAAGTTATGCTTGTGAGACATCTTGCATCATTTAATTCTTAACCCACTTGTCCTCATAAGCTATTCGAACTTATTTGATTTTTCCCAGCTTATTGAAATAAGCTGGGACTTCCTTTGTATTTTTAATAGCTTCAGTTTTATATAAAGTATTTTTACAAAAATTTTCAGATTTTTCTCTTGTCGTTTAGTATTTTTAATTATTTATTTTCTTTTAATTAGTTTTTAATTCGTAATTAATTATTTAAAAGTCAAAAAAATATAATTCTTTTTTTTCAAAATTTTCTTTTGTCATTTAGGACATAGGAAAGTTATTTTGGTACCCGTAGGTTTATTTTTCATAGATTGTTATGTTTTTACTCGTTATTAGTTTCCGTTTTACGTTATTTTGATTTTCGTTTTAATAGATATTAGCAACCAAGTGACCCTCATTTTTCAAGCATTTTAATACCAAACCGAAAACGATATCCTCAATTTCACGCCTCGTTGGGACTACGCCCCGGGTATTAGCTTATCCGGTTTATTACAATTGATTGTGTTGCGGTTAAACTGTCGCGAGTTGACTTTTCTTCGTGAAAGGGTTGACTTGTGACGCGTTTGACACGACAATCAATAACATATGCAAATACTAACTATTTTGTTTCTAAAAAGGCAGATGAATACAACAAGTGCAGATCAACTATGAGAGCATTCTTTGAAGATGAACGACCACATCTAAGGAATCAAAAAGGGTCAGTTACACAATTTAACTTAACATAAACAATATCTTTTATAACATCTTACAGTCCAGTCACATTGGCTCCAGGCAGACATTATTGCAAGACTCATACTAAAATTAAATACAAATACATAACTGCAAATACAGACACCAACATGAATAACACAACATAACCAACAACAATTCCCTCCACTTCTATCCAGACAGTCAGAAATCCATTAGGTCCTTAAGCTTCTGAACAAAGATCTCCTTATCACGACCATTTAGCTCCAACTCGCCTGTCATAATGCACATCTGCATGACTTTCTGGTCATCTTTTAACTGCACTTCTCTTAGGTACTCAGCTATTTTCTAAGCATACGTGTTCCCGACAGTGTCCAATTGTTGAATAAAAGCCGCCATTTCACGCATTACCCCTACCAGTCTACCACATAACGCATTCATCTGCTATACCATTTGAATGTCTTCCATTCCAGATTTATGACAATATAGAATTAACATTTCAGACCAATTGTTTGAATTAGCGTCAATTCTAAGTTGATCACACCTAGGACGTCTAGACATTGTTTTTTCTTGCTTCTTTATGACAAGATGGAAAATGAATTGTGCAAATAAACATACACAATAACTTCCTTAAATAGACAAACAAGACTCAAAAAGTAATCTGCATATATTTTGTTTTTGTTTTTTTTTTGCCACATGCATATCATGAAACAACGTACTCTTATGTCCTTTCTCTTATTGACATCATACACCTATTGAAAAAATAGATTTGGCATACACCATAACTGCCAAAAATGCACAGTCATTTTTTTTATATCCATTATAAGTATTGAACATAGTTACAAACATTGTACTATTACTCTTTTCAATTAATCCATACTATCATCCAAAACAGGGCAGAAATATTGCCTTGGAGGGTTTAAAAGTTAGCAGAAATAATAGAGTCCCTACTGTTTATTTCATAATGCACAAGTTAATAACTGTACATTTTGGCTGTGATGATTAAATATAAATGTTAGAAAAAACATGTTTAGAGGCTCATATGTATCTTGGCTTGGCAATTCGGATGGTAATTGCTACTTGAAAAGGCGGCATTTGCAACTGTGAATGCAGCCATGGCTTATTAGCCCATGATGATCATAATACAACATATCTGAGCCTACCTTAAGAATATCGGTTTCATTTTTGTGGTCATTTATTTACTGGTAGAAATAACAGAGGTCGTGATGATGAAATGTAAATATCCGCAAAATGATTTTTAGAAACCGATATCTTGGCTAGGCAATTCGGATGGTACTTGCTACTTGAAAACGTAGCATTTGCAACTGTGATTGCAGCTATGGTTTATTAGCCAATGATAATCTGAATACAACATATCTGAGCCTCCTTTCAAAATATCGGTTTAATTTTTGTGGTGATTTAAAATGTTGTCGTTTTACCGGCTAAAATAAGTTTGAAATAATGTTTATTGTTGTGGGCCAAGTTTTGTATCGAGAGCATTATGCAGGCCTTAGGCAGCGGTTATGCTAACGTACCAATCGCCGCTTTTCTGGGTTTCCACCTAGAAGCGTTCCTACTTTAGGCAAATTTGATCTGGTATGTCAAGTGGTTCTTCTGGGTTTTTTTTTTTTTTTTTTTTTTTTTTTTTTTTTTTTTTTTTTTTTTTTTTTTTGATTTTTCCCCCTTTTCCTGGGTTCAATGTATAGGTTTAACAATGTATATGGTGTACATTTTCTTTTTTACTTACTGTATTCAGGAAGCTTCATTGTCAGAAGCAGAACATGATTAGTGTACACATGTATGGTTTACATTGTATATCGGTATAATTAAACATGATTTACCTAACTAATTTCGAAGGAATGTGTATTAAGCGGGTGATTAACAGGCATCGTACGTGAATAGTAAATTTTGGCCTTGCAATGGGACAATCATGCACAGCCACAATGGATCCTTACATAGCAACTGTCATTGCAGCCATGGCCTGTTAGCACATGATGATTTGAATGCACCATATCTGAGCTTCCTTTAAAAATATCGGTTTCATTTTTGTGGTGATTTAAAACGTTGTCGTTTTAGCGGCTAAACTCAGATTAAAATAATGTTTATTGTTGTGGCCTAAGTGTTGCTGCGAGGGCTTATGTTGGCCTTAGCCAGTGTTTATGCTAGCACGGCAATTGGTGCTTTTTCTACCTTCATTATGTTTGTCCTGTTAAGGGTCTGAGATGAATGTTTGTGGGGTCGGCAAAACTTGACAGTCTCCATATGTTGGCGGGACAACATCGTATGTCTGCAGCCATCGCGGGTGTGTCCTGTTGATGCACACGTTACTTTTTAATGTAGTAACCTGTGATGAATTGCTGCATAATGTGGAACGATGCCAGACCGCAAGTTAAGTTTCAATAGCATACCGAAATTATGTTTTCGTTCACATGTTTTAAGATTATTCACACATTCATTTTTCTCCACGTCTTTGCAGGGATACGCATACTCAATTGGTGTTCGAGTTACAGATAGTATTTTGACAGAGTTGCAAAAGGTAACTGCCATAGTTGTTATGGATGTTATTAGCTGTATGTGAACATGGGAGTGTTTGAAAATTTCATTTGTAGTAACGTTTACTAATTCATTTATCACAGGTTTTGATTTTGCTGAGGATGGAACAATGGGATTGTACCAAATTCTCAAACGGTGTTAAGTCAAGTATATTAAGACAAGGTGAAACTGAATTTGTTAAATAAATTTAATCCATGTTTCGTATAAAAAAATGAACAGATGCCAGTTCAAACTATGATTGTAGCCATCCGTTATTAGCCCATGATGGTCTCAATACAACATATCTGAGCCTAGCTTAAAAATATCCATTTCGTTTTTGTGGTCGTTTATTTACTGGTGGAAATAACGGAGGCCGTGATGATGAAATGTAAATGTCAGCAAAATGATGTTTAGAGGCTGATATGTATCTTGGCTAGGCAATCCGGATGGTACTTGCTACTTGAAAAGGTAGCATTTGCAACTGTGATTGCAGACATGGCTTATTAGGCCATGATGATCTGAATACAACATATCCGAGCCTCCTTTAAAAATATCGGTTTCATTTTTGTTATGATTTAAAACATTGTCATTTTTCCGGCTAAACTCGGTTTAAAATAATGTTTATTGTTGTGGGCCAAGTTTTGCCACGATGCCCTATGTTGATCTTAAGTAGCGTTTATACTAACGCAACAACTGCCGTTTTTATGCCTTCGTTATGTTTGTCCAGTTAAGGGTCTGACATGAATGTGTGTGCATTCGGCAAAACATGAAAGTGTCGATATCTGGGTCAGGAAACATAGTATGTTTACAGCCATGGCGGGTATGTCCTGTTGATGCACGCGTTACTTTTTAATGTACTAAGCTGTGATGAATTGGTGCATAATGTGGACGGATGCCAGACTGCAAGTTAAGTTTCAATAGCATACCCAAATTATGTTTTCGTTTGTATGTTTTATGATTATTCACACATTCGTTTTTCTTTATGTCTTTGTAGGGATACGCATAGTCAATTTTCCTAGTTGTCTCCATACCGATCCATCTATGAATGAAAAATATTGAAGTTATATTTCCTATCCTCCTAAGTTTTTCAGATTGTGTGACAATTATAATTATGGGTGACTCTTTTGTAACACCCATTCTTCTTATCACACTATTGTTACTCAGCTTACATTATTTCTTTGTCAATAAAGTTACATTATATAGTTTATTTTCAACTGACTATTGAATAATCAACCATGTATCAGATACAATTAATTTTGCAATATTAATTACTTACACTTGCTTAGAGTTGTCACTCTCAAACTTTTATTCGTATAACTTTGTTTCGTAAGTACCATCTTTCTTCCCCCTTTTTCTTTTGCTTTCGAGGACAGGCACAACATACACATCACTTTAAGTTTCTACATACATAATTGTCGTACTTTGACTAAATGTTTTAACATAAACACGTCCCCCCGCAGCAACGCGCGGGTAATCCCGCTTGTTAAATAATGAACATCAAGTACACATGCGGAAGCGTATAGGAACATATAATGTATAAATTAATTAACCAAACGTAAAAGTATGTATACCTTAAGATTCTAGCCAAACAAGAATCTAATTCCAAGCAATCAACTTTATGAACCCTAATTAGGGTTTATGTGGATTATTGGAATTACCCCTTACCGTTTTGTAATTCAATCCAAGATTCAATCAATAGTGTGATTGAATCACGTTCTTGTACACACGTACTATTAACGAATTAAAGTAAATGCTAGTTTAAGAACACAAAATGTTTTGGTTTGGAAAATCAAACCAATCGACCCTATGAAGGGTGTTTGTCAATTCGCCAAACAAAAGGAAAAGAAGAAAACAAGTTTAGGGATAAACTATGTGTACAAGAGTAACAAATAATGATCCCTACGTTTGTTTATATACGAATAGAAACTTAGAGCTCAAGTTAATTTATGGGTTGGGTTTCCCCTCCCATAACCGATCGGCTAACACCCATAAGGGGTATTCTGGAACCTTCTTGACATACCAAATATTCACACATAATTCTTTCCTTTTATTGGTTAATGGTCGTTAGTCATTATTCGCTAAATACTTACGGTCGTTAGACGTTTTGTGTAATTAACACTTAAACATAACCTTTTACATTTAATTATTAAACTTTAACTCTCATACGTAAAGTGTGCAATCCCGTGATCTCGAGTTCGATCCTAACATACGACTACTAAAATAATGTCCATAAAACTAGCAGCTCCCAATTGGACATATTTTAATAGTGTAATCACATCGGTTAGCGTCTAACAACACTTTGATGCCTCTAGTACAACTCGAGTAGGTCTCCTAGAAAAACCTTTAATGATTCATCATTATTATTATCCTTTTGTCACTAATACCACGTTAAATAAAGATATGGATTTAAGTCATTCTTTTTTTTTTTTGAACGGCGGAAGGATTTAAGTCATTCTTTATTCAACTATTTTGTTTCTCGTTGTCTGTGATTGCGCAAGATTACCAAATCTTCTAAACATATTCAGGGAAGATTTTGGGCGTGGCCACGCAAACATCTTGTCAACCCCACGAGGGGCCCAGCAGTATTAAACTCCAAAATAAATTTGAAGGAACAAATTCTATCTTAACTACAAGCATAACCTATGAATTTTGTAACAATTCCGAAAACAATCCTTATGACTACCAGTTACGTGTAGCGTTAAATAGTTCCACAGAATGCACTACATTCATAACAGTTATCTGGTATCTCAAGTATGAGGATAACTATTCATGATTTACTTAATAACAATATCCATAAAGTAACATCATGTAGTTTAGGATAAATCTTGTATTCAATTCATTGAATATCATGTGAATTTGGTATGTCAGCACATCAATATACTTTCAAGTATACTATACCAAAACACATATTTGTCTTAATTTAATGATATTCCCATATCATTAATTGACAACGGACAATTTAGAATAACTTAATTATTCATGGATTAAACATGCAAATATAGGACACTATTTATTATTAATGAAAATAAATGTATCAAGTACTTAAATTCATTACAAATAATAAACACTTAACATCCTTTATCCAAATACTAAATAGATCAATGCATGAAAATTCTAGTTGATGAATTATGTCTCAAGTTATGACAATCATACTTGTTGACAAGACATAAATCAACCAACTTTGATCTATCAGAATTTTGAGAATACTTATTTCAAGAATTCAACTGGTGAAGCTCTTGTATTTGTACATTCAAATAATTTGATATTGCCACATAATATTTCATAAAGTGTGTGACAACCTCAATCACCAATTTATGATTATCAAACTTTCAAACATTTTTAAAGTTTAAAGTATTCATATTCTTTTAATGTATAATGCAACTATGCTCTTAGTGAGCACAACTAGTTCACATGGCCAGGGAAGAAATCCTACCATGACTAGTATTGAGTGTCATCTCAATTAAACCAGCATCATTGTAAACAAACAACAATATGCTCTTTAAAATTCCTTAAACTTGAATATCTATTGTGTAATGTTTGATGCCTTCCAAACTTTCAAGTTTGTTGGCTATGACAATTTGCACAACAATTGATAAATTGTTCATCTATAGAATCTGCAAGCTGTTCCAGGCTGAGGATTTAATTCTATATCCAAACATATTCCATTAGAAAAATCACTACACTAGTTATCTAATAACTTTCAATTAGATATCAACATTGTCATAACATCTTATAACAATTCGTTTATGTAACATGATGTTCATGAAAAATCTTCGAGTCATACTTAGATTTCATTCATGTTCTATCTTATTTAAAAGATATGTATCCATTTAGACATTCTAAATGATATATCATGTTCTATTATATTTATTTACCGCATATGTTTATAATAATAAACACACATTCCAAGGTTATATGTTTTATTTCCTAAATCTTTCAAGTGAAATTTCATTTCAAGTTAAGACTTAACATTTAACTTATATGAAATGTTACTTCCTATATGTTATCCAACATATATGACTTAAGAAAGTAAACATAATACTCCCACTAGCTTTCAGGAATACTTAGGAGTTATCTTATTTTAAATTATAAATCAAAACTTGGATTTAATATTTAAACATAAGACTCATCTCCTAGATGCATGCATTTATCCATACTTGAATTCTTGCATTTTGTATACTTTCAAAGATTATATGACTTCATATAACTCTTAATTACTTACCGTCCTCGCTTAAGTAATTATACAAGAAAGAGTTTAATAATCCATTGTCAAATTTCATATTCATGAAAATAAGTATGACAATGACCATCTTTGTATATTTAATGTGCTTAGAAAAGAATATTCAATCATAGTTAATTGCTTAAGTATGATTAATAATCTTTTCATAAGACATGCATTAAAATATGTGTACAATATTGTCCATATGATTTCTACACAAAGATTTAAACTACTAGGGTTACCTTATCTTTGAAGAAACTCATCTTCATTCTCTAGTCTAACTATTAAGAATTAAGATAAACCAATTTTCTAAAAATTGAGTATCTTTATGGACAACATCTTTAACATTCATAGTATGAGTTACCCAATTCAATATTTGGTAATGCATCATAATATAATCCTCAGGATATTAATCAAATATCTGAGATATCCTTGTGGATCTACGAATGAGAATTCCATCATCTTGAGGTCTAGCATTTACATGTTTAGCCTCATTATGATTTTCACTAGTGTGTTTTAGAAGCTAATGTATCTTGTAATTTTATCTTTTCAAGATAAAAACTCCCACTTGCTTTTTGTAATTTATAGACTATCTTTAATTACTTAGCAAATAAAGCAACAATACAATGTTCTCTTTTTGGGACATTACAAATACATATTGACAGTTCCTGACATTTAGTTTGTTAATAATCTACTCATAAGTAGTTTAACAAATTCAGAACTTTATTTTAAGAATTAATGTGATTCATCACATTCCATAACAAAATGGTGTCTTATTAATCTTTTAGATTGGAGTCTTATTGAGTATATCCAATCCATACTCAATTTTTTAACCTTGATAACTTTTGGAAGAAAAGAAGTTACAGTTATCTTTAATCAAACAATATAACAAGAGTTTGATTTTCCTAACTGAACATACCATAAACATTTGGTATTTCATTAGGATTAATATTGTAAGACAATCTTACAATATGAAAGATAAATAAATTTCGTTTGGCTTATCTATTCACCAACTAAGTCAACATAATGGTATAATAGAATTTTCAAGCCAATTGCATGCTATATAACATAAGTACTTTTTGACCAAGTCACTTCATGTCCATGTCTCAACAAGAAGACATAAACTATTATAATCCCACTATACGTTATAAATCATTGATCAACTCAATGACTTCTTGATTAAAAACATAACAAGTTAACGTCTTACTTTATTATAAGTCTTGTAACAATTAAAAGACTTAATGTTTATATCTTTACAATGAAACATAAACATGTTTAACTAAAGTAATTATGAACACCATCTCTTGGTTTCAATAGTAATTTCAAGTTAATTTATTACTTCACTTATTTTATGACATTCCAAAATTACATAAATATTCAAATTGAAGTAGTATTAGATTACTTTATTTATTTATGTCATATCAATAATACATAAATATTTAGTTTGAAGTAGTCTTATTATCATATTGACACTTATTCTAATAGGTATCTAATTTTGAAACTGCAAATTTTCCAGATACGATCTCACGTAACATGGATATTTACCTTGTTGTTGCAATCTAGCTAAGCTCTCACATAACGTAAATTGCAACACCAAGTGTTTCTTGGATTAGATGTGAATAAGTCACATTATGACGTTAGTCTCTTACCTTGCAGTCAAGAGAATCTTTTAAATCATATTCCTATGTGTTGTACCTTGCACACAATAAAGATTTCTCCCACTTGTGCATGGAACAACATCATGTATCAGATAAACAACACGTCACTCGTTTGTTTATGTGATCAATATGATTGTGTCATAGATATTGTCATAAGTAGTAGATATAGAACCACATTGTCTAGTAAGGAAACGTACATGACTATCCTTAAAAACAAAAGTGTCTACTATTGGAAAGTAATTATCTCAAGACATTCTAGAGATAATCTGGGTTACTACCAAGATGACAAAGCTTGTAGCTCCCACTGAATTACAGATCATTACAATAATTCATTATTCAGTAATTACAACACAATGCTCCCACTGGATTTGACAACATTATAAGTGTTTCATAACCAGTAAAAGCAAATAGTGTGTTGTTTACTTTTCTACACCTTTGAGAAAACCCATACGTAACAATTACTTAGGTACTAAAAGAATGTATTCAACTTTGTAAATGATGGACTATCCATCAATGCAATTAACTTGAAAATTTGGGCGTGTAATTCTTCCTTAATAGGTCTACCATCCCCACAATGGTATGTAGCACCTTTAAATGGTCAAAACAAAACAACTAGATAAAATATACTAGTTTGTCTTTTACCATTTTGCGGTAATTAGTCTAGCTTCTAATTTAATAACTCATAAAATGTGCAATAATCTTAACTATTAAAGTTTGCTATGAGTTATGTATTTAGAATTTAGACAATTTTAATTTTCCTATCATACCTTTCTCATTCATGAAAAGGAATAGGATTAAGTCTCACGCTTCTCTCATGGAAAGGAGACTAGGTTTATCCTTTTAGTAAAGTTGACTCTAGCAAAAAAAAAAACCCTACGGGTGTAGATCAATTTACCAATAAAAGAATATCCTACGTTTGCGGTTTAATGTTGCATTAATACATTTAAAAGAATTTACAAAATTCAATTTTAGCATTTTAGATAATACAATCTTTAAGAAAATTAAATACCCATTGGTTAATATTCATATAAACCATATAATTTTCTTAAAGCTGGGATCCTAATTGACATAATTCAATTACATCAGTTGATCTGCAAGTAATGAAAGTATTCAACAAGGTAATTGTCGAACAATAATTGGCAAACAATTTCCAATTCCTAAGTCGTTATGGAATTTACATTGCCAAACAATATTGCAATGTAAGCATGTTTTATTCCCATCTTATGCCTTGAGTTCAAGCTCTCACTTACAACTTAATTAAGTCGTCTAATTTAAAGAACTGCAAATTAATATAGTTCCATTACATCAGTTGATTTGCTAGTAATGAAAGTATGAATTTACCTTTCCATTGCAATCTAGTCCAAGCTCTCACATGACGTAAATGACAACTTCAAGTGTTCTTTTAATTAGATGGAATCAACTTAATTTTAAGGGTACAAGTTTTTGATGTTTATAATCAAAATATGTACGAAGAAGCATGCATACATCTTCGTATCAAAAGTTTAATAAAACCTTTTTATTTACCAATTCATTAAGATCAAATTTACAAACGTTTTCAATTGAGGTATTAGGTTCACCAATCAAAGAATTTACCTTTAATTATCGTCCATTATATCGTACTTTTGCATAAGTCCAAAGACTTAGTGTTTCGGATAATTACCACAAAGTGGCACATGGAATTAAAGCTAATTCACCCTTAAGGTAATTTTGAACATAAAATAGTCGTACTTGGTAGCTCCAATTTGACGCACAAAGGAGCGTAAAAACAAAGGTCAGCGCGAAGCTTATTAAAAACCGTTCCTACTTATACCCCTCTTATAGTTTGTCACAATTGGGTGAGTCGTTCGTACTATTGGTACAAAACTCAACAATCAATTAAAACACGTTGAAAATTTAACTCTTCAAAAACAATTCATTGTTTCACCATTATTTAGTCCATATTATTTTTCTATTCAAAATTACCCTTTTTCGTTTATAAACATGTCTTTACAATAAATAAACAAAAAACAAGTAATACAAATAAAAAATAAAACAACTAAATAAACTTACATAACATAACAATTAATTATGTAAAAAACATGTAGCCACATGCAAGCTTAATTCGATAAAACCTATTAATAATCAATTCTAGGTTTATATTTGTATATATTCAACTAAGACTATCACTTACAAAGGTAAGTGAGCCACATGCATCGACGTATCGATTGCGTTAGTCATTACAAATATATACCATATTGCACGTAATTGATTAATTAATATACTGGAGTCTTCCCCAATTTTGACATCTATCAATTAAATTACATATGTAAAACTTAACCATTAATTCATATAGCAAATTTAAACAATTTAAATTATCACAACAATATCCATGCCAAAAATGCACGTTTACATGGATTCTACATAACTATTATCAAGTTGCCACAAGATCGCATACTAACACATAAACATGTTAATCTAGGGTTTCTAATCAATATTAAAATTAAAACCCAAACCCTAAACTAAATAATAAGGCAATCGGCTCTATTAAAAAAATTAGGGCTCGAAACTTTTATCCCTAAAAATCGACTAACATATATAAACACAATCCAAGATTCATTTTTTATGTGTTTTGGTAATTAATTACACATTATCTAAGGCTCGTGATACCACTGTTGGAATTTTAATATCATGACAACTCATAATTAAATAATAAACATCAAGTACACATGCGGAAGTGTATAGGAACATATAATGTATAAATTAATTAACCAAACGTAAAAGTATGCGTACCTTAAGATTCTAGCCAAACAAGAATCTAATTCCAAGCAATCAACTTTATGAACCCAAATTAGGGTTTATGTAGATTATTGGAATTACCCCTTACCGTTTTGTAATTCAATCCAAGATTCAATCAATAGTGTGATTGAATCACGTTCTTGTACATACGTACTATTAATAAATTAAAGTAAATGCTAGTTTAAGAACACAAAACGTTTTGGTTTGGAAAAATCAAACCAATCGACCCTATGAAGGGTGTTTGTCGATTGGCCAAACAAAAGGAAAAGAAGAAAACAAGTTTAGGGATAAACTATGTGTACAAGAGTAACAAATAATGATCCCAAAGTTTGTTTATATACGAATAGAAACTTGGAGCTCAAGTTAAGTTATGGGTTAGGTTTCCCCTCCCATAACCGATCGGCTAACACCCCTGAGGGGTATTCTTGAACCTTCTTGACGTACCAAATATTCACACATAATTCTTTCTTTTTATTGGTTAACGGTCGTTAGTCATTATTCGTTAAATACTAACGGTCATTAGACGTTTTGTGTAATTAATAATTAAACTTAACCTTTTACATTTAATTATTAAACTTTAACTCTCATACGTAAAGTGTGCAATCCCGTGATCTCGAGTTTGATCCTAACATACGACTACTAAAATAATGTCCATAAAACTAGCATCAACATCCAATGATGATGGTGTGTCACATTCCCATTCAATTTCTCTTCATTGTCATCATCGAAAGATTCGTGTAAAGATGTATTTGGCAGAAGTTCTCTTACTTGAAGGACTTCATCTTAGTGAGCCCGTCTCTGGTTCTTGAAGCTTGCACTCCTGCCTATTCAGAACCCGTATATATGTTAAAGCCACAATTCATATTGTTGAACATTTAAATCCTACTAAAAAAATACATAGTAATGTAGACATTTAGTATCCTTCTAATGATCTCAGTGTATAACATAAAGGTTTTGTCATGTTTATACATATCGTTTTTTAAGTAGCATAAGCTAATAAGCATAATTCCATGAGGATATATATTGCAGACCTTAGTGACATGTAAAGTGTAGCTATGAGCAAAACAAAATACATACCACTCCTTGAGACACTATATGCTTTACTTCATCACACTCCACGCGATCTTGCACCAGTGATCCCAAAACACACTCCACCACATTACCTTCATCTTTTTTCCAGCAACCCAATATCACCATCTACACACCTACTTCTTTTAGGACTTTCATCAAATATTTGACACACACCAACACTACCATCTTCTTTATTCACTCATGTACCATCTGTTAAACTCAATGGCTTTGATAACTCACCTGTAAACTCCTCTAATGAATATTTCTCATCTAAACATATTCAAGAAAGTACTATAACTCTCATCTAAAAATTATCATCCTCTAATTTGTTGGGATGTCTCTAGAAGCTCATGCTTGGAGCCCTGGACTAACCAATCAAAGGAGAAAGTATCATTCATTTGATTTGTATTTTCTGGTGACGCATGGATAGCAATAAACAAAGAGTAAGGGAACATTCCATTTGACAATAGTTATGTTTTTTGTTGGTGGTTGTAGTAACTTTATCGCTCACATCGTTCAATCGAACACTATCACCAAAAACATCATTAACTTTAGTCTCAATCACTGACGAAAATTAATCTTACTAAATACCAAATATCAGTACTAATTCTATTAACATTTAGTAAATATAACATAAATAAAAGGAGCACAAAATATAAATTCAATAAGTAAAACAAATTGGGTATGAATTTGTGGATTGGGTATTTGGTGATGATGGTGGATGGAAGGTGGTTCATCTGTATAGTGCTTTGGTGATTTGGTGGATGAAAGTGATTTGAAAGTGAATGAATGTGTGGTGAGGAAAGGGATCCCTATTTATTTATTATTTTTTTTTTTCTCCAAAAGTTACATTTTTTGCTTGCATTTATAAAAAATAGCATTGGGGCCATGTGTTTTTGTGCTTTTTTTTTTACCAATGTGATTACAAAAATGATTTTTTTATTTTTTTTAGGCAAATAAAGAAATAATTAGTATTAATTATTTTAAGATAAAAAAAACTTCTTTAAAAAAATATTACTTAATAAAGGAAGGTTGGATTTTTTTTTAAATAAAAAAAAATCCCCACTTGAGATTTTGTTTTATTGTATAAAAGATTTGATTATTCTTTGTCAAAACGCATATGATCTAATGATTTCAAAAAGCATATGCATTTCTAATAAGCAAACTAAAATAACCATAGAGTATATATGCTTAATGAGAGGTGTTATCAATGTGATAATGGTAGCTCATGGATTGTTCTTATCAAAGATAGGTAAACCAGTTTCTTTCTGCATAAGACATGCAAAAAAGATTCTGATTGGGCGGGTTTGGGTAAAAGAATAGCAATTTATAAAAATATGAGACACCAACATGAGGATAGATGCTAAAGAAGCATGAAAATTATTATAACTAAAATGACCCACTGTCTGTGATTATTCTACAGCTCCAGGGAGTGATGTTGGCAATAAAGTAAGCACATAACCTTAATTGACATTAAGTTATTTGTACTTATTCCTTTACATTTTTCTAACATCTTTTGTTATTAAATCGGGTGTAGGACCTACTTTATCTTAATATTGGGCGTTGTTACTGCTTCCTAACTACAAGAACACCAGCAATCCATTATCTTTACAAAGGTATGATACAAATTTTATGAAACAACGTTGAATTGCCAAAATGTTGACCTTTCATGTTTCAAAACATTTATGAGTTATATACAAATCAGAAAATAAAATGCAGCCAAAACTTTTATATTTGTATACGAGTGCTTTTGAAAAGGCTCTTTAGCAATATAAAGCATTTTATATCTGCATGTGCACACACTTTACTATATAGATACATTTTATAGTGGTGGGTCATACAATGATCTCTAATTGATAAAAACTTGATTATATTAGTAGTTCAGACAGTGATGATTTACATGGTGTTAAGGGTAGATAGTTAATTACTTATCATAAGTATTTAGATCTCAACACTTTATTTTGCTTACACTAAATGTCTTACCATTTTATCTTAATATATCATGTGCTTAGGCACAAGATATTTGTTGTTAATGGGTAGTGTCTGAATCTGTTGCACACACGTGTGAGATTGCTAGAACAGTAAAGTATACAAGCTCAAAGCAAAGGCAATGTAATCTCCAGATTTATGTAGGCATCTTTTGGTAGTCAAGTGCTTTATGTTCAACTTTTAGCTCTAAATTGTTTCGTGTAATGCTTTCAATCATAGATGTTCATTCTTTCTAAATGTACACTTCCTTCCTAGTTTTTGAAATGTTGTATCCATGTTGTATCCAATTTTTTTAAGTACTTTATACACATATTTTGATTTGCATGTTTATTCTTAAATTTTTAATCCATATTACCCATTTTTAATCAAAAGTTATTAAAAGGTTGGGTTTTATAAAATGTCATTTTTGGAAATCATATAAAAGTTTTCCAAAAATTATAGATATTTGGATATTCGGATATATAAAACTGTTATCCGAAATTTCGGATATCCGAATTTAAATAACTTAGCTAAAATAATAAGTCTAATATAAAACCATCAACTCAAATTTGGGATATCCGAAATCCGAAAAAACCAAAAACCGAACCGCAAAAAACCAAAAAACAAACCGAACTTTTGGTGCGGCCCACTTATCCTCGCCAAAAATATAAAAACGTCATCGCCAAAAGTATTCTCGACGCAGTATTATATATTTATCTTCTTCATAATATGTTTATGATACGAAGTTGTTGATTCATAATTATGCGTTTATCTTCTTCATGCAATCAAGAAGCGGGCAACAAAACTACTTATACTCGCGATAATTATACTTTAGCATTTGTCACAATAAAGGTAGACGACATCGTTTAAAATTTGACGAACCTATTATATAGAAAATTAATAAAAACCCTTTATAACTTACTTCATATACAGGGAGCAAGTCATATAGCTCCGAATATCAAGACTTAAGAATTATGATGTTAACGTGTCACGCGGCCTAAAATATGTTACAAAATTCCAGTGTCTACCAAACTTATTGTCACAACTCGTAATTTCAGTTCATTTTTCCATACCCTGACAATTTACTATTCATGAGTTACTATTCACCGATCACTATTCATCATTTTACTATTCATCATTTTTTAAGCCATTTTGAGAATTTGAGAAGCCGTCAAAAATTTTACTATTCACGTGACACTATTCATTCCCGGAGGGAAATCACTATTCATGAGCATCATTCATCATGTCGTAAACTTGGTTTACGGGTATTCAAATGCGCGTAACCAGTTAGGTTTAGCTGCGTATTTATGCATCATCAGTAAAGACACATCATACAGACTAGGGTAGTCTGCATACCATCAGTAACATCATTACCATATCAGCCCATGCATGTGGTTGTGTGATTTTCATTAACGTATGCTTAATTGTTTAATTAACGTTACCACTCAGTCATTTCTACCAATAGTAAACCCAAATACTCCAGACAATGATCCTAATACATTTTCAAGCTAATTATAATGATATAGAGATTATATTATTACTTTACCCGGTATTTTTAAATCAATTACTACATTTTCCATTAGGAGCTTATAACTCCGTCGGTTTACGAAATTTCAATCCGATTATCATTCTAACACCCGATTCTTGCAAGGAATATGATTTTACACATTTTACAACTTCGTCATATTTTATTTTACATCGTCGCGATTTATTTCTAGTTAACTCGGTACCCGGTAACACCCAATGTACACATAAACTTCACTAACTCATTCAATAGTTAGACAACTTCATTAATTATCCATCCTTTCCCATTTTTTTCCCCATGTTGCCGCCCCCCCCCCCCCCTAGCCACCCTAAGCCATAAGGCCACTTGATTACAAGTACATCCCATTTAATGTTTATGTCTTTTGGTCTTTTGATTTAATTAAACCAACACTTCACTACATCAAATTCACTAGCAAATAACCAACATATCCTCTCTTTTCCTCTCTTCCCCAATCGGCCCAACCAAGAACAAGAGGAGAAATCCATCATTTTGTGAAGTTCAAGTATTAATCTTACTCCATTTACTATCCTAGTTAAGGCTTTGTGATCAAAACCCTAAGTTATTGCACATTTTCTCATCAAATCACTCCAACATTGTAAGTAAACTTCAAGAACATCATTTTGATCTTTTCATACTTTTATTTACTTCATATGATTATGTATTTTCAAGTTATACTAGTTACTTTTGCAAGTTACTTATGTTTTTGATACCATTTTGCTTATAAACTATCACAAACACTAGATCTATAAGTTTCACTAGTAAGCACATGAGATCCACCAAGGTTGGTGATGTTTAGGACCCCATGACACCCTAAGAAGGTGTATGGTAGGATTTGCGAACTTGTGGAGTTGATTTGAGGTGGTATGATCAAGTTTAGAACCATGGAAATGAGTTTTTAAAACATATATATACCTACTGTCCAAAAACGTGTAAACTGGAAAACTCAGTAACTTTTGGTATATTTTGGCCTTCATATTCAGAAATTTCTTTTAAAAACGAAACCGTGGCCGCAAGAATCACTAAAAACCGACTTATAACGAAGGAGATATGATTTTTCAAAGTTAGACGACGAAAACTAATTTTCTGAAAATAAGCGTGCTGTTAGCCGAACTTTAAAGGACCAAACGAGGCGTTAGACGTGATCTAGGAGAGCCGAGCTACTGAGATTATGTTAGTTCATGTTATGACGAATCCGTGGATATAAAGAACGTAGAAAACGAGCTTATAACGACCGAGATATACACGTTCAAAGCCGACGAACTCTATTCTATTTTGACAGCCCTATTAGAAAGTATTTTCTAAGTATAAAAGTTAACATTTTTGCAAATTATCACATTGATAGCCGGTTTTCTATCTAATCAAGACGCGTATGATCAAAAGTCAAACAACACAACATTTAGATAATGTTACAAGGTTTTCAAGAACGTCAAATTCATTCACTAACTCTTAACGTGCACTAATTCGCGACTAGTTTTGCGAGGCCGTTTTGGATATATATTTTCACAAGTTAAGAAAAGTATTGTTTTGCGACGAAAACATTATATTTGCCAATAGAACTCCAAACAAGGATCATGGAGTGTGGTTTTAACATAATTACGCGAAATGTAGTTTATAACTTAACGAGACGTCAAAAATGTATTTTTCGGCGATAAACGTTGTTTTCAAAACTTTCGAGTGGTATCGATAACATACGTGTTTGCATGAGTAACATCATTTCATTTGCTTACCTTAGATCATATCATTCATGATAGGTCGCGGTTAGGAACCGAGCCTCATCTCATCATATCCATTGTGATCATTGTTGCTATATCATATCAGGTGAGTTTTCATAGCCCCGTTTTAAATTGTTTATTGATTTCTAAACTCTCGGGGGAGAATACATTGCACCATTTTATATGCGGACCAAAGTATGCAAACTCATTACATTGCTTAAGTTACATCATTGCCCAGATTAAAGTCCCCTTTTATTATCATGAACCGTTAATTGTTAGCAAGCGAGAGTGAGTGAATAGATCTATTGAGGGTGACTCCTCCGTTCGGGTTGGTAGCGCCAACTTGTCAAACGAACGCATTTCATTTCTGTCATATTAGAGTGATTGGCAAACACTCAGTTGGGGCACTTCATTCAATCTAGCTTCGGGGTCATGAGCTTAAGAGCTAATGTATCATTTTTATGTAGCATTGTTTTGTCATACACTTTATACTTGTGGTATCCGTACAATATTTCATTTACATAAACCTATGATCTCACCAACATTTTTGTTGACCATTTTTAGCAATGTATTTTCAGGTAATTAAGGTATCGCATGTTGGCTTGCATATGGACATCATGGAGTCGCGGAGTCGACGCGTCTCACTTTATATTTTATGCACTTATCCATCGTTTGAATTGTATGAACTTGTTTTATGAAAACTTGTTTCACCTTTTGGGACCTAGCTTTATAACTCTGAATATTTTTAAATAATCAAACGATGTATTTTCTAAACGACACTTTAGGTCGTTCAATATAACTGTAACTTTGGTGCTATGACCAGTCGTGCCCCTGAATGACTTATTCCGCTGCAAGTCATGAAATTTGGGGGTGTGACAGATTGGTACCAGAGCAAAGGCTATAGCGAACTAGGTTGTTCATTATATCCTAGACTATAGGTGCACCATCATAGCATCTCATCATTGTAGCATAAGTGCATATTCATTATATCACATGTAGTGATTGCGATTTCATACATATATCATTTCATCATAACTCACATTGTGTAAATGTTTATTTACTTTTATTTCACATCTGTTGTTTCAATGATGTCTTCGGATTCACACCCTATTGTTATCTCATCTGAATCTGAGTCAGCGGACGATACTTCCTCACTACCCTCCATCATACTAGAGTCGGTTACATCATCCCCGATACCCACTATCATTTTATCATCAGTGGAGCCTACTCCACAGTCTTCACCTGTGATGTCAGAGGCCGAGACAGAACCCTTTGAGGAGGGGGAAGTCGTGCCCACCCCACCACTATCACCTGTGATCCGTCGTGGTCCCAGAGTTGTTCCAGTTATCCAGCCAGGAGAGTTTGTACCCTATGGTCGAGTTTACCGTACATATCCAGGTGGGCCGCGCATGAAGCGCACTGCTGCTAAGCGGGTTCATCGTCTCACTGTCAGGTCACCAGCTGCATTTGTATCCCTACCACCACCATCATCACTTACTTCATCTCATCCACTCCGTCGCCGCTTGACAGCGAGGAGGAGTGTGACATTCAGTACACCACCACCATTATCACCTTTACCATCCTTATCATCATTGTCTCCACCATTGCCATCCTTATCAGCACCACAGATGCCATCAGCACCAGTTCATAGTAGAGATCCTACTCCAAATTCAGACCTACCGCTCAAGAAGCGGGGTCGTCTTGATATCTCATCACCAGATACTTCAGATACCACAGAGACAGCACCGCCCAGCAGATTCGAGATTGGTGAGAGCTCGAGGGCTGCTGCTGACAGACTGCTTACTGCTGCTACATTTGACACGCGACTAGACCAGCTTCAGAGAGAGATTGAGAGGGATTTGTCTCATCTAGACGAGACTCCAGTGAGTTGTATTGAGGCTATTAAGGAGGAGGTCGAGGGATTGATCCAGGGCAGGATTTCCATTGATGTGTCACACCAGGGTTTAGAGGCTCGTCAGTTGGAGAGTTCAGAGCATATCACATAGCTAAGGCAGGAGATGCCGGGGTTAGTTGACAGAGCACAGATGTTCCAGGATGAGCATCATCGCCAGGCCGGTGAGTTATCTTCAGTTCAGGCTAGGTTGTCTGCATCAGAGACTAGGGAGACTGATCTCCAGGTTCGAGTTCATGTAACACCCCTGTTTTCGATATTCACAGCGAAAATATAAGTTGGGGGGTTACTAAACAGTTCACAGCCATGATGATAGAAAACGACTCGAAAATGAGACGTTTTAGATAAAATTGTTATCATTCATTTATATCAGAGTTACAATATGCAGGTCCCAGCAGGAGGTTCTCAAGATACATTTATAAAAATATATTATTGGTTTGAATGATAACATAGTCCATAGCCAATCCCGTGCCAATCCATGCTTCCAATAACCTGAGAATACATGCTAAAACGTCAACACAAAGGTTGAGTGAATTCATAAAGTTTCGTAAATGAAAATGTTTCATTTATTCAGAAATATGATGGTTCCAGTTATTCAGAAATAAGCCAGTTTCTGTTGTAAAAAATACGCTGTTCAATGGTTCAGAAATATGTTTGTCCAGTTATTCAGAAATAAGTTATTTAGTTCAGTTGGAAATCATTTAAACACAAGATTAAATATAATAATTGCCACACATACAATTATTATCAGGGAAAGATGTATTTTATTGCACTAAGTCTCATGGCACGCAAAACATTAACAGAACATCAACAGTCATGAGCTAATGATGTAATAATTACCCCATAATTAAATGTAGGTAACCTTGCCCCCGGGTAGGAGATAGCCACATCTCTTTATTCATCTCAAATATAATGCTTTGGGTTACGTTACGGTAACACAAAGGGGTTGTCAGCCCAATAGATCTATCCACAATATTCGCGCTCACCCTAAGTAGCGGGTGATTAGAGGTCCATGATGGGAGGTCTTTTTGGCTTAAGGTAACTTAGTTTAAGGCAATAAAATAAGAATAACGTTGGGATAATACTTGTGTTTAATTCGGGAAAAAGTCCATTAGTGATTCATATATATAAAGCAAACAATGTTTGTAACTGTTATGAGCATGTATCTCCCCCCAAAATAATTCAAAACATGTAAAAAGAGGGGTTATGAACTCACAATAATCCATATAAAAGTTTAGAGTATATAGAAATAGTTAAGCATGTATCTCCCCCAAAAGTAATTTAAAACAAGTGAAAGAAGGGGTTACGAACTCACCTGATCAGTCTGGATGGAAAACAAATGAAAGAAAGTTGATAAACGTCTCTGGACAAGAAACCTGAGTTGTTATGCCAATATTTAGTAATCATTTCTGATGATTATATGTTTATTTCGTTTCGTTCTGTTTCGTTGTTTGGTTGATGGTTAAATGCTTACTTGAGCCAATGTGTAGTTTCAAAAGTAAGATTTTATCTTATCTTTTATCTATAAGTTTTGTTAAATATATATCTTTCGTTCGTTCGTCAATAGAATAAACATGTTATGTTAATATTGAGTCGAAAAATAAAATAGAAATGATAAAAATAATGATTATGAAAAGTTATGTTTTAATTCCTAAGGTTTGGTCAAATGACAGTTCACACCCTGGGCTTTTGGAAAATGACAGTTTCTACCTTTAAGTTTCAAAAATTACATTTTCTACCTTGTTCATGTGTTAATTGCAAAAACAACCCTTGATTATAAGTATTTACAAAATCAACCTATTAAACTCTTATTAATTAAAATATCTCATTTGAAAAATCATGACTTGGCTAGAGTTTTGGACATCGATATCTCAACGATAAGTAAATCATTTTACGAACTCTTTGATCCTATGGAAAGTTTGTCAGGTCAACTCTGAACACACCAAGTTTCGCTATTTATAAAATTTGTTTGATGGTCGAATGATATTTCAAAAGTCAGGTGAGTAAATGAAAATGAGACATGAATTTTTAAAATAAAATCTGAGTTCTAGACCCAGCGATAGACCAAACTTTGGACGCAAATATTGTCACAACTCGTAAATTCTGGTCATTTTTCCGAACTTTTTAGATTTACTATTCATCGTTTACTATTCACCGATCACTATTCATCAATTTACTATTCATCATTTTCGGAGTCCGTTTGTGATTCCGAGAAGCGTTACTATTCACGTGACACTATTCATCCCGGAAGAAAAACACTATTCATGATCATCATGCATTATTTTAATTTACGTATGGTTATCTATTTAATTAACGTTACCACTCAGTCATTTTACTAAACATTATACCCAGTACTCCCGACAATGATCCTAGTATATTTTCATACTAATTTTAATAATATAGAGATTATATTATTTCTTTACCCGGTGTTTCTAAACCAATCGCTATATTTTTCATTTGACGCTTATAACTCCGTCGGTTTACGATATTATAACCCGACAATTATTTTAACACCCGATTCTTATCAGTAACATAATTTTTCAATATTTACAACTTCGTCATATTTTATTTCACTTCGTTACGATTTATTTTCAGTTAACTCGGTACCCGATAACACAAAATCTACACTAAATATTAACTAAATCTTACACCAATACATGTAATCATCAAAAATGTCCTAGCCACCCTACTACTCCCCAAAATCACGCCCCATTGCCCCCCCTAATAGCCTAACACATTTAATTATCTACCTACCAAATAACTACACACTTATACTTCCATTTTCCCATTTTTCTTTCATTATATACTTCAAGTAGCTAGAAATTTTCTCTCCTTCTTTCTCTCCTTGGTGGATCGGCCAACACACAACATCAAGAACAATCCATCATTTTTCCAAGATCAAGTGTTTAATCAAGTCCTAGTAATAATCTAGTTTAGGTTTTGAAATAAAAACCTCAAGATTCTTAAGTTTCCTTACTCAAAAATCATCCAATCTTCATGTAAGTTTAACAAACTCATCTTTATAATTTTATCAAGCTTTTATGTTACTCATATGATTTCCATTCAAGATCTACATGCATATGTTAGTTATACCACTCATTTATATATATATTTAACTTTTGAACTCTAGAAATAGATTATAGTTAGATCCTTGCTAGATCCACTTGATTGGTGATGTTTAGGAACCCATGACACCCTAAGAAGGTGTATGGTAGGATTAGACTAGCTTTGTGGTGTTTGAAAAGGGGTTTGATGATGTTAGAAACTAGTTTTATACCTTGAAAATGGTTTTTGAACCAACAAAAATACATGCTGTTCCATTTTGAATCACCCAGAAAAATACGAATTTTTACAGTAGCCTTTGATAATTTTTCTTGAAAATACTTTCAAAAACGAAGCCGTAGGCGAAAGAATCAAGTAAAACGGACTTATAACGAAGGAGATATGATTTTTACAAGTTTGACGACGAAAACTAAATTTCTGAAAAAGCTTGCTGGTGAACAGTACCCACGACAGTTTCGTGGCGAAAACTAAATCTAACCATCCCGATTTATCAAAAATATGTTAGTATTATGTCTCACGATTCCGTGGATATAAAGAACGAGTAAAACGGACTTACGACGACAAAGTTATTCACGTTTTAGTAACGGCGAAACATATATAATTTTGACAGCTTTTTGACAAAAATAATATACCACTACATAGTAACTATATTTTCTAGAAATATTATTAAAGAGCCATATTCTCAACAAATGAAATACTTATGACCCAAAGCTTATTTATACGATTAATTGACGTTATCTCAAGGTTTTCAAACGAGGAATTTAACATTAACATTTTATATACGATATATTACAACATGATTTTTACAAGCCTAGTTGGACTTATTTTTCCTAAGTATGGAAAATACTTTATTTTGACAATAACAACTATTTTCAAGTTACGAGTGGTATAGGTATCATGTGCATGCATATTCTTTACATCCTTTCATGATCTAAGTAGATCACTATCGTTCATATTAGGTCGCGGTTAGAGAATCGTGCCTCATTTCAGTGTATCCACTTTTGTCATCGTAGCTATCGCACCAGGTGAGTTTCATAGCCCCTCTTTTTATACTTGTTTTAAACTACTTGGGGGAGATACATGCTCAACTATTTGCTTACTTGTATAAATACTCAAAACATACTTTCTTGATACTTGAAACGTTTATACTTTTATACTTTGGGAAATGGCACCCAGTAAACATACATACATACATACTTCCAGTGGCTCCAGATTAAGTTGCTGGATGACTACTGAGACTCTCCAGTGGCTCCAGATTAAGTTGCTGGATGACTACTGTGACTTTCCAGTGGCTCTAGATTAAGTTGCTAGATGACTACTGTGACTTTCCAGTGGCTCCAGATTAAGTTGCTGGATGACTACTGAGACTATCTAGTGGCTCCAAATTAAGTTGTTGGATGACCATTAGCTTTGATAACTGTTGTGATAAACTTATACTTGTCTTAAACATACTATATATATTAGCAGTGGGTTGTGAACACACAGGTTACAAGTCTCTTATGGCGAGGACTTGGAACTGAGTGGATTTACGATGCCTTTGCTGTGTGAACATTTTCTATAAACTTTATTTGTAAACAAACTCTATGAACTCACCAACCTCGTGTTGACACTTTAGCATGTATTTTCAGGCTTTAAGCAAAGGCACGCTACTGGAGGTTTTGGCAGGGCATGGCATGGTCATAGAAGACTCTGATATTCATATGGGACCGTTTTAAACGATATTTTCGAGGGCCTAATTCCGCACTACTTTATACAATGTAAATCAACATTTTTGTTAAACTATGTTATTCTAAATGATTGAGTTGAAAACCGTTCTTTGCACTTGTGTTGTGATACCAATTGAGTTGCACCCCAGCTACATGTATGCTTCCGCTGGACCCGATTTTGGGGGTGTGACAGATTGGTATCAGAGCCTAGGCTATAGAGAATTGGGTAATTTTAAAACCTAAACTATAGCTACTTTTACGAAAACTTAACCCTATGACCGCCACTTGCCTGCCTGCCAAGCTGATGCCTCATTTGTGGTTTGTTGCTGACATATTTAATAAGATTTGTGTCTTATTACCAAATCATTTATACTCACTTACTCTCTTTGATTACTAAAATTGTATTCCATATAAGTATGCTTACATATCATGCACGTCGCAGCGTTATACCTTTATCTTACGTAGTTTCATCATTCGACCTCAAGCCTGATCACCTGCCTTAGTCTTTTGAACCGCCCTTTATATGTGAAGGACATAGTATTATTATAACTAAGCTGAGAATTCCAAAATTCATTGAACCTCGGTGGAATATAGACTCGTCACCTATATTCAACCCGGGACAGTTGGACATAGGCTGACTACCTATGCCCCGCTCAGAGATGAATTTTGCAATACTGAGAGTAGTTATAATGGAATTATGTCCGGATTGATTTGATCGGTGTACGCAATTCCAATATCGAGCCAATCTTTCAAAAGACCTCATTTCAGGATGTTGAATCCATTCTTTCAGAAAACTTGTTTCCTAGCTTGATTTAGTGACAGTTCTTGTTTGATGAGTTGCGAAAATCAAGCTAAGAGTCAAGTTGTTACCCGAGCCGATTCAGTTTAATCTCATGACAGTTCTTGTTTGATGAGTTGTGAGATTAAATTTGAATCGACAACCTCAAACCGATTTAGCCTAATCCCATGACAGTTCTTGTTTGATGAGTTGTGGGATTAAGTAAAAATCGGTTACCTAGAGGTCTTTTGGGGACTACGCTCGATAATAGGAAAGTTTACACCCATCAAACCCGACCATGAGAACGTACGTATGTAGAACGAACGAGCTGAACTTCGGGACGAAGTTCCTTTTAGGGTGGTAGACTGTCACAACTCGTAAATTCTGGTCATTTTTCCGAACTTTTTAGATTTACTATTCATCGTTTACTATTCACCGATCACTATTCATCAATTTACTATTCATCATTTTCGGAGTCCGTTTGTGATTCCGAGAAGCGTTACTATTCACGTGACACTATTCATCCCGGAAGAAAAACACTATTCATGATCATCATGCATTATTTTAATTTACGTATGGTTATCTATTTAATTAACGTTACCACTCAGTCATTTTACTAAACATTATACCCAGTACTCCCGACAATGATCCTAGTATATTTTCATACTAATTTTAATAATATAGAGATTATATTATTTCTTTACCCGGTGTTTCTAAACCAATCGCTATATTTTTCATTTGACGCTTATAACTCCGTCGGTTTACGATATTATAACCCGACAATTATTTTAACACCCGATTCTTATCAGTAACATAATTTTTCAATATTTACAACTTCGTCATATTTTATTTCACTTCGTTACGATTTATTTTCAGTTAACTCGGTACCCGATAACACAAAATCTACACTAAATATTAACTAAATCTTACACCAATACATGTAATCATCAAAAATGTCCTAGCCACCCTACTACTCCCCAAAATCACGCCCCATTGCCCCCCCTAATAGCCTAACACATTTAATTATCTACCTACCAAATAACTACACACTTATACTTCCATTTTCCCATTTTTCTTTCATTATATACTTCAAGTAGCTAGAAATTTTCTCTCCTTCTTTCTCTCCTTGGTGGATCGGCCAACACACAACATCAAGAACAATCCATCATTTTTCCAAGATCAAGTGTTTAATCAAGTCCTAGTAATAATCTAGTTTAGGTTTTGAAATAAAAACCTCAAGATTCTTAAGTTTCCTTACTCAAAAATCATCCAATCTTCATGTAAGTTTTAACAAACTCATCTTTATAATTTTATCAAGCTTTTATGTTACTCATATGATTTCCATTCAAGATCTACATGCATATGTTAGTTATACCACTCATTTATATATATATTTAACTTTTGAACTCTAGAAATAGATTATAGTTAGATCCTTGCTAGATCCACTTGATTGGTGATGTTTAGGAACCCATGACACCCTAAGAAGGTGTATGGTAGGATTAGACTAGCTTTGTGGTGTTTGAAAAGGGGTTTGATGATGTTAGAAACTAGTTTTATACCTTGAAAATGGTTTTTGAACCAACAAAAATACATGCTGTTCCATTTTGAATCACCCAGAAAAATACGAATTTTTACAGTAGCCTTTGATAATTTTTCTTGAAAATACTTTCAAAAACGAAGCCGTAGGCGAAAGAATCAAGTAAAACGGACTTATAACGAAGGAGATATGATTTTTACAAGTTTGACGACGAAAACTAAATTTCTGAAAAAGCTTGCTGGTGAACAGTACCCACGACAGTTTCGTGGCGAAAACTAAATCTAACCATCCCGATTTATCAAAAATATGTTAGTATTATGTCTCACGATTCCGTGGATATAAAGAACGAGTAAAACGGACTTACGACGACAAAGTTATTCACGTTTTAGTAACGGCGAAACATATATAATTTTGACAGCTTTTTGACAAAAATAATATACCACTACATAGTAACTATATTTTCTAGAAATATTATTAAAGAGCCATATTCTCAACAAATGAAATACTTATGACCCAAAGCTTATTTATACGATTAATTGACGTTATCTCAAGGTTTTCAAACGAGGAATTTAACATTAACATTTTATATACGATATATTACAACATGATTTTTACAAGCCTAGTTGGACTTATTTTTCCTAAGTATGGAAAATACTTTATTTTGACAATAACAACTATTTTCAAGTTACGAGTGGTATAGGTATCATGTGCATGCATATTCTTTACATCCTTTCATGATCTAAGTAGATCACTATCGTTCATATTAGGTCGCGGTTAGAGAATCGTGCCTCATTTCAGTGTATCCACTTTTGTCATCGTAGCTATCGCACCAGGTGAGTTTCATAGCCCCTCTTTTTATACTTGTTTTAAACTACTTGGGGGAGATACATGCTCAACTATTTGCTTACTTGTATAAATACTCAAAACATACTTTCTTGATACTTGAAATGTTTATACTTTTATACTTTGGGAAATGGCACCCAGTAAACATACATACATACATACTTCCAGTGGCTCCAGATTAAGTTGCTGGATGACTACTGAGACTCTCCAGTGGCTCCAGATTAAGTTGCTGGATGACTACTGTGACTTTCCAGTGGCTCTAGATTAAGTTGCTAGATGACTACTGTGACTTTCCAGTGGCTCCAGATTAAGTTGCTGGATGACTACTGAGACTATCTAGTGGCTCCAAATTAAGTTGTTGGATGACCATTAGCTTTGATAACTGTTGTGATAAACTTATACTTGTCTTAAACATACTATATATATTAGCAGTGGGTTGTGAACACACAGGTTACAAGTCTCTTATGGCGGGACTTGGAACTGAGTGGATTTACGATGCCTTTGCTGTGTGAACATTTTCTATAAACTTTATTTGTAAACAAACTCTATGAACTCACCAACCTCGTGTTGACACTTTAGCATGTATTTTCAGGCTTTAAGCAAAGGCACGCTACTGGAGGTTTTGGCAGGGCATGGCATGGTCATAGAAGACTCTGATATTCATATGGGACCGTTTTAAACGATATTTTCGAGGGCCTAATTCCGCACTACTTTATACAATGTAAATCAACATTTTTGTTAAACTATGTTATTCTAAATGATTGAGTTGAAAACCGTTCTTTGCACTTGTGTTGTGATACCAATTGAGTTGCACCCCAGCTACATGTATGCTTCCGCTGGACCCGATTTTGGGGGTGTGACAAATATCCGTTAAACCACTCGATGGTTTTTCAAACTTTTTCCTTCTAATTTAAGTTCACTATATGAACTTTAGTATTCCAGAAATTTAGAATTTTTAAAAATCTAAAGGGTTTCGAAAACAAGGTTCAAAGTTAATGAGTAGGTCGATAGTTTTTGGAAATAATAACTGGAAATATAAGTTCTATACTAGTGATATAAATCAATATTTAAGACTCGATATCTCCTAGCTCGTTTAACCTTTTCATTCGATTCTTTTTCCTAAATTTTATTTACTAGGTCAATTTAAAACAAGCCAAGAATTAGATTTTATCATGGTCCTTAAGTGGTCGAAAATTAGGTCCTAAGTAGGGTGACTGGTCGAGTAAAATAGAAAACAAGTAACTGGAAATTGGATTTCCAGTTTTGGCGACTTAGACAAGATTTTGGAAATTCAATATCTTTTTGAATGCTAAATCATTTTACGAAATTCCTTCTCCTATATTTAGTTAGATAGGTGAACTTAATATGTATTAAAAAACAGATTTTATAAACATCATTTGAGGGGTGTTATCGTGGTCAAAAGTTAAGGGTCTAGGGAGGTTTTCTACTCGACCAAACCACATAAATTTAACCCGATAAGGGTTTTTGATTTCTAGGGTTTTCCTACTAGCTTTTTACGTGTAATATAACAATATTTTGTATCTTTTAACAAGCTTCATTAATTCTTGGCTTATTACTACAATATCTCGAATATAAAAGGTGTGTTTGGTTACCGAATTCGAATAGAAAGTATGAAATGAAGAGGATACTTAGTATTTACGTTCTTATTCCATTTTAGATATTATGTATTATGGTTTTTTAGATGTTTTTAAGAATAAACATCATAAATAAACTGAAATTAAAGAGGTTGATAAAACTTACTTATGGTTTGGTTTGTTAGAGGTGAGAGGGAAATTTGGAATGAAGGTGTGAATTGTAGCTGCTATTTATAAGAGGAAATTTAGGGTTTGTAGGAGGTGATAGGGAGACAAAGTGAGGAGATATATGCTGACAGAAAATAAGGAGAGTGCCATTTGGGTTGAGGAGGAGGGAGGTGATAAGGAGGTGATGTGGCCGGTTTCCATCCTAGGGTTTTAACTACCAATGGAAATCATTCTTGATGAAAAGAAGAATATCTATAATTATTATTTATATATGATTCGAAATATTAATGAAATAGAAAAGAAAATAATTTAGGCTTATGAGAGTTGTACTTTATGTTTAATAGGGTTGTACAATAAATTGTGATGTGAGAAAAATATAGTTTTAATAGTTTACTAACTTGTAAAATTTATTTGTTACTTTTATTATGTTAAAAGGTAATTAAATGGAATTTATGGTTTTCGTGCATTAGGTACTTGTACTTTGGGCTAAAAGACTTGTAAAAATATTTAAGAAGTTTAGGAAAAATAATTTATAAGAGTTATGCATAAATGATTTGTACTTTGTGCTTTAAAAATAATATAAATGAGATTTTAATAAAGGTTTTGTAAATAAATGAGTTTATGCATAAATGACTTGTACTCTAGTTTAAATAACTTGTAAACTTAATATTTTATAAAAATATTGTATAAATAAATTAGGGTTTGTGAAATGAATACATAAAATCACAGTTATGTGAATTTAGGGCTTTACCGGGAGCAAAATTGAATTAGGGTTTCTGGTGCTTTAGTAACTTGTACATTATCTCAGATATGTTGTATTTTTATGTTCTGGGGTTTTGTTATTCATATTTGGTGTTGTGATGATTTTAGGGTTTCATAGAAATTCTATTCAGATAATGAATGTTTTGTTTGTACTTTTGTTAAGGGTTTATCGTAAAGTGGTAAATAGTATTCTGTAATGTTTTTATATCGTTATGTTTATGAAATAAACATTAGGTTCGTTAGGCAGGTCTGTGGGAGTACGTTTATCAATGATGTGATCTCTGTCACATAAGATGAGAGATACATTTAAATAAATAAAAAATTACCCGTGGAAAAAGGATAATAATTCTGTAAAGTAAATGGGAAATTTTACGAGTGGTTACAGTATCCCCCTGTTGAAGGGAATCTCGTCCCGAGATTCGATATGTGTTGGTTGGAAAGTTGGGAAAAATGATGTATAGGGATAGTTAGGTTCAGATTTCTAACCTATCCAAATAGGGAACGCGATAAAGGAAAATCGTACAACGATTTGGGTTGAGATGAGAGGTTGATATGCTTAAAATGCCTCAAGTTAAAAATAATATTACTTAAAATATTATCTTTATTCTTGGGTCCGATAAATCCGATAATGTCGTTTCGCTGATAACCCTTGGTTCTCCGTTTAATACCTAAGGATCGTGGTTTGGTCAGTTTCATCTCTACTAGATGAACTAAATTTGAATGTTTTGCCACCTAATGCGTCACTGTGCAACGGTCAGATTTAAAGTGGGTGAATAGTGATTTTAACGGTCGAATAAATGGGTAAATGTTCACCTATAAATACCTCATTTCTAATCCTCATTCTTTCATCACAAATTTCTTTTCTAAAAACCTCAAAATGCCGCCTTTGGCAATTATCTTAGCAATTGTGTACATTGTTGCGGTTATTACCTATATGGCGTATAATCCGGAAGGGGATTTTGGTCTCCAAGGTGCGGTCTTAGTGTTTGTCATACTACTTACAATTGTTGCCTTTTTCATGGATTAGACTTAGGAAAAATAAGTCTTGCGCTAGAGTTACTAGGATGGTCTTAGTTCGTGTTTTCTAGGTAATCCTCAATGTAATAAAGCTTATGTAATCCTTGTAATATTAGCACTTCAGTTGCTAATTATGTTTCTATGTATTGTCTTCCAAGGTTAGGAATAAAATCCTGGGGTTTTCCTATCCTTAAAGTTGAATTCCTATCTTAGAGATGATGTGTAGTAGTTGTAGTCTTTTGTTGTATTGAATCGAAATAATAGTTTATAAACAATTCGCTTTGTTTCAATATTTGCTTTTGAATGAAAATTAGTAGTAGATAATCTGAAAATATTACTGTTCCAATTCACTACATGATTCTTCCTGGATTTATACATAGTTGATCAGGTTATGTATAATTGAGGACCGAATGATGTAATGTTTTGTTCAGTTCACTATGGTATTTATTTAAAAAGTTTTAGATGGCGTTCAACGCTTTATTTTTGAAAAATTGCTTCATAAATAATTTTCAAAATAATAGGAAAAATTCCAGTCTACACTACAGTGATAGGTTAAGATTTCCTAAGGTATTAATGAAATAACCTCAAAATAAATCTTAAAGTTCGTCTAAGGTTTTACTAGGCAACATTTATGAATAGGGTATGGAGAAATAGAATAGATGTGGAGGCTAAACGCAGATTTGGGAATAGGAAGGAATTGTTATGAGATAGAAATTTCATAGAGTAGATAATTTATTTAGGTTACGTTCATCGTAACTAAAATAGTTCTGAAAGGAAAACACAACGTAAAGGGTTCTAAACCTCAATTTATTCATTACTTCAGAGATATCAAACTTAAAGGCCATACTAGGACATAGATGAGATTTCTTAATGAGTTCTAGTTTTCTTCCGAATCAGCCTTAGTCTTCCATTTGGGGTTGAAGTTCGGGCATTGATTCTTATAATGTCCTTTTCCGTTACATCCATAACAAGTCACGGTTCATAGTTTTGCTCTTATTGTCTTACAGTTTCCGGACTGATGTCCTATTTCCTTGCATCTTCCACACTTGACAAAACAATCTCCATAATGATGTAACTTACATCGTTGACATAGAGGTCGTTTTCCACGATAAACAACTTCATGAGTAAGATGTTCGTGATGGTAACAGGCGGGGTAGTGAGTTGGGATGGTGGTTTCTATTTCACTATGTTTTCGCTTTTGGTTATTTCGTTCAATTCCTAGGGTATAGGTAGTGGTAGGTTTAGTCGTTCCTTCTGGGCATTTGTTATAAACTGGTCTATAACCCATAAAACTTTTAGGGGTACAAGACACATTCATCTTCTTCTTTCCCGTAGCCTTCTTATTGCTTCCTGAATAAGCCGTCGTAGTCACCTCGAGTACTGCTGCAATGAGGTTGATTACCAACTTCTGGATAACTTCGGGAGTCATTGGCGTAGCATTTTTCATTCTGACTTTCTTCCGGATATGTCTGGTTAAATATCGTAGATAAATGATTATCTCTAGGTATAGCTGCTAAGGAATTAACTAATTCTCTTAGATTTCAGCAACTTTCTCTTCATTCATCAAGGTTCTCTTCCGAAATTTTATCTTATGGGGTTCTATGATTATGATACGTCTGGATGAGAATAGAATGATATTAATAACTCGATCAATTGTTTTTACAAAAACAATTAATACAAGGTCTTTTATTAATATCGTAGGTAGTAGGTTTGGGATTTTCTTTCTTTATCATAAGGGTTTAGTCCTCAAAATATCTCTGTTGCTTAATGGGCTCTATGTCTAGTTAACTAGGTAAGTGACACTTATTGGGCTCTAGGTATAGTTTAGTTCGAAACCATTTGTTTATTGAACAAATGATAGGATTTTAAGGAAGTCATCACATAAATGCACAGCATTATTGTAAGACATGACAGAATAGAATTTATACTCAACAATAATATATACAACAAAAGATATTTGTCATACATTTATTGATTGATTACAAACTCTGAAGATTTCAGGTTTATTGGAAAATACAGGAAATACTTAACCAAACACTATTTGGTACAGTAGACACAACGTTTTTACACATGAGTTTGATATTAGCCACGTTCTTGACGTAAAAGCTTAACTTCATTCTCAAGTTGTAGTTGTGAAATTTCCATTTCCAAGAAACACTCCTGAAATTCCGTGTTCACCTTTATCTGACTGTCCAGCATAGATTCCAAAGTAAAAATCTTCTGACCCTGACAGATTGCCATCTCTCTGGCCATCCATAGGGTTCTCTCAATCTCCGCCACTCTACCACGTAGTTGACTGTTTTCCCTTCTCGCATGACGAATCCTATAATCTAGGCTTTTATATTTATGTTCGTGCGTATTCTTCATTCGTTCAACACTTGCTTCCAAGTCAAACACCGTTCTCCTTTCGTCATTGGTCCTTCTAAACAGAGTGTCGAAATTACGGTCGTACCACTCGAAACGTAAATGGGGTAGCTCCTCCAAATGTTTAGCGTGATTATCGAGAATACTGGCGTGTTCATAAAGAAGAGTCCACATGGGATCTTTAGGTTCAGGGGAATTAGGCGTAGATATAGCATCTGGAAAGTTTAGTATCGGGGTTTCGGGAGTATTAGGTCCTAGAGGATTTGATTCATCATCTTTCTGAATCGTTTCTTGGCGTGAATTTTGTCCAACCTCAAATGTTGTTGGGCAACCAATAAACTTTTCATCAGATGGGGATTTCCTAAGGGAGTGGGTAGGTGGTGTACTTATAGTACGGAGATCTGTTTCGTTAAGTTCGGGAGTTTCGGGGGACATGATACTGTAGTAACCCGCAAATAGTGAAAATAAGAAATTCGAAATTTGCAAATAAAGCAAATCAAATAGTTATCAGATAGGGGTTATTAGTGCCTAATAATCATAATAAAGGATGCTCTAAATACTGAAACATACCTGGCACGGAAGGCGTAGGACTTTATGATGTAATTTTATATATATTTTTTTTGAAAACGCGGTTATAGTCCAATGTTTAAAAAAAAAAACTTGGTTCTCTATAACCATGAGCTCTGATACCACTCTGTAACACCCCCGTTTTCGATATTCGCAGCGGAAATATAAGTTGGGGGGTTACTAAACAGTTCACAGTCATGATGATAGAAAACGACTCGAAAATGAGACGTTTTAGATAAAATTGTTATCATTCATTTATATCAGAGTTACAATATGCAGGTCCCAGCAGGAGGTTCTCAAGATACATTTATAAAAATATATTATTGGTTTGAATGATAACATAGTCCATAGCCAATCCCGTGCCAATCCATGCTTCCAATAACCTGAGAATACATGCTAAAACGTCAACACAAAGGTTGAGTGAATTCATAAAGTTTCGTAAATGAAAATGTTTCATTTATTCAGAAATATGATGGTTCCAGTTATTCAGAAATAAGCCAGTTTCTGTTGTCAAAAATACGTTGTTCAATGGTTCAGAAATATGTTTGTCCAGTTATTCAGAAATAAGTTATTTAGTTCAGTTGGAAATCATTTAAACACAAGATTAAATATAATAATTGCCACACATACAATTATTATCAGGGAAAGATGTATTTTATTGCACTAAGTCTCATGGCACGCAAAACATTAACAGAACATCAACAGTCATGAGCTAATGATGTAATAATTACCCCATAATTAAATGTAGGTAACCTTGCCCCCGGGTAGGAGATAGCCACATCTCTTTATTCATCTCAAATATAATGCTTTGGGTTACGTTACGGTAACACAAAGGGGTTGTCAGCCCAATAGATCTATCCACAATATTCGCGCTCACCCTAAGTAGCGGGTGATTAGAGGTCCATGATGGGAGGTCTTTTTGGCTTAAGGTAACTTAGTTTAAGGCAATAAAATAAGAATAACGTTGGGATAATACTTGTGTTTAATTCGGGAAAAAGTCCATTAGTGATTCATATATATAAAGCAAACAATGTTTGTAACTGTTATGAGCATGTATCTCCCCCAAAAATAATTCAAAACATGTAAAAAGAGGGGTTATGAACTCACAATAATCCATATAAAAGTTTAGAGTATATAGAAATAGTTAAGCATGTATCTCCCCCAAAAGTAATTTAAAACAAGTGAAAGAAGGGGTTACGAACTCACCTGATCAGTCTGGATGAAAAACAAATGAAAGAAAGTTGATAAACGTCTCTGGACAAGAAACCTGAGTTGTTATGCCAATATTTAGTAATCATTTCTGATGATTATATGTTTATTTCGTTTCGTTCTGTTTCGTTGTTTGGTTGATGGTTAAATGCTTACTTGAGCCAATGTGTAGTTTCAAAAGTAAGATTTTATCTTATCTTTTATCTATAAGTTTTGTTAAATATATATCTTTCGTTCGTTCGTCAATAGAATAAACATGTTATGTTAATATTGAGTCGAAAAATAAAATAGAAATGATAAAAATAATGATTATGAAAAGTTATGTTTTAATTCCTAAGGTTTGGTCAAATGACAGTTCACACCCTGGGCTTTTGGAAAATGACAGTTTCTACCTTTAAGTTTCAAAAATTACATTTTCTACCTTGTTCATGTGTTAATTGCAAAAACAACCCTTGATTATAAGTATTTACAAAATCAACCTATTAAACTCTTATTAATTAAAATATCTCATTTGAAAAATCATGACTTGGCTAGAGTTTTGGACATCGATATCTCAACGATAAGTAAATCATTTTACGAACTCTTTGATCCTATGGAAAGTTTGTCAGGTCAACTCTGAACACACCAAGTTTCGCTATTTATAAAATTTGTTTGATGGTCGAATGATATTTCAAAAGTCGGGTGAGTAAATGAAAATGAGACATGAATTTTTAAACTAAAATCTGAGTTCTAGACCCAGCGATAGACCAAACTTTGGACGCAAATATCCGTTAAACCACTCGATGGTTTTTCAAACTTTTGCCTTCTAATTTAAGTTCACTATATGAACTTTAGTATTCCAGAAATTTAGAATTTTTAAAAATCTAAAGGGTTTCGAAAACAAGGTTCAAAGTTGATGAGTGGGTCGATAGTTTTTGGAAATAATAACTGGAAATATAAGTTCTATACTAGTGATATAAAGCAATATTTAAGACTCGATATCTCCTAGCTCGTTTAACCTTTTCATTCGATTCTTTTTCCTAAATTTTATTAACTAGGTGAATTTAAAACATGCCAAGAATTAGATTTTATCAAGGTCCTTAAGTGGTCGAAAATTAGGTCCTAAGTAGGGTTACTGGTCGAGTAAAATAGAAAACAAGTAACTGGAAATTGGATTTCCAGTTTTGGCGACTTAGACAAGATTTTGGAAATTCAATATCTTTTTGAATACTAAATCATTTTACGAAATTCCTTCTCCTATATTTAGTTAGATAGGTGAACTTAATATGTATTAAAAACCAGATTTTATAAACATCATTTGAGGGGTGTTATCGTGGTCAAAAGTTAAGGGTCTGGGAGGTTTTCTACTCGACCAAACCACAGAAATTTAACCCGATAAGGGTTTTTGATTTCTAGGGTTTTCCTACTAGCTTTTTACGTGTAATATAACAATATTTTTTATCTTTTAACATGCTTCATTAATTCTTGGCTTATTACTACAATATCTCGAATATAAAAGGTGCGTTTGGTTACTGAATTCGAACGGAAAGTATGAAATGAAGAGGATACTTAGTATTTACATTCTTATTTCATTTTAGATATTATGTATTATGGTTTTTTAGATGTTTTTAAGAATAAACATCATAAATAAACTAAAATTAAAGAGGTTGATAAAACTTACATATGGTTTGGTTCGACTAGGGTTTATGAATGGAATAGGTTCATCTCTTGTCTACCAGGGAATCTCCTCCTCTTCTGGACTTCCTAAGTGAGTATTGTGGGGTTGTGATCTAGGTGGAAATGGAACTGGAGTTGGTTTTGGTGTGTGTCGATTTTTAGTATGGAATGAAGGTGTGAATTATAGCTGCTATTTGTAAGAGGAAATTTAGGGTTTGTTGGAGGTGATAGGGAGACAAAGTGAGGAGACATAGGCTGACAGAAAATAAGGAGAGTGCCACTTGGGTTGAGGAGGAGGGAGGTGATAAGGAAGTGATGTGGCCGGTTTCCATCCTAGGGTTTTAACTACCAATGGAAATCATTCTTGATGAAGAAGATGTACATGTGGAGGCCTTATTTGAATAGAAGAGAGGAGAGGAAATAAAGTGTGTCTTTGGTTTTATTTAATGTATTTGATGTTGGTTATATTTAGTTGTAATTCGGTTGGGTTTTTGAATTTGTATTTGACTAGGGATTCAGAGGAGAACCGAATGGGCTTAAGAATGTTGTACATTAGGTTTAGAGAATGATAATTAGGGTTTAAAGAATGTAACTAGTTTAGTTGTAAGGTGTCTTGGTCATTTAGAAAAATATCTATAATTATTATTTATATATGATTCTGAAATATTAATGAAATAGAAAAGAAAATAATTTAGGCTTATGAGAGTTGTACTTTATGTTTAATAGGGTTGTACAATAAATTGTGATGTGAGAAAAATATAGTTTTAATAGTTTACTAACTTGTAAAATTTATTTGTTACTTTTATTATGTTAAAAGGTAATTAAATGGAATTTATGGTTTTCGTGCATTAGGTACTTGTACTTTGGGCTAAAAGACTTGTAAAAATATTTAAGAAGTTTAGGAAAAATAATTTATAAGAGTTATGCATAAATGATTTGTACTTTGTGCTTTAAAAATAATATAAATGAGATTTTAATAAAGGTTTTGTAAATAAATGAGTTTATGCATAAATGACTTGTACTCTAGTTTAAATAACTTGTAAACTTAATATTTTATAAAAATATTGTATAAATAAATTAGGGTTTGTGAAATGAATACATAAAATCACAGTTATGTGAATTTAGGGCTTTACCGGGAGCAAAATTGAATTAGGGTTTCTGGTGCTTTAGTAACTTGTACATTATCTCAGATATGTTGTATTTTTATGTTCTGGGGTTTTGTTATTCATATTTGGTGTTGTGATGATTTTAGGGTTTCATAGAAATTCTATTCAGATAATGAATGTTTTGTTTGTACTTTTGTTAAGGGTTTATCGTAAAGTGGTAAATAGTATTCTGTAATGTTTTTATATCGTTATGTTTATGAAATAAACATTAGGTTCGTTAGGCAGGTCTGTGGGAGTACGTTTATCAATGATGTGATCTCTGTCACATAAGATGAGAGATACATTTAAATAAATAAAAAATTACCCGTGGAAAAAGGATAATAATTCTGTAAAGTAAATGGGAAATTTTACGAGTGGTTACAGTTCAGCACCTAGAGGAGATTGTTGTTGCGATGTCTAGGGATCTTCAGAGCATTTTCCGCATGCTAGATGGAGCACCCAGAGGAGGTGCCTAGTGTTAGACTGTTATCATGTAGCTTGTACATTATTATCCTAGTCTCGAGGTGTTGGACATAGTTAGTACTTGTTGTCTTTTGCTTGTAGTACAAACAAATATATCAAGTGTGACTCAACTATGCAGGATTTTCGTTGTGCTATTTTATGATATCGGTCTGCGTAACCGAAATTTTCATGTATTATATTCATGTGCGTTGTGATTATATTTATGATGTTTCGTTGTGGTTTCATTGTATTTATACATGCTGTGGTTGTATTTATACGTGTTGTGGATGTATATACATGTTGTGGTTGTATATATTGTGTATGATGGTCGTTTTTCTATTGTGGATTCTCATTGTTGTTATCTTTTGTGATTGTGAAGAATTATGCCACCCAAAAGAGCTACTCCTGCTATGACACCCGCCCAGATCAAGAGACTTGTTGCCGGGCAGAAACCGGAGAAGTGGGAGGAACAAATACTAATGGAACTAATGGTCGTAAATGTACGTACAAAGATTTCAAGAGTGGTGATCCAGAAAAATTCAAAGGCACTGAAGGAGCCACTGCCATGATCCGATGGTTTGAAAAGACAGAATCAGTATTCCTTCTATGCAACTGTCCGGAGGACAGCAAGGTTAAGTTTGCTACTAGTACACTCGTTGGGGAAGCTATGTCATGGTGGAATTCGTATGCAAAGCCCATGGGAATGGAGAATGCTCACAAGCTTACATGGGAAGAATTCAAGAAGTTGCTGACAAAGAAGTTTTGCCCACGAACAGAAGTGAAAAAGATGGAAACAGAGTTTTATGAGCTAGTGACAGCAGGTAATGATATTGAGGATTATATCAGGAAATTTCAGGAATTAGCAGCGTTATGTCCGACAATGGTTCCGGACACTGAGAAGCTATTAGAGAATTTCATTGGAGGATTACCTCACAACATCCGTGGTGATGTGATTTCTTTTGACCCACAAACATTGGATGAGGCATTCAGAATGTCTCAGAAACTCATGGCTCAGATAGTTAAGAAAGGAACTGCTTCAGACAACAACAACACCAACAGTAACCGTAACTACAACAACCGTAACTCCAACAACAACTACCGAAACAACAACAAGTATATTAGCAACCGAAACAATTCCAATAACAACAACAACAAAAGAAACCGGGACAACAACCAGAGTAGCAATGTTACTCAACCACCACCCAAGAGACAGGAAACTGCAAAGGCTTATGTTGCAGGTCAAACTGAGAAAAGAGGTTACAATGGTACTTTACCCAAGTGCAACAAATGTCAAACCCATCATAATCCTGGAAATTGTCCGAATCCGTGTAGAAACTGTAAGAAAGTTGGTCATTCGACTATGGATTGCAAAGCTCCGATTGTGGTTGATAATCAGAAGCCCCCAGTAACATGTTTTGGATGTGGAGAAGTTGGGCACTTCAAGAATAAATGTCCAAAAGGAAAGAATCAGGGAAACAATAACCAAGGTGGAACAGCTAGAGGAAGAGCTTATGTCCTTGGAGGAGAAGATGTCAGGGAGGACCCGAGTGTCGTTACGGGTACGTTCCTCATTAATAATCGTTATGCATCCATACTATTTGATTCAGGAGCCGATAGAAGTTTTGTTTCTACTGCATTTGCACCATTACTCAACATTGAACCAACCGCATTAGACACTCCATATCACATTGAACTAGCTAACGGTAGTTTAGTTGGCACCGACACGATCATTCGTGGTTGCACTCTCAATTTTCTCAATCACCCGTTCAATATAGACATCATGCCAGAATCATCTGTGATGAAAAAGTTGTTCATCTTCCTTATGATGGCGAAACATTGGTCGTTCGCGGAGAACGCAGTGGGACTAGACTCAGCATCATCTCGTGCATTAAAACAGAGAAATACATAAAGAAGGGTTGTTATGCATTCTTGGCTCATATCACAGAAAAGAAGTCGGAGGAGAAGCGACTTGAGGATGTGCCAACAGTTAAAGATTTTCCAGAAGTCTTTCCAGAAGACTTACCAGGACTTCCACCTACTCGCCAAGTCGAATTTCAGATTGAATTAGTGCCGGGAGCCGCACCAGTTGCGCGAGCACCTTATCGAATTGCACCTTTAGAAATGCAAGAGTTGTCGAACCAATTGCAAGAGCTCTTGGATAATGGATTCATTAGACCAAGTTCCTCGCCTTGGGCAGCACCAGTTTTGTTTGTAAAGAAGAAAGATGGATCTTTCAGAATGTGCATTGATTATCGAGAGCTAAACAAATTAACGGTGAAGAATCGTTATCCACTTCCCAGGATCGACGATTTGTTTGATCAGTTGCAAGGTTCCAGTTATTACTCCAAGATCGACTTGAGATCGGGTTACCATCAGCTTAAGGTTCGGGAGGAAGATTTCCCGAAGACATCATTCAGAACACGTTATGGTCATTATGAATTTCAGGTAATGCCGTTCGGACTGACCAACGCACCAGCTGTGTTCATGGATCTCATGAATAGGGTGTGTGTAATACCTGAAATCTGAAAACATACAAAATGACCAAAATGCCCCTACAATTTTAAAAATTGATTTAAAAGCTTATAAATTACCAAATAAATTCCCGAACCTTTGGAAATGAACATGTTATGAAACCATATAATTTATGTTACTACATTTTAACAATTTGGAATGTACAAAAATTATGTAAACACACAAATATATTAAAATGGCCGAATTATACATTTATTGTATTATTATTAACATTGTTAATCTTTAAGAAATCAAATAATTCAAGATAAGTACAAAATCAATTTAGAAGATCTCTATATTCAGTAAATTGTTTATCTTGGGCCGAAAGTTTTGCCTCCCCTCCCCTTAATTACTCGGTTTCTATTTCTTTTCTTTTACTAAACCGAAAACCCTAAAAATAAATACAAAATCTCTTCCAATTCGTACGGTCCTGTGGAAATTCTTTGGGTATTTTTCTGGTGTTTATAAATACAAAACCCTAAATAAAATATAGAATTCGAATCATGCATGCTTTATAGATCGAAATAATTTTAAAGAGTAAAAACGGGTATAAATTCCAAAACGAGCCACACAATTTTTTTGGGTGATGTGCTTATTTTATTTGAACATTATATGAATTATAAGACCTGGGAAAAATGCTTGTACGATTTATAGAAGCTCAGATTGGTCGCTATAATTTTAGAGGGTAAAAACGTACGTAAATTCCAATATATGTCATACGAATTTTCTGGTTTTGGGACTTATTTTAATTGAACTATATACGACCTATACATCGTGTGAAAAATGTTTGTTCAATCTGTTATACCTAAATTGACCTTGTCGAATTATTTTATGAATCGGGTTTATTGAAATCGAATGAAGAAAACAAGAAACCCTAGCATTTGATTAGGGTTTAGGGTTTTGGACTGAATCTGGGTAATTAATGATGATTAAATGATGTTTTAATGATGATCTAATAATGGAATAAGGATTTGGGAAATTAGGGTTAGGGTTTGTGATTTAAAAGTATTACCGAGTGGGTTTTACAAATTAAAAGGGTGTGTTTTGTAATTAATTGAACATGTGGGTTATTTTTGTAATATACCTTGGGACCAGGGGTATTCATGTAAAATATAAGATGGGGGTCTTTTTCGTAAATTATGCAACTTAGGGATTTAATTCGTAAATTGTGTAAAATGTGTAATTCGGTTTGTAATTAAATAAATTAGAGGGACTAAATTGTAAATTCTGGAAACTTTGGGGAGTGTCGTATAAATATAGATAATGAGGGTATAATATGAAAAATTGGACACTTGAGGGTTTAATGTGTAAATATGGTTAATATATAAATCGAATTGTACTTTTATTAAGTAAAGGACTAGTTTTGTAAATGGCACAAAGATGAGGGTTTGTTCGTACCATTATTAAAATGAAGGATGTATTCTGTAACTTGGTTTAATTGAGGGCTTGTTGTGTTAATATTATTATGTAAAGGGTTAAAATGAGATTAAAGGAACTATGGGGTTTGATTTGGAAGATTATGAACTAAAGGGTATAAAATGTAAAATGGTCAACCTTGAAGTACTTAAATTGTATACCTTCTTAAGTTATGGATGATAATGGATAATTTGTAATAATTTCATTTTAGACCTTAACTTTGGAATATTTACAAATAAAACCCTAATTTATGGAAACTTGTCATATTTGACCCTGAACTATCAAGACTTGTTAAAATGTACCCTATGCCCATAATATGTTTAATTATGAATTAACTTAAGTTAAAATACTTTAATTTTCTAAAAATGGGAACTTGCTAAATTTGGAAACCTGCCATAAATGGAAAGTTACTTAAAATGGAAAGATAACTAGAATGGTAATCTGAACTTGAACCCTGATGAGTGTCTAAATACTCATCATTTTTGTCTTATCTGAACTGCCAAAACATCCAAAAACACTCAGAAATGCATCAAAATACTGAAAATATCCCAGGGATTATGTTTTATATGTTTCAAATGCAAAATGTTTGAAAACAGTTGAAAAACGAACAAAGTTTACAAAATTGGCAGTTTCAGTCCCTCAACTTTCAAAACTTGTCAAAATTAGTCCCTAAGCATTTGTTTTGTAAGAAAAGTCACCAAAGGTCCTTTTGAAATTAATAGTTGTCATATTTAGTCCTTTGGTGAAAAGTTTCAATAATTTACAAGTTTGGTCCCTGCACTTTCAGAATTTGCAAAAATGGTCCCTGGGAAATATTATTGTTGGAAATATCATGTATGGTCCCTGGATTATTGGAACATGGCAGGAATCACCCCTTGGTTTAATTTGGAAGATATACAACTTCAGCCCTTCAAATTTCAGAATATTACAAAAGTGGTCTTTGTGTTTATTATACAAATCCAACCGGACCCTTTTATATTATAAACCCAAAAACCCAATTAAAACACAACCACCCAACCCAATCCACCAAATTATAAACCCCAGCCCAAACACCAAACCCAAGCCCACTACCCGTTTGTTTTTAATAAACCCAAAACAGAAGGTTTGACTTAAGTCAAACCTTCCATCCCCTACCTCTAAACCGCCAAACACTAAAACCACCCTTCACCCATAGTTTCTCTGCTACATCCCATCACCCCCTCCTCTGCCTTTCTCCACCTTACCTACCTGTCCCCAAGCATTAAATGCTTCTTCACCAATCACCTCTTCACAGTACAAGTGGTTTTCCCACTATATCAATTTTGGCGCCAAAACTAGTTTCAACAGCTGAGATTGTTTTAAGCCCATCCAAAGGTGTAGAATTGATCAGAGACCAAGAGAAGACTTATCCCATCTTAATTTTGTATATATAGGATCTCTTGTAAGCCATAAAAGGCATGTAGTTTTATTTTCTTAATCGTATTGTAATTTATTTATCAAGCTTAATCAAATTTCGTTTTTAATTATCATTCCATGTTACTAGAGACCTGTTTTATGTTACTCAGTTGTATAATCATTAAGTGTTAATTAAAATCCTAAGTTTGAAATTTACATGGTTACCATTAATTCGAATTAAGCAATCTAGTGTTTGTAAAAGCTTGTTATCTGTTTGTATAAGCTCATATAAGCTCTACATAGCTTATGATGAGCTTTTGATAAGTCTCACAGTCCTAATGCAAGATATCCAAGAAAAGTCAACAAAGTCAACTGGAGGTCAAGATAAGCAGTTCTGGGTACTGAGCTGATCATGGAAGGCTTAAATGGGGTTTCTAGCTTGTTTTTGGCAAGCTAGGAAAGTTCTGGTCCTTGTTTCTCTGTTCCATAAGCTCCTCCAGTTGTAAGAAATTTTCATGTTTTCACTAGTTTTTCCATACTACTGTACAAGTGCTTATTCATGTGCTTTTTGTTGTTCTCATTATTGCTTTATGTTATTTAAGTAAAATTAAGTTAGTTTGGTAGTTGGTGTTAGTCCAGAATATCATTTTCAGTTTTTAAGTCAAAAAGACCAAAAATAGCTAAATAAGGCCTTGCTTATTTAAACTGCTTAATTAATATTGAAAGTTGCTTTTTAAGTTGTTTGAGACTCATTACAAGTTCTGTGTTTAAAAGTGTGGTCTTAAAATCATTTTTCATATTGAAAAACCAAAACAGACCCCATTAAGGGCTGTTTGGGTTGACAATTGAAAATGGGTCATTTGGTGTTACCACTGTTCCTTTGCTAATTTGTTAAGTTTGATCTTACTTAAAATAAGTTAAAGAGGCTGTTTTTAAGTTGTTTTAAGTCCATTTGGTATAATTTGTAGTTTTGAGCCTTATGTGGGATTTTTAGAGGCTCAACTGCTCACATAAGCTTCTAATAAGCTTGTGCTTATTTGGTCCTTGTTTTTGGTAGTTTTAGGCTCTATTTAGTGGTTAAAGATAACACATAAAACCTGGTTTAGTGATCTTTTGGTTTGTGCCATTTTTGCACAAGTCTGCTAATGCAGACTTATAAGCAGCCTGCTACTTTTCTTGTGGTCATAAGCAGCTGAACAAGAGCTTAATTGGAGTTCAATTGCATTATTAAAATTGGGGATTTTGTGTTTTTAAGATAGCCAGTAGTACTGAGGAACTTTTGCCCCCATATCACTCCACTTATCAGATTATTTGTACTGCTTAGTCTGGTCTGCAAGTTGATACTTTCACCATCTGTTTTGCTTAAAACTTGAAACTGCTCAAACTGCTCATTTGCTTAATCTGTGGGATTAGCTATTTGAATTAAGTTGTTTTAAGCTTCTAATAGTGTGTTAAACTTGTTCTGAGAGTTTGGTGAAGTTTTGAGCTTATTAGCTTATTTTTAGCTTACTTACTCAACTGCTTATCTGCCCAAATCTGCTTATTGGGCTTAGATAACTTCTGCTTTTATTTTTCATAGCTTATAAATATTAATTTAGACTTATCCTGAATTTTTCAGATTTTTCCTAAGTTATTTGATATTTTTAATCTTTTTTATTAGTTTCTAATAATAAATAAATCATAATAAATAAAATAATAATTAGAAAAATATAATTTTAATTTTTATAATTTTCTTTTATTAAATAGAATCCATAAAAAATATAATCACATTTTTAGACCTTAAGAAAACCAAAAATAGAAAAATAGTGATAGCTTCTATTTAATAGAATTTATCTTTTTAAATTTTAATTAAGCAAGTTTCATTTTTATAATTTTCTTAGCTTCTATTTACTTAATAATATTTATAGAAAAAGTTTTAGATTTTTCTTTGTTTATTTAGTATTTATTATAATTTAAATTAGTTTTAAATAATTATTAAATAATAAATAATTAATAATAATTAAATAAAAAGTGTTAAAAATATAATTTAAGTTTTTAAATAAGTTTTAAGTAATTTTACATTTTTAGGTTTTAATTTTATAATATTTCAGTTTTTGTCCCATTTTAGATTTCCTGTTACGCGTTTTTTAGTTTATTAATTCGCGTTTAATTTTCTTGTATATATTTGTTTTTAATTTGTTATTTAGAATTATTAAAAAAGCAAAATCAATATCTAATCATCTGTCACTCTAATCCTAACTTTTCACAGTTTGCCCATTCACACCTCGTTGGGAAACGATCCGGGTAATCACTTACCTGGTCTCACACTACACACGAACGTGAGTTTTTGCAAGTATCCTTTTTCACAAAGGGGTGATTTGTAATTACTCACGCGTATCCGCTGTCTGCATTTATTTATAAGTGTGTTCGCGACGGATCAAATTTTGGCGCTGCTGCCGGGGAGGTTGTGCTGCGACTATTGTGTAGAGTATAAGCGATTAGTGATTCGAGATCCTTCTTCCAAGAAGTTCCTATTTCCCAAAAACAATATAAAATACAAAAATATTTTTCTTTTCTTTTCTATATATATTATTATTATTATTATCATATAAAAATTAAAAACCCAAAAACATTTTCCGTTTTCTTTAATAAATAACAAACAATAAAATTAACCATCGAGAACCAAGACAGAGTACTACCTAACTGGGGGTACGGCCATAATAAGTTCCCAAACCAAAGATTTAAAACTTGCCTTTGTATCACTTGCGAATATCGGCTCACCTTTGATTGATAAACAAACTATAACGGAGGTTTAAGGATAGTCTGACATTAAATTGTCGGACTGAAAGAAGCGGGTTTTTAAGGAGCATTAATTGCCCACCTTTGCTTCTCCGCCACTCTGTGCGTTTATCTTTTAGAGAGCTACCGTACGCTTGTTGATTATTGGTTTAAGTTCACTCGTGTTTTTTCTCGATCTTGATTTTATTTGAAATTTTTGCTAAAAGTGCATGCGCACTCGTTCTTCTAGGTCATCAAGCCCTTTCCGTGAGCTTGGAAACATACCTCGAAGACGTCGGAGACATTCTGCTCCATCAGTCGTACCCGAGATACGGACTGATCCTCAAACCCCTGTCATCATGGCAGAAGACCGTCCTATGAATGAGCTTCTCCAAGCTCCCACCGAGGGTTATGGAGATGCCATTATTGTTCCAGCCATCGTGGCTGAGAATTTTGAGCTTAAGACTGGGTTGATAAACCTGGTAACATCGCGTCAATTCTATGGTTTTGAGAGGGACGATCCTCAAGATCACGTTCGATGGTTCAATAAAATCACATCCACCATCAAATGTAAAAATGTCTCGGAGGAATCAATCAAACTTCTTCTTTTCCCGTTTTCTATCGATGGGGCAGCCCGGATTTGGCTTGACAAACAACCCCCTCGATCAATTAGAACATGGGAAGATTTGGTTCAAAAATTCGTAAATGAATTCTTTCCTCCTTCTAAAACCACGCATCTTAAAAATGAAATCATGAAATTCTCTCAAAGGTTTGATGAACCATTTGGAGAGGCATGGGATCGTTTCAAAGAATTGCTCCGCAAATGTCCTCATCACGGTTTCACCGATTTGATGCAGATGGACACTTTCTACAGTGGGTTAAACCCATCTGACCAAGATTCTCTCAATGCCTCAGCTGGAGGTAATTTTCTGAGCAAATCCACTAAGGAAGCCATTGCACTCATTGAAAATAAGTCTAAAGTCCGCACTACACGAAACAGGACATATAATTCCCAGGCTAGTGTTGGTCCTTCCACTTCATCTCCCGTGAGTCAGTCCAGTACTGATACTCAGCTTGCTGAACTCACGAAGGTTATTCAAGCTTTGGTTTTCTCCACACAAAAGAAAGAGTCCGCTCCGCAAACTTCTCACACTGCTGAAGTAAAAAAGATAGAAGTTTGTGTTACTTGTGGTGGTCCTCACGCTTACTATAATTGTACTGCCACCGATGGCAATACATTTGATGTTAATGCTATAGCCGGAATATCCAATCAAGGAGGTAATCAATACCGTCCTCAAGTGGACCCAAACCACCGTGCTAGCAATCAATTTGGACCACCCGGATTTCCTCCTCCCAACAATCCAAATAGGATTAATCCTAATCAACAAAGAGGGCAAAACATGCAAAATCAATTTCATGCCCCAAACAATCAATACCCACCCCAGAGGGGTAATCAAGGGTATTCAGCTCCTAATCACCAAGGACCTCTCCCAAACGAACTTGATAACTACATCAAGTTTAATGAGACCAAAATGAAGGCAATACAAAATCAGATCTCTGGATTGAGGAATGAATTTCAATCTTCAATATACAAGCAAGGAACTGAGCTTAAGAATGAGCTTTCAAATAAAATTGATCACTCTCAAAGCGAAGTTAAGAATATGCTTACCAGTCTCATGAACCATATCAATCCACCTTCTACCTCGGGAGGTCTCCCTGGTAATACCATTCCAAACCCTAAGGGTGAACTCAAAGCTGTCACCACACGCAGTGGTAAAGCTTATGATGGACCCACTATTCCTACTACCACTTCTTCTCCTCTCCCCAAGGTAGTGGAAAGTGAACCTGAGGTGACTAAGGACAAGGAACTTCCTATTAATAACGGAGGTACTGACAACGTCCAACCTCAAGTTGTCCCGAAACCAAAACCCAAACCAGGAGTTGTTTTTGAATCGCATGAAATCCCTGCTGAAAACCCTAAATCCAAACCTTCTATTCCTTACCCATCACGTTTAAATGAGCAAAAGCTCCGTAAAAAAGCTAGTCAACAAATGGAAAAATTTTTCAAAATTTTTCAGGAATTACATTTTGACATAAGCTTTGCGGATGCTATCATTCTGATGCCCAAGTTTGCATCCACAATCAAACACTTGTTAAGCAACAAGGAAAAACTGTTTGAAATGGCAAAGACTCCATTAAATGAGAACTGCTCAGCAGTTATCTTGAAAAAGCTTCCCGTAAAGCTTGGAGATCCTGGAAGATTTTTACTACCTTGTGTCTTTCCAGGAATGGTTGAATGCTATGCCTTGGCCGATCTTGGTGCAAGCATCAACCTGATGCCTTATTCAGTATGGGAGAAACTTTCTCTTCCTGAACTCACTACTACCTGCATGACTCTTGAGCTTGCAGATCGTTCCACATCTCATCCACGCGGCATTGCTGAGGATGTATTTGTGAAAGTAGGAAAGTTCCATTTTCCAGCTGACTTTGTGGTTGTCGATTTCGATGCTGATCCTAGGGTTCCTCTCATTCTTGGAAGAGGATTCCTAAAAACGGGCCGTGCTCTCATTGATGTATTTGAGCATGAAATCACATTACGTGTGGATAATGAAGCTGTTACTTTTAACCTGGATCAAACTTCGAGGTACTCCCCAAATTATGATTCTGAATCGGTTAACCGAATCGATGTCATTGATATTGTCTCAGAGGAGTACTCTCAAGAGTTTCTTGGTTATTCTCATAATTCTGTGAGTGGGGATCCCACCACATCTTCTCTACCTATCATTTCCGACTCTTCCCCTTCTCTCACTCCGTTTGAGGGAAGTAATTTCAATTTGGAAGAGATCGAGGCTTTTCTCAAGTGTGATTCATTTCTGGAAGGAATTGATGACGCTGAGATTGATCTGGAGGGAGATATTCTTCTTCTTGAGAAATTGTTAAATCAGGACAATTCTCCTCCACTCCCTCCCGTTGAACTTCATAATGAGGAAATTAAATCAGTTGAGAAAACTGATGGATTTCCTGTGGTCGAACTCAAATACTTGCCACCTCATCTTGAGTACGCATTTTTGGAGGGTGATGATAAATTACCCGTCATTATTGCTAAAAACTTAAGTGATGAGGAAAAGACTGCTCTAATAAAGGTCTTGAAGTCACACAAGCAAGCCATTGCTTGGAAACTCTCCGACATAAAGGGTATCGACCCTGAATTTTGTACTCACAAGATATTAATGGAGGATGACTTTAAACCAGCAGTCCAACACCAGCGAAGGGTAAATCCCAAAATCCACGATGTTATCAAACAAGAGGTTCTCAAACTTCTTGATGCAGGATTGATTTATCCCATCTCTGATAGTCCTTGGGTTAGTCCCATTCACTGTGTTCCAAAAAAGGGTGGCATAACTGTTGTCACAAATGAAGAAAATGAGTTGATCCCAACTCGATTGGTTACAGGGTGGCGTGTTTGCATTGACTATCGTAAGTTAAATGATGCCACCCGTAAAGACCATTTTCCTCTGCCCTTTATGGATCAGATGCTTGAGAGATTAGCGGGAAACGAGTACTATTGTTTCCTTGATGGTTTCTCGGGTTACTTTCAAATCCCCATTGATCCACAAGATCAAGAAAAGACCACCTTTACATGCCCTTATGGAACCTTTGCTTATAAACGTATGCCTTTTGGCTTATGCAATGCTCCAGGCACATTCCAAAGGTGCATGATGTCCATATTCTCCGACATGATCGGGAAAACGATGGAGGTCTTTATGGATGACTTCTCGGTCATTGGGGATTCATTCGAAACATGTCTCTCCCATTTAGAAAACATGTTGAAACGGTGTGAAGACACCAATCTTTGTCTAAATTGGGAAAAGAGTCACTTTATTGTCAAAGAGGGCATTGTCCTCGGCCATAAGATATCAAAGAACGGGATTGAGGTTGACAGATCTAAAGTCGACGTCATTGGTAAATTACCTCATCCCACTACCGTCAAAGGTATTAGGAGTTTTTTGGGTCATGCCGGTTTCTATCATAGATTCATACAAGATTTTTCTAAAATCACCCGGCCTATGACTCATCTTCTTGAAAAGGATGCTCCTTTTATCTTCTCACCCGAGTGCATCGAAGCTTTTGAAACATTAAAGAAAAAGCTTACTGAAGCACCCATTCTGGTTGCCCCCGACTGGGATTTTCCCTTTGAGCTCATGTGCGATGCAAGTGATTTTGCTATCGGTGCAGTCTTGGGGCAACGAAAAGCTAAACACTTTCAGCCTATCCACTACGCAAGTAAAACCATGACTGAAGCTCAAACTCATTACACCACTACAGAAAAAGAATTATTGGCTGTGGTGTATGCCTTTGAGAAGTTTCGGCCATATTTAATCTTGACAAAATGTGTAGTGTATACGGATCACTCGGCTCTCAAATATCTCTTTGCAAAACAAGATGCAAAGCCGAGATTACTTCGTTGGGTTCTCCTCCTGCAAGAATTTGATATCACCATACGTGATAAAAAAGGAGCTGAGAACCTAGCCGCTGATCATCTATCCCGATTAGAGAACCCACACCAAGATGTTTTCGAGAAAAAGGAAATAAATGAAACATTTCCTCTCGAAACACTCAATGCGGTTGCTTTTCGAGGAGATTCTACTACCCCATGGTTTGCTGACTTCGCAAATTACCATGCGGGTAACTTCATAGTGAAAGGGATGTCGACCCAACAGAAGAATAAATTCTTCAAGGATGTTAAACATTACTTCTGGGACGACCCCTACTTGTTCAAAATCTGTGCGGATCAAGTCATCCGACGGTGTGTTTATGGACAGGAAGCTATTGACATTCTCAAAGCTTGCCATGCTGGACCCACTGGGGGCCATCATAGTCCAAACTACACCGCTAAAAAGGTGTTTGATTCCGGGTTTTATTGGCCCACAATCTATAAGGATGCCCAAGATCTCATCAAAACTTGTGAAGCTTGTCAGCGTCACGGAAATATTTCACAACGAAATGAAATGCCACAAAATGCTATTCAAGTTTGTGAAATTTTTGATGTCTGGGGCATTGACTTTATGGGGCCATTTCCATCATCTCGAGGAAATAAATACATTCTCGTGGCTGTTGACTATTTGTCAAAATGGGTTGAAGCAAAAGCTTTACCCACTAATGATGCCCGAGTGGTTGTAAAATTCCTGAAAGCTCTGTTTGCCCGTTTTGGAACTCCACGTGCTATAATCAGTGATCATGGTACGCATTTTTGCAATGACAAATTTGACAAAGTCATGCAAAAATATGGTGTGACTCACCGTCTTTCTACTGCGTATCACCCACAAACAAGTGGGCAAGTAGAAGTTTCAAATCGGGGTATTAAAAGAATTCTGGAAAGGACTGTAGGAGAAAATCGTGCATCCTGGTCGGATAAATTGGATGATGCATTATGGGCCTTCCGTACAGCTTACAAAACACCCATCAGGTGTACACCTTACAAGCTTGTGTACGGAAAGGCATGTCATCTGCCGATCGAATTAGAGCACAAAGCCTACTGGGCCTTGAAACATGCTAACTTTGACCTCCAAACTGCGGGTGATCACCGTAAAGTTCAAATGAATGAATTAAATGAACTGCGTGATCAGGCCTACGAGAACTCTTTGATCTACAAAGAAAAGACAAAGAAGATTCATGACTCTAAAATCAAGAACCGCGTTTTCAACGTTGGTGATCGAGTCCTTCTTTTCAATTCAAGATTGAAGATTTTCTCGGGAAAACTCAAATCCCGTTGGTCTGGTCCATTCACTATTACAAAGGTTTATCCATATGGTACCGTTGAGTTATCTCAAACTGACGGTCCAAATTTCAAAGTGAATGGTCATCGTTTAAAACACTACTTTGGAGAGGACATACCACCCATGGTTGTCCCGGATCTCCAAACTTTCCCCATGAACCAATGAATGCGGGGTCGAGTCAAGCTAGTGACTCGGTGAACAAAAACATTAGCAAAACATGGGTTTTCACCCGTGTCTCTGTTTTCTTTCTCTGTTCTACCACCCTAGTGTGGGGGAGATGCCCCACATGTTGTATATATATATATATAAAAAAAGTGTGTATATAAAAATAATGGCTATTAGTATTTCCCTTTCACGTTCTAAGTGTTGGTTTAACAACCAGTTCTTTGAATATTGAGGGCAATATTCAGTTCTAAGTGTGGGGGGAATTCTTGCGAATTTGATCAAATGTACCATCTAGTACCCCCATTTTTAGCCAAAATTTTAAAAAAATTTCTCACTTAGAACGCAATAAATGGTTATCAGTCCGCCATGTCTAACCCACATAAGGATTGGCTAATCCGAGAGCAAACGGCTCTTGGTAAAGATGTCTCAAATCCGTTGATGGCTTACAATTTGCCGAAAATTGTATGGTTTTCTACTCGCCATATCTTTTATAGTGAAGAGTTGGCTAGCCCGCAAGGTTATGGCTTGTGGTAAAGGCTTTGGAATTCCATGATTGGTAATCAGCTCACCAAAGATAATAGTTGTAATTTATCTAAGAGTTGGCTAGTCCAGAAGCAAACGGCTTCTGGTAAAGACAAATCAAAACCGTTGACAGCTGATGATTTGCTCAAAATCATTTGGTTATCATTGTACCAAAGTATCACATACTAAAACATTGGCTACTCCAGAAGTAATGGCTTTTGGTAAAGAGAAAAATCCATTAAAACTTCATAAAAGATTGCTAGGGACTAGCAATAGTTTAGTGTGGGGGATTGATGAGTGTCTAAATACTCATCATTTTTGTCTTATCTGAACTGCCAAAACATCCAAAAACACTCAGAAATGCATCAAAATACTGAAAATATCCTAGGGATTGTGTTTTATATGTTTCTAATGCAAAATGTTTGAAAACAGTTGAAAAAACGAACAAAGTTTACAAAATTGGCAGTTTCAGTCCCTCAACTTTCAAAACTTGTCAAAATTAGTCCCTAAGCATTTGTTTTGTAAGAAAAGTCACCAAAGGTCCTTTTGAAATTAATAGTTGTCATATTTAGTCCTTTGGTGAAAAGTTTCAATAATTTACAAGTTTGGTCCCTGCACTTTTAGAATTTGCAAAAATGGTCCCTGGGAAATATTATTGTTGGAAATATCATGTATGGTCCCTGGATTATTGGAACATGGCAGGAATCACCCCTTGGTTTAATTTGGAAGATATACAACTTCAGCCCTTCAAATTTCAGAATATTACAAAAGTGGTCCTTGTGTTTATTATACAAATCCAACCGGACCCTTTTATATTATAAACCCAAAAACCCAATTAAAACACAACCACCCAACCCAATCCACCAAATTATAAACCCCAGCCCAAACACCAAACCCAAGCCCACTACCCGTTTGTTTTTAATAAACCCAAAACAGAAGGTTTGACTTAAGTCAAACCTTCCATCCCCTACCTCTAAACCGCCAAACACTAAAACCACCCTTCACCCATAGTTTCTCTGCTACATCCCATCAACCCCCTCCTCTGCCTTTCTCCACCTTACCTACCTGTCCCCAAGCATTAAATGCTTCTTCACCAATCACCTCTTCACAGTACAAGTGGTTTTCCCACTATATCAATTTTGGCGCCAAAACTAGTTTCAACAGCTGAGATTGTTTTAAGCCCATCCAAAGGTGTAGAATTGATCAGAGACCAAGAGAAGACTTATCCCATCTTAATTTTGTATATATAGGATCTCTTGTAAGCCATAAAAGGCATGTAGTTTTATTTTCTTAATCGTATTGTAATTTATTTATCAAGCTTAATCAAATTTCGTTTTTAATTATCATTCCATGTTACTAGAGACCTGTTTTATGTTACTCAGTTGTATAATCATTAAGTGTTAATTAAAATCCTAAGTTTGAAATTTACATGGTTACCATTAATTCGAATTAAGCAATCTAGTGTTTGTAAAAGTTTGTTATCTGTTTGTATAAGCTCATATAAGTTCTACATAGCTTATGATGAGCTTTTGATAAGTCTCACAGTCCTAATGCAAGATATCCAAGAAAAGTCAAAAAAGTCAACTGGAGGTCAAGATAAGCAGTTCTGGGTACTGAGCTGATCATGGAAGGCTTAAATGGGGTTTCTAGCTTGTTTTTGGCAAGCTAGGAAAGTTCTGGTCCTTGTTTCTCTGTTCCATAAGCTCCTCCAGTTGTAAGAAATTTTCATGTTTTCACTAGTTTTTCCATACTACTGTACAAGTGCTTATTCATGTGCTTTTTGTTGTTCTCATTATTGCTTTATGTTATTTAAGTAAAATTAAGTTAGTTTGGTAGTTGGTGTTAGTCCAGAATATCATTTTCAGTTTTTAAGTCAAAAAGACCAAAAATAGCTAAATAAGGCCTTGCTTATTTAAACTGCTTAATTAATATTGAAAGTTGCTTTTTAAGTTGTTTGAGACTCATTACAAGTTCTGTGTTTAAAAGTGTGGTCTTAAAATCACTTTTCATATTGAAAAACCAAAAGAGACCCCATTAAGGGCTGTTTGGGTTGACAATTGAAAATGGGTCATTTGGTGTTACCACTGTTCCTTTGCTAATTTGTTAAGTTTGATCTTACTTAAAATAAGTTAAAGAGGCTGTTTTTAAGTTGTTTTAAGTCCATTTGGTATAATTTGTAGTTTTGAGCCTTATGTGGGATTTTTAGAGGCTCAACTGCTCACATAAGCTTCTAATAAGCTTGTGCTTATTTGGTCCTTGTTTTTGGTAGTTTTAGGCTCTATTTAGTGGTTAAAGATCACACATAAAACCTGGTTTAGTGATCTTTTGGTTTGTGCCATTTTTGCACAAGTCTGCTAATGCAGACTTATAAGCAGCCTGCTACTTTTCTTGTGGTCATAAGCAGCTGAACAAGAGCTTAATTGGAGTTCAATTGCATTATTAAAATTGGGGCTTTTGTGTTTTTAAGATAGCCAGTAGTACTGAGGAACTTTTGCCCCCATATCACTCCACTTATCAGATTATTTGTACTGCTTAGTCTGGTCTGCAAGTTGATACTTTCACCATCTGTTTTGCTTAAAACTTGAAACTGCTCAAATTGCTCATTTGCTTAATCTGTGGGATTAGCTATTTGAATTAAGTTGTTTTAAGCTTCTAATAGTGTGTTAAACTTGTTCTGAGAGTTTGGTGAAGTTTTGAGCTTATTAGCTTATTTTTAGCTTATTTACTCAACTGCTTATCTGCCCAAATCTGCTTATTGGGCTTAGATAACTTCTCTTTTATTTTTCATAGCTTTTAAATATTAATTTAGACTTATCCTGAATTTTTCAGATTTTTCCTAAGTCATTTGATATTTTTAATCTTTTTTATTAGTTTCTAATAATAAATAAATCATAATAAATAAAATAATAATCAGAAAAATATAATTTTAATTTTTATAATTTTCTTTTATTAAATAGAATCCAGAAAAAATATAATCACATTTTTAGACCTTAAGAAAACCAAAAATAGAAAAATAGTGATAGCTTCTATTTAATAGAATTTATCTTTTTAAATTTTAATTAAGCAAGTTTCATTTTTATAATTTTCTTAGCTTCTATTTACTTAATAATATTTATAGAAAAAGTTTTAGATTTTTCTTTGTTTATTTAGTATTTATTATAATTTAAATTAGTTTTAAATAATTATTAAATAATAAATAATTAATAATAATTAAATAAAAAGTGTTAAAAATATAATTTAAGTTTTTAAATAAGTTTCAAGTAATTTTACATTTTTAGGTTTTAATTTTATAATATTTCAGTTTTTGTCCCATTTTAGATTTCCTGTTACGCGTTTTTCAGTTTATTAATTCGCGTTTAATTTTCTTGTATATATTTGTTTTTAATTTGTTATTTAGAATTATTAAAAAAGCAAAATCAATATCTAATCATCTGTCACTCTAATCCTAACTTTTCACAGTTTGCCCATTCACACCTCGTTGGGAAACGATCCGGGTAATCACTTACCTGGTCTCACACTACACACGAACGTGAGTTTTTGCAAGTATCCTTTTTCACAAAGGGGTGATTTGTAATTACTCACGCGTATCCGCTGTCTGCATTTATTTATAAATGTGTTCGCGACGGATCAAATCCCTTAGTAATTTTGTCTTCTTCTCCTTAGGTGTGAAGAAGGAGAGGCACTGATTCTCTTTTCTGCATTTGTTTTTGTCTTTGTTGCTTTCGTAATAAGGTACAGATATTCTGCCCTTCTTGTAAGGTGCCTTCGTTCTCTTGAACTCTGATTTTGATTCGTTTAGGATTCCCCAAGCCATTGCTATGTTCCCTTGTATTGTGAACCTTTACTTGAACTTTTGCCTTGAACTCTTGTCTTGATCATTTGTTTCGAACCCTGCCTTGGACCCTGTTATGTTCCTTGATACTTGACATGACCTGTTCATAACCTGGTAACCTGAATATTTAGGACCCTGGGATACTTAAAGGTTCATAGGATTTTATAACTACTTTTCTAAATTACATATGAAGAGGTTTTGAGAATTGCTTTTAAAGACTTTCATTATGAAAACTGATTCAAAGACCACTTTATTTTAAAACCATTTTAAAAGGATTACTTTTTAATAAATTGACATGAACCTTCTGGTATTTGACTTTTCTGATATTGACTTCCTGATAGTGAACCCCTGCATTGATCTCCTGTCTTGAATCCTGATATGAACCCTGATATGAAATCTGATTTGAAACTTGATATAAAACCTGACACTTGATACCTGATACTTGACACCTGAGACTTGATACCTGACCTTGACCCACAGTTTGAGACTACGAGCCACCCACTAGGCATGAGGGTTTCATGTCCATGTCATTGATGCACCGGTGGCATGATTCTAGGGCAGGAGAGTGATGACCTGTCCCGTCCCTGACCTGTTACTGATTTACTTGTTACGTAGAGGAAGACCCTGTGGCCTACTGGGGGCGTATGGATGCATCCTAGACCTGACCTGATTTGTTTGTATTACTTGTATTATCTGGTGACTGACGAGTGTGTGCGATACACGTCTTTCACAATCCTGGGAGAACGCGTCTCCAACCCCTGGAGGTATCCCCTCACCCTGTACCTGGTATGCTGAGGTCACCCCTCCATACACCCTGATATGTGATTTGATTTGATATGTACTGTTTCTGGGCTCGTAAAGGATTTCTGTTTTCCTGAATCCTTGTAACCTTATGACCTGACACTTGACCTGACATTTGACCTGACTTGATTTGACTTGGGTTTATGGTGGGTTATGGTGTCATTTACATTTACCATTGTAACCATTCTTAACTCTTAGTATATCTACATAACCCTTTTATATTCCTGTTCCTGACTCTTGTTACACCTGGTATTATTTCAATTTACTTTACTATTCCGTTACTACTGCTTTGTTTCCGTTATATCTGTTCACTGAGCTCTCGTAGCTCAGCCGCATTTTCTTTTTCCTGCGGTAGGTATTTAAGCTAGGAAGCTGGGTTTTGCTTTGGGATGAGAACAAATTTGAGTGAAGCATGGACCTTAGTATCTTAGTTCTACCATTTAAATTTTTAGACTTGTTATGCCTTGATTGGCTCCTGGATTGTTAAGTACTTCATTTATTTCTTTTCATTTGTCTTGTTGAACTTGATATAAGTCTTGTTGGCTTATTATCTTTGGTTTAATGTTAAGAATTCCGTTGTTTTATTAATGCTTGTTCTGATGTTAAACCATATTGTTGTGACATCTTTACCCTTGTTGGGTCGGGGTGTTAGAGTGTGCAAGCCATATCTAGATAAGTTTATGATCGTATTCATTGACGATATCGTGATTTACTCAAGGAGTGAAGAAGAGCACCGAGAACACCTCAGAACAATCTTAGAACTGCTCAAGGAAGAGAAACTGTACGCCAAATTTTCAAAGTGTGATTTTTGGATCCGCTGAGTACAAATTTCTTGGTCACGTCATTGATAGTCAGGTACTACAGGTTGATCCAGCAAAGATTGAGGCAGTTAAAGATTGGGCAACACCAAAAACTCCCACAGAAATTCGTCAATTCTTAGGACTTGCCGGATATTACAGAAGGTTCATCGAAGGGTTTTCCAAAATAGCTAAGCCACTGACCAAGTTGACACAAAAGAACCAGAAGTACGATTGGGGAGAAAAGCAAGAGACCGCTTTTCAGTTATTGAAACAGAAACTTTGCAGCACGCCAATTTTGTCATTGCCAGAAGGGATTGAAAACTTCGTAGTATATTGCGATGCTTCATACAAAGGACTTGGGGCAGTGTTAATGCAAAACGAGAAGGTTATAGCTTATGCATCTCGTCAGCTTAAGAAGCATGAGAAGAACTACACTACTCACGACTTAGAGTTGGGTGCCGTGGTTTTCGCACTCAAGATTTGGAGACATTATCTTTACGGAACAAAGTGTGTAGTATTTACAGACCACAAAAGCTTACAGTACATTCTTGATCAGAAGGAACTTAACATGAGGCAACGTCGTTGGTTGGAACTACTTAGTGATTACGACTGTGAAATCAGATATCACCCAGGAAAAGCCAATGTTGTGGCAGATGCACTCAGTCGGAAAGAGAGACTCAAGCCTTTGAGAGTCAGATCATTGGGAATGACTATTATTTCACCACTACCATCAAAGATCCTCGAGGCCCAAGTCGAGGCACTCAAGGAAGAAAACCTACCAAGTGAAACACTCAAAGGAATGCAAGATAATGCAAACGGTTTAGTAAGGAGATCAGATGGAACATTATGTTTCAAGGATAGAAGTTGGATACCTCTCTATGGTGGAATACGAGAGTTGATCATGCACGAATCGCACAAGTCGAAGTAATCCATTCATCCAGGTTCTGATAAGATGTATCAGGATCTCAAGAAGCTTTATTGGTAGCCCAATATAAAAGCAGAGATAGCTACGTATGTCAGTAAATGTCTTACTTGTGCTAAGGTGAAAGCCGAGTACCAGAAACCATCAGGATTACTTCAGCAACCAGAGATTCCCCAGTGGAAGTGGGAACGCATTACAATGGACTTTGTCACTAAACTTCCCAAAACATCAGGAGGTTACGATGCTATTTGGGTAATAGTTGATCGTCTCACCAAGTCAGCTCATTTCATTCCAATCAAAGAGACTTATACTATGGATCAGCTCGCCAGACTTTACGTCAAGGAAATTGTCTCAAGGCACGGTGCACCAATTTCCATCATTTTCGACAGAGATAGTCGCTTTACTTCAAACTTTTGGGAATCATTGCAAGATTCGTTTGGGTCTAGGTTAGACATGAGTACCGCCTATCATCCTCAGACCGATGGTCAGAGCGAGAGAACAATTCAGACATTGGAAGACATGCTCAGGGCATGTGTCATTGACTTTAGAAATGGTTGGGCTAACCATTTGCCATTGATCGAGTTCTCTTACAATAACAGTTATCACACGAGCATAAAAGCTGCACCATTCGAGGCACTCTACGGTCGTAAGTGCAGGTCCCCATTTTGTTGGGCCGAAGTTGGTGATGTACAGCTAACAGGTCCAGAGTTGGTCAGAGAGACAACAGAAAAGATAATTCAGATTAGAGAAAGACTCCAAACAGCCAGAAGCAGGCAGAAAAGTTACGCCGATGTTCGACGCAAACCATTAGAATTTCAGGTTGGAGACAAAGTCATGTTGAAGGTCTCGCCTTGGAAGGGCGTGATACGATTCGGGAAACGCGGTAAGTTGAACCCGAGATACATTGGGCCATTCAAGATTCTGGAAAGGATCGGTCCGGTAGCGTACAGACTGGAGCTTCCGTCAGAGCTCAGCAATGTACATAACACGTTTCATGTCTCAAACCTCAAGAAATGTCTTTCAGACGAAACGCTCGTAATCCCATTGGAAGAAATTCAGATCGATGATAAGCTTAACTTTGTGGAAGAACCAGCAGAAATCATGGACCGGGAGGTCAAACAGTTGAAGCAAAGTCGAATTTTGATCGTCAAAGTTCGCTGGAATTCTAGCAGAGGTCCTGAGTTTACTTGGGAACGGGAAGACCAGATGCGACTCAAATACCCACATCTTTTCACCGAGACCACTCCAGAGAACAACATCAACTGAATTCAGGGACTGAATTCCTTTTAGGGTGGTCGACTGTCACAACTCGTAATTTCAGGTCATTTTTCCAAACCCCGACAATTTACTATTCATGAGTTACTATTCATCATTTACTATTCACCGATCACTATTTATCATTTCACTATTCATCATTTTTGAAGCCAGTTTGAGAATTTGAGAAGCCGTCAAAAAATTTACTATTCATGTGACACTATTCATTCCCGAAGGGAAATCACTATTCATGGGCATCATTCATCATGTCGTAAACTTGGTTTACGGGTATTCAAATGCGCGTAACCAGTTAGGTTTAGCTGCGTATTCATGCATCATCAGTAAAGACACATCATACAGACTAGGGTAGTCTGCATATCATCAGTAACATCATTACCATATCAGCCCATGCATGTGTTTGTGTGATTTTCATTAACGTATGCTTAATTGTTTAATTAACGTTACCACTCAGTCATTTCTACCAACAGTAAACCCAAATACTCCAGACAATGATCCTAATACATTTTCAAGCTAATTATAATGATATAGAGATTATATTATTACTTTACCCGGTGTTTTTAAATCAATTGCTACATTTTCCATTAGGAGCTTATAACTCCGTCGGTTTACGAAATTTCAATCCGATTATCATTCTAACACCCGATTCTTGCAAGGAATATGATTTTACACATTTTACAACTTCGTCATATTTTATTTTACATCGTCGCGATTTATTTCTAGTTAACTCGATACCCGGTAACACCCAATGTACACATAAACTTCACTAACTCATTCAATAGTTAGACAACTTCATTAATTATCCATCCCTTCCCATTTTTTTCTCCATGTTGCCGCCCCCCCTTAGCCACCCTAAGCCATAAGGCCACTTGATTACAAGTACATCCCATTTAATTTTTATGTCTTTTGGTCTTTTGATTTAATTAAACCAACACTTCACTACATCAAATTCACTAGCAAATAACCAACATATCCTCTCTTTTCCTCTCTTCCCCAATCGGCCCAACCAAGAACAAGAGGAGAAATCCATCATTTTGTGAAGTTCAAGTATTAATCTTACTCCATTTACTATCCTAGTTAAGGCTTTGTGATCAAAACCCTAAGTTATTGCACATTTTCTCATCAAATCACTCCAACATTGTAAGTAAACTTCAAGAACATCATTTTGATCTTTTCATACTTTTATTTACTTCATATGATTATGTATTTTCAAGTTATACTAGTTACTTTTGCAAGTTACTTATGTTTTTGATACCATTTTGCTTATAAACTATCACAAACACTAGATCTATAAGTTTCACTAGTAAGCACATGAGATCCACCAAGTTTGGTGATGTTTAGGACCCCATGACACCCTAAGAAGGTGTATGGTAGGATTTGCGAACTTGTGGAGTTGATTTGAGGTGGTATGATCAAGTTTAGAACCATGGAAATGAGTTTTTAAAACATATATATACCTACTGTCCAAAAACGTGTAAACTGGAAAACTCAGTAACTTTTGGTATATTTTGGCCTTCATATTCAGAAAGTTCTTTTAAAAACGAAACCTTGGCCGCAAGAATCACTAAAAACCGACTTATAACGAAGGAGATATGATTTTTCAAAGTTAGACGACGAAAACTAATTTTCTGAAAATAAGCGTGCTGTTAGCCGAACTTTAAAGAACCAAACGAGGCATTAGACGTGATCTAGGAGAGCCGAACTACTGAGATTATGTTATTTCATGTTATGACGAATCCGTGGATATAAAGAACGTAGAAAACGAGCTTATAACGACCGAGATATACACGTTCAAAGCCGACGAACTCTATTCTATTTTGACAGCCCTATTAGAAAGTATTTTCTAAGTATAAAAGTTAACATTTTTGCAAATTATCACATTGATAGCCGGTTTTCTATCTAATCAAGACGCGTATGATCAAAAGTCAAACAACACAACATTTAGATAATGTTACAAGGTTTTCAAGAACGTCAAATTCATTCACTAACTCTTAACGTGCACTAATTCGCGACTAGTTTTGCGAGGCCGTTTTGGATATATATTTTCACAAGTTAAGAAAAGTATTGTTTTGCGACGAAAACATTATATTTGCCAATAGAACACCAAACAAGGATCATGGAGTGTGGTTTTAACATAATTACGCGAAATGTAGTTTATAACTTAACGAGACGTCAAAAATGTATTTTTGGGCGATAAACGTTGTTTTCAAAACTTTCGAGTGGTATCGATAACATACGTGTTTGCATGAGTAACATCACTTCATTTGCTTACCTTAGATCATATCATTCATGATAGGTCACGGTTAGGAACCGAGCCTCATCTCATCATATCCATTGTGATCATTGTTGCTATATCATATCAGGTGAGTTTTCATAGCCCCGTTTTAAATTGTTTATTGATTTCTAAACTCTCGGGGGAGAATACATTACACCATTTTATATGCGGACCAAAGTATGCAAACTCATTACATTGCTTAAGTTACATCATTGCCCAGATTAAAGTCCCCTTTTATTATCATGAACCGTTAATTGTTAGCAAGCGAGAGAGAGTGAATAGATCTATTGAGGGTGACTCCTCCGTTCGGGTTGGTAGCGCCAACTTGTCAAACGAACGCATTTCATTTCTGTCATATTAGAGTGATTGGCAAACACTCAGTTGGGGCACTTCATTCAGTCTAGCTTCGGGGTCATGAGCTTAAGAGCTAATGTATCATTTTTATGTGGCATTTTTTTGTCATACACTTTATACTTGTGGTATCCGTACAATATTTCATTTACATAAACCTATGATCTCACCAACATTTTTGTTGACCATTTTTAGCAATGTATTTTCAGGTAATTAAGGTATCGCATGTTGGCTTGCATATGGACATCATGGAGTCACGGAGTCGACGCGTCTCACTTTATATTTTATGCACTTATCTATCGTTTGAATTGTATGAACTTGTTTTATGAAAACTTGTTTCACCTTTTGGGACCTAGCTTTATAACTCTGAATGTTTTTAAATAATCAAACGATGTATTTTCTAAATGACACTTTAGGTCGTTCAATATAACTGTAACTTTGGTGCTATGACCAGTCGTGCCCCTGAATGACCTATTCCGCTGCAAGTCACAAAATTTGTGGGTGTGACACTTTTGCACATCCATAATGCTCTAGTGCCTTCAAACGTACCCAAATCTTAGCCATAATATGATGTTCATATTAAAAGAGAAATGCAAGATCACATACACGTACTATGGAACATTTGAAAGAGACATTACAAATAAATACAAGCAGTGTGAAAAGTATATATCCTACTTAGATTGCATGCATAGATTTGATAGATATTTTCAAAGATATATAGCAAATGATTGAGGCTCAAAAGACTCAACTTATATTCTAAGATTTCTTGATCTGGGTTTTGGATGTTCAAAAAATATCCGTATTCGGATATCCAAAAAATTGATAAAATTTATTAAACTGTTGGGTTTTATGAAATGTCATTTTTGGAACTCATATAAAAGTTTTTCAAAAATTATAGATATTTGGATATGAAGATATATAAAACTGTTATCCGAATTTAAATAACTTAGCTAGAATAATAGGTCTAACATAAAACCATCAACTCAAATTTCGGATATCCGAAATAAAAAAAAAAACAAAAACCGTCTGCAAAAAACCAAAAACGAAACCGAACTTTTGTTGCGGGGTTTGGTTTTAAAAAACTTAAAACCGAATTTTCAGTCTGGGGTTTAGTTTTAGCCAAAAACCGCCCCATGCTCACCTCTAAAAATAATAATAAATGAAATCAAATTCTACATCTTTCTAACAACAACCAACAAAACCCCTATGCATGTTATTATGAGTTTCGTATGCTTGGATTTTCAAGTTGTATTTTTTTTTCATCAGAATTAAGAATAAAAAAGACATTTAGACATTTCGTTAAGCACTTGTTATCCATATATTCATAATCTATTTCAACATCCAGTAATTTCTTGTTAAAAATAAATAAATAACAAAATAAATATAAAACATAGCAATTCATTCATTAATTCATTAAAAATAACCATCAGCCAATGATCTGCATTAGTTTCAACAACCACAAACCACTTAACAAAACAAACACTCTAGATCTAAACAATTCATAAACCGCTCCCAATGCACTATTTAGGGTTGTATACATATCCTTGGGCGAGATGCATTATTTATATGGTTTACATGACGCAGCAGACATTTGTACCGGGAATGCGATATCCTACGTGAAAAAATAAATTTCCTTTTATGGAGGAGCTTCCACGTGTAATCGATGTCCAATAGCAACCAGGAGGTATTTTTCTGTGCAAATGTTTGATTGAACAACCGTAAGTCTTTTAGAGGGACTATGGTTTCAACCGGATCAAATATAACTCAAGTTGAGCTACCATCAGCGGTGTCAGATATAATATATCAAAGCCGAGCAGAGGTCTCTATGGGATGACCTGGTATCCCTAGCGCTGTCAGGTTGTATGTGGCGATAATCGGGATGCGTGGACTTCCTCGTATATATGAAAAATTGGGGTTATTATAGAATTGCCATTCATTTTGACAGCCGTTGCATTCAGAAATTCGTACTCCACGTACAAACTTTTTTTGTCAACCTGGTGGACTTGAATGCCATCAACGCCGTAGTATAAACGCACGCCCAACAGCTCAAGTAAGACCCCAATGAAAGTAGCAAGAGCGATTATTGCTGAAACCACTTTCCAAATCATGCAACGGCGGGGAGGTTGTGGTGGTGGAGGTGGAGGCGGTGGTGTCTGTGGTGGTGGTGGTCATCGGAACATCTCCATCATAAAATTGTGTGTTCTTTAGTTTTTCTTTGGACGTAAAAGAAAGGATTTGGAAGAGATATATAAGCATCAATTTTGAACGTCAGAACTCTTAAAAGAATATCATGATGTCTAAAAATTTGTATACTTGACGGTGACTTCACATTTTTAAAAGAATATCACAACATTCCACTCTTCAAAATTTGCCACATTTAGGAGAATAATTGATGTTTGAATTCACATCATATTATGTAATAGAGTGGCTGCACTTTTGACTTGGTGGGGTTTTCCTATTTAAAGAAGAACTAGCTTGTCAACATAACACCCTAATAAGCAATTACTAATTGAAAGAACTATATCATGAAATAAGTTAACCAAAAAGCATAGATCACCTACACGAATACACGATGATTGTAATATATTGCATACTAAACGAGTACCCGTGCATAGCAACGGGATTTTATAGCGGCAGATAGTTGTAGCGATAAAAAAAGTTTATGGGTTATAAACGAAAAATAATAAAAGTTTGAGGATTTGGGGATTAAACATAATGTTTTGAAACCCTGGTTCGACCCGGCCGGCTCCACTGGTTGAACCAATTCCGATCGAAAAAATGCGTCAAATAAAACCGGTTTTTATATTTTCGAAACCCGGTTAGACCCCGAAAATTAGTTTTGTATATTTTTCCCGAAAATTGTGGTGTAAGCTTTGACTAATTAGTATATACACCTTAAATATATTTTAATTTAAAATTATTTCATAAGTTTCCTTAGATAGATGACTGAACTTTTTAAGTTTGACCATGACTGAATTTTTTACTTTTCAAGTTTGATCAATTTTTTTTTTATAGATAGTATAGATGTATTTTTCCATGAAAATAGCTACTATTACACTTTTAACAACCACATGATACACTTGAAATCAAAATTATAAAAACTAATATTTCCTCACTTCCAAGATGACTAAGGGGGTGTTTGCGATTGCGTTTGGAGACAGATTATTTGATTATTGCGGTTACAAAAGGGAATAATCTATCGAGTAGTGTTTGGCAACCACGATCTCATAATCGCTTATTTGCGTTTTGACATCTACAAAACGTGGATTTGTAAAAGTAGCTCCACACCTGCTGTTTGAAAACGCTATTATCTTCTAACTGAAAAATTACCAAACTACCCAGAAACCCATCTTCCTCGTTTACCAGAATTTAAAAAAAGACAAAATATTATAGCAAAAAAAAGAGGTAAATAAACTCATAACTTTCAATATTCACAAATTATTGATGATGATTCATTTAAGAGAAGAACAATGAACTTGTTGTCATCTTTGTAAATCTGGCATTAGTCTGAGTCGGTGATCACACCATCTGAGAACTCAATTTGAGCAAAGATATACTTTTCAATGTCTATTTCTATTTTTGGAAGATTATGTTGTCTATTTACCTCTAGAGAAAAAATAGGAGTTTTTTCTTGGAATGAGTTAGAAAAAAATCATGAAAGGTAAAGAAGCAGATAAGATGTTTGGTAGATGAAGTGGAAAAAAGTTAGGTGAAGAACGAATGAGTGTCAAGATTTATCACTAGTATTTTTATTTGTGTAATAGATTTTTTTTTTAAATGGTAATTATAAAAAGAAAATGTTATAGTACGTGTTATGTTTTTGTAAATTAAAATGTGAAAATGTTTGTTAATGTTTTGTAAATTAATTGAACATAAAAAAGTTTCTTTTGGTAATATTACATGTTAACTTATTAAATAATCTGATTTGCAAAACATTTTAAAAACTCATTATTTGATTATTTCGATATGAGGTGAGATCCCTCACATTAATGTGTTATCTAAAGAACAAACAAAAAGATCCCAACTATCCATCCACCTTTCATCCAATGGCTAAGATGAAAGCCAAAAATTACAAACAAGGGCACATTAGTAATTTCCCCCGTCTTCATAAAAGAAAAAATATTCCCATCCATCTCATTTAATACGGGACTTTCTCTCTCATCAATAAACCAAGATCTAGTTTCTCTCATTTATCACCGGAATCCACCATCGGAATAACCATCAAACCGTCGGAATCACTATGAATCCGACAGAATCATCAATAAAACCGTCGGATTCATCAATAAAACCGCTGGATTCATCAATAAAACCGTCGAACTCCGCCGTTCCTCTTCTTCCGATTCACCGGAAAACACCGTCGCTGTCTAATATCGTTGAAAATCATCAATTAATCAAAGTTATAGATGAAAGTCACTTAATCGAAGTTCCAGTAGATGATGTAGTTATAGAAGATGTTTTAAATGATTTACCAGAAAATAAAGAAAAACATGATGTTGTAAAAGAAATTGATGGTAAAATCCCTTGAGATTCTATAACTAAACTTCACTTTATATAAACTTGAATAAGAAATTCCCTTGAGATTCAGTTTTAGTTGTGTAATGTTATGAGAAAAGTGTAAATCCCTTGGGATTTACACTTTACTTTATATAAACTTGAAGTAGAAAATCCCTTGAGATTCAGTTTTTGTTATGTAATGTTATGAGAAAAGTGAAAATCCCTTGTGATTTACACTTTGCTTTATATAAACTTGAAGTAGAAAATCCCTTGAGATTCAGTTTTTGTTGTGTAATGTTATGAGAAAAGTGTAAATCCCTTGGGATTTGTACTTTGTTTTATATAAACTTGAAGTAGAAAATCCCTTGAGATTCAGTTTTTGTTGTGTAATGTTATGAGAAAAGTGAAAATCCCTTGGGATTTGCACTTTGCTTTATATAAACTTGAAGTAGAAATTCCCTTGAGATTCAGTTTTTGTTGTGTAATGTTATGAGAAAAGTGTAAATCCCGTGGGATTTGCACTTTGTTTTATATAAACTTGAATAGAAAATCCCTTGAGATTCAGTTTTTGTTGTGTAATGTTATGAGAAAAGTGCAAATCCAGTGGGATTTAAACTTTGCTTTATATAAACTTGAAGTTGAAAATCCCTTGAGTTTCTATTTTTGTTATGTAATGTTATGAGAAAATTGTAAATCCTATTGGATTTGCACTTTGCTTTATATAAACTGGAAGTATATGGAAGTATAAAATCCCTTGAGATTCTGTTTTATGTTATCTTAATCCCTTGAGATTCTGTTTTTTATATACAGATTCTATGAGATCACCAAGACCAACTTTATATGAACACACTGACACACCGTGCGGATCGATATATTGGGAGCCTCATGTAGAAGGAATTCTTGTACCAGTTGAGGGAAAATACTATGACACTATAGACGAAGCTATAGAAATGTATAGTAACTACACTGAAGCGAGAGGTTTTCAAATTAAAAAAGCAGGAAAATGATTAACAAAATCTGGAATTGTTCAACTCAAATACATCATGTGTAACAAAGAAGGAGCTCCAAGACATATTAATATCGACACTTTGGATCATAAAGACAGTGACAAACAAAAAGGAAATACAACTATGCATGTAACAGGTTGTAAAGCTCGAATAAGGTTAGAATTGGATATCGTTTCTAGAAGATACAAGCTAGTTCAGTTTATTGCTAAACACAACCATTTGCTTATACCAAAAGAGTACAAGCATTTTACAAAAAAACAAAGAAAAATGACACAAGCAGAAAAATGTTTGTTGTCAAAGCGGCAACAAACAAGATTGGTCCAACACGGGCTCACCACTTGTTAACGAGTATGAAAGGTGGGTATGAATATGTTCATGGGACAACTGATGATTTTAAGAATCATCAGCGGGATATTAATATGTTCGTTGGGGAAAGTGACGCACAAATGCTTATAAATAAAATGGAAAACAGAAAGATGTATGTGCCGAACTTTACATTTCAGTATAAGGTAGAAGAGAGTGAGTTAGTGGCAATGTTTTGGGCTGATGAAGTTGCAAAATGCAATTATAAGGAGTTTGGAGACATAGTATCTTTTGATGCAATATTCAGGAGTAACAAGTAAGTGTTTTTTTTAATATGATTTATCTTGTCGATAAATAAAAAGGGATTCTGTATGAAATCACATTGGATTCTGTATGAAATCTCAAGGGATTCATTGTGAATCCATGGGATTCATAATGAATCACATAGGATTATGTATGTAATCACATGGGATTCTGCCACTAAAACTTATATTATTTTTAGGTACAACATGGTGTTTGTACCATTCACCGGTGTCGATAATCATAGAAAGTGTCACACTTTGTTCGGGAATGCTTTTAAGAGAAGACACTGAATCATACACATGTTTACTAAAGGCATTCATGACTGCTTTCTATAAAGAACCAACCATGGTGGTAACGGATCAAGATAGAACAATGAAGAAAGCCACTGAAGTCGTTTTCACTATATCGAAACACAGACTTTGCATGTGCCATATTCACCAAAAGATTCCAAGAAAGGTAATTTATCAAGCTTAACAAAAAAAATTATCACATTTGATATATAGATGAACCACATTGGATTCTGTATATCCCATCTAAATGTTTTTTATTTGAATCACATGGGATTTTGTATAAATCTCATGTGATTCATCTATATATCACATGTGAATGTTTTTTATCTGAATCACATGGGATTCTGTATGAATCTCATGGGATTCATATATGAATCCCATGGGATTCTGTATAAATCTCATGTGAATTACATGTGTATATCGTGTTATTTATGCTGAAAATAAGCTTCTAAAACTCTATTCTATCAAAAACATATTTATAAAGAAATATACAAAGAAACTGATTTCAAGAAGCGTTTAAATAAGATCGTTTGGAATATGTTCATGGAACCATTGGAATTTGAAGAGAAATGGGCTAAGTTGATTGAAGATTTTGGTTTGCAAAACCACAAATGGATGACCAAGATGTTTAAACTACGAGAAATGTGGATTCCAGCTTATTTTATCGACTCGCCATTATTTGGATTGATGAGAACCACGACAAGGTCTGAGAGTGAAAACGCGTTCTTCAAAAGTTTCACAAGCCCAGGAGCAATGCTAGTTAGTTTCATGATGTCCTATGAATCAGCAATGGAAAGACAACGTTATATTCAAGAACATCTGGACTTTAAAACACTAGACGCGGCTCCAAAATGTGAAACACAATTACAGATTGAACGTCATGCATCAAGAGTGTATACTAGAACGATATTTCTTCTTGTTCAAAAGGAAATAATTGAAGCATGCTGGACTTGTACGATACAAGATTTAAAAATGGAAGAAGGTTGTGAGATTGTCATGATTAGAGACAAAAAATGCGTTGGCTTATAGAATCCTTAATAAGGAAGTTGCAAAAGAACAAGCAGAGGAAGGCGAAAAAGTAGCAACAGAAACATTTGTAGACTATAAGGTATGTTACTTCTTGGTATAAACTACTATAATATCACACGGGATTCATCAAATAGTCACATGTGATTCATTATGAATCACTTGGGATTCATGCTGAATCCCAAGTGATTCATTAGTCAATCCCATGGGGTTCAGGATGAATTTTAATTCTTTAATTCTTGTGTTTTAAAATGGTACTGCGTACTATAGAAGATGGGTCGGTGGTATGTACTTAAAGACATTTTGCCCGATACGGTTTTCTATGCCGACACATATTCTGTGTCTTTAAGAATCGTGATATTAACGTCATCCCAAAACAATATATTCGGAGGCGTTGGACAAGGGATATAATACCACCTGAATTGAGAAGGAAAAGAAACAGATATGGGGAAAAATATAGAAGTTGAAAGACTTACAAACGAAGCAACTTGTCTGGTGGACGACTGTTTATTTCGCTTGAGCAATAATGTAGAGAAGATGGGTGCTTTTGTAGAAAAGTTGAAGACTTTGAAGACAGAAGTGGAGTCCGAGGTGCCAAAACCTCCTTCGAGAAAAACGGGAGATGTGATTGGTGAACATTTTGCTATTTCTAAACCTGAGAACCAAACAGTTAACAATCCAACAAAGGCAAGAAACAAAGGGAATATTACAAAAGGAGAACGCAATGAAAGGCGAAAGAGTGAAAGAGTGAAAGCACTTCAAGTTAAAAAGAAACAAATGAAGCCTTGTAGCCATTGTGGAGAGAAGACCAACTTGCATAATAAAACAACTTGTCCGATGAACATAAAGGCAAGGCGAAAAGCGAAACAAATTGATGAACAAACATAAGTTACTTTTATTCTTTTTTTTGTTAGTTATTTTTGTTCTTTACTTGAATATTTAGATGATTTGGAAAGAAAATTCATTTTTACTTTGAATATATCTTGTTTACTTTGAATATATCATGTTTGTAACTTATATTCTGTTTCAATAACTTGATCAAATGGGTAATCTATATGAATCACATGCGATTAGGGTAATCATGTGGAATGAATTACAAGTGAATCATCTAAGAATCCCATGGGATTCTGAATGAATCACTTAGGATTCTTACTTGTCAAAAATATCAAATACCAACAATAACTTATCAAATGGGTAATCTGTATGGATCACATAGGATTCTATATGAATCACAAAGGATCATAGAGAATCCCATGGGATTAGGGATGAATCACATGGGATTCATCAAAAGAATCCCATGTGGGATTCTGAATAAAATCACAAAGATAATTGAGAAATAAATATCATAAAAAGACATACTTTTAATGAAACTACACAGCAGTTACTTCACCAATAAATCATAAAAAGATTAGTTATATACAGATTCTACCATTAAATGATCTAGCATAACGACTAACTGAACAATTATAAATTGTTCTACCATTCACATGTTTTCAAAAGATTAGTTATAAAAATTGTTCTAACATTAACAAAAGACTATCTTCTTGAATGCTTAGCTGCGCTCACGTGCATCCCTATTCCTAACTGCTTCAGAAATTATATACATCTTTTCAGAAGAAGGAAGTTTATCAAACTCCTTTGCTAATTTAAACATCTTACCTACATGCTCATTAATCTCGTTCAACAATATCTTCGTGGCATACTTGAATCTCAATCGCCTCAGCATGTCAGACTGCCCTTTAGACTCAGCAACCAACCCACAATCCCATTTCGCTGGTGCTTCACCGGTGTAGCTTTCCATATGCAACATAGTGAATTTGCCGCAATCTCGGAAATTTTTCTTGGTTCTCCACTTGAGCTTTGGGATTCTTGGCTTGACTTTACAAATGCTAGCATGCTTTTGGTGACCATACAACTTCAGATGACGGGCAAACAACGTTTTCTACAAAATTATTAAAAAAAGAAAAAAGAAAAAAAAAACATAAATTACTAGAATTCCTGGGAAAATGTCAATTGTGATTCAGGATGAATAACATGAGATTCACATGGGATTCTGTATGAATCACAAGGGATTAATCTAGTATCACATGTGATTTTGTATGAATCACAAGGGATTAATCTAGAATCACATGGGATTCTGTATGAATCATAAGGGATGCATCAAAAGAATCACATGGGATTCTGGATGAATTACTTTACAACAGAAAAGTAAAATACTTACAAGAAGTTCACATGTATCTTCATACTTTTCAGCGTACGTTGCTCCACAATCATTGTTATCTAGTATCGTAATTGTTGTTACTTTTTTAGTAAGGCTGAAGACGACCACATAAAAATAGTCTGATTTGCGAATAGGAAAAAAAAACCTGTTTAAACAAAACAAAAAACATAATAAAAATGATAAAAAGTAAAAACACAAATAAAAATTTAAAACAAAAAAAAATTAATTTTACTAAGTCAATGCCATTGAGAGCCAAGCTACCAACATTATCTTTAAACTGAGCCAAAACTTCTTTTTCAAATTCTTTAAATTTATCGTCCTCAGACGGAAAGGTTCCATCAAACATAGCTTTTGTCTGTATATGCAATTTACAATATGATGTTACGAAATGCATTGCTTTGGGGGTGTTTGGTAAGTCAGATAAACAGATAAGCAGTTTATTAAGCAAATAAAAAAATAACTACTTACAATACATCCGGTTGGGAAAAAGTGTCGTGATGGAAAACCAACTTCTCTAACACTCTCTTCATGATTAAGAATTGTAGCCCAACAGTCGAATACATTAGCATCGATCCACAAACCGGGTGCTAATGTTTCCATATTCACACGCACTGAATATATAGTGAACTCCCCAGAATGTGTTTCGAAAACTCTTTCACTATAAGAAAAAAAAATCAAATCATTTAAGAATCATATGGGATTCTCTATGATTCACATGTGATTAAGAAAAGAAATTTTGCATATGATTAAATGTGAATCCCATATGATTCACTGTGAATCCTATGGGATTCTTTGTGAATCACATGGGATTCATTATTAATCCCATGTGATTCCTTCACATTGAATCAGATGATAAGATACTATGACACTTATATAAAAAATACACATGTAAACTTACATATTTTCGCCTTGCATCGCAAACAAACTATTCCCAAGAATAAACTCTAGCCTATTAATTTTGGGTACAACCTTTGACTTTTTGTTCATATACAAAGATAATAGGTAGGAAGACGGTTTCACCAAACGCTTTTCAGGACTGGGATTTACATTCAAAGCACGAGTAGCCATTTTTTCGGGAGTAATGGTGTAACCACCGGTAAAGTTCCACTTGAATTAATATTCTAACAAAAGAATACTTATCCATTTTCTACGTCTAAATTTTTTTTTAACGTTATCACAACAACAAACTAATGTGACGTAACTCACATCCTCAATAAACGTGCTCACACGCAGACCGACACAAACATGCTTTATGTTTATTTCACATAAATATCTTTATATGTCAAGTACCAAAGTTTTCAACTTCTATTTGCCACTTTACGTTAATTCATTAGCGTACGATCATTAAACGCTCAAACTAAACGTTTACTACCTATTAAAATTCTTACAGAAACCCTAACATGCACTATAAACCCTAAAGTGTACTAAATACCCCTAAAGTGCACTGAGGACCCCGAAAGTGCAAACCCTAAAGTACAAAACCCTAAATCTAATGTACAAGCCCTTAAAGCACGAAAACCTTAGCTTTACTTTATTTTCCCGTTATAAGCCCTAATTTCACAAAAATATGATTTTATGTGATAAAATCACAAACTCTAATTAATGTGTACATGATTTTTATAAAATATAAATGTACAAGTCTCTCAAGCACATGTACAAGTCCTTAATGCATAAAACACATAATTTATAAAGATCTCATTATAAACCTTAGTGTACTTACTCTAAAGCACATAATACAAGACCCTTATGAACTAACCCTAAACCTAGTTTTTATTATAACTTTCAAACTTAGGGTACAAGTCCTAAAACCTATGCTACAAGTACTTAATGCATAAAAACTAAAAACTACATCTTTACTACAATAAACATATCTAAACCTAATTATACTTAACAAGACACTAACCAAGGACCCTAACTAAGATTCCTACATTCCTAGAACTCCATGTACAACACCTTAAAGCCATGGTACAAGTAGCTAAAGCATAAAACGCCACCCTTGTAATTCTAGTTCAAATCAAATGAAGCCTTAACTAATTCAAGCCCTAAGTAAACTAGATCTTAACTATACCCTAACTAAACCCTAATGAGGAGATAAACATGTCACATCTTCATGTCCCCTAGGTCTTATTGTAACCACCGGTAAATTTCCACTATAATTAACAACAATTAATTATATATTAATCTCCGTCAATATTTTTAATTGCCATTTTCAAGGGAAAATTTAAAATTTTCTTTCTTATACTATACTTACGACCAACACAAGATTAGGATAAGTCTACATATTTGATATGAACTATTGTCACTTTGTTATTTTATTTTTATTTTTACATTATACTCTTTACATAATACGAATACTCAAACATATTAGACTTTATTAACGTATACGCTCTCCGTTAAACTTATCACACGTCTAATATTATTAGTTGGAGTATATTGATAAACTTTGGTATTTTTATAAATATTATATTTTTACGTTGCCCGGCTTTAAGTTTCGTGACTTAATAAATTAACGTTAGTAATTACCGGGATCAAGCTACACCTTAAACTATCAACATGAGTATATAAATTATACCATTTCACATATAAACTATACATGTACAAACTAATTATCATAATAAGCTAATATGAAAAATATGTAGCATACATAAGGACGTGTAGTAATCAATGCCATAAGTAACAATATAGGGACGTGCATAATCTTGTAACATTTAATTTCAATAACAACCTAAGATCCATTATACATAGGTACATATGACATGCAAACCAAGAGTATACATGTATAATTTTTCTATCACTAAATACTATAACAACTCACATATTAACGTGTAAGATTTATTCACCATAGCATACTATTACTAATCTTATATATATATATATACCTATGTGTACAATAAATCCTCCATATGTTCAATTATATACGTGTATTAGTAACTTCCTATAAGAATTCATTTCGGTTCTTATATAAAACCATGCATGGTTAAATCCTCACTCACTCTCAATCACATGCAACTCATATACTATAAGTCTTCTTTTTAGTCTCATATACCTACACATCATTTTATTTCCTTTGATACTTACCTTAGTCAAAGTGTTAGATAAACTTCTTAGCTAGGAGATAAACACAGCGCGCCATTCCCATGGTTTCTTCACAACCAACTAAACCAACTACTTAAAACATGGGTTATGTATAAACACATCACCATGTTCTACCTGGGTCAAATAGATAAGGTAAAATCCATGGCTCTCCACCTACCACCTCACGCCCCACTTTCTCCTCTCCACAAACTACCTCACCATGTCCCCTCCCTTCCAACATGATGACTAGAACCATAGGAAAAACCCTAACCCTTCCCACTATATATATATCGACATATACTACCCTTTATTCCTCATCACTCAATCGACACACATACTCTCATTTCCACTCACACCAAATCAAAACACATAAACCACTCACACATGCACTCTAAGCTACTGTGTTCAAGCCAAGAGAAGCAAGAAGGGGCATTGGATTCGGTGTTATACACGATGGGACTCCATTTTTGCTCGTTTCTTAGAACCTGATCACAGCAGTTCTCAACTAAACTCATATGAGCCATTGTAAGTTTTTCCAATCTTTATTCATACTTGCATAACATTTATAAATCAACTTAACATGTATTCAAAACACTAAAACCATCAACACATCATAAATCTCACTTCCTTTTCTTTTCTGTTCTCGACCAAACAAAGAAAAAGAGAGTTTGTTGGAGTTTTGAGGTTCAATTATGAGCTCGTGTGTTAAATTCATGAGAACCACTTTACATCTTTCAAATTTCTGGTATCCGAACCCTTATTTTCCCCCTTAAACCAAACCATGAGACCTTGTGGTATCATGGTTATTAAAGCCTTTTCTTGCCTGTCGACACCACTCTAAAACAAAAACCCTTATATATTTTGAAAACTTGTAAGTGTCTTAAACAATTTTCAATACCTACCATAACCCTTAAATATGTTTGAATATGATACTAAACAAGTCCTACATAAAAACCAAGGCTCAAGATATGTTAAGAAAACTTTGTGATATAATAGATAAATAAATATACCCTTTATTACTTTGTAGAACTACTTGAGCTTAAAAGTTAACTAATGATACACTAAAACAAGTTAAACAATCATTTAACATCTCATGGAAACAAGCTATAGGACTTAGTAAAAGAAAACTTAAAAACTTGTTTTTCCAGCTTCCGGTCTTGTCGCCCCAAATCAGTCCCAAACACCCTCTTTTGCGCCTCAGTTCAAACCACGAAATAAAGATACTAGCCCCAACTAAAGAGCCTACTTAATCACCACCTAGGAGACTCTAGAACGCCCCATAACCTGGTCAAAACAGGCATGTATCATGTTTCTTTTTGGAATCTTTTTCTGGCCGCAAATCACAAAAACTCAACATTTATTTTTGTACACTATAATAAATTCTACCAATATAAGCCATACGCTACTAATGAAATGACTTTTAATAAGCTTAATAATCTGTTAACAAACTACAGAAAAAGTCTTGTGAAGTTTTGTAATCAAAATCTCGTTCTATCATTTTTCTTCTTTTCTGTTCCTCCTTTTGTCGAACCAGCCAAAACGCCCAACTTTAGGCATTTGATTCGAACATAAAATGAACTTTACAAAATCTGAAACTGGGTCATTTTAACGACCTCCCAGCATAGATGTTAAAGAAATAAAAGTGTTGCAAAAACTTTGTCTCGCCCCGTCCTAAATTGCGCCCTTTTTCTGGGCTAGTCGCACAATAAAACAAGCGCACCCTATAAGTGCTCCAACGTCCCTACTTTGCATAATCATTGTGAGCTAACGACATAGGTATAAAACTTGGGATTAGAGCCATTTAAAAGACCACCCGACAAATTCTAAAAGAATTAAGAACGTTGTAAAAACATTGTAACGGTCTCGCCTACATTTACTTTCTTTTTGGGCGAGACGAACATAAAACCAAACGCACCCTGTTTATTTATTTTTATTATTGTAAAGCTATAAACTAAAATATAAGCAAATAAGCTCTATATAACTTATTTTCAAACTGATTACAACTTATTTTGATAAGTCGTAAAAAGCCTTACCTTTTTCTAAATTAAAAACGCACTTAAAACATATTTAGGACTAATGACGAAATATATAAAGCTTTAAGGGTGAAAACTAAAAATTGGAGTTTTCTTGGGCTAAAAGTGTAATTATCTCAACGTTATTAACATAAGGGCTGTTTTTGTCAACAATCCATAGATGTGGGTACAAATTGTTATTTTTGAAACTATAGGGTAAAAACTGTCATTTCACTAAAGCTGAGGGGTAAAAGTTGTCATTTTTATAAAAGCTCAAGAGTATAAAGTACAAAATTTCTATATATACACTTCGATAATAAACTTCACCACTTAATGATTCGGATTTTATTATAAAACTTATGTAGGAAATATATATAACGACTCGAGACTTTTCTAACTTATATATATATAAATATATTATATGAAATATTTATATCGATGAACAAACGAACCTTAAACATAAAGATATGAAATAAGATAAAATCTTATCTAACTTTTTAAGAGACTTTATGTTGTCTCATTTTAACATTTATTCATCAACCAAAACAATACGAAACAAATATTAAGATCACTTATATAGGAATACGAATACTGAAACTTGATGTATTAACCTAGGTTGCGTGCCGGAGACGTTTATCAACTATATTTAATTTGTTTTCCATCCAGACTGCTCAAGTGAGTTCATGGCCCCTATTTTCAATTATTTCATACAATCTTTGGGGGAGATACATGCTCAACTATTTGCTTTTACTTTCACAAGTACTCTAAACTTTTAAGAATTACCGTGAGTCATAGCCCCTCTTTTCTTATTTTAAACTCTTTGGGGGAGATACATGCTCGTTTAACTTATAAATCTTATTCATAAACATTTTAATCGATTGATGAAACATTATTGAAACTTATTACATGCTGAACACAAGTAACTTGCTTAACGTTATCCTGATTTTTATTGACTAAGTTAACTGTTGCCTATTTTAAAAAGTCCCTCATATCATGCGCCATTAGTCACCTGCGGGTGAGCGCGAATATAGTGAATAGATCTATTGGCCTGACGACCCATTTGTACTAGCCGGATCGATATCCTTAGTGTTAGCCGGATAGACAGATGCATTATATTTGAAATCTATAAAGAGTTTTTGGCAGACTCCTACTCGAGGGCAATATTACTTTTGTTTAATTATGTTGGTAATACATAAACCTGTTAACGCATTGCGTGTCGTGAGGCTTAGTGCAATAATTATTATTTACCCATAATTGTATTCGTTGCAATTATCCTCTTAAACTTGAAACTTGTGTTAAACTGATTTGCTTACGGACATTATGGATTTACTCAACTTTTGACTACTGAAATCAACTATTTTACTTATAAACTCTATGAGCTCACCAACCTTTGTGTTGACGCTTTTAGCATGTTTATCTCAGGTCTTATATAAGCGAGGATGGCATGGAGAGGCATGGATACTAATAGAAGGCTAATTATCATTCGAAACTTATTTAATAAACTATAAAGCTACTGGGACCTCATTTTGTAAACTCTGATATTTATAAAATTCGAATGATAAATCTTTTAAAACGACTCCATTAGAGATCATTTTCTATTACTATAACTGTTGTACTGTCGAGTAACACCCAGCTTGAATTCCGCTGCGTATCACGAAGTTGGGGGTGTTACAGATTGGTATCAAAGCTTATAGTTATAGAGAAACGGGTCTAATTGAGACCTAAACTATAACTGCTTTTTCACAAAATCATTTTATAGCCTTTCGCTGTCCGTGCCTTCTATCCTCCAAACGATTATGTGACTTCTAGGTAATTTATGCTTTAGTATACTGATATATTCACATACTTCTGCATATGCCTATTCCAAGGCATCATGACTTAATCATATTTCTCCGAGCATGTACCTACTTCTACATTTTGTAATCTACGAAACCTTCCTAAGACATTGTGATTAACATAATTCTAATTCTATATATTTTAACTACTATGTCAACTATCTTTGATTTACTTACTCTCATCTCAACAAATGAGTGTAAGTACTCTTTCCGTACCCTCACTAAAATACCTTGAAACTCATCGGTTAAGTGCAAATGTTGAGTCAGAAATTCTTAAGTAGGATGATTTACAATGTCGTTATATGAATAAATTGGGACGCCTTTTTATTTAAATAAAGAAATTATGAATCACCGAACCATAAGTTTATACTCCTTTATTTACATTGTTTGGGACGCTTCTCTATGTAAATAATGAATTATAAACGAGTGGGCTTATTTGTATCTGAAAGGACATGAGTATGAACTCGAGAATCTCTAAAATTCATAAAACACAAATGTAAACTTTTATTACATAAAATCCACAAATATTGATACATAGCGACACAATTAGCATAACAAATTATTAACACAATGGCAAGACTAGATCTGAGACATAAAGATAAACAAGTTTTATTTCACATTTAGTAAGGATTACATAGAAACACAACAAGAACTCATTATAACGATCCTAACACGAAACTATTGCCCCCATATCTTATCCACAACAATAGCTAGAACCACTAGGGGAACAATAAACATTAAGATCCCAACCAAGAATGCAAAATCTTCTTCCGGAACATAAGCCAAATAGATAGAAACAACAACGACATACACAATAGCAAGGATAGTAATTAGGTGCGGCATTTTGGAAGTAGTAAATGAGAGATATATGTTTAGTGGAAGAATGGAAATTAAAATGGAGTATATATAGGTAGAAAACTAGCCGTTGGGAATTACTATTCCTGATCGTTGATTTTTACTGTTCATCATACTATGGAATTTTAAATTTCAAAAACCTTCTCTATAGTCATCAAGTTCTTTTCCGAAACCTTCATTGTTAAAAAAATTCGTTATTAGAAAAAAAAAAAAAAAAATCCTTTATGCAAAAAAAAAAAAAAAAAAAAAATCCTTTATGCACTTATTTTACAAATTAATAATACATATCTATAAAAATAACAATTTTCATTCAAAAATAAATTTTCTTAAGATTATATGACTTTCGGAACGATGTTTTTCATGTCAAACAATAAATTTTAACTTATAAAGTTTTCATAAGTAAAACCACCTTTCGTTTTTCATCACTTAAGTATCTAACACAGATTGAATCCCGGGACGGGATTCCGTTAAGGGGATGAGACTGTAACCACCGGTAAATTTCCACTATAATTAACAACAATTAATTATATATTAATCTCCATCACTATTTTTAATTGCCATTTTTACGGGAAAATTTAATATTTTCTTTATTATACTATACTCACGACCAACACAAGATTAGGATAAGTCTACATATTTGATATGAACTATTGTCACTTTGTTATTTTATTTTTATTTTTACATTATACTCTTTACATAATACGAATACTCAAACATATTAGACTTTATTAACGTATACGCTCTCCGTTAAACTTATCACATGTCTAATAATATTAGTTGGAGTATATTGATAAACTTTGGTATTTTTATAAATATTATATTTTTACGTTGCCCGGCTTTAGGTTTCTTGACTTAATAAATTAACGTTAGTAATTACCGGGATCAAGCTACACCTTAAACTATCAACATGAGTATATAAATTATACCATTTCACATATAAACTATACATGTACAAATTAATTATCATAATAAGCTAATATGAAAAATATGTAGCATACATAAGGACGTGTAGTAATCAATGCCATAACTAACAATATAGGGACGTGCATAATCTTGTACCATTTAATTTCCATAACAACCTAAGATCCATTATACATAGGTACGTATGACATGCAAACCAAGAGTATACATGTATAATTTTTCTATCACTAAATACTATAACAACTCACATATTAACGTGTAAGATTTATTCACCATAGCAACTATTATAATCATATTATAAATAATCTATATATATATATATATATATATATATATATATATATATATATATATATATATATATATACCTATGTGTACAATAAATCCTCCATATGTTCAATTATATACGTGTATTAGTAACTTCCTATAAGAATTCATTTCGGTTCTTATATAAAACCATGCATGGTTAAATCCTCACTCACTCTCAATCACATGCAACTCATATACTATAAGTCTTCTTTTTAGTCTCATATACCTACACATCATTTTATTTCCTTTGATACTTACCTTAGTCAAAGTGTTAGATAAACTTCTTGGCTAGGAGATAAACACACCACGCCATTCCCATGGTTTCTTCACAACCAACTAAACCAACTACTTAAAACATGGGTTATGTATAAACACATCACCATGTTCTACCTGGGTCAAATAGATAAGGTAAAATCCCTGGCTCTCCACCTACCACCTCACGCCCCACTTTCTCCTCTCCACAAACTACCTCACCATGTCCCCTCCCTTCCAACATGATGACTAGAACCATAGGAAAAACCCTAACCCTTCCCACTATATATATATCGACATATACTACCCTTTATTCCTCATCCCTCAATCGACACACATACTCTCATTTCCACTCACACAAAATCAAAACACATAAACCACTCACACATGCACTCTAAGCTACTGTGTTCAAGCCAAGAGAAGCAAGAAGGGGCATTGGATTCGGTGTTATACACGATGGGACTCCATTTTTGCTCGTTTCTTAGAACCTGATCACAGCAGTTCTCAACTAAGCTCATATGAGCTATTGTAAGTTTTTCCAATCTTTATTCATACTTGCATAACATTTATAAATCAACTTAACATGTATTCAAAACACTAAAACCATCAACACATCATAAATCTCACTTCCTTTTCTTTTCTGTTCTCGACCAAACAAAGAAAAAGAGAGTTTGTTGGAGTTTTGAGGTTCAATTATGAGCTCGTGTGTTCAATTCATGAGAACCACTTTACATTTTTCAAATTTCAGGTATCCGAACCCTTATTTTCCCCCTTAAACCAAACCATGAGACCTTGTGGTATCATGGTTATTAAAGCCTTTTCTTGCCTGTCGACACCACTCTAAAACACAAACCCTTATATATTTTGAAAACTTGTAAGTGTCTTAAACCCTTTTCAATACCTACCATAACCCTTAAATATGTTTGAATATGATACTAAACAAGTCCTACATAAAAACCAAGGCTCAAGATATGTTAAGAAACCTTTGTGATATAACAGATAAATAAATATACCCTTTATTACTTTGTAGAACTACTTGAGCTTAAAAGTTAACTAATGATACACTAAAACAAGTTAAACAATCATTTAACATCTCATGGAAACAAGCTATAGGACTTAGTAAAAGAAAACTTAAAAACTTGTTTTTCCTGCTTCCGGTCTTGTCGCCCCAAATCAGTCCCAAACACCCTCTTTTGCGCCTCAGTTCAAACCACGAAATAAAGATACTAGCCCCAACTAAAGAGCCTACTTAATCACCACCTAGGAGACTCTAGAACGCCCCCATAATCTGGTCAAAACAGCCATGTATCATGTTTCTTTTTGGACTCTTTTTTTGGCCGTAAATCACAAAATCTCAACATTTATTTTTGTACACTATAATAAATTCTACCAATATAAGCCATAAGCTACTAATGAAATGACTTTTAATAAGCTTAATAATCTGTTAACAAACTACAAAAAAAGTCTTGTGAAGTTTTGTAATCAAAATCTCGTTCTATCATTTTTCTTCTTTTCTGTTCCTCCTTTTGTCTAACCAGCCAAAACGCCCAAATTTAGGCATTTGATTCGAACATCAAATGAACTTTACAAAATCTGAAACTTGGTCATTTTAACGACCTCCCAGCATAGATGTTAAAGAAATAAAAGCTTTGCAAAAACTTTGTCTCGCCCCGTCCTAAATTGCGCCCTTTTTCTGGGCTGGTCGCACAATAAAACAAGCGCACCCTATAAGTGCTCCAACGTCCCTACTTTGCATAATCATTGTGAGCTAACGACATAGGTATAAAACTTGGGATTAGAGCCATTTAAAATACCACCCGGCAAATTCTAAAAGAATTAAGAACGTTGTAAAAACATTGTACGGTCTCGCCTGTATTTACTGTCACAACTCGTAATTTCAGGCCATTTTTCCGAACCTCGACAATTTACTATTCACGAGTTACTATTCATTTTTACTATTCACTGGCACTATTCATTCCAAAATTTTTATTTCATATTCTTGTAAGTTAAACTATTTTAATGATAACCCGAGATTTTGGCGCTCGTCGGATCATTTCTGCAAAAATCACGAAGTCGTGTCCGAGATTTACATTCAGGTTTAAACGTCCTTCCGGCATCCCGATATGTCCATAAAATACATAAACAATAGAAATATGATTTTCTCTCATTTTTACGACAATTCTAAAAGTTTTGGAATTTCTTTTCCAGTTCAGCGTTTTACGCGAATTACGCGTTTTAGACCCGCGTTTCCAGCTTTATCAGGGTTTGAGCAACCCGATTGAACTTACCATTCATTTTATATTTTATTATGGAGTATATTGACAAGTTTAGTCATTATTTCAAGTTTCATATTTTTACGATACCCAGATTTACGTTTCGCGACTTAACTATTTACGGTTAGCGATTAACGGAACCAAAACCGACTCCGTGAATGAGATAATACCCAAGTTTCCCACATATTCTTCCAAATTTTACCATGTGCCGCCCCCCATCCCAAAGTTACTTCAAATTGATCATATAATTACAATTATGCCATTGGAATTAGATATTTTTACTAAGTTATCAAAACTAATTTGGTTACCTTATTTTCATTAAACAACTAGCACTATTTTTGCTCTTTCTCCTCTCCATCCTCACGGCAAAACAAGAACAACATCAATCCACCATGGATTTTCAAAGATCAAGCCATTTTATTGTTCCTTTAATGATTCTTGTTTGAGTTTTGAAATAAAAACTCCAAGGTTTTAATCCTTTTTCATCCAAAACTCATCTAATCTCCAAGTAAGTTCAAGAACATCTTTTTGATCATGTTATACTTTCATTTGATCCATGTGGTTATGAGTTTTCAAGTTATGTTGGTTTAAAATGCAAGTTACTTATGTTTATGATACCACTTTTCTTTTAAACTATCTCTAAACACTAGATCTACTAGCTTTATTAACATCCTCATGGAACCCATTATTTTTGGTGATGATTAGGACCCATGACACCCTAAGAAGATGTATGGTAGGATTTGGGATCATTTGAAGTTGTTTGGTTGTTGATTGGAAGGTTTTTGTACAAGTTAGTAACTAGGAAACCAAGTTTTGAACAATATATATACCTACTGTCCTTAAATGCAAAACGTGGGAAACTCAGTGGGTTTTGGGTAACTTTGGACCAAAGATTTAGAAAATACATTCCGAGACGAAACTATGGCCGAAAACGGGGATAAAAACGAGTTAATAACGAAGGAGATATGGTTTTCCGAAGTTTAACGACGAAAACTATATTTTCCGAAAATGCTTGCTGATGAACAGTACTCACGGGCAAATTTGAGCATAAAACTTGATCTAGCCGTCCCGACTTATCAAAAATATGTTAATAGGTTGTCCCACGATTCCGGGGATATAAAGAACATAGAAAACGAGCTTATAACGAAAAAGATACAAGTGTTTGAAACCCGACGAAAAATATATAATTCCATCAGCTTTTACTAATATAAACTTGCCGCAAAACTGTCTTTGCGAGACACCATTTTCACGACTGTTTTTATCCATGATTGGTATGGTTTGAGTCCGAGCCGTCTTCATATGAAATCAAGATCTCCCAGCAAGCTTTTTAAATCAATTGGCCGTTCGTCGAATAGACTTATAACAAATAAACTATGACCTCATCTTTTTACCCAAAAATCCTTTCAAAGTTATCATTTTGACAACTTTTACTATAATATAATTTTCTAAGTGTTGAACATTATATTTTCAAGTAACGATATTGAGAGCCGATTTTCTTTATGATCGTGACGTGTATGATCAAAACTCAAAAGAGACGACATTGAGATGTTGTTGCAAGGATTTCAAAAACGTCAAGTTCTATTCCTAACTCTTAACGTACAATATTTTGCGACTAGCTTTGCGAGGCCGTTCGGTCATATTTTCACCAGTTGTAAAAGTATTATTTCGCGACGAAACTATTATATTTGACGATAAAACACCAAATGAGGATCGTGGAGTAACGTTTCAACATTTTTACACGAAATACAGTATATGACTTGCCGAGACGTCAAAAATGTAGTTTTCGACGATAAACATTATTTTCAAAACTAACGAGTGGTATCGTTAACATACGTATTTGCATGTGTAGCATTGTGTCATTGCTTACGCTAGATCATATCATTCACAATAGGTCGCAGTTAGAGACCGAGCCTCATTTGCATCCTATCCTTTGTGATCATTGTGCTATCATATCAGGTGAGTTTCATAGCCCCTACTTTATACGTTTTGAACTTTTGGGGGAGATACATGCTTAAACTGCTTGCTTACATATATGATTGTGTTAAACTTATTTGCGTTATTCTTGAAAGCAATTCGCGGACCTAAGTATCAAACACTTGGGGTAGCCGTATAGAACATAACACGGACCTAAGTATCAAACACTTGGGGTAGCCGAACATAAGTCTCCTAGTGAGCAGCATAAGATCTATTAGTAATCTTTGGGAAACGGCACCCAGTAATCTTTGGGAAATGACACCCAGTATTCTTTGGGAAACGGCACCCAGTAATCTCATGATGCATTGATATGCAAGACATCTACTCTAGACATACTATGTTAGCATTGGGTTGTAAACACACAGGTTGCAAGTCTTGAATGGGCGGGGCTTGGAACTGAGTGGATTTACAATGCCTATGCTGTGGAAACTTTCTCTAAGGCTTTTCAACTTATTTATAGCAAACTCTATGAACTCACCAACCTCGTGTTGACACTTTAGCATGTATTTTCAGGTATTAAGCTATAGCACGCTACTGGAGGCTTTTGGCAGGGCATGGCATGGTCATAGAAGACTCTGATAAAACATTTAGGACCGCTTAACTTATTTTATGGGCCAACTTCCGCACCACTTTTCATAATGTAAATTTAACACTTTTGACTTCTCAAATATATTCTAAATGATTGATGTGAAAACCGTTCTTTACACTTGTGTTGTGATACCAATTGAGTTGCACCCCAGTGGCATGTATGCTTCCGCTGGACCCGATTTTGGGGGTGTGACAGATTGGTATCAGAGCCTAGGCTATAGAGAATTGGGTAATTTTAAAACCTAAACTATAGCTACTTTTACGAAAACTTAACCCTATGACCGCCACGTGCCTGCCTGCCAAGCTGATGCCTCATTTGTGGTTTGTTGCCGACATATTTAATGAGATTTATATCTTATTGCCAGATAGATTATACTCACTTACTCTCGTTGATGACTATAATTGTATTCCATATAAGTATGCTTACATATCATGCACGTCGCAGCGTTACACCTTTTCCTTACGTAGTTTCATCATTCGACCTCAAGCCTGATCACCTGCCTTAGTCTTTTGAACCACCCTTTACATATGAAGGACATAGTATTATTATAACTAAGCTGAGTATTCCAAAATTCATTGAACCTCGGTGGAATATAGACTGGTCATCTATATTCGACCCGGGACAGTGGGACATAGCCTGACCACCTATGTTCGACTCAGAGATGAATTTTGCAATACTGAGAGTAGTTATAATGGAATTATGTCCGGATTGATTTGATCGGTGTAAGCAATTCCATAATCGAGCCAAATTTTCAAAAGACCTCCTTCAAACCACTTGTTCCTAGTTTGATCTAAGTGACAGTTCTTGTTTGATGAGTTGCGAGGATCAAACTTGAATCAAGTTGTTACCCGAGCCGATTCAGTTTAATCTCATGACAGTTCTTGTTTGATGAGTTGTGAGATTAAATTTGAATCGACAACCTCAAACCGATTTAGCCTAATCCCATGACAGTTCTTGTTTGATGAGTTGTGGGATTAAGTAAAAATCGGTTACCTAGAGGTCTTTTGAAGGCTATGCTCGATCATGGGAAAGTTTACCCCCATCAAACCCGACCATGAGAACGTACGTACGTAGAACGAGTGAGCTGAATTCAGGGACTGAATTCCTCTAACGGGTGGAGACTGTCACAACTCGTAATTTCAGGCCATTTTTCCGAACCTCGACAATTTACTATTCACGAGTTACTATTCATTTTTACTATTCACTGGCACTATTCATTCCAAAATTTTTATTTCATATTCTCGTAAGTTAAACTATGTTAATGATAACCCGAGATTTTGGCGCTCGTCGGATCATTTCTGCAAAAATCACGAAGCCGTGTCCGAGATTTACATTCAGGTTTAAACGTCCTTCCGGCATCCCGATATGTCCATAAAACACTATAAACAATAGAAATATGATTTTCTCTCATTTTACGACAATTCTAAAAGTTTTGGAATTTTACGTTTTCCAGTTCAGCGTTTTACGCGAATTACGCGTTTTAGACCCGCGTTTCCAGCTTTATCAGGGTTTGAGCAACCCGATTGAACTTACCATTCATTTTATATTTTATTATGGAGTATATTGACAAGTTTAGTCATTATTTCAAGTTTCATATTTTTACGATACCCAGATTTACGTTTCGCGACTTAACTATTTACGGTTAGCGATTAACGGAACCAAAACCGACTCCGTGAATGAGATAATACCCAAGTTTCCCACATATTCTTCCAAATTTTACCATGTGCCGCCCCCCCATCCCAAAGTTACTTCAAATTGATCATATAATTACAATTATGCCATTGGAATTAGATATTTTTACTAAGTTATCAAAACTAATTTGGTTACCTTATTTTCATTAAACAACTAGCACTATTTTTGCTCTTTCTCCTCTCCATCCTCACGGCAAAACAAGAACAACATCAATCCACCATGGATTTTCAAAGATCAAGCCATTTTATTGTTCCTTTAATGATTCTTGTTTGAGTTTTGAAATAAAAACTCCAAGGTTTTAATCCTTTTTCATCCAAAACTCATCTAATCTCCAAGTAAGTTCAAGAACATCTTTTTGATCATGTTATACTTTCATTTGATCCATGTGGTTATGAGTTTTCAAGTTATGTTGGTTTAAAATGCAAGTTACTTATGTTTATGATACCACTTTTCTTTTAAACTATCTCTAAACACTAGATCTACTAGCTTTATTAACATCCTCATGGAACCCATTATTTTTGGTGATGATTAGGACCCATGACACCCTAAGAAGATGTATGGTAGGATTTGGGATCATTTGAAGTTGTTTGGTTGTTGATTGGAAGGTTTTTGTACAAGTTAGTAACTAGGAAACCAAGTTTTGAACAATATATATACCTACTGTCCTTAAATGCAAAACGTGGGAAACTCAGTGGGTTTTGGGTAACTTTGGACCAAAGATTTAGAAAATACATTCCGAGACGAAACTATGGCCGAAAACGGGGATAAAAACGAGTTAATAACGAAGGAGATATGGTTTTCCGAAGTTTAACGACGAAAACTATATTTTCCGAAAATGCTTGCTGATGAACAGTACTCACGGGCAAATTTGAGCATAAAACTTGATCTAGCCGTCCCAAATTATCAAAAATATGTTAATACGTTGTCCCACGATTCCGGGGATATAAAGAACATAGAAAACGAGCTTATAACGAAAAAGATACAAGTGTTTGAAACCCGACGAAAAATATATTAATTCCATCAGCTTTTACTAATATAAACTTGCCGCAAAACTGTCTTTGCGAGACACCATTTTCACGACTGTTTTTATCCATGATTGGTATGGTTTGAGTCCGAGCCGTCTTCATATGAAATCAAGATCTCCCAGCAAGCTTTTTAAATCAATTGGCCGTTCGTCGAATAGACTTATAACAAATAAACTATGACCTCATCTTTTTACCCAAAAATCCTTTCAAAGTTATCATTTTGACAACTTTTACTATAATATAATTTTCTAAGTGTTGAACATTATATTTTCAAGTAACGATATTGAGAGCCGATTTTCTTTATGATCGTGACGTGTATGATCAAAACTCAAAAGAGACGACATTGAGATGTTGTTGCAAGGATTTCAAAAACGTCAAGTTCTATTCCTAACTCTTAACGTACAATATTTTGCGACTAGCTTTGCGAGGCCGTTCGGTCATATTTTCACCAGTTGTAAAAGTATTATTTCGCGACGAAACTATTATATTTGACGATAAAACACCAAATGAGGATCGTGGAGTAACGTTTCAACATTTTTACACGAAATACAGTATATGACTTGCCGAGATGTCAAAAATGTAGTTTTCGACGATAAACATTATTTTCAAAACTAACGAGTGGTATCGTTAACATACGTATTTGCATGTGTAGCATTGTGTCATTGCTTACGCTAGATCAATATCATTCACAATAGGTCGCAGTTAGAGACCGAGCCTCATTTGCATCCTATCCTTTGTGATCATTGTGCTATCATATCAGGTGAGTTTCATAGCCCCTACTTTATACGTTTTGAACTTTTGGGGGAGATACATGCTTAAACTGCTTGCTTACATATATGATTGTGTTAAACTTATTTGCGTTATTCTTGAAAGCAATTCGCGGACCTAAGTATCAAACACTTGGGGTAGCCGTATAGAACATAACACGGACCTAAGTATCAAACACTTGGGGTAGCCGAACATAAGTCTCCTAGTGAGCAGCATAAGATCTATTAGTAATCTTTGGGAAACGGCACCCAGTAATCTTTGGGAAATGACACCCAGTATTCTTTGGGAAACGGCACCCAGTAATCTCATGATGCATTGATATGCAAGACATCTACTCTAGACATACTATGTTAGCATTGGGTTGTAAACACACAGGTTGCAAGTCTTGAATGGGCGGAGCTTGGAACTGAGTGGATTTACAATGCCTATGCTGTGGAAACTTTCTCTAAGGCTTTTCAACTTATTTATAGCAAACTCTATGAACTCACCAACCTCGTGTTGACACTTTAGCATGTATTTTCAGGTATTAAGCTATAGCACGCTACTGGAGGCTTTTGGCAGGGCATGGCATGGTCATAGAAGACTCTGATAAAACATTTGGGACCGCTTAACTTATTTTATGGGCCAACTTCCGCACCACTTTTCATAATGTAAATTTAACACTTTTGACTTCTCAAATATATTCTAAATGATTGATGTGAAAACCGTTCTTTACACTTGTGTTGTGATACCAATTGAGTTGCACCCCAGTGGCATGTATGCTTCCGCTGGACCCGATTTTGGGGGTGTGACAGATTGGTATCAGAGCCTAGGCTATAGAGAATTGGGTAATTTTAAAACCTAAACTATAGCTACTTTTACGAAAACTTAACCCTATGACCGCCACGTGCCTGCCTGCCAAGCTGATGCCTCATTTGTGGTTTGTTGCCGACATATTTAATGAGATTTATATCTTATTGCCAGATAGATTATACTCACTTACTCTCGTTGATGACTATAATTGTATTCCATATAAGTATGCTTACATATCATGCACGTCGCAGCGTTACACCTTTTCCTTACGTAGTTTCATCATTCGACCTCAAGCCTGATCACCTGCCTTAGTCTTTTGAACCACCCTTTACATATGAAGGACATAGTATTATTATAACTAAGCTGAGTATTCCAAAATTCATTGAACCTCGGTGGAATATAGACTGGTCATCTATATTCGACCCGGGACAGTGGGACATAGCCTGACCACCTATGTTCGACTCAAAGATGAATTTTGCAATACTGAGAGTAGTTATAATGGAATTATGTCCGGATTGATTTGATCGGTGTAAGCAATTCCATAATCGAGCCAAATTTTCAAAAGACCTCCTTCAAACCACTTGTTCCTAGTTTGATCTAAGTGACAGTTCTTGTTTGATGAGTTGCGAGGATCAAACTTGAATCAAGTTGTTACCCGAGCCGATTCAGTTTAATCTCATGACAGTTCTTGTTTGATGAGTTGTGAGATTAAATTTGAATCGACAACCTCAAACCGATTTAGCCTAATCCCATGACAGTTCTTGTTTGATGAGTTGTGGGATTAAGTAAAAATCGGTTACCTAGAGGTCTTTTGAAGGCTATGCTCGATCATGGGAAAGTTTACCCCCATCAAACCCGACCATGAGAACGTACGTACGTAGAACGAGTGAGCTGAATTCAGGGACTGAATTCCTCTAACGGGTGGAGACTGTCACAACTCGTAATTTCAGGCCATTTTTCCGAACCTCGACAATTTACTATTCACGAGTTACTATTCATTTTTACTATTCACTGGCACTATTCATTCCAAAATTTTTATTTCATATTCTCGTAAGTTAAACTATTTTAATGATAACCCGAGATTTTGGCGCTCGTCGGATCATTTCTGCAAAAATCACGAAGCCGTGTCCGAGATTTACATTCAGGTTTAAACGTCCTTCCGGCATCCCGATATGTCCATAAAACACTATAAACAATAGAAATATGATTTTCTCTCATTTTACGACAATTCTAAAAGTTTTGGAATTTTACGTTTTCCAGTTCAGCGTTTTACGCGAATTACGCGTTTTAGACCCGCGTTTCCAGCTTTATCAGGGTTTGAGCAACCCGATTGAACTTACCATTCATTTTATATTTTATTATGGAGTATATTGACAAGTTTAGTCATTATTTCAAGTTTCATATTTTTACGATACCCAGATTTACGTTTCGCGACTTAACTATTTACGGTTAGCGATTAACGGAACCAAAACCGACTCCGTGAATGAGATAATACCCAAGTTTCCCACATATTCTTCCAAATTTTACCATGTGCCGCCCCCCCATCCCAAAGTTACTTCAAATTGATCATATAATTACAATTATGCCATTGGAATTAGATATTTTTACTAAGTTATCAAAACTAATTTGGTTACCTTATTTTCATTAAACAACTAGCACTATTTTTGCTCTTTCTCCTCTCCATCCTCACGGCAAAACAAGAACAACATCAATCCACCATGGATTTTCAAAGATCAAGCCATTTTATTGTTCCTTTAATGATTCTTGTTTGAGTTTTGAAATAAAAACTCCAAGGTTTTAATCCTTTTTCATCCAAAACTCATCTAATCTCCAAGTAAGTTCAAGAACATCTTTTTGATCATGTTATACTTTCATTTGATCCATGTGGTTATGAGTTTTCAAGTTATGTTGGTTTAAAATGCAAGTTACTTATGTTTATGATACCACTTTTCTTTTAAACTATCTCTAAACACTAGATCTACTAGCTTTATTAACATCCTCATGGAACCCATTATTTTTGGTGATGATTAGGACCCATGACACCCTAAGAAGATGTATGGTAGGATTTGGGATCATTTGAAGTTGTTTGGTTGTTGATTGGAAGGTTTTTGTACAAGTTAGTAACTAGGAAACCAAGTTTTGAACAATATATATACCTACTGTCCTTAAATGCAAAACGTGGGAAACTCAGTGGGTTTTGGGTAACTTTGGACCAAAGATTTAGAAAATACATTCCGAGACGAAACTATGGCCGAAAACGGGGATAAAAACGAGTTAATAACGAAGGAGATATGCTAATCACGAGTTTAACGACGAAAACTATATTTTCCGAAAATGCTTGCTGATGAACAGTACTCACGGGCAAATTTGAGCATAAAACTTGATCTAGCCGTCCTAAATTGTCAAAAACATGTTAGTATGTTGTCCCACGATTCCGGGGATATAAAGAACATAGAAAACGAGCTTATAACGAAAAAGATACAAGTGTTTGAAACCCGACGAAAAATATATAATTCCATCAGCTTTTACTAATATAAACTTGCCGCAAAACTGTCTTTGCGAGACACCATTTTCACGACTGTTTTTATCCATGATTGGTATGGTTTGAGTCCGAGCCGTCTTCATATGAAATCAAGATCTCCCAGCAAGCTTTTTAAATCAATTGGCCGTTCGTCGAATAGACTTATAACAAATAAACTATGACCTCATCTTTTTACCCAAAAATCCTTTCAAAGTTATCATTTTGACAACTTTTACTATAATATAATTTTCTAAGTGTTGAACATTATATTTTCAAGTAACGATATTGAGAGCCGATTTTCTTTATGATCGTGACGTGTATGATCAAAACTCAAAAGAGACGACATTGAGATGTTGTTGCAAGGATTTCAAAAACGTCAAGTTCTATTCCTAACTCTTAACGTACAATATTTTGCGACTAGCTTTGCGAGGCCGTTCGGTCATATTTTCACCAGTTGTAAAAGTATTATTTCGCGACGAAACTATTATATTTGACGATAAAACACCAAATGAGGATCGTGGAGTAACGTTTCAACATTTTTACACGAAATACAGTATATGACTTGCCGAGACGTCAAAAATGTAGTTTTCAACGATAAACATTATTTTCAAAACTAACGAGTGGTATCGTTAACATACGTATTTGCATGTGTAGCATTGTGTCATTGCTTACGCTAGATCATATCATTCACAATAGGTCGCAGTTAGAGACCGAGCCTCATTTGCATCCTATCCTTTGTGATCATTGTGCTATCATATCAGGTGAGTTTCATAGCCCCTACTTTATACGTTTTGAACTTTTGGGGGAGATACATGCTTAAACTGCTTGCTTACATATATGATTGTGTTAAACTTATTTGCGTTATTCTTGAAAGCAATTCGCGGACCTAAGTATCAAACACTTGGGGTAGCCGTATAGAACATAACACGGACCTAAGTATCAAACACTTGGGGTAGCCGAACATAAGTCTCCTAGTGAGCAGCATAAGATCTATTAGTAATCTTTGGGAAACGGCACCCAGTAATCTTTGGGAAATGACACCCAGTATTCTTTGGGAAACGGCACCCAGTAATCTCATGATGCATTGATATGCAAGACATCTACTCTAGACATACTATGTTAGCATTGGGTTGTAAACACACAGGTTGCAAGTCTTGAATGGGCGGGGCTTGGAACTGAGTGGATTTACAATGCCTATGCTGTGGAAACTTTCTCTAAGGCTTTTCAACTTATTTATAGCAAACTCTATGAACTCACCAACCTCGTGTTGACACTTTAGCATGTATTTTCAGGTATTAAGCTATAGCACGCTACTGGAGGCTTTTGGCAGGGCATGGCATGGTCATAGAAGACTCTGATAAAACATTTGGGACCGCTTAACTTATTTTATGGGCCAACTTCCGCACCACTTTTCATAATGTAAATTTAACACTTTTGACTTCTCAAATATATTCTAAATGATTGATGTGAAAACCGTTCTTTACACTTGTGTTGTGATACCAATTGAGTTGCACCCCAGTGGCATGTATGCTTCCGCTGGACCCGATTTTGGGGGTGTGACAGATTGGTATCAGAGCCTAGGCTATAGAGAATTGGGTAATTTTAAAACCTAAACTATAGCTACTTTTACGAAAACTTAACCCTATGACCGCCACGTGCCTGCCTGCCAAGCTGATGCCTCATTTGTGGTTTGTTGCCGACATATTTAATGAGATTTATATCTTATTGCCAGATAGATTATACTCACTTACTCTCGTTGATGACTATAATTGTATTCCATATAAGTATGCTTACATATCATGCACGTCGCAGCGTTACACCTTTTCCTTACGTAGTTTCATCATTCGACCTCAAGCTTGATCACCTGCCTTAGTCTTTTGAACCACCCTTTACATATGAAGGACATAGTATTATTATAACTAAGCTGAGTATTCCAAAATTCATTGAACCTCGGTGGAATATAGACTGGTCATCTATATTCGACCCGGGACAGTGGGACATAGCCTGACCACCTATGTTCGACTCAGAGATGAATTTTGCAATACTGAGAGTAGTTATAATGGAATTATGTTCGGATTGATTTGATCGGTGTAAGCAATTCCATAATCGAGCCAAATTTTCAAAAGACCTCCTTCAAACCACTTGTTCCTAGTTTGATCTAAGTGACAGTTCTTGTTTGATGAGTTGCGAGGATCAAACTGGAATCAAGTTGTTACCCGAGCCGATTCAGTTTAATCTCATGATAGTTCTTGTTTGATGAGTTGTGAGATTAAATTTGAATCGACAACCTCAAACCGATTTAGCCTAATCCCATGACAGTTCTTGTTTGATGAGTAGTGGGATTAAGTAAAAATCGGTTACCTAGAGGTCTTTTGAAGGCTATGTTTGATGAGTTGTGGGATTAAGAAATATATATAACGACTCGAGACTTTTATAACTTATATATATATATGAAATATTTATATCGATGAACGAACGAACCTTAAACATAAAGATATGAAATAAGATAAAATATTATCTAACTTTTGAAGAGACTTCATGTTGTCTCATTTTAACATTTATTCGTCAACCAAAACAATACGAAGCAAATATTAAGATCACTTATATAGGAATACGAATACTGAAACTTGATGTATTAACCTAGGTTGCGTGCCGGAGACGTTTATCAACTATATTTAATTTGTTTTCCATCCAGACTGCTCAGGTGAGTTCATGACCCCTATTTTCAATTATTTCACACAATATTTGAGGGAGATACATGCTTAACTATTTGTTTTTACTTTCACAAGTACTCTAAACTTTTAAGAATTACCGTGAGTCATAGCCCCTCTTTTCTTATTTTAAACTCTTTGGGGGAGATACATGCTCGTTTAACTTATAAATCTTATTCATAAACACATTACTCGATTGATGAAACGTTATTGAAACTTGTTACATGCTGAACCGAAGTAACTTGCTGAACGTTATCCTGATTTTTATTGCCTAAGTTAACTGTTGCCTATTTTAAAAAGTCCCTCATATCATGCGCCATTAGTCACCTGCGGGGTGAGCGCGAATATAGTGAATAGATCTATTGGCCTGACGACCCATTTGTACTAGCCGGATGGATATCCTTAGTGTTAGCCGGATAGACAGATGCATTATATTTGAAATCTATAAAGAGTTTTTGGCAGACTCCTACTCGGGGGCAATATTACTCTCATTTAATTATGTTGGTAATACTTAAACCTGTTAACGCATTGCATGTCATGAGGCTTAGTGCAATAATTATTATTTACCCATAATTGTATTCGTTGCAATTATCCTCTTAAACTTGAAACTTGTGTTAAACTGATTTGCTTACGGATATTACGGATTTACTCAACTTTTGACAACTGAAATCAACTGTTTTACTTATAAACTCTATGAACTCACCAACCTTTGTGTTGACGCTTTTAGCATGTTTATCTCAGGTCTATAATAAGCGAGGATGGCATGGAGAGGCACGGATACTAATAGAAGGCTAATTATCATTCGAAACTTATTTAATAAACTATAAAGCTACTGGGACCTCATTTTGTAAACTCTGATATTTATAAAATTCGAATGATAAATATTTTAAAACGACTCCATTAGAGATCGTTTTCTATTACTATAACTGTTGTACTGTCGAATAACACCCAGCTTGAATTCCGCTGCGTATCACGAAGTTGAGGGTGTTACAGATTGGTATCAGAGCTTATAGTTATAAGGAAACGGGTCTAATTGAGACCTAAACTATAACTGCTTTTTCACAAAAAACATTTTATAGCCTTTCGCTGTCCGTGCCTTCTATCCTCCAAACGATTATGTGACTTCTAGGTAATTTATGCTTTAGTATACTGATATATTCACATACTTCTGATCACTTTATAAAAATAAATATACCTGCATATGCCTATTCCAAGTCATCATAACTTAATCATATTTCTCCGAGCATGTACCTACTTCTACATTTTGTAATCTACGAAACCTTCCTAAGACATTGTGATTAACATAATTCTAATTCTATATATTTTAACTACTATGTCAACTATCTTTGATTTACTTACTCTCATCTCAACAAATGAGTGTAAGTACTCTTTCCGTACCCTCACTAAAATACCTTGAAACTCATCGGTTAAGTACGAATGTTGAGTCAGAAATTCTTAAGTAGGATGATTTACAATGTCGTTATTTGAATAAATTGGGACGCCTTTTTATTTAAATAACGAAATTATGAATCACCGAACCATAAGTTTATACTCCTTTATTTACATTGTTTGGGACGCTTCTCTATGTAAATAATGAATTATAAACGAGTGGGCTTATTTTGTATCTGAAAGGACATGAGTATGAACTCGAGAATCTCTAAAATTCATAAAACACAAATGTAAACTTTTATTACATAAAATCCACAAATATTGATACATAGCGACACAATTAGCATAACAAATTATTAACACAATGGCTAGACTAGATCTGAGACATGAAGATAAACAAGTTTTATTTCACATTTAGTAAGGATTACATAGAAACACAACAAGAACTCATTATAACTATCCTAACACGAAACTATTGCCCCCATATCTTATCCACAACAATAGTTAGAACCATTAGGGGAACGACAAACATTAAGATCCCAACCAAGAATGCAAAATCTTCTTCCGGAACATAAGCCAAATAGATAGAAACAACAACGACATACACAATAGCAAGGATAGTAATTAGGTGCGGCATTTTGGAAGTAGTAAATGAGAGATATATGTTTAGTGGAAGAATGGAAATTAAAATGGAGTATATATAGGTAGAAAACTAGCCATTGGAAACTAGCCGTTGGGAATTACTATTCTTGATCGTTGATTTTTACTGTTCATCATACTATGGAATTTTAAATTTCAAAAACTTTCTCTATAGTCATCAAGTTCTTTTCCGAAACCTTCATTGTTAAAAAAATTGGTTATTAAAAAAAGGAAAAAAAAAATCCTTGTTGCACATATTTTACAAATTAATAATACATATCTATAAAAATAACAATTTTCATTTAAAAATAAATTTTCTTAAGATTATATGACTTTCGGAACGATGTTTAATATGTAAAACAATAAATTTTAACTTATAAAGTTTTCATAAGTAAAACCACCTTTCGTTTTTCATCACTTAAGTATCTAACACAGATTGAATCCCGGGACGGGATTCCGTTAAGGGGATGAGACTGTAACCACCGGTAAATTTCCACTATAATTAACAACAATTAATTATATATTAATCTCCATCACTATTTTTAATTGCCATTTTTACGGGAAAATTTAAATTTTTCTTTATTATACTATACTCACGACCAACACAAGATTAGGATACGTCTACATATCTGATATGAACTATTGTCACTTTGTTATTTTATTTTTATTTTTACATTATACTCTTTACATAATACGAATACTCAAACATATTAGACTTTATTAACGTATACGCTCTCCGTTAAACTTATCACACGTCTAATATTATTAGTTGGAGTATATTGATAAACTTTGGTATTTTTATAAATATTATATTTTTACGTTGTCCGGCTTTAAGTTTCGTGACTTAATAAATTAACGTTAGTAATTACCGGGATCAAGCTACACCTTAAACTATCAACATGAGTATATAAATTATACCATTTCACATATAAACTATACATGTACAAACTAATTATCATAATATGCTAATATGAAAAATACGTAGCATACATAAGGACGTGTAGTAATCAATGCCATAAGTAACAATATAGGGACGTGCATAATCTTGTACCATTTAATTTCCATAAAAACCTAAGATCCATTATACATAGGTACGTATGACATGCAAACCAAGAGTATACATGTATAATTTTTCTTTCACTAAATACTATAACAAATCACATATTAACTTGTAAGATTTATTCGCCATAGCATACTATTTCTAATCTTATATATATATATATATATATATATATATAATATATATATATATATATATATATATATATATATATATATATATACCTATGTGTACAATAAATCCTCCATATGTTCAGTTATATACGTGTATTAATAACTTCCTATAAGAATTCATTTCGGTTCTTATATAAAACCATGCATGGTTAAATCCTCACTCACTCTCAATCACATGCAACTCATATACTATAAGTCTTCTTTTTAGTCTCATATACCTACACATCATTTTATTTCCTTTGATACTTACCTTAGTCAAAGTGTTAGATAAACTTCTTGGCTAGGAAATAAACACACCACGCCATTCCCATGGTTTCTTCACAACCAACTAAACCAACTACTTAAAACATGGGTTATGTATAAACACATCACCATGTTCTACCTAGGTCAAATAGATTAGGTAAAATCCTGGGCTCTCCACCTACCACCTCACGCCCCACTTTCTCCTCTTCACAAACTACCTCACCATGTCCCCTCCCTTCCAACATGATGACTAGAACCATAGGAAAAACCCTAACCCTTCCCATTATATATATATCGACATATACTACCCTTTATTCCTCATCCCTCAATCGACACACATACTCTCATTTCCACTCACACCAAATCAAAACACATAAACCACTCACACATGCACTCTAAGCTACTGTGTTCAAGCCAAGAGAAGCAAGAAGGGGCATTGGATTCGGTGTTATACACGATGGGACTCCATTTTTGCTCGTTTCTTAGAACCTGATCACAACAGTTCTCAACTAAGCTCATATGAGCTATTGTAAGTTTTTCCAATCTTTATTCATACTTTCATAACATTTATAAATCAACTTAACATGTATTCAAAACACTAAAACCATCAACACATCATAAATCTCACTTCCTTTTCTTTTCTGTTCTCGACCAAACAAAGAAAAAGAGAGTTTGTTGGAGTTTTGAGGTTCAATTATGAGCTCGTGTGTTAAATTCATGAGAACCACTTTACATCTTTCAAATTTCTGGTATCCGAACCCTTATTTTCCCCCTTAAACCAAACCATGAGACCTTGTGGTATCATGGTTATTAAAGCCTTTTCTTGCCTGTCGACACCACTCTAAAACAAAAACCCTTATATATTTTGAAAACTTGTAAGTGTCTTAAACCCTTTTCAATACCTACCATAACCCTTAAATATGTTTGAATATGATACTAAACAAGTCCTACATAAAAACCAAGGCTCAAGATATGTTAAGAAAACTTTCTGATATAACAGATAAATGAATATACCCTTTATTACTTTGTAGAACTACTTGAGCTTAAAAGTTAACTAATGATACACTAAAACAAGTTAAACAATCATTTAACATGTCATGGAAACAAGCTATAGGACTTAGTAAAAGAAATCTTAAAAACTTGTTTTTCCTGCTTCTGGTATTGTCGCCCCAAATCAGTCCCAAACACCCTCTTTTGCACCTCAGTTCAAACCACGAAATAAAGATACTAGCCCCAACTAAAGAGCCTACTTAATCACCACCTAGGAGACTCTAGAACGCCCCTATAACCTGGTCAAAACAGTCATGTATCATGTTTCTTTTTGGACTCTTTTTCTGGCCACAAATCACAAAAACTCAACATTTATTTTTGTACACTATAATAAATTCTACCAATATAAGCCATAAGCTACTAATGAAATGACTTTTAATAAGCTTAATAATCTATTAACAAACTACGAAAAAAGTCTCGTGAAGTTTTGAAATCAAAATCTCGTTCTATCATTTTTCTTCTTTTCTGTTCCTCCTTTTGTCGAACCAGCCAAAACGCCCAACTTTAGGCATTTGATTCGAACATCAAATGAACTTTACAAAATCTGAAACTTGGTCATTTTAACGACCTCCCAGCATAGATGTTAAAGAAATAAAAGCGTTGCAAGAACCTTGTCTTGCCCCGTCCTAAATTGCGCCCTTTTTCTGGGCTGGTCGCACAATAAAACAAGCGCACCCTATAAGTGCTCCAACGTCCCTACTTTGCATAATCATTGTGAGCTAACGACATAGGTATAAAACTTGGGATTAGAGCCATTTAAAAGACCACCCGGCAAATTCTAAAAGAATTAAGAACGTTGTAAAAACATTGTACGGTCTCACCTATATTTACTTTCTTTTTGGGCGAGATGAGCATAAAACCAAACGCACCCTTTTTATTTATTTTTATTATTGAAAAGCTATAAACTAAAATATAAGCAAATAAACTCTGTATAACTTATTTTCAAACTGATTACAACTTATTTTGATAAGTCGTAACAAGCCTTACCTTTTTCTAAATTAAAAACGCACTTAAAACATATTTAGGACTAATGACGAAATATAATAAAGCTTTAAGGGTGAAAACTAAAAATTAGAGTTTTCTTGGGCTAAAAGTGTAATTATCTCAACGTTATTAACATAAGGGCTGTTTTTGTCAACAATCCATAGATGTGGGTATAAATTGTCATTTTTAAAACTATAGGGTAAAAATCTGTCATTTCACTAAAGCTGAGGGGTAAAAGTTGTCATTTTTATAAAAGCTCAAGAGTATAAAGTACAAAATTTCTATATATACACTTCGATAATAAACTTCACCACTTAATGATTCGGATTTTATTATAAAACTTATATAGGAAATATATATAACGACTCGAGACTTTTATAACTTATATATATATATATATATATATATATATATATATATATATATATATATATATATATATATATATATATATATATATATATATGAAATATTTATATCGATGAACGAACGAACCTTAAACATAAAGATATGAAATAAGATAAAATCTTGTCTAACTTTTGAAGAGACTTCATGTTGTCTCATTTTAACATTTATTCGTCAACCAAAACAATACGAAACAAATATTAAGATCACTTATATAGGAATACGAATACTGAAACTTGATGTATTAACCTAGGTTGCGTGCCGGAGATGTTTATCAACTATATTTAATTTGTTTTCCATCCAGACTGCTCAGGTGAGTTCATGGCCCCTATTTTCAATTATTTCATACAATCTTTGGGGGAGATACATGCTCAACTATTTGCTTTTACTTTCACAAGTACTCTAAACTTTTAAGAATTACCGTGAGTCATAGCCCCTCTTTTCTTATTTTAAACTCTTTGGGGGAGATACATGCTCGTTTAACTTATAAATCTTATTCATAAACATTTTACTCGATTGATGAAACATTATTGAAACTTATTACATGCTGAACACAAGTAACTTTCTAAACGTTATCCTGATTTTTATTGACTAAGTTAACTGTTGCCTATTTTAAAAAGTCCCTCATATCATGCGCCATTAGTCACCTGCGGGGTGAGCGCGAATATAGTGAATAGATCTATTGGCCTGACGACCCATTTGTACTAGCCGGATGGATATCCTTAGTGTTAGCCGGATAGACAGATGCATTATATTTGAAATCTATAAAAAGTTTTTGGCAGACTCCTACTCGGGGGCAATATTACTTAGCTTTCATTTAATTATGTTGGTAATACTTAAACCTGTTAACGCATTGCGTGTCATGAGGCTTAGTGCAATAATTATTATTTACCCATAATTGTATTTGTTGCAATTATCCTCTTAAACTTGAAACTTGTGTTAAACTGATTTGGTGCCACATTTCCAGCTTCTTTACAAACCACCTATGGACCTTATAACCACAATAGAACACATCATACGCCTTCTAGAAACTCCACTTTTGTGGCTAGAGACTCGACCAAGTAGCTATACATGATGTGGTTCTTTTCAATCCATTCGAACTACATGAAACAAGTGGGATATATGTATCTTTTTCTTAAACCATACAAGTTTCCATGGACATATTCTAAACACATCACCTTGTCCCCTCTCCCATATCACACCTTCCCAAGACCTAGAAGCATCAAGTAAAACCTAGAAATTTTCTTCAATATATGTCAACCTAAGAACCTGAGTTTTATTGCATTCCATGTTCAAACCACAACACACTAAATCACCCACCCACATTCTGAATCATAAGCTTCCAATAGAAGTAGCAGAAGCATACCAAAGGAGCTTGGAGAGTGGAAAGAAGCCTTGCTTCAATTTGGAGTCATTTGGTCACATTTTGGTCGTAGTCGAATTCAACAAGAGTGAGTCTTTCTAATCCTTTTCATAGGTCTTAGATTCACCTAAGAATGATGTTACATAAGTTAGAATGAAAAGACAAGATCAAAATTTATAGTTTCATATATACTGTTTAACCAGTAACTAATTTAACACCTATATTAAGCTATAAGGTTATTTTAGGTTTTAAGACTTTGATAAATACAAGTAACGCATCTAGATAAGCTACAAAAATAAGCCCATAAAAGTTGAAGTCTAAATTGCATTTTTTTTCCCTTTTTGTTTCATGGTCGACAAAACCCTAAACACCCCTTTTAGAATCAGATTTTAACCCATAAGCTCACAACCATAAGCTGAGATATTAAACACTTTTAATAAGCCCCTAGGTGACTTTATAAAGCCCTAAATATTTGGTTAAAAACTATCCAGGTTTCTTTTGTATTTGTGTTTCTTTTGTGGTGGTCGCGACATGAGAAAACCCTAAACCCCTATTTTTAGCCCTATTTTTCTATCATAAGCCAAGGCTTATAAGCCCAGCCAATAAGCACCTAAGATACTACTTAAAGCTTCAAAGATCCTGGGCAAACGCCATAAGCCACGCTCAAATTTTGTGATCTTTACATGTCGCTCAAAATCTGGAAACGTGATTTATTGTTTCTTACTTATCCAGAAAATAGCCCAAGTACCCAACTTTGACGAATTGTTTAGACCATAAGCTAAAAGCTTTAAGCTGTGGGATTTTGCCAACTTAATAAGCTCCTAGCAAAGATTATAAAACAACAAGAACATCGTAAAAAGATCAAAGGGCCTCGTGTATATTATTGTTTTCTTTTGGTGTCTCGAAACATAAAATAACACACTCTTTTTATTTATTTTAAGCCTATAAGCTAAAATATAAGCTGATAAGTTGTTCACAGCTTATTTACAAACTAACCACAACTTATTTAGCAAGCCATAATAGATCACACCCTTTCCTAAACTTAAAACGTGGTTAAAATAAATTAAGGACCATATACGTAACGACTAGAGTACTATGAGGGGAAGACTCTAACATATTGAAACTTGGAGTTTTCCTGGGCCAAAAATGTAAATTTTGATAGATTATATACAACAAGGGCTGGAATGGTAAGTAACTAATAGTTAAGGGTATAAAGTGTCACTATTGAAACTACAGGGGTAAAAGTTGCCATTTTATGAAAGTTAAAGGGTATAAATTGTCATTTCATAAAAGATGAAGGGTATAAGTTGTTAATTTATAAAAGATGAAGAACATAAGTTGTCAATTCATAAAAGATGAAGGGTATAAGTTGTCATTATATGAAAGTTCAGGGGTATAAACTGTCAATACTTAAAACTATAAGGGTATAAAATGTAACAATTTATATTACTACGGGAAATATACTTTTGGCTCGTTTTTGATAAAAACTGATAAACGGGATGCTTATATTAACGATCAAACGAACACTAAAAATGAGATATGATAAATATTAACATCCACTAACTTTTGAAGAGACTTCATGTTGACTCATTCAAGAGTTAACCATCAACACGACATTTGCTATTCGAATGCTAAAACATGACATATTCACATAGGTTGTGTGTTGGAGCAGTTTATTCATCGTACTTGATTTAATTTCAATCAGACTACTGTAACACCAAGGTAAGTTCATATTGCCTAAGCTTACACTGTTGCCACTAAAAAGACCCTCTTATCATGAGCCATTAATCACTTGCGGGTGAAGGCGAATATAGTGAATAGATCTATTGGAGGTTGACGGCCCATTTGTACTAGCCGGATAGATAGCTATAATGCTAGCCGGATTGATAGACAAATGTACTTTATTTGAGATTAAATAGGAAGTTGGCAAGCTCCTACCCGAGGGCATTATTACTACATTTAATTATGTTAGTAATTACATCACTCTTGTGATGTCCTACTATTAAGGTTTGCGTGTCATGAGGCTTAGGGCAATATACTGTACTGCAATATTATTGTTTTACCACTACTTAACTTGTGTTCAACCAACTGATTATTATGCAAACACTATGGATTCACTCAACCTTTGTGTTGACTTTTTAGCATGTTTATCTCAGGACCATAATGAACAAGGATGGCATGGAGGGGCACGGATACTGATAGAAAGCTAAAATTTAATTATCATTCGAAACTTATTTAACAAACTGTAAAACTACTGGGACCTCATTTTGTAAACTCTGATATTCATAAAAAATCGAATGATAAATCTTTTAAAACGACTCAATTAGATATCGTTTTCTATTATTATAACTGTTGTGTCATCGAGTAACAACCAGCTTGAATTCCACTGCGTATCCCGAAATTGGGGGTGTTACAGATTGGTATTAGAGCTGTAGCTATAGAGAAACGGGTCTGATTGAGACCTGAACTATAACCACTTTTACAAACAAAACGTTTTATAACCTTTCGCTTTCCGTGCCTTCCATCCTCCAGGTAATTATGTGACTTCTAGACAGTCTATGCTACAAAAACATGTTATATTGATATATGCACACTCAAAATACTTTCGAACACTTTATGTAAATAAAGAACTAAATACGTCTGCCTATGCCTATCCTAGGGCATTACGGAAGAACCACATTTCCCTAAATCATGCACCTACTCCTACACTTTTGCGGTCTATGAAAATTTCCCAAGACATTGTGACTGGATTCAATGATCTCTAAACTTTTCCCGACCCTATAATATTTTACCTAAAAATATGTCACAATCTATCGATTTTCCTGCTAAAAATACAAGATATGGGATTGCTAAGAAACAAACTGATTCATCATCTACAAAAGCTGAAGTTCAGCAACTTTCCCTACATTCATCAAAGTTCTCTTCCGAAATGTTCATTATTTAAAGTCTAGGATTCTATCCCAGTGTAAACTGTTTTAGAACTTTTACGCATATCTACTTTATTTGCTACACCCTCATACCACCTTTCACACTTAAATAGCTACTCAAATAAAGTCCTTCATCACCACCTCCACCATCATCTACAGATTTCACTCCCTCGTCCCAACCATTCGAGCTCGCAGAGAGAGCAAGGGCTGTTATTGACCGATATCACTCTTTACTACGGTCACCCTCTCCTAATTTCACTCCTCCACCACGAGTATTCAAGATAAGAGAAAGTTTACAGGCAGTTCTTAGACTAGCCTTCCGTTTGTTGCTTTCATTTATTATATCACTAAACTGAGAGTCTCGGTTAGTAGTATCTATGTAATTGTCTTTCATGTTTTGCGAAACAATACGACAAATTATAAACCTACTTCATATGACGATGATTGTACTACTTTAAGATATCATCCTAGATTATCCTGGTTAGTTATACATTCATATGTTCCATGATCCTAAACATCATGATATAACTTATGTGATACTCACAGAGCTAAGCAATTAACAAAGATGACCCAAGCTTCTATCGAACAAATCATTGCTAAAAGCATAGCCACAGCCCTCGCCAATTACACCGATGCACCTGGAAGACTTGAACCCACCAAATCAGCTGAAAACACAGAAGGAAGAAATGCTACATCTGAAATTCATAATCTTACTCACCAGGAATTTTTGGACTGCAATCCCCACACTTTCAGTGGAACTGAAGGCGCGATAGGATTGTACAAATGGTTCGAAGAAATAGAAACAATATTTCGGTGTGGTAACTGCTCCTAGGAAAATGAAATTAAGTTTTCGACTTGCACATTTCAGGGTCGTACCCTGGGATGGTGGAATACCTATATCCAAAAAGTAGGAGTCGACGTCTCCTACTCAACCTCTTGGGATGAACTACGGAAGATGATGATTGCGGAATATTGTTCAAGGGATGAATTACGGGCAATGGAACAAGAAATTTGGGATTTGACTATGAAAGGAGGTGATTTCATCGGGTACACCACTCGCTTCTACGAGCTGGTGCTACTATGTCCCACTATGACAGAACCCGAGCACAAGAAACTTGAAAGGTATATCCAAGGACTCTCCCCGGAAATTCAAAGGAATGTCGCCTTATCCAAGCCTGCTTCTATGCATAAAGCCATTCATATGGCACATAACGTGATGGGTCAAGTTGTGCGAACTAGGATTGGTCGAGGAATCAACAACGACAACCACAACCGCACAAACAACAAAAGGAAATGGGATGGTCACTTCAGAAACAACAACAACAACAACCGTAACAATCATCACCACTATTAGCAAAACCGCATCAACCACCACAACCAACAGAATCGCCGGCAGGAAGCTGGCAGAGACTACATTGCCACACCTACTAAAGAAAATGGTTATCGTGGGAAGCAACCTTTATGCATTCAATGAAAAATGCATCACACTGGGCCTTGCACTGCTTAGTGCGGAAAATGCCAGGGAACAGGCCACAAAACAGGAGACAGCAAAATCACAGGCGTTAATGCGCAGCCAGTAGCTGTGATATGCCATGGATGTGGTGGGAAAGGACACTACAAGAATCAGTGCCCGAGTCAGAATACCAACTAGGACGACAATGCCAGTAGAAGAGCATAAAAGCTCGTTAGAACCTCAACGAAAAAGGACAACAACAATGTTTAAGTAGAAGAAGAAGTTTATGCTATAATAATAAACCATAGTTCAAGCTCTCTAGGGCTGTATTTTACTTGTGTACTTTATCCTAGGTGCGGTAGTGTAATCTAGCTGTAACAAGTACCTCCCTATCTAATGAAATCTCTATCTTTTACTATTTCCACGATGATCCCAACCTTCATCTATTACATTTTCTATTCCACTCACCTTATTCATAACCATTTAGTATCAATATACCACTATCCTATTAGGGATCTAGTTAATTTCATTCCTGACTGAATAATAGACTATTACCACTCTATAAGGTTCTCCCACGAATCTTAGAATCCATTCCTAAAAAAAATTTAACTATCCCGTTACCACCCCAGAAATTGATAATCTATCATTCTACCAACTATTCACTACCGTTATGCGAACCAATTTTTCTTGTTACCTTGAAAAAGTATTTAGGTTGCCATTTTACAAAAACAACATGTTGAATACCATCTAAAACTTTTGAGAAACATAACACTACTTTGACTAAGCCGAACATTACATCATTTGTCCTCAATTATACATAGCCTGATCACCTATGTCTAATTCAAGAAGAATCATGTCATGAAGGAAACAGTCGTCTTTTCAAATTCCTGAAACAATCTTCATTCAAAAGCAAAGCTTTGTAACTAGATGAACTATTCGTAAGCATCCCTGTTGCCAACATTCCATAGATATCTACACCTTTTACACAACACCTCAATCAACACGGACTGAATCTCGGGACGAGATTCCATTTAAGGGGGTGAGACTGTAACCACCGGTAAATTTCCACTTGAATTAATATTCTAACAAAAGAATTGATTGGCTCTAAAAGGTCTGCTTAAATCAACCACAAATGTGGTCAAACAAAGTCAAACTATCTAGGACACAATGCAATAAACCAAGGAGTATAGTTTTATCCCCGGGTCGTTTAAGTCCCAGCGAAGTGTGAAATTGTGCTTTAAAACGGATTGTGATCAAGTGTTTATGAACAGAAACGGGATTATGATTTTGATTACACTAATGAGATAAGAAAATAGCTTTAACCAAGCTATATAAACAAGAACTGGAAACCAAATTACTTAAAAACGTATAAAAACCTAAAAAACGTACGTTTAAATTTAAATAAACGTAAACGTAAAAAGTGAGATTTAAGAAATAAACAGCCTACGGATATGAAATTTATATTTTTACAATCCTAATAATAAAAGAAAATTATTGGAAAAAGAAAATTATTTATTTAACTTATTAATTAATTATTATTAATTAAAAACTATTTAATTATTATTTAAACTAATTAAAATTCTAATAAATACTAAAAGATCAAACAAAAATCTGAAAATTTTTATATAAATACTCTAAGGTAATAAAAAGATAAGAAAATTATAAAAATGAAAATTACTTAATTAAAATTTAAAAAGATAAATTCTATTAAATAGAAGCTATCACTATATTTCTATTTTTGATTTTTTTAAGACCTAAAAATATTTTTATATTTTTCCTAGATTAAAAATGACAAAAGAAAATTATGAAAATTGGAATTATATTTTTTTGATTATTTTTCTATTTTTTATGATTAAATTACTATTAAAAACTACTTAAATTGATTAAAAATATTAAAACTGATCAGAAAATTATGAAAAATTACAGATAATGCTAAAATATTATAAGGAAGATGGGAAAAATAAAATGAAAAGCTGACAAGGCCCAATAAGCAGATTTGGGCTAATGGGCAATAAGCTAATAAGCCAAAAATAAGCAAATAAGCAGTAAACTTGGCCAACTGATCAGAACAAGCTTAATACTCTAAAATAAGCCTAAAACAACTTAAAACTACAAATTATTACAAGAGCTTAACAGATTTGAACACTTGGCTGCTATGGATTCTTACACAGAAACTCAGGAAATCAGGCAACTTTAAGGCAAGATTAAGCTAAGCAATAAGCTACTGAGATCCAATATTAGGGGGGGCAAAAGTTAGCTAGCCTAGTGGGCTATCTAAAAATCACAAAAGCCCTATGAGAATCACCCCAATTGAGGTCTGATTTTGGCAAAGATCAGCAACTCAGAACCATGTTTCTGCTGATGCAGTTGACTTGTGCAGAAAAATAGAAGGTTTGACTTTGGTGAGATTTGGTTGATTCCTAGTGATTAATTATGGTATGATATGGTGTAATGAGATAAGATTGAGCTATTTCAACAGGTTTTTTAACAAGTGTGATGAGTTTCACACTCAAAATCACAACAGTGAAACTGTTGTGATCAAGTTTTGATGATTTTGACTTTTTATTGAAAATGAGCAAAGTTTGAGTTTTGACTGAACTAGTATGAACTAGTGAACCATGTAACAACAGAAATCGACAACAAACAAGCCCTATAGACCCAATAATTCAGCAAATCCAAACACCCTTTAAAACTCAGATTTGTGTGATTTTCAAAGGATTACAAAGATCTAGGCCATGCAACTGATTAAGAACTTCATATTATCACTATGTGGAACTAAAGAAACATGAAACAACAACAATACAAGCATGAAACTTAGGAATCACAAATATGCTAGATTGACTGCCAAAAGTGGAATTCAAAGCAACTATGGATTTCAAAACACAAGCAGGATATTTTTAATGCATAAGTCTACTTAATAACAACTAAGAAACACAGAAATGCAATGATCAAAGATTATGAACCACTAACACAGTGAAATGCCAAAATACTTAGAAATGCTTACAATTGCTTTCCTGCTAAAAACCAAGAACAAGGACCAATGAATCACTCCTATAGAACCTCCTCAGGCTCACTAACCCAAGGGCAATCCAAATTCTCCCTTGCTCCAGCTTTTCTTCATCATTCCTTGAACTTTGACTTTAGTTGACTGTTTTTGTAATTTTGATTTTCTTATTACTAAACTTGTTTTACTGATTACTAATAGCTTCAATAAGCTATATGGGAGCTTATGTGTTCCTATGAAGTCCAGAAACAACAATAACAATAACATTCAACATACATGATATTTTTGAGATTTAGAAAAGTGCATAAACTGAGATTAAACCAAACACCTGAAATTAATTATTAGAAAAGGTTTAAATTACACTGGAACAACTAAAAACAACACTTGAAAGATTACAATTACACTGAGAATTTTAATTTAACTAAATTCGACACTAATTAAACTAAATTACACTAGATAACTATAACACTCTCTCTCCTCTGCTCTTTATAGTCCCTTATCACCTTGTCGACATTTCTGAGTACTTCCCACCTCATCTGAGCCATTGAATTCCAAGAATTCATCACATTCGACCATTTGGCACTTTTGGCGGGAAAGGTGGATTTTTGGAGATTAACTCTGATTTTGCTATTGGGGAGTGGGAGGGAAGCATTTATTGGTTTTGGCATGTTAGGTGACTTGTAGAGGAGGGGGAATGAGGTGGATGAGCCAGCTGGGGGGGATGACTGGTTATGGCTGGGGTGAGTGGGAAAGAGACGGGTCAAAGGGGGTTTGACTGAGTTTTTAAACTCAGTTAAGGTTTTGGGCTTGTTTTGATTGGGCTTGGGTAATTAACTGGGTTGGGTAAATGGGTAATGGGTATTTAGTTTAGGTTGGGTTGTATTTTGGATTTAATAGGGTAAGTTTGATCCGGATTTTGGTTTATAATAAGCATAGGGACTAAACTTGCCATTTGCTGAAACTTTAGGACTGAGTTGTCATCTTCCCAAACTTTATTCCAAAGGACCAATATTGCCAAGAAAAATAATACAAGGGTTATAATTATTTATTTTCCATTTTAAAATAACCCAGGGACCATTTTTGACATTTTCAAAAGTTCAGGGACCTTTTTGTAATATTTGCTCAAACAATCATTCAAGGACCAAATTTGACAATTAAAATTATTTTAGGGACCTTGAATGATAAAATTCCACTTTTTAGATTCTAGGGACTAGATTTGCCAAATTATGAAAGTTCAGGGACTAAAATGCAAATTATGCCATTTATTGTTTGTTTTTCCCTGAAACTTATAAAAACACAGTCAGATGATATTTTTATACATTTTTAGACTTTTTAAAGTGTTTTTGACTGTTTCTGTAGCTCAAATGTGAAAGAAATGATGAGTATTTACACACTCATCAATCCCCCACACTAAACTATTGCTAGTCCCTAGCAATCTTTTATGAAGATTTTAATGGATGTATCTCTTTACCAGAAGCCATCACCTCTGGAGTAGCCAAATGTTTCAGTTCAAGTAAGAACTATGGTACACTGATAACCATGTGATTTTGAGCAAATCACCAGCTGTCAACGGTTTTGATTTGTCTTTACCAGAAGCCGTTTGCTTCTGGACTAGCCAACTCTTCACTAATTAAAGATATGGTGAGTCGAGAACCATACAATTTTTGGCAAATTGCAAGCCATAAACGGATTTGATATATCTTTACCCAGAGCCGTTTGCTCCGGGATTAGCCAATCCTTATGTGGGTTAGACATGGCGGACTGATAACCATTTTCTGAGTTCTAAGTGAGAAAAAATTTTTAAAATTTTGGCTAAAATGGGGGTGCTAGATGATACATTTGATAAAATTCGCTAGAATTTCCCCCCCACACTTAGAACTGAATATTGCCCTCAATATTCAAAGAACCGGCTGTTAAACCAACACTTAGAACGTAAAAGGGAAATACTGAATAGCCATTATTTTTATATACATAGCTATTTTATTTTTATTTAATTTGCATTTAAGCCGTTAAGGCATGCAAATTCCCTCTATTTTTTTTTTTTTTTTTTTTTTTTTTTTTTTTTTTTTTTTTTTTTTTTGGTGAACTGAAACTGAAATACTTACATATATACAACCTGTAGGGCATTCTTCCAAACTTGGGTGGTAGAAAATAGAAAGAAGTCAGAAATATGGGTGAAAACCCATATGGTGCGGGCTAATGTTTTTGATCACCGAGTCACTAGCTTGACTCGACCCCTAATTAAGTTTCCTCCCGAACAGTCAGGTTTATCACGCTAGCTAACCGCTTGTGAACGGCTAACTGTAATAAAGTGTTCCTGAACAGCCTGGGAGAAAAAGCAATTTAAAAGTCTACGGGGAAGTAAGTGGAAGAGACCATCTCCCCCACACTTGGTAGTAGAAAATAGAAAGAAAACAGAGACACGGGTGAGAACCCATGTTTTGCTAATGTTTTTGATCACCGAGTCACTAGCTTGACTCGATCCCCGCATTTATTGGTTCATGGGGAAAGTTTGAAGATCCGGGACAACCATAAATGGTATGTCCTCTCCAAAGTAGTGTTTTAATCGATGACCATTTACTTTGAAATTTGGTCCGTCATTTTGAGATAACTCAACGGTACCATATGGATAAACTTTTGTAACAGAGAATGGACCAGACCAACGGGATTTGAGTTTTCCCGAGAAAATCTTCAATCTTGAATTGAAAAGAAGGACTCGATCACCAACGTTGAAAACGCGGTTCTTGATTTTTGAGTCATGAATCTTCTTTGTCTTTTCTTTATAAATCAAAGAGTTCTCGTATGATTGATCACGCAGTTCATTTAATTCATTCATTTGAACTTTTCGGTGATCACCCGCAGTTTGAAGATCAAAGTTTGCATGTTTCAAGGCCCAGTAGGCTTTGTGCTCTAATTCGATCGGTAGATGACATGCCTTTCCGTACACAAGCTTGTAAGGAGTACACCCGATGGGTGTTTTGTAAGCTGTACGAAAGGCCCATAGTGCATCATCCAATTTGTCCGACCAGGATGCACGATTTTCTCCTACAGTCCTTTCTAAGATTCTTTTAATCCCCCGATTTGAAACTTCAACTTGCCCACTTGTTTGTGGGTGATACGCAGTGGAAAGACGGTGAGTTACACCATACTTTTGCATGACTTTGTCAAATTTGTCATTGCAGAAATGCGTACCACGATCACTGATTATAGCACGTGGGGTTCCAAAACGGGCAAAAAGAGCTTTCAGGAATTTTACAACAACTCGGGCATCATTAGTGGGTAAAGCTTTTGCTTCAACCCATTTTGACAAATAGTCAACAGCCATGAGAATGTATTTATTTCCTCTGGATGATGGAAATGGCCCCATAAAATCGATGCCCCAGACATCAAAGATTTCACAGACTTGAATTGCATTTTGTGGCATTTCATTCCGTTGTGAAATATTTCCGTGACGCTGACAAGCTTCACAAGTTTTTATGAGTTCTTGGGCATCCTTATAGATTGTGGGCCAATAAAACCCGGAATCAAACACCTTTTTGGCGGTGTAGTTTGGACTATGATGGCCCCCCGTGGGTCCAGCATGGCAAGCTTTGAGAATGTCAATAGCTTCTTGACCATAAACACACCGTCGGATGACTTGATCCGCACAGATTTTGAATAAGTAGGGGTCGTCCCAGAAATAATGTTTAACATCCTTGAAGAATTTATTCTTCTGTTGGGTCGACATCCCTTTCACTATGAAGTTACCCGCATGGTAATTTGCGAAGTCGGCAAACCATGGGGTAATAGAATCTCCTCGAAAAGTAACCGCATTGAGTGTCTCGAGAGGAAATGTTTCATTTATTTCCTTTTTCTCGAAAACATCTTGGTGTGGGTTCTCTAATCGGGACAGATGATCAGCAGCAAGGTTCTCAGCTCCTTTTTTATCGCGTATAATGATATCAAATTCTTGCAGAAGGAGAACCCAACGGAGTAATCTCGGCTTTGCATCTTGTTTTGCAAAGAGATATTTAAGAGCCGAGTGATCCGTATACACTACACATTTTGTCAAGATCAAATATGGCCGAAACTTCTCAAAGGCATACACCACAGCCAACAATTCTTTTTCTGTAGTGGTGTAATGAGTTTGAGCTTCAGTCATTGTTTTACTTGCGTAGTGGATAGGCTGAAAATGTTTGGCTTTTCGTTGCCCCAGGACTGCACCGATTGCAAAATCACTTGCATCGCACATGAGTTCAAAGGGAAAATCCCAGTCGGGGGCAACTAGAATGGGTGCCTCAGTAAGCTTTTTCTTTAATATGTCAAAAGCTTTGATGCACTCTGGTGAGAAGATAAAAGGAGCATCTTTTTCAAGAAGATGAGTCATAGGCCGGGCGATTTTAGAAAAATCTTGTATGAATCTACGATAGAAACCGGCATGACCCAGAAAACTCCTAATACCTTTGACGGTAGTGGGATGAGGTAATTTACCAATGACATCAACTTTAGCTCTGTCAACCTCAATCCCGTTCTTTGATATCTTATGGCCGAGGACAATGCCCTCTCTGACCATAAAATGACTCTTCTCCCAATTTAGACAGAGATTGGTGTCTTTACACCTTTTCAACATGTTTTCTAAATTGGAGAGGCATGCTTGGAACGAATTCCCAATGACCGAAAAGTCATCCATAAAGACCTCCATTGTTTTACCGATCATGTCGGTAAATATAGCCATCATACACCTCTGGAATGTGCCTGGAGCATTACATAAGCCGAAAGGCATACGTTTATAAGCAAAGGTTCCATAAGGGCATGTAAAGGTAGTCTTTTCTTGATCCTGTGGATCAATGGGAATTTGAAAATAACCCGAGAAACCATCAAGGAAACAATAGTATTCGTTCCCTGCTAATCTCTCAAGCATCTGATCCATAAAAGGCAGAGGAAAATGGTCTTTGCGGGTGGCATCATTTAACTTACGATAGTCAATGCAAACACGCCACCCAGTAACCAATCGAGTTGGAATCAACTCATTTTCATCATTTGTGACAACAGTCATGCCACCCTTTTTTGGAACACAGTGGATGGGACTAACCCAAGGACTATCAGAGATGGGATAAATCAATCCTGCATCAAGAAGTTTGAGAACCTCTTGTTTGATAACATCGTGGATTTTAGGATTAACCCTTCTTTGATGTTGGACTGCTGGTTTAAAGTCATCCTCCATTAATATTTTGTGAGTACAAAATTCAGGGTCAATACCCTTTATGTCGGAGAGTTTCCAAGCAATGGCTTGCTTGTGTGACTTTAAGACCTTTATTAGAGCAGTCTTTTCCTCATCACTTAAGTCTTTAGCAATAATGACGGGTAATTTATCATCACCCTCCAAGAATGCGTACTCAAGATGAGGCGGTAAGTCTTTGAGTTCGACCTCAGGAAATTCATCAGTTCTCTCAACTGATTTGACTTCCTCTTTATGAAGTTTAACGGGAGGGAGTGGAGGAGAATTGTCCTGATTTAACAATGTCTCAAGAAGAAGAATATCTCCCTCCAGATCAATCTCAGCATCATCAATCCCCTCTAGGAATGAATCACACTTGAGAAAATCATCGATCTCTTCCAAATTGAAATCACCTCCCTCAAACGGAGTGAGAGAAGGGGAAGAGTCGGAAATGCCAGGTAAAGAGGATGTGGTGGTTTCCCCACTCACAGAATTATCAGAATAACCAAGAAACTCTTGAGAATACTCCTCTGAAACAATATCAATGACATCGATTCGGTTAACCGATTCAGAATCATAATTTGAGGAGTACCTCGAAGTTTGATCGAGGTTAAAGGTAATAGCTTCATGACCCACACGTAATGTGATTTCATGCTCAAATACATCTATGAGAGCACGGCCCGTTCTCAGGAATCCTCTTCCAAGAATGAGAGGAACCCTGGAATCAGCATCGAAATCCACAACCACAAAGTCAGCTGGAAAATGGAACTTTCCTACTTTCACAAACACATCTTCAGCAATGCCGCGTGGATGAGATGTGGTTCGATCTGCAAGCTCAAGAGTCATGCAGGTAGGAGTGAGTTCAGGAAGAGAAAGTTTCTCCCATACTGAGTAAGGCATCAGGTTGATGCTTGCACCAAGATCGGCCAAGGCATAGCATTCAACCATTCCTGGAAAGACACAAGGTAGTAGAAACCTTCCAGGATCTCCAAGCTTCTCGGGAAGCTTTTTCAAGATAACTGCTGAGCAGTTCTCATTCAATGGAGTCTTTGCCATTTCAAACAGTTTTTCCTTGTTGCTCAACAAGTGTTTGATTGTGGATGCAAACTTGGGCATCAGAATGATAGCATCCGCAAAGCTTATGTCAAAGTGTAATTCTTGGAAAATTTGGAAGAATTTATCCATTTGTTGACTAGCTTTTTCGCGGAGCTTTTGTTCATTTAAACGTGATGGGTAGGGAATAGAAGTTTTGGATTTAGGGTCTTCAACCGGGGTTTCAGGATGTTCAAAGACAACTTGAGGTTTAGTCTTGGGTTTCGGGACAACTGGAGGCTGGACGTTGTTGGTATTTCCGTTATTAGTAGGAAGTACCTGGTCCTTGGTCACCTCAGGCTCACTTCCCACTACCTTGGGGGAAGAAGAAGAAGTGGTAGTGGAAACAGTGGGTCCCTTATATGAAACACCACTTCGGGTTGTGATCGCTTTAGCATCGCCCTTCGGGTTAGCGATCGTGTTGCTCGGAAGTTTTCCTGAGCCCGAAGGTTGATCATTTAAAGATTTTTTAATCTCAGAGATCTGGCTGACCAACAACCTGTTTGTGTCCTCTTGAGCTTTCATGAACTGCCTCAACAACTCATCAGATGATGGATGTTGGGCTGGAATGGCTTGATGTTGATTAGGGAAATTTTGCATTCGGTTATTTTGATTATAACCTTGATGTTGAAAATTCCCTTGATTTGGATTACCATTTCCCTGAAAATGATTTCCCTGGTTAGAATTGTTTCGATTAAAGTTTCCTTGATTTTGGAAACCTTGATTTTGTCCAGAATTGAAATTCCCTTGGTTTTGATAACCTTGGTTCATTCGAGGTTGATTTTGGTTCCGGTTTTGCAAATTCTGGTTCTGATTAAAACCGGGTGGTCCTTGGTAACTACTAGCTCGGTATGGTTCCATTTGAGGACGGTATTGATTACCTCCTTGATTTGAAGTACCGGCTATAGCATTAACTTCAAAAGGACTACCATCGGTGGCAGTACAGTCATAGTATGCGTGAGGTCCACCACAAGTAACACAGACTTCCACTTTCTTCACTTCAGCATGTGAAGGAGTTTGTGTGAAAGTGACTTTCTTTTGGCTTGAGAGAACCAAAGCTTGAATAGCATCCGTGAGTTTGTCAATCTTAGCATCGGTGCTAGAAGTACTCACGGGAGATGAAGTAGAAGGACCGGCACTAGCCTGAGAATGATATGGCTTTGTTCGTGCAGTACGGACCTTAGACTTATTTTCAATAATCGCTAAAGCTTCTTTGACAGTCCTACTCAAAAAGTTACCTCCTGAGGAGGCATTGAGAGAATCTTGATCTGATTGGCTCACACCATTATAGAAAGTGTCGATTTGCATCAACTCGGTAAAACCATGATGAGGACATTTACGAAGCAATTCTTTGTAACGATCCCACGCGTCACTAAACGATTCATCAAATCTTTGTGTGAATTTGATGATTTCATTTTTAAGACTTGTCGTTCTAGACGGTGGAAAAAATTCGTTCACAAACTTTGTAACTAAGTCCTCCCATGTCTCAATTGAACGAGGGGGTTGTTTTTCAAGCCATATCCGGGCTTGTCCCTCGAGAGAAAATGGGAATAGAAGAAGTTTGATTGAGCTAGCAGGGATGTTCTTATATTTGATGGTAGATGTGATTTTGTTAAACCATCGAATGTGAGCATGAGGATCATCCCTCTCAAAACCATAGAATTGGCTTGAGGTTACAAGATTCAGTAACCCGGTTTTGAGCTCAAAACTTTCAGCTACAATAGCTGGAACAACAATGGCATCTCCATAACCCTCGATGGGTGCCTGGAGAAGCTCATTCATCGGCAAATCTGCCATGACGACAGGATCAGTTCGTTCCTCAGATACGACTGATGGGGCAGAACGTCTACGACGCCTTCGAGGTATGTTTCCAAGCTCACGGAGAGGGCTTGATGACCTAGAAGAACGAGTGCGAATGCACTAAGACGAGTCTGAGATTCCTTTATAGTGGAGGAAACTCAGAAAAGGGTAAGAAGATTCTTTTTGGATTTTTATTTAAACAAAATTTTTCTATTAAAAATCAAGATCGAGAAAAAACACAAGTGAACTTAAACCAATAATCAACAGGCGTACGGTAGCTCTCTAACTGACAAACGCACAGAGTGGCGGAGAAGCAAAGGTGGGCAGTTACGCTCCTTAAAAACCCGCTTCTTTCAGTCCGACAATTTAATGTCAGACTATCCTAGAACCTCCGTTAGAGTTTGTTTATCAATTAAAGGTGAGCCGATATTCGCAGGTGATACAAAGGCAAGTTTTTATCTTAGGTTTGGGAACTTATTATGGCCGCACCCCCAGTTAGGTAGTGCTCAGTCTTGGTTCTCGATGGTTAATTTTTATTTATTGTTTATTATTTAACACAGAAAATGGAAAATATTTTTGATGTTTTAATTTTTTATATGATAGTATATATAGAAAAGAAAAGAAAATATTTTTGTTTTTTATATGGTTTTATGGGGAATGGGAATACGATATTTTTGGTGCTTGATCCGTTAAATGAGTTAACTTCACAAGCGTTTTGCTTTATATATGATAAATATACAAGAGAGAAAAGATATTCACAGATTGGGGTTCAAAGACACGATACTGCAAAACGTTTGAAACACGCTGCACACCTCCCCGGCAGCGGCGCCAAAATTTGATTGGCTCTAAAAGGTCTGCTTAAATCAACCACAAATGTGGTCAAACAAAGTCAAACTATCTAGGACACAATGCAATAAACCAAGGAGTATAGTTTTATCCCCGGGTCGTTTAAGTCCCAGCGAAGTGTGAAATTGTGCTTTAAAACGGATTGTGATCAAGTGTTTATGAACAGAAACGGGATTATGATTTTGATTACACTAATGAGATAAGAAAATAGCTTTAACCAAGCTATATAAACAAGAACTGGAAACCAAATTACTTAAAAACGTATAAAAACCTAAAAACGTACGTTTAAATTTAAATAAACGTAAACGTAAAAAGTGAGATTTAAGAAATAAACAGCCTACGGATATGAAATTTATATTTTTACAATCCTAATAATAAAAGAAAATTATTGGAAAAAGAAAATTATTTATTTAACTTATTAATTAATTATTATTAATTAAAAACTATTTAATTATTATTTAAACTAATTAAAATTCTAATAAATACTAAAAGATCAAACAAAAATCTGAAAATTTTTATATAAATACTCTAAGGTAATAAAAAGATAAGAAAATTATAAAAATGAAAATTACTTAATTAAAATTTAAAAAGATAAATTCTATTAAATAGAAGCTATCACTATATTTCTATTTTTGATTTTTTTAAGACCTAAAAATATTTTTATATTTTTCCTAGATTAAAAATGACAAAAGAAAATTATGAAAATTGGAATTATATTTTTTTGATTATTTTTCTATTTTTTATGATTAAATTACTATTAAAAACTACTTAAATTGATTAAAAATATTAAAACTGATCAGAAAATTATGAAAAATTACAGATAATGCTAAAATATTATAAGGAAGATGGGAAAAATAAAATGAAAAGCTGACAAGGCCCAATAAGCAGATTTGGGCTAATGGGCAATAAGCTAATAAGCCAAAAATAAGCAAATAAGCAGTAAACTTGGCCAACTGATCAGAACAAGCTTAATACTCTAAAATAAGCCTAAAACAACTTAAAACTACAAATTATTACAAGAGCTTAACAGATTTGAACACTTGGCTGCTATGGATTCTTACACAGAAACTCAGGAAATCAGGCAACTTTAAGGCAAGATTAAGCTAAGCAATAAGCTACTGAGATCCAATATTAGGGGGGCAAAAGTTAGCTAGCCTAGTGGGCTATCTAAAAATCACAAAAGCCCTATGAGAATCACCCCAATTGAGGTCTGATTTTGGCAAAGATCAGCAACTCAGAACCATGTTTCTGCTGATGCAGTTGACTTGTGCAGAAAAATAGAAGGTTTGACTTTGGTGAGATTTGGTTGATTCCTAGTGATTAATTATGGTATGATATGGTGTAATGAGATAAGATTGAGCTATTTCAACAGGTTTTTTAACAAGTGTGATGAGTTTCACACTCAAAATCACAACAGTGAAACTGTTGTGATCAAGTTTTGATGATTTTGACTTTTTATTGAAAATGAGCAAAGTTTGAGTTTTGACTGAACTAGTATGAACTAGTGAACCATGTAACAACAGAAATCGACAACAAACAAGCCCTATAGACCCAATAATTCAGCAAATCCAAACACCCTTTAAAACTCAGATTTGTGTGATTTTCAAAGGATTACAAAGATCTAGGCCATGCAACTGATTAAGAACTTCATATTATCACTATGTGGAACTAAAGAAACATGAAACAACAACAATACAAGCATGAAACTTAGGAATCACAAATATGCTAGATTGACTGCCAAAAGTGGAATTCAAAGCAACTATGGATTTCAAAACACAAGCAGGATATTTTAATGCATAAGTCTACTTAATAACAACTAAGAAACACAGAAATGCAATGATCAAAGATTATGAACCACTAACACAGTGAAATGCCAAAATACTTAGAAATGCTTACAATTGCTTTCCTGCTAAAAACCAAGAACAAGGACCAATGAATCACTCCTATAGAACCTCCTCAGGCTCACTAACCCAAGGGCAATCCAAATTCTCCCTTGCTCCAGCTTTTCTTCATCATTCCTTGAACTTTGACTTTAGTTGACTGTTTTTGTAATTTTGATTTTCTTATTACTAAACTTGTTTTACTGATTACTAATAGCTTCAATAAGCTATATGGGAGCTTATGTGTTCCTATGAAGTCCAGAAACAACAATAACAATAACATTCAACATACATGATATTTTTGAGATTTAGAAAAGTGCATAAACTGAGATTAAACCAAACACCTGAAATTAATTATTAGAAAAGGTTTAAATTACACTGGAACAACTAAAAACAACACTTGAAAGATTACAATTACACTGAGAATTTTAATTTAACTAAATTCGACACTAATTAAACTAAATTACACTAGATAACTATAACACTCTCTCTCCTCTGCTCTTTATAGTCCCTTATCACCTTGTCGACATTTCTGAGTACTTCCCACCTCATCTGAGCCATTGAATTCCAAGAATTCATCACATTCGACCATTTGGCACTTTTGGCGGGAAAGGTGGATTTTTGGAGATTAACTCTGATTTTGCTATTGGGGAGTGGGAGGGAAGCATTTATTGGTTTTGGCATGTTAGGTGACTTGTAGAGGAGGGGGAATGAGGTGGATGAGCCAGCTGGGGGGGATGACTGGTTATGGCTGGGGTGAGTGGGAAAGAGACGGGTCAAAGGGGGTTTGACTGAGTTTTTAAACTCAGTTAAGGTTTTGGGCTTGTTTTGATTGGGCTTGGGTAATTAACTGGGTTGGGTAAATGGGTAATGGGTATTTAGTTTAGGTTGGGTTGTATTTTGGATTTAATAGGGTAAGTTTGATCCGGATTTTGGTTTATAATAAGCATAGGGACTAAACTTGCCATTTGCTGAAACTTTAGGACTGAGTTGTCATCTTCCCAAACTTTATTCCAAAGGACCAATATTGCCAAGAAAAATAATACAAGGGTTATAATTATTTATTTTCCATTTTAAAATAACCCAGGGACCATTTTTGACATTTTCAAAAGTTCAGGGACCTTTTTGTAATATTTGCTCAAACAATCATTCAAGGACCAAATTTGACAATTAAAATTATTTTAGGGACCTTGAATGATAAAATTCCACTTTTTAGATTCTAGGGACTAGATTTGCCAAATTCTGAAAGTTCAGGGACTAAAATGCAAATTTTGACATTAATTGTTTGTTTTTCCCTGAAACTTATAAAATCACAGTCAGATGATATTTTTATATATTTTTAGACTTTTTAAAGTATTTTTGACTGTTTCTGTAGCTCAAATGTGAAAGAAATGATGAGTATTTACACACTCATCAAAAGAATACTTATCCATTTTCTACATCTAATTTTTTTTTTAACGTTATCACAACAACAAAGTAAATGTAACGTAACTCACATCCTCAATAAACATCCCATTCGCAGACCGACACCAACATGCTTCATGTTTATTTCACATAAACATTTTTATATGTCAAGTACCAAAGTTTTCAACTTCTATTTGCCACTTTACGTTAATTCATTAACGTACGATCATTAAACGCTCAAACTAAACGTTACTACCTATTAAAGTTCTCACGGAAACCCTAACATGCACTATAAACCCTAAAGTGCACAAAAGACCCCTAAAGTGCACTGAGGACCCCGAAAGTGCAAACCCTAAAGTACAAAACCCTAAAACAAATGTACAAGCCCTTAAAGCACGAAAACCTATGCTTTACCCTATTTTCCCGTTACAAGCCCTAATTTCACAAAACATTGATTTTATGTGATAAAATCACAAACCCTAATTAATGTGTACATGATTTTTATAAAATATAAATGTACAAGTCTCTCAAGCACATGTACAAGTCCTTAATGCATAAAACACAACATTTATAAAGATCTCATTATAAACCTTAGTGTACTTACTCTAAAGCACATAATACAAGACCCTTATGCACTAACCCTAAACCTAGTTTTTCTTATAACATTCACAAGTCCTAAAACCTATGGTACAAGTCCTAAAACCTATGCCACCCTTGTAATTCTAGTTCAAATCAAACCAAGCCTTTACTAATTCAAGCTCTAAGTAAACTAGATCTTAACTACACCCTAACTAAACCCTAATGAGGAGATAAACATGCCACATCTTCATGTCCCCTAGGTCTTATGCATTGGTCAAAAGTGTCAAGCCTTAATTAAGGACTTAATGGTGCCACATTTCCAGCTTCTATTCAAACCACCTATGGACCTTATAACCACAATAGAACACATCACACGCCTTCTAGAAACTCCACTTTTGTGGCTAGAGACTCAACCAAGTAGCTACACATGGTGTGGTTCTTTTCAATCCATTCAAACTACATGGAACAAGTAGGATATATGTGTCTTTTTCTTAAACCATACAAGTTTCCATGGACATATTTTAAACACATCACCTTGTCCCCTCTCCCATATCACACCTTCCCAAGACCTAGAAGCATCAAGTAAAACCTGGAAAATTTCTTCTATATATGTCAACCTAAGAACCTGAGTTTTATTGCATTCCATGTTCAAACCACAACACACTAAATTACCCACCCACATTCTGAATCATAAGCTTCCAATAGAAGTAGAAGAAGCATACCAAAGGAGCTAGGAGAGTGGAAAGAAGCCTTGCTTCACTTTTGAGTCATTTGGTCACATTTTGGTCATAGTCGAATTCAACAAGAGTGAGTCTTTCTAATCCTTTTAATCCTTTTCTTAGGTCTTAGATTCACCTAAGAATGATGTTACATAAGTTAGAATGGAAAGCCAAGACCAAAATTTATAGTTTTATATATATTGTTTAACCAGTAACTAATTTAACACATATATTAAGCTATAAGGTTATTTTAGGTTTTAAGACTTTGATAAATACAAATAACACATATTGATAAGCTATATTACATGTTGATAAGCTACAAAAATAAGCCCATAAAAGTTGAAGTCTAAATTGCATTTTTTCCCCTTTTTGTTCCTGGTCGACAAAACCCTAAACACCCCTTTTGGAATCAGATTTTAACCCATAAGCTCACAACCATAAGTTGAGATATTAAGCACTTTTAATAAGCCCTTAGGTGACTTTACAAAACCCTAAAGATTTGGTTAAAAACTATCCAGGTTTCATTGGTATTTGTGTTTCTTTTGTGGCGGTCGCGACATGAGAAAACCCTAAACCCCTATTTTTAGCCCTATTTTTCTATCATAAGCCAAGGCTTATAAGCCCAGCCAATAAGCACTTTTAATAAGCACCTAAGATACTACATAAAGCCCCCAAGATCCTGGGCAAACATTATAAGCCACGCTCAAATTTTGTGATCTTTACATGTCGCTCAAAATCAGGAAACTGGATTTATTGTTTCTTACTTATCGAGAAAACAGCCCAAAGTACCCAACTTTGATGAATTGTTTAGACCATAAACTAAAATCTTTAAGCTGTGGGATTTTGCCAACTTAATAAGCTCCTAGCAAAGATTATAAAACAACAAGAACGTCGTAAAAAGATCAAAGGGCCTCGTGTATATTCTTGTTTTCTTTTTGTGTCTCGACACATAAAATAACACACTCTTTTTATTTATTTTAAGCCTATAAGCTAAAATATAAGCTGATAAGTTGTTCACAGCTTTTTTACAAACTAACTACAACTTATTTAGCAAGCCATAGTAGATCACACCCTTTCCTAAATTTAAAACGTGGTTAAAATGAATTAAGGACCATATACGTAACGACTAGAGTACTATGAGGGGAAGACTCTAACATATTGAAACTTGGAGTTTTCCTGGGCCAAAATTGTAAATTTTGATAGATTATATACAACAAGGGCTGGAATGGTAAGCAACTAATAGTTAAGGGTATAAAGTGTCACTATTGAAACTACAAGGGTAAAAGTTGCCATTTTATGAAAGTTAAAGGGTATAAATTGTCATTTCATAAAAGATGAAGGGCATAAGTTGTTAATTTATAAAAGATAAAGAATTTAAGTTGTCAATTCATAAAAGATGAAGGGTATAAGTTGTCATTATATGGAAGTTCAGGGGTATAAACTGTCAATACTTGAAACTATAAGGGTATAAAATGTAACAATTTATATTACTATGGGAAATATACTTTTGTCTTGTTTTTGATAAAAACTGATAAACGGGATGCTTATATTAACGATCAAACGAACACTAAAAATGAGATATGATAAATATTAACATCCACTAACTTTTGAAGAGACTTCATGTTGTCTCATTCAAGAGTTAACCATCAACGCGACATTTGCTATTTGAATGCTAAAACTTGACATATTCACATAGGTTGCTTGTCGGAGCAGTTTATTCATCGTACATGATTTACTTTCAAATCAGACTACTGTAACACCAAGGTGAGTTCATAGTCCCACATTTATACATTTTCCAAACTCGTGGGGAGATACATGCTACAAATCTGAACACAAGTATTTTTCTGTATGCTATCCTGATTGATATTGCCTAAGCTTATACTGTTGCCACTAAAAAGACTCTCTTATCATGAGCCATTAATCACTTACGAGTGAACACGAATATAGTGAATAGATCTATTGGAGGTTGACGGCCCATTTGTACTTGAATGATAGATAGCTATAATGCTAGTCGGATTGATTGACAAATGCACTTTATTTGAGATTAAATAGGAAGTTGGCAAGCTCCTACCCGAGGGCGTTATTACTACATTTAATTATGTTAGTAATTACATCACTCTTGTGATGTCCTACTGTTAAGGTTTGCGTGTCATGAGGCTTAGGGAAATATACTGTACTGCAATATTATTGTTTTACCACTACTTAACTTGTGTTCAACCAACTGATTATTATGCAAACACTATGGATTCACTCAACCTTTGTGTTGACTTTTTAGCATGTTTATCTCAGGACCATAATGAACGAGGATGTCATAGAGGGGCACGGATACTGATAGGATGCTAAAATCTAATTATCATTCGAAACTTATTTAACAAACTGTATAACTACTGGGACCTAATTTTGTAAACTCTGATATTCATAAAAAATCGAATGATAAATCTTTCAAAATGACTCAATTAGATATCATTTTCTATTATTATAACTGTTGTGCCATCGAGTAACACCTAGCTTGAATTCCACTGCGTATCCCGAAATTGGGGGTGTTATAGATGGGACCTGGATTCGCAACATTCTTTCCCTCCAAACCTTCTTTGAGCGTGTCAAGCTGAATAAAATAAAAATATTTAATTAAAAAAAAATTATTATTAGGAAAAAAGAAGGAAAGTATTATTATGCAAGAATATTACATAATAGTTTGTTAGCTTTTATATTTTTTAGAAAGTGATGGTCATTTGTAGTTGTTTTACTAAGTGTGTCGTGTGGTATAGTTATGTATTGTAAGGGCTTGTGTTAGACTTAGTTAAATAATGTTAAAGAAATGCAACAAAAGCCCAAGTCCATCACAAAGCTCAACCAAGGCCTTTAGGGCAACCAAGGCCTCATTTCCACTATAAATACCACACTCTCACACCCATTTTGGTGTGCCTCTAAGTCTTGTAAAGGTTTGAGAGTGTGTGTGTGTGTTTTTATCTTTTTGTTTTGCTTTCTTATGGCTTAATAACATTCGGCTAAAAGATTTACATACACGATCAATTCTCTATTTCATCTTTACAATTCTTCTTTATTATTAGAGTGTCACGTTATTGTTTAGAGTAGTATTAATATAGTTTTAGTTTGTTGTTTAAGGTTCGGTAATTCTAGTTTTACAAGTGGTATCAATCGCCAAACATAGATTTAGGTATTAGTTGTGTTTGTTTTGCAATTTACGTGGGTATTTTAAGCAAAAAGGTTGAAGTTTTTTTGTTGTTTTGGTGCGTATTCGATAAAAAGGTTGTAACTTTTTGTGGTTTACATGCGTTTAAGGGCAAAAGACATGATTTTTGTGAGTTTAACGTGGGTTTGTGAAGTGTTGTGCATAAAAAGTTCATCACCATAGTCTCAAGTTCGAATCTTCAAAGGGCTACGGATTGAACTTTCTATCATTTCTTGTAAAGAAATCTGATAAAAAGGGTCCCACATCGTCATTGCATAATCTACTTTCTTGTATAAGAAAGTTGATTCGAAAGCCCCAATCAAGACAACTTAGGGTTTGTCTGATTTCAAAGTGAGATAAGTTAGGGTTTTATCGCATTTGGGACTTGACTGGTTATCGCATTTGGGACTTGACTGGTTATCGCATTTGGGACTTGACTGGTTATCGCATTTGGGTCTTGGCAATTTATCGCATTTCACCAAGTTTCTATCGCAATTGACGTTTGGAAGAATTATCGCATTTACTTCTCGGGCAAATAAGATCTCAGACAACAAAGAGCTATCGCAATTACTTCTCGGACAGAACTGAACTTTCTGAAATTGGCAGATTCAGCCCCTCGCATTTGCTACAGCTTTTGTGAACTTCCGGATTTGGCAGAATTAACCCTTGCACTATACATAAACTTTGTTCAACTTAAATAACTTTTATAAATTTGCTTCGATCGTGATTTCTTCAACAACAAAAGTGAACTCGGTATTTTTGCGCTTGTATAAGTGTAGAAAATACTTCGACAATCGGATATCTACTCTCTTGTATAAGAGTGTTAGATCGTTTTATATAAATTATCAATTTATATAAATTAGATATTTCTATCTAAATTGAAATTTTACCATAATTTGTATAAATTCTGGTCAAATTGAAATTTCTATAGAAATTGATATTTTATCTAAATTCTAATTTACATAACTTTTGTCGATTCTGTAATCTTTTGTTTTTGTTTAAATTATTGTCTAGTCAAATTTAGTAACTTTATTTAAATTGTTTTGTTTATCTAAATTGTAAACTCAAAGATCATCAACAACATCATCAAAGCTTTATCTTCAACAATCACAACACCTATTTCTTTGCATCGATCCTGAATCAATCAACCTTATCATACAACAACAACAATGACTACTCAACAAGACATCCATGCAGCTGGTGCTGAAAACCGTCCTCCCATGCTAGAGAAAGGTAGTTATCTTCCATGGACAAGCCGTATGCTTCGTTACTTGAAAACAAAACCTAATGGACAAGGCAAACTTCTGATCAACTCCATCAAGAATGGTCCTTTCAAACCTCGTCAGATTCAAGAAGCTGGTGATCCGAATCAAAATCCTCCTGTTCCACCATCTTGTCGTACTCAGAAAGAAGAAGAATACACAGAAGAGGATCGGAAACAAATTGAAGCAGATGACTTAGCCATGCACCTAATTCAACTTGGTTTACCACAAGAGATTTTTTGTGTTGTTGACAGCTGTGAAAATGCTTATGATATGTGGGAACGAGTTAGGAGGCTATGTCATGGAACTGAAATTGGTCAACAAGACATTGAAAACAAGCTTCTAACTGAATGGGAAAATTTTTCATCCACTCGAGCAGAACCAATTGAAATCTACTACACAAGGTTTTGCACTATCATGAATGAGCTCATAAGGAACAACTTAACACCAAAACAGATCGTTCAAAACATCAAGTTTCTTAACAACCTTCCAGAGGAATGGGGACGATATGTTACAATTGTTAATCAGACAAAGAACCTTCATGAAGTGAATTATGATCAGCTCTATGATTTCTTGAAACAAAACCAGAAAGAGGCAGATGAGGTTAGGAAAGAAATGCTTGCCAAAAAACATGATCCTTTAGCATTGATTGCTCAGTCACCATCATCTTCAACAGTGAACACACCATCATCACCAACTCCCACTCAGAACTACATGCCACATGAATACTCTCCACAAACTGCTATCTTCCCACAACAACAATTCTATCCTCATGAACAACAAGTCATTCCACAACAACAATACCCAGAATCACCATACAATCCTAATGATGACATATCTGCACTGTCTCAAGCATTCACCCTTCTATCAAGAGTTGTCCAAGGACGCTATTCCACACCTACCAACAACAATCAAAGGATTGCATCGAACACTCGCTACAGGCAATTTGCTCAACCGGGTTTCAACATGGGTCAACAAGGACAAATGATTGGAGGTTATGGGAATCAACAAGGATATGCTCCTCAGATGGGTAATCAAAATACAGGGCAGTATATGGGAAATCAAAATACAGGTCAGTTTATGGGTAATCAGAATCAGTTGGGTCAAGTTGTTGGAAATAGAAGAGGTCAGAATATGGGAAATCAGGTTGGGAATGTTGCTGCTCCAGTTGCTGGGAATGTTGGGAATATGAATCAAGGAAATGTGTTGAAATGTTTTAACTGTCAGGGTACTGGTCATATAGCAAGAAACTGTCCCTCCAAGCCAAAAAAGAAAGATCCTGAGTATCTTCAGAAAGCTTTGCTCTTAGCTCAGAAGGACAAGGCAGGGTTTCAGTTAAGTGCTGAGGAAAATGATTTCATGGCACTAATGGATGACTCAGAGGATTTGGAGGATATCGATGCCAACTGCATCTTCATGGCAAATCTTCAAGAGGTTAAATATGACACGTATTCTGAAACACCTCCTGCTTATGATGCCAATGTGATATCTGAGGTACCTACATATACTACATGTCACAATAATGAAATATTTGATATGACACCTCAACAAGAACAGCATCCTGCGACTCCTACTCTCATTTATGATACATATATGGACTCCCCAAGTTGTAGTAATACTAATTTGGCTACTCCAGATATGAATCTTAATGGTGACTTCGAGTCACAGCATACTGAGACTGAAGAGGAAACACGTGCTTTATTTGAATCATTATTGCAAAATTGTGGTATTGAAATTGAAAAGGTCAAAAAGATCAATAGCGATGTTAAGGCCGCTAATGAAAAATTGACTACTGAGCTTGAGAGATACAAGGTGAACGAAAAAGCTTTTGAATTTCACCACAAACGACTATCAGAACTTGAAAATGGTTACAGTGATTCTGTTTCAAGGGAAAAACATTTGCAAATCAAATACGACACTCTTGATGTTAAATTGAACATGCAAATTAAATCCTTAAAAGCAGAATTTTCTGATTTAACCAACCAACTTTCTAAACAAAAATCAACTTGTTCTGATCTTGAAAAAGAAAAGAAAGAGTTGCATTCAAAGTTTTCAAAACGAGAAGATGAACTTCTTGATGAAGTACTTGACAAACAGGAAACTATTAAAAAAGTTGGAAGAATTGCTTGTAAAAACGGGTCATTCAACTCAAACGATTAATATGTTAATTAACGACAAAAACCCGATTTTATATACAAGAAAGAAAATGGCTCTCGGTTGTGAAAACCCTTGTTATTTCAAGAAAGCTCAGCAAAAACAGAATGTGTTATTTAATGGTAATCTTATAAATGATGTGCATGATCCACCTACTTGTTATGATTCGTATGAAACGATTGAGCTTACGAAAGAGAGTCGAAACAAAATGAGACAATTAAATAGAGAAATCAAACCAATTGATTATAATGAAGCAAACAAACTTGCTGGTGTTCATCTTGTTAAAAAGGAGTCACCTTTGTTTTTCAAAAAACCAGTGGCTGCCACAAAGTTCAAAGTTGTGTCAAAACACCTTTCTAACATCGAACAAATGTACTCTACCGACACTTCCGCAAGTGAAGCTAGAATACTTTTAGCCGATCTTAAAAGGAGAGTTGAAATGCTTCAAGATGTTGTGGCAACCAAAACTAATACTAAAATCAACGATTGGTTTTCAAGTTTTCAAACTGAACAGAAAAAGATGTTCGAAACAAAAATTACTCCCATTGTATCTGGCATACATGCAAGAGCAATTCATGTTGAGAACACAATTATCAAAGAAGTAATTGAATTTGTCAAGGACCACACATCCTTGGTAATTGAAGCCAATGAAAACATTGAAAAAATCAAAGTTTTGGAAAAACAAAATGACGCACTCTCTGAAGAAGCTCTTTCAACTGATATTATGTCCATTATTTATCAAATGTATTCTGTCGAAGACGATGAAAGACTTCGAGCTGAGACTTCCCAAATTGTTTCAAAATATGAAAAAGCATTTGCTAAGATTGAAAAACAAAATGTCACATATTTTAAACAACTTGATCAGAAAAAGGAAGAATGCAAGTATGAAAAATTGTCGTATGAGCGGTCCTACAAAAACATGCAAGAACAAATTGATCTTTTGAAGTCTCAGCTTGAATGTCAAAAAGGTAAGGGTGAAGAAATTATTGCAAAACCAAAAATGTCAATTTCACAATCTGCTCCTTCACCCTTGCCCAAAGAAAAAGCAAAAGAGAAAGTAGTTGTCAAAACCCCAAATGTGATAGCACCTGGACTTTATAGGATTAGTACCACTATTGCATCTACCTCTACATCTAAAACATATAGGGCGATAGACAAAAGTGTTAAGGAAAATCCAAAAGAGACTAGGAAAGCTAACACTGATTCAAAGGACAACAAGATAAATCCTAATGAGTGTGCCTTACCTTCTACAGGAGTAGAAAGTACCTCTAAAAGCAGCAGACCAAAGCCTAGGAGCAATACAAGGAATAGAGTCGCGCCTGCTTCTAAGAGTGAAACCAAGAATAAAACGAAAGAAGTAGAAGAACACCCTAGGATTTTATCGCTTTCCAAGAAGAAACTTATGTCATCTAAATGTAATGTTAAAGAAAATATTTCTAGTGCATGTAATGAACCTGTTTGTTTAATGAACAAGAAATCTTTGTCTGAAAATGTGTGTGATGATATTGTTTCTAATGTTGTGCATGTAAATGATACACTTTCTAAGAAAGATGTTCTTTCAGAAAATACTGCTAAGACTAGATACATTCACAGACTTATTGCAAAGTCTAGGAAAACAACTAGTAGTCTGCTGCCTAGGAACTATCTTAAAATGTGCGTATGGATTCCAACGGGTAGAGAATTCAGTCTAGAAAATGGTAAATAAAAATGGCTAAGGAAGAACCAGTAAAAACCGTCTATGATTGTATTTCTCCTGTTATCCCTAACCCCATGGAACCAAATGATAAACGGTTTCCAAATGCACAAACATCTGTTATTGGCAGGTTATCGAAATTTGTCTTTGGATCGTCGACTCGGGTTGCTCCAAGCACATGACCGGGAATCTGAAGCTGCTGATCAACTTTGTATGGAAGTTCATGGGAACAGTTCGGTTTGGAAATGATCATGTAGCAGCTATTCTGGGTTATGGAGATCTACAGTTTGGGAATTTTTTAATCACTCGAGTTTACTATGTCGAAGGATTGGGACACAACCTGTTTTCTGTCGGACAATTTTGTGATGCGGATTTAGAGGTTGCATTCAGAAGAAATACATGTTTCGTTAGGAACTTGGTTGGTGATGATCTCTTAACCGGAAATCGTGGAACCAATCTCTATGCTATCGACATAAACCAAATGGCCTCGTCATCACCAATTTGTCTTATGACAAGAGCTGATGACACTAAGTCCTGGTTGTGGCACAGACGCCTTTCCCATCTCAACTTTGACACGACAACAAAGCTTGCCAAAGACAACATCCTCACCGGTCTCCCTAAATTCAAATACACCAAAGAACACTTATGTCCATCATGTGAGCAAGGAAAAAGAAAAAGGGCAACTTATAAACCTAAAACCGTTCCCAGTTTGGTTGATAAGTTACATCTATTACACATGGACTTATGTGGCCCAATGAGAGTTGAGAATATCAATGGGAAGAAGTATATTCTTGTGATTGTCGATGATTACTCAAGATATACATGGGTAAGGTTTTTTAGATCAAAAGACGAAGCACTTGGAATCATCATCACCTTTCTGAAGCGAATTCAAGTCTTACTTCAAGCTCCAGTTAGGATTGTAAGAACTGACAATGGCACGGAATTTACTAATCAAGAGTTACGAACATACTTTGAAGAAACTGGAATTACTCTCCAGACATCAGCAGTCAGAACTCCACAGCAGAATGGAGTAGTTGAAAGAAGAAATAGAACGCTTGTGGAAGCTGCTCGCACTATGCTGATTTATTCCTGTGCACCGTTGTTTTTATGGGCTGATGCTGTTTCCACTGCCTGTTTTACTCAAAACCGATCCCTAATCCATCCAAGATTAAATAAAACCCCATACGAACTAGTGAACAACAGAAAACCCGATATCTCTTATCTTCATGTATTTGGCGCTTTGTGCTATCCTACAAATGACAGAGAGGATCTGGGGAAGCTGAAGGCTAAGGGTGATATTGGTATCTTCATTGGTTATTCAGATAACTCGAGGGCATTCAGGGTGTACAATAGAAGAACGAAAAGAGTAATGGAAACGATGAATGTGAAATTTGATGAGATTTCACAAATGGCTTCTGAGAGACTTGCTCTAGAACCCGCGCTTAACCCAATGGCTTCTAATCGTATCGGATTAGGACCCGCACCACAAAGTCAAACTTCTGGACACATCAGTTCAGAACTCACACCCCAAGGAGCTCAGTCAACTAACATTGATAAACCTACAAATCAAGAACTGGATAATTTCTTCGAGTTTATGTATGATGAATACTATGGTGGAGCTTCAATAGATACATCACAACAACGTTCCGCTGCACCCGCTCAACATCAACCACCACAACAACCACAAGATGCATCTACTACAATCGAAGCTGAAGCACCAACTCCTTCCACGTCAACATCATCTACATCTACTCCTGCCACTCCAGTAATTGAAATTGTTTTACCAACAGTTGATGAGCAAAACCAAACAACACCAAATCAAGAAGAACCATACCAAAACGATGTTGTGTTAGAAGAAGAAGAACCATTTGAAAACCCATTTGCTACGAAATCTGCTGAATCTTCTTCTCGGTTATATGAACCATCAAACACGCATTCGTTAGATTCAAGGTACCCTTCAACGTTAAAGTGGACTAAAGACCATCCAATAGAACATGTCATTGGTGAACCTTCAAGGCCAGTACAGACGAGAAGACAACTTGCAACCGATTGTGATATGTGCATCTTTGCCTGCTCAGTCAGTTTAAAAGAGCCAAAGAACATTCGGGAAGCAATGTCAGATGATGCATGGATTGAAGCAATGCAGGAAGAACTTCTCCAATATCGACTTCATGACACTTGGAATTTAGTGCCAAGACCTCTAGACAAACTTGTCATTGATCTTAAGTGGATATGGAAGAACAAAAAGGATGAAGAGATGACTGTAATTAGAAACAAATCTCGTCTCGTGGCCAAGGGATTTAGACAGGAAGAGGGAATCGATTTTGATGAGTCATTCGTGCCAATAGCTAGACTTGAAGCGGTCAGGATTTTCTTAGCATACGCGGCTCATAAGAACATCACGGTCTTTCAGATGGATATCAAGACGGCTTTCTTGAATGAAACTCTGAAGGAAGAGGTGTACGTGAGTCAGCCAGATGGATTCGTTGACAAAGATCATCCCGACTACGTCTACAAGCTCAAAAAGGCTATCTATGGTCTAAAACAAGCCCCAAGGGCATGGTACGATGAACTCTCATCTTTCTTGCTGTTAAATCATTTCTCCAAAGGAACAATTGACCCGACCCTGTTTACCAAAAAGTTTAATGATGACATTTTAATTGTTCAGATTTATGTGGACGACATAATCTTTGGGTCCACTAATCCGAAACATTCAAAACTTTTGCAAATCTCATGAAAAGTAAATTTGAAATGTCTATGATGGGCGAATTAAAATTCTTCCTTGGACTTCAAATCCATCAATCCCATCATGGTATTTTTATTAATCAAGCGAAATACACAATTGAGATTTTAAAGAAACATGGAATGGAAAATTGTGACTCTGTTGGTACTCCAATGGTCACCTCACCCAAAATTGGTGCTGACTTATATGGGAAACCCATTGATCCGAAGAAATATCGGAGCATGATTGGGTCTCTTATGTACTTAACTACTAGCCGACCCGATATACAATTTGTTGTTTGTTTATTAGCACGGTTTCAGGCAAGGCCTACCGAACTTCACCTCAAAGAGGTTAAACGGATCTTCCGGTACCTTCGAAGAACCATTAACATGGGACTTTGGTATCCAAAGGATTCGGAGTTCAATCTAACAGCCTTTGCAGATGCCGATCATGCTGGTTGCCAAGTCACTGCAAAAAGTACATCCGGAGGAGCACAATTTCTGGGAGAGAAGCTAGTAGGCTGGTCATCAAGGAAACAAGACTGCACAGCGCTTTCAACCGCAGAAGCCGAGTATGTGTCTCTATCTGCGTGTTGTGCCCAAGTTCTATGGATGAGGACACAACTCACAGATTATGGCTACTCCTTTGATCACATACCTATGTATTGTGACTCGAAAAGTGCCATCGCCATCTCGTGCAATCCAGTTCAGCACCCCAAGACCAAGCATATTAGAGTCCGCTACCACTTTATCAAGGAACACGTCGAAGAGGGTACTATTGAATTATTTTTCGTGAAGACTGAATACCAACTTGCCGATCTATTTACTAAAGCCCTCCCATCAGAGCGGTTTGAATACTTAGTTCGTCGAATTGGAATGCGAAGCCTAACTCCCGAAGAGTTAGAAAGTCTTCTCGAATCTTCTTGAATCATCTCATGAAGCTTCGCATGTAAATATTTTTGAAAAAAAAAACAAAATACAAAATTTGAAAAACCAACAAAAACAAAATATAAAAATATAAAATTTCAAAAAGACATAAAAAATATAAAATACAAAAATCAAAAAATATTCTTCTCACGACATGTCTCTTGTATAAATCAATATTCTGTACGTACCTAGAAATGTCATTCAATAATGATACGGGCATGTACAGATGCTTGAGCGAGAGTTCATTTAAACAAATTCTAAAACATGTCGTTCTCAAAACTTTCTTCTTTACGGCTTTCGTACATTTCAGTACGAGACCCGCGCTACAATGATGACTTCTGATTATTTCTGATCAGGACTCGCATTGTTAATGGCAAAACAAAAACAAACCTTGAGCACATGATCAAGATTTTTCAAAAAGATTTTTCAAAATCTTTCTCAAATTCTGTGCTCAAGAGAACTCTCTCTATACCATTAAATGTTTTTAAACTCAAATGTTTAAAAAATATGCTTTATTTAAGGGGGAGTATAAACTTTAAAATACAAAATGTTCCATCTTCATGCTAAACTCCGTCTCTCTCCAAAACGCTTTCATTTTAATCAAGTTAAAATCAAAAATATCTCTACATGCTATTTTTGAGGGGGAGAAAAAGTATAAGGGGAGAGGACGTGATTAAAATGTGATCAAAGTTCGTGGAATCTCAAAGTATGCTCACCAGACAGACTCAGCATGAACCCTCGAATTGACGAAACCAGATGTCCGTTATCAAAAAGACTAGTCCGGGACGGGTAATAATTTCAAGCTAGTTTTCCAGTGATGTAAGCGTGTCTCGCAAAGGACTTGTCTGAGTAGAATGTACCAATTCGAGAGATGATCATTGAATATGACCGGGACGGGTAATAATTTCAAGCTAGTCTAACTAGTGATGTAAGCGTGTCTCGCGAAGGTCATGTTCATTGAAAATCGATCAATTCAAAAATGTGCGAACTCTACCCAACATGTGCAATTTTTGATTAAAATGCATGAGCACATGTGAAGGGGGAATATTTCTAAAATTATAAAACTCTCAAAGTGCTAACTAAATGTGTTTATTCATAAACACTTTGAGAGATTTTCAAAATGTTTTATGGCAAATCTAGGATAGTCATGGTGTTATAAGGTGACTAAGGTTAGGAAAAACCGTCCTATGATCCGCCAGAGCTGGAGGGATCTACCCAAGGACAATTCCAATAGACTAGAATTAGAAGTCCTTAGGTAAGATTGAAAAAGGAGTAAATGAGAAAGGGAAAGAAGGGGTTGAAGAATTAAAAAGAAAAGTTGAATGAAAGGGTGAAAAAAATAGCCCTCCATGAAAACTTAGGGCAGAAACCGGGTCAATACATCTGCTATCGGTATTCACTAAGGTGATACTGATATTGAAGACAATACGTCATGGACCCAGTGACGCGCTGCACCACCCCTCCTAGCCACTCAGATATCTCTTAAAAGATATTTGTTTCATTTCTCACGGAGAACACTACATAATCTATCGGCCTCTCATTCCGAGATGTGTTGATATTGAAAAGGTGGCACTCTGCTCCATGCCTCCGACGACTAAAAACCAAAACGCACATTATAAAGTCTAGAGCCATGAGATTCATCAAAATATCTCGTTAGTAACACTTCCATATGAATACCCTTGTGTTCAACAAAAAGGACACAAGGTGTACAAGAGTCTTAAAGAGATCCAAGGATCTTGCCAAGGTTTATCATGATGGTTACGTGCTTCAAACGGTCTACAGTCGTAGGGTGATCTCTAGCGACTCACTGAATCGTTGGTGCACTTCGGTGTGTCCGTGTAAGCCCTCTCGGGGGTATCCGGTTCAGAACGGCCTGGGGGAGATTAGAGAAAGTCTACACGTTATGCTGTTGACGATCTCGAAGTCCTAACCCATAAGCGCTGGATGATTATTACTAACAGTTTTATGCAGCTACCCTAAACATCCATTAACCATCATCCCATTCATCAATCATCTTCACCTCATCATACTCATACTTATGAAGAACATTCCTCATCAAAGCTCAAGTGTTAAAAGTTCAAGACAAGGAGATCAAGTTAACGACCAAGTGTAACAACAAAGTCAAGAGGCTAATCAAGATGTCAAGGACAAGCTCATATGTCATATGATGAAAGATTATGAGGAGATTGTTAGCATAAGGAGAAGAGGTATGAGTATGATTGGAGGACACGACGCATCATCACGAGAAGATTTTGATCAAGGCAAGAACATCCACCAAAGGAAGATTACTTTGAAGATCACTGTGCATGAAGGAACATGGATTGAAGACAATTCTACAACGACACACAAAGATAAAGACATTGAAGACAAAAGACCTATCACCAGTGCATCATTGAAATGACCATCCCTTAGGGGGAGATTGTTAGCTTTTATATTTTTTAGAAAGTGATGGTCATTTGTAGTTGTTTTACTAAGTGTGTCGTGTGGTATAGTTATGTATTGTAAGGGCTTGTGTTGGAATTAGTTAAATAATGTTAAAGAAATGCAACAAAAGCCCAAGTCCATTACAAAGCCCAACCAAGGCCTTTAGGGCAACCAAGGCCTCATTTCCACTATAAATACCACATTCTCACACCCATTTTGGTGTGCCTCTAAGTCTTGTAAAGGTGTGAGAGTGTGTGTATGTGTTTTTATCTTTTGTTTTGCTCTCTTATGGCTTAATAACATTCGCCTAAAAGATTTACATACACGATCAATTCTCTATTTCATCTTTACAATTCTTCGTTATTATTAGAGTGTCACGTTATTGTTTAGAGTAGTATTAATATAGTCTTAGTTTGTTGTTTAAGGTTCGGTAATTCTAGTTTTACATAGTTCTCAGCAGCTACACACTCCATCAACTCATCAACCAAATCCACATTATTATCTAACCATGGAGTTAAACCCTCGAGTGTGCTGGTGATCTGATACTCTTCACCTGTTTCTTCATCAGATTGATCAACTTGCTTCTCGAGAACTGTATCATCTTTTTTTCTTCAGATGGATCAACCATAGTTGAATCATCTCGCTTCTCGGCATCGTCATCAACTTGCTTCTCGGGAACTGCATCTTCTTCTTTATTAGATGGTTTGTTGCCAAAATTTTCTAAAGTCACTCTGCTAAACTTAGCACCTGCATTGCTACCATCATTTCTTTTACCTACATCATCCTCATTACCTTCATCATCGTCATCATCTCCATTACCTCTATCATCGTCATCATCCCCGTTACCATCATTTCCATCACCTACTAAACTAGGCTCCCCATTACCATCATTTAATGGAATTGGTTTCTTGAAAATTTGAACATACTTTTCATGAAGTTCAAGGAGCTTTAAATCAGCAGGGTATTCTAAAATAGCTTTCCTCAAATATTCTTCAAGAGCAAGTCTTTCATTACATATCACATCTAACTTTTCTTCAACTTTGTTAAACAAATCCTGGAATAAATAACATTGGAATAGTCATAATAAGATAAGCACATTGGATTTGGCAGTGATTCTAAGAAGAATCCTATGGGATTCTTAATGAATCTCATGGGATTCTAAACAAAATCACATGGGATTCTGTATGAATCCCATGGGATTCTGTGTGAATCCCATAGGATTCTAAACATGATCACATGGGATTTGCCAGAATATCATGTGATTCTAAAAAAAATAGATGTGATTAAATAACAATAAATGAAAAACAAAAACAAGGAATTAAATGAACCTCTTTAAAAGAAGTTTCAGAAGAACCACCATGAATAAAACCTTCAGTCTCTTGAACCTCGAATTCAATCCATTCTTTATTAAGTTTTAACATACCCACAACTTCTTTTTTAAGTTCCAAGTCCTGTCTTTGTGCCATTAAGAATGACGACCAGTTTTTGATAGCCGGACGTGTGCGAACAACAAAAAGCCTCTCGTACTTTGTTGAATCTAAATACAAAAGCTGAAAACAAAAAAAAAAGACAAAAAAGTGTAAGAAAGTTGCAACAAATATGTCACACAAACATGAAAACAATTTAAAACTTCGTTTAATTTAAAACTTACAACGAGGTATATGGACCAGTGTACTGGTTAAGTAGAGTTATCGGGAGTTTACTGTATTTAAGGTAGTTATGAATGCAGTCGCACCAATCAATACCACTAATTTTAGTATCTTCACGAACCCTCCTAACAACATCCAAATTAATCTACCCCTTCAACCCAGCGACCATACCCATCGTGTTTGTAAAATGTTTAAGAAAGTTAACTTTAAAAAGGAAGTCAACTTCCTTAGACTCAATCAACTTCAAAGCGATAGCATTCACTCAGATATCCTTAACTGATTTAGGGTAAAACTGACGGACCCAATCCTTCTCAAATTCATCTTCAACTAGTCTGGATTCTAAAGAAAAAAAAGATTGACCACCAATAGGAATACCTAACATATCATGAATTTTGGAATGAGTGGCCTCGATTGACTCGCCATTATCCAAATTCAACCGGTAAGTCTTTGCATCAAATTTTGAAACCACATACCTACCCAACCTTGACGGAATGTAGTCTATATTAAGCTTGTAAAATAAACTAAACCTATCACTGCCAGAAACTTCTCCATAGTAACCTTTTTTGAGCCATGGATGGCAGTATAAAGAGCAATAGGTGTCGTCCTAGCACGAAGAATTAGAAAATCAGAAAGATACTTTTCATGTTGTACTTCTTTAGGCGTCAACTCCTTTTCTTTCTTCTTGCCTTTCTTCTTCGACTTTAATTCAATCTCCTCGTCAGATTCTTCTTTAATAAACGAATTCTTCAACAGATTCTTCATAAGATCCTTAGGTATAACTTGCTCAGGAGATGCAGAATTGTCCTTCTTTATCTTCAACACACCCTTACCCTTCAAATTCTTTTTCTCCTTACATATAACTTGCTCAGGAGATGCAAAATATGAAGAATCAGAACCTGAATTGTCCCTTTTTCTCTTCAACACAACCTTACTCTTCAAATTCTTTTTTTTTTTACGATCAACTTCAGTATCTTGAAAATCATCGGTGTCTACATAAAAAAAAGGCATAATATAAATAACTTGATTACAAGGGATTCAATATGAATCCCATGGGATTCTATATGAATCACAAGGGATCATATAGAATCCCATAAGATTCTGTATTAACTACATAAAAAGAAAGATCTACACCTTTTTGCAGCTTGACCTTCGGTTTTTTTTACTCTGATCTACTTTTGATAAAACCCTTTTCCGCTTCGGTTTAACTTCTTCCTGAACTGGCTTATTCAACCTTAAAACAAGAGCTTTCGATAATGCTTTAACAGACTTCGTCCCCGAGGCCTTCGTATTGGTCTCAACTTGGGGATTATCCTTGGAACTCAAAGTAGCAGCCTTTGTCTTAACTTGTGAAACCGACTTCGGCGCCGGCTTGTCCTTTGGCTTATCCTTGGTAAGAAAAACCTTAGACGGCTTGTCCTTTGGCTTGTCCTTTGGCTTGTCCTTTGCCAAATCAGTAACAACATCCGAAATAACTTTAACAACATCAACCGACACCTTCTCCTTCTCCTGAACAACACTCGGTACCTTTTTCTGAACAACTGGCACCTTCTCCTTCTCCTGAACAACAACCAGCGCCTTCACCGTAACAACAGTCGCCAACTTCTCATAAGGATTTGTTAGGAACGCCTTTTATTTCATTTCAAGTCTTGATCATATGCGTAATATTGGTTGCTCAAAATATGGGTTATTAGTTTGCATTGAGCACATGGTCCATTAGTAGCCCATGGACCATGTGGCCTTGTAATTATTTCTAGAAGCATCCTAAGCAAATGTTGCCCTATCTTCACGCCTATAAATAGGGTGCTTAGGTGCTCATATTGTTTGTTGGTTATTCATTCTCTATGCGTAAGCCTTGCTACTCTTTTGTGTGAATGTTAATCATCCAATCTTCTTTCTTCTTAATCTCTTCTCTATTGTTATCTAATCTCTCGTAATTCTCTTATAGTTGTTTATTTAATTTCGTAGCTTAATAGTAGTTGTAATCGTGGTTTAGTATTTGAGTAGTGTGTGTTTTACGTATTAGATAGGACCTTCAAGTGGTATCATTCGCCTAAGGATAGTTAACGTGTGTGTTTAAGAGTAGATTACATCGTTATTCAGTTTGGTTTTGTCATTTACGTTTGGATTTTTTGAGTTTTTGTTCGAAGTTGTGTTAAAAACACGTGTTCTAATCGTTGTTAGTTGTAGATCTTCACAAAAATCTTAGTTTTTCACCTTAAAAGTTGCAAAAATCTTCGTATTTACGTAGCTTTAATCATTAAAAGCCATCGTTATCGACTAATCATCATAGTGGAAAGTTCTAGACGAAATTCGAAAAAAGTCGGTGAAAAGAGGGTTTTTCGGAATTGGTGAAAAGAGGGTTTTTCGGAATTGGCGAAAAGAGGGTTTCTCGCAATTGACAGTGTTTCTCGCAAATCACAAGAATCTTCGGAATTGGTACTCAGTATTTTCTAGCTTGTAGAAGTTAGTGAAAATACTTCGACTTGGCTTTAATTCTCACCTCTTGTATAAGAGATTGAGAAAGTGATCGAAATTGTAATTTTGATAATCTTTCGAAATTGCTTGATCTTTCGCAATTCTGATTAATTTATCGAAATTGCCTTTTCATATCGCAATTCAGATAATTTTTTCGCAATTGCTAAGTTCTTTCGCAAATTAGATAGTTTATCGCAATTATCAATTCTCTTTCGCAAATTGTTGAAGTTTCGGAATTCTTTGTTATTTCGCAATTGGAAGCTTCTCTCGCAATTGGACGTTTCTTTCGCAACTCGAAGAATCTTTCGCAATTGGCAGTGTGAACAGTATTTTTTCGCAATTGGAGTGAACAGTAACATTTCTTCGAAATTGGACAAAAACCTCAATTAACCAAAACCAAACCTCATAACTCATAACACACATCTTAATTATCTTAACGATCAACAAAAACACAAGAATGTCTCAACCACCACATTTCAATTACTACTACCAGCTACAACAATATCCACAGCAACAATATCATCAGCAACAACAACAATTTCATCCTCAATATCCACAACAACATGCTTTTGTGCAACAACATCAGTTTTTCCCTCAATAATCAGTACCTCAGCAACAAATCCTTCCACAAACTCAAATGCAGATGCAAAATTACCAACCTTCATCAAGAGAACCTCATTGGTTTACAAAAATGTGTGAAGCTATCAGTAGTCAGCAATCCAGGCATGAAGCAGGATCGTTTGAAACACCACCAATGCTGACTCCTGGAAACTATGTGCAATGGTCTAGCCGGTTTCTTCGATTTGTTGAACTAAGGAAACCTCATGGTCAATATCTCAAAAAGGTCATAATGGAAGGACCTTATCCACTTCCTTCAACATTGGTTCCGGGTGTTCCAACTGCTATACCTCCACGGGATGACACTACAACTCCCATTCCAGTATCTCAATATTCCACTGAACAAACTCTTCAGCAAGAAGCCAATGAGATGGACATGGCTTACATACTCCAGGGAATTCCTAACCCAATCTTCAGGAGTATTGATGCTCAGAAAACAGCCAAGGACATGTGGGAGCATGTACATCTTCTTATGGAAGGCACAGAATTGAACCAAGAGGATTTGGAATCCAAACTTTACATGGAATACAATAACTTCATGATGGAACCAGGGGAATCCTTAGAATCATACTATCACCGCTTCACCAACGTTGTCAATGATCTGGAACGTCATAACATACCTCTACCAAAGATTGCTATCAACTCCAAATTCTTAGGATGTCTTGGACCAGACTTGCAGAAGTATGTGACATTCGTGAGGCAAGCTAAAAAGATTAATCAAGTTTCTTATGGGCTTTTGTATGATTATCTCAAGCAACATCAAACTGAGGTAGACAAGGACATTGCAGCAAGAGGAGGTTACTCACCAGCACCAAATCCAAACTCTCTTGCTCTGATAGCTTAGTCACACTTTCCACCCTCAAGTCAAGAATTTGTTCCACCACCGTCTCAACCAAGTTTCCAACCACAACCAAACAATCAGATTGTTCCTTATGAAGCACCATCTCAGAATTTTGATAACCAACTGGTTCCATACAACAATACCGACTCCATGTTTTATTCCAATGCTGATTATGATGAAGAAGATGATGTGTTTAACTCTCTTAATGAAGGATTTGCGTTAATTGCAAGAGCATTCAACAAGTTCTCTAACAAGTCAAACAATCATCTTCGTTCTTCATCCAACACCAGGAACCAAGCAGTCGTAAATGATGGTAGAGTTGAGATTCAGAATCGGTCGTCTAGTAGATTTGGGTCTGGAAACATGGGAAATTATGGTACAAGGTTTAACTCAGGGGGTCAGAGGTTCAACACAGCCGGGGGCAGTGGAAATAATCTGGGGAATGCACCAAGGGGAATTCAAAATGTTGGCACTAACAGAAGAGGAATTGCAAACACGTCAATCACTTGCTACAATTGTGGAGGCAGTGGTCATATGGAAAATGCTTGCCCTAAGCCTAGGACTCAGGGTAGTGCATTTCATAAAGAAGCTCTTCTAATGGCTCTAAAAGATGAAAAGGCTGCAGGAATGTTGACTCAGAACGAGCAAAGCTTTATGGCCAACGCTTATTCCGATGATGAGATAGAAGATTTGGAAGCAAATGCTGCAGTGATGCTCATGGCCAACATGCAGGAAATTAATGTTAACGAGACAGGCCCGGTATATGATACCGATGGCTTATCTCAGGTACTTGAATCAGAATGCCTTATTCATGAGATTGCTTCACCATCTGCATCTTCATCTTCACAAGAAAATCCTGTTCAAAATGATTCATCATTCTCGTCTCAAGAAGATGATCAAATAAACACTGTTGTTTCATTCGATGATGATAACACCAATGTCTCATTTGATGATCCTATTGATGATGATAATCATGATCACCTTGAACAAGATGATCTTATGCCTGATCAAGATCCAGAGCTTATGACCTTATTGCTGACCACCCAATCACAATTGAATGCACAAAAGTCACAGATTGACAAATGCAATGAGATTAACCAGAACTTAAAAGCTAAAATTGCATTGTTAACAAAGGACAATGAGTGCTATAAAACACAACTTTTAAGTTATGAAAAACAAGCACAACGTGAGAAAGGCTTTGAGGTTGCATTCCAAAAGACATACGTTCAGGTCAAGGATTTAGAGCATCAAGTTCGTGAGCTAACAGTTTCCAAAGCTGATTTGCTTTCTCAAAAAGAAAATGAGCAATTTGAATTCAAAAAACAAATTGATACTTTAAATTCTGAGTTGTTAAAAGCTCAATCTGATTTTTCAACATCTCAGAAGGATCTTCTTAATGAAAAGCAAGCCACTAGGAAACGAGTTGACTCATATCTTGAGGAGATTGTGGACATGGAATCCAAGCTCAAAGAATTTCAGAATGTTGTATATAAAACGGGTAATTCAGTGACACAAATTCAAAGACTAACTGTGAAACCGATTCCTAAAGGATTTGGTTTTGCACTTGGAAGTGACCAACCACGTTTTTTACACAAAGCACTCAAAGATAATCCTAAGTTATACAATGCAGAATTTCTGTTTGATGATACTTTTCAACGTACTGTTGTGTATAGTAATGATGAAGAAACTGAATATCTTGAAAATAAGATTGAGAGTCGATCAAAGTCAGAAAACAAATTTTCAAGAATTCCATATGATTATTCAGCAAGACCTCACATCAGTAAATCTTTTGTTCCTCCAAAGGACAAACCAGAACAAATACTGTCTTTAACTGAAAAACATCCCTCTTCTGAAGTTGCTCCTGTTACCACTCCTGTTACACAAATCAATGGTCCAAACGATACTGTAGATCCACAAATGCCTCAACAATGTCGGATTCTTCGATATTTTAAGACATTTATGGATGACATTCAACTTTTGGAACAAGTGATAGAATTTAATTCTGAAATCAAAATCTCATCTTTATTTTCTCCTGCTGAGAAAGAAAAGAGAGAAATTTTTCAGAAACAATTTTTACCACATGTTAAACACCTGAGACTTTGTGCAACAATGTGGGAACAGGAACTACAGACTGAAGTTGGATCAATGATGAGAATTTTTAAAGCAAAAGATGACAAAATTGCAAAACAAAAGTGTCAAAAGAAAGCTTTAGAAAATGAGGTTGATCGACTCTTGGAACGTGTTTTGTGTGATGATGTAATTCTGTGATTATGAATTCTATATTTGAATCTTGTCATGCAATGCTTGTTGATGATCATGCTGTGAATGTTGAAATGTTGCAAATTGAGATTGAAAATTTGGTAAAAGAGAATGAGAGTCTTAGACAGATCAACTTTGATGTGGAAGATAACTGTGAAAAAGAAATTTTCAAACTTAACAAACGACTGGAATGGTGTCAAACTCAAAGTGTTGAATTTGAGTTAAAATATAAAAATCTAAAAGAGTCTTTGTCTTTCCAAAACAGTCATGCTTCAGAAAGTCAAAATAAAAATGAAATTGATGTTTTGCGAAATAAACTGTTTGAATATGAGAAAGACATAGATGAAGTTTCTCAAAACAGAAATGACACTGTCCGGTTAAACAGACTTTTGGATTCAAAAAATCAAGAACTCCAACACATCATTGTTGATTTGAAACAGAAACTCAGAGTTTTAGAAAAAGGAAAAGCTGTGATTGCCCCAGGAATGTACTCAGTAGACAAGCCAACTAAGCAAGAATCAGATCAAACCACTAATGTGAATACTTCCACTTCCACAGGACTAGGAAACACCTCTAAGGCTAGCAGATCAAGAAACACCAAGAGACCAAGGAAGTTTAGTATTTGGCGCCCTAAGAGTGGACTATCTAAAACTGAAGAAGTAGTAGTTAATGTTAGCAGTTTGAATAAAAAGCATGATATGTCAGAAGTAGAATCAAACTTGTCTAAGTCTAGTTCTATAGATGATGTAATGAATGCTAAATCGTTGAATGTTATGAATGATATTATGGTTGATGCTAGTTGTGTATTTTGTCATGCTAGTATCTTATCTGGAAATCATGAGAAATGTGTTGCTAAAACTCTGTTGAATCGCAAAAAGAAACGATCTAGTGGCATTTCCTCTAGGCCCACTACTTCTGCCAAGTCCATATTAGGAAAACCACCACTAGTAGTTTCTGATGAATCAGTTGACAAACCCATAGCTGCATCTAGGACAAAAAAATCACCAAGTGCATTTATTAGGAGAATGGCTGAGACTAGTTGGACGTGGCAGCGTTGGTTACATAAAACACATAGCTTTAAATGGGTACCAAAAATGATTAACTCATGTGTTACTAACCAAACGGATTCCACCGTTACCAAACTTGCCTCTGTGTCAACTTCTGGTGATGCAGGTGATCCAAATTGTTCTCTGGATTGTTGATAGCGGCTGTTCCCAACATATGACCGGCAATCTCAAGCTTCTTGTAAACATTGTTGCAAAGTTCATTGGAACGGTCAGATTCGGGAATGATCACTTCGCTGCTATTATGGGTTATAGAGACTATGTAAATGGGAACATTTAAATTAGCAGGGTTTATTACGTTGAAGGCCTTGGTCACAATCTCTTCTCAGTAGGACAATTTTGTGATGGTGATTTGGAGGTAGCATTCAGAGAGAAAACTTGTTTTATTCGGGATCTTCAAGGAAATGATCTGATGAAAGGAAAACGTGGCACCAGTCTATATACCATTTCTTTTGAAGGCATGACAGCTCCCTCTCCCATATGCTTACTTTCAAAGGCACATCCCACAAAGGCCTGGCTGTGGCACAAACGGATGTCTCATTTGAACTTCAAGACGATGACCGATCTTGCTAGGAAAAAGTTGGTCGACGGTCTTCCCAAATTCAGATATGCCAAAGATCACTTGTGTCTTGCTTGCGAACAAGGAAAGAGTCATCGTGCTCACTTTCCTCCAAAAGCATATCACAGCACAGATCATGTCCTACAACTGCTTCATATGGATTTGTGTGGTCCTATGCGTGTTCAAACCATCAACGGGAAACGGTACATCTTGGTAATAGTGGATGATTATTCAAGGTGGACTTGGGTCTACTTTCTTCGCACCAAAGACCAAGCACCTTCGATGATCATTACTTTTCTCACGAAGATTCAAGTTCAGGTTCGTAACACCGTCAGAATTATCAGAACAGACAATGGTACTGAATTCAAGAATCAAATTCTTCGGGAGTTCACTGAGAAAAATGGGATTGTTCATCAAACGTCAATTGCTCGCACCCCTGAACAAAATGGAGTAGTCGAAAGACACAATCGTACGTTAGTGGAGGCAGCAAGAACTATGTTGATTAATGCCCAATTACCAGACTACCTATGGGCTGAAGCTGTCTCAACTACTTGTTATACCCAGAACCGATGCATGATCACCAAACGCCATGACAAAACACCATATGAGCTTATCCATGGTTGAAAACCAAATATCAATTACTTTCATGTCTTTGGAGCTCTCTGTTATCCAAAGAATGATCGTGATGATCTTGGTAAACTGAAAGCAAAAGCAGACATAGGAGTATTTGTTGGCTATTGTGAGAATTCGAAAGGATTCAGAATTTTGAACCGCCGTACTCGGGAAATTCAAGAGACGATCCATGCTAATTTTGATGAGCTCACAGACATGGCTTCTGAGCAAAACAGCTTAGAACCCGCACACAACCGTCTAAATTTTCCTGAATCTTCAGCTGAACCATTACCGTTCAACAGAAAGGATATAGAAGATTTGTTTGCTCCTCTGTTCGATGACTCTCTAGTTAATCGTGCCTCTGCTGTATCCACCAATTCCGCTGCTCAAACCGTAAACAATCAAGCACCTGATACACCTGCAACCACTTCCACAGTAGTTGCTGAAGACGCACCTCAACCAGAACCATCATCGTCAGTAGATCAAACACCTTCAACTTCTACACCTACAACTGAAGATTCCCCCCACCACAATTCTGTTGAAGTACCCACACCATCAGGTTATGACGGAGATGCATTCTTTAATCCATTTGCACCTGCACCAACCATTCCTGATATTGCAGAATCTTCTTCACGCAATTTGGAACCGTCAAACCTGCACCACAGTTATCAACACTATCCATCCACTCATAAATGGACAAAGGATCATCCCTTAGTAAACATCATTGGTAATCCAGAAAAACCAGTCATGACAAGACAAAGACTCCACATAGATGGTGAAATCTGCATTTATGCACTCACCGTTTGTCAAGCCGAACCCAAAAACATCAAGGAAGCCCTCACTTATGACAACTGGATTGAATCCATGCAAGAGGAGTTGGAACAATTCAAGCGGATAGAAGTTTGGGAACTGGTAGAGAGACCAGATGGGGTTTATGTCGTTGGATTGAAGTGGATCTGGAAAAACAAGATAGATGCAGATGGTACTGTGATTCGTAACAAGTCCCGCCTGGTCGCCAAAGGATTCAGTCAACAAGAGGGAATCGACTTTGAAGAATCGTTTGCTCCAGTCGCAAGGCTTGAGGCTGTTCGCATGTTCCTGGCTTACGCGGCTCACAAGAACATTACTGTCTACCAAATGGATGTGAAGACTGCATTTCTCAATGGCCAACTCCGGGAAGAGGTGTACGTTTCTCAACCAGAAGGCTTCGTGGACCAAGAACATCCGAATCACGTATATCGGCTAAAGAAAGCCCTTTACGGCCTTAAACAAGCCCCAAGGGCATGGTACGACAAGTTATCTGCTTTCTTACTTGCAAACCATTTTACTAAAGGAACTGTGGACCCGACTTTGTTTATACAACAACACGGGGAGGACATTCTCATCGTACAAATTTATGTCGATGATATAATTTTTGGATCAACACATAAAAAATATTCTAATGCTTTTGCAAAACTGATGAAAAATAACTTTGAGATGTCCATGATGGGTGAACTGAAGTTCTTCTTAGGACTACAAGTTCATCAATCACCCCGTGGTATATTCCTTAGTCAGTCCAAGTATGCTCAGGAAATCCTGAAAAAGCATGGTATGACCAGCTGTGACACCTATAATACACCTATGTCCTCCTCATCCCCGAAGCTAGATGCTGACATAAATGGGACACCCATTGATCCTACAAAATATCGTAGCATCATTGGGTCAATCATGTATCTCACAGCTAGCAGACCGGATGTTGTATTTGCCACGTATCTATGCTCCCGATATCAGTCAAGACCAACTGAGCGGCATTTGTCAGCCGTTAAAAGAATCCTTAGATACATAAAGGGAACCATTAATTTGGGGATCTGGTATCCAAAGGATTCTGGCTTTGAACTTGTAGCTTTTTCAGACGCTGACCATGCAGGGTGTTTAGACACGAGAAAAAGTACATCTGGAGGAGTACAGTTTTTGGGTGACAAGCTCGTCTCTTGGCAGTCAAAGAAACAAGATTGCACATCACTGTCGTCAACAAAATCTGAATATGTAGCCATGTTTGCCTGCTGTGCTCAAGTCATTTGGATGCGATCACAACTGCTGGATTACGGATACGTACTCAACAAGATTCCTATGTATTGCGACTCCAAGAGTGCCATTGCCATTTCATGCAACTCCGTGCAGCATTCCAAGTCCAAGCATATTGATCTCCGATACCATTTCATCAAGGAGCACGTGGAGAAGGGTACTGTTGAACTGTATTTTGTGGGTACTGAACACCAATTGGCGGATCTGTTCACAAAAGCCTTGCCTCATGCAAGATTTGTGAATTTGGTTCACCGGATTGGTATGAGATGTTTGACTCTGAGTGATTTGGAAAATTTCTCAAAAACAATTAAATGAGTCATACATCTTAACTATCTATGTAAATATCTTCAAAAAAAAAAAAAAAAAAAAAAATGCAAGTACAATCCTTATCAACACTTGGTTCATTTTCTTAACCATCTTTAATTATTTTCAAACAAGTGTTGAGGGGGAGACATAAAATTTTTTCAAAAAAAAAAAAAATCAAATTTGTACTTGCATGGGTTCTGAAAATTGTTGCTTCTAAAATGATATGATGGTGATAATCTTGGATTTAGTGCTATGTGCCAAATGTGTTACATGAAAATACTTAAGTGGTTAGGATCTTATTTGCAAAAACATAAAGGTTTAGGGACTATTGATGTTAAAGTGACAAAAGATTAAATTCTAATAAAAGAAGAAAATATCACTGCAGTTAATACACGCTCAACCACTTCTCTGACATAATCACATACGCAGTAAATATTATCACCAAACCAACCAACGGCCTACATTCAATCTGCAAATCGATTAAAGATTCATAAAAAATGTGAGTGTTTTAACTATTATAACATGATCTTAAGCAATGGTTTTAAAGGATTTTACAATCCAACGGTTGAATCAGTCAGAAATAATTGTTTTAGATCTAGGGTTTGCGTAAAATTGGGGAAACTCAATTTTAAGTGTTTGTGATGTGTTTATTGGTACGATTATGCTTAGAATATGATTGTAATCCATGCATGCATGCTTAATTGAACCCAGAAACTTGTAATTTGAATGTTCTTGATTTAGGGTTTTAGCGTACGAATTGGGGAAAATCATTTGCACATGTTGTAGTTTAATCACTACAAGAAAAGTGGCTTTTTAGGACCCCCATAAGCGTCATAAAATGGTACTTTTTAGGACCTTTCATTTAATAGGACCAAGGATGAAAGCGTTTCATGTAAGGCGGTCGTAATAGGTCCAAAGCGTCCTAATATCTCAAATACCTTATGAAACCAATTTTATGGTCGTATTATATGACTATGAATAACCCAAATAGCGTCCTAATAAAACCATATTAGGACACTTTTACAATGTTTTGACATGTGCTTACCTACTTTTAATCTTTTGACACACTTAAAAAGGTCCTTAAAAGTTTGTTAGGACGCATATGATGCAACATCATAGCTATTTTAGCAACCAAGAAAAGGGTCCTAATAACTCAAATAAGATTATGATACCAATTTTATGGTCGCATAATAGGTCAAATAACGTCCTAATAAAACCATATTAGGACACTTTTACAATGTTCTAACATGTGGTAACCTACTTTTAATCTTTTGATACACATACAAGCGTCCTTAAATGTTGATTCTTAGGACGGTTATCATATAACATTATAGTTACTTTAACACCAAGAAAAGGGTCCTAATATCCCAAATACGATTATGAAACCAAATTTATGGTCGCATAATATGTCCATGAACAACCAAATAACGTCCTAATAACAACATATTAGGACACTTTTACAATGTTCTAACATGTGGTTACCTAATTTTAATCTTTTGATACACATACAAGCGTACTTAAAAGATAATTGTTAGGACGCTTATCATGTAACATTATAGCTACTTTAGCACCAAGAAAAGGGTTCTAATATCTCAAAGAAGATTATGAAACCAATTTTTTGGTCGTATAAAATGTCTATTAACAACCTAAATAACGTCCTAATAACAACATATTAGGACACTTTTACAATGTTAAGCGTCCTTAAAAGTTTATTGTTAGGACGGTTAATAAGTTTAATAGGACAATTTCAAAGTCCTGACAAGTCATATGATAGGACGCTATTTTCAGCATGCACACTCTATTATTACGATATGAATAAAAGATCAACTAATTATTAAATGAATAAAACGAAATTGTATTTCAAATAAGAAATTGTCATAACAAAAACATTAAACAAGAAATTAAAGCAACAAGAAGCTTAGTCCGGGGTCATCATGCATCCTTTCTCAATCCTCACGGACCACCTACAAATAAACATCCATGTATAAGCATTAAGTTCCATGTTATTAAAATTATTGGTATCACAAGTTTAACAAAGACATACCGAGATAAAGGGACAAGGCCATGCTATGGTTGCACCAACACAGTCTGCAATTGTGGCAAATAACCCATATGGTCTCACCAACATTTCATCTCTTTTTGTTGGTACTTGAACGTTTACCTCACACCATCCTCGTCCAATCTCTATACCACCAACTGTCAAAAATGTTCTATTAAAAAGAATGATGTAATAAGTCAGAAGGCTTGAACCAAACCGAGTCTTTAGACTCTCGGACAAACCACAACACAACCACAAGGCTTTACCGTGACTCAATGGAGTCACGGCTCGAGCCTTGACACGAGCCAAAGGCTCCTGGTCATAATCACAGCAACACAACCAGATCCACCATACAACATACAGACAAACAAAACCATAATCCAACACCAACACTACTACTGTCTCACCAATATCAACACAACATAATCAACCAAAATAAATCCAAACACAAACCATAAGTAAATATTACAACCAAATCGAAAGGAATGAAAAAAAATATATAATGATACAACCAGATCAAATAAAATAAAATGAATAAGAACTGGAAATATAAACAACCAAATCGAATATGAATAATAATTAAAAAAAAAGAATATAAATAAATAGAAAGCTGAAATTAAACTGGTCGTTACTTCCTAAATCCGGTATTGCTGTGAATCACCATATGGTAACACCACTAACCGAATTTAAACATTTTTTATAATATAAAATAAAGTTATTTTACCTCCAAATGCCAAAGAAATAGGATCGGGCCCTGAACCAAAATTTTCAAAGGAACTTGAAAAGGCGATATCCCTATCATATGCTTCTCCTATACCTTCTCTGTACAATGCAAAGAAGAAACTAGGTAACTATCATTCACAAGCCCAGAAAATATACTTCTAGCGCAGAAAGATGAGATAAATGATGCTTACGTATACTTTCGACAGCCTTTATAAAACTTTGAGCCTCTCTCCCTCAATGTCTCAGCTATTTCTTCCAAACATTGGAGCTGCATTACAAAATATTAAGCATTCACTTTTGAGCTTTGACATACTTAAAATATAGCAATGCAGTAATATAACAACTATTGATATTGCAAAAATGTAAAAGCATCAGGTGCCAGCCAGTTCTATTAAGTCTACGTGGAAACATAGGTATTGCGAAGAACCTATATACAACTTCATTTTTCATTGATTGCTATGAGTTTAGTGAAATATTAACTCTAGGACCAGGATTCGGTTTAAGAGTACATCTTTTTTTCTGGTTAAGCTTCATACGAGCACAAGGCCCCTCGGCTTCAACCACCTGTACCAACTCGGTCTCAACTCGTTACAACAACTCTGATTCCAACGCTACACATATGCATATTACATCAGAATCGTACGAATCAATAAAATAAAAAAAAAATCGACTCAACTGAGTCAACCTGACTCGGACTGAGTCAAGGTTTTTATGGCGTAAAAATTTAGATCCACACGATTTATGTTTAGATCAAATGGTTTTATCATGTTTTATTAAATAAAATTATATACGAAATTAGGGTTTCAAATTAAATAAAAAGAAGGAGTAATAGAGCGCGGGGGTTACCTAGAATAAGAGAAAAGGAGGGGGAAAAGCCTCGGCAGAAGTGGCGGCTGACAGCGGTGGTGGTGGTGGCATTGGTGGTGCTAGACTGCTCGGGTAAAGCTCACACTTTCCAGATCGAACAAGGACTTCCTGATCTATTGTTTGGTGTAAAGATTGGGTTAGCCGGAAAATATTCCGGCGACGGTGGTCGCTGGCGGTGACGGTGGCTGCCGGAAGTTTTGGCCGGAGGTGATGAGAGAGACGGGAGAGGATATTATGTGTATGTGTGTGTGTTAAAATGTAATAAAATAAAAAAAAATGGCCTTTTATACCCCTTCAGGGGCTGATCCTGGACAAATGAAAGTTTAGGGGGCGCGGGGTAAATATTAGGTGGGGGTAGAAACTGTCATTTGGGTTAAACTTTTGCTTTCTTCACTGTGGGGCCCATTCGAGGTATCAAACGGACTCAAAAAATTATGAAACTTGCGCCATTGTTTCCGAAATAATTTTTCCGATAAAAACGAGTATAAATATGCATAGCTTTACCGAAATCAATTTATTTGACAAATTCGATTCGTTTCACGTTTTTTAGGTTGTGCTGACGTAATAAGGGACTAAGGTTCACATTTCTAGCTTAAAATAAGTTCAAAAAAGGTTCAACTGTTAAGGTGATGCAAACATAAATATTTGGCTAGTAAAATAATTTGAAAAAATTACCGGGTGTCACACCTTAGACTTTTCTTTATTCCAATACTTCACAAGTCTCTTTCATTGTTTTTTTTTTGCACTTGTTTTGGCCTAGAACTTATTTGTTCCTGAACTGACAAAGACGGATCATGGTAGAGTTCCTTAACTCTTGCCCTCCAGTTCTTCACCTTCTGCCCAAATGATTGCAATATCCATTTTTCTCCGGCTTCCGGAATATCAAATTTTGTCTAAAAATGTATAACCCATTTGACTTGAAATCAACCCATTTGACTGATTCAACACATTGATATCGTTGTTTTTTAAGATTGTTGGTGACATTGAAGCGTCTTTCCCGTATTCTAAAGAAAGCTTCAACGGGCGAGGTAAAAAAAGCTTCACGGCGATACAAAAATGCACTTCGGCAATTAAACAACTCTCAACGGGTGATCCCCCGGATAAATTTGATGAATATTTAGGAATGGCCGATAGAACATCACGCGAGTGCCTTACATATTTTTGTGATGCGGTCATTCATTTATATCGTCGAGAGTTCTTACGTAAGCCGACTTCCCATGACGTCGCAATGATCCAAATGGCGCATGAAGAAAGACATCACTTTTTGGGGATGCTTGGTAGCCTAGATTGTACACATATTGAACGGAGGAATTGTCCTAGGCATTTGTGAGGCCAATATACGCGAGGTGATCATAAAGTGCCGACTTTTATGATTGAATGTGTTGCTTCGCAGGATCTGTGGATTTGTCATTCGTTTTTCCGACTTCCCGGGTTAAACAACAATATCAATGTGTTGAATTAATCAGTTTCCATTGTATCTTACTGCCCGAAATGGAACGGCTCCAGATAGTTCATTTGTTTTACGCGGGTGCTATTTCAAACGTGGCTATTATCTTACCGACGTGATTTATCCTAAGTGGTCTACGTTTGTTAAAGCGTATCCGCATCCAGTTGACCCGAAAGAAAAGAAATTCACGCGACTACAATAGGCGGCAAGAAAAGATGTCGAACGAACTTTTGGTGTGCTTAAGGGAAAATGGAGGATTTTGGATCGTCCTCTCCGGTTTTCCGAGAAAGAAAAGATTGGAAAAGTCGTCGAAACGTGTTGTATATTGCACAACATGATCATAAAGGACGACAACAGGGCAATATCACCGGTTCATATAATGGACCAACCGGTGCCGGTATCTTATGACCCAAGTGTACTACCGGAGTTACATGACGGAGTAGAGACTTATGATGCATCAACAAATAGTAACTTTCGGATGCGTGTTTGTTTGTTACCGTACTGGAAAGATAACTTGCTACACCATAATCCAGATGTAATGTATATTGAGAAGAATGTTTGTGACAGTGTCCTTGGAACGCTAATGAATCTAGATGGGAAGACCAAGGATCATATAAAAGCACACATTGATTTACAAGAAATGGGCATTAGACTTGAACTTCATCCTAAAGTTCAAGATAACAACAAAATTTATTTGCCACCTGCTTGTTTCTCAATGGATAAAAAAGAGAAAGATATTTTTTGTCGTGTGCTTAAGAAGGTGAAAGTTCCAGATGGTTATGCAGCTATTATAGAAAGATATTTTTTGATTTGATTATTTTATTATTTGTGAGAAACGAGGCGTATGAATAGTCATTTTTATTGGAAAAATTATTTTGAGCGCAATGGCGTAATTCCCGTGTCATGAGTCGCTCGTTTACTAGTCTAAATAAACCCCGGACTTGATTTCATGAAAGATTGCTAAAATTAAAAAAGTGATCCCTGGACTAAAGTTCCACTTCCACCCCTAGACTTTGATTATGACATAAGTTGTCCCTAGAGTTACAAAACCCTAACCTAGCACTATATAAACAACTATTATAACAATTTTAGGGTTAAAATCCTCCCCTTTTTCCCAGCAGCCGCGCCCTCCCTCCTCCTATCATTTTCCGGCGACGCTCCGGCCACCTCCGGCCAAGTCCGACAACCATCATATACCACCACCGCCACTCTTATCATCCCGTATCCACCATCAAAAACCACCACACCACCCCGTCTATCCCTCTCTTTTTCGAACAAAGTGTTCACGCGCCTCATTTATTATTCTTTTTCTCTTGCTCTTCGCTGGGTATCTTGAAGGTAATTATAGATCGAGGGTTTTGAGGACTGCTTGGTTTTGAGGACTGCTTGTGTTTTTTTTTTTGGTCCCGGTTCTACAACGACAACACCAAGTGGTGTTTATTTGATTTGTTAGGTTGTCGAGTTTTTGAGATGGATTTGCTTATTTCTCTTAAGATTTAATGTGTTAATCTGTTTGAAGTATGGTTGTTTTGCTTCGGTGAGCACCGAGAGGGTGTTGGGTTAGTCACGGGTCCGGGTCGGTCATTGTTCATGTCTTGGATTAGCTTATCATTTTTGACTTATCAATTTTCGTGGCTTATTGCGACTTCTGATTTAATTGCTTAATTGGTTTAAGTTTGTTTTGGTCCAGTCACAAGGGTGCGTTTGGGTTGGATTTATGTTGCCATTTTAGAAGTTAATTTTATTAATATTAGTGTAAAGTGTCATTGGTTATTGCGGATATTGAATTGTCGGACTAACACATTTATTTGTTTGGTCATATATGCTCGGTTGGAAAGTTTCGGATACATTGGGTTTATTAGATTGGAAACGGGATATAAAAACAATATGGACTAAATAGACGAAACAGATAACGGGCTAAAATGTGGGATTGTGACTTGATATTATTTGTACAATTTGAACATTTAATATTATTTAACATTGAACATTATGGACTTATTAGACCGGAGACGAATACAATATATTAGACTCACGACGACTTTAATATATTTGATTCATAACGATTGAACATTAACGACTTTAATATTATTGAACATTGAACATTATGGACTTATTGAACATTGTTAGTCCCCGATTGGTTTGTCGTTCACACTCCAATTTAGACGTACTGTTCGTACGGCTCCATTGTGCGGAGTAGTAGGTAGTATGGATAGCGCTATTAGAGGTCGGCCAACCTCTCATTCCCCCGTCTACGGAATGCATATTATTTATTTTAGGGGCTTTGCCGCATACATTATTATATACTTAGTCCTTTAATGTGAACTTAATGAGCATGTGTGGTTGACTATAAGACGTACAATTTTCTATTTAATGATTGTGAAACCATAGGTTACAGGTTTTGTATGGGCAAGACTTGTACCTGGATGGTTTGACACTGCCTCTACCATTTGGACCTTTTTTCAAAACTTTTGACTTCTTTTGAATAAAACCTGTATACTCACCAATTATTTTCATAGTTGACCCGTTTTCTCATGCATTTCAGGTGATCGCCAGTAAGTGTATTTTATGAAGACATTAGCACTAAGGAGTCTTCATCTGTCATGTTTAGTTGGATGAAATAAAATGTTATCTATTAGAAACAAACTCCTATGTTTCAAATGCCGTTGTTGGCTAAAACAATGTTGTATTAATGTACTGTTCTTTAAATTTAAATTATGGTATTGTTCTATATCACTCTGCGCTGTATATTGATTTCGTAGCACCCCAGGACCCGAACGCTTCCGCAATGCCACATATTTGGGGGTGTTATATCTTATAAAGGTTAAGGTTATAAGACCCAAGTATCAAAGGTCCTATTAAGTTTTATTAAAATATAACTTTTCCAATTTAGCGTTCTATAAAATTGATGTTTTATGACTAAAATTTCAAGTGTCCTATTATGGTGTATCAACCTATGAGACCCAAGTGACAAGGGTCCTACTAAATTTTGTTATAATAAAACTGTTGCGAATAATCGTTGTAAAAACCTGATGTTTTATTACTTAAATAGCTAGTATCCTATTATGTTTTGTTATCATAAAACTTTTGTGAATAAGCGTTCCATAAAACTGATCTTTTATGACTCAAATATCAAGTGTCATATTATGGTGTATCAAGTTTTGAGACCCAAGCCTCAAGTGTCATATTAACTAATGTTTAAATAAAACTTTTGTAAATAAGCGTTCTAAAAAACTGATGTTTTATGACTCAAATAAGAAGTGTTCTATTATGGCGTATGATAAGAAAACCATAACAAATAAGCGTACTATAAAGGTTAATGTTAAAAGACACAGGTGTCAAGGGTCCTATTAAGTTTTGTTAAAATAAAACTTTTGCAAGTAAGCGTTCTATAAAACTGATACTTTATGACTCAAATTTCAAGTGTCCTATTATGGTGGATGAATTTATGAGACCCAAGTGTCAAGTGTCATATCAAGTTATGTTTTAATAAAACTTAATTTGAATAAGCATTATAAAAAGCGGATGTTTTACGACTCTAAACAGAAGTGTCATATTATGGTGTATCATAAAAAAACCATTATGAATAAGCGTTCTATAAAGGTTAACGTTATAAGACCCTACTGTCAAGGGTCCTATTAACTTTTGTTATAATCAAAAACGTTTGCGAATAAGCGTTCCATAAAACTGATGTTTTATGACTCAAATATCAAGTGTCCTATAATGGTGTATCAATCTATGGGACCCAAGTGTCAAGTGTCATATTAAGTTATGTTTTAATAATATGTTTGCGAATAAGCGTTCTAAATAATTAATGTTTTATGACTAATGTATCAAGTGTCCTATTATGGTGTATTGTAATAAAACCATAATGAATATGCGTCCTTTAAGGGTCCTATTAAGTTTTGTTATAATAAAACTTTTGCGAATAAACGTTCTAAAATACTGATATTTTATGACTCAAAAACAAAATGTCCCATTATGGTGTATGATAATAAAGCCATTATGCATAAGCGTCCTATAAACATTAACATTATAATACCCACGTCTTAAGGGTCCTATTAAGTTTTGTTATAATAAAACTTTTGCGAATAATCGTTTTAAAAAAATGATGTTATATGACTCAAAAATGAAATGTCCTATTATGGTGTACGATAATAAAACCATTGTGCATAAGCGTCCTATAAAGGTTAACGTTATAATACCCACGTGTCAACGGTCCTATTAAATTTTGTTATAATAAAACTTTTGTGAATAAGCGTTTTAACTAACTGATGTCTTATGACTCAAAACTCAAGTGTACTATTATGGTGTATGATAATAAAACCATAATGAATAAACGTCCTATAAAGGTTAAAGTTATAAGACCTAAGTGTCAAGGGTCTTATTAGGTTATGTTATAATAGGACATCTAGTGATCAAGTGTCGTATTACACTATCACATAATGGGACACCAACAACTAAATGTCTTATAAAGTAATTTATTAGGATCCATATTTTAAGTGTCCTATTAAGTTATATGATAATAGGACCCCAAATAATCAACCATCCTATTATATAACTTTTTAGGACACCGCCTAAGTAGCAATTATTTAAAAAGGACCCTAAACGCTCATACGTCCTATTAAACAGTTTTTTAGGACTCTATTATCATACCGTCCCACACAAAGGGTCCTAAAAAGCCACTTTTCTTGTAGTGAATTAATGTGTTCTAGTGTTGTTGTTATGCCTTGAATTGAGAAAATGTTGCATTGGATTGAAACCAGAAACATCAGATATGATTAATTGATTTTAAGGGTTTATGAAGAACACGAGTGCACGTTCAGGTTGATTCTTAGGATTGTGTGGTTAAAAGTTGTTATAACTTGGTCAAAATGCGTAGAAACTTCTTAGGATTTCACTGAAACATGCAGATAACATAATCTCAAGTGAATGTGAAATGCGAAAAATCTGCTGAGTCATACGTCTTCAAAGGGTATCGAAATTTCTTGTATAAGAAGTTTTCGAAATTGAAAAAAATTTCGCAATTGGAAAATTTTTCGCAATTGGAAAAGTTTTTCGTAATTGTCAAAAGTTTTCGCAATTGTTAAAAGCTTTCACAATTGTAAATTTTTTCCGAAATTATGTTTCAACTTGTGTCATAAATTTGAAATATCATGCTAAGTTAAGGATCTCATGTGAATCATTAAGTTTTAACTAATGCTAACCCACATGTATCTTGCAAATTGGTGTTAAATGATGTTTCAGATTTTTCACAATGTCTGCACCAGTACAACAACCACTACCCATGATCTCTAAGGAAGAACTGTTTCCTCAAGGTTACAAGGCTAAGTATGGAAACAACAATGCAAGAGTGGTGTTTGACAACATAAAATGTGCTGAGACAAGCTGCCAAATAGCCATTGAAATTCTCATAACACATGAATGCAACAGCATCTTGGAAAATTCAGATAATGTTCCAGAACTTTACATTCATCAAATGTGGAGTACCATTGATCTCGATGACTACAACAGATATTTCACATGCACTCTAGACAGAAAACAAGTCAAAGTCACACCAATACTCCTACGCAAAGCCTTATCCCTACCAGATCCACCTGAAACATCAAACAAATTTTGGCCTGTACCATCTGAACAAGATATCCTCAAGTTTCTTCTCGACATTGGTTATGATGAGAATCCCGATCTTCCACTCACAACAATTTCAAGCATTAATGCTAAATCAATTCCACAACCGTGGAGAGCCATTTACTACATTTTGGTTCGCTCGGTTTCAGGAAGAGATAGCGGGCATGAGCACCCAAGACTTTCACATGTTCAACTCTTCTGGGGAATAGTTAACAAGAAAAATCTGGACTATGCTGCACTCATATGGGAAGATCTTGTGTTTCAGATAAGAGGCTGTAAGAAACCAGTTACAAGAATTCCATTCGTTCGTTACACAAAGATGCTGATCAGCTATCTCATTGACAAGAACTCCGACATCTCTCCTCGACCTGAAGACAGGGAACTTCATGTGATAAGGATGGATAAGCCTATCAAGTCAGTCTATTTTCCTAAAGATAGTACTCACAAGCAAGGGACAAGACTACCGGAAGAATTGTTAACCGAGGAAATCAAGGAGACTCAAGCCTACAGAGACTATGACTATGCATACAGCAAAGGCCAGGTCGGGTTCTCTAAGCATCGTGAAGGAACGAGTTCTACCAAAACTCGTTCTAAAAGCAGTAGGACTGGGAGTGCTTCTAGTGCTTCAAAACAACCACAGAAACATCCAAGAACATTCAAAAGAAGAGTGCCAACTCAACCAAAACCCAGAGTGGAAGAAGTTGGGATACATGAGGAAAAGGAAACTAACTCAGATGAAACAGAATCAGAGGAAGAAGTTACAGTTAAAATGACAGATGCTGAAATTGAACTTCAAAATAAGCTCGATATTCTTAATGCAAAGAAGGCGAGCATGAAGTCAACAAAGGAAGATGATGCCAGAAGGGCAAAATTGACAATTGAGAAAATGAGGGAGTATGAAGAAAAGAAAGGAGCTGGAGCATCAGGAACTGTTCAAGAAGCCGCCTCGATCCACTCTGATCCGGTTAATCAACCCGGAGGGTCAGGAAAAGCTACATCCACAGTTCAGCATGATACAGTTATTCAACCCGAGATGGCTGAATCTGTTATTCCTCAACCACCAAGCTCGGTTAATCAACCCGACTTGGAAGCTCAAACGTCAGAAAAGGAGAAAGATCAAGAGAGTAACATAGTCTTAACCGATAAAGAAATTTCGGATTCCATGTTTAATAATGACCAGGAGGAGGAACAACATTATAATGATGATATGGACTGGAATATAGAAGAAGAACGGGAAATATTTGGAGAGAAAACTAATGACGATGCAAAGAAACTTGAGGCTGAGCATGCAGCAGCATTAAAGAAAAAGGAAGAAGACGAAAAAGCAAATAAAGAAGCCGATAGCTACATTCGCTCACCATCAGTCCCTCCATCTGACCTTGCTCTGGTAGTTCATGTACCTCAACAAGAGCAGAAATCTAACCCTGTTCAATCTTCTCCCATATCATCACCAAAACCTACAACACCTCCTGAGTCACCTCCTTCGAATCCAAGACCTCCATCTTCATCTCCTAAGGACTCTGCTCCTCCCAACTCACAATCATCAATCCCTTCACTCACTCCATCCCCCTCAAGATCACCATCACCAAAAGCCAAAGCAACAGTATCTGAACAAATCAAATCAACCATAAAAGGTAAGTATGTGAGAAGAATAGCTCGAGTCACTAGAGTAGAGGTTGTCCCACCTGCTGCAAAGAAACTCAAGAAAGCAGTTAAACTCGCCCAAGCCAAGAACGTTAGCCAAACGAGTGCACAACTGGCTGAGATGCAAACCTTAGTCAAGAATTTGTCTCAACAAATGGGAGAGCTGCAGCAGACAAAGATGAAAATGGATGAGTTTCTAGCATATGATGTTGGCGATAAAGTCAAAGCCAACACGAGACATTACGTCAAGAAGTTTCTGCCAGATCTTCAGGAAAATATTGAAGCTCACATCAACGCAAAAGTCGAAGAGAAGGTTAAAGATCTAGCACTCCAACAGAAACATCTTCTTGAATACTCAGTTGAAGAACTTCAAGACGCCCTCCTCACCAAATTGCTTGCACAATCCACCCTCAGCTACACTGAAATTCCCATCTGGATGCTATTCGAGCCAACATGGAATCATGTAAGACTGCAGCTGATAAAGGCAAGCGTCAACGTGATAATGATGACCAAGATCCAGACACCACTACAAAGAAACAAAAGACTGGTAGCGGATCTGGGATTCACATTACAGAGCCCACCGGAACAACTACAACATCCTCTCAACCTCCAAAGAATCAAGAATCTGGTCCGACAGCAACAGAGCATCATTATGAGCACTTCTCCATAGAAAACGTAGATTTTCAACCACAAGAGGATAAGCCACAATCACCACCACCATCACCACCAAAATCAAAACCTTCAAGCAGCAAGAAAACCTCCAAAGAACCAGCTGTTGTCACATGGCTTGATGATGATAAAGATGTGAACGACAATGAATGGTTTGATCAACTTGCCAGTGCTCAGATCCAAGATGACGAAGCTTCTAAAGTTGAAGACAGTACGTTTGAATTTACACACAAAATCAAACATACTCTAAATGTGAAGAAAATGACAAAGAGAGAACTTCGTAGGATCAAAAATGATGCCTTCATTCTTCTTAAAGACAAATCTGCAAATGCGGCTGAGCTGGAGTATCATCTTGAAAATATTGCTCGCGCAATGTCAAGTGAGTTTGACTGGACGAATCCAGACATACTCAGGGTAGGTGGCCGTGACAACAAAAACCGTCCGTACATCACAGACTGGACTAAGCCACTACCCGTGATCAGAAAACCTCATGGAACTTCAGAAATCCCCTTCCAGTTCTTTTTCAACAACGATATTGAACTACTCATGCATGGAGCATCGAGCAAAACGAAGTATGCAACTTCAATTACCTTCACTCCTGCAGCAAGTTACCAAAATCCTGCCATTGAGGAAGCTGCAATTCACCAGAAGATCTTCATCAAACAACAAGTGATCTATGATCGTGATGCTGAATTAGGAATCCATCACTGGTATGATAAAAGGAAGAACTAGTACAAGTATAAACTTAGCCAAAAGTCTCATGAACAAGTCTACAGTGACCTCAGGATCATGGCAGTGATTAGTGTTTCAGGATCGAAGAAGTATGATTACACATTCTTATCTGAGATCACCGTCAGACGACATGACAACCATCTCTACTCGTTCTCAGAAGCAGATTTTCCTGACTTGAGTCTCAATGATATTGAAGACTTGTACCTCATCAAAATACAAGGAAAACTGCAACATCTCTCTACCGATCTTCAGTATGCTTTTAGTGCGGCTATCTGCCACTTCATCCGAAGAACGATAATCAAAGAACGAGTAGAAGATCTTCAGTTAGGAGTGGAAAGTTATCAGCAGAAGTTGAATCTCGTTGAGCCCATAATGTTCTTGGAAAACAACCGCGATGCTCAATATACCATGAAGAAACACCCAGTCTTTGGGTTCGTCTACAGAAGTGCAACACATACAAACCATTTCATGTCATATCTCGAGATTCATAAATTCTGTGACGATACGCTGAAAAAAGTTAGAGATGGGTTAGTTCTTAGAGTTCGGGATCATGAGTTGAAAAAGTCAACAAGGTGGACACATAATGAGCTCAAACAAGTGATGCAGTTCATCTTGAAGATTGAAAGAAGGTTGTACCGGAGGGATCAGATTAGGAGACTAGAGAGTTATGTTGGCGGTCGTCTATCATTTCCTATCAGAATATATCAAAAGACGGACCCATAATTCACAATGTTTAGCAAAGGAGGTTGATGTAAGCACTTGAGTTCATAATTCATCAATTCTTATTTCACTATTCTTACCATATGTCTGTGACATTACGGCTTGTGTACACATAACAGTGCACAACCCGGACCCTAAAGAAAGGACCCTGAGGTACGCTTTAGTGCCTCAATCCTGATCAAAGGAGCGAAAGCTTCTTTCTTATGAGTAGAATGAAACCTGAATGTTTTTTCTAAGTTTTTCAAAACATTCTGCTCATAATGACAAGTATTCCCTCGTCAAGGGGGAGTATTTGAAAAATAATCTTTGTTCTGAAAAACAAAAGTTCTTGAAATTCTTCCCTAAAACTCAAAAACAACATATTTTAATCATAAAGTTTTTTCAAAAACATCATAAGTATGCTATTTTTTAGGGGGAGAATAACTGATGATTAAAATATGGTAAAGGAAAGATGGAATCTCATAAGTGCTCGACTCAGAATTGACCCTCGAATTGACGGTAGGAAAAAGTCAGTAGTCGAAAGGACATGTCCCGGACGGGTAATAATTTCAAGCCAGTTCATCTGGTGATGTAAACGTGTCTCGCAACGGACGTGTCTGAGTAGAATGTACCGATTTCGAGCGATTATCCTTGAATGTGATCTGGACGGGTAATAATTTCAAGCTAGTTTACTAGTGATGTAAGCGTGTCTCGCGACAATCATGTTCATTGAGAATCATTCAATTCAAAAAGTGCCAACTCTACCCGGCATGTGCAAATTTACTTTAACTATATATGAGCACATGTTAAGGGGGAGTCTTTCAGAAAATCACAAAACTCTCAAAGTGTTAACAAAATATGTTTTCACAATCATAAACACTTTGAGAGATTTTTCAAAAGGTTTGGTTATGGCAACAATAGGATGGTCATGGAGTAATAAGGTGACTAAGGTTAGGAATAAACGTCCTATGATCTGCCAGAGCCGGAGGGATCTACCCAAGGACAATTCCCATAGTTTAGAACTAGAAAGTCCTAGGTATGATACAAAAAAGGAGAAAATGAATGAAAGGAGAAAGAAGGGGTTGAGGAATTAAAAAGAAAAGCAAAGAAAAGGGTGAAAAGTAATAGCCCTCCATTTGTTCAACCTTAGGGCAGACACCGGGTTCAATACATAATCTACTGGTTGACTGAGCATCACCGGTATTGAAGACAAAAGACTTCATGGACCCAGTGGCGCACCGCACTAAACCTTCTAAGCCACTCAAGTGTCTCTCAAAAGACATTTGTTTCATTCACACGGAGAACCCTTCATAACCTATCGACCTCTCATTACGAGAGTGTTGATATTGAAAAGGAGGCAATCTGCTCCACGCCTCCGACGACCAAACAAATGTGCACTAATTGAGTCTAGAGCCATGAGATTCATCAAAGATCTCTTAGGTACACTTAGAATTACACTGGTGTTCTACATCATGGGCATCAGTTGTAAATTAGGAAAGTGTCCTTCGTAGATCCTAGCAATCTGCCAAGAACATTCTTGAGAGAATTCACAATTGTGATTCTCAGTGATAGAATGGAAATCCTGCCAGGGTAACATCAAACAACCCTGACAGCAGGTCACTTTGGTAACTCCTTGTGGGTTACGCTTAGTGTCTGTTCCAAAATGGTCTACAGTCGTGGGGTGATCTCCAACGACTCACTGAATCGTGGGTGCACTTCGGTGTGTCCGTGTTAGCCCTTTCGGGGGTATCCGGTTCAGAACGGCCTGGGTTTGGATTAGAGAAAGTCTTCACACTATGCTGTTGATGATCTCAAAGTCCAAATCTGTAAGTGTCGGTTGGTTCGTGTTGCTGCTGCGGAGGATCATGAAGACCTGGAGTTCTACCACCATCAAGACTCCATCATGCTCATATCCTGAAGATTAGTTCTCACAAAGACTCAAGACAGCAAAAGTTCAAAGTTATTAAAGAAAAGTCAAAGATCAAGTATGTTAATCTTTCACAAGTCTAAGATCAAGCTTATGAAGAGAGAACTACGTGATGTATAAAGAACAAAAGTCAAAGATCATATGAGCATGATGGAAACAACGTGAAGACACCAGTACTAAAGACCATTGGAGGACGGCAGATCATTACCATACCACATCAAGAACAAAGGACAAAGATTATCAAGACGTCTGAAGCCCAAGAAGCAAAGATGACGTCGAGCAACAATGATGACCAAGACTTAGGGGGAGATTGTTGGGAACGCCTTTTATTTCATTTCAAGTACGGCTGATACAAGAACAGTTAAGACTGTTGATACAAGGACAGTTAAGACTGCTGATGGAAGAGCAGTTAGAACTGTTGAAGAAAGAACAGTTAGGACTGCTTAAGAGATCAAGGTGAAACCGTGTGAAGATAATTATAGAAAAGATATGATAAATATCTTATTTGTATAGAATGATACGGTTAGATGTTTAACGTGTAAAGGACTCTTTACATTATAAAAGGAGATCCTTATATTAGAGTTTTAATATATATACGAATACATACAGATCTATTGTAATCGTTCAACATATTGAAGTGATAAGTTTGGTTGATATCGTTGTTCTTATTGTTTTACTTAATCAATCACCAAACACAAACTAACATTCTTCTAAGTACTTGGTAGTAAATTCCGCGTGCTATCAAGTATATACTCAAAGTATCTCCAACACAACGTGTGTGTTTAGATCCGGTCAAGTGGTATCAGAGCCCAAGGTTTTTGATACGTTGAGTTTAGAAGAATCAGAAGTATTTACTCACTAGCAATCTAAGAAGATGGACATGGAGACACCTCAAACCTCAATCCTTGCTAAACTCCCCATGCTGAAACAGAATGAATACGACTTATGGCGGCTCAGGATAGAGCAATACTTCATGGTGCAAGACTATGCATTATGGGACATTATTATCAATGGTGATTCCTTCAAACCAATTGCTGTTGAAGAAACACGTGCTGATGGTTCCAAGGTCACAAAGCTTAACACTGAGCCAGTTACAAACGAGGAGAGAATCAAAAAGAAGAATGATCAGAAGGCTAGGAATTTGTTACTAATGGCAATTCCTAATGATCAAGTGTTGAACTTTAGCCATTATGAGTCGGCTAAAACTCTCTTTGAAGCAGTGGTGGAAAGATTTGGTGGCAATGAAGCTACCAAGAAGGCACAGAAAACCCTACTCAAGCAAAGTTACGAGAACTTCACTGCATCAAGCAATGAAACTTTGGATCAAATCTTTAATAGGCTTCAGAAGATCATCAGTCAACTTACTGTGTTGAAGATTGTGATACCTCAAGAAGACCTCAACATGAAGTTTCTAAACAATTTACCTGCTGAATGGAACACTTATGTTGTGGTTTGGAGCAATAAACCAGAGCTGGAGAATATGACAATGAATGAGCTTTACAATAATCTCAAGATTGTTGAGCAAAAGGTCAAGAAGAGTGGTAGCACCAGTTCCAGTTCAGGGAATATGGCTTTTGTATCTTCTTCAAACAGTTCTAACCATGAAGATGAAGAAGCAGTTGGTACTGCTATACCAACAGTTAGCACTGCTGGTGTAAAAACTAGCACTGCTGGCTTGACTGATGAGACCATATATGCATTTGTATCAGAACAGTCTGGTGGGTCAAAGATCTTTAATGAAGATCTTCTTCAAATTGCTGAAGATGATTTGGAAGCTATGGATTTGAAGTGGCAGTTGGCTTTAATAAGCATCAGGGCTAAGAAGTATTACCAAAGGACTGGGAATAAGATTAATTTCAATGGAAGAGATGTTGCTGGGTATGATAAGTCTAAGGTGGAATGCTTTAATTGTCACAAGATGGGACACTTTGCCAGGGAATGTAGAGGTCCAAGACAACAAAGCAACCAGGGTCAAGGGTTTAAGAATCAGCAAGGGTCAAGGAGAACAGTAAATGTTGAAGAACCTTCTTCCAAGGCTATGGTAGTTGTAGATGGAGTTGGATTTGATTGGAGCTTCATGGAGGAAGAAGAGGAACCAGCTAACTTGGGTTTGATGGCTTTCTTAGACACTGAGGTATATAAACCTGAAAAATGTTCTAACTCTTTTCATGCTTTAAAAGATTATGAAAATATTAAGAAACAATATGATGATCTTAGAGTTGAATATAATCAAATAAGTTTTAGTCTGTCAAATCATAAAAGAGGATTAGCTGTTTTGGAAGAACAAATTGTGTTTTATAAACAGAATGAGTCAAACTTTACTGATGAGATAGGTCTTTTAAAGAGGGAATTGGAAATAAAAGAAAATAAAATGAGTGGACTTGTATATGAACTAGAGAAGCTTAAAAAGGAGAAAGAAAACATCCAGTTAAGTGTAGACACTCTTGAATATACTTCAGATGGAGTTAAGAAGATTGTAGAGAGTCAAATACTTAACAAAGCTAAATCTGGTTTAGGTTATAAGTCAGTTGCACCCCCTTTAGAGGAATGTTTGCTCCACCAGGAATCAATTTAGCTCATACAGGTTTAGAAGAGTTTAAGGATATGGAATTTCCTGGATATGGTGTTAAGATTAGTGAGAATCCTGTTAAATTTGTTAAGGCAGAAGATGCTTTTGTGAGTGCTAGTGATAAATCTCTTTCTGAGGAAAAGATGTCCTCTGATAGGAACTCAGATGCTCCAACTATTGAGGAGTGGACATCTGATGATGAGAACGTAGAGGTTAAGGAATAACCTAATGGTGTTAAGGTAGAAGTTAAACATGCTCCTAAAGTGGTTAAGACTGAAAACATAAAACCAGTTAGGAAAAATGTTAGATATGCTGAGATGTATAGGACTAAGAACAGATCATCAAGTTCTGAGAGTAGTCATAGCAATTGGAATCATTCAAAATCTAAGACTGTGAATGATAAGTTTACTATGATTAGAAAAGTATGTTTTGTTTGTGAAAGTTTTGAGCATATGGCTGCTTATTGTGATTCTAACCCATGGAAAAAGAGGGTTACTGGGAATGTAAGGGTGAACAGGAATAACAATGCTAGGATAACTCAAAATGGTTCAACTAGATTGACAAACCCTAATGCAAATCATAAAATGTTACCTAAAGCTGTTATGTTAAAGACTGGCATCAAAACAGTTTCAACTGCTAGTCAAAATCAGTGGTTTAATAACAAGCAAACTGTTTCTAGTGCAAAACAATTTTCAAATCATGCACAAACAGTTAAAAGTCATTTTTATCAGAAAACAGCAATGGCTAATCAGAAGTGGGTGCCTAAGGTTAAACAAGCAGTTCCAACTGCTAGGTCAGCAGTTCCAACTGCTAGACCAGCAAATCCGACTGCTAGGCACTTAAATGTTAAGGGAAAATGGGGCAATGCTGTCAAGGCCTCAGCACATTGGGATAAACATTTTACCAAACCCAATGGTGCATCAAAGACCTCAAACAAGTTTTCTCATCTTGATGCACAAGGCAGATCCAAACCAGTTATGGTTTGGATCCCCAAAAGAAACTAACACCTTTATTTTGTGTGCAGGAACATCCCACAAATGACAAAGAAGATAGAGGATTTTCAGACAGTGGATGTTCAAGGCACATGACAGGCAACAAGTCATATCTTTCAGACTTTATTGCTCTGGATGGAGGACCAGTTGTCTTTGGTGGTGGTGTTGGAGGAAGAATTACTGGTAAAGGGGTAATTAAAACTGGTAACCTTGATTTTGAGAATGTGTATTATGTACTAGAACTTAAGTACAATCTTTTTAGTGTATCACAAATTTGTGATAAACAGAACAAAGTTTTATTTACTGATACTGATTGTCTTATTCTTTCCCCTGATTTCAAGCTACCTGATGAAAGTCAAGTATTGCTTAAAATTCCTAGAAAGGATAATACATACAGTGTTGAGATGAATAAACTAGTTCCTAAGGTTGGACTTACTTGTCTTGTTGCAAAAGACACATTGGAAGAATCAATGTTATGGCACAGGAGGCTTGGTCATGTTAATTTTAAAACCATTAACAATATTGCTAAACATGGATTGGTAAGAGGTTTGCCAAACAAATTTTTTCTAAATGACCAAACTTGTGTTTCTTGCCTTAAGGGTAAGCAACACAGAGCCTCATGTAAGCCAAAGACCTAGAACTCTATTTCTCAAGATTTGTATATGTTGCATATGGACTTGTTTGGTCCTACCTCTGTGAATAGCTTGAATTTTAAGAGATACTGCCTTGTTGTCACTGATGATTATAGTAGGTTTTCTTGGGTATTCTTTATGAAAACTAAGGATGAGACAAGTGAAATACTTAAGACCCTTATTGTTGAAGTAGAAAACCTAGTTGATAAGAAGGTTAAAGTAATCAGATGTGACAATGGGACTGAATTTAAGAATAGAGTGATGGATGACTTTTGCAGAGAAAAAGGTATTAAGAGGGAGTTTAGTGTAGCTAGAACCCCACAGCAAAATGGTGTAGCTGAGAGGAAGAATAGGACTCTTATAGAGGCTGCTAGGACAATGTTAGCTGACTCTAAGCTACCAGTTTCATTTTGGGCTGGAGCAGTTAGCACTGCTTGTTATGTGTTGAATAGGGTTTTAGTTGTATAACCTCACAATAAGACTCCTTATGAGTTACTTAGAGGTAGAACCCCTGCTTTAAGCTTCATGAGACCTTTTGGTTGTCATGTTACTATCCTTAATACCAAAGACCAACTAGGAAAGTTTGATGGGAAATCTGAGGAAGGTTTCTTTGTTGGTTATTCTCTGCACAGTAAGGCTTTTAGGGTGTATAATACAAGCACCAAGCAAGTAGAAGAAAATTTGCACATAGAATTTTTGGAGAATAAACCAAATGTTGCAGGTGTAGGTCCAGATTGGATCTTTGATATTGACAGTCTTTCAGATTCCATGAATTATGTGCCTGTTACAGGTACAAATACTAACAATGATGCAGGTTCAGAAGAGGAAGATGATGATTGCATTTTCATACCTGTCATGGAAGAAAGTCCTGTGAATGAGTCTTCTACAAAGAAAGATGATATTCCTTCATCAAGTGGTGTAGACAAAGAGAAGGATGCTGCTGAAACAAGTGATCAAAATGGTAAAGAAGCTGAAATTCCAACGAGCAGTTCCAATGGAGTTAGCACTGCTCAACCTCAAGTTCCAACTGCTGAGCAAAATATTGATACTGCTGGACCAAGTCAACCTCATCTTGATTCACCAGTTGATACTGCTTCTCAAGCTACTGAGTTTGATTTCTTTGGAGATGGTCTGCAAAACATGCCTACTAGCTATGCAGTTCCTTCTACTCCTAATACTATTGTGCATAGGAATCATCCACTTACCAATATCATAGGAGATGTACAATCTGGAGTCAAGACCAGAAGGCAAATACAAGACCCAGATCATCATGGATTTCTCAGTGTGATTTATGAAGAGAAACATCATGAAGATGAGAATGAGTGTATGTTTGTATGTTTTCTATCTCAGATTGAACCCAAGAATGTGTTAAAGGCTTTAGAATCATTAAGTTGGGTTGAAGCTATGCAAGAAGAGCTACTTCAATTCAAGATTCAAAATGTTTGGGTTCTGGTTGATCTACCAAAAGGAATGAGAGTGATTGGTACAAAATGGGTATTCAGGAACAAGAAGGATGAGAGGGGCATTGTTATAAAGAACAAAGCAAGATTAGTTGCTCAAGGCTATACTCAGGAGGAGGGTATAGATTATGAGGAAGTTTTTGCTCCAGTTGCCAGGATTGAAGCAATAAGACTATTTCTTGCTTATGCTTCATTTATGGGGTTTATGGTCTATCAAATGGATGTGAAGAGTGCATTTCTTTATGGCACTATTGATGAAGAGGTTTATGTTTCACAACCTCCAGGTTTTGTCGACCCAGAGCATCCTGACAAGGTTTATAAAGTGGTGAAAGCTCTATATGGATTGCATCAGGCTCCAAGAGCTTGGTATGAAACCCTTGCTAAATATCTTCTGAAGAATGGGTTTCATAGAGGGAAAATTGATCAAACTCTTTTTATTAAAAAGGACAAAGGTGATATTCTACTGGTTCAAGTCTATGTAGATGACATCATTTTTGGTTCTACAAAGAAACAGATGTGTAAGGAGTTTGAAAAGCTGATGAAAGACCAATTTCAGATGAGTTCTATGGGAGAGCTTACCTTCTTTCTAGGTCTTCAAGTACAGCAAAAGTTAGATGGTATATTTATCTCTCAGGATAAATATGTTGGTGAAATTTTAAGGAAATTTCAATTCACAGATGCCAAGGTTGCTAGCACACCAATTGACAAGGAGACACATTTGTTATTAAAGGATCACAGTGGTGAAGATGTGGATGTGCACATGTATAGATCTATGATTGGGTCTCTGATGTATCTTACCTCATCTAGGCCTGATATCATGTTTGCTGTATGTGCCTGTGCAAGATTCCAAGTCAATCCTAAGGTGTCTCATCTCACAGTAGTAAAAAGGATCTTCAGATACCTTAAGGGACAGCCTAACTTGGGGCTATGGTATCCTAAAGAGTCTGCATTTGATCTTGTTGCATTCTCTGATTCTGATTATGCTGGTGCTAGCATGGATAGAAAGTCTACAACAGGTGGTTGTCAATTCTTAGGTCGAAGATTAATCTCTTGGCAGTGTAAGAAGCAGACTATGGTGGCTATATCTACTACTGAAGCAGAATATGTAGCAGCTGCAAGTTGTTGTGCTCAAGTTCTATGGATTCAAAGCCAGATGCTTGATTATGGGTACAATTTCTTACACACAATTATACATATAGACAATAACAGTACAATGTGTATCATTAAGAATCCAGTTCAACATTCAAAAACTAAACATATTGAAATTAGACATCATTTTATAAGAGACTGTGCTGAAAAGAAGTTAATACAAGTTGTTAAAATACACACTGATAACAACTTTGCTGATCTCTTAACAAAAGGTTTTGATGTAAGCAGATTTCAGTACTTGGTAACAGGTATTGGAATGCTTAATCCTTCAAAAGATTAAATGTCTAAATGTTTTTGGAATTTGTACTGTTAATTGTGCTATTTGTATAGTTGAGACTGCTTGAATATTGTTAAGACTGCTTGTGAATTTGTTAGTCAAATGGAATAACTGTTAAAAGAGAATATTATGTATTGTGTTTTCTTTGGTTTTGGACTAACATTTCAGGTCAAGAAAAGCTTTTTGCTTTGGATTGTGTTTTGAAAAGTATGGTGGTTTGGATTGTCAAGTGTGAATGCTTGTCACACAACAAATGGTAATTGATTCACCATGTTTAATCAACATAAGAATCAACTAGTCCAGATCAAACGGTTTCTGGTAAAGACTACTCAAATCCGTTTATGGTTGACAGTTTACCAAAAACTGGTTGGTTATCAACTCACCAAATCTAAGTGTGAAGAGTTGGTTAGTCCATAGCAAACGGCTATTGGTAAAGACAAGTCAAATCCGTTCATAGCTGATAGTTTGCTAAAAACTATAAGTGGATAAAACTGTTTTCGAATCCACATTAAAATTCAAAATTTGATTTTATCTCTGAAAACTTTTTGCTAAACAGTCTGAACTGCTGGCTTCACCAGTTTGTACTGATTGTTCAAAACTTAGTTCCTACTGAGTTTATGCTCTGTGATACACCTCTCTCAGAAGGTAATACATCTGGAAGTGTTGAGAGCAGTTTGAAACTACAACTACTGAATTGATGGTAACTTGTACAAATGGTCTTATTTGATGCTGAGCTTGGATAACCTATGTTCTAGTTCATTTGATGGTGAGGATTCTTCCAAACAGGGGAGGAATTAAAGTTTGTTCTAGTTGCTGTTAAAGATGTTAAAGATGATTGATGATTATGAAATTCAGGGGAGGAATTAAGAAGTCAGAGATGAATTATAATGAAGTGCTTAAAGTCTATTCATTATAAAGGTGGATTCATTACAAAGCTTCATACGGTTACAAGGAAAAACCAACAAAAACTACCAACTACCAACAAAACATCCTACACAACACAAAAGACAACACAACTACTCAAGCTTTCCTTTTCCTTTTCCAGTGATATCCGGCATGGTTTTGCTGCGGGCTCCTCTGCTACCCATGAGTTCAGACACCTTCTTGCAGGGAAGTGCCAGTATTACTGATCTTGGAGATGAAAATTGCTTCTTCTTAGGCTTTTTCTTCTCAGGCTTCTTCTTTGGAACAGGGATCTTCACTGATGATGCTGCTTTCTCAAATTCTTTGGTTAGTAAGTCTGATAGTTTTTGAAGTTCATCATCATCGTCAGACGAGTCAGAAGAGTCAGACGAAGAGGAGGATGAATCATCAACATAAGGAGGAAGTTCATCGGAGGAAGGTTCATCGGACGAGGATACTTCAGTCTTTTTCTTTGAAAGATTAACTCTTGAAGTTGAAGAATAATTTGGTGGAAAATAGTTGTTCCAACCTGAATCTTCAGAGTCAGATGAAGAATCAGATGAGATTTCTATGATGTTTGGTGAAGAAGACATTGTTGAAGAATTAAAGATTTGTGTTGAAGAAGATTTTGTATGGATATGTGAGATTTTATAGAGTTAATAAAGGTTTAATGGCATTCAATTCGTGGTTGATATGCAGAATTAACATTGGGTTGGTATAAGGAATTAATTCCTTGATGGAATTAAATTAATTTTTGGTAATTTTTGAAGGGTTGGTCAAAAGAGTGTGATATATGAAGATAATTCCCAAAGTGTTTCGAGTTTAAAGATAAGTGTTTGAAAGAATCCACCCCATCAACGAAATCAGATGTTTAATTTAAGAAACTTATTGATTTGCATCAAAATCATAAGTTTAGGGGAGGATGTTGTTAGACCTCATCTAGGAATTAACACAATAATAATGAACAACAATGTTGTACGCAGCGGAATACCATAAACAAATCATTATCATTGCACAAGGTTTGTCGAATGATTACAAACCCTAGGTGTCCATTAGAGGACTCGACACCTAGACACACATACACTTTTAATGACTACATTGAGGAAGACATGTTAAAACGTATTCCCTGTATCTCTTTATATAATAGAGATACTAGGGTTACAAAGACTCTAAATTGACAGAATTAGTCCCTTATCTTTGTCTTCATAAGTCTCCTCCATCTTTCATCTTTTGTCAATATCAACTCATATTTAATTCCTAAAAATCTTCCCCTAGTTGATATGACAAAACCAAGCATATAAAAGATGTCGTCTTCCCCTTAAGCCCTGCATACCATTAAGGATCTTCAAGCTGCAATCTTCAATATCTTCTTCCCCTTTTTGTCACACTCAACTAGGAAAAGAAAAAGAAACATGCAACTTTGATCTTCATAATCACCAACTAGTACCATACTTCCAATCGAGTCTTCTAATGTCTTGAATTACCCACAATTAAGAACACCAAAACGATTACTTATTAAATGAACGCAAGACATAAAAATCTCAAATCTTCAGTATGAATACCAACGAGCAATCACAAAAACCTTCACCTTGATGTAGCATAATCTCGATGTATTGATGAAGAAAACTAACCATTACCAATTCGATGCTGAAGTAGAATAAACCAACCTTTGTGTCCTATAAGGAGATCGTAATCTCCTGACAAAAATCACTGAGCACAATAACGTAACTCCTTCAAGTGTTTTGCCAATTCGTAGTCTTGAACGAACGAATAAGTTATCTTTAAAGTGTGATGCAGCCACTTTAAGATATAATAAAACACAAACTTGAAAAATTCCACTTCACCGTCAAATGAGCAATAACTAATCCACTTCGCCAATAAATACGAGCCATAAATTTGTACGAACAGAAATCAAATCATCATCTTGTGTGTGTGTTTCTTCCCCTGTGTGTGTGCTTTGGAATCACCAGTTCCAAATCAGTAACCAATGCTTCCTCTCACTTTGAGAAGCCCATGCTCTAGCAGTACCAAACAGCATTATAAACTGTTCATCCTCCAAAGCTAGCAGTACAAACTGTTCAACGAACAATACTAATTCCGAAGACCAAGCAGTACTAACTGGTGAAGCCAGCAGTACAAACTGCTACATATAAACCAATGAACAGTACTAACTGTTAGTCACAGCAGTACCAACTGCTACGTATGAATCAAGAGTAGTACTAATTTTTGAACACGAGCAGTAGCAACTGGTAACCATCAGACCAATATTAATTCACCACATAATGCAATCAGTACGCAGCATAAACAAACCTGAATTAGCACCTTTGACCCACTGTGAAGAATTAAATGCCATCTCATACCATAAGTGACAATCATCAATTAAAATACATGCACTTACTGACAAACATCACAGCTCCATTTATCACCGACTGACACTCGCGAATACCGGCCCCACAATCGATCAATGAATCAATATTCAGTATGAGATAATACTCGATGGAATCCACTTCTTCCTAGGTGAACCACTAGAACTAGCAACAACAACAACAACAACAACAACAACAACAACAACAACAAAAAAAAAAAAAAAAAAAAAAAAAAAAAAAAAAAAAAAAAAAAAACCATTAGTTATACAATAAAAAAGCATTAAGAATAACATAAGATTCTGTATGAATCTCATGGGATTCAGAATGAATCACATGGGATTCAATATAAATCACATGGATCAAGTTATATGTTACAAGCATGGAAATAAGCAAAAAACAAAAGCTAATCGATCACAAACTTCAATCTACTGATTCCTATAAGCAACAAAATAAGCTAATCAATCACAAAACTCCAATCTACTGGATGAAATAAGCTAATCCAAACACTCAGTCCATCACAACTTCAATTTACTGATTCCTATAAGCTAATCCAAACACTCATTCCATCACAAAACTTCAATCTACTGGCTGAAATAAGCTAATCCAAACACTCATTCCATCACAAAAATAAACTAATCGATCATAAAATAAGCTAATACAGTCACAAAATAAGCTAATACAGTCACAAAATAATATAATTGATCACAAAACTTCAATCTACTGGCTGAAATAAGCTAATCCAAACACTCATTCCATCACAAAAATAAACTAATCGATCACAAAATAAGCTAATACAGTCACAAAATAATATAATTGATCACAAAACTTCAATCTACTGGCTGAAATAAGCTAATCCAAACACTCATTCCATCATAACTTCAATCTACTGATTCATATAACTCATCACCAAGCCATATCATTCCAAAAAAGTTTTAAAATCAAAATAAGCAACATATCACATCTATACAAAAAATAATAAAAAATAAGCAACAAAATAAGAAATGAAGCAACATATACTGACTAATATAAAAAAATAAGCTAAAAATATATCAGAATCTTCATTTGGACGCTTATTTTGATCGGAAAGTAGCAACGAATCCGATTTAGCCAATGAACCGCCTTTAGATAGAGCTAGTTCATCTCGTATATCCATATTAATGGAATGATTTAAAGAATTAGGGTTTCGTGGTGGTTTGACGGTGGTTTATGGGTGGATTAGGGGTGGGGAGAGAGAGAGTAACCGTTGTGTGTGTATCAGGGTGAGTGTGTGTGTGTGTGTATCGAGGTGGTTTGAGGGTTTTGTTATGAAATAGAAAGTAACTAAAATGCCCCTCAGAATATTTTAATTTTAAAATGATAATTAATCTAAACCGTTGGATGAAAGGCGGATGGATGGTTGAAATCTTGTAATTTGTTCCTTAGATAAATGTGGTTTCGTATGAAACTTCTCTCATTGCGATATTAAACAACAATATCAAATCCAAACACTATTATCTAATTATTCATTTTCAAAACCCATAAGGCTGGGCACAACCATTGCTTTTTGATCGGTCGATCTCCAAGGAGAAAAGAAAGCGACCGATCAAGGGATCGGTCGATTGGGTTGCAGGCATAGGTCACTTGTTGGGTTTGTCGCTTGGTTTTGTGAGTATCGATCGATCAATCGACCGATTGTTTGCATGTTTAAAAAAAAATCCTACCGTTTGCACCTTTATTAAAAAAAATAAATAAATAAATAAAATTCCATCTTATAAATACCCATCCAAACACACAATTTCAAACACAATTCAAATTCAACTTCTCATCCAGCCACTTCTAATCATGTCAAACAAAAACACTCCCACATCAAAAAACCGACGATCCCGGCTACCCCAAAATAACTTTTCGCCGGAAAACAACTTTGAACTACACGGCATAACATCACCACAACAACGGGGTATTCGATTTCGTGCACCATCTTTTGATTACTCATCACGATTACCAGGACCCAAACAAAATCAAAACATGTTTTACCATAATCGTCCATATGTTCCACCGTATCGTCCAAATACGGGTTATTACCAAGAACCAAGTGGGTCGTCGTATCGGCCTAACATGGATTACTTGCAATCTCCCCAACATTATCAAGAATATTCCCCGATTCAGAATCTTGATCTTGATTTGAATTTTGATGATTTCATGGCTAACCAAGAGACGCAAGAATATCCCACTCAAGATGCGTCGATGGGTCAAGGTTCGGGTCACGGTTCTTACCATGATTCGTACCACGGTTCGTTCGCTGTTGAGGACGAAGACGAAGAGACATCACCAGTCAAACCAAGAACCGCTTCCCGACGTGCTACGAAGGCGAAGGCGAAGGACAAAGGGAAGAAGGCGGAACCGTCCCAAAAACAGACTAATTGGACAAAGGAAGAAGAGGTCGCTCTTTGTAAAGCTTGGGTATATGTCTCAGAAAATTCCCAATTAGGTAACGCTGTCAACAAGAACCGCTTTTGGGAATTGATTATAGCGTATTTTAAGAAAGAAACCGGTTCAGATCGAAGCTACGACTCTATCGCAAGTAAATGGAAGAATCGGATTAGGCCACGGGTTTCAGGTTTTGCTGCTATCATGGATAATATCAAGCTTAACCATGGTAGTGGTGAAAATGATGTTGATGATCATGAGAAAGCGTTGAGGGAATACCGTACGATTTACAAGCATGAGTTCAACTTGGTGGAATGTTGGAAAATCTTGAGGCATCACGATGCTTGGAAGACGGAGGGGGAAGCTATTCGAACGAATAGTAGGAAGAAAACAAAGGGCTCTACAACAACTTCCGAGTCAACACAAGGTCCTTTGAATTTTCATGAAGTCGATGATGATGAAACTGAAGATGATACTAGAGAATCACGACCAGAAGGTCGTGACGCAACAAGGAGGAAATCATCGTCCTCCTCTCGTGACCCACCACAATCTTTTGTAGCTTCTTGGAGCAAGAACTTCTGGGGATCGAAGCCATCAAAACAGGGAAACTAGAAGATCGATGGAGATGAATATAGGTCGATGAAAGAAAGAGAGTTGGCCATCAAAGAAAAAAATAGCACTTCAACAAGAACAGGTCGATCTCTTGAAAGAATCGACGAAGAACCAAGAAATGCTCTTATACTACACCAAAATCGACCCAACATTGCACGAACATGAACAAAATCATCTTAAGTAGCTTAAGGCAGCAATCAAAGCAAAATACAATTTGTGGCTGATTAGTTTATGTTTTTTTAATTTAGTATTGTAACGTTTTTAATTCAGTATTGTAATGTTTTTATTATTAATGAATTTTAATTTTATTTTAAATGTTTGATTAAAAAAAAAAAAAAAAAAAAAAAAAAAAAAAAAAAAAAAAAAGGTCGGTGAACGATCGACTGAGGCAGGTACCAGTCGCTTTGGGGTCATGGTTGTGCCCAGCCTAAGCAATCCCAAACACCCACCAAGGAGTAGAACAGTGGCACTTGGAACCATGTAACTAACCAAAACGTAATTCTCCCGCAATCAATCAATCAATCAAACACTTGTAAAACCGAGTCTCACTAACCCTAACATCACTCCAAATCCATAACAATGTCGGACCTAAGATCCGGCGGCCGTAAGCTCTCATTCGACGTCCTAACCACCTCCGCCTCCTTTTTCGACGACTCCGAAACCCTCCTCCAAAAACACCCAAACCGTCGAAAACGCAAACACAAACCCTCCAAAAAGAAGAAAAAAAACAATCACCTTGATCATGATCACAATGCTTTTGTTATCAATACTAATTGCACTAGTGGTGGTGCCACGTCATCGTCTGTTGTTTATGAGGAGGTAGTTGCGGCGGAGGAAAAGCGCGTTATTAGTTCGATGCCTGAGTTGAGGCAGAGGACTAGTAATAGAGAGGATTCGATGTTTCGGATTGATGAGAATGTTAAGGAGATGGATGATCTTAGTAGTTGTAGCAGGATTAGTGATACAGAGTCCATGATGAAACAAACAGTGGAATTGAATGGGCATTGTGTTGGTAGGATGCTTGAGAAGGATAAGTCGTTGGATTGGAGACAGTTGTTGCCGGATGACGATCCTAATTGTGAGCTTCTTTGTATGTTCAGTTATCTTCATTTGTCATTTTATTGATATTCTTTGCGTAAAGATGCAAATTGGTGAATTGGAAATCTGTATAACGGATGTATTAGAATTTGATACGAACGAACTTTTGATTTTGGCCTTTTGTTAAGTTAGGCATTAACTCGAAGAAAAGATGACAGCTTGCTATTTTGTAAGCCTTAATGAATTAGACATTTAGGATCTACAACTGTCGTGAACTTTTTATATGATTATAACATGTAAGAAATTCTCTACAATTTGTCGTTTTTAAGTTAAATTGTTTGTATCTAGTTATCTTGAGTTGTTTTGTTGATTGCTTGAATGTTTTAATTTGTCGTATGGTTGATATAGTGATACATTTGTTGTGTAAAGATGCGAACTTGGTATTAGGGAATTAGAAATCTATCGTTAGGGTTTGCAATTTTGCATTTTATTAGCTATGCAGAACCATTTTTAAGTTGAATATGTTTTTGATTGTCTTGAGTCGTTTTGAGTATTTAGATTTGTGGTATGGTTGATGTTAATTGCCTAAATAATTGAACTTGAAGTTGTATGTTAGTTAAGTACATATCATATGATAAGGAAGGACTCATAGTTTTGCCTTTTGTGGAATTAGAAATTAGTTTGTAAGAAGATTTGACAGTTTGTTGGTTTGTTGGCGTTAGTGGTCTAAGATTTAAAATTATTTTGGAAAGGGGAACTGACACTTTTGGTATGAATAGATTTACACTGGTGTTAAAAAGTTAAATACTTTATCCAGCCTTTCGATCCCAAAAAGTGAAAATAGTGGAAACATGAAGGAAGAGGTAACAAGATGAACTTAGAGTCTAATTTGTCTCATCGGTCTGGTCTGGTCTGGTCCCTATACTTATCTTGGTGGTTTATCATAGTCAACAGAGTTATTCAGTAACTGACTAGATTTTGTATAGAGCCATAAATGCAAATTTTAGTATGTAGGTCTTAAGAATCCAGCATGTCTATTAGTATTTAGAAATACTTGCTAATCAGTACTTTTATGACATAAGATCAATGTTAGGCGATTGATTGGGTTAGACCTTTGGTGTCATGTGACCCAAAACTTTAGTCTATTAACAACAGGCCCTAATATGCTTCATAATATTGCCTAAGTTAAATATATGTACTATGCGTAATGAAGTCCTGATGTTGAGAACCAACAGCATGTAGATAGTTTTGCTTAGCTTGATATGAATTTAAAACATAAAAAATTGAATGCTAGTTCAAAGACCCTACATACACAATCAAAAAGATAAATAAATACTTCGGTTGCTTCCTGATTTTAAGTTGGCTACTGAACCATATTCAGTTATTTCTAGTATAAAACTGCCAAAGAACCTTTCTGTAGGGCGTTCATTGAAGTTGAGGAAGGGCTAACACTGCTCAATGGCTGAATCTAATATTGAACCTTCATGCTTTTTTTGATAAGCTAATACTCTAATAGATATCGTAACATGTTTAAATCATATGTGTTTCATGTTAGGCATCTAATAGATTGAGATGTGTTTGCTCTCATTATCTGTCCAAAGTGGTAGCAGATTAGTCTCATGATTGTTTAGATGAGGATAACTATGCTTAATATTCGTGTATATTAGGTTATAGGTAATATTCTTTTGAATCTTTTGGAGATGTACAAAATTCTGACTTTTATGCTTTTAACAGTAATAATAACTTCTATAGAGTTATCATCTGAAGTTGAAGCATGCTGGCTCCTTTTTATGTCATTTCCTTTTTTTTTTATAAAGCTTGTAAGCTGCTTGTTTTACATTCTTAATTCATAGATTTTGTTTACTGTGATCAACTGCATCTTGTGATGGACATGTAACTTAAACATGATTATTTTTTTTATTGAATTATATCACTATCATGAATATATATACTACAGGAGTCTTTTTATAACATGTAATACTTACATTTGTGACAGACAATTTTTTATTGGAGAGGTCACCAGTTAAATACTTTATGGAAGAAATGCATGGTGGAAATTCATTAAGGACAACAACTACCCTTGCCAATGAGAAAGACCGAGAAAGAGTATACGACACTATATTTCGAATGCCATGGCGTTGTGAATTGGTAATTTATATTCATCTCTAACTTTATATGAAAACTTTAATATCATATATATTAATTTGTGCATGGACTTGTTTGTTTCTGTGTTTCCTATCTGAAAATGTAATACATATTCCTAGGTTCTTAAAACTAGTATATAGCCTTTTAAAGCTCCTTCACATGAGAAATGTATTACTTCTATGTTCCAAAGCTAGGTGTTCATGTACATCTGTTTTTCTTATGGCCTCTCACCAAACATATATGAATGTGTACATACGGACACATGTGCACACATTATAGAGATATGTGTGTTTTATATTTTTCTTGTGACCCTCTGTCAATATATGGTTACTATGCAACAATGCGAGTAACAAGATACTATGCCATTGGTATCTGTCATAACCTTTCTTCTTGCAATGATATTTATTTTTGGTTCCTGAAAGCCAAGCATTAATGACATTTCTTTTGCAGATCATAGATGTTGGCTTCTTTGTCTGCTTGGACTCATTCTTGTCACTGTTAACGATCATGCCAATTAGGCTTCTCACTACATCTTGTAGGCTTCTGAAAACAAGGTATATTTCTTTTATCACTAAAAAGGTATTTAGTATCCACCGATTTAACATTAGGACTTTCTACGGTTTTCTTTCTCGGGGGTTGATATTTTACTGCATTTATGGACCAGATTAAGTTAGTGGTATCTTTTAGGTCAAATAGCTGTGCATTGAACAATTTATTTAACAGCCTTGAAACTATTAAATGCATGTGATATTTTAACTTTGCGTATTTATATCTGCACCGAGAATTGTAACCAGTACTTATAGTCATGCAAGTCACTATTGGTACAATCTATAACTTTTCACTCCCAGTAGATTTGTTACAGTGGTAGCAATTCATCTTCAATTTGAAGCATCGTATTGGAACTATCTTAAATTACTAGCATGATATCTTAATCTAGTGAATTGGCCACAAATTTACTTGTATATGATATATGATGTCATTGGGAATTAGGATCCTGTTTGACATTGTATTAACTACTCGATATGCTAATAAGGTGTGACAGTTTATTCTTATGGTCTGCTTGTGAAACAATCTTGGTTCCTCAATCATCTATTTTATTTGTTTTCAAGCCTCTTGATGAAATATCAGTATTGTCCTGCCTCAATGGACATTGATGTGCTTATAATGCTGTTCATTATGTTATGAAAGATAGAAATGTTAAATGTTGCTGATTTTAACTTCTATGTTTTTGACAGGCAGTTTAAAATGCTTTCAGCAGCAGAGCTTTCGGACTTTGGTTGCTTTCTTATGCTGGCTTCTGGAGTTACTTTATTGCAACAAACAGGTTTAGTAAGGGAATCTAGTCCTTAATAAGTTCTTTCATTTTAGTCTTGACTGGTCTGTTCCTAATTTTCTTTTGTGGTACATTGTTTAATGTTTTGCTACCTAGATATCAGCCTGATTTATCACATGATTCGGGGCCAAGGAACGATCAAGCTCTATGTGGTGTATAATGTATTGGAGGTGAGAATTTTTTTATAACATTCATGTTTTACTTTACATTATGTTTAATAGCCAAAATATAGTTGGTACTCTATGGAACCTACTAGTAAATCTAATTTTCGTACATGATGATAGCTATGCTATGAGTATATGTTGAATTGTCGACTATACACACTTGGATGGAAAGCATGCTATGTATTACACAATGACACTCTGATTAGGTGCTTGTCAGCCATGACACTATAATAGACTAAAATGCTGCATTGCTTAGGCCGTTCTTACAAAAGATATATTTTGGTGTTAGTTGCAGTTTCTGACTTCCTTCAAGTGATGCACACATACTACGCCATAGACTTTTTGGTATTACATAAGTTCCGTGAGGTTTGCTAGAGTTTTATTATCTATATACAATGGTAGTGTTTGATACTTGTATATTGTGACGTGGTTCAAGAATATCTAGGCTTTGATTCGCAAGCTATAGAACTGTGGTCTCTGTTGTCAACTGTTAACCTCGAAATATATTGTGATTTCCTGATCCTCTAAAGCCATACGTTCATTACAAGGAGCTGAGGATTTAAGAGACATATAGGGATATAAGTGATAGCAATATAATTTCGTGGGAAATAGATGATACATGGCAAACAAAAAGAACACATCTTTCAATCTGTGTTGAACAGTAAGCTCAAGCATACACCTATACAATAATTACTTGAAAGGTGTAAAGAAATTAGGGGCTCATTTGTTTATCATGTGAACTTGAGAGGTGTAAAGTACAACTTAAGTATTTGCGAAATGTTGTTTACACTTGCACCAACAATTTCCCTTTTCTTAATGGTGATAAGTTGTCTGCAATTTCATTAGTATGTAATGAGCTCGTTTAGTTGATTTTATACTTTTCACTTTAAAACATCCAGGAAGGATAAATTACCAATGTTTTATTAAACTTTTCTTGCCTCATAAAGGAACATGGGAATGAAATGAAAAGCGAAATTGTCTCTAAATGTGAATGTCATTGGTAGGTGCATTCCTTAAGTGTGGAAGTGTCCAAAAACACTTGGCAGGATAACACATTTAATCTAGACAGTTTCACCATGAATTCATAATGGCTAACCATGAATAGATACACAACAGGTCCTCAACATGAAATTATCATATAGAAAATTGGAACAAGACAACCATGTATTCAGGTTAAACAACTAGCTAAGAGGGCCATAGCAAGCACCAAGCATAAACTTGTATCAAAGTAAATCAAGCATCATAAGCCAATGAAAACTAATAACGCATTATAAAACCTTAATACTTGTCGTGTCCACACGTTTTTGTAAGGGTATAAAACCATAATAATGCATATAAACATAGAGTGTACATTAAAGGTCATCAATACTAAGATAAAGATGATAGTGAACTTACTTTTCTGAAAGGGATATATTAACATGAGATTGTCTAACATCGGTAGCTTGTCCATTAATTGTTGGAGCATGTCACATTGCTGGTCGAGAGTGATGAATTCTGTTAGCATTTTTCTAATGCTCTTGTTGTGGTACATTACATGTCTTTTAAGCTTTCATTAGTCGAGCACTTGAGAGGCTGCACTAGGGATTTACAATCATTGTTTTGTTCTCACTCTCATTATTCTGTACCCACCTTTCCTTGAAGTATCGATGAAAAAGTGGACATGTTTCCAGGTATGCCTGTGGCGTTTTCTCTAAACACATTGCCTCTGGTCACAAGTAGGGTGAAACGAGCTGAGCCCGAGCCTGTTAGAGCTCTAGCTCGGCTCGTTTAAGTTTTATAAAGCTCAAGCTCGAGCTCGGCTCGGTTCAAGCCTTGCTTTTTTAAGCTCAAGCTCGGCTTGTGGTATATTATACAGGCTCGGGCTCCGCTCGACTCGGCTCATTTTTACGATGCGCCAATAAAAAAATTAAAGCTTGGCTCGAGCTCGGCTCGTAGTATATCTGTTTTGTGCTCGTTAATAAGCTTGTTGTTGAGCTCGTTAATAAGTTCGCCTATAATACAAATACATAACGTATTATATATGTTAGATATCCTAGTTTCATTTAGGCTCGCGAGCCCAATCGAGCTTTGTATATAAAGCTCGGGCTTGAACTCGATTAATAAATGAGCCTCAACTTAGGCTCGAGCTCGTTTAGGCTCGGCTTGTTCGAGCTTTTTACCTATCCGATTGCGAGCTTTTCATGAGCGGCTTGGCTCATTTCTACCACTAGTAACAGGTTAGTGACCTTGCAAAATTATATTGGCTTCGTTGTTGCTATTTTCTTCTTGAGACCACCTATTCTTTTGTATTGTACATCTGATTAAGGGTAATATGCTCAATGAAAAGTATAATACACACAATGCAAGAAGGATGGCAGATGGCTGATATTTAGAAGAAAATAGCTACTTAAGAAAACATTAGAAGTTTGCAAGCTGATTGTGGAATGTAACCTCTCACTGATACTTGGAAAGATGATGGGTGTCAGGAAGTGATGCACGGGGAGTCTTAGTGCCTCCTCAGTATATGGAGCTTGAAAAAATGTGGCGGACCCCTAACGAGTATTTGGGGAATGCTAAAATTTTACAATATGTTCCCAGCCAGCAAAGTGACATGCTCCAACAGTTGATGGACCGCCTTTAAATATTTCTATTACCACAAGCATAACAATACATTATCCGCCGTTCAAAAAAAAAAAAAAAAAAAGCATAACAATACATTAAGGCAGTTTTATGTTGACCTATATCCCTTGTATCGAATTTCAGCACTTTGCGTTTGTTCGATGAGTTTTTGTAGCCAGTTTTTATGATTTTATTTATCTTTGAGGTTGCATGATCTCATGGTTACAATGTGGAAGTGTTAAGTACTATGGTTAATGATCAGTAACCATGGCCCCATAATCCTTTGCGTAGTTTGATGAAAGCCTATACTTTGTTGGTTCTGATGGCTCTTATGGCAGTTGTTTACTCAGGTGATACTTTTGGCTATGGTTTCTTCCTGACACCCCTTATCAACATTCAGTGATGCACTAGGCTTAGAAGTTCCATCAAAATTAAATTACTTTGATGGATTAATATGGTTGCTACAGAGGGAATGGTTGATTCATGTTAAATCTTAATGTCATTTAGAAAGCACAGTTCTAGATATGAGAGTGAATAATTGGTCTGCAGTCAGAATACCCGATCTGGGATTCTCAAAAGTTTAGGGTCAGGGTTTACGGTTCACTAGACTAAATCTGGATAATCTCATGGGACATTCATGTAACGCTGTAGCTTAGTTCTTATTGACATGTATAGATAGATTCTTTATCCAGTCCAGGATTAAAATGTTGTGTTTTGGTTTAGTACACTTTGCTTTTGTAACTAACTTGAATTATGTCTCCGATTGACAGATATTTGATAAATTATGCCAAAATTTTGGAGGAGATGTCTTGCAAACACTATTTAACACCGCTGATGGCTTAGCAAATTCTTCATCAGAAAACATGAGATACTGGCTGTGGAGGTTCATCTCTGATGAAGCCTTAGCTGTGGCCTCATCAAATATCCTTTTTTCCACAATCCTCTTGATATTTATATATTCTTTGATTTGATAATGTTGCCTTAAATGATTTGGTCTTGTTTCCTTAACACATTGTACTCGTTCATTCCTTCATCTTATTAGCCCAGGCTATTACTTTGTCCACCTGTATAGTTGCTCACAACAATGCCTTGTTTGCTTTGCTGGTGTCAAACAATTTTTCAGAGATAAAAAGCAATGTTTTTAAACGTTTTAGCAAGGATAACATACAGAGTCTGGTATATTTTGGTGAGTCTACTTTCCTATCATTTGATATGGTTTGAAATTGTACTTAATATTGCTTGAAAGGATTAGTTTGTGTTATTTGTCTATTTTCTTTTTATTTAATGTCTTTATATAGAAAATACTATTTGCAAGGAGCGAGAAGCAAATGTCTTTGAGTACTTAGGATATTTAGCACACACAAAAAAGGAAATTCTATGGTCATGTTATGGTTTACACAGTTTTGTGAAACACTAGTATGAGGTTATGGTAACATAGAAGGGATTTAAAGGGACCAGTGATGCTTTCTGTTTTATTTCATGAATTGTGTTTCAATACGACAAGCTTCTGGCTGTTATCAAAATTCCACGTTGATGTGAATAATTTTTCTGCCCAATTTTCAGATTCAGTGGAGAGGTTTCATATTACATCCTTTCTCGTTTTTGTCTTGGCTCAGAATATACTGGAAGCTGAAGGTCCATGGTTTGAGAATTTTCTTTATGTAAGTTCAAGTTTCTTTTTATGCAAGTTCAAGTTTCTTTTGTTTTGTGAAATTTACCTCCAGTCAAGTTAGTTGCTATATCCTAAAAGAGGAAAGTGAATATGATGCTGTTATGCATGTAAGCTTAGACGCGGAACCGTCAAAACTACGTAGTTTTATATCAATTTTCTCTAAAACCACCCTTCCTAAATTCACTCTAATTTAGTTTCCATCTCCTCCTACATTGACGTTCTTTATTAGGCAAAGCAACTGGAAGGAATTATTATGCGTGAATGAGTAATCATTAGCTATGTAACCAGATCATATAAGTTGATCAATTTTTTTTTGTTAGATCACTTTTAGAGCATAGATTTTTTCAGTTTTTTTCTCAATCCTTCGAGGATCAGTCTCTTTGTACGTGATTTGGAGATGCATTCGTCTTATTAATTGAAACAATGTCTTTAACTTGAATATTTAATCCCGAAGATTGTATTGAAGAGATAAGACCTCAACCAAATCCAAAATCGAGAGTACTGAAATTAGAATACCGAGATTAACATACATAAATCATAGGTGTTAAAATTGGGATGAAAAAAATATGATCAAACAACATAATTTTGAGGTTTCACATCTAAGCTTACAAGTTACATGCACAACAACCTCATATTCACTTTCCTCATCTTAAAAATAGAGTTCAAGCAGCGTATACTAAAGAACTTGGACCAAATTTCAAAGACTTTCCACTGTATCAAACATAAAATGGTATTATTGTCAGAGTTGAATGTGTTTGTGTATTTCTTCCGGCAAGATTTTCCTGAGACTGGTTTCCTTATTATTCAATATTACTGTTCCACAAAAGATTAATAGATCAAAATGAACACTTTTCTATTTATGTTTTTTATTTGACCATCATATCATTAACTAAATTAGCATATGCAACTTACTTGAACTGAAGAATGCAAAGGCAAATTTACCCAATATTGTCTCCCTTATTGCCTCATTTAATTTAAATTCCTCAAACTTTGGATGTTGCAGAATGCTCTTGTGGTTTACTTATGCGAATTGATGATTGATACAATCAAACATTCTTTCATTGCTAAATTCAATGAAATAAAGCCCATCGTGTATTCTGAATTTCTTGAAGACCTTTGCAAGCAGGTAACATTGGTTACATTGCTATATGATTTTCATACTCTTTACGAATGCACAAATTTTTATTTAATGATTAGCAGGCAGGTTTCGCTGCATGCTCAAATTTATTCTATTTGCTTGATTCGTAAATATATGTTGATAGATGATCTATACAATATTGGTCTTAAATAATTGGATATATGTATCGTATAGTTTTTGTAACATAATTTGGGGATTGATGCTTTCAATTTGACAGGGTTCTCATAAGTGTTAATGTATTGCTGAGCTAGTTGGTCTATACCTTCATTTTCAGTTTATTAGCATGTATGATATTAATCTATTGCTCATGGATACTCTTCTTGATATTATGTTTCTTTTACAGACTCTAAATATGGAGCCAGAGAATCCGAAGAAAAACCTTACTTTTGTCCCTCTGGCACCGGCTTGTGTTGTAAGTAATATATAAAACAGCTCTCTCTGTGAGTGTTCCCAATGATATGCGTAAGATTATATGTCTAGTTTATTCTTGCTAAGTAAATAGGGAACGGAATTAAGTTACTAGTGGGCCTAAAAAGAATTACTAAACATCACTTTTTTGTGTATTTGCTTGTTAATGGGATTGCATTAGGGTAAATGAGGTTCAACTTCTTTTAGATTTCTCTTTTCTTGCAAGACTTTGTGAATTAAACATAGAATTTAGATGACTATTTCTGTTTATCCTATTAGCAAATGTAGTTGCTTCCAGCTGACATATTCTCATTACTGACATCAGCTTGAACAAAAACTTGAAAGTTCCACAATAATTCTCTCCAAGTTGAAAATAGTAGAAGTCAGGGCAATGAGAGCAATCACAGCGAACTTGAGTTAGGATGTAGCATGCCATTGAGCTAGAGGTGACAATATAGGCGAGTTGTTTAATGGTTAAATAGATATAACTTTTAGCTGTGTATTAAAATGGGTCGGGTTTATTTTTTCTACCATTTTGTTAAAGTTTTCTACAAATAATCAATGCGTTATATATACGCGCTTTAATATTACAATAATATTCTGCATCTTTTAATAGAGCCAATTTAGGAGGTCATATGCATAAAAAAACACTTTGGACTACTTCTGAGTTTTGACCCATTCGAAGATAAAACAGAACCCAAAAAATGAAAGATAAAACAGAACCCAAATTTCTCATCATAAGTGAATGGGTCGAGACAAGTATATGGAACACATGTTCTGCATGAATTGGACAATCTGATTCACATGCAACTGCACAAGATCTGTATTATCATTATATAATCTGACTGTTCAATTTGTTTTGCTGCAAATAATTTGATACTGTTATTTCAGGTTATTAGAGTGTTGAGTCCAGTTTATGCTGCACATCTACCCTCTGGGCCAATTCTATGGAGACTTGTGTGGATATTGATATTACCGGTCATGACGTTTGTGATGGTCACAAGCCTTAAAGTGTTGATAGGCATGGGTCTTCATAAACATGCTACTTGGTATATTAAAAGGTGCCAAAAAAGGAAACTGCACTCAGATTAACATAAGGGTACATAATTTCAGAGTTGCCTGAATCTCAAGAGTCAAGACCAGATTGACATTTGTGCCGCCGATCAATGTCTGTTGTGGCTCATTTCAAGGGAGCTATCTACTGCTTATGAGTGTTGGTTGTCAATAAGCATGAGGCCTTTACCATAGAAAGTATACATAACTTATATAAACATTACTAAATTATGGTGGTTAGGTATTATTGAATCTCAGTTTTGCATCTTATGCAATCATATATATCAGTTAACAACCAATATTCTCCTTGTTGGTTTGGTAAATTCATTATACAATACTTGTACTGTTGAATCTTACCTGACAAAAAATTTCCCTGCTGTGATAGAGGTGAAGTAATAGAAAAAGAATTCGACTTAAAAGGTTTATAAAAACTCGAAGAAACAAGTTCAGTGAAAGTGAGTTGCCTGATATGAACTGGTGGTATCCGTCTCGTCTGGTAGTAAACTAGATACATAATCGAGTAGTTCAAAAGGGAGGTTATTTTGCAGTCACTTTGTCATCGTACGGTAAAACTTTGAATCGTAAAAGTCAGTTTGTAAAATATGCATCACTAAAAACTAGTACTTCTCACAAAAAAAAAAAAAAAAAAAAAAGGTACGATGTCAACATGAATAAAAAACAATTTAACTAAAACTGATTATAGAATCATACAAAAAGAAAAAGAAAAAAAAAAAAAAAATCCAATTTGTAAAAAGCATAAAAAGCAACAAGGTCGTGACAATGTCTTATGATTTAAAAAAAAAAAAAAAAAAAGAGCTTGTCCAAAATTTTATATTTTCTTACAACAAAAGGATAATCAACACTCACTAAATTTTATTGTTGTAAAACAAACATGCGATGACAAGCTATAAACTGTAAGCTATAAGCTGTAAACTGCAAAGCTGTTAATATGAGCTAAAAGCTGTATCTTTTTCTTTTTTTCCAGTAAAAGTGTTTGGTAAATTAGCTTTTAAGTGTAATTATAAGTTGTTAACAATAATTTTACGTTTTAACAGCTCCGAATATTTTAAAAGCTTCATGAATTAGCTTTTTATTTTGAAGCTACTTGTTTAAAATAAAAGATTGAAGTTAATGTATCCAAACAGAGCTACTTATTTTGGAAGAGATTATTTTTGTAACAAAAAGCTTACAGCTCCTAAAAAGCTCCTTACCAAACAGGCCCTCAATCATTTTTTTTCCCTATCTTTTGTGTTAGAAAGAATAGCATAAAAACTTTTGTTTTTAGGGGGCGTTTGATTTGAGGGTTTGGGTATACTTTGCTATACTTTGACCTCTCGTTTCAAGCTATATTATGAACCCAAAGCGGCAAAGAACAAATATAATTTGCTATACTTTGACCTCTCGTTTGTTGTCTACCTTTTCAAAAGTTTTGGAAGAACTTTTACGGAATAAATTATTTGTATTAGCTTCTCGTCATGAAAACTCGTCAGATCGATCAAAATCCATTTCGTCAACACGAGATTAACTACCAACCAATCAACTATGATTAGGCTAGTGGTAATAGCAATCGACATAACCACCGCTAACTCAACGTCACTTCAGCTTCTCCCTCCACATCTAACATCACCACCAACATAGTTTAATAACACAACAAACATCACCACCAAAACATACCTCACATTTGAACACAAATATACCTCACAAAAACAAAAATCACACACACACCCACACCCACACAAACACACTTCCACAACTCGATCGTCTAAACGACCGAGTTCTCCCTCATCTGCATGAAGACTCGTCTTTGGGGCGTGAGTGTAACAAGGAAGACTAGTTTGGATGTGCCATGGAAGCACAAAACGCATGGTAGTACCTTTATTACCACTAGTCACAGTGATCCATTTGATCAATACATTTTTCATTTACTATTTCTTATTTAGCTGATTTGATTGAAACTTTTATATTCAAATCTTGAATTCTTGATAAATTCGGGAAGGTTAAAAACTGAAAATATTTTCCAAAGTTATTATTTACTTCGATACAATAATTTTTCACTTCCATTTATTGTATGTTTGGATAATAAAAAAAGTCACCATCTCTACGAAGTGAGATGAATGCAATAAATTTAGAGTTTAAGAGAATTGAAGGCCTTTGAAGTCGCTAGATCTCAGTTAAAAAATAAAGTAAACAAGCAATGCCATGTACAAAATAATTATAGAGGTTCTACTTTGTTTGATTTTTTTATCAGATGTAATTTTGTTTATGAGATGCAAAAGGATACGTGTTTTGCAAACAACAAAATAATAAACCATCTAAAGAAATACTGGTTGTATTTAACATGTCTCGTCAATAATTGTGTGAATAGTAACTCAATTTCAAGTGAACCTTCACTTCTATATCATGAAAACAACGTGTTTGATGACTTTCGTGAGTATCTTTCATAAACGGATAAGGTTTTTCATGTTCAAATTATCTAGGGGAGGAAGAGTCTATGACTCAAATGTACGCGGTCTAATCAAGTTATCACCGTGATCGTTTCTAACTCTTTTCCTGACTACCCCAAGATATGTAACTGGTAAGGATTGAGCTTAAGACCAACCTCGGACTATCTAACCACTAGGCCGTTTAACGTCACTACCTTAGACGTTCATATAAATATATGCTCTCTCAACTAGTATTCACCAAATTATCTTTATAAGTCTTTCCATTTCAAAGAAAAAGTTAAAGCAATATAAAGCAACACCCTACATACAATGGCCAAGCACATGGAATTACATACAATCGCTTTATGTATAAGTTTTCTTGTGTTGCTCGTTTGTCATGAGTGTAAGTTTGACAATCTATATTTTTTTCTAGGTTGCATCTTCTTTTACATGAATATCATAACCAATACTTACATTTTTTCATCTATAGGTTACAAAAATGAACTCAGTGACATAACAACGGAAGCGATCTCAGCAGCTCCTCCCGCAACTTGTAAGCAAATAAACGATATATGGTGTTGTTGTGGCGACACACATTCGTGCACCGACGATCCAACTAAATGTAACACCAAGTGCAAGATGATTAGAAAATCTTGTGCGTAGTTTATATCATTTCTTACAATTATATTGAAGTAAATACAAGTTGTGACATTAGATTAATTGATTTATCTTTCGTCTAAAAAACTAGTTTTTTTGGGTTTTGTTAAGAAACAAACACAAATTTTGTTTCTATGACAGAATTTGAAACCAAAACAAAGTTTTACATAATAGGTAAAAGCCAAAAATACTCTATATAGTACAATATATAACTCATTATGCTTTCTCAATTCATAAACCACTCATTATACATTACCGTTTTGACTCATTATGCTTAATTAACTCCTCTTTCTCACATTAAAAGACAACAGTCACCACCACTTACGGTCATTTTTTCCTGAAATTGCCTAATCATCATCTAATTTCAATTAAAAACCCAAATCGATACTTTTTTCAACCTAAAACCTCAAACCCCCTAAAGAAAACCAAAATCAATACTTAATGATTGTTTGATATAACAAGAAAACAAGGGTGTTGAAGTGTTTGCATTGAATTGTCTGAAGTGTTATTTGGATATTGCGAAGAAACATCCAAACTATTTTGATGATCAAATATCACTGGCCTATAATTCTTGATAGGTCACCATATTGTAAACACACAAGTATAGATATGAGAGAAATAGACAGAGAAATAGATTTGGTCGATTTACTCAATATTATCATAATAACACAATAGTTTCACTAGCTTATGAAATAAACCAACAAGTAAAATGGTATGTCACATGTAGTATTTATAGGAAAGGAAGCTAGGGCAACACTCCCTCTTTCTTCCTTTCACACAAAATGGCTTGACATAGGCTCATGGGTTTTAGTCTTACGCCTAGTTACATATTACTAATATAAACTATGCAACCTATTACTAATTCTAATGACCGACACTTGATGATACTAAAACGTATTCCCAACACAATTTACTTTGCATATTACGGCAAGATCTGTTTTCCATTATAGACTGAATATTGGTGATGTATCTTTTCAAACACCATCATGTATCGCATTTTGTATATTACTTTGTATTGGGGATTTGGTTTATGTAATTTTAGATTTTTAATTTGTTAAGTGTATATATTATATAATTAAGACATTATGATTGTCATCCGTAATTTAAAGAATTTGGACTATGTTTTATGATATTATATAATTAAGACATTATGATTGTCATCCGTAATTTAAAGATTTTGGACTATATTTTAATTAAGTTTTCAAATGATTTTGTTTTTGCCTGGAAACTGGTCTTTTTAACCCGACATTTGTTGTGCTTGTCAGGAGTTGATATGTAGAAGATGAAGATGAATGAAATGACCAAATTACGCATAAAAGGTGATGTATAATGAATGGATTTAGAATTAAGAAAACATAATTAGGGGGTCTTTCTTTTCCACTCAATGAATGAGCTCAAACCCTTGTTTCATCTTATTGAAGAGGTCCACAAAACCTCTTCTATTTCAATTAAGTGGCTAATCTAGACATGTCTTGAAACCACTTAATTTAGTAAACCACCTTTTAGTTATTAGGGATAGTTATAGAGTATTTACAGACTTTACCTGTACTAGCCGGGCACCAGCGCGTTGCGGCGGCGAGTACTCGTGTAATTGAATCTTCTGACGAGTATATATTTTTATGTTATATGTTTCTAGTGAGAATATAATTTTATAGATGGTGTTACTCCCTCCGTCCCATATTAAGTTTCCACAATGGAATCTTGGGATGTCCCAAATTAAGTGTCCATATTGTATTCCAACCAATGAGAAGAGACTTTAGTGGGTAATAATGATATTTGATTGGTGGAGAGTGTAGTTAGTGGAATTTTCTAAAACTTTGTGCATTTGGAAAGTGGACACTTAATATGGGACGGAGGGAGTACTAAAGAAGTTCACGATGATGAATAAATAAGAAAACTTTGTACTTGTATTGTTATATTTTGTGTAATATGACTTTGTAACATTGGTCGCAAATAATTCCATTGACGTATAAATCTTCAAATTGAATGTTTAATATAATTTTCAATATGACATACATATTATGTTAGTAACTAAATATCTTTAAATTGAAATAGTTTGTGTGGATGCGGTTACGCGTTTTAATAATTATGAACTTTAGTGAGAGTTATTGGAAGAAGTAATATATCATTGACCAATGTATTTATTAGTTTGGATGGTTTTATTTCAGAGAAAAAGTAACACATTTCTACATTAAATAAGTGTGTTATCATAAAAAACAGCCTTCCATTTTTAGAAGTTCTCAAATACATTATAAAGTAGTATAGAAGTATATATTAATAATATAATTATAATTTATTGTCTTTATTTAATCGATATTACATATCTTTGATGCACTTTCAATAAAGTGTATCTCAAAATTATTCTAAGCTATAGTTATCTCAAATTAATGTTAGCTAACACCATTGTAAAGTAGATACTCATACAAACTTGTTCGACCACTATTATTATATGGTCATTTTGAGATACAGATTCATAAGAAGTTTGATTATATATTGTTACTCTTCTTGTATGAGTATCTACTTTACAATGGTGTTAGCTGCATTAATTTGAGATAACTATAGCTAGAATAATTTTGAGATACACATTATTGAAAGCGCATCAAATATATGTAATATCGATGAAATAAAGAAACTATAAATTACAATTATATTTTAAGGTTTATAAAAATCATTTCGTAATAAATTTCAGTTACGATATGTACGAAACCAAACAATCAAAACTGGAAATAAAAGGGGCAGACAATAGTGTAAGAGTTGTGTTGTATGTGAGGAAAACTGAAAAAGTTATGTCGGAAAAAAAAAATGTTTTAAGAATATGCCACAAAAGTGAGTCAAGTTAGAAATGAGTGTCAACTTCGATGTCAGTTTTGCAAATTTCTTAAAATATTTTATCATTTACACTTTCTAGTCTTTTGCATATGCAAATAATTTTACCATTCAACTATACCCCTAAATCTACTATGCGCTGACATGTGCTATCTTATTGTGTTTTCAGAGAACTATTAAGCACTTAAATAATGTTCGAATAAGTTTATTAGCTTTCCATGAGCTTATAGCTATTCCTAAAAGGAAACGGTATGGGCAGTTGTTAGGCCTCATACCATCCTATAACGCCAACCCCACACCCCTCTTCATGCAATAGGGGTTGGCGTCATCCCATCCAGCTCAAGTTTACTTTTTCTTCCTTTTTTTAATTTTTTTTTATTATTTAAAAAAAAAAACCTTTTGAAGGAAAGTTTTTTTTTTTTTAATTTTTTTTTTTAAATGTACTGAAAGATTAACTTGTGTAGTTGTTATGGATCTTGTAAACGGTTAAGAAGTGTGTTGTCTTGATAAGTTAAATTCCTTGTTCGAAATTTTCTGTGCTTGTTCGAAAGTTTGTTCTTGTTCGAAAGTTTGGTTGTTCGAAATTTTTGGTCCTTGTTCGAAAATTTGGTTGTTCGAAATTTTGGTCCTTGTTCGAAAGGTTGGTTGTTCGAGATTTTGGTCCTTGTTCGAAAGTTTGGTTGTTCGAAACTTTTGGTCCTTGTTCGAAAGTTTGGTTGTTCGAAACTTTTGGTCCTTGTTCGAAAGTTTCTTTGTTCGAAAGTTTTCAAAGCTTGCTCGAAAGTTTTAGTTTTCGAATAAACTTTCTAATTCGTACGAAATAGAAAGATTCCCAAGAGTCGAAGTGTTTTTCTAACTTATACAAGAAAGAAAAACACCGAGTAGTCCAACAATCCTGCTGAAGATCCCTGGAAGGCTAGTTCGAAACTTTAGGGTTTAAGAGCTAGTTCGAAAAAAGAGGGTTTTTGAGCTAGTTCGAAATTTGGACAGTTTATACAAAATGATTAAAGCACACTAAAAACTGATTTTAAATCCAAGATTCTTGTACAACTAACATTAAAAACACTAAAAGTAAAAGAAAGTTGCAAACTTTAAAGTTTTTGCGAGAGTTTTTGTTTGTTCGAAACTTGGTAGAACAAGTTTATACGAATAAAAAAAAAAAGAACTTTTAACCATAAAGCTTGTAGCTTTCTTGTTCCAGAAGGTGTGTAACACTTATTTGTAATCAAAAGAGTGCTAAAACCTTAGAAAAAAAATAAGAAAGGAACCAAAGATAAAAGAAAAAACGTGTAGAAGGAGTAAAGTTTAAGCCACGAAATCAACACAAAACACCTCTAAATCATCTTCTAGCGAATGATACTACTTGTTAGGTCACCATATTGTAAACACACAAGTATAGATATGAGTGAAATAGATTTTTTCTATTTACTCAATATGATAAATAATAAGAAAATAGTTTCACTAGCATATGAAATAAACCAAGAAGTAAAATGGTGTGTTACATGTAGGATTTATAGGGAATGAAGCTAGGGCAACACTCTCTCTTCCTTCCTTTCACACGAAATATGCTTGACATAGGCCCATGGGTTTTAGTCTTAAGCCTAGTTACATATTACTAATATAAACTATGCAACCTATTACTAATTCTAATGACCGACACTTGATAATACTAGAACGTATTCCCAACACAATTTAGTATGTATATTACGGCAAGATCTATTTTCCATTATAGATTGAATATTGGTGATGTATATTTTCAAACACCATCATGTATCGAATTTTGTATATTACTTTGTATTGGGGATTTGGTTTATGTAGTTTTAGATTTATAATTTGTTAAGTGTATATATTATATAATTAAGACATTATGATTGTCATCCGTAATTTAAAGAATTTGGACTATATTTTATGATATTATATAATTAAGACATTATGATTTTCATCCATAATTTAAAGAATTTGGACTATATTTTAATTAAGTTTCATATGTTTTTGTTTTTGCCTGGAAACTGGTCTTTTTAACTGGCATTTGTTGTGCTTGTCCAGAGTTGATATGTAGAAGATGAAGATGAATGAAATGACCAAATTGCGCATAAAGGGTGATGTATAATGAATGGATTTAGAATTAAGAAAGCATAATTAGGGGGTCTTTCTTTTCCACTCAATGAGTGAGCTCAAACCCTTGTTTCATCTTATTGAAGAGGTCCATAAAAACTCTTCTCTTTCAATTAAGTGGCTAATCTAGACATGTCTTGAAACCACTTAATTTAGTAAACAACCCTTTAGTTATTAGGGATAGTTATAGAGTATTTATAGACTTTACCTGTACTAGCCGGGCACCAGCGCGTTTTGGCGACGGGTACTCGAGTAATTGAATCTTCTAACGAGTATATATTTTTATGTTATATGTTTCTAGTGAGAATATAATTTTATAGGTGGTGTTACTAAAGAAGTTCACGATGATGAATAAATAAGAAGACTTTGTATTTGTATTGTTAATTATATTATGTGTAATATGACTTTGTAACATTGGTCGCAAATAACTCCATTGACGTATAAATCTTCAAATTGAATGTTTAATATAATTTTCAATATGACATACATATTATGTTAGTCAGTAAATATCTTTCAATTGAAATAGTTTGCGTGGATGCAGTTACGCGTTTTAATAATTATGATTTTTAGTGAGATTTATTGGAAGAAGTAATATATCATTGACCAATGTATTTATTAGTTGGATGGTTTTATTTGATAGAAAAAGTAACACATTTCTACATTAAATAAGTGTGTTATAATAAAAAATAGCCTTCCATTTTTAGAAGTTCTCAAATACATTATAAAGTAGTACAGAAGTATAGATTAATAATATAATTGTAATTTATAGTCTTTATTTAATCGATATTACATATCTTTGATGCACTTTCAATAAAGTGTATCTCAAAATTATTCTTGCTATAGTTATCTCAAATTAATGTAGCTAACACCATTGTAAAGTAGATACTCATACAAACTTGTTCGACCACTATGATTATATGGTCATTTTGAGATACAGATTCATAAGAAGTTTGCTTATATATTGTTACTCTTCTTGTATGAGTATCTACTTTACAATGGTGTTAGCTGCATTAATTTGAGATAACTATAGCTAGAATAATTTTGAGATACACATTATTGAAAGTGCATCAAATATATGTAATATCGATGAAATAAAGAAACTATAAATTAGAATTATATTTTAAGGTTTATAAAAATCATTTCGTAATAAATTTCAGTTACGATATGTACGAAACCAAACACACAAAACTGGAAATAAAAGGGGCAGACAATAGTGTAAGAGTTGTGTTGTATGTGAGGAAAACTGAAAAAGTTATCTCGGAAAAAAAATGTTTTAAGAATATGCCACAAAAGTGAGTCAAGTTAGAAATGAGTGTTATCTTCGATGTCAGTTTTGCAAATTTCTTAAAATATTTCATCATTTACGCTTTCTAGTTTTTTGCATATGCAAAGCATTTTACCATTCAACTATACCCCTATATCTACTATGCGTCGACATGTGCTATCTTATTGTGTTTTCAGAGAACTATTAAGCACTTCAATAATGTTTGAATAAGTTTATTAGCTTTCCATGAGTTTATAGCTATTCCTAAAAGGAAACGGTATGGGCGGTTGTTAGGCCTCATACCATCCTATAACGCCAACCCCACACCCCTCTTCGTGCCATAGGGGTTGGCGCCATCCCATCCAGCTCAAGTTTACTTTTTCTTCATATTTTTTTTTTTTTTTTTTTTTTTTTTTTTTTTTTTTTTTTTTTTTTTAAATAAAAAAAAGCCTTTTGGAGGATATATATATATATATATATATATATATATATATATATATATAATATATATATATATATATATATATATATATTTGAATGTACTGAAAGATTAACTTGTGTAGTTGTTATGGATCTTGTAAACGGTTAAGAAGTGTGTTGTCTTGATAAGTTAAATTCCTTGTTCGAAATTTGCTGTGCTTGTTTGAAAGTTTGTTCTTGTTCGAAAGTTTGGTTGTTTCTAAATTTTTGGTCCTTGTTCGAAGTTTGGATGTTCGAAATTTTGGTCCTTGTTCGAAATTTTGGTCCTTGTTCGTAAGTTTGGTTGTTCGAAACTTTTGGTCCTTGTTCGAAAGTTTCTTTGTTCGAAAGTTTTCAAAGCTTGCTCGAAAGTTTTAGTTTTCGAATAAACTTTCTAATTCGTACGAAATAGAAAGATTCCTAAGAGTCGAAGTGTTTTTCCAAGTTATACAAGAAAGAAAAACACCAAGTAGTCCATCAATCCTGCTGAAGATCCCTGGAAGGCTAGTTCGAAACTTTAGGGTTTAAGAGCTAGTTCGAAAAAGAGGGTTTTTGAGCTAGTTCGAAATCTGGACAGTTTATACAAAATGATTAAAGCACACTAAAAACTGATTTTAAATCCAAGATTCTTGTACAACTAACCTTAAAAACACTAAAAGTAAACGAAAGTTGCAAACTTTAAAGTTTTTGCGAGAGTTTTTGTTTGTTCGAAACTTGGTAGGACAAACTTATACGAATAAAAAAATGAACTTTTAACCATAAAGCTTGTAGCTTTCTTGTTCCAGAAGGTGTGTAACACTTATTTGTAATCAAAAGAGTGCTAAAACCATTGAAAAAACAAGAAAGGAACCAAAGATAAAAGAAAAAACGTGTAGAAGGAGTAAAGTTTAAGCCACAAAATCAACACAAAACACCTCTAGATCATCTTCTAGAGAATGATACCACTTGTTAGGTTACCATATTGTAAACACACAAGTATAGATATGAGTGAAATAGATAGATAAATAGATTTGGTCGATTTAGTCAATATGATATATAATAACACAATAGTTTCACTAGCATATAAAATAAACCAACAATTAAAATGGTATGTTACATGTAGTATTTTTAGGGAAGGAAGCTAGGGCAACACTCCCTCTTCATTCCTTTCACACGAAATGGGCTTGACATAGGCCCATGGGCTTTAGTCTTAAGCCTAGTTACATATTACTAATATAAACTATGCAACCTATTACTAATTCTAATGATCGACACTTGATAATACTAAAACGTATTCCCAACACAATTTACTTTGTATATTACGGCAAGATCTGTTTTCCATTATAGACTGAATATTGGTGATGTATGTTTTCAAAAACCATCATGTATCGCATTTTGTATATTACTTTGTATTGGGGATTTGGTTTATTTAGTTTTAGATATATAATTTGTTAAGTGTATATATTATATAATTAAGACATTATGATTGTCATCCGTAATTTAAAGAATTTGGACTATATTTTAATTAAGTTTTCATAAGTTTTTGTTTTTGCCTGGAAACTGGTCTTTTTAACCGGCATTTGTTGTGCTTGTCCGGAGTTGATATGTAGAAGATGAAGATGAATGAAATGACCAAATTACCCATAAAGGGTGATGTATAATGAATGGATTTAGAATCAAGAAAGCATAATTAGGGGGTCTTTCTTTTCCACTTAATGAGTGAGCTCAAACCCTTGTTTCATCTTATTGAAGAGGTCCATAAAAACTCCTCTCTTTCAATTAAGTGGCTAATCTAGACATGTCTTGAAACCACTTAATTTAGTAAACAACCCTTTAGTTATTAGGGATAGTTATAGAGTATTTCTAGACTTTACCTATACTAGTTGGGCACCAGCGCGTTGCGGCGACGGGTACTCGTGTAATTAAATCTTCTGACGAGTATATATTTTTATGTTATATGTTTCTAGTGAGAATATAATTTTATAGATGGTGTTACTAAAGAAGTTCACGATGATGAATAAATAAGAATACTTTGTATTTGTATTGTTAATTATATTATGTGTAATATGACTTTGTAACATTTGTCGTAAATAACTCTATTGACGTATAAATTTTCAAATTGACTGTTTAATATAATTTTCAATATGACATATATATTATGTTAGTAACTAAATATCTTTAAATTGAAATAGTTTGCGTGGATGCGGTTACGCGTTTTAATAGTGAGAGTTATTGCAAGAAGTAATATAACATTTGTTGAGGCTTTTCTTTTCTTACAAACTGCTTCTTCGAGTGAATCTTCATCGACATCATCAGGTTCACTTTGGTATACCTCCTTTCCCAACTGTAGTCGTATACTTCTTTAAGCACATGTAAACTATAAATCTGTAATATTGTTAGCTTTATTGGTAGGAGCATTAAATATTAAGAATGCATACCATTCTTTATAAGGAAGATGGTGTGTGTGCACAAGCATATATATATTATATATATATATATATTATATATATATATATATATATATATATATATATATATATATATATATATATATATATATATATATATATATATATATATATGTAGGATCGAGTACTTCGAGCTTGATTGAGCTTGGTATAAACAAGAACCTCTGTATGCAATACAAGCGTTTATGCGGAAACTAAACAGCAAGTATTATAAAGAAGAAAACTCTAAAGAACAATGATCCTCTATGGATCAAACTATGAACTAAGAATTGTGATATTCAATATTGATAATGTTAAAGGCGTGCATAAACTCATAGACGGATATATCTTTTATACTAACAAGATGACCTAACCCTAATCCGTTCTACAAGTAAACGTGTGAAGAGATAAACAACAATCTCTTCTAAAAATAAATCTTAACAAACATTCTAAATATACGGATAACAAATAATACTATCCGCAGCAACAATACTATCGGTAGGAACAAGATAACACTATCGGCAGCAATGAGCTTTCAGCAGGAACCAAAGCTATCGGCAGGAACCAGCTTAACACTATCGGCAGCAACAATGAAATACTTATTCCCAGAGATCCTAACATATATATATATATATATATATATATATATATATATATATATATATATATATATATATATATATATATATATATATATATATATATTAGTGTAGGAAAAACCCGACCAAAGGGTAAATTTTATCTCTAACCAAGATTGAATAAACCGAGAGGTCAAAGAATTTCAAACAAAATATAAATCCGGAAGTATTAATTTTCCCCGGGTCGTGAGGTTCCGAATGAAGTGTGAATGGAACGGTGAATTTCGTTCGTGATCGAATGATTTGATTAAGTGAGGAATTTTGGGATTATATCAAAAACTATAAAACATAAACTAAAAAGTAACTAAAAAGCATATAAAATGAATAAGCAAAACACAAATAATTAAAAACGTAATTAAAACTCGAAAACGGGCTCTTTCAGGACTTAAAACGGGCTAAGAAAACCTAAAACTCAAAAATCTACTCTAGATGTTCAAATTTGGTTCCTAAAAGTCCTAAATGATTAAAAAGAATTTTAGAAAAAAGATATATATTTTTTTACTTTTTATTTTATTTTTTTAAGAATTAAAAACACTTTTGGATTAAAAAATATAAAAAATTCTAAATTAAAGTGAAAAATTATGAAAATTTCTAGAAAACTACTTACAGTTATAAAGATTCTATGAAAAATAAAAGCAAGTTACAGCTTATAAGGATAAGCAGTTAATAAGCAAAAGGGGAAATAAGCTAAAAGGATGAAAAATGTGTTAAATAAATAACCACTGCAACCTTGGTCGGAAAAGACCCAAGGGTGCAATTGGTTAGAGTGTGTGTGTTAAAGGGTTGAGATAGGTCGAGGTCAAGGGTTCGAGCCTAGGCTCACCCTGGGCTTCCCTGTCTCCCCTTTTTATTTTATTTTTTTGAAAATTTTCTTTTTGGAACTTTTTAATAAGCTAAAAATAAAAGACTTTTGTGAACACAATATTTTTAAAACTAAAAGAATATGCTGGAAAAGCAGTTAAAAAGCAAACAGATTTGAACTTAAAATAAAATGCTAAACCACTACTGATGTGCACACACACAAGCTTCTAAAAGCTTGTGTGTTCTGAAATAAGCTACTAAATCTAATAAGCAAACCTAAAAAGCAATTCTAAGCTGAATAAGCAATTCTAAACAAACAAATAAGCTCAAATATCAATAATAAGAAAATAAGCTGCTAATGGGTTTACTGCACACCAAAACAGCCTGATGTGGCAATTTTAAGCTATCAAATAAGCACTAAAGCAATAAGCTAAACCACTAAAAACTGAAAACAGATCAAGCTTATACACCTAAGAGCTTATAAAATTAAATGCAGACCTTAAAAAGCTTATTCAATGCTTATAAATCATTTAATAAAAAGGCTGCTCAGAACATAAAAACTGATGTTATACTTAGTATGCAGAATTGATCTAGTGCTTTTAAGACAACCAATAAGCTAAGAATTGATTTGAAAACTAGAAAACAACATTTAGCTACAATTAAACAACTTGTGAAATAAATTTCACTCACTTTGATCTGTAAATAAGCTCAGAAAATGACTCATAAACTGCTAACTCAGGCTTGTTTGGATTTATTATTTATTTTTATTTATTTATTTATTTTTTTTTGCAACTAATGACAGATTTGACAAAAAAATGGACAAAAATACTTAAACCATTTAAAACTTATCCAACACATAAAAACTAACTTAAAACACTTATATAAACTCAAAAACTTCACTAAAAAGACCTTATTACTAATTTCTCAAAATAAGCTACTTAAAAAGGTTTTAAGCTTTGAAAAGTTAAAAACTAATCTAAAACCTATAAGACTATGTGGAAAAGCTTGAAACAACTTAAATATAACTTATAAGACTGGTTTAGAGCTAATTCAAGTTGGACAAATGACCCAATAAGGTAAAAACAGATTTTTACTTATTCTAAAACCAATTTCCAAACACCCCTTTAAGTGACTGTTTTCGTTTTTAAAAATGATTTTAACTAAAAACTTGAACAATTTTTAAACACTAACTAATATTAAGACTACTAAATGACTTTAAAAGCAATAGAGACCAGAAAATAAGCACTTATCATTAAGCTATAAGACAAAGACATATTTTTGTATTTTTATGAATTTTTTGCAAAAACTTAAACTAATAAGATATAAACTACTAATGATCAAATACCAGTAATAAGAGACAAATATAAGCAATAAAATACAATAATAAGCAAAGAAGAACAAGTAATAAGCAATTCAATAAGCTAAAAAGGTAAGAATTAAGCTCACTTGGTCCTTTGCTCAAAACAAGGACTTATAATTGCTCCAAGAGCTGATCTACAAGCTCCAGCTTGTTAAAAACAAGCTGGTAAAGTCCAATAAGCCCTTCCCAATCCGGCTTATCATATAAGTGCTTATTCCTCCTTAAGTCAAGGTAATTTGGAACACAATGTTGGACAATTCAAGTGATGATTATAGAAGCTCAAAGTAAGCTATGGAACAGCTTATTTGAGATCTAAACAGTAAATTAAGTAAAGTGCTTATTAAGAGCTTATTATAACTTATTTTAACCATTAAAGAGCATTTTAACACAAAAGTAAAGGAGACAAAGCAATAATGTAAACTGACTTTTTATTAATATATGAAAAACTATTATAAAGCTGAATTAAAAGATAAGAAATAAGCAGTAAATAAGCTACAATGACTGAAAATAAGACAAAAACTAAAACTTCCAATGCTTGGTGAAGAGCCTTGTATTTATAGGAGTCCAGGGAGTCTTCTAGGGTTCCTATCAACAAATCCCAGCCTTTGAATTCAAGATGTCGACATCTTTGCTCAATCACAGCCCTTGATTTGACTGCCACATATCTTCCACCAATAGAATGCTTGGGATTTGCCATGGTGGACAAATAATGAGCTCATGTCATGCTTAGTCAGCCTTCTAGAAGAGGTTAAAGTACTTAAGTGAGGTGGGTAAGTACAAGCGAGGGCAGGGTAAAAGGAAGGGGATGATGAACAATGTTTTTTTTTCTTTTACCCGCCTTTTTTCTATTGTGTTTGACTCGGGTTATTTAATTGTGTTGACCTAGGTTATAAGTGGGAAAAGGGTCGGGTTATAAGGGGATCCGAGAATTAAAAAAAGAAATGGGCTTGGATGGGTTATGTTTTGGGCTGGATGGGTTTTTAAGAAAACTGGATTTTATTTTATTTTTATTATTTGCTTTTTGAAATAATAAGTGTTTTAACCAAAGTTAGCAAGGACTAACTTTGCAAAATCTAAGGACTTGGACTGAAAATAATTTTGGATAATTGATGAAAAGGATTTATCATTAAGGCTTTGGTTTTGAGGTTTTGGGTTTTTGGCTGATAAAAATTGTAGAATCAAATCCTCGGCCTCGGCTTTTCTCACTCTTTTCTTTCTCGTGCTCATTTCCGTCTGTTTTGTCTTTTTTTTTTTGTCATTTTCTTATATCCTTTACCTGCATATACACAAACACAAAAACAAGCATATATTTGGCATTTATGGTCGGTTTTTGGCCTTTTAAGTCCGTTTTTGATAAAGAAAAGGTATGTAATTTAACACATACCAAAATCCTCCAGACTAAGGTATTGCCGTGTCCTCACGCAATGTCATCACATCACCCTTTTAAAACCATAAACTTTGTAACCACTGTGAAAATCCCACGTTATAATAATATAGCACTCATAATAATTATCCTTTTTCCACGTATAATTTTTTTTTATTTGATTGTATCTCCTATCTCATGTGACATAACTCACATCCCGGATAAACGTGCTCCCACACAGACCTGCCTAATGATTCTAATGTTTATTTCATAAACATATTTATATGAGAACGTTACGGAATACCATTTACCATTTTACGATAAATCCTTAACGAACGTATAAACAAAACATACATTATCTATATAGAGTTCTAGGAAACCCTAAAATTCATCACAACACCAAATATGAATGACTAAGCCTCAGAACATAAAAATACAACTCATCTGAGTTAATGTACAAGTTACCAAAGCACCAGAAACCCTAATTCTATTTTGTTCCCGGTAAAACCCTAATTTCACATAAGTATGATTTTATGTACTCATTTCACAAACCCTAATTTATTTATACAATATTTTTACAAAATATTAAGTTTACAAATTATTTAAGCTAGTGTACAAGTCATTTATGCATAGACTCATTTATTTACAAAATCTTTATTAAAATCATATTTATATTATTTTTAAAGCATAAAGTACAAACCATTCATGCATAATTTTTATAAATTATATTTTCTAAACTCCTTAAATATTATTACAAGTCTTTTAACACAAAGTACAAGTGCCTAATGCACAAGAACCATAAATCCTATATATTTTCTTTTAAACATGATAAAAATTAACAAATAATTTTTATAACTTAACTAATTATTAAAACCATATTTTTTTCTTAAATTCTAAATATTAGTACAACTCCATTAAAGCATGTTTTACAACCTTCTTAAGCTCAACATATTTTTCCTTTCATTTCTTAATTATTTCGGTTCATATAAATATATATAAAACCATAAATATATTTTTCTAAATAACAAAACGCTTGAACTAAATTAGTTCCCTCCCCTAGACCTTAAATACAACCCACTAAAGCCCAAAGTACCACTCTCCATTGCACCAATCGATCCCTAGTTCCCTCCTAGTTAGAATTCGACTAAGACTAAACTACTACTCAACATTATCACATGCCATTAAACCCTAAACACCTCCACTTGGCAGCCCCCTTCTATTAACACACCTTCTTGTCCCAAAAATAAGAACATTAGGTTCACAAGTATGGATTAAACCCATGGTGAGGAAGAGAACACCTCAGCCCTTCCCCCTCCTCCTCCCAAGTGGCAACCTTGACAGATTTTTATCAACCTTTGTCCCCTTACACCACTCTAGAAACCCTAAGCTCCATTCACTATAAATATCGAACCCTAGTTCCCTTTCTACACAAACCCTTCGACCCTTTTAAACAAACACAGCCACAACTCACTCACTTCTGATCAAATACACACTCAAACACTCTCATAACACTCATTCGAAGGCCAAGGAACTAGGAGGAAGTCATAGTTACTCGGTTCAAGTTCATTTCAGCCTATAAAACCCTACACGATCCAACATCTAAGTAAGTTTAATCCTACCCTATTTCATTTATGTTATTTACTTAATTTATACTTAAAAACATCATTACATAACCACTAAAGTAAAACAAGAACAAAAACTATAGTGGTTCTTTTCTTTGTTTTCTTATCTGTTCAAACAGAAACTTAACACACCCAAAGTATTTAAGTTATTGTTAAAACAAATCAAAAACCCATGAAATATATTGAAATACGTTAAATATTATCACACCATATGTAAAAACATAGTTCAGAACCTTTAAAAATCCAAAAACCCTTTATCGAGTTCTTTTCTGAGTCCAGTCGAGTCAAAAAGCAACCAGACACCCAACTTGTGATCCATTTCTCGACCCCTATTTGACCACTATAAATTCTGGGTTTTGGAATAAATAAAGTTAACACAGCTAGCTGGAATTAGGAAAAAGAATCATTAAAAATGGTCAAGTATTCGTTGAGATATCGAGTCTTAAAATCTGCCTCATATCGCTACATGTAGAAAGTAATATTTCCAGTTATTGTTTTTCATATTTATCGCCCCAACTCCCTAACTTCTAACCTATAAATCGACCCCCTAGGAACCATGATAAAATCTAATTTTTGGCATGAATAAAGACCACCTAGTAAACTTTAATTAAACTTTAATTAGGAGGAAGAATCATGTAATATGGTTAATCGAGTCAAAAGTTGTTTAGGTCCAAAGTCTGCCCCATATCGCTAAACATAGAAACATGGTTATCAGTTATTATTTTCCAAATAAATGTCGACCAACCACCTAACTTTGAACCTTGTTTTCGGACCTCATAAGACCTCTAAAAATTCTGCACTTTTGGCACACCAAAGTTCACATAACTAACTTATTTTAGAAAGAAGAATCACATAAAATGATTTAACGGATCAAAAGTTATTGGCCTTCAAAGTTTGGCCTATCGCTAGTTTTAAAGCCCACTTTTCAGATTTTTATTGAAACATGTTTCACCTAGTCGACTTTGGTCAAGTATTTCGAGTAGCAAATAATTTTCACAAATAACGAAACTTGACCTATTTAACAACGACCTAGCTAACTTTTTATAGGAACAAAGAGTTCGCAAAATGATTTACTATACGTTAAGTTATTCGCGTCCAAAACACTAGCCAAGTCATTAATTTCATGCGCCTTATTTTTGAATAATAATAGTCTTATTGTGTCAATTTTGTAAATACTTATTATCGAGGGTCATTTTTGTCAATAACACATAAAAAGGGGTGAAAGTGTTATTTTTGAAACTTAAGGGTAGAAACTGTCATTTTCCCAAAGTCCAGGGTATAAACTGTCATTTGACCAAACCTTAGGGATTAAAACGTAACTTTTCGCAACTATTATTTTTATCATTTCTATTTTTATTTTTCCGTTTTAATACCAACGAAATACGTTTATTTTATTAACGAACGTAAGATGTCTTTAACAAACGAAAGTTATATTTAATGAACAAGAAATATATAAAACAAAAGAACAGAAACATAAGAACGAAAGATGTAAGCAACGAAACGAAACGAATAAGCATATAATCATCTGAAATGATTACTAAATATTGACATAACAACCCAGGTTTCTTGTCCGGAGACGTTTATCAACTGTATTTCATTTTGTTTTCCATCCAGACTGATCAGGTGAGTTCATAGTCCCACATTTTAATTACGTTTTTCTAAATATGTGGGGAGATACATGCTACTAAACCGAACACAAGTACTTTTCCGTATACTTTCCTGATTTATATTGCATAAGTTTAACTGTTGCCTATTTAAAAGACCCTCTATCATGAACCATTAATCACTTCCGGGTGAGCGCGAATATTATGAATAGATCTATTGGATTGACAATCCCATTGTGTTGCTGGATAAGTAACCCAATGCATTTTATTTGAAAACGTTTAATAAAGAGTTTCAGGCAGACTCCTACTCGAGGGCATAATTGCTACATTTAATTATGTAGTGATTTACGTCATAGCTTATAACTATGATGTCCATCGTGTTAACGTCTTGCGATTCATGAGACTTAGAGCAATATATAATAAACTGCGATATAACTGATTTACTTTCTATCTAGCTTGTGTTCAAACTGATTTAATGTTAAACGCTATGGATTCACTCAACCTTTGTGTTGACTTTTTAGCATGTTTATCTCAGGTAACTGGAAGTACGATTTGGCACGGAGTGGCGGTGGACTTTCTTTTAAAAGAGTGTCCGTTTTGTTATCATTCAAATGAATAATATATCATTTATAACGTATTTCGAAACCTCCTGCTGGGACCTCTACATGTAAACTCTGATTTTAATAAATAAATAACAACAAATTATTTAAAACGTCTCTTTTCGAGTCGTTTTCTATCATCATGACTGTGAACTGTGAAGTAGCACCCCAACTTATATTTCCGCTGCGAATATCGAAAACGGGGGTGTTACAAACTTCAACCTCTTTCTACTAAAATTTTTGAAAAGTAGCAAAATGTTCCTTAAAAGAGATTAAGAAATCAATAGTTCTAAAAATGCCCCGTTTGACCATTTTATCAAATATAATATCTTTTTGCACTTTTCTGATATGACGGGATGTTGACCTTGATTATTTCACAATAAATTTTAGGATCACGGAGTAAGAAGCACTTTTCATGAAAAAGCGTTCATATGGATAAAATTCATCGTCCTTGATTTTTCACGAGTCCCCAAACTAAGCTTAAAAATGAAATCATTGCTAAACACAAGTTAGATGCCAACACTACCCATAGATGATAATTGTGTACGCATAGCTACTTCTTGCTCCCTTATTCCTATTTCCTCTAAGTATTTTATGAAAAATGAGTTTTTCTTGTTTTCATAGTTTTTTAGTCCGATAAAGGCACTATGTTTAGACGCTAACTAGTTTAAAATCCTTCCCTCGAAAACCGTTGCCCATAAAAATGAGGTCCACGTCAAGGTCCTAATTTAACATGATTTAAGGGATATCCTTTTTATTTCGACCGAAACAACTTATCTACGAGTCCAGAGACAGAAGCTTTATTAGGATATCCCCGGAGTCGAAATTTGGCATTTTTAACATTATTAAGCACATATTAGTCATCGACCTTTTAAACAACCTAGACAACGGCAGCTAACCGTCAGGAATCGGGAGTCTTATTTTGAACTTGGATATTTTTCCTCTGCCTTTTTGAAGTCTGAGTCAACAGGAGCGAACCGTCAGGAAACAGAAAACTTTTATCGGCTTTGGATTATTATTATTTAGTTTATTATTACATATTTTGCCAAATTCCGAGTCCTGCGGTCTTTCGACAACCGAAACAATATCACATACTATCAAGAATCGGTAGTTTATTTCCACGCAACACTGGCAGTACCTTGATGTGTACCCAACTCTTATACGCAAGAATTCTCTAAAGAAGGAGTAAAAACTAATTATCGCCAAAACCGCGCACCTTTAATTATTTAAAAATTTATATTTTTGGGTTTATTTAGCTGATGGGAGCACAAAGCCACAATTAACCTCAATGAGCTCTAAAGAGATTCAACTACTCCTTATATTTGACTCTATCATTTTTCGTTCTTCACAAATTTAAAATCTTAAATAATAAGATCCACGAATGCTTAGTCTAATAAAATCAAGATGCGCATATTTAAAGTCAATTATGGAAACTTGCAAACTCTTGCTAGAATTCGCGTTTTATAGCTTCTTGTATAAGAGACTAGCACAACTTTCAATTATAAAGGTTAAAGGGACAAGCTAGAGCTCAACACGCTCGATCAAGTCAAAATTTTATTCCTACTCTCATCAACGAAAAGTCAACAATGTGTCAAAACACTTATAATATTTTTGCAATTTTTTTTTTATAAATTTTCTCATTTATTTTTTTTTCTTTTCATTTTTTGGAAGAAAAAATGAGGTTGCGAGAGAATAAGGCAAAATGCAAGGTAAAATCAAATCGAAAGATTACCCCCCCCCCCCCCCCCCCAAAAGACTAAAATGAGACATTGTCCTCAATGTTTTGAGATAAGGGTCCTCTTATGCAAATCTAAAGCCGTTTATTAATTATGCTAATAGATAAACATTAATCGATAAGATATAGGATATCGGATTTCCCAATAAGCACTGAAGGATGAAACTCGAGTAGATGAAAGACAAAACCATGAGCACGAGAGTCTTCAAAATTCGGGCAAATCCTGGACATAAAACAAACACGAAACACGAGAAATGGAAGAGGAGGGCCTCTTCACGTCACATTTATTAGAAAATAGAAAGAAGATAGACATGGGTTGCCTCCCGAGAAGCACTTGTTTATTATCGAGTTGCTAAGCTTGACTCGCCCCGAATTTAATAGTTCATGGGGAAAGTTTGGAGATCCGGGACAACCATGGATGGTATGTCCCCTCCAAAATAATGCTCGAGTCTATGACTGTTCACCTTGAAGTTGGGGCTGTCAGGTTGAGATAACTCGACGGTTCCATAAGGGAAAACTTGAGTAACGGTGAATGGCCCTGACCAACGGGTTTTTAGCTTGCCCGAGAAAATCTTTAATCGAGAATTAAAAAGAAGGACTCGATCGCCAACGTTAAAGACGCGGTTCTTAATTTTGGAGTCATGAATCTTCTTCATTTTCTCTTTGTAGATCAAAGAGTTCTCATAGGCTTGATCCCTCAGTTCATCTAATTCATTCATTTGAATTTTTTAGTGATCACCCGCGGTCTTAAGGTCAAAATTGCAATGTTTCAAGGCCCAGTAGGCCTTATGTTCAACCTCTATGGGGAGATGACAAGCCTTTCCGTAGACTAACTTATAAGGGGTACACCCAATGGGTGTTTTGAAGGCGGTACGGAAGGCCCATAATGCATCATCTAACTTATCGGCCCATGAGGCCCGATTTTCTCCTACGGTCCTTTCTAAGATACGCTTCAAACCTCGATTGGAAACCTCAACTTGTCCGCTCGTCCGCGGGTGATACGCGGTAGAAAGACGGTGAGTAACTCCATACTTAAGCATGACTTTCGCAAATTGATCATTACAAAAATGAGTACCGCGATCACTTATAATAGCACGAGGAGTTCCAAATCGAGAAAATAGACTCTTCAAAAATTTTACAACAACTCGGGCGTCATTAGTGGGGAGCGCCTTTTCTTCAACCCATTTTGACAAATAATCGACAGCCACGAGGATATACTTGTTCCCTCGAGAAGACGGGAACGGACCCATAAAATCGATGCCCCAAACGTCAAAGATCTCGGAAACTTTCATTACATTTTGAGGCATTTCATCCTTTTACGAGATTTTTCCTTGACATTGGCAAGAGTCGCATGACTTCACCAAGTCATGGGCATCAAGGTAAATAGTCGGCCAATAAAAACCGGAATCAAAGACCTTTTTAGTGGTGTAATTGGCAACATGATGTCCCCCGGTGGGTCCATTATGGCAAGCCATGAGGATATCAATGGATTCTTGGCCGTGAACACAACATCTAATCACTTGGTTGGCACAAATCTTAAACAAGTAGGGGTCGTCCCAAAAATAATGTTTCACGTCCTTAAAGAATTTCTTCTTTTGTTGGGACGACATCCCTTTCACAATAAAATTCACCGCATGGTAATTTGCAAAATCGGCAAACCATGGGGTACTAGAAGCACTTTTAAGCGATATCATACCAAGTGTCTCGAGAGGAAATGTTTTGGTGATTTCCTTTTTCTCGAGAACACCTTGATGAGGATTCTCTAGTCTAGAAAAATGGTCGGCGGCGAGATTCTCCGCTCCTTTTTTATCACGAATAATGACATCAAATTCTTAGAGAAGGAGGATCCACCGAAGCAATCTCGGCTTAGCATCTTGCTTAGCAAGGAGATATTTAAGAGCCGAATGATCCGTATACACTATAGTCTTTGATAAGACGAGATAAGGTCTAAATTTCTCAAAAGCATAGACGACGGCTAACAACTCTTTTTCAGTAGTGGTATAATGAGATTGGGCATCGGTCATCATCTTACTCGCATAGTGTATCGGCTAAAAATATTTGGTCTTACGTTGCCCCAGGACAACCCCAATAGCAAAATCACTAGCATCACGCATACGTTCAAAGGGCAAGTCCCAATCGGGGGCAACTAAAATTGGTGCTTCCGTTAATTTCTTCTTAAGAATTTCAAATGCTTCGATGCATTCTGGAGAGAAGAAAAATGAAGTATTTTTTTTCAAGAAGGTGGGGCAGTGGCCGGGCGATTTTAGAAAAATCTTGAATAAATCGACGGTAAAACCCGGCATAACCAAGGAAACTTCGAATTCCTTTGACGGTGGTGGGATGAGGTAGCTTAGCGATAGCATCGACTTTAGCTCGATCTACCTCAATCCCGGCATTGGAAATCTTATGGCCGAGGACAATGCCCTATTTAACCATGAAGTGGCACTTCTCCCAATTTAGAACAAGATTGGTGTCTTCGCACCGTTTAAGCATTTTGTCTAAATGGGAGAGGCAAGACGTAAAAGAATTTTCATAAACCGAAAAATCATCCATAAAAACTTCCATTGTTTTTTCGATCATACAATGAAAAATGGCCATCATGCACTTTTGGAACGTGCCTGGAGCATTACATAAGCCGAAGGGCATACGTCGATAGGAAAACGTACCATAAGGGCAAGTGAAGGTGGTCTTTTCTTGGTCTTGTGGGTCAATTGGGATTTGAAAATATCCGAAAAAGCCATCGAGAAAACAATAATACTCATTTCCTGCTAAACGTTCGAGCATTTGATCCATAAAAGGGAGCGGAAAATGATCTTTACGGGTCGCATCATTAAGCTTACGATAATCAATACACTCTCTCCATCCGGTGACGAGACGTGTGGGAATCAACTCATTATCTTCATTTGTGACGGCGGTCATACCCCCTTTCTTGGGTACACAATGAATGGGACTAACCCACGGGCTATCGAAAATCGGGTAAATCATTCCGGCATCAAGGAGTTTGAGAACTTCCTTTTTGATAACCTCATGAATTTTCGGGTTCACCCTTCTTTGTTGTTGCACCGCGGGTTTGAAATCATCTTCCATTAAAATTTTATGAGTACAAAAACGAGGGTCAATACCCTTAATGTCGGAAATTTTCCAAGTGATGGCACTCTTATGATTCTTAAGCACTTCTAAAAGTTGGGTCTTCTCCTCATCTTTTAAATCTTTAGCAATAATGACGGGAAATTTGTCGGTTTCTTTTAAAAATGCATATTCGAGATGAGGAGGTAAATCCTTGAGCTCGAGCTCCGGAGGATTAGACGGCTTAATTTGTTTTATTTCTTCAATTTTAATTTCCTTCGGAGGGAGAGAAGGTGACGGATCATCATTGAGTAACTTCTCGAGGAGAAGAATGTCTCCCTCCGGATCAAAGTCGGTATCATCAATTTCTGGTGAAATTTGATCATTTTTAAGACAAGCCTCGATCTCTTCCAAAATGAAATCACTTCCCTCAAACGGAGTGAGAGAAGGGGAAGATTCGAAAAGGATAGGTTTAGAAGATGGAGTGGTACTGCCACTTGGAGAATTGTTTGAAAATCTAAGAACTTCTTGAGCATACTCCTTAGAAGCAATGTCTATGACATCAATTCGGTTGACCGATGTATCATCGTAATTGGAGGAGTACCTCAAAGTTTGATCGAGTTTAAAAGTCACAGCCTGATCATCAACACGGAGAGTAAGTTCTTCACCATAAACGTCAATCAAAGCACGCCCCGTTCTCAAGAAGGATCTCCCTAGAATGAGGGGAACCCGAGGGTCGGAATCAAAATCTACAACAACGAAGTCAACCGGAAAGTGGAGCTTTCCTACTTTCACGAAGACATCTTCGGCGACACCGATAGGATGAGTAATCGATCGGTTCGCTAGCTCGAGAGTCATACGTATAGGAGTTAGTTCTGGAAGGGAAAGCTTTTTCCATACGGAAAATGGCATAAGATTGATGCTTGCGCCAAGATCGGTGATAGAACTTATGCACCACACCATCTATAAGTTCTTGGACCGTTTTGGACTCTAGGTTGTTTAGACCTTGATCTAGGATAAACAATAAGCACAATGATAATAATAAGCACAGCGGAATAACATAAAGAATATTATTATTATCAATAAGGTTCTTCATCATCATCTCCTAACACTAACAATACAAAACCTGGGCATCCATTGTAGGAACTCGATGCCTAGACATAACCTACACCTTTAGTCGACTACATCTTGACACACACACTAATAATCGATCCCTATATCTATTTATATACTAGAGATACTAGGGTTACACAAAGAATAAAATAGAATAATAAAAGATACGTAGTAATCTTCTCTTTTTGTGAAGTTTCATTCTTTGTCACAAATAGTCCCTCATGTTTCACTTGTTTTGTCTTTATCAACTCAACTATTAGACCCAACAATCTTCCCCTAGTTGATAATGACAAAACCAATAAGCATGAACTTCCCCTGAAGTTAATATGTCATGAAACATGCGACTTCCCCTTACACCATGCATATCATTAAGGATCTTCAAGCTGCAATCTTCAAAATATTCTTCCCCTTTTTGTCATCATCAATTAGGGGACAAAAAGTATGCAACCTTGATCTTCATAATCACGAATCAGCACCATACTTCGAATCTAGTCTTCCAATGTCTTGAATCGCCCTCCATGAATGAACACCAAAAATCTTTCTTTTATAAATTAACTCAAGACAGAAAAATCCCAAATCTTTAGTAAAAATACAAACGAGCAATCATAAAAACCTTCACCTCGATGTAGCATATAAATGGTTAATCATTTGAACACTTAAGCTTCCCCTGAAACCCATATGTTAACCATTCGAATCTCCAATTCTATAGACTTTATGTAATGATGAAGAAAACTAACCATTACCAATTCGATGTTGAAGTAGAATAAACCAACCTTGTGTCCTATATCTTGTTGTCACACCCCCAAATTTCGTGACTTGCAGCGGAATAAGTCATTCAGGGGCACGACTGGTTATAGCACCAAAGTTGTAGTTATATTGAACGACCTAAAGTGTCGTTTAGAAAATACATCGTTTGATTATTTAAAAACATCCAGAGTTATAAAGCTAGGTCCCAAAAGGTGAAACAAGTTTTCAGAAAACAAGTTCATACAATTCAAACGATGGATAAGTGCATAAAATATAAAGTGAGACGCGTCGACTCCGCGACTCCATGATGTCCATATGCAAGCCAACATGCGATACCTTAATTACCTGAAAATACATTGCTAAAAATGGTTAACAAAAATGTTGGTGAGATCATAGGTTTATGTAAATGAATGATTGTACGGAAACCATAAGTATAAAGTGTATGACAAATCCATGCCACATAAAAATGATACATTAGCTCTAAGCTCATGACCCCGAAGCTAGACTGAATGAAATTTCCCAACCGAGTGTTTGCCAATCACTCTAATATGACAGAAATGAAATGCGTTCGTTTGACCAGTTGGTGCTACCAACCCGAACGGAGGAGTCACCCTCAATAGATCTATCCACTCACTCTCGCTTACTAACAATTAACGGTTCATGATAATATAAGGGGACTTTAATCTGGGCAATGATGTAACTTAAGCAATGTAATGAGTTTGCATACTTTGGTCCGCATATAAAAATGGTGCAATGTATTCTCCCCTGAGAGTTTAGAAATCAATAAACAATTTAAAACGGGGCTATGAAAACTCACCTGATATGATATAGCAACAATGATCACAATGGATATGATGAGATAAGGCTCGGTTCCTAACCGCGACCTATCATGAATGATATGATCTAAGGTAAGCAAATGAAATGATGTTACTCATGCAAACACGTATGTTATCGATACCACTCGAAAGTTTTGAAAACACTGTTTATCGTCGAAAAATACATTTTGACGTCTTGTTAAGTTATAAACCACATTTCGCGTAAATATGTTAAAACTACACTCCATGATCCTTGTTTGGTGTTCTGTTGGTAAATATAATGTTTTCGTCACAAAAAAATACTTTTCATAACTTGTGAAATTATATCCAAAACGGCCTCGCAAAACTAGTCGCGAATTAGTGCACGTTAAGTGTTTGTGAATGAATTTGACGTCCTTGAAAATAAAACATTGTTACAAGTTTTTCGTGTCATGATATTGGACTTTTGATCATACGCGTCTTGAATAGATAGAAAACAGGCTATCAATGTAATGGCTTGTAAAAATGTTAATGTATATACTTAGAAAAATACTTTCTATTAGGGCTGTCAAAATAGAATAGCGTTCGTCGGCTTTGAACGTGTATATCTCGGTCGTTATAAGCTCGTTTTCTACGTTCTTTATATCCACGGATTCGTCATAACATGAACTAACATAATCTCTGTAGTTCGGATCTCCTAGATCACGTCTAACGCCTTGTTTGGTCCTTTAAAGTTCGGCTAACAGCACGCTTATTTTCAGAAAATTAGTTTTCGTCTCCTAACTTCGAAAAATCATATCTCCTTCGTTATAAGTCGGTTTTTAGTGATTCTTGCGGCCACGGTTTCGTTTTTGAAAGAACTTTCTGAATATGAAGGCCAAAATATACCAAAAATTACTGAGTTTTCCAGTTTACACGATTTTGGACAGTAGGTATATATATGTTTTAAAAACTCATTTCTATGGTTCTAATCTTGATCATACCACCTCAAATCAACTCCACAAATTCGCAATTCCTACCATACACCTTCTTAGGGTGTCATGGGGTCCTAAACATCACCAATCTTGGTGGATCTCATGTGATTATTAGTGAAACTTATAGATCTAGTGTTTGTGATAGTTTATAAACAAAATGGTATCAAAACATAAGTAACTTGCAAAAGTAATTAGTATAACCTTGAAAATACATGATCATATGAAGTAAATGAAAGTATGAAAAGATCAAAATGATGTTCTTGAAGTTTACTTACAATCTTGGAGTGATTTGATGAGAAAGGTGCAATAACTTAAGGTTTTGATCACAAGACCTTAACTAGGATAGCAAATGGAGTAAGATTAATGCTTGAACTTGAAAATTGGTGGATTTCTTGTGGTGTTCTTGGTTGTGCCGTGAGATAGGATGGAGAGGAAGAGAGTTTTGATCTTTGTTTTGCTAGTGAAGTTGTGTAGGAAACATGTTATGTAAATTAAATCAAAAGACATAGAAACACAAGCATTAAATGGGGTCTTGTCTAACATAAAAGATGATGGTTTAGGGTGGCTAAGGGGGGGGGGGGGTCGGCACATGGAAAAAAAATGGGGAAAGGATGGGTAATTAAATATCTTGTCTAGTCATTGCAAGAGTTAGTGTAGTTTATGTGTACATTGGGTGTTACTGGGTATCGAGTTAACTAGAAATAAATCGCGACGATGAAAACTAAAATATGAAGAAGTCGTAAAATGTGTAAAATCATATTCCTTGCAAGAATCGGGTGTTAGAATGATAATCGGATTGAAATTTCGTAAACCGACGGAGTTATAAGCTCCTAACGGAAAATGTAACAATTGATTTAAAAACACCGGGTAAAGTAATAATATAATCTCTATATCATTATAATTAGCTTGAAAATGTATTAGGATCATTGTCTGGAGTATTTGGGTTTGCTGCTGATAAAAATGACTGAGTGGTAACGTTAATTAAACAATTAAGCATACGTTAATGAAAATCACACAGACACATGCATGAACTGATATGGTACTGATATTACTGATGATATGCAGACTGCCCTAGTCTGTATGATGTGTCCTTACTGACGATACATGAATACGCAGCTAAACCTAACTGGTTACGCGCATTTGACTACTCGTAAACCTAGTTTACGACATGATGAATGATGCCTATGAATAGTGATTTCTCTCCGGGAATGAATAGTGTCATGTGAATAGTAAATTTTTTGACGACTTCTCAAAGTCTCAAACTGACTTCAAAAACGATGAATAGTGAAATGATGAATAGTGACCTGTGAATAGTGATTTATGAATAGTAAGTCATGAATAGTAAATTGTCGGGGTTTGGAAAATGACCTGAAATTACGAGTTGTGACTGTAGGGTATTCACAATACATGAATCTCTAGTTTGAGGGTTGTATGGATCGAATAAGAGAAGATTTCTAGAGAGAAGTGGGAGCCTTTTTAGTGAGAGAAACACAAGTAATATTAGATTAAGTGAAAAGGTCCAACCCTTCCCTTGTGTGGGAAGGGATATATATACTACTACATATTATGTCCCTAGTGGACTGTGGAGCGAGCTGACAGTGGGGAAAGCCCCGACCCACTCCACAAATATAGATACGACTAATACTAATACTAATAATACTAAGCTAATATAGATAAGCCTACGAGCTATAGAAATGCTAATTAGATGCTCGGGGTGACCGAGCCTTCATCTGAATATTTATATTCCTAACAATCTCCCCTAAGGGAGGTCACCCCGGAAATAATAATTCGAATTCTAGCATTCTTTCTTCTGAACTTGTCTTTATAGCTCGTAGTCTTTGATTCTTCACACTCTAGTATCTTTGTGCATTCAGCAGTGATGATTTGATGACTGATCGATTGTCTTGGATGATCTTTGAGTATTCTTCGACTTTATCATCCAACATTTGTATTCAAGTCATCTTTCAGCAGTATGTTTCCTTGTGATGTGATAATCTTCGCGCCGACATGCTCACACTGGTTGGTGTCATGATCTTCAGCATCAGAGTTAGCAGAAGCCGTGTTGAAGGTCTTTAGGTTGATCATGACTTTGTTGAATAACAATGATGATGTAGTGTGAACATGTGGTGATGGATTGGCATCTTTTCTGCAACCAGCTACAACAGCAACCAGCTACAGCATTCCACAGCAACATCCGCCAGAAATTCCTGCATACGACAGTTAGCAATAATTCGACCGGTACTTACAAGTTTGGACTTCGAGATCGTCAACAGCATAGTGTGAAGACTCTCTCTAATCCTTACCAAGACCGTTCCTAATCGAAAACCCACAGAGGGCTTTTTAAGATTTTACCGTAGTAAATCAACGATTAGGTGAGTCGCTGGAGATCACTCCACGACTGTAGACCGGTTGAAACCGCCGCGACCACAAAGCGTAATCCACGAGGAATTACCTAAGTGACCTGCTTTCAGGGCTGCTTGATGTTGACCCTGGCAGGAATTTCCATTCAATCATTGAGAATTACATAAGTAAATTCTCTCATAAATGTTCTGGCAGATTGCTAAGATCTGCGTAGGACTCTTAAGATTACAACTGGTGTCCTTAATGTTGAACACCCAGTGTAGAAATAATTTGTGTCCCTATGAGATCTTATTATGCATCTCGTGGCTCTAGACTCAATTGTGCGTTTTGATTTGGTGATCGGAGGCTGGAGAGGACTGCCACCTTTTCAATATCATCTAACTCGGAGTGAGAGAGATGATAGAAATGTATTGATCTCCGTGACAAGTGAAACAAGAGTCCTTTGAGGGACCTTGAGTGGCTAGGGAGGGTTGTGCAGCGTATCACTGGGTCCATGATACTTTGTCTTCAATGCCAGCAACCAACTAAGTGGTTCTGACAGCATATGTATTGACCCGGTTTCTGCCTAAGTTGTAAGGAGGGCTATTTCTTTTCACCCTTTCTCTTTACAATTCTTTTTCATTCTTCAACCCCTTCAGTGCTTACCGAGACTTCATTACTAGTACCTTGTTGGGTTTGTTCCAGTACTAGCTCCATCTCAGTCGACACTCTTCCCTTAATCACACTTTTCTCCTTTTTAATCATACCTAAGGACTTCTATACTAACTAGTGGATTGTCCCTGGGTAGATCCCTCCGGCTCTGGCGGGATCGTGGGAACTTGAGCCTAACCTAACCATCCTTATAACTCCATGCATTAATTAAAATGGTCGGTCTTTGGTGTACTTCCACGATTGCCAAACCAAATCCTTGAAAAATCTCTCAAAGTGTTCATGATTTTGAAACACATTTTTGCAAACACTTGAGAGTTTTATATTTTTCAAATGCTCCCCCTCAACATGTGCTCGGTTGATTGTTTTATAAATTTGCACATGTTAGGCAGAGCTCGCACTTTTTGAATTGATTGATTTTCCAAGAACATGATCATCGCGAGACACGCTTACATCACTAGTAAACTAGCTTGAAATTATTACCCGTCCAGATCACATTCAAGGAAAGTCGCTCGAAATCGGTACATTCTACTTAGACACGTCCTTTGCGAGACACGCTTACATCACCAGATAAACTGGCTTGAAATTATTACCCGTCCAGGACATGTCCTTTCGACTACTGACTTTAGCTATCGTCAATTCATTGGTTAATTCAGAGTCACGGCCACATGAGATGCCAAATCCTTTGTTTTGTTAAAACCATTTGCTCCCCCTCAATATGTGCATTGATATAAGAAAGATTTTAGCACATGTGGAGGAGCTTGCGTTTATTACCAAAACATTTTGCTCCCCCTCAATATGTGCCTTGATATACAAAATGGTTTGGCACATACTGGAGAGCATACATTAACTTCCAAATCATCACATTTTATCAGATTCCATATTTAAATCACATTCTCTCCCCCGATCATAAATTTCAAACCTTTTGAGATTTGTGATCCCAATTGATTTAAATATATTTAGAAAAATTTGGGAGAAAATGTGGTCAGGTTTAAATGTATTCTGATTTTGAAGCATACTATGCTCCCTTTGAAACAGCGAGAGAGTGTCACTGCTGATGTTTGCACAAATGTGGCAAGGTGTCGGAAATTTGAACACATATGCTCCCCCTCAATTGATGATCCGTTTCCCATTAACATAGTTGTAGTCATTCAATTGAGCGACGGACATTTGTGAAAATTTAGTTCAATTTACCACCTTGTGTAACATCAAGACTCTCTTGAAGGATCAAACAAGATAGAGAATCTTGATGAAAAGAAGACTTCTCTTCTTATATACGAAGTGATGCACTGAAACGTACATCAAATCGGGGAAACATGGATATAAAGTAATCCATGCCCAGGTGAACATCACCCAGTTGGAGGAACAGCCGTCCTTTTGGCGACGTGCTTTCCCCAATATGAAGCGCGGGTTGCTATCTAAAGTAATAGCAAGCCATTTAGACATGTTTTAACAATCCATTTTAACTTCTGCTCGAGCTTCATTTAAAGACCCGTGCCATTATTGAATGACATTTCTAAGTCCGTAAATGTTATCGATAAACAGAAGACATGCCTAGGTGAAACTATTTTTGGTATTTTCTATTTTTTAATTTTTATGGTTTTTCTTGGTTTTAATATTTTTCTATATACAATTTTCTGGTTCTATAATTTTCTATTTACAGTATGTTTTAAGATATGTACAAACTATATTATTCAGTTTAAGACGATGATGAAATGAATACCGAAATGAGGATACGTTCAGTATGTTGTAGAAATCTGTGGTCAATCATCTCTTAAACTTTCACCACCAAAGCTTTCGAGGCTCCTGAACAATCGACGGAACTTGAGCCTTCCCAATGTACAACTTTGATAGCTTCCCCCCAAACCGACAATCTTCTTACTGAGCAGATTCTAAGCTCTCTTTCAAGCTTACATAAGGTAAGTGTACAGCGGAAACCGTAGCAAACCACATCAAGTATTACTGCTCCTTTTTAAGAATAATCATCGTGATTCTCCGTTCGGGGATCCTCAAATAGATCAGCAACGAATCATCTCACATTTGAATAATTCTTCTCACATTACTTCCCGCTGAAGACTGAAGAAATGCCTACCAAAAGTATCCAGAGACCACTTCCCCCCAAGTAGTTGAAGAGATTCAAACAGTCTCATTGTATGAAGCCCGAAAACCCGAAGTACACACTCAATCCCATTAATGAAGTCGACAAAGCATCATCAAGATCAATTAAGACCCGAAAATCCCCTTATCTCCTTTCAGGACATTGCAGATGAGAACTGTTACACCAAATTCAGCTAAGTCCCGAGTGTAAGCAATTTATCCCGTATGTAGTCGACATGATAACACCAAGACAGTACCATAACAGCTACTGAGTACTGGATGTACACATTTCCTTCAGTAGGATACCGACTAACCATAGGAACCATCATACAATTGTGTACCTCTTTTATCATCAGAAACTGACATTCTCTTCCCCCACGTAGTTGGAATGATACACCTGAAGGAACGAGTTAGAACACTGATTTTCTCTGCGGTTATGACATTTGTCTTCCCGGAATAGTCTTCAATTGAGAAGAAGTATAAAGCTCATCATGTGTACTCATTGTGCATTCAGAGTATGTCTCCTTCCCCCTTGCTGGTTTTGATACCTCAGAATCAGCAACACATATTACGCATATATTCTTGAGATCTTGTGAGAAGAACAAAATTGGCTCAAGTGAGAGTCAACCGCTACCAAAACTGTATCTGACTATCTTTACCAACCCTCAAGTAGGCAACTTTACATGATGACTGATGGAGCAAACCCGATTTACCAAACTTGAATATGAAGATAGAATTCCCCATTCTTGTGACTTACGCTTGCACTAATGTTGGAAGAACAGTGTAGAGAATTAGTGCTCCAAGCAAATCTCTAAGTACTCAATACCCAACCAAGGTATGAGACATTAACACCTCTTACGATTATCCACAACGTCATCGGCGTGTGACACTGAGTACTACCACGTAACTCCTTAAAGTGATAGTTACCCCGACTGCTGGTAACTAGATAACCTAAGTCTTCAACTTAAATCTTAAGCACGAGCAAGTTATCATAGAAAGTCATGCATCCAACCAACCCCGACTTCAAGATAGGATAAGATCACGCCTTTGAGGAAGTCAACTTCAAACTCGAATAAGTGATACCTGATCAACTCCATGGTCACAATTAGATGCCCAGCTCAAGTGAGTGAACCAACAACCAAATGTACAACGAATCACTTGTTCACACTTCTCCCCCTCAAAGATTGCATACGAGGATGCCATCTTTGATTGAACAAGTGCATATGAGGTTGATCCATTGTTCACACTTCTCCCCCTCAAAGATTGCATACGAGGATGCCATCTTTGATTGAACAAGTGCATATGAGGTTGATCCACTGTTCACACTTCTCCCCCTCAAAGATAGCATACGAGGATGCCATTTTTGATTGAGTGACTAAACGTCCAATCGAATGGAAGTAGATCCACTTGATATCTGAATGAGCATGGAGCAAGTATGAAGCCTTTTGATGAGAGTAGTCAGAAACAAGAGTATTCGTCTGACCATTACTCAAATCTCAATCACCATGCAGTTTATTCACCCTTCTCCCCCTCAAAAATTGCATGTGACGACCAACTGCCATTTTTGATAGACTGGGTGAATAAGAATATACTTCAATATACGTTTATCCCCTTGATGACTGAATGAGCATTTGAAGACCACGAAGCTAGATGAGAATGGTCATGAATAAGAAGATTCCTCTTCTTCCGAAGATAAAGCGCACTCAAGCGTACGCCTTTCTTTTCTTTGATGAACGGGGCCTGAAGAAATGTCAGCAGACGCCATAATGTTGTCATTGAGACCCGAGGCTTGAACTGATGTGTTCAAACGTCATAGTCATTGAAGAACGAGGCCTGAACTGATTTGAACAGACGTCATGATTCCCCTCATATGTTGTGAGCAGCCTGTGTCCAAATGTCAAAGGACGATTCGTACGACCTGCATTTGAAAACAGACGAAAGAAGAGAATTTGGAGAGCCGGATCCCCAATTTAGGTTGGGTTCCAGTTGGTTAGTGCAAACAATCTTTGGGGCTGCTGAAACCATAGGTGCCTTGGTTTTAACAATAGGGGCAACACTAGTAGATGCAATGGACCTGGTTAAGGGACATTGTGTATCTAAAGGGATAACTCTACCAGTAGGCTTCCATTCCTTAACAGGCACTACTCTAGGAATTGTAATCCTTGTTAAAGGGCAATATTCCCCTAGTGTGAATGTTCGGCCCGTGGGCTTCCACTGAAAGCCCACATTGGTAAACATTTTTCCTGTGGGTTTCCAAGATTGCTTAATTTGTCTAGCTCTCCAAACTTTCCTAACTGGGGGTTTGTTGGACAACTTCAGAAATTTCTTAACACATTTATCATGATTACACGAAATTATGCATTCATTACATGTTTTGCAAAGTGAATTTGGATTCGAATTATGATTCCTTTTGTTCAAATCTAACTTGTTGTTTCTCATGTGGTCTTCTACTTTCCTTTTAGGAACACTTTTAGCTGGTGAAATCCTAGAATTCTTTATGTTTCTCCTAGGTTTTGACTCGCTAGCTTTAGTGTCACTATTAACTCCTGTAGAAGGACTGATGGGAATCTTAGTCTTTTTCACTTCTAGTTGCTGAACATGTTTTGATGTGTTGGGATCTGAAGTTTCCAAGGATACCTCAACGGTTACATGCTTGTTCTTAATAGTGGATGATGATGCAACTATTCTATCTCTTTGGTTGTGAGACTTAGGGCCCGTGCCAATGGCATATTCTAACTGTTCCTGGATCCTTTTTGTGAGGACGCAGGCATAACCAACTGCCTTATCGAGTGGTTTTCCTATTCTGTCCTCTTCCACAACCTCACGAAGAGTATCAAGTCCATCCCTAAGGTGACAGAGATACATTTGATGGACAGGTCTGTTGTTTCTCATGGGAAATGGAATAGACCCCACATCAACATCATACATTTTACAAGCAGAGACCTTTGATGCAACACAATTACAAGTGGTGCATGGCATTTTACCTTTCACCCGAGCCTTAAGATTCTCAATTTCATTTGTCAAAGAGGTTATTTGATCATTGTGATTGCTTCTTGTAACTTTAATAGAATCATATAACTCTTTGAAATGTTGTTTGACCTTTGAATTTTCTTCTCGATAACACTCATTTTCATAATGTAACTTATTTATGGTGTTTTGATATTGAAAATTCTGAGAATCTGAAGACGAAGGTTTATTGGTGCCATACACTTCACACTTGTTGGATTTCAATTGGGCAACTTGGGCCCTCAACAGTCGAATCGTGTTTGTGTGAGCTTGAATTTTTTCATCACGTTTGCTTAATTCAAAATATGTATCAAACTCAGGAGCATCCGAGGATGTCTTGACATTTGATATTTTGCATTTTTCTTCTAAGTGTTGATGTTTGAGTTGCAAATTCAGATAATCAACTTCTAGTTTTGAAAAACGTTTAACCATGTTATCATGGTCATCATTTTGAATTTTTTCAAGCAATTTCAAATTCTCCCCCTCAAGCTCAACAACACGATTCTGGGTGACATTCAACGCAATAGCATACTCATTAAATTGACAAGCAGACAATGCAGAATCAGTAACAGTGTAAAATACATCTTGTGCAATACATCTAGCAATCAAGTTGTCGTTAGTAATGAGTATGTTTTTTCTTTCAATCTCTCGACTCTTAAGCTCTATTGCATATTCATTCACCTCTTTTTCCATGTCTTTAAATACTACTTCCATTTCTTTTATTTCGACTTTAAGGGCAGTTTGCAACCCTTCAAAATGTTCTTTAAGTAGTTTAAAGAATGGCATGACCTCAGTTAAGTAACACCTTTTTGCATGTTCAAAACACCTTTCCCCCTCAGTAATGCCGGTTGGTGTGATTCTCTTCTTACATGTTTTATCAAAATCAGCAAATAGTTGCCAAAGCACATATAAGCTAATAAAGGTTTTGCATTCAGTGGGAAGAGACAAGGGCACCAGATTCCTAGGTGTATTGGGAGGATACACCGTTATGGACGCAACTTTTCTAATGAGGGGGGTGTTGGCCTTAAGTTTATCTTCCTTAAGTTTTTCACTATCTTGTTTCCAAAATATCTGTTCAGGTGTTAACTTCTTTTGAGGAGCAAACACAGTCAAACGATTTTCCTCATAATAATCATGGGGTTTGATTATTATTCGTCTGGCTATGCACTCGGGATCCCTCATTTTCTCATTCATTTTTTCCCTCGTTTTATCACTTAACTCATCCTCTTCATCAGTGTAGATATGCTCAGGTTGGTCATGAATATGCTTAATCATCACATTACCATCATATAGGGCTGGTTGAAGTACTTGCATACCCCTAAGGATGGTTGACTTTGGTTCACCTATCATGATTTTACTATGCTTATCACTCAACTTTCTGTGCTTATGAATCATTTGAGCAGTTTGTATGGTTTGATTTTGTGTGTACAACTTATCTTCAAGCTTATTTTTTAACGTCTTGAGTTTAGAGAAATCATTTAAAAGAGTTGTTTCTTTTTGTTTGAATTCTTGCTTAAGTGTTGTTACACACTTTTGTGCTTCCTGTTTCTGTTTGACAGACTGTTCTAGCTGACTTTTCAAAGAACTTAACTCTATTTTTAATGTTTCTTCTCGCACTCTAGACTCTTTAATAAGTGTACTCATTTGACCTTCTAATTTCTGCTCACGATCATTAAGCTCAAACTTAGCACGCTGTTCATACATAGCAACTTGTTCTTTATAGATGTTTAGTCTAGTGATCAAGTTATTATCAGGGACAGGCAATTTGTACTTATGCAGCACATAATCATCATTTAGAACAGAAGATGCACAACTAGGTACAACAGACGCTTCGTTGTGATTCACATATTGTTCATATGGGAAAACATTGTTATTTCCCATATTAGCAATATCTGACTTAACAACGTTTGTCTGTTGTACTTTGTCGGGAATCTTTTGTTCATGCAACACATTATCATTATTAATGACAGAAGATACCCCATTAGGTTCAGCCGACGCTTCGTTGTGCTTCTCATGTTGCACGATGTTCCTAACAGTATCTGACTCAACAACGTTTGTCTGTGGCTGATGAAGCTCTTTCTCTTGAGAATTCGGGCACACAAAGTCTCTATTGGCACCAACATAGTCAAACACGTTTATCTGTCGAACATCTTTGGGAATCTTTTGTTTGTCTATCATGTTGTACAAACTGAGTATCTCTGATATAGCAGAATCTGAAGTATTTGACATGATATTAACGTGCACGGGATTTTACAATTCTATGATTTAAACCGAGAAATAGATTCTTTCGCGGGGTTTTACAAAATCAAGAATAAACCGTGGAATGATGCTTGATATGTGTTATGATGACTGTTGGATTGTTGCACTATTGTTAAGTGGTGATTTGGTTTGGTTGATGCGAGTTGTTACGGTGGAATTTTGGTCTGGAAACTTAAAACCTCAATAACTTCATTCTGGAGCGTTTTCAGGCCTCGAAACTTGGGTTGAATGAATAAATTAATTCAACGTGTCCTTCTCCTCGGTCTCACGGTCGTTTTGACAGGTGTTTCGCTGAAAACGGAGTTACGGTTCAAAAGTTATGGTCGTTTGAAGTTTTGACGTAAAAAGTCAACTTTGGATACAAACCGCCTAGACAGATAGCATAGACACAAACCGCGTATGCGCCAAGAGACAAACCGAGTTCACAATGGAGATACAAACCGCGTATGTGCCAAGAGACAAACCGAGTTCACAATGGAGATACAAACCGAGTTCACACCAAAGATACAAACCGCGTATGACACAAACCGCGTATGCGCCAAATAGACAAACCGAGTTCACACCGGATATACAAACCGCGTTGACACAAACCGCGTGTGCGCCAAATAGACAAACCGAGTTCACACCAAAGACACAAACCGCGTATTCGCCAAATAGACAAACCGAGTTCACACCGGATATACAAACCGCGTATGTGCCAAGAGACAAACCGCGTTGGCACAAACTTCCAAACCTGTCACTATCAATGCCGTTTGTCCTTTTGCCTAAACTAGTATAAAGACAAACCGCGTACCCGATACTACACAAACCGCATACAAGAACGTCCAAACTTACACAAACCGCATTCAAGAACACTAGCACAAAAAACCCACGAATTGCTCCAAAATCACCACACGTTTCTTAGATCTGTGAATCCAAACACCAAAAACCACTCTAATACTAATCCTTAATCTAGAAAGTACAAAGAAAACTAACTTCTAATCACTAAACAAAGTACAAAGATGAGATTTATACTACTTAATAAAACCGAACTAAAACTTAAAAAAAACTACAAATCTAACTAAATCTAACCAAGAAAACCTAAAGAACTACACAAATTCAATATAAATATTCAGATGAAGGCTCGGTCACCCCGAGCATCTAATTAGCACTTCTATAGCTCGTAGGCTTATCTATATTAGCTTAGTATTATTAGTATTAGTATTAGTCGTATCTATATTTGTGGAGTGGGTCGGGGCTTTCCCCACTGTCAGCTCGCTCCACAGTCCACTAGGGACATAATATGTAGTAGTATATATATCCCTTCCCACACATGGGAAGGGTTGGACCTTTTCACTTAATCTAATATTACTTGTGTTTCTCTCACTAAAAGGCTCCCACTTCTCTCTAGAAATCTTCTCTTATTCGATCCATACAACCCTCAAACTAGAGATTCATGTATTGTGAATACCCTACAATTGGTATCAAGAGCCATGGTTAGGTCCATGAGAGTTGGTATTCACGAATTGGTGTAGTTCTTGAGGTTTTTTGTTGGTTCGAATTGTGGTTTCAAGTTTCTCTTGGATTCGGTTTGTTTTGTAGCTTAAACTTCATCTTGTGTTTTTGTTTAGTGATTAGAGGCTGTTTTATATTGAATTTGTGTAGTTCTTTAGGTTTTTCTTGGTTAGATTTAGTTAGATTTGTAGTTTTTTTTTTAAGTTTTAGTTCGGTTTTATTAAGTAGTATAAATCTCATCTTTGTACTTTGTTTAGTGATTAGAAGTTAGTTTTCTTTGTACTTTCTAGATTAAGGATTGTATTAGAGTGGTATTTGGTGTTTGGATTCACAGTTCCAAGAACAGTGTGGTGATTTTGGAGCAATTAGTGGGTTTTTGTGAAAGTGTTCTTGAATGCGGTTTGTGTTGTTTGGACGACTCTTGAATGCGGTTTGTGTAGTATCGAGAACTCGGTTTGTCTGTATACTAGTTTAGGCAAAAGGACAAACGGCATTGATAGTGACAGGTTTGGAAGTTGGTGCCAACGCGGTTTGTCTCTACGGTGCGTACGCGGTTTGTGTCTACGCGGTTTGTATATCCGGTGTGAACTCGGTTTGTCTATTTGGCGCATACGCGGTTTGTGTCATACGCGGTTTGTATCTTTGGTGTGAACTCGGTTTGTATCTTCATTGTGAACTCGGTTTGTCTCTTGGCACATACGCGGTTTGTACCTCCATTGTGAACTCGGTTTGTCTATTTGGCGAATACGCGGTTTGTATCTTTGGTGTGAACTCGGTTTGTCTCTTGGCACATACGCGGTTTGTATATCCGGTGTGAACTCGGTTTGTCTATTTGGCGAATACGCGGTTTGTGTCTTTGGTGTGAACTCGGTTTGTCTCTTTGGCGCACACGCGGTTTGTGTCTCCTGTGTGAACTCGGTTTGTCTCTTTGGGGCACACGCGGTTTGTGTCTCCTGTGTGAACTCGGTTTGTCTCTTAGGCATATACGCGGTTTGTGTCTACGATGTTTGTCTAGGCGGTTTGTGTCTTGGTGATTTTAGAAATTCCCGCGAAAGATTCAATTTCTCGGTTAAATCACAAGATCAGTAAAATCCCGTAGTTACTATGGCTACCACATCAAGTACATCATCAGATGATATTCAGGCAGCAGGATCTGACACTCGTCCACCTATGCTAGATAGGACGGATTATGAGTCTTGGGCACAACGAATTAGACTTTACTGCTTGGGAAAAGATAATGGTGTTAACATTCTTAAGTCAATTGACGAAGGACCTTATCAGATGGGTACCACCAGAGACGTTGTTACAACTGGTGAAGATGGTACTGTAACTTGGGGCATCGACAGACCTAGAAACTACAATGATCTTAATGAAGAAGAAAAGAAGAGGTATGATGCCGATATTAGAGCCTCCAACATAGTTATTCAAGGTCTTCCAAAGGATGTATACAAGCTCATCAATTTTAACACTGAAGCCAAGGCTGTGTGGGACAACGTTAAAATGTTGTTGGCAGGGTCAGAGCTCACAAAGGAAGATCGTGAGTCACAGCTGTATGATGAGTTCGAGCATTTCAAAATGAACCCAGGAGAAAATGTCACAGATTACTATGTGAGATTTCATAAGTTGGTGAATGATATGAGGATGATCAGAATGACTATGCCCAACATCCAACTTAACTCAAAGTTTGTGAACAACATGACTCCGGAATGGGACAGATTTGTTACTGCTGTCAAACTCAACAAAGGTTTAAGGGAGACTAACTATGAACAGCTGTATGCTTACCTGCAACAACATGAGAAGCATGCTGCCTATGATCGGGTGCTGAGAGAAAAGTTGAATCCTTCAACTACGAATGACCCACTGGCTTTCATGACAAATGTACAACCAACAATCCAATCATCATCCTATCCAAGCTATCACCAACTTCACTCACAAGTACCTGCTATGAGTTCACAACTTGACTCAGGCTACTCTCAGACCGACAAAATGATTGACAACCTCACCAATCAAGTATCTCTACTGGTTCAACAGTTTCAAGCATCACTCCCTCAGACCAACAATCAGTTAAGGAATTCTTCCAACCCACGCAATCTAGCAATGGTGGAGGACGGGAAAATTGTGGTCCAGAATGTGCAAGGGAGAGCTGGTAGAAACATGGGTCGAGGTTATGTGCAGAACAGAGCAGGGAATGCCAATCAGGGGCAAGGGAAACAGATCAAGTGTTATAATTGTGGGGGGCTTGGACACATTGCTAGAAACTGCAATCAACCTAAACGTCCTCAGAATTCAGATTACTTCAAAGACAAGATGCTGTTAATGCAAGCTCAAGAAAATGGTGCTGTATTGGATGAGGAAGAGTTATTGTTCTTGGCAGGAGATGGAGGAAATACGTTTGATGAAGATGTGGATGAGAAACCTGTTCAGGATCTGGCACTTAATGATCCTAACATCTTCAAGGCAGATGACTGTGATGCATTTGACTCTGATGTGGATGATGAACCTACTGCTCAAACTATCTTCATGGCTAACTTGTCTTCCCTAGCCTCATCTCGTCAAGCTGGTTCTTCTAATGCATCCGTGATTTCTGAGGTACTAAAAATTTATGACACATATAATATTGTCGAGGGACATCAGATTCCCGAAGAAGTACATCAGGCGGTTGTTTCTGACTCAAGTGATGTTGATATGGAAAATAGCAATATTGTCTCATATGAACAGTATTTGAATAGCAACAACTCGCCTGATGTACCAAATGGTGAATCCTTTGTCAATAATGATGTGTGTGCTATGAGTAATGTATGTGCCTTAGACAATGCTAGTAATGTAGATAATGCATGTGAGTACCATGAGAACCAATTGCCTGTCCCTGATAATAACTTGATCACTAGACTTAACATCTATAAAGAACAAGTGGCTATGTATGAACAGCGTGCTAAGTTTGAGCTTAATGATCGTGAGCAGAAATTAGAAGGTCAAATGAGTACACTTATTAAAGAGTCTAGAGTGCGAGAAGAAACATTAAAATTAGAGTTAAGTTCTTTGAAAAGTCAGCTAGAACAGTCTGTCATACAAAAACAGGAAGCACAAAAGTGTGTAACAACACTTAGGCAAGAATTCAAACAAAAAGAAACAACTCTTTTAAATGATTTCTCTAAACTCAAGACGTTAAAAAATAAGCTTGAAGATAAGTTGTACACACAAAATCAAACCATACAAACTGCTCAAATGATTCATAAGCACAGAAAGCTGAGTGATAAGCATAGTAAAATCATGATAGGTGAACCAAAGTCAACCATCCTTAGGGACATGCAAGTACTTCAACCTGCCCTATATGATGGTAATGTAATGATTAAGCCTATTCATGACCAACCTGAGCATATCTACACTGATGAAGAGGATGAGTTAAGTGATAAAACGAAAGAAAAAATGAATGAGAAAATGAGGGATCCCGAGTGCATAGCCAGACGAATAATAATCAAACCCCATGATTATTATGAGGAAAATCGTTTGACTGTGTTTGCTCCTCAAAAGAAGTTAACACCTGAACAGATATTTTGGAAACAAGATAGTGAAAAACTTAAGGAAGATAAACTTAAGGCCAACACCCCCCTCATTCGAAAAGTTGCGTCCATAACGGTGTATCCTCCCAATACACCTAGGAATTTGGTGCCTTTGTCTCTTCCCACTGAATGCAAAACCTTTATTAGCTTATATGTGCTTTGGCAACTGTTTGCTGATTTTGATAAAACATGTAAGAAGAGAATCACACCAACCGGCATCACTGAGGGAGAAAGGTGTTTTGAACATACAAAAAGGTGTTACTTAACTGAGGTCATGCCATTCTTTAAACTACTTAAAGAACACTTTGAAGGGTTGCAAACTGCCCTTAAAGCCGAAATAAATGAAATGAAAGTAGTATTTAAAGATATGGAAAATGAGGTGAATGAACATGCAATAGAACTTAAGAGTCGAGAGATTGAAAGAAAAAACATACTCATTACTAACGACAACTTGATTGCTAAATGTATTGCACAAGATGTATTTTACACTGTCACTGATTCTGCATTGTCTGCTTGTCAATTTAATGAGTATGCTATTGCGTTAAATGTCACCCAGAATCGTGTTGTTGAGCTTGAGGGGGAGAATTTGAAATTGCTTGAAAAAATTCAAAATGACGACCATGATAACATGGTTAAACGTTTTTCTAAACTAGAAGTTGATTATTTGAACTTGCAACTTAAACATCAACACTTAGAAGAAAAATGCAAAATATCAAATGTCAAGACATCCACGGATGTTCCTGAGTTTGATACATATTTTGAATTAAGCAAACGTGATGAAACAATTCAAGCTCACACGAACACGATTCGACTGCTGAGGGCCCAAATTGCCCAATTGAAATCCAACAAGTGTGAAGTATATGGCACCAATAAACCTTCGTCTTCAGATTCTCAGAATTTTCAATATCAAAACACCATAAATAAGCTACATTATGAAAATGAGTGTTATCGAGAAGAAAATTCAAAGGTTAAACAACATTTCAAGGAGTTATATGATTCTATTAAAGTTACAAGAAGCAATCATAATGATCAAATAACCTCTTTGACAAATGAAATTGAGAATCTTAAGGCTCGGGTGAAAGGTAAAATGCCATGCACCACTTGTAATTGTGATGCACCAAAGGGTACTGGTAGTAAAAAGTATGATGTTGATGTTGGGCGTATTCCACTTAAGCTAAGAAACAACAGCCTTGCCCATCAAACATATCTCGATCATCTTAGAGAAGGCCTTGACACACTTCGTGAGATAGTTGAAGAGGATAGGAATGATAAGCCACTCGATCAAGCAGTTGTCTATGCATGCAAACTCACGAAAAGGATTCAGGAAAACTTAGAATATGCCATAGGCTCAATTCCTAAGTTTAGAGGCCATAGAGATAGATTTGTTGCATCATCATCTAATGTTGTGAACAAGCATGTAGCCTTTGATCTACCACCCAAAACATCAGAACCCAACACATCATTATCAGGAAGGCATGTGACAGAGAAACAAACTAATGTTACCTTCGATACTTCTACAGGAGTAAAAAGTGACACACAAGCTAGCGGGTCAAGGTCTAGAGGAAATGAAAGAAAGGATATGACTGCGCCAGCTAAGAATGTTCACTTGAAGAATGTAGAAGTCCAACCTAGGAACAATAAGTTTACAATGAGTAGAATGAATCGTGTTGATTCTAGTATCAAAAGTACTGTAATTAATTCGAATTCTAATGCTATCTGTAAAACATGCGACAATTGTTTAATTTATGCTAATCATGATGAATGTGTTGTGTCTTTCCTGATGTCTTCTGCATCATCCCACGATAAGAATGGTAGGATAACTGAAGCATGCACAAAGGTTTGGAAAGCAACAGGAAAAACATTTGCTAGCATAGGCTATCAATGGAGACCCACTGGAAGAAAATTCAATTTAGGAAAACAGTGCACGTTACCTAAAATGAATAAGCATAAAATTGTGAAAGTTAAGGAATGGAGACCCACTGGAAGGAAATTCAATCTAGGAAAACAGAGATCATTACCTAAAATGAATATGCATAAAATTGTGAAGAATAAGGAATGGAGACCAACTGGTAGAATCCTGCCTTTAGAATCACAATGCCTTCCATCTAGGTCTTGTCCTACATCTAGTTCCGTCTCCTCAGCAAAGACAGTAGCATCTGTGAAATCTGTGGCTTCTGAATATGTATGTGCTGACCAAATGGACCCCAATTGTACGTGGGGATCCACATTTTTCAGTTATCCATTGTTGTCTGGTTTCAAATGCAGGTCGTACAAATCGTCCTGTGGTATTTGGACTCAGGCTGCTCAAAACATATGACTGGGGATCGCTCACGGCTCAAGAACTTCGTGAAAAAGTTTATCGGGACAGTTAGATTCGGGAACGACCACTTTGGTGCTATTATGGGTTATGGAGATTATGTGTTTGGTAACAGTGTAATCTCAAGGGTATATTATGTGGAAGGACTAGGACACAATCTGTTTTCTGTGGGTCAATTTTGTGATTCAGATCTGGAAGTGGCTTTCAGAAAGCATACATGTTTCGTCAGAGAATTGGATGGTTTAGATCTCCTCAAGGGCAGTCGGGGCACCAATCTATACACCATTTCAATTGAAGAAATGTTGAAGTCCTCTCCCATATGCTTGCTCTCTAAAGCCTCTAAAACAAAATCATGGCTGTGGCATCGTCGTTTGAACCATTTGAACTTCGGTACCATTAATAATCTTTCCCGTAAAGATCTTGTTAGAGGGATGCCCAGACTAAAGTATGAGAAAGATCATCTCTGCTCTGCATGTCAACTGGGCAAAAGCAAGAAACAAACCCACAAACCTAAAACCATCAACACCAACATGGAAGCTCTTCATACCCTCCACATGGACTTGTGCGGTCCAATGAGAATACAAACCATTAATGGAAAGAAGTACGTTCTGGTGATAGTTGATGACTATTCTCGGTTCACATGGGTAAAGTTTTTGAGAACCAAGGACGAAACTCCAGAGGTTATCATTAAACTGATAAAACAGCTGCAAGTAAGGCTCGATAAAACTGTCAGAATCATCCGCACAGATAATGGTACGGAGTTTGTTAACCAACAACTCCGTAATTTCTATGAAAGTATTGGCATCACGCATCAGAAAAGTATCCCTCGCACCCCTCAACAGAATGGGGTGGTTGAACGAAGGAACCGTACTCTGGTGGAGGCTGCAAGAACTATGCTTATATTTTCAAAGACCCCGATGTTTCTCTGGGCAGAGGCTATTGCAACAGCATGTTACACTCAAAACCGATCCCTAATTCATCCGGTTCATGAGAAGACTCCCTTCGAGTTAATTCATAACAAGAAACCAGATCTTTCCTTTCTACGTGTGTTTGGTGCACTCTGCTATCCAACTAACGATAGTCAAGACTTGGGAAAGTTAAGAGCTAAAGCAGATATAGGTATTTTCGTTGGATACGCACCAGACAGTAAAGGGTATCGAATCTACAATAAAAGAACCCGTAAAATCATGGAAACCATTCATGTTACGTTCGATGAGCTAAGTGAGCTACCTGTTTCAGGACAAATCAGTTCTGGACCCGATCTTCACCTTTTGTCTCCTGGACCCATTAGTTCAGGACTTGTACAGAATTCCACGCCTGAAGATTCTTATGCGCCACCTACATGTGAGGAGTTGAAGAAGTTATTCGATCCCATGTTTGATGAATATTTTGAGCCAACAAATGGAACCATCCCGAGTGAATCAGCTGTAATTCCTATGAATGAGGTTCAAGCCCCACAAGATTCAGAAGGACCTGCAGCTTCAGTATCAGTCAGTCACAATGCTCCTGCTGCCAGTCAATCGCCTTCGTCATCACACACTCAAACTTCTCCGGTAATGCAAGAATCATCAGATAATAACTCTTTGGAAGTTAATCCTTTTGCTCCTGTTGAAGAGGTTCCTTTTGAAAACATATTTGCTCCTGAACATCCATCAGACACATCCTTACCTGAGGAACACAGCACTGCTACATCTGTTCATAACCAACAACCTCACGACCATCTCAGGAAATGGACCAGTGATCATCCAATCGACAACATCATAGGCAATCCCTCACGTCCAGTATCCACACGTAATCAACTAGCCACTGATGCACTATGGTGCTTCTTCAATTCAGTACTGTCTAAAGTCGAACCAAAAGATGCCAAAGAAGCAATGACTAAAGATTGCTGGTTCCAGGCTATGCAGGATGAAATCCATGAATTTGATCGACTTGAAGTATGGGAATTAGTGCCTCCTCCGGAGCGTGCAATGATCATTGCTTTAAAGTGGATCTTCAAAGTGAAGCTTGACGAGTATGGTGATGTCTTAAAGAACAAGGCACGGCTAGTTGCTAAAGGGTTTAGACAAGAAGAGGGCATTGATTTTGAAGAATCGTTTGCTCCGGTTGCTAGAATTGAAGCTATAAGAATCTTCCTAGCTAATGCGGCTAGTCGTAATATGATAGTCTACCAGATGGATGTCAAAACGGCATTCTTGAATGGTGACTTAAAGGAAGAAGTTTATGTGAGTCAACCTGAAGGATTCGTGGATGCTGAACACCCTACTCATGTTTACCGCTTGAAGAAGGCTCTTTATGGGCTAAAACAGGCGCCACGGGCATGGTACGATACATTGTCCAAGTTCCTCCTAGCAAACAAATTCTCCAAGGGTGTTGTTGATCCTACACTATTCACCAGGAAATCAAGAAACCATCTACTGCTAGTTCAGATATACGTAGATGATATCATCTTTGCTTCAACAGATCCTGGTGAATGTGATTGTTTTTCAAAGGAGATGAATTCCAAGTTCCAAATGTCCATGATGGGACAAATGTCATTCTTCTTAGGACTACAAGTTTCTCAAAGTCCCGGAGGCATATTCATCAATCAATCCAAATACGCCAACGAGATCCTGAAAAAGTTTGGATTCCATTCAAGTGAACCTGTTGACACTCCCATGGTTGATAGAACGAAGCTGGATGAAGATCCTTCAGGGATTCCAGTTGATATCACACAGTATCGAAGCATGATTGGATCTTTGATGTACATCACGGCTAGCAGACCAGATTTTCTGTTTGCTGTGTGCATGTGTGCTCGGTATCAATCCAGACCAACCAAGAAGCATGTTGAAGCAGTGAAAAGGATCTTCCGATATCTTCAAGGCACGGTTCATATGGGTCTCTGGTATCCTAAGGACACTGCAATGGAGTTAACGGCATACGCAGATGCTGATCATGCGGGATGTCAAGACACTCGTCGAAGTACTTCAGGAGGAGCTCAATTTTTAGGGGAAAAGTTGGTTAGTTGGTCTTCTAAGAAGCAGATGAGTACTTCCATATCATCTACTGAAGCTGAGTACATTGCTATGTCTGCATGTTGTGCACAAATCCTTTGGATGCGATCACAGCTTTCGGACTATGGATTCTCATACAACCAAATTCCCCTATATTGTGACAACAAAAGCGCCATTGCTCTCTGTTGTAACAATGTTCAGCACTCCAGGTCAAAACACATCGACATCAGGCATCACTTCATCAGGGAACAGGTGGAAAAAGGAATTGTGGAACTATACTTCGTGAGGACAGAGTTTCAGTTAGCTGATATATTCACCAAGGCCCTCCTAAGAGAAAGGTTTCAGTTTATTCTCCCACGCCTTGGCATGAAAAGCATGACTCCAGAAACCCTCAAGTGTCTTCAGGAAGAAAAGGAGGAGTAAAGGATTGTCTTCTTATATCCTTGTACATAGTTGTATATATCTTAAATCAAAAAGAAAAATACAAAAATATAAAACCTATAAAAACCATAAAAATCGAAAAATCAGAAAATTCCAAAAATAGTTCTACCTAGGCATGTCTTCTGTTTATCGATAACATTTACGTATCTAGAAATGTCATTCAACAATGGCACGGATTCTTAAATGAAGCTCGAGCAGAAGTTATACTAATCAGTTAAAACATGTCTTAATGGCTTGCAGTTACTTCATACTGCAACCCGCACTGTACAATGGGGAAAGCATGTCGCCAAAAAGACAGCTGTTTCTCCAACCGGGTGATGTTCACCTGGGCATGGATTACTTTATATCCATGTTCTCCCGACTTGATGTACGTTTCAGTGCATCACTTCGTATATAAGAAGAGAAGTCTTCTTTTCATCAAGATTCTCTATCTTGTTTGATTCTTCAAGAGAGTCTTGATGTTACACAAGGTGGTAAATTGAACTAAATTTTCACAAATGTCCGTCGCTCAATTGAATGACTACAACTATGTTAATGGGAAACGGGTCATTAATTGAGGGGAGCATATTTGTTCAAATTTCCGACACCTTGCCATATTTGTGCAAACATCAGCAGTGACACTCTCTCGTTGTTTCAAGGGGAGCATAGTATGCTCCAAAATCAGATTACACTTAAACCTGACCACATTTTCTCCCAAATTTTTCTAAATGTATTTAAATCAATTGGGATCACAAATCTCAAAAGGTTTGAAATTTATGATCGGGGGAGAGAATGTGATTTAAATATGGAATCTGATAAAATGTGATGTTTGGACGTAAATGTAAGCTCTCCCATATGTGTTAAACCATTTTATATATCAATGCACATATTGAGGGGGAGCAAAATGTTTTTGATGAGAAAGTAAGCTCTCCAGTAAGTGCTAAACTCTTTTGTATACCAATGCACTTATTGAGGGGGAGCAAAGGATTTGGCATGCATCTTATGTGAGCAAGGCTCAGACTTCACCAATGAATTGACGATAGCTAAAGTCAGTAGTCGAAAGGACATGTCCTGGACGGGTAATAATTTCAAGCCAGTTTATCTGGTGATGTAAGCGTGTCTCGCAAAGGACGTGTCTAAGTAGAATGTACCGATTTCGAGCGACTTTCCTTTAATATGATCTGGACGGGTAATAATTTCAAGCTAGTTTACTAGTGATGTAAGCGTGTCTCGCGATGATCATATTCTTGGAAAATCAATCAATTCAAAAAGTGCGAGCTCTGCCTAACATGTGCAAATTTATAAAACAATCAACCGAGCACATGTTGAGGGGGAGCATTTGAAAAATATTAAACTCTCAAGTGTTTGCAAAAAATGTGTTTCAGAATCATGAACACTTTGAGAGATTTTTCAAGGATTTGGTTTTATGGCAATCGTGGAAGAATACCAAAGACCGACCACTTTAATTAATGCATGGAGTTATAAGGATGGTTAGGTTAGGCTTATGTTCCCACGATCCCGCCAGAGCCGGAGGGATCTACCCAGGGACAATCCACTAGTTAGTGTAGAAGTCCTTAGGTATGATTAAAAAAAAGGAGATAAGTGGATAAGGGAAAAGTGCCGACTGAGATGGAGCTAGTACTGGAACAAACCCAACAAGGTTCTAGTAATGAAGTCTCGGTAAGCACTGAAGGGGTTGAAGAATGAAAAAGAATTGTAAAGAGAAAGGGTGAAAAGAAATAGCCCTCCTTACAACTTAGGCAGAAACCGGGTCAATACATATGCTGTCAGAACCACTTAGTTGGTTGCTGGCATTGAAGACAAAGTATCATGGACCCAGTGATACGCTGCACAACCCTCCCTAGCCACTCAAGGTCCCTCAAAGGACTCTTGTTTCACTTGTCACGGAGATCAATACATTTCTATCATCTCTCTCACTCCGAGTTAGATGATATTGAAAAGGTGGCAGTCCTCTCCAGCCTCCGATCACCAAATCAAAACGCACAATTGAGTCTAGAGCCACGAGATGCATAATAAGATCTCATAGGGACACAAATTATTTCTACACTGGGTGTTCAACATTAAGGACACCAGTTGTAATCTTAAGAGTCCTACGCAGATCTTAGCAATCTGCCAGAACATTTATGAGAGAATTTACTTATGTAATTCTCAATGATTGAATGGAAATTCCTGCCAGGGTCAACATCAAGCACCCCTGAAAGCAGGTCACTTAGGTCAATCCTCGTGGATTACGCATTAAGTGACAGTCGACCACCCTAAAAGGAATTCAGTCCCTGAATTCAGCTGATGTTGTTCTCTGGAGTGGTCTTGGCGAAAAGATGAGGGTATTTGAGTCGCATCTGGTCTTCCCGTTCCCAAGTAAACTCAGGACCTCTGCGAGAATTCCAACGAACTTTGACGATCGGAATTCGACTTTGTTTCAACTGTTTGACCTCTCGGTCCATGATTTCTGCTGGTTCTTCCACAAAGTTAAGCTTATCATCGATCTGAATTTCTTCCAATGGGATTACGAGCGTTTCGTCTGAAAGACATTTCTTGAGGTTTGAGACATGAAACGTACTATGTACATTGCTGAGCTCTGACGGAAGCTCCAGCCTGTATGCTACCGGACCAACCTTTTCCAGAATCTCGAATGGTCCTATGTATCTCGGGTTTAACTTACCGCACTTCCCGAATCGTATCACGCCCTTCCAAGGCGAGACCTTCAACATGACTTTGTCTCCAACTTGAAATTCTAATGGTTTACGTCGAACATCGGCGTAACTTTTCTGTCGACTTCTGGCTGTTTGGAGTCTTTCTCGAATCTGAATTATCTTTTCGGTTGTCTCTCTGACCAATTCTGGACCTGTTAGCTGTACATCACCAACTTCGGCCCAACAAACTGGGGACCTGCACTTACGACCGTAGAGTGCCTCGAATGGTGCAGCTTTTATGCTCGTATGATAACTGTTATTGTAAGAGAACTCGATTAATGGCAAATGGTTAACCCAACCATTTCCAAAGTCAATGACACATGCCCTGAGCATGTCTTCCAATGTTTGAATCGTTCTCTCGCTCTGACCATCTGTCTGAGGATGATAGGCGGTACTCATGTCTAACTTAGATCCAAATGAGTCTTGCAATGATTCCCAAAAATTTGAAGTAAAGCGACTATCTCTGTCAGAAATGATGGAAATTGGTGCACCGTGCCTTGAGACAATTTCCTTGACGTAAAGTCTGGCGAGCTGATCCATAGTGTAAGTCTCTTTGATTGGAATGAAATAAGCTGACTTGGTGAGACGATCAACTATTACCCAAATAGCATCGAAACCTCCTGATGTTTTGGGAAGTTTAGTGACAAAATCCATTGTAATGCGTTCCCACTTCCACTGGGGAATCTTTGGTTGCTGAAGTAATCCTGATGGTTTCTGGTACTCGGCTTTCACTTTAGCACAAGTAAGGCATTTACTGACATACGTAGCTATCTCTGCTTTCATATTCGGCCACCAATAAAGCTTCTTGAGATCCTGATACATCTTATCAGGACCTGGATGAATAGAGTACTTCGACTTATGTGATTCGTGCATGATCAACTCTCGTATTCCACCATAGAGAGGTATCCAACTTCTATCCTTGAAGCATAACGTTCCATCTGATCTCCTTACTAAACCGTTTACATTATATTGCATTCCTTTGAGCGTTTCACTTGGTAGGTTTTCTTCCTTGAGTGCTTCTACCCGAGCCTCTAGGATCTTTGATGGTAGTGGTGAAATAATTGTCATTCCCAACGATCTGACTCTCAAAGGCTTGAGTCTCTCTTTCCGACTGAGTGCATCTGCCACAACGTTGGCTTTTCCTAGGTGATATCTGATTTCACAGTCGTAATCACTAAGTAGTTCCAACCAACGACGTTGCCTCATGTTAAGTTCCTTCTGATCAAGAATGTACTGTAAGCTTTTGTGGTCTGTAAATACTACACACTTTGTTCCATAAAGATAATGCCTCCAAATCTTGAGTGCGAAAACCACGGCACCCAACTCTAAGTCGTGAGTAGTGTAGTTCTTCTCATGCTTCTTAAGCTGACGAGATGCATAGGCTATCACCTTCTCGTTTTGCATTAACACTGCCCCAAGTCCTTTGTGTGAAGCATCGCAATATACCACGAAGTTTTCAATCCCTTCTGGCAATGACAAAATTGGCGTGCTACAAAGTTTCTGTTTCAACAACTGAAAAGCGGTATCTTGCTTTTCTCCCCAATCGTACTTCTGGTTCTTTTGTGTCAACTTGGCTAGTGGCTTAGCTATTTTGGAAAACCCTTCAATGAACCTTCTGTAATATCCGACACGTCCTAAGAATTGACGAATTTCTATGGGAGTTTTTGGCGTTGCCCAATCTTTAACTGCCTCAATCTTTGCTGGATCAACCTGTAGTCCTTGACTATCAATGACGTGACCAAGAAATTGTACTCTTCTGATCCAAAAATCACACTTTGAAAATTTGGCATGCAGTTTCTCTTTCTTGAGCAGTTCTAAGATTGTTCTGAGGTGTTCTCGGTGCTCTTCTTCACTCCTTGAGTAGATCAAGATATCGTCAATGAATACGATCACAAACTTGTCTAGATATGGCTTGCACACCCTGTTCATGAGATCCATGAACACAGCTGGTGCGTTGGTTAATCCGAACGGCATTACCTGAAATTCATAATGACCATAGCGTGTTCTGAATGCTGTCTTCGGGATATCCTCCTCCCGAACCTTAAGCTGATGGTAACCCGATCTCAAGTCGATCTTGGAGTAATAACTGGAACCTTGCAACTGATCAAATAAATCGTCGATCCTGGGAAGTGGATAACGATTCTTCACCGTTAATTTGTTTAGCTCTCGATAATCAATGCACATTCTGGTGCTCCCCAAGGCGATGAACTCGGCCTAATGAATCCTTTATCCAAGAGCTCTTGCAATTGGTTCGACAACTCTTGCATTTCTGAAGGTGCAAGTCGATAAGGTGCTCGCGCAACCGGTGCGGCTCCCGGTACTAATTCAATCTGAAATTCGACTTGGCGAGTAGGTGGCAGTCCTGGTAAGTCTTCTGGAAAAACTTCTGGAAAATCTTTAACTGTTGGCACATCCTCAAGTCGCTTCTCTTCCGACTTCTTTTCTGTGATATGAGCCAAGAATGCATAACAACCCTTCTTTATGTATTTCTCTGTTTTAATGCACGAAATGATGCTGAGTCTAGTCCCACTGCGTTCTCCGCGAACGACCAGTGTTTCGCCATCATAAGGAAGATGAACAACTTTTTCATCACAGATGATTTTGGCATGATGTTGAGATAACCAATCCATACCGATGACAATATCGAAACTTCCAAGTTCTATTGGCATGAGGTCTATATTGAATGGGTGGTTGAGAAAATTAAGAGTGCAACCACGAATAATCGTGTCGGTGCCAACTAAACTACCGTTAGCTAGTTCAATGTGATATGGAGTGTCTAATGCGGTTGGTTTAATGTTGAGTAATGGTGCAAATGCAGTAGAAACAAAACTTCTATCGGCTCCTGAATCAAATAGTATGGATGCATAACGATTATTAATGAGGAACGTACCCGTAACGACACTCGAGTCCTCCCTGACATCTTCTCCTCCAAGGACATAAGCTCTTCCCCTAGCTGTTCCACCTTGGTTATTGTTTCCCTGATTCTTTCCTTTCGGACATTCCTTCTTGAAGTGTCCAACTTCTCCACATCCAAAGCATGTTACTGGGGGCTTCTGATTATCGATCACAATCGGAGCTTTGCAATCCCTGGTCGAATGACCAACCTTTTTACAATTTCCACACGGATTCGGACAATTTCCAGGATTATGATAGGTTTGGCATTTGTTGCACTTAGGTAAAGTACCACTGTAACCTCTTTTCTCAGTTTGACCTGCAACATAAGCCTTTGCAGTTTCCTGTCTCTTGGGTGGTGGTTGAGCAACATTGCTACTATGGTTGTTGTCCCGATTTCTCTTGTTGTTGTTGTTATTGGAATTGTTTCGGTTGCTGTTATAGTTGTTGTTTCGGTAGTTGTTGTTGGAGTTACGGTTGTTGTAGTTACGGTTACTGTTGGTGTTGTTGTTGTCTGAAGCAGTTCCTTTCTTCACTATCTGAGCCATGAGTTTCTGAGACATTCTGATTGCCTCATCCAATGTTTGTGGGTCAAAAGAAATCACATCACCACGGATGTTGTGAGGTAATCCTCCAATGAAATTCTCCAATAGCTTCTCAGTATCCGGAACCATTGTCGGACATAATGCTGCCAATTCCTGAAATCTCCTGATATATGCCTCAATATCATTACCTGCTGTCACTAGCTCATAAAACTCTGTTTCCATCTTTTTCACTTCTGTTCGTGGGCAAAACTTCTTTGTCAGCAACTTCTTGAATTCATCCCATGTAAGCTTGTGAGCATTCTCCATTCCCCAACGAGTGTACTAGTAGCAAACTTAACCTTGCTGTCTTCCGGACAGTTGCATAGAAGGAATACTGATTCTGTCTTTTCAAACCATTGGATCATGGCAGTGGCTCCTTCAGTGCCTTTGAATTTTTCTGGATCACCACTCTTGAAATCTTTGTACGTACATTTACGGCCATTTGTTCCATTAGTATTTGTTCCTGCGGCTTCCGCGGTTTCTGCCCGCGAAGCGGCTTCAGCAGCAGCTGCAGCTACGGCAGCTCTTTCAGTTACCAATGCTGCCTTAATACTGTCGGCAACAAGTCTCTTGATCTGGGCGGGTGTCATAGCAGGAGTAGCTCTTTTGGGTGGCATATTTCTTTACAATCACAAAAGAATACAACAATGAGAACTCACAATGGAAATGATCATCACACACAATATACACATCCACAACGTGTATATACATCCACAATACGTATAAATACAACCACAGCATGTGTAAATACAATGAAACCACAACGAAACATCATAAGTATAATCACAGCGCACATGAATATAATACATGAAAATTTCGGTTACGCAGACCGATATCATAAAATAGCACAACGAAAATCGTGCATAGTAGAGTCACACTTGAGATATTTGTTTGAACTACAAGCAAAAGACAACAAGTACTAACTATGTCCCACACCCCGGGACTAGGATAATAATGTACAAGCTATATGATAACAGTCTAACACTAGGCACCTCCTCCGGGTGCTCCATCTAACCTGCGAAAAATCCTCTGAATATCCCTAGACATCGCAACAACGATCTCCTCTAGGTGCTGAACTCGAAGCTGAAGGTCAGTCTCTCTAGTCTCTGATGCAGACAACCTAGCCTGAACTGAAGATAACTCATCGACCAGGCCGTGATGCTCATCCTGGAACCTCTGTGCTCTGTCAACTAACCCCGGCACCTCCTGCCTAAGCTGTGCGATATGCTCTGAACTCTCCAACTGACGAGCCTCTAAACCCTGGTGTGAAACATCAATGGCAACCCTGCCCTGGATCAATCCCTCGACCTCCTCCTCAATGGCCTCAATATGGCTCACTGGAGTCTCGTCTAGGTGAGATAATGCCCTCTCAATCTCTGTCTGAAGCTGATCTAGTCGTGAGTCAAATGTAGCAGCAGTAATCAATCTATCAGAAGCAGCCCTCGAGCTCTCACCAACCTCGAATCTGCTGGGTGGTGCTGTCTCTGTGGCATCTGAAGTATCTGGAGATGAGATATCAAGACGAGCCCGCTTCTTAAGCGGTAGGTCTGACGTAGGAGTAGGATCTATGATGTGAGCTGGTGCTGATGGCATCTGTGGTGCTGATAGGGATGGCAATGGTGGAGACAATGATGATAAGGATGGTAAGGGTGATAATGGTGGTGGTGTACTGAATGTCACACTCCTCCTCGCTGTCAAGCGGCGACGGAGTGGATGAGATGAAGTAAGTGATGATGGTGGTGGTAGGGATACAAATGCAGCTGGTGACCTGACAGTGAGACGATGAACCCACTTAGCAGCAGTGCGCTTCATGCGCGGCCCACCTGGATGTGTACAGTAAACTCGACCATAGGGTATCTGCTGCCCCGGCTGAATGACCGGAACAACTCTGGGACCACGACGGATCACAGGTGAAACTGGTGGTGTAGGCACGACTTCCCCCTCCTCAAAGGGTTCTGTCTCGGCCTCTGACATAACTGGTGAAGACTGTGGAGTAGGCTCCACTGATGATAAAATGATAGTGGGTAGTGATGGTGATGAAACTGACTCTAGTATGATAGAGGGTAGTGAGGAAGTATCGTCCACTGACTCAGAGTCAGACGAGATAACAATAGGGTGTGAATCCGAAGACATCACTGAAACAACAGATGTGAAATAAAAGTAAATAAACATCTACACAATGTGGGTTATGATGAAATGATATATGTATGAAATCGCAATCACTACATGTGATATAATGAATATGCACTTATACCACAATGATGAGATGCTATGATGGTGCAGCTATAGTCTAGGGTATAATGAATAACCTAGTTCGCTATAACCTTTGTTCTGGTACCAATCTGTTACACCCCCAAATTTCGTGACTTGCAGCGGAATAAGTCATTCAGGGGCACGACTGGTCATAGCACCAAAGTTGTAGTTATATTGAACGACCTAAAGTGTCGTTTAGAAAATACATCGTTTGATTATTTAAAAACATTCAGAGTTATAAAGCTAGGTCCCAAAAGGTGAAACAAGTTTTCAGAAAACAAGTTCATACAATTCAAACGATGGATAAGTGCATAAAATATAAAGTGAGACGCGTCGACTCCGCGACTCCATGATGTCCATATGCAAGCCAACATGCGATACCTTAATTACCTGAAAATACATTGCTAAAAATGGTCAACAAAAATGTTGGTGAGATCATAGGTTTATGTAAATGAATGATTGTACGGAAACCACAAGTATAAAGTGTATGACAAATCCATGCCACATAAAAATGATACATTAGCTCTAAGCTCATGACCCCGAAGCTAGACAGAATGAAATGCCCCAACCGAGTGTGTAACACCCCGAAAATCGGGTCCAACGGAAGCATACATGTCATTGGGGTGCTACACAATTTGGTATCACAACACAAGGTGCAAAGAACGGTTTTACGTTAACCGTTTAGAAGAAATTCATTACCAAAAAGAGTTAAATTTACATCATTCGAAAATAGTGCGGAAGTACGCAGCCTATAGGTGATCAGTCTATATTCACCCAAGGTGATCAGTCTATATTCACCCGAGGTTCAATGAATTTTGGAGTACTCAGCCTAGTTATACTATTAGTATGTCCTTTATATCCAAAATCATTCCCAAAACCACGACAAGTGTACAAACTCGACATTCAATAGTGAGATTACGCAAGGAAATAGCGTAACTCTGCGACAGGTATGGTGCGTGCATAAGCATATAAAAATGCTTATAGTGAACAGCTAAAACGAGCAGATATAAAATATCCAAGAGGCAGGTACACATCTCAACAAGTATAAAATCAAACATCTCATCAAACTACTCGTCAAGTATCTCATGAACATCTCATCAAATATATCATAAACATCTCATCTCATATATCATCAATTATCTCGTCTTATCAATTATATACTCAAACCAAAATCATACGCGAGGCATCGGCTTGGCAGGCAGGCACGTGGCGGTCATAGGGTTAAGTTTTCGTAAAAGTGGTTATAGTCTAGGTTTTTGAAAATAAACCCAGTTCTCTATAACCTAGGCTCTGATACCAATCTGTAACACCCCGAAAATCAGGTCCAACGGAAGCATACATGTCACTGGGGTGCTACACAATTTGGTATCACAACACAAGGTGCCAAGAACGGTTTTACGTTAAACGTTTAGAAGAAATTCATTACCAAAAAGAGTTAAATTTACATCATTCGAAAATAGTGCGGAAGTAAGGCCCATAAATAAATAAAGCGGTCCCAAATATAAATATCAGAGTCGTCTATGATCATGCCCCTTGCCAAGCGCCTTCAGAAATAAGCTATCACCTTAAACCTGAAAATACATGCTAAAAGGGTCAGCTAACGCTGGTGAGTTCACCTTAAGGGGGGGGGGGGGCACATGGAGAAAAAATGGGGAAAGGATGGGTAATTAAAGATCTTGTCTAGTCATTGCAAGAGTTAGTGTAGTTTATGTGTACATTGGGTGTTACCGGGTATCGAGTTAACTAGAAATAAATCGCGATGATGAAAAATAAAATATGAAGAAGTCGTAAAATGTGTAAAATCATATTCCTTGCAAGAATCGGGTGTTAGAATGATAATCGGATTGAAATTTCGTAAACCGACGGAGTTATAAGCTCCTAACGGAAAATGTAACAATTGATTTAAAAACACCGGGTAAAGTAATAATATAATCTCTATATCATTATAATTAGCTTGAAAATGTATTAGGATCATTGTCTGGAGTATTTGGGTTTGCTGCTGATAAAAATGACTGAGTGGTAACGTTAATTAAACAATTAAGCATACGTTAATGAAAATCACACAGACACATGCATGAATTGATATGGTACTGATATTATTGATGATATGCAGACTGCCCTAGTCTGTATGATGTGTCCTTACTGACGATGCATGAATACGCAGCTAAACCTAATAGGTTACGCGCATTTGAATACTCGTAAACCTAGTTTACGACATGATGAATGATGCCCATGAATAGTGATTTCCCTCCGGGAATGAATAGTGTCATGTGAATAGTAAAATTTTTGACGACTTCTCAAAGTCTCAAACTGACTTCAAAAACGATGAATAGTGAAATGATGAATATTGATCGATGAATAGTGATTTAAGAATAGTAACTCATTAATAGTAAATTGTCGGGGTTTGGAAAATGACCTAAAATTACGAGTTGTGACACTTGTACTAAAAATGACTTCGAACTTATACTTAACATATAGGGAGATCGCAATCTCTTGACAATAATCACTGAGCACAATAATGTAACTCCTTCAAGTATTTGTCAATCCGTAGTCACCTGAACGAACGAACAAGTTATCTTTAAAGTGTAACACCCACCTTAAGATATAATAAGAACACAACCTTGAAAAATTTCACTGCATCATCAAATAAGCAATAACTAATCCACTTCACCAATAAGAAAATAAATTCGAGCCATAAATCGTTTAAGAACCGAAAACAAAATCCAATAACCAAAAATTAAATCTCTTCTGGTGTGTGTCTTCACCCGTGTGTGTGTTGGAACAAACGTGTTCCAAATCAATAACTAACTATATAAGTTCCATAATTAGCCTCCATAAGCAACGAAAGGAACTGTAGCATCAGTATTGCCAATGTTGTTAAACTGAACAATGCATGCATGATTTAACTCCCATGTCAAGATCATGCAATATTCTAACATGCAACACTAATAAAACACCATAAGTATCCACCGTCCCATGATAGATCCCAATCAATAATATAAAAGTCCCATTATGCAACCGACCCATGTGAAGAATATAATATCAACAATTTTGCATAGACATCGACCTATACTCTTCAATATAACATCCACTCAAGAACCAGTAGTATGAACAAGCATGCGTAGCAGCAGCATTCAAAAACAACTAGCAGCATTAAGTTTCGAACGTAGCAGTAGTAACACTTATAGCAGCACTAACTTACATCGATAGCAGTAGAATCTTGATAAGTGGCAGTAGTATGATACAAGTAGCAGTAGTATCGAATATAACTGGCAACAGTAAAATCATATCGAGCAGTAGTAACTAGAACCATGCAGCAGCATAAACAATAATGATAGAGAGCAATGCTAACTTTCCATATAAAACGTGAGCATTCATAGCTGCATCCAATGATAGTTCTAATTCCATTACCTCTTCTAGTGCATCTGTTGTTCGAACATGCATCTGCTTCTTCATGCCATCCCTATTAACATCAATGACCAAACAATCCAAAGAGATTAGGGTTTATTGAAAGATTTGAACTTAGCATCAATGCTTTTTAATGCCTCTCTCTTATAACCCCAACTGGAATACAACTTCATCAATGAAAACCATAAAATATCCAAAAAGCACAATCACCAGATCAATCACAAATTCCACCACCAGTAACCCTAGACGACATAGCTTTCAAAACTTTTGAACAATAGATGAAAGGGTTTTGAAGAATGAATATTAGCAGCAAATCAATCAATATACTCGAATTAGAACCCTAATTTAATCAATAGAAATCGTAGCAGCAGAGGGTTTCAACTGACAGCAGTACCATTCATAACAAGAACAAACCCTAATATTCGAAAAACCCTTAAAATCTTCTTTCTTCGTTAACACATGCTTTAATATAGTATAATAACTGACTCTAAAAGCAAAAAATTCAAGTAGAATAAAGAATTAGTTATACATAACCTTTAAGAACCTTAAAAACCTGGAAAAATTGACTTATTGACATGTTTCTGCAGCAGACTTCAATGAGCTATATCTTTGAATCCAAATCTCAGATTAAAAATCCCTCTGGTGAAAATCTTCCTTGATATATGAAGTATCTTCAGTAAAAAATTCAGCACGATCCAACGGATAACGAATGAGATATTGTCGTTCAAAAACAGCCCTGCATAAAGTTACGAAAATAAACCAAAATCAAATTTTCGTCTCCATTCTTCAACAAAACATTGTATAATCCCTAGATCGAGAGCCTCCCGCTTTGATACCACCTAATAGAACTTATGCACCACACCATCTATAAGTTCTTGGACCGTTTTGGACTCTAGGTTGTTTAAACCTTGATCTAAGATAAACAATAAGCACAATGATAATAATAAGCACAGCGGAATAACATAAAGAATATTATTATTATCAATATGGTTCTTAATCATCATCTCCTAACACTAAAAATACAAAACCTAGGCATCCATTGTAGGAACTCGATACCTCGATACAACCTACACCTTTAGTCGACTACATCTTGAAACACACACTAATAATCGATCCATGTATCTCTTTATACATTAGAGATACTAGGGTTACACAGAGAATAAACTAGAATAATAAAAGATACATAGTAATCTTTTCTTTTTGTGAAGTTTCATTCTTTGTCACAAATAGTCCCTCATGTTTCACATGTTTTGTCTTTATCAACTCAACTATTAGACCCAACAATCGGCCAAGGCTAAACATTCAATCATTCCCAGAAAATCGCATGGGATGAGAAACTTGCCGGAGTCTCCAAGTTTTTCGGGTAACTTTTTTAGGTGAACTGCCGAGCAATGCTCATTCAGCGGCGTTTTAGCTAATTCAAGTAATTTTTCTTTGTTACTTAGCAAATTCGTGATTGTCGAAGCAAATTTTGGCATGAGAAGAAGAGCATCCGCGAAGCTAATGTCGAAGTGTAACTCTTGGAAGATTTGGAAAAACTTCTCAATTTGGTTGTTAGCTTTTTCACAGGGCTTCTGATTGTTAAGTCTTGATATGTACAGAATTGATGGTTTAGGATTAGACTTTTGAGGAGTGAAGGGAGCAAATTTTGGCTCAGAAACTTGGACAACCGGAGGTTGGACGTCTTTGGTACTTCCCTTATTAGTAGGAAGCACCGTGTCCTTTGTCACCTCGGTCTCACGGTCCACTACTTTAGGCAGAGAAGAAGAAGAAGTAGTAGGAACCGTGGGTCCTTCATAAGCAACACCACTTCAGGTGGTGATAGCTTTTAAATCACCTCTCGGGTTAGCAAAGGTATTTCTTGGAAGAGATCCCGAACTCAAGGGTTGATTCATTTGCATAAAACTACTCATCATATTCTTCAGCTCATTCATTTGCCTAGTCAATTTAGTATCGATTTCTTTCCTAAGCTCGACCTTCATATTGTTGATTTGATTCTGCGTAGCTCACATGCTAACGTCATTTGTCTTCATGTAGTTTGAGAAATCATTATTAGGTCCAAATTGAGGAGGAAGAGGTTGATGAATTGGAGCTTGGTAATTTTGGTTTCCTTGATTGAAATTCGTTCCACGGTTTTGGTTGTAACCTTGATTAGCATGATAACTTTGGTTATTTGGAAAACGGTTTTGATTGTTTTAAACGGTAGGAAAACCGGGTGGTCCCATTTGGTTATTAGTACGATAATTAGGTTCTCCTTGAGGACGAAATCCTTGATTGTAATTCGCTGCTGCTGCGGTAGCATTGAAAACATGGCCATCGGTGGCTTGACAATCATAGTAAGGATGGGGACCACCATAAATTACGCAATTTTCGGTAATAGCTTTAACGGGCTCCGGTTTTTGGTTTTGAATCTTAAGTTCTCTCATCAGACATCGAATAACATCCGTAAGCTCAGCCATCTCCGATGGATGTTCCGGTGAAGAAGAAGTAGAAGCATTCACTTTTGAAACAACCGGTTTGTTTCGTGAAGTAGGAACTTTTGATTTGTTCTCGATGATAGTCAAAATATCTCTTGGAGTTCGATTCAAGATATTGCCACCGGCGGCTGCATTAAGCGAATCTTGATCGGTTTGCATTAAAGCATTGTAGAACGTGTCGATTTGGTGCAATTCAGAGAAACCGTGATGTGGGCATTTACGTAGGAGATCCTTGAATCGTTCCCATGCCTCACCAAAATTTTCGTCAAAACGTTGCTGAAAATTTGTGATATCATTCTTAAGATTTGTTGTTTTGGAAGGAGGAAAGAAATGATTCACGAATTTGGAGACGAGTTCTTCCCAAGTTGTAATTGACCGAGGGGGTTCTTTTTCGAGCCAACTCTGGGCTGTCCCCTCAAGAGAAAATGGGAATAACATCAATTTGATCGCGCTATGAGGGACATCCTGATATTTTATAGTTGATGTCAACTTGTTGAACCATCGGATGTGAGCGTGGGGATCGTCCCTCTCAAAACCATGAAATTGGTTTGACGTTATTAATTGAATTAAACCAGTTTTAAGCTCAAAATTCTCGGATAAAATTGGTGGTAAAACAATTGCATCTCCGTAACCCTCGGTGGGTGCTTGGAGGAATTCTGAAATAGTTCGCGTATCCGCCATTTTGGTAATGGGAATATCAACAAGAGTACGTATCTCGGGTACGTTGACTCGTTTGTTGCGTCGAGAATAACGTTGAGTCGGTATTGTAGGAGATTTATCAATTAAATTCGATTTAGAACGAGTGAGCATACACTAAAAACACAAAATTTAAAAGAAAAATAAATTTTGAAAAAGAAAATATTTTTGGTTTTTTATATTTAAGAAAAATTGAAAACCAAATATTTTTGTTAATCGATTCATCAATCGGTGCTCGGTAGCTCTCTAGAATTACTCACAAAGTGGCGGAGAAACAAAGGTCAGCAATAAATGCTAATTAAAAACCCGTTTCTTTCGGTTCGACAATTTAATGTCAATCCTCCTTAAACCCCTCTTATAGGTTGTAATCTAAAGGTGAGTCGACGTAACAATTGATTTCACTATTTCTTTTGTTGTTTTTTAATTTTTTTTGGTATTATGAAGATTTTAGAAAAAGTATTCGTGATTTTTTAATTTTTTTGGTTTTTATAATAATATAAGAAAATAAAATATTCACAAAATAAAACGGTAACTTCACGGGGAAGGATCTTCAAATCACTAATCTACAAACGTAATTCGATATTCACTTCACAACTTCCCCGGCAGCGGCAAAAAACTTGGTGTGTGTGCACAAATATATATATATATATATATATATATATATATTATATATATATATATATATATTATATATATTTGTGTAGGAAAAACCCGACCAAAGGGTAAATTCTATCTCTAACCAAGACTGAATAAACCGAGAGGTCAAAGAATTTCAAACAAAATATAAATCCGGAAGTATTGATTTTTACCGGGTCGTGAGGTTCCGAATGAAGTGTGAATGAAACGGTGAATTTCGTTCGTGATCGAATGATTTGATTAAGTAAGGAATTTTGGGATTATATCTAAAATTATAAAACATAATCTAAAAAGTAACTAAAAAGCGTATAAAATGAATAATCAAAGCACAAATAAACAAAAACGTAATTAAAACTCGAAAACGGGCTCTTTCGGGACTTAAAACGGGCTAAAAAAACCTAAAACTCAAAAATCTACTATAGATGTGCAAATTTGGTTCCTAAAAGTCCTAAATGATTAAAAAGAATTTTAGAAAAAAGATTTATATTTTTTTTCTTTTTATTTTATTTTTTATAAATTAAAAACACTTTTGGATTAAAAAATATATAAAAAATATTAAATTAAAGTGAAAAATTATGAAAATTTCCAGAAAACTACTTAAAGTTATAAAGATTCTATGAAAAATAAAAGCAAGTTGACAGCTTATATGGATAAGCAGTTAATAAGCAAAAGGGGAAATAAGCTAAAAAGATGAAAAATGGGTTAAATAAATAACCACTGCAACATTGGTTGGAAAAGACCCAAGGGCGCAATTGGTTAGAGTGTGTGTGTTAAAGGGTTGAGATAGGTCGAGGTCGAGGGTTCGAGCCTAGGCTCACCCTGGGCTTCCCTGTCTCCCCTTTTTATTTTATTTTTTTGAGAATTTTCTTTTTGGAACTTTTTAATTAGCTAAAAATAAAAGACTTTTGTGAAAACAATATTTTTAAAACTAAAAGAATAAGGTGAAAAAGCAGTTAAAAAGCAAACAGATTTGAACTTAACATAAAATGCTAAACCACTACTGATGTGCACACACACAAGCTTCTAAAAGCTTGTGTGTTCTGAAATAAGCTACTAAATCTAATAAGCAAACCTAAAAAACAATTCTAAGCTGAATAAGTAATTCTAAACAAACAAATAAGTTCAGATATCAATAATAAGCAAATAAGCTGCTAATGGGTTAACTGCATACCAAAACAGCCTGATGTGACAATTTTAAGCTATCAAATAAGCACTCAAGCAATAAGTTAAACCACTAAAAACTGAAAACAGATCAAGCTTATACACCAAAGAGCTTATAAAATTAAATGCAGACCTTAAAGAGCTTATTTAATGCTTGTAAATCATCTAATAAAATGGCTGCTCAGAACATAAAAACCGATGTTATACTTAGTATGCAGAACTGATCTATTGCTTTTAAGACAACTAATAAGCAACCAATAAGCTGAGAATTGATTTGAAAACTAGAAAACAACATTTAGCTACAACTAAACAACTTGTGAAATAAATTTCACTCACTTTGATCTACAAATAAGCTCAGAAAATGACTCATAAACTACTAACTCAGGCCTGTTTGGATTGTTTTTTTTGCAACTAATGAAGATTTGACAAAAAAAATGGACAAAATGACTCAAACCATTTAAAACTTATCCAACACATAAAAACCAACTTAAAACACTGATATAAACTCAAAAACTTCACTATAAAGACCTTATTACTAATTTCTCAATATAAGCTACTTAAAAAGGTTTTAAGCTTTGAAAAGTTAAAAACTAATCTAAAACCTATAAGACTATGTGGAAAAGCTTGAAACAGCTTAAATATAACTTATAAGACTGGTTTAGAGCCAATTCAAGTTGGACAAATGACCCAATAAGGTAAAAACAGATTTTTACTTATTCTAAAACCTATTTCCAAACATCCCTTTAAGTGACTGTTTTCGTTTTTAAAACTGATTGTAACTAAAAACTTGAACAATTTTTAAACACCAACTAACATTAAGACTACTAAATGATTTTAAAAGCAATAGAGACCAGAAAATAAGCACTTATCATTAAGCTATAAGACAAAGAAATATTTTTGTTATTTTTATGAATTTTGTGCAAAAACTTAAAATAATAAGATATAAACTACTAATGATCAAATAACAGTAATGAGAGACAAATATAAGCAATAAAATACAATAATAAGCAAAGAAGAACAAGTAATAAGCAATAAGCAATTTAATAAGCTAAAAAGGTAAGAATTAAGCTCACTTGGTCCTTTGCTCAAAACAAGGACTTAGAATTGCTCCAAGAGCTGATCTACAAGCTTCAGCTTGTTAAAAACAAGCTGGTAAAGTCCAATAAGCCCTTCCCAATCCAGCTTATCATCCAAGTGCTTATTCCTCCTTAAGTCAAGGTAATTTGAAACACAATGTAGGACAATTCAAGTGATGATTATAGAAGCTCAGAGTAAGCTATGGAACAACTTATTTGAGATATAAACAGTAAATTAAGTAAAGTGCTTATTAAAAACTTATTATAGCTTATTTTAACCATTAAAAAGCATTTTAACACAAAAGTAAAGGAGACAAAGGAATGATGTAAATTGACATTTTATTAATATATGAAAAACTATTACAAAGCTGAATTAAAGACAAGAAATAAGCAGTAAATAAGCTACAATGACTGAAAATAAGACAAAAACTAAAACTTCCAATGCTTGGTGAAGAGCCTTGTGTGGAAAACTAGAAGGGCGGGTTGAATAGTTTTACCGATTAATATTAATTCGCTTTGTTACTCTATGTTAATTCAAAGGAAACAATCAAGTATTCACACAATATATATGGAAAGTAAAGAGAGGAAAGATCAAACCACACAACACGGATGTTTATAGTGGTTCGGCTAAAAGGACTCTCTTCCTTACCCTACTCCACTCCTCGAGCCTCTAACTCGAGAGTTATCCTTTACTAAGAAACAAACTCTCTTCTAGGTGGAGAAAACCTTTACACGTTGCTTACTTCCTTTTCCGGTACTAAGCTAAACACCGAGTTCTACTTCAGGGCAGAACCAACCCAACGTCGCCTATACAATTACCGACACTAAGCTAGATGTCGAGTTCTTTCACAAGGGTACAACCACTCCCTACACTCTTTGTGTTTTGAGGACTAAAACACTAACCACACTCACTGAGATAAATGATACAAATAATGATGTGTGAATTACACAAAGATCACACAGTAACTATACTAAAGGTTTACACGTCTGTGTTGAACCTTGATGCTTAATCTTCTTTGCTACAAAAGATAGATCAAATGATATGAATGAATGATGTTAGTAATATGAATGAGTATGTACTTAAGCTATATGAGTGATGAGAAGGCCAAGTGATCAGCTTGCTATTTATAGGCAAGCTGATAAACACTCGGCGGATCCGGCGGATCCCTTAAAAGGGATCCGTCCTTTATGTCGAAGGGATCCGTGGGTATGCCAGAGGTAAGACAGCTAAGAGATTTTCCAAATCTCTCCAATCTTTCCATATCTTAGTGTTGTCATATCAAGATCTTCCAATGTCAACTATCTTACTTGAAGATCTATCCAAGATATTACAAGATCTTACCAAGATTACATGTATGATGCATGCCATGATGTCATTGTATCATTTTAGAAATAAAGTTTCCTTTTAAGGAAATAAACATGTAGATGTATGAAATGTATTTCCAAGTAAACTTGTGAAATGTAAAATGTGTTCTAAAGAGACTTTAGCTAGTATTTATAATTTTCTTAAAGATATACTTTGTAATTGTCATTAACAAAACTAAGTAAAGATCGTAAAATATAAATAACGTTTTTAGGACGATATTTGTATTAACAATCTCCCCCTTTTTGTTGATGACAAAACATAAAGTATATTTTTGAGAAAAAGAATAAGTATAGCATGAGTTCTTTAAAATATAGATTAAGTTTGTTTTATTTGAGTTTAAAAACTATTTTTATGCAAAAAATGTATGTACTGTGATGATTCACAGTTATGCAAACTTAATCCTTTCTCCCCCTTTTTGTCGAAACAAAAAGAAGAGTTGCGTAGCGGAATGCGATTTTGAGAACTTTAAGAGCTCCCCCTTGTTTGATACTCCCCCTAAATGGAGTAACAAGGTAATGATGCATGATCCTACAAAACAAATGGTTAGAATATGATATGCTCCCCCTCGATGTATACTCCCCATTATAAGAGTATGAGATGCTACAAAAAAAATTGTTAGTTTTGAATAGCTTCAATGAAGAAGCATAATGCATATGAAATGGTCATCCAAATAGGACTTTCAATCTAGTTGACTTGAAAAAGTCAAAATGAAGTGTCTGATCAAAATTTTGTACCTAAAGTGCATGATCAAACTATAATGTAGATTCCAAATAACTATAATGTTAGTCACCTAAATAATGAGAATATGCTATGTTGATCACTCATAAGCATAAAAACATCACATTCATTAATTGAAAATTATGTGACAAAAGTCACAAACATGATATGATGTTACATTACAAAATAAATCCTAAATAAAGACAACTACAACATCATCCTAGAAAGTTCCTAACAACACTTTTATTGAGGCGGATGAGAGATTGCATTGAGACGCTCGAGAACATGGTTCAAGATGAACCTCATCTCATTTTGAAGCTCATGGACCAAAATGTTGGTCCTTTGGGCCAAGTGAGATGTTCTCTCACAATGTGCGCAATCATGACTTGAAAAACCGGGAGGAAGACTAGGCTCCAAGTTTTGTGGTGGTGGTGGTGGTGGTGGTTGGTTGTTGTTGTTGTTGGATGGTTGTTGTTGTTGTTCATTGGTTGGTGGTGGTGTTTGGAGGGAGTTCATGAGGATGTTTTGGATGTCCATGGCTTCATTTAGGCGGTGATCAACTACACCCGAGAGAGTGTAGAGACGGTTGAGCTCTTCACTAATCTCTTCTTAGGTTTGAGGCATATTCATCCACATTACCTCGTCAATGGCAACTAGAGTGGATGTGGGTCATAGAGGTTGTGGTTGAGGTTGGGATGATGGTGCATCATGGTATAAAGGACCATGGATATCCGGGTAAACCGGGTGAAAAAGCATGGGTTGTTGACCTTCAAAGGTCATGGGTGGAAGATTGGGTAATCTTGGTGAGAGTTCTTCTAAGTCATCAAGATGTGGTGATGTAGGAGGAGTCCTAAATAATTCCAAGGATTGGAGTTTGGGTGATTTTGGTGGTGATGGTGATCTAACAGGCTGTGATGGAGCCGGTGGTGGAGTAGTGGCTATTGGAGTAATGGTTGGTGGTGGTGTTTGTATAACAACATTTGATGGTGTTGGGGTAGAGAGTGTAAGGAAATTTTCACTAGCAATGGGTGATGATATATTGAGAGGAGAATTTTCCTCAGATGAGGAGTTTGCTAAGTTGATAAAACAACAAGGTTTAACACTAATGCGGGCTGTTCTTCTTGGAGGTCTAGATGTGGAAGAGTTGTTTGACTTGGTCATGGTGAAGTATGATAGCTAAGATGTACAGGAGAGGAAATGGTTGTTGTGTGAAGTGATGATCCTAAAGCACTAATTTATAGGCAGAAGGTATATGAGTCTGTGTGTTTGGATTTGATGTGAATCCAATAGAGAATGTTGGTTCTAAATGATTTGGAACAAAAATTTGTGCAAATCACATCACATAAGTCAATCCATAGAACTTATGTTGAGTAAGAGGAGGGAGATATGTAGTAAATGCAAAGGGATAGTGGAAAATCCTGGGATGTGATGTACCCACGGATTTGAAGGATCCCTAAAAAGGGTTCCTTAATTGTAACAGAAAGGTAACTTACTCCTAAGATTTGAAAATTCAAATTTTGGTGGGAAATTTTGTTCTTAAGTTTCTAAGGGTTTCTAAATCATTCTAAGATTTATAGTGATCAGTGAACCTATTCTAAAGAACACTAGAAACTAAAATCAAACAATCGGGATGAGTCAAAAAGTTTTAAGAAATTAACTGTTATACCTGCGGATCCAAACGACAAGGCGTGCAGATCCATAATTTGGGATCCGCCTGATCCGCAGGTTGTAAAATGACGGAGCCAACGCTAACACTTGGCGGATCCAAATTAAGGGATCCGCCAGATCCGTCTGGCAAAGATGCTAAAACTTCACAGAGAGTATGTCATATTTTGCGTTTTTCAACGAAAATCCGAAAATTCTCTTGGAGCATATCTATCATCTAATATGTAATGCAAAACAGCTAGATATGATGATACTAACACATATTTAATCATAGATTAATCCGATCATGTGAACTTACTTTAATAGGAGTTAAGCCAAACATAGGCTTACATTTGGAAAATTGATAACACTAAGTGTTATCGACCTGCAAGTATTAGTTAGTTCTCATACAATTCAAGTAGCATCATACCAAGTTAATAACATGACCATTCAACATAACATTGTCTAGAAATGATTAGTTCCAAACACTCCTATCAACTCAACTTCTTCTTCAACTTCTTCATACCCTTGTGAAGCTTCATGATCCATCGACCTAAATTCTTCATCATTCCCTTCATTTGACGATGCTCAGGTGATTCATTCTGAATTGGTGGAAGTTGTCTCAAGTACTCGGGTGGAGGAAGTCTAGAATTTGGTAAGCCGTCATCGTCACTCATTGATGATGAAGATGATGAGGTTTGAGCACAAGGACGTTTTCCTTTATCAAGCGCTACCCTATGGTCGCTTAAGGGAGCAAAGGTGCGTTGGATCTCATCATAGTCGGGAACAAAACCTAAGGCATTTCTAGGAATGGGTGCAAATGCTTGATAAAGACGGGTTAAGAGCATTCCATAAGGCAATGCCATTTTTCCTTGAACTGGAATATCGGCCATTCTCTTGGCGATATAGTAAGCAAGATTGAAAGGCTGACGGGTTGACACATTGTACATCATGTGGCAAAGATAAGCATTGATGTGATCATGGTTTCCTACCGTGCACATGACATTGGCCCTTAAGACTTCTTCCAATTTCCTAAACTCGGGCTTAATCTCATTTTGCTCCATAGCAAACGGATCTCTAGCTACTTCTTTACCTCGATACATCCTAGTGGGGTTGTTCCTAGGAATGAAGAGATGCTCACGAATGACTTCTTTTGAGGCTAAAGGAGTGGCATATGGTGCCGTTCGTTCAAGATTTGACTCAAGAATGGTTAATGACCATTTATCGGTATAGACACTCGTTCCATAACTTGGAACTCCTAGGACCTCACCGAATTGATTTAAAGGGATGTTGTATTGTGTTCCATTGACACTGAAGCGAATGTTTATGTAACCATGATCATTTGACTCCAGAGTGATACTAGCATAGAATTCTAAAATGAATCGTGGAACTATTGGTTCATCGATATCTAGGAGGGAATCAAAGTGAATGGCCGCTAGTTGTTCCCTAAGATTGGTACCTTCATAGAATGAGGACTCTACAAACCTACCCTCATGTACGTAGTGTTTTTCTAGAGCTTTGAAAGTTTCAACTTGTTGTTCACTAAGTCCTTTGGTTTTATGGTGTTTAGGTAGGTAATTGACGGTGTGTTTGTGATCATAGTTGGTGACGGGAGGCATGATTATCCTAGACACGAAAAATATATAAAGTTTAGTTGAAATTATCAAAAATATATATGTCTAGTGTGTGCCTACATGGGGACAATGTGGAGGTGCGATTATCTCGACTCATTTTGATGCATGAAAATTATGTTTATGCAAGTTTTATGATAAAACAAGAGATAACCCAAACGCTCCTACTTCAATTTAGCTACATTTGAATGTACCCGAAAATACATATTAGCTATGTATTCCCTTTAGCATTCAAGAGACATGATGCAAGTGATGCTTAAAACCTAACGTTTTTGTATTTGTATGAACAATGTCCAAAAACCGTTTTTCCTAGTCGTGAGAAGATTTTAGCAAAAATTTCTCATGGGGTTTTTGATGAATGATGACAATGTACTATAAGATGCAATTCCTAACTATGAAAAACATGATTTGTTATGCAATTTGGAAAGTATGCTTCATGATTTTTCAAGAATTATGCATAACCCCAAGGTTTGGTTTTGTGCATGAAAATAGAAATCCTAGACGCAGATCAGGAGTATAAACATGATAAGGATACTTACAGTGATGTTTGGAGCGAAATTTGGTTGAGAACAATGGCTTAATTTGTGAATTTGGTGAAGTATGGGACGAATTCAGTAGGTGATAAGTTTTAGGAGAGTGATGAATAGTACATGGTGTTGTTTATTTTATAATATAACAACCTGTGCATGTGACGGATCTGGCGGATCCAAAACAAAGGATCCGCCTTTGTTATCGTTTGGATCCGCGGGATCAGAACACAGTTTTTGGTTTAGTGTTGAGTTTGGTTAAACTAAGGTTTACGCTACTGTCTATTCTAATCACTAGGTTCCATTAATCCTAATCCAAGTCTAAGGTAGTTGAAAGGTTCTCTTTTGAGAGGTTTTGTGAGGATGTCGGCAATGTTGTCCTTTGAGGAAACTTTCTCAATTGAGATATTTCCCTTCTGAACATTGTCGCGTAGGAAATGATGACGTATTTCAATGTGTTTGGTTCTAGCGTGTTGGACCGTATTTTTGCTGAGGTCGATAGCTCCTTTGTTGTCACAAAGAATGGGGATGTCGTTGAGTTTGATTCCATAGTCTACGAGAGCTTGTTTCATCCACAGTGCTTGTTGACACGCCTTTCCTGCAGACACATACTCTGCCTCTGTCGTTGAGATTGCGAGGGCTGTTTGTTTCTTAGCGAACCATGAGGTGAGACAATATCCTACAAAAGTACAAATACCACTAGTACTTTTTCTATCAACATAGTCACCGGCATGGTCTGAGTCGGCATATACTATGGTTTCTACACCCGTTCCTTTGGGATACCATAATCCTACATGTGTAGTGCCTTTGATGTACCTAAATATCCGTTTAACGGCTTCAAGATGGGATATTTTTGGATCTTCTTGAAAACGTGCACATAGACAAACACTAAACATAATGTCCGGCCTACTAGCCGTAAGATAGAGTAAACTACCAATTATTCCCCTATATTTAGTGCTATCTACGGATTCATTTTCTTCATCCTTTGTGAGTTTGGTTTCAGAGGACATAGGTGTTTTCATTGGTTTTGAGTCTTCAAGACCAAACTTCTTAAGCATATCTTTGATATACTTTGATTGGTTGAAGAATATCCCATCTTCTAATTGTTTTATTTGGAGACCAAAGAAAAAGTTTAGTTCCCCCATCATACTCATTTCAAATTCGTCATGCATGATTTTTGAGAAATTATCACATAACTCTTGACAAGTTAAACCAAATATAATGTCATCCACATATATCTGGACGATGATAATATGTGATCCCTTTTTCTTGGTGAAGAGAGTGTTATCTACTAGGCCCATGGTGTACTTATGGTCAACTAAGAAGGTCTTAAGTCAATCATACCAAGCTTTTGATGCTTGCTTAAGTCCGTATAAAGCTTTCTTTAATTTGTAAACATGATTTGGTTTTTCAAACTCGGCAAAGCCGGGAGGTTGTGCTACATATACCTCTTCATTTATAAAGCCATTTAAAAATGCACTTTTGACATCCATTTGAAATAATTTAAAATCATGTGCACATGCATATGCAAGTAGTATTCTAATAGACTCAAGTCTAGCTACGGGTGAAAATGTTTCATCGTAATCTATTCCTTCTTGTTGATTGTAGCCTTGTGCTACTAGTCTAGCTTTGTTTCTAGATACTATGCCATTTTCATCCATTTTATTTCTAAAAACCCATTTGGTACCTATTATGGTTTGATTTTTAGGTTGAGGAACTAATGTCCAAACGTCATTCCTAATAAATTGATTTAATTCTTCTTGCATCGCAATGACCCAAGATTCATCTTTTATTGCTTCATTTATATTTTTAGGTTCTATTGTTGAAATAAAACAAAAGAAATTACTTTCATTTTGAGCTTTAGACCTTAATGTTCTTTCAATGAGTTTTCCTATGACGTTTTCTAATGGATGACTTTTATCTTCTTTGATGTTGACTAAATCTCTTTTTACTGGTTCATCTTCTTTATCATTTTCAACATTTTCCTGATTATCAACCATTTGGTTTTCAACTAAGTCATCATCTACCAAAGGTGATGTCTTAGAGGGAGGTGGACATTCATCGAATGTTACGTTCAATGATTCCTCGACTCTTGAGGTTTCCTTGTTCAAAACTATGTATGCTTTACTAGTTTGTGAATATCCTAGAAATACACCTTTATACGACTTTGGGTCGAATTTGGTGAGATAATCCTTTGTATTTAAAATGAAGCACTTGCTTCCAAACACTCTAAAATATCCTAAAGTAGGCTTTTTGCCTCGATAAAGTTCATAAGGAGTTTTATTTAAAAATGGTCTAATTAAAACTCTATTAAGGATATATGTGGAAGTATCTACTGCGTGACACCAAAACTTTTGAGGTATGTTTTGTTCATTTAACATAGTTCTACTTATTTCTTGAATTTTCCTATTTTTCCGTTCGACTACACCATTAGATTGTGGAGTTCGAGGAGCCGAGAAATTATGAGTTATTCCATTTTTATCACAGAATGTTCCGAATTGGATTTCGTTGTCAAATTCTCGACCATTGTCAGTTCTAATAGATACTATGTTACTTCCTAATTGATTTTGAATTTTCTTGCTTAGAATTTAAAATTTATCAAAGGCCTCATTTTTGGTTTTCAAAAATTTAGTCCATGTATACCTAGAGTAATCATCTACTATAACTAATGTGTAAAAATTACCTCCATAACTTTGTATAGCCGACGGGCCAAACAAATCCATATGTAACAATTCTAGACACCTAGACGTAGATACCATGTTTTTAGCCTTATGGCTATTATGCACTTGTTTCCCAATTTTGCAAGCATCACAAAAGTGTTGGTCATATCTCAACTTAGGTAGGTTCCTAACGAGTTCTTTGGATGATAAGGATTGAATTAACCTCATATTGGCGTGACCTAAGCGTCGATGCCATAAGGTTGAGTTTTCGTCCAGAGAAGTAAGACAAAGCTTGTCTTTCAGTGTTTTATCTAATTTCATAACATATACGTTATTCTTTAAGACACCTTTTCCTACTGTTATGCCATCTTTAAGTATTTTACTTCCATTTTCACTGAAAAGGACGTTATACTTTTTGCGGCACAATTGACTTATACTAAGTAAATTAAAACCTAAATTATCAACATGAGCAACATCATCAATAGAGAGGGAGTCATGAGAGATTGTACCTTTTCCGATGATTTTACTTTTAAGCTTGCTACCAAATGTGACATTACCTCCGTCGTACACTTGGTAAGTGGAGAAAAGGCTTTTGTTTCCCGTCATGTGTCTTGAACACCCACTATCTTTGATCCACTCATCAGGTTCAAGTTCAACTTTTAAGCACACCTAAGTTCAATAAAGACTCAAGCGTTTGGTCCCTAATATCTCATGGGTCCGTTTGTGTTAAACATAACATTATCATGGTTCATGTAAGAAATGGAGGATAATAGTTACATGGCATGTAATTGGGACCTTGAAAGTTTCTAGGCATATTTTGGTTCCAATTATTTTGATAATGATGTTGTGAATTAACATTACTCTTAGGAAAGGGGTGTTTGGGAAAACTTGTTTGAGGTCTCTGTTGTGTTGTTTTAACTCTATACTCATTCCTAGCTTGACCTCTCCCTATAAACACAGCTGGTTTTAGCTTGTTATTAGTTGTACTAGTACTAGGTTTTCTAGTGACCTTAACAAATTCAGTACGGTCTGTTTTCTGAACCTTCTGTTCAACTTCTGTACCCGCGGATCCCTTGGGTACAACTGGCGGATCCAAAACTTTGGATCCGTCGGATCCGTGAGCTTCTGACTTAGTTGAAACAGTTTCTTTTTCATTCACAGTTTGTTTCTTAAAGTCACTTAAGGTTCCTAGTTTCATAAAACCTAATCCGGTTTTATCATGAGGTAGTTTTTACATCTTCATTATCTCATCTGCACAACTTATGTTTTTATCAAACCTTTTAAACTTAGAGTTTTGCTTAATGAGATCTTCCTGTGAAGTTTTTAGTGAATCTAATTCTAATTTTAGTTCTTGACAAGAGACACATGTATCTTTACTATTTTTCCCTTTTTCCATTCGTATCTCTTTTTCTTTAAGCCAATACACTTCTTTTTCTAAAAGTGTTGTTTTAGTTTTCAAGAATTTGTTTTTGTTGATGATTTTTAATGTGATATCACACAGCTTGTTATATTCTATTTCTAAGGTTTCATCATCTATAGAGGAGTATGAGTCAGAATGTACCTCTTCTGTGTCATGATCCATAAGGGCAACTTCGTTGTTCTTAGGCTCATCATCATCTCCTTCACTATCACTCCAAGCTCCACTAACGAATGCTTTTTGAGACTTGTTCTTTGGAGGCTTTGGACATTCACCTATAAAGTGACCAGAATCTCCACATCTATAGCACTTCCTATCTAACTTGCCCTTTCTATCATCACGGTCTTTTCGTAAAGATTTCTTTTCTTCACGAGGTGGTTTTATGAACTTTCCTCGTCTCCTGAAGAACTTCTTGAAATCTCTTACGGCCATGGCATATTCTTCGTCTTCGCTACTTGAACAAGATTCTTCATCATCACTTGACTCAACTCTAGCTTTCAAGGCAATGGACTTTATTTTCTCCTTCTTCCCTTTAACTATTTCTGAATCCTTTTCCATCACCATTTCGTGAACTTTGAGATTTTCTATGAGCTCATCTAGTGTCATGCTCGAGAGATCCTTGGATTCTTCAATAGCCGTCACCTTTGCTCTCCACTTAGGATGAATTGCTCTAAGAAATTTCCTAACAAAGTTCTTACTAGAAAAAGATTCGTCAAGTGCTTTAAGAGATGTAATAATAGTATTAAACTTAGCAAAAGCACCATCAATGGTCTCATCTTTAGAGATAACAAATTGTTCGTATTGTTGAACAAGAAGATCAATTTTGTTATCTTTGACTTGTGAGTTCCCTTGATGAGTGATAATAAGAGATTGCCAAATATCTTTAGCCGTTTTACACATAAAAACTCTTTCATATTCTTTCTTAGGTAAGGCATTGTAAAGTATCATTTTGGCTTCATTGTTTTTGGCAATCAACTTCTTTTGCTCATCACTGTGACGAGTAAGAGAAGCTCCTACATCCCGACCACCCGAAATATCATTACTAATGGGCTTGTAATCACCCTCAACAATTATATACCACAGATCTATGTCCTTTGATTTTACATATGTCTCAAAGCGATTCTTCCAATATATAAAGCAATTTGGTTCAAATAGAGGTGGTCTTTGCATAGATTGCCCTTCTTTAAAGTTTTCAAAATCCATGGATCGTTTTAAGTTTTAAAATACAATATATTTTAAAAGTCTTAAGTAACGTAGCTCTGATACCAATTGTGGAAAACTAGAAGGGGGGGTTGAATAGTTTTACCGATTAATATTAATTCGCTTTGTTACTCTATGTTAATTCAAATGAAACAAACAAGTATTCACACAATATATATGAAAAGTAAAGAGAGGAAAGATCAAACCACACAACATGGATGTTTATAGTGGTTCGGCTACAAGGACTCTCTTCCTTGCCCTACTCCACTCCTCGAGCCTCTAACTCGAGAGTTATCCTTCACTAAGAAACAAACTCTCTTCTAGGTGGAGAAAACCTTTACACGTTGCTTACTTCCTTTTCCGGTACTAAGCTAAACACCGAGTTCTACTTCAGGGCAGAACCAACCCAACGTCGCCTATACAATTACCGACACTAAGCTAGATGTCGAGTTCTTTCACAAGGGTACAACCACTCCCTACACTCTTTGTGTTTTGAGGACTAAAACACTAACCACACTCACTGAGATAAATGATACAAATAATGATGTGTGAATTACACAAAGATCACACAGTAACTATACTAAAGGTTTACACGTCTGTGTTGAACCTTGATGCTTAATCTTCTTTGCTACAAAAGATAGATCAAATGATATGAATGAATGATGTTAGTAATTTGAATGAGTATGTACTTAAGCTATATGAGTGATGAGAAGGCCAAGTGATCAGCTTGCTATTTATAGGCAAGCTGATAAACACTCGGCGGATCCGGCAGATCCCTTAAAAGGGATCCGTCCTTTATGTCGAAGGGATCCGTGGGTATGCCAGAGGTAAGACAGCTAAGAGATTTTCCAAATCTCTCCAATCTTTCCATATCTTAGTGTTGTCATATCAAGATCTTCCAATGTCAACTATCTTACTTGAAGATCTATCCAAGATATTACAAGATCTTACCAAGATTACATGTATGATGCATGCCATGCTGTCATTGTATCATTTTAGAAATAAAGTTTCCTTTTAAGGAAATAAACATGTAGATGTATGAAATGTATTTCCAAGTAAACTTGTGAAATGTAAAATGTGTTCTAAAGAGACTTTATCTAGTATTTATAATTTGCTTAAAGATATACTTTGTAATTTTCATTAACAAAACTAAGTAAAGATCGTAAAATATAAATAATATTTTTAGGACGATATTTTTATTAACACCTTGTATTTATAGGAGTCCAGGGAGTCTTCTAGGGTTCCTATCAACAAATCCCAGCCTTTGAATCCAAGGTGTTGACATCTTTGCTCAATCACAGCCCTTGATTTGACTGCCACATATCTTCCACCAATAGAATGCTTGTGATTTGCCATGGTGGAAAAATAATGAGCTCATATCCTGCTTAGTCATCCTTCTAGAAGAGGTTAAAGTACTTAAGTGAGGTGGGTAAGTACAAGCGAGGGCAGGGTAAAAGGAAGGGGATGATGAACAGTGTTTTTTTCTTTTTCTTTTACCCACCTTTTTCTATTGTGTTTGACTCGGGTTATTTAATTGTGTTGACCTGGGTTAAAGTGGGAAAAGGGTCGGGTTATAAGGGGATCCGAGAATTAAAAAAGGAAGTGGGCTTGGATGGGTTATGTGTTGGGCTCGATGGGTTTTTAAGAAAACTGGATTTTATTTTATATTTTATTTTTTGCTTTTTGATATAATAAGTGTTTTAACCAAAGTTAGCAAGGACTAACTTTGCAAAATCTAAGGACTTGGACTGAAAATGATTTTGGATAATTGATGAAAAGGATTTATCATTAAGGCTTTGGTTTTGTGGTTTTGGGTTTTTGGCTGATAAAAACTGTAGAATCAAATCCCCGGCCTCGACTTTTCTCACTCTTTTGATTCTCGTGCTCGTTTCCGTCTGTTTTGACTTTCTTTTTGTCATTTTCTTATATCCATTACCTGCATATACACAAACACAAAAACAAGCATATATTTGGCATTTATGGTCGGTTTTTGGTCTTTTAAGTCCGTTTTTGATAAAGAAAAGGTATGTGCTTTAACATATACCAGAAGATTCTATCAAAACAATGATATAATGTAGCACAGCTAAATACATACCCATTAAGAGGGAACCTTTCTTTCACATCAATCAGATGAGGAGAGCTAAATAAACCACTTTTTAAACCACTCTCCCTTAATATTGCTTCACAAAATGTGCACGTTGAACCCTGATAAATATGAACTTACTTAGAAACCAATATGTTCTAACTCCAAAACATTTCATTATGGGACTTAGGAATAATAAAATATAGTAACATAAATGGAAAACTACAGTGTTGATTATATTTGATGAAAATTCAAAATGATGTAAGCAAATGCGAGTACTTTCGTTTAGTTCTGGCAACATGGATAATGTTAAGGTCAGTAATCTGCTCCTTTATGCCTAATATCTGCATTTCAAGATCATGATGATGACTAATTCAGTAACTTGTGACTAGCAAATTAAGCATGAAAATGTTTTTTCGTATTCAACTATTTCTTGGTATAACGACATACATTTGGTATACCTCCTTTCCCTTATTATCATTCGCTAAGAGTAGCAAACCACAATTTTCATTTTCCAACCCATCGTCTTCAATCTCTTCTTCAAGCAAAGTACCTTCCTCTCCTGCCTCTAATGCATCAGCTGTTGCCCTACCTTTCTTTCTCACACTAAAACAACAAAAAATGCCAACTTGTTATATAGATATTGACATAATTCTCTAAAGACGGTTAATATGAAACTAAAACTTAGATTGACCAAATAATATGAAGGGGTATATATAAGGGGTGGTCCATGCTATTAAACGGTTCATAGACACTCAAAGGGCACGGTTTAATTCATACCATTTAAGTTTATGACTTGAGAAAAATACAAAACGCATGGCTTCATGCAAAACGATGATTATAAGAAAACCAAAAGTCACTTAAATCTTCAATTCAAGATCTTTAATGTCATTACTCAACCCAAAAATCAAATAATGAGCATGTACACGGTTCACATGATTGAGTTTGGGATTTTCAGTTTAAAAGCTATTAAAAGCTTCATTAGCTTAAACTACATATTTCAGTTTTTTGGCTTGTGACATTAATGCTCACATTCAATAGGGGAACAACTTGCAACTCATTCTTTAAGTATAGTAAGATAAATGTGTTATAATAAAAAATAGCCTTCCATTTTTAGAAGTTCTCAAATACATTATAAAGTAGTAAAGAAGTATAGATTAATAATATAATTGTAATTTATTGTCTTTATTTAATCGAATTACATATCTTTGATGCACTTTCAATAAAGTATATCTCAAAATTATTCTAGCTATAGTTATCTCAAATTACTGTAGCTAACACCATTGTAAAGTAGATACTCATACAAACTTGTTTGACCACTATTATTATATGGTCATTTTGAGATACAGATTCATAAGAAGTTTGCTTATATATTGTTACTCTTCTTGTATGAGTATCTACTTTACAATGGTGTTAGCTACATTAATTTGAGATAACTATGGCTAGAATAATTTTGAGGTACACATTATTGAAAGTGCATCAAATATATGTAATATCGATGAAATAAAGAAACTATAAATTACAATTGTACATTAAGGTTTATAAAAATCATTTCGTAATAAATTTCTGTTATGATATGTACGAAACCAAACACACAAAACTGGAAATAAAAGGGGCAGACAATAGTGTAAGAGTTGTGTTGTATGTGAGGAAAACTGAAAAAGTTATCTCGAAAAAAAAACTGTTTTAAGAATATGCCACAAAAGTGAGTCAAGTTAGAAATGAGTGTCATCTTCAATGTCAGTTTTGCAAATTTCTTAAAATATTTCATCATTTACACTTTCTAGTTTTTTGCGTATGCAAATAATTTTTCCATTCAACTATACCCCTACATCTAGTATGCACTGACATGTGCTATCTTACTGTGTTTTCAGAGAACTATTAAGCACTTCAATAATGTTTGCATAAGTTTATTAGCTTCCCATGAGCTTATAGCTATTCCTAAAAGGAAACGGTATGGGTGGTTGTTAGGCCTCATACCATCGTATAACACCAACCCTACACCCCTCTTCGTGCCATAAACTACACCAAAATGTGGGTTTGGGGACGCCCCATTTTTTTGGGTCGACATTGTCGTCCCAAAATTTGGCTATGTCCACATTTTTTCAACAAAAAATGGCAGTCAAAGCACCAGTTATACTTACTCAATTTGGGACAACAATGTCTTCTCAAAACGTTATTTATTTGATTTTTGACATTTCAATGGTTTTTAAATAATTTTTCTCCAAAATAAAAATATCCCGCCAAACACTTTGGGACGACAATGTCATCCCAAACTGTAAGTATATGTTTTTTTTTATACTTAAAAACTTTTTAAATCAATTTTTATTTTTTAAATCAATCTAAAAACTTTTTTAAAAACCTTTGGGACGACAATTTCGTCCCATTTTGTCTAAATATTTAAAATGACATTTATAATCCAATAATCTATTTAAAAATACTTATATATAAATTAATTTTAGAAAATTATTTGCTTTAAAATTATATGTTAGTGTAAAAATTAATTTTAAAAACTACATAAATTAAAAAATTTACAAAATCAATATTTACTATTTATCAAAAATGTTTTTGTTAAAAATATTAATTATAATGAGTGTCTAGGTGGTGATCAGAGGACACTTGGTTAGAGGAGTATCTGAAGAGGAAGCTGATAATAAGTGTCTAGGTGGTGATCTCGACTATTATGAACTAGAGGATAATTACATGGAAGCGGGATCTCCTGAGCTCGAATCCGGTTCTAAACCTGTATTTGAAGACGGTTTAGATCTGAATATTGAAGAAATGGATGTTGATCAGGGTAAACCAGTTTAAAAAACTGATGCACCTAGTTGGAGTACAGGTGGAAAAGTTCAAGTAGATGTACCCATTAATGACGAAACATCTGGTAAATGGGGTGTTGTGGAATCTGATAAACCACAGGGTTCAGATTGGAGTAAAAAAGTTGAAGAAAAAACTGAATCGCAAGGTGGTTGGGGTGATTCATGGGGTAAGAAAAAAGACGAGAATAAACCTCAAGACGGGACTGAAGGGTTAAATGAACAGACTACTGATAAAGGGAGTAATTGGGATGGAACAAGAAGGAGGAACAAAAACAGGACCAAGGTGGCTGGAAGAAGTAAGAGGGATGGTGTCCTAATAGAAATCACCCTGCGAGGCCAGTTGGGGGACCAAATGATGGTCCTAGACCAGGAGGACCTTTTACCACAACGAGACAAAGGCTCGATATCTTCACAGCGGATGAGAAAGAGATTATTAACGAAATTAATCCCATCATTCAGTCTATTCCATTGTTGAATTCCATTTCTTGTTAATGTTAAAGTTATGAAACACGAATACTAACTATGTATGGGCACAAACTATTTTGTGAAGGTACAATGATGACGATACTTTGTCCGCCGATGATTAAACTTATATTCTTGATAACGTCTTCAATCACCATCCATATAAAGTTCAGAAAAAGAGTGCTGGAGTCAAACAAGTCATGGTAAACCTCAGTACTATATATATGATCCACCCTTCTAGAAATCAAGGTTTCTTGTTGCATTTCCATTCTTTTGCTTTCTATCAGTGAAAATTCTTTATACTATTAGCTATATAATGAAGGTGATTGTCAATGCTTATCTCATATAAATTGCAACTGTTTTTCTAGGTTAACAAGCATACAAAGTTCCAAGAAAGTCGTTTCTTTTTTGTTGTATCAACCGATGGCCGTGAAGAAGACTTCTCGTACATTAAATGTGTTGAGAATTATGTAAAGGTGGTGATGTCGACTATTATGAACTAGAGGATAATTACATGGAAGCGGGATCTCCTGAGCTCGAATTCGGTTCTAAACCTGTATTTAAAGACGGTTTAGATATGAATATTGATGAAATGGATGTTGATCGGACTGGTGGCAAATCAACTTAGGAATCAGGTCCTACTCCCAAAGATGGTAGCGGATGGGGAAGAGCTATCAAGACAACTACTACATGGGGTAAACCAGTTCAAAAAACTGATGCACCTAGTTTGAGTACATGTGGAAAACTTCAAGTAGATGTACCCATTAATGATGAAACATCTGGTAAATAGGGTGCTGTGGAATCTGATAAAGCACAGGGTTCAGATTGGAGTAAAATAGTTGAAAAAAAAAACTGAATCGCAAGGTGGTTGGGGTGATTCATGGGGTAAGAAAAAAGACGAGAATAAACCTCAAGACGGGACTGAAGGGTCAAATGAACAGACTACTGATAAAGGGAGTAATTAGGGATGGAACAGGAAGGAGGAACAAAAACAGGACCAAGGCGGCTAGAAGAAGAAAGAGTGATGGCGTCCTAAAAGAGATCACCCTGCGAGGCCAGTTGGGAGATCAAATGATGGTCCTAGACCAGGAGGACCATTTACAGCAACGAGACAAAGGCTCGATATCTTCACAGCGGATGAGCAATAGATTATTAACGATGATCAAACTTATATTCTTGATAACGTCTTCAATCACCATCCAGATAAAGTTCAGAAAAAGGGTGCCTTCCACCAACGTTCTTTAGTTCTGGTGTCTTTACGTCTTTTCCACCATGCTCATATATCTTTTGACTTTTGTTCTTCAATTGGTTCTCACTTCTTCAATCTTTAACTTGTGAAAGGTTGTAGCGCTTGAACTTTGACTTTTCTTTAACATCTTTAAACTTTTGTTATATCTTAGTCTTTGTGAGAACGTATCTTCAGGATATGAGCATGATGGAATGGTGGTTATGTAACTACAGGTCTCCATGATTCGCTGCAGGTAAACAGTTAGCAATAAATCATCTGGCACTTACAGATTCGGACTTCGAGATCGTCAAAAACATAGTGTGAAGAATTTCTCTAATCCTAACCCAGGCCGTTCTTAATCGGATACCCCCGAAAGGGCTTACACAGACACACCGAAGTGTACCTACGATTCAGTGAGTCGCTGAGGATCACCTCACGACTGTAGACCGTTTTGGAGCTAACACTAAGCGTAATCCACCAGGAATTACCGAAGTGACCTGCTGTCAGGGCTATTTGAGGTTGACCCTGGCAGGATTTCCATTCAATCACTGAGAATCACAATTTGTGAATTCTCTCATGAAAGTTCTCGGCAGATTACTAAGATCCGCGAAGGACACTCTTATAATTTACAACTGGTGTTCCTTTTGTTGAACAGCCAGTGTATGCTAAGTGTACTTAAGAGATCTTTGATGTATCTCATGGCTCTAGACTCGATTCAGTGCTTATTTGTTTGGTCGTCGGAAGCATGGAGCAGAGTGCCTCCTTTTCAATATCAACACATCTCGTAGTGAGAGGTCGATAGATAATGAAGGGTTCTCCGTATGAAATGAAACAAGTGTCTTTTGAGAGACACCTGAGTGGCTAGAAGGTTTCGTGCAGTACGTCACTAGGTCCATGACATCTTAATCTTCAATACCGGTGTTACCTTGGTAACAATCTAGTAGGTTATGTATTGAACCCGGTGTCTGCCCTAAGGTTGATCAAATGGAGGGCTATTTCTTTTCACCCTTTTCTTTACTTTTCTTTTTCATTCTTCAACCCCTTCTTTCTCCTTTCATTTCATTTGTCCTCTTTTTTTTTTTTTTTTTTTTTTTTTTTTTTTTCATTATACCTAGGACTTCCTAGTTCTAAACTATTGGTATTGTCCTTAGGTAGATCCCTCCAGCTCTGGCGGATCATAGGACGGTTATTCCTAACCTTAGTCACCTTATGTCACCATGACTATCCTATTTTTGCCATAAACCAAACCTTTTGAAAAATCTCTCAAAGTGCTTATAATTGTAAAAACATATTTTGTTAACACTTTGAGAGTTTTGTGATTTTCAGAAATACTCCCCCTTAACATGTGCTCATAAGTATTTAAGGTAAATTTGCACATGTCGGGAAGAGTTAGCACTTTTTAATTGATTGATTTTCAATGAACATGATCGTCGCGAGACACGTTTACATCACTAGTAGAACTAGCTTGAAATTATTACCCGTCCAGATCACATTCAAGGAAAATCTCTCAAAATCGGTACATTCTACTCAGACATATCCTTTGCGAGACACGTTTACATCACCAGATAAACTGGCTTGAAATTATTACCCGTCCAGGACATGTCTTTTTGATTACTGACTTTTGATGTCGTCAATTCAAGGGTTCAATTCTGAGTCTAGCTCACATGAGATTTCAACTTTTATTACCATATTTTAATCATATCTTTATTCTCCCCCTCAAAAATAGCATACTCATGTTGTTTTTGTTAAACTTTTGATTAAAATATGCTCTTTTTGAGGTTTACGGGAAGAATTTCAAGAACTTTTGTTTTCAGAACAAAGATTATATTTCAAATACTCCCCCTGAACAAGGGAATACTTGTCCTTATGAGCAGAATTTTAAAAAACATAGAAAAAATTCTGGTTTAATTCTACTCATAAGTAAGAAGCTTTCATTCCTTTGATCAGGATTGAGGCACTGAAGCGTACCTCAGGGTCCTTTCATTACAAGAAAGGGTTGTGCACTGTTATGTGTACACAAGCCATTGTCACTGATAATAATATGATGAAAAATGATGAAATATGACAAGGGTACCAATGATTACTGCTCAGGTCGACGAAAAGTTAGAATGTTAGGAATTCTAGCACATCCTCCCACATAGCTTTCCAGTCGTCTCATTGTCACCCGAAACTTGATCCTTCGATCAATCCTCTCCATGAACTTGATGGCTTGCTTCACATCATTCTTACTCCAAGTTATATGTCTTAGCCACCCCGTCTTCAACCCCTTTCTATGGTTCTTCAGAATCTCTTCAAGTTCAGACTTGACATGCAGTAGAGTTTCATCGCTGAACTTGTGGATGTCTTGATAACCCATGAATCTTGGTGAGCTTCTATCCCTTACGTACACCAACCCAAATGATTTTTCACCGAAAGTGTACGGCTTCTTGTCTGCTATCCCTGGAGGTTTGAGATTAGGCATGACCAAATTCAATTTCTTCTGGTAGCTTTCTACCCCAAGGTGCACATCTTCAACTCTGGATCTGATGACAATATTGCGGATATACAGCAGCACAAAGTTGACGATATTATACTGAAGATGCCCAGGAAGATGTTTGAGTTTTCCTTGAACTTTCAGGAGATACATGTCTTCAATATCATTGATGTGTAGGTAAGGATAGTCTGCTTCTTTTAAGGTGTATTCTTGATCATCCAGCCTCCTCACGGTGATCTTTTTCAGATAACTGTAGCCAAACATTGATTCTGTTTCTGCACTTGTGATGGAAAGGATTCTACTCTTTTGATAAACTTCAGTCTTTGAAGGAAAGGTGAGCTTCCATTTGTAGAACCACTTCCTCAGATTCGGCCAGTGATAGATTCCCATAGCAGCTTCATCGTTGTATTCTTGAACTTCGTTGATTTGTTCTTCAAAACCTTCTAATGCATAAGAAGCTGCTTGGTACTTGGTAAGGGAAGTTGCATAACGTTTTTCAGGGTGTGTGTTTCCATAGATCAGATAATCTAATTCATTATTGAAGAAGTACGCCTTGGGTATCTTCGGGTTGTGAGAATGGCCAACGAGAGGTAAGGGTTAGGAGTAATCACGGAGTTGTAGTTTGTCTTTTGGATGAGAAACCCAAGCATGATCCCAGTCAATGTTTTCAGAAAGAGCTCTTGCGACTTGTTCCAAATTGTACTCAAATTCCAGTTCTGAAGTTGTGATGGTTTTGAATTCTGTGAAGCCATCTTTGCGAACTCTGATGATATCAGGCAACCCCAACTTCTGGACTTTCATTGCCTTCTTCAGTCGTTTAGTGAAGTCCACAATAGAGCCTTCAACAGGTGCATCATTTTCAGCTGGAACTTCAGGATATGCGTCCACCATCGTTTCAAACCAATCAAACTTTGGAGCTTCAGGATTGACCCATTCTGGTTGAGGTTTGACTGTTTCATTAGTGGGTGGTGCTGTGACATTCTGAACTCTTGGTGGTGCAACAGGAAATTGGTGATCAAAACTCATGTCATCATGAGATTCACCCTCATCGAATGCCCCTGTTTCGAGTGGAACGAACTTTTCTTGGCTTGATTGCTTAGTTGTGCCAGAAGAATGTGCTGTAGTAGACGGGCCAGTAGATTTGGAAGGTTTCCTTCTTTTCTTCCCTTGCTCGTCTTTGTCAGGATCATCTCGACGACGCTTGGTTGGCTGATCCTTCTTACATGCCTCAGCTTTCTTCTCTGCTTTCTTGATTGAATTTAGCAATGCCTTTTTGAGTTTTTTCGCTTCGGGATTATCCATGATACTTTCAAGCAATTGTCCTTTGAGTTCAGTAGTAGACAGTTTGGATGGGACGGTCCGAACCGTCATTGGTATGGTTTTCATCAGATTAGCTACAGTTCTTTCCAGATTTCGTTTGACATATTCTTTAAGAAGTGTTGTGAGTGCTTCTTGAATATGTTTCCCGACTTCTTGGGGTACTTGAGAACTGACTTCTTGAGGGACATGTGTCTTAAGATATTCCCCTGCTGCCTTTTCCAGATCAAATGACTTGATAACATTGATGTCAGATTTCTGTTTATCCAGTTGGTTTTGTACTTTAATGAGCTGTACATCCAAGTCTTTGTGCTCACTTTCTTCTGATTTTTGAAGTTCAGTAACCTTCTTTTGAAGTGCAAGGAATTACTCATTTAGTTCATTGAGCTCACTGGGGGATTGACCCACCGAAGACGGTTGTGGAGATGGTAGCGGGTTTTCCTCTTGGTTGTCATCATGTTCGTCTTCTTCATCATTTCTTCCATCATCTTTGTTCTCAACATCTTCATTATCTTCACCCTCTTCATCTTCTTCTTCATCATCATTTTCATCATCTTCACCCTCTGATTCAGATCCTGTATCTATTCTTTCATCTGACTCTTCCGATTCCCCTTCAGATTCACTTAGTGTGACAGAATTTGTGTCCTCTGATTCTTCTTCTGATTGGGCTAATGGTTGTGAAACTGATCCTTCACCCCTTTTTCTTCTTTCAAGCTTCTCTTGCTCAACTAGATGTGTCTTTCTGCTTGCCATTGATGCTTTCTTAAGTTGTTCTTGCTCTTCTTTTTCAGTCAGTGGCGGTTCGATGGGTTTAAACGATTGATCTGACATTTTTATTGATTTTCCTCTTCTTTTGCCCAAGTCTTTGTCTTTCTTGGCCAATACTGTCTTCATCTTTTCAAACTCTTTCTTCTTCTTTTCTTTTCTAAGATCAATTTCTTCTTCATCCTCTTCTTCGTCAATTGGTTCATCACTGAGTTTCAACTCTGTGGACTTTGCTCTGGAGACTAGTTTCTTCTTCTCGGTATTGAGTCTTTCTTTGTTCTAGAAGAAGCTGCTGGGACAATCTTTTCTGTACCTCTACCTTTGCCCCTGGTTGACTTTGTTCTCTTAATCGTAATACCCACCTTTCCGGCCTTTTCTGCTTCATCGTACAATTGATAAGCTTCAGTTTCCATTACTGCTTCTTTTAACATACTTGATGGGATTCTCACACCCTGTTTCTTAATGTTGGTCATCTGCACTTTAACCCTGGTGATCATGTGATCCATCTGTTCGGTATGTGCTTTCTCATTTAACCTTCTATCTATTTCAGGATGATTCTTCATGAATTGTGGAATTAAGAGCTTGGTGAATCGAGGAAAGGGTATCTTGTAACCCTTCTTTTGTTGGAATTGTTGGGCTTGGAATATCATGTCTTTCCATATGAACTTGGCGAAGTCCATGTGGTAGAAGTTGACGACACCCCAGAAAAATTGTAACTGTGTCAGATTTGGGTGTTCAAGTCCAGTTGCTTTGCTGGTTATACAATGAATGATCATGGTGTAAAGGGTCAACCAAAACTGAGGGATGTACTTTCTGTCCACTTTGGAGATTGAGGTGAGCTCTTCATCCTGATCATCATAGCCGAGACGCATTAATGTTTCAACCATGGTTTCAAAGGTTGGTTCATCGTGGAATCTGCCTCTTGGGCCTGAGGCTTCTGATGGTAGGTCTAGAACGAGGCGAAGAGTATCGACCCCAAATTGAATCTCTGTGTTGTCAACTTTGACTGTAATGGGTTTTTTGTCTTTTCCTATGGTCATGTGATGCCAAAACTGATTCATATACACCTCAGGTACACTGGCTGTCTTTTTCATCATAGAACTGACGTAGTGTCTCTTGAGTATTTCCACGACTATTTGACATGATTCGTGACATGGCAGATTCTCAAAGTCGGCTCTTGAGTTTGCTTCACTGATTTTGCGCTCATCTCCTTCGGGAATCAGCTCTTTTCGAGTAACAGATCCTTGAGACATGGTTTGCCTAAATACCACAAACACCAACAACAATACACAATAGACATTGTATATATGTGTTAGTGAATGTTATTTGTTACATGATAATAGTCTAACCTGTATGATGCATCACATAGATAGGCTAAGTCATGAAAACATTCTCATATCATTCATACAGACCATGAACAAGCAAACACGTTTCATAATAATTTTTATGTCTGAAAAATTGACAAACTTGAAAGATTTATCACAAACTCGAAGGATCTGATACAAACTCGGAATAATTTAAGAAACTCGAAAACCTTGTGACAAACTCGGAAAGTTTTAGAAACTCGAAAAGTTTTAGAAACTCGGTAAGTTTTTAGAAACTCGGCAAGTTTGTAGAAATTCGACAAGTATGTAGAAACTCGGCAAATTTGTAGAAACTCGGTAAGTTTGTAGAAACTCGGTATGTTTTGTTCATAACACGTGTGGATCTTGTGATTACAGGTTCGATTCTAGTGAGAAAAGTAGAGAGAGTGGAACCTTTAGAGAGAGAAAGAATGTGAAATTAGATTAATTGTGTGAAAAGGTCCCACCCTTCCTTTGTGAGGGAAGGGCTTTATATAGTACTACATATGGTGCCCCGAGTGGGCTGTGGAGTGAGCTGACAGAGGGTAAAGATCCAACCTACTCCACGAATACTTTAATATCTAAACTATTACTAATATTATTAATAATCCTACGAGCTAGTTAATGCTAACAGATACTCGGGGTGACTGAGTCTTCACATAAATAATTTTATTCCTAACAATCTCCCCCTAAGGGAGGTCACCCCAAAAATAATGTTTTGAATTCTAGCATTTTATCATATGATTATGACTTCCTAGCTCGTAGTTTTTGATTCTTCAAAGTCATTAATCTTTGTGAATTCAGCAGCGAAATTTTGATGACTGATCTTTTGTCTTGGATGATCTTTGAGGATTCTTTGAGAATATCATCCAACATATATCTTCAAGTCATCATGCAGCATCGTCTCCATGTGATATTGTGATTTTGAACCGACATGCTCACACTTTTCTGGATCATGATCTTCAGCATCAGAGTTGCGAAAGCAGTGTTGAAGGTCTTTTAGATATCATGGTAAAGTCTGAGTGATGATGAAGTGTGAGCATGGGGTGATGAATCAGCATCTTCTCGGCAATCAGCTGCAACCACCAGGGATTCCTGGATACGACAGTTAGCAATAAAACGTCCGGCACTTATAGGTTTGGATTTCGAGATTGTTAACAACATAGTGTGAAAACTCTCTCTAATCCTTACCAAGGCCGTTCCTAAATCGAAAACCCACATAGGGCTTACAAGATCTATCGTAGTAAATCAACGATTAGGTGAGTCGCTGGAGTTCACTCCACGACTGTAGACCGTTTGAAACCGCCGCGACCACTAAGCGTAATCCTCAAGGAATTACCAAAGTGACCTGCATTCAGGGCTGTTTGATGTTGACCCTGGCAGGAATTTCCATTCAATCATTGAGAATTACATTTGTAAGCTCTCTCATAAATGTTCTGGCAGATTGCTATGATCTGCGTAGGACTCATAATTTTACACATGGTGTCCTTAATGTTGAACAACCAGTGTAGAAGTGACATGTGTTCCTATTGAGATCGCATGATGCATCTCGTGGCTCTAGACTCGATAAGTGCATTTTTTGGTAGACAGAGACTGGAGCGGTGTCTCCTGTTTCAATATCAACATAACTCGTAATGAGCGGTCGATAGATTATGCAGGGTTCCCCGTGAGAATGAACAAATCCTTTAAAGAGAACTTGAGTGGCTAGAAGGTTTAGTGCAGTGCGTCACTGGGTCCATGACGTCTTGTCTTCAATACCGGCGTCACCTTAGGAACAACCAGTAGCATATGAATTGAACTCGGTTTCTGCCCTAAGGTTGAATAATTTGGAGGACTATTTCTTTTCACCCTTTCACATTACTTTTCTTTTTAATTCTTCAACCCCTTCTTTCTCCTTTCTCATATTACTCCTTTTTCATAATCATACCTAAGGACTTTCTAATACTAACTATTTGGTATTGTCCTTGGGTAGATCCCTCCGGCTCTGGCGGATCATAGGACGGTTTTCCTAACCTTAGCCACCTTATAACTTCATGACTATCCTATGTTGCCATCAACCAAATCCTTGAAAAATCTCTCAAAGTGATTATGATTATGAAAACACATTTTTCTAACACTTTGAGAGTTTTATATTTTTCAAAAGCTCCCCCTCAACATGTGCTCATATGTTTTAATTTTAAATTTACACATGTTGGGTGGAGTTCGCTCTTTTTGAATTGATCCACTTTCAGTGAATATGACCGATTTGAGACACGCTTACATCACTAGTTAGACTAGCTTGAAATTATTACCTGGCCTGGTCACATCCATAGAAAGTGTCTCGAAACGGTACACTCTACTTAGACATATCCTCTTCGTGACATGCTTACATCACTGGTTAGACCAGCTTGAAATTATTACCCGGCCAGGACATGTCCTATCGATTAATGACAGTTTGTGTTTCGTCAATTCATTGGTAAAGTCTGAGTCATGCACACATGAGATGCCACATCCATTTTACTATTGCACACCATTTGCTCCCCCTCAATATGTGCATCGATATACGAAAGAGTTTAGCACATATGGGAGAGCTTACACTTAAGTCCAAAGAATCACATTTTCATCAGATTTCATATTTAAATCACATTCTCTCCCCCGATCAAAAATTTCAAAGCTTTTGAGATTTGTGATCCCAATTGATTTAAATAAGTTCAAAAAAATGGGAGAAAATGTGGTCAGATTTGATATATTCTAATGATGGTGCTTACTATGCTCCCCCTCATTCCAAGAGAGAGTGTCACTGCTGATGTTGCACAAAGTTTAAAAAAGTGTCAAAAATTTGAACAACTACTCTCCCCCCTCAATTAGTGACCCGTTTTCTATTTAAAGAGTTGTAGTCATTCAATTGAGCGAGAGGCATTTGTGTAAATTTAAGTCCAGTTACCACGTTGTGAAACACCAAAACTCTCCTGAAGAATCATAGATGCGAAGAGTTTGTGGTGTAAAGAAGACTTCTCTTCTTATACAAGAAATGATGCACTGAATCGTACATTAAATTGGGAAAACATGGATATAATGTAATCCATGCCCGGGTGAACTTCACCCAGTGGGAGGAACAACCGTCTTTTTGGCGACGTGCTTTCCCCATTTTGAAACGCGGGTTGCTATCTAAAGTAATAGCAAGCCATTAGACATGTTTTAACCGGTAAATATAACTTCTGCTCGAGCTTCATTTAAAGATCCGTGTCATTATTGAATGAAATTTCTAGGTTCGTAAATGTTATCGATAAACAGAAGACATGCCTAGAGGAACTATTTTTTGGTATTTTTGATTTTCTGATTTTTTTGAATGGTTTTTATAGGTTTTATATTTTTCTATTTTCTTTTTGGTTTAAGATATACGCAAATATATACAATGATATGTGAAGCAAATCTATTACTCCTCGTTTTCTTCTTGAAGATCCTTGAGTGTTTCTGGAGTCAAACTCTTCATGCCAAGTCGCGGGAGAATAAATTGAAACCTTTCTTTCGGAAGTGCCTTAGTGAAGATATCAGCCAACTGAAACTCGGTCCTCACGAAGTAAAGTTCAACCACCCCTTTTTCAACCTGTTCCCTTATGAAGTAATGTTGGATGTCGATGTGCTTTGATCTGGAATGTTGGACATTGTTGCAGTAAAGAGCTATAGCACTTTTGTTATCACAATACAAAGGTATTTTGTTGTATGCAAACCCATAGTCCGATAGTTGTGATCTCATCCAAAGGATTTGAGCAGACCATGCAGACATGGCGATGTATTCAGCCTCTATTGAAGATATAGACGTACTCATTTGCTTTTCAGATGACCAACTAACCAACTTATCTCCTAGAAATTGAGCACCTCCTGATGTACATCGACGAGTATCTTGACACCCCGCATGATCTGCATCTGCATAGTCCGTAAGTGCCATGGCAGTGTCCTTAGAATACCAGAGACCCATGTGGATAGTCCCTTGAAGGTATCAAAAGACCCGCTTTACTGCTTCCAGATGCTTCTTGGTAGGCTTGGTCTGGTATCGAGTACACATGCATACAACAAACAATAGATCTGGCCTACTAGCAGTGATATACATCAGGGATCCGATCATGCTTCGAAACTTTGTTTGATCAACCGGGATCCCAAAGAGATCTTCATCCAACTTCCATCTCTCAATCATAGGGGTGTCAACAGCATCACTTGAATCAAATCCAAATTTCTTCAATATTTCATTAGCATATTTGGATTGATTAATAAAGATGCCTCTGGGACTTTGGGAGATTTGTAAACCCAAGAAGAATGACATTTGTCCCATCATAGACATTTGGAACTTAGAGCTCATCTCATTGGAAAACCTGTCACATTCCCTAGGATTGGACGAGGCGAATATGATGTCATCTACGTAGATCTGAACAAGAAGTAGATGTTTGCCCGATTTCCTAGTGAATAGTGTAGGATCAACAACACCTTTGGAAAAGCCATTAGCCAGAAGAAACTTCGATAAAGTATCATACCACGCCCTGGGTGCTTGCTTTAGCCCATCTAGAGCTTTCTTCAACCGGTAGACATGAGTAGGACGATCAGGATCCACAAATCCTTCTGGTTGACTGACATAAACTTCCTTTTTTAGATCACCGTTCAGAAATGCTGTCTTTACATCCATTTGGTAGACAATCATATTATGAATGGCAGCATTAGCTAGAAAGATTCTGATGGCTTCAATTCTAGCAACTGGAGCGAATGATTCTTCAAAGTCTATGCCCTCTTATTGACGATATCCTTTTGCAACAAGTCGAGCCTTATTCTTCAGAATGTCACCATGCTCATCAAGTTTCACTTTAAAGATCCACTTGAGAGCGATAATCATTGCACAATCTGGAGCGGGCACTAATTCCCATACTTCAAGTCGGTCAAACTCATGATATTCTTCTTGCTTAGCCTAGAACCAGCAGTCTTTAGACATAGCATCTTTGAAATTTTTGGGTTCGATTTTGGAGAGTACAGAATTAAAGAAGCACCACAGTGCATCGGTGGCAAGTTGCTTTCTTGTGGATACCGGATGAGAAGGATTTCCTATGATGTTGTCAATAGGATGATCGGTGGTCCATTTTCTAAAAAGATCATGTGGTTGAGGGTATTGAACTGATGTTGCTGAGTTATGATCCCCTGAAGAAGACGTATCTGTAGAAGATTCAGGAGCAAATATATTCTTGAATGGAACATCATCAATAGGAGCAAACGGATTCACCTCAAAAGAATTACCAATTGCAGATCCTTGTTGTACCGAAGAAGACTGAACATTCAATGATGATGGTGAATGACTGACAGATGGAGCTTCTTGACTGACTGAGATAGATACTGATAGACCATCTAAGTTGTTTTGAACTTGAGCATCAGCAGCTGGAGGTGCAGGTGGTGCTTCGGTTGCAGCATCACCAGTTGGTGGCTCAAAATATTCATCATACATTGAATCAAACAACTTCTTCAGCTCCTCACTAGAAGGTGGTACATAAGGAACTGCAGGAGTGGGATTTTGTATAAGACCTGAACTGATTGGTCCAAGTATCAAAAGATTAGGAGCGGGTCCAGAACTAGTTTGTCCAGGAGCCGGTTGCTCAGTCAGCTCATCGAACGTAACGTGAATAGTTTCCATGATTTGTCGGGTTCTTTTGTTGTAGATTCTGTATCCCTTGCGATCTGGTGCATACCCAATGAAGAAACCTATGTCTGCTTTAACTTTCAACTTTCCTAGATCTTGACTGTCATTTGTCGGATAACACAGTGCACCGAACACACGAAGTAAAGAGAGGTCTGGCTTCTTGCCATGAATCAGCTCATAAGGTGTTTTGTTGTGAATAGTATGAATCAGGGATCGGTTTTGAGTGTAACATGCAGTTGTAATTTCTTCTGCCCAAAGAAACATCGGCGGTTTGGAAAATATTAGCATGGTTCTTGCAGCTTCCATCAGAGTACGGTTCCTTCTTTCAACCACACCATTCTGCTAAGGAGTGTGTGGAACACTTTTCTGGTGTGTTATGCCAATACTTTCATAGAAATGACTGAGTTGTTGGTTAACGAACTCAGTTCCATTGTCTGTACGGATGATTCTGACAGTTTTGTTGAGTCTCACTTGCAGCTGTTTGATCAGTTTGATGATAACCTCTGGAGTTTCATCCTAGGTTCTCAAAAACTTCACCCACGTAAACCGAGAGTAGTCATCGACTACCACAAGAATGTATTTCTTCCCATTTATACTTTGCACTCTCATTGGTCCGCACAGATCCATATGAAGGGTGTGAAGAACTTCCAAGATGGTGTTGATAGTTTTGGGTTTGTGGGTATGTTTCTTGCTTTTGCCCAGTTGACAGGCGGAGCAGAGATGGTCTTTCTCAAACTTTAATCTGGGCATGCCTCGTACAAGGTCTTTGCGAGAAAGGTCATTTATGGTGCCGAAGTTTAAATGATTTAAACGACGGTGCCAAAGCCAAGATTTGGTCTTTGAGGCCTTTGAAAGCAAGCAGATAGGAGAGGATCTCATCATTTCTTCAATAGAGATTGTGTATAGATTGGTGCCAAGACAACCTTTAAGAAGATCAATACCATCCAACTCTCTACGAAACAAGTGTGTTTTCTGAATGCAACTTCAAGATCGGAATCACAAAATTGCCCAATAGAAAACAAGTTATGCCCTAGTCCTTCCACGTAGTATACCCGGGAGATTACAATGTCACCAAAAACGTAATCACCATAACCCATAATTACCCCAAAATGGTCGTTCCCGAATCTAACTGTCCCGATAAACTTTTTCACGAAGTTCTTGAGCCGTGAGCGATCCCCAGTCATATGTTTTGAGCAGCCTGAGTCCAAATACCAAAGGACGATTTGTACGACCTGCATTTGAAAACAGACAACGATGGATAACTGAAAAATGTAGATCCCCACGTGCAGTTGGGGTCCGTTTGGTTAGCACAAACAAATTCTGGAATAACAGGATTCTTAGATGCTATTGCATTTACAGTGGAAACATCACTAGAAGCAGCAGTTGACCTAGTGGCAGGGCATTGTGTCACTAAAGGCAAGATTCTACCAGTCGGCTTCCATTCCTTAACATTCACTACTTTACGAACATTCAATCTAGTTAAGGGGAACTGATTACCTAAAGTGAATTTCCTTCCAGTGGGTTTCCATTGATAACCAACATTAGCAAATATTTTTCCTGTCGTTTTCCAAATTTTCTTACTCAGTTCAGTCTTCCTAACATTCTTATCTTGGGATCGTTTATGAGGCATCAAAAATGACACAACATAATCATCATGATAACTGGAAATTAAACATTAGTTACATGTTTTGCAGACAACATTAGAATTCTAATTAATTATAGTACTTTTAATACTAGAATCAACACGATTCATTCCATTCATTGCAAACTTATTGTTCCTAGGTTGGGCTTCTACTTTCTTCTCGTGAACACTCTTAGCTGGCGCAACCCTATCTTTCCTTGCATTGTCTCTAGACTTTGACCCGCTAGCTTTGGTGTCACAATTTAGTCCTGTAGAAGTAATGGTGGAAACATTAGTTTGTTTTACTGTCATTCGCTTTTCTGATTTTGATGTGCTGGGTTCTGATGTTCTTGGTGGTGCATCTAAGGTTACATGCTTGTTCTTAGTTGTATGGTATGATGTAGGAAATCTATCTCTTTTGTTATCGATCTTAGGATATGTGCCACTGACATATTCTAAAAGTTCATGAGACCGTTTAGCCATGTAGTAGGCATCTGCAACAACACTATCAAGTGGTTTTACTATTCTATCCTCCTCTACGATCTCACGCAAGGTGTTAAGGCTATCCTTAAGAAGATTGAGATATACTTGGTGGGCAGACCTATTTTTTCTAAGGGGAAAAGGAATAGGCACTACATCAACAGCATGCTTACTACAAGCAGAAACCTTTGGAACAACATTATCACCAGTGATGGTTGGCATTTTCCCTTTCACCTGAGTCTTTAGATTCTTGATTTCATTTAACAAAGAAGTTATCTTTTCATTATGACTATTACGTGTGACTTTGATTGAGTCATATAACTCTTTGAAATGCTGTTTGACTTTTGAATTTTCAGCTCGAAAACACTCATTTTCATGGTGTAACTTATTGATGGTGTCTTGATAGTGAAAATTCTGAGAATCTAAAGACGACGGTTCATTGGAGCCATACACATCACTCTTGTTTGATTTCAATTGGGCAATTTGAGCCCTCAATTGTCGAATCTTGTTGGTGTTAGCTTGAATTTTTTCATCGCGTTTGCTTAATTCAAAATAAGTATCAAATTCAGGAGCATCCGAAGATGTCTTGGCATTTGAGAGTTTACATCTTTCATCTAAGTGTTGATACTTTAGTTCCTAATTACAATAATCAACCTCTAGTTTTGAAAAACGTTTAACCATGTTATCATGGTCATCATTTTGAATTTTTTCATGCAGTTTCCAATTCTCTTCCTCAAGCTCAACAACATGATTCTGGGAAGCATTCAGTGCAATAGACAATTCATGAAAATGACAAGCAATTAGTGTAGCATCAGTAGCAGTATAAAACACATCCTGGGCAACATATTTAGCAATCAAGTTCTCATTTGTGATGATAATATTCTTTCGCTCAATCTCACGACTCTTAAGTTCTATTGCATTTTGAGCCACCTCATTTTCCATATCTTTAAACATTACTTTCATTTCATTTACTTCAATTTTAAGGGATTTTTGCATGCCCTCAAAATGTTCCTTGAGAAGTTTAAAGAATGGTATGACCTCAGTTAAGTAGCACTCTTTTGTTAGTTCAAACCCTCTTTCCCCTTCGGTAATTCCTGTTGGTGTAATTCTCTTCTTACATGTTTTATCAAAATCAGCAAATAGTTGATATAGAACATAGATGCTAATTAGAGTATTGCATGCTGTGGGAAGAGTTAATGGAACTAAGTGCCTAGGTGTATTGGGAGGATACACTGTTGCAACCGCAATTTTCCTAAGGGGTGGAGTGTTTTCCTTAAGTGCATCAGCCTTTCTCTTTTCTATGTCCAAAGACCAAAATATTTGTTCAGGCGTTAACTTAGTTTGAGGTGCAAAGATAGTCAAACGATTTTGCTCATAGTAATTATGGGGTTTAACTATGACTCGATTGGCTATACATTTCGGGTCCTTCATTTTATCAGCTAATCTCTCTCTGTTTCTGTCCTCTATCTCATTACTCTCTTCTAAGAAAGACACATCAGGTGGGGCATGAATAGTCTTAAGCATTTCATTTCCATCATATAACGCAGGTTGGGCTACCTTAGCATTCCTAAGAAGAGCTAATTTAGGTTCTCCTACATAATATTCACTATGTTTATCACACAACTTTTTATGCTTTTGCATCATTTGAGCAGTTTGCCTGGTCTGGTCTTGTGTGTACAACTTGTTTTCAATCTTGTTTTTCAACGTTTTAAGTCTGGAAAAATCAATTAGGAGTTTTGATTCTTTTTCTTTGAAGTCCTGTTTTAGTGTAATTACACTTTCCTGAATCTCCTGTTTTTGCTTAACAGTTTGATTAAGTTGCTTTCTTAAAGAATCTAACTCCCTTTTTAATGTTTCTTCCCTTAAATTACGTTTAGTTACAAATGTACGCATCTGACTATCCATTTTCTGTTCTCGTGCGGTTAGCTCAAATTTTGCACGTTGTTCATAAATTGCTACCTGGTCTTTATATATATTAAGCCTAGTAGTCAAAGTATCATCTGGGACACACAGTGTTTTCATGCCACTCATAATCATTATCTACCATATTAGGTTCGTATGGAATAACATTGTTGTTTCCCATATTGGCATTATCTACAAAACATGTATTATTTACAATAGAAGAGCCACTACTTGATACATCAGGCATGTCGCTGTGATTCAGATATTGTTCGTATGGAATAACATTGTTGTTTCCCACATTAGCATTATCTGAATCAACATCGTCTGTCTGTTGTATTTCTGTAGGAATCTTCTGTTCATCTATCTTGTTATGTGTATCATATAGCTTTAGTACCTCAGATATGATGGATGAATTGGAAGAACCAGCCTGATGAGATGATGATGCCAAAGAAGATAGGTTGGCCATAAAGATGGTTTGAGCAGTCGGCTCATCATCAACATCCGAATCAAATGCATCACAATCTTCAGCTTGGAAGATGTTTTGGTCATTGAGGGCCATATCTTGAACCGGTTGGTCATCCACATCTGCATCAAATGTGTTTCCCCCTTCACCAGCAAGGAACAAAAGCTCTTCCTCATCCAGAACTGCTCCCTTTTCCTGAGCTTGCATCAGCAACATCTTGTCCTTGAAATAATCAGAGTTCTGAGGACGCTTGGGCTGATTGCAGTTCCTAGCAATGTGTCCCAACCCACCACAGTTGTAACACTTTGCTTGCCTCCCCTGTCCTTGGTTGACATTTCCACCTCTGTTTAGCATATTTCCCCTACCAACATTCCTCGGATTAACATTTTGTCTCCCCTGAACATTCTGAACAATAATTCTTCCATCTTCCACAGTTGCTTGATTGTGTGGGTTTGAGGAAGTTCGAAGTTGATTGTTAGTTTGGGGAAGTGTTGCTCGGAATTGTTGAACAAGCAAGGAGACTTGATTGGAAAGATCATCAATCCTATGATCAGTGAACGAATACCCTGAATCAAGTTGTGGTTGATTGAATGGTTGAACTTGTGAGACCAATGCAAGTGGATCATTTGTTGTTGTTGTGGTTGGATTAAGTTTTTCTCTGAGAAGACGATCATAAACAGCATGCTTTTCATGCTGTTGAAGGTAAGCATATAGCTGTTCATAATTGGTCTGCCTTAAACCTTTGTTGAGCTTGACTGCCGTGACAAATCTGTCCCATTCCGGTGACATGTTGTTTACGAACTTGGAGTTAAGTTGGATGTTTGGCATAGTCATTTTGATGATTCTCATGTCATTTACCAGCTTGTGTAACCTCACATAGTAATCAGTGATGTTCTCACTAGGGTTCATCTTGAAATGCTCAAACTCATCATACAGTTGTGACTCCCGATCCTCTTTTGTCAATTCTGATCCTGCCAGAAGCATTTTGACGTTGTCCCAAACGGCTTTGGCTTCCGTGTTGAAGTTGATGAGTTTGTAAACATCTTTGGGCAAGCCTTGAATTACAATATTGGAAGCTCGGATGTCAGCATCATACCGCTTCTTTTCTTCCTCTTTCAGATCATTGTATTCACGCGGCCTATCAATCCCCAGAGTTACTGTTCCATCCTCAGCAGTAGCCACAACATCACGAGTGGTGCCCAGCTGAAATGGTCCTTCATCAATTGATTTGAGAATGTTGAATCCATTTTCTTTACCCAAGCAGTAGAGTCGAATTCTTTGAGCCCATGACTCGAAATCAGTCCTATCTAGCATAGGAGGGCGGGTATCGGACCCTGCAGCTTGGATGTCATCAGACGCAGTGCTTGTCATGATGTAGACGGGATTTTACAACACTTATGATTTAAACTGAGAAATTGAATCTTTCGCGGGATTTTCTAAAATCAAAAAAAGAAACCGTAAATGACGAAGCAAGAGTGAACTACAATAAATATCTTCAAAGATTTAAGTTACAGAAGTCAAATCACAATTGATCCAATCGCAACAAGTCAAGTCACAGTTTGTCAAATCGCAAAAAGTCAAATCGCAACTAACCAAATTGCAATGAGTCAAATCGCAAGTGTCAACTCGCAATGTCAAATCGCAACAAGGTTAAATCGCAATCCGTCAAATCGCAACAAGTCAAATCGCAACTTGTCAAATCGCAATTAATCAAATCGCAATTTGTCAACGGTAAGTCAAATCTCAAAGATCAAATCGCAGGCACATTCAAATCGCAGGCTCAAAACACACTTCTTCAAATCGCAAAATTTGACCAAATCTCAATAGTCAAATCGCAGCAAGAATAACTCAAATCGCAACTATCAAGTCGCAATCAGAATACCCAAATCGCAACTTGTCAACTCGCAAGTCACAAAAAGACAAAACAGTCACTGTCATTTGACTTTTTCCACTTTTGGGTGAGACGTCAAATCACAACTGCCAAGTCGCAATTTACACGCAACAAGTCAAATCACATAATAAAATATACCAAATCGCAACCAAGAACTACCCAACAACAACTCAAATCGCAACCAAGAACCTTGTACCGAACGTCAAATCGCAACCAAGAAACAAAACTTCCAGCACTCGAATAAGCCCAGAATAACCACTAAGCTTATGTAATAAGCTAACCAATCATCAAACCAAGCTATTCCTATTATACTAAACACAAAAGCACAACACTTTTTCGAATCAACGCACAACCACAGATCAAATCGTGATGTTTTCTTTCTTTTCTATTCGAACCAAATAACAACCACAGATCCAATCAAGAAAAACCGAATACCCACACACCTAAAGATCAAACCAAAGCTCTTGATACCAATTGTAGGATATTCATAACTTCATAACACGTGTGGATCTTGTGATTACAGGTTCGATTCTAGTGAGAAAAGTAGAGAGAGTGGAACCTTTAGAGAGAGAAAGAATGTGAAATTAGATTAATTGTGTGAAAAGGTCCCAACCTTCCCTTGTGAGGGAATGCCTTTATATAGTACTACATATGATGCCTCGAGTGGGCTGCAGAGTGAGCTGACAGAGGGTAAAGACCCGACCCACTCCACGAATACTTTAATATCTAAACTATTACTAACATTATTAATAATCCTACGAGCTAGTTAATGCTAACAGATACTCGGGGTGACCGAGTCTTCACATAAATAATTGTATTCCTAACAAGTTTGTACAAACTCGATAAGTTTATACAAACTCGACAATTTTGTAAAAACTCGATAAGTTTATACACACTCGAAAATCTTGTATAAAATTGATAAGTTTATACAAAACTTGACAAGTTTATACAAACTCGACAATTTTGTACAAAATCGATAAGTTTATACAAACTCGACAAGTTTATACAAACTCGACAATTTTGTACAAACTCGATATGTCCATGAATTTAGTCTCCTAACTCGGAGAGAAAGTCAAAAGGTTTTAGTTCATTCAAAGTCGAAGGATTATATTAAGCACAAACTCGGAAAATTTCAGAAACTCGAAAGATGAACATGTAGAAACTAGGAAACTATCATAGCACTTAGATCACATGAAATTTAGTTATAGGCCACAAGCAATACTTAGATAGTATCCTAACTATGTTTTCATCAATTCTAAACATTCAGAACATCAGTTGCAACAACGCAGAACTCATCACAAATCATTAGCGCAAATGCAATCATTCGAGTCAAACCAAACTGTTAGATTTAAGCTATGAATCTTTAAACGCATAATCAAGAGCAACAAATAAGCATGTCCCACCATTCAAACAACAAAACACAACACTCATTTATCTCAGCTCACAAAACACGGCATCTTAAACCCTAAGTCAATCAAACTACCTAATGTGATGTTATTGAATCTAATTAACCAAGTGCAATTTACTCTATATCATGTTATGAAGCTATTACACTAACTCAATTAGACTGAACAACATTAAACAAGAAACGCCTAAATCAATTCTTTTAAACCCTAAATCTGAAAACTTGAATTTTAGCTACAAAACTGATGCGGGAGAGATTCTATGGTCTAGAAGATTGAATTAAACACTTACAAATCGATTTTTGATGAAGAAACGAAAAATCTTGTTTCACAGAAACTTTTGGCGGGTTTTTAGTGAGAGGAAAAAAAATGATAATATGTGTTTTAGTGAGAGGGAAATAATCAGACTTTGACCTATATTTGACTAGGTTTGCCCATTTGTCAACTCTAGTCCCTTAACTTGTGTCCTAGTTTTCGTAAAGTTCTATTGCGACAATTTCAGCCCCTTAACTAGATTCCTAGTTCACATAAGGTCCTATTGAGACAACGTTTAACAACTTTGACAATTTCAGTCCTTGATGTTTGTAATTGTTGAAACTTTTGATCCAATTTGTTGAGAAACTTTGTTTAAGTCCATTTCTCCCACTTGAACTGAGACATATTTTTGCAAATTTGACAATCTTGTAGTTCAAGTGATCATAAACATATTTTTCGATGAAGATTTTGATAATGATGAAGATTTGAGATGATAAATGTGCAAAAGTTAAGAAAATTCTCCCCCTCAAAATATGTTCGTGATTTGAAATTGATAAAATTTGAAATGACGAGAACATATTTTGATTCGTTTTGACTTTTGCACATCTAAAGAGGTTTTTTTATTTATTTATTTTTTTTTTTTAAACGAATATGGGAAAATCTTTTTGTGTTTTTGAAAAATTTATTTACAAAGATAGTTTTGATGTTTGACTCATTTAATTTTGTTTGAGAAAATTGGTTAAATCATCTGGAGTCAAACATCGCATACCAATCTGGTGAACCAATTCCACAAATCTTGCATGAGGCAAGGCTTTGGTGAATAAATCCGCCAATTGGTATTCTGTACCCACGAAATATAATTCAATTGTACCCATTTCCACGTGCTCTTTGATGAAGTGATACCGGAGAGCAATATGCTTGGATTTTGAATGCTGAACCGTATTGCACGAAATAGCTATGGCACTCTTGGAGTCACAATACATCGGAATCTTGTTGAACACGTATCCGTAGTCCATCAGCTGTGATCGCCTCCAGATGACTTGAGCACAGTATGCTGACATGGCGACGTATTCGGATTTGGTAGACGACAGTGATGTACAATCCTGCTTCTTTGACTGCCAAGAGACAAGCTTGTCACCCAAAAATTATACTCCCCCAGACGTACTTTTCCTTGTGTCTATGCATCTGGCATGATCGGCATCTGAAAAAGCTATTAGTGCAAAACCAGAATCCTTCGGATACCAGATCCACAAGTGAATGGTTCCCATTATTTATCGAAGGATCCTTTTAACAGCAGATATATGTCTTTCAGTTGGTCTTGACTGATAACGGGAGCATAGATAAGTGGCAAATACAATATCCGGTCGGCTAGCGGTGAGATACATGAGAGACCTAATCATACTATGGTATTTGGTATGGTCAATGGGTGTCCCATGTAGATCAGCATCTAGCTTTGGGGACGAGGATGACATTGGGGTATTATAGGTGTCAAAACTAGTCATGCCATGTTTTTTCAAAATCTCTTGAGCATATTTGGACTGACTTAAGAAAATACTATGAGGTGATTAATGAACTTGTAGTCCTAAGAAGAACTTGAGTTCACCCATCATGGACATCTCAAACTTTTGTTTCATTAATTTTGCAAAAGCGGTTGAATATTTTTTATGAGTTGAACCAAAAATGATGTCATCTACATAAATTTGAACAATGAGAATATCCTCCCCGTGTTTTTGTATAAACAAATTCGGGTCAACTGATCCTTTAGTGAAATGATTAGCGAGTAAGAATGCAGATAGTTTGTCGTACCATGCTCTCGGGGCTTGTTTAAGGCCATAGAGGGCTTTCTTGAGCCTGTAGACGTGGTTCAGATGCTCTGGATTGACGAAGCCCTCTGGTTGTGAAACGTACACCTCTTCTTGGAATTGTCCATTGAGAAATACCGTCTTCACGTCTGATGCGTGGGTTTTGCAACCTTACAACAGGTTTTACCTCTCGAGGGATCTCAAGAGGCTTACAACCCCACCAGGCAGTGTACCTGACCGATGTAGTATAGTGTAGTGGTAAGTACGGGGGATTGATCGTTCTCCACAGGGAATAGTGTTTGTTAGGTATGAAAAACTACTCTAATAGGTCTAGAGGTTGAGGAAGATTCTTTTTATGTTTCTATATTTTTTTATGAAAGCAAGTAAAATCTCGGTTTTGAAAGAGTGGGCGGAATTAGTTGCTAGTCAACTAACCCAAAAGTACTACGGATGCAAATAAAATAAATAACTGAAAATAAAATGTGGTGAGAAACTTATGTGTAGAGAAATGTGTTTACTTAGATTTCCTTACTCCCTAACTATCTTTTACCGGTTAATTAGTGTGTATTAGTCGCGTGGATGACGGGTGTATTCCTTAATACTATTTGTGGGGTGGCGTACGTACTTCCCCAACTCTACAAGCTCCTACTTCACTCCTATGTCGAGCCGGCTAGGAAGCTCCTAACATGGGATCACTAGAATTCGCTTGTGCATTAAATACAACCATAAAAACCTTTAGTACGCATTTGGTTCATGTTTCTTAAGACGTTCAAGCAAGTTACCGAATAGGAAGTTAGCCAGTTTTCTTAAGCCTAACATAGATAAACAATCATCCAATACAACTAACAACACACTAATAACCAATAATCAATAATTAGGTTTCATTAGATCTAAGCAAACACAAGATAAATTTAGCCTAACATGTTAAACAAAAGACAAGAACAAGATAAAATCAAACAACACATAGACATATTGAATGATTAATTGATAACTTATCTTTCAATGTAACATGGAAGATCTCAAGGCAAAAAGCCTTGAAAAAGATGATAAATTCGTCCTAGGGTTTTCTCCCAAAATTCCACACACTAAGCTCTCTTTTTTGACAAAAAATTAGAAAACTATATATAGATTTTTGGATCTGACGGCGTCACCTTATAGAGTGTGACGCCGTCACCCTCGCCGCTTTTAGGGTTCTCGGATGACCATCTTGACGCCGTCCCTCTTTAGCTCTTCCAAAATCCATTCTGGCTTATCAAGGCTTGACGCCGTCGAACCTTGAACGTGACGCCGTCCCCTTATGATTTAAGCCGTGACGCCCTTGATCAAGTTAAAGCGTGACGCCGTCAGAATTTACATGCTATTTTCACTGGCTCATCATGAGTAAATTTCACGTCCACTTTTTCTTGCCAAAGCATGACGCCGTCCAGAGTAAATTGTGACGCCGTCAAAGGTAACTTTCAGCCGATTTTTGAGACTTTGTCGTTTTCTTCACTTTTATGCTCCAAAAACGTCCAAAATGCCTCCTTTTCCAGATTTCTCCTCAAAAGTACCTAAAATGACAAAAGGAACGATTTAGGGCAATATTTGATCAAATAAATACGATTTAGGGCTTAAATGACCCCTTAAAAGCGGTACACTTTTCGCTTCATCAAATACCCTTACACTTGAGATTTGCTTGTCCTCAAGCAAATGCGCTTTTATTCTAATCAAAATACAAGTTAGGGGTCATTTAATGCAAACATAAAAGTAATTACAACAAATAATCGTTCCACTTCAATCATAATAAGCACGGAGATTACAAACTAGCACCTCACAAGTAGTGTTTAGATACTCACATCTCTCAAGTGTCATCAAAATAAATCTCATAAATGAAAACGGATAATATCTCTCACTACCTGTCATAGCAAATAGATTACCATAGGCTTGGGAAAGGATCGAAAACCTCCTCCACTAGGCGTAAGCACCAAAGATAAACTATCAAAGAGGGCTTTTAAATGGGTTATAACGTTAGGTGATGAGGCGAAAAGTGTACCGCTTTTAAGGGGTCATTTAAGCCCGAAATCGTATTTATTTGATCAAATATTGCCCTAAATCGTTCCTTTTGTCATTTTAGGTACTTTTGAGGAGAAATCTGGAAAAGGAGGCATTTTGGACGTTTTTGGAGCATTAAAGTGAAGAAAACGGCAAAGTCTCAAGAATCGGCTAAAAGTTACTCTTGACGGCGTCACAATTAACATGGGACGGCGTCATGCCTTGGCAAGAAAAGTTGGATGTGAAATTTACTCATGACGGGCCAGTGAGTTTGCATGAGAATTCTGACGGCGTCACGCTTTAACTAAATCAAGGGCGTCACGGCTTAAATCATAAGGGGACGGCGTCACGTTCATGATCCGACGGCGTCAAGCCTTGATAAGCCAGAATGGATTTTTGAAGAGCTAAAGAGGGACGGCGTCAAGATGGTCATCCGGGAACCCTAAAAGCGGCGAGGTGACGGCGTCACAATGCATAAGGTGACGCCGTCAGATGTCAAAGTCTATATATAGTTTTCTAATTTTTTGTCATTAGGGGAGAGCTTAGTGTGTGGAATTTTGGGATAAAACCCTAAGACGATTTTAGCTACTTTTTCAGGGCTTTTTGCCTTGAGATCTTCCATGTTTCATTGAAAGATAAGTTATCAATTAATCATTCAATATGTCTATGTGTTGTTTGATTCTATCTTATGCTTGTCTTTTGTTTAACATGTTAGGCTAAATTTATCTTGTGTTTGCTTAGATCTAATGAAACCTAGCTATTGATTATTGGTTGTTGGTGTGTTGTTAGTTGTATTGGATGATTGTTTATCTATGTTAGGCTTAAGAAAACTGGCTAACTTCCTATTCGGTAACTTGCTTGAACGTCTTAAGAAACATGAACCAAACGCGTACTAAAGGTTTTTATGGTTGTATTTAATGCACAAGCGAATTCTAGTGATCCCATGTTAGGAGCTTCCTAGCCGGCTCGACATAGGAGTGAAGTAGGAGCTTGTAGAGTTTGGGGAAGTAAGTACGCCACCCCACGAATGGTATTAAGGAATACACCCGTCATCCACGCGACTAATACACACTAATTAACCGGTAAAAGATAGTTAGGGAGTAAGGAAATCTAAGTAAACACATTTCTCTACACATAAGTTTCTCACCACTTTTCATTTTTGTTATTTTATTTTATTTGCATTTGTAGTAATTTGGGTTAGTTGACTAGCAACTAATTCCGCCCACTCCTTCAAAACCCGAGATTTTACTTGCTTTTATAAAATATAAAAACATAAAAAGAATCTTCCTCAACCCTTAGACCTAATTAGAGTAGCCTTTCACACCTAACGAACACTATTCCCTGTGGAGAACGATCAATCCCCCGTACTTACCACTACACTATACTACATCGGTCAGGTACACTGCCTGGTGGGGTTGTAAGCCTCTTGAGATCCCTCGAGAGGTAAAACCTGTTGTAAGGTTGCAAAACCCATGCATCAAGTTTTTGGCGCCGCTGCCGGGGAATAGTTATTGTTTAGGTTGAATTTTTATTTCTATTAGGTCTACTCACTAGATTCCTTTCTAGTGAGATTTTTATTTTATTTTTCTAGGTTTTCTTTAGTCTATCTTTTCTTTGTGTCTTTGTTCGTAAAAACCTTTCCATTGACTCTTCCGTTCACCAATATGGAGTACGCGAACCCACCATACTACCGACCACGAAATCCATTTGCCCCTAATGACATCTTGATGTTCAACCAATATCGAGATGAACCCATATATGATGCATGGACTCGTTTTAAAAACTTACTCCGAATAGTCCCTCATCGTAGCTTCGATTTAGCATCCCTAACCCAAATCTTTTACGATCGTGTCGACCGATATGACCAAATGTGCGTTAACGATTTTGCCGATAGGGACCTTAGGGAATTAAATGCTGAAGAAGCATGGGATACCATAGAAGATTGTGCCCAATATTATTATAGAGTAGACAACCCAACAAACGTTAGTACAAGTCAATTGACCACAAATTTCAAGGATCATGAAACATGTTTGTTTGGGGATGAGGGTAGAGTTGAGCCACCTAGTTGCATGTCATGGTTAGGCACTACCATAATACAGGATGAACACATAGGTGATCTTGACACAAGGAATGATGAGGTAAGTAACATAAGCCCACCAAGTACCCCACAAGTCCTACCATCATTTGAGGCACACACACCGCCCGTGACTTACCCGGAAGAAGTTGAGGAGACTATAGGAACCCCAATGGAGGTAGAACCCTTGGACCAAGCACAACTAGAGGATATAGGTTTGAACACTTTTAGTGATGACCTTACTCTTAGTTCTAGGGAATTTCCTAGTGTTGATGAGCCGGAACCTCAACCTTTACACAACTTTTCATCCTTAGATTTACATCTAGGAGACAAATTAGGTCCCGATCCACCCATCAAAACATATAGTCCGGGTAGTCTTAAGTTTAAGGTAGTGGACATTAAGCCTTGTAGTGAGGAAGACAATATAGGAGTGAAAAATGACCTTACATGTCTACATCACCCATTCATGATTGATCACAAGAAACATTATGGGTTTAAACCGGGTCTATTGGGTCAAGATGGATTCCCAATTAGGAGTCTCTCGAAGTTGTTAGAAAATGATCCCTTTTTAGGAGAACACTTTAACTCACCCATTGACCAAAGTGAACTAGGTAAGGTTATGATGAAAGGAGCACACCCCTTTGAGCATATAATTCATCCACCACTCTTTCCTCACGTGGCATATTCACACCCTAAGGGTGTGTATCGCTACTTTCACCCGCACTTAATCCTAAGTGTAGGGAAAACCTCCCCTATTTTTGTTAAATAAGGGTAGAGTCAGGCTCGTGACTCGAACAAAAACAAGCGCTTATTGGGAGGCAACCCAAGCTTTATTTGCTTTGTGTGTTTATTTATTTGTTTGTTTGATTTTATTTGTTTCCGTATGTGTGTTTAATTTTTATTATTATTGATTCATGTTCAAAACTAATTGTGAAAATGCTTTATTTTGTTTTTAACTTCGTCTTAACTACATATAAAGGTATTTTGCAAAAGTTAAGTGTAAGGGAAATCTAAATCGGTTTATTAGAACACAAATTAACATGAATCGTAATAATAATAAATGAACATACATATTAGTATTTGTTTGAGTCAAATGCTTGTATCGAGTCATAATGATGTTTTGCAGGATTTCCAGGAAGTAAGGTAAAGGTTTTTCCAGAAATTTTCCGGAAACTTAAAATGAAAATTTTTGTCAGGTCATTTCTGACGGCGTCAGGGTTTATAACCTGACGGCGTCAGATTTAATTTTCAGAAATTTTTAAAAGTTTTGTTTTTAAAAAAAGTTTTTATTAAAATCTCCAACTTATAATCTCCAGGAATCTGTAAAATTATCATTCCACAAGCATTATATCCTTATATATAGATTTTATCCCGCCGATGTTATGCAGGTTTTCGTGTTTATTTTCTCAGGTTCAACAGGTTATTTTGGACAAGGAAATGTTTTGAATCAAGCTTATGGCGATGCATTAGTCATGGAGCTTCAACATTCTCTTTGGAGGAAGATTTAACCGTGTAATTTCATTATCCAACGAGCGAATCAGGGGAGTATTTGATTTCATTCTTTTACTTTATGCTTTTACATTTGTCATTTGAACATTGGGGACAATGTTCATCTTAAGTGTAAGGGGAGGGTAAAAGTACGATTTTTGAGAATACAATTGCGCTTGATTTTTGTTTGTTTGATGGTAGATGTGTAATAAAACTGAGAGAAATACTTGTTAAGGTAATTTTAGTGCCAAATTTAAAATTTTTTACAACATATAGGAGTGAAACTTTGATCTTAATGAGCGTCTCACGGATAGGAGTTATATGACTAGCACAAAAAACCGTACCACTAAAAAATTTTCCACCCCCAAATATGTGAGGTTCGCCCCTAGAATTGGTAGGAAAAGCATTTATGCTATGATGTGTGTGCCGGTAGCACTTAGATTCTAGAACTTGCGTTAGGACCATTCCGAGGCCACAAGTGAGACTACATTCGTGTAGTTAGATTTACTACATGATAAGAGGCATTAGGATTAACCCATGTTTTACACCTGTGTTTTTGTTATAATTACATTGGCTACATTGGTCAAGTAATTCTCCCACACCCTTTGCGTTGTACTCATTTTTAGTACACGATACCCCTAGTACACCCCTCAGAGCCTATCTTTTCGTTTCGACCTTTAAGCATTTTACTTGAAGGAAGAATTTGTTTACACCCCACTTAAATGTACACCCAAATCGCCTTAGCCTACCTTGTATGCACTCATTTTTAGTGCATTATTGTTACAACATTTGTTTAAACCCAAGTTAATTATCTAGTTGATTACATGGTTGCTAAGTCGAGTCATATCCTTGTACATATTGTTTTGGGATGATTGGGACTCGTGGGTAAAGTACTAGTGTAATGGAGTAATGGGGAAGAACATCATTTATTACCCCCATATGTGCTAAATGTTTTAAAAGTACTCCAAGTTTTTCAATTATCTTAATTCGAGTCATTAGAATAGTTATTTGTAAAGTTATGTAAAAGTTCAAGTGTAAGGGGATGCAACGCCCCTATGATGTATTATTTTGGATGGTAGGGTAAAAGTGTATGCAAAAAAAAAAAAAAAAAAAAAAAAAAAAAAAAAAAAAAAAAAAAAAAAAAAAAAAAATCAAGAAAAATACAAAAAAAAAATGAGAAAAAAAAAAGAAAAATAGAAAAAACATACGGACTACCATCCCGTTTCATTTTATGTTTATTTTATGTTTATGTTTTGTTATTTTCTTTCATTAGCTTAAGATCGAGTCTAGTCTTGGCTTAGCAACGTTGTATAGTACATGTAATTGATCAAGATCTTTAACTCGCCACCAGTAAAATATCCTTTATCCAACAAAACCGTGTTTTCCTTTTCCCTACACCTAACGTTATAACCCATTTAAAAGCCCTCTTTGATAGTTTATCTTAGGTGCTTACGCCTAGTGGAGGAGGTTTTCGATCCTTTCCCAAGCCTATGGTAATCTATTTGCTATGACAGGTAGTGAGAGATATTTTCCGTTTTCATTTATGAGATTTATTTTGATGACACTTGAGAGATGTGAGTATCTAAACACCACTTGTGAGGTGCTAGTATGTAATCTCCGTGCTTATTATGATTGAAGTGGAACGATTATTTGTTGTAATTACTTTTATGTTTGCATTAAATGACCCCTAACTTGTATTTTGATTGGTATAAAAGCGCATTTGCTTGAGGACAAGCAAATCTCAAGTGTAAGGGTATTTGATGAGGCGAAAAGTGTACCGCTTTTAAGGGGTCATTTAAGCCCGAAATCGTATTTATTTGATCAAATATTGCCCTAAATCGTTCCTTTTGTCATTTTAGGTACTTTTGAGGAGAAATCTGGAAAAGGAGGCATTTTGGACGTTTTTGGAGCATTAAAGTGAAGAAAACGGCAAAGTCTCAAGAATCGGCTAAAAGTTACTCTTGACGGCGTCACAATTAACATGGGACGGCGTCATGCCTTGGCAAGAAAAGTTGGATGTGAAATTTACTCATGACGGGCCAGTGAGTTTGCATGAGAATTCTGACGGCGTCACGCTTTAACTAAATCAAGGGCGTCACGGCTTAAATCATAAGGGGACGGCGTCACGTTCATGATCCGACGGCGTCAAGCCTTGATAAGCCAGAATGGATTTTTGAAGAGCTAAAGAGGGACGGCGTCAAGATGGTCATCCGGGAACCCTAAAAGCGGCGAGGTGACGGCGTCACAATGCATAAGGTGACGCCGTCAGATGTCAAAGTCTATATATAGTTTTCTAATTTTTTGTCATTAGGGGAGAGCTTAGTGTGTGGAATTTTGGGATAAAACCCTAAGACGATTTTAGCTACTTTTTCAGGGCTTTTTGCCTTGAGATCTTCCATGTTTCATTGAAAGATAAGTTATCAATTAATCATTCAATATGTCTATGTGTTGTTTGATTCTATCTTATGCTTGTCTTTTGTTTAACATGTTAGGCTAAATTTATCTTGTGTTTGCTTAGATCTAATGAAACCTAGCTATTGATTATTGGTTGTTGGTGTGTTGTTAGTTGTATTGGATGATTGTTTATCTATGTTAGGCTTAAGAAAACTGGCTAACTTCCTATTCGGTAACTTGCTTGAACGCCTTAAGAAACATGAACCAAACGCGTACTAAAGGTTTTTATGGTTGTATTTAATGCACAAGCGAATTCTAGTGATCCCATGTTAGGAGCTTCCTAGCCGGCTCGACATAGGAGTGAAGTAGGAGCTTGTAGAGTTTGGGGAAGTAAGTACGCCACCCCACGAATGGTATTAAGGAATACACCCGTCATCCACGCGACTAATACACACTAATTAACCGGTAAAAGATAGTTAGGGAGTAAGGAAATCTAAGTAAACACATTTCTCTACACATAAGTTTCTCACCACTTTTCATTTTTGTTATTTTATTTTATTTGCATTTGTAGTAATTTGGGTTAGTTGACTAGCAACTAATTCCGCCCACTCCTTCAAAACCCGAGATTTTACTTGCTTTTATAAAATATAAAAACATAAAAAGAATCTTCCTCAACCCTTAGACCTAATTAGAGTAGCCTTTCACACCTAACGAACACTATTCCCTGTGGAGAACGATCAATCCCCCGTACTTACCACTACACTATACTACATCGGTCAGGTACACTGCCTGGTGGGGTTGTAAGCCTCTTGAGATCCCTCGAGAGGTAAAACCTGTTGTAAGGTTGCAAAACCCACGCATCATTAGGTGTAGGGAAAAGGAAAACACGGTTTTGTTGGATACGGGATATTTTACTGGTGGCGAGTTAAAGATCTTGATCAATTACATGTACTATACAATGTTGCTAAGCCAAGACTAGACTCAATCTTAAGCTAAAAATGAAATAACAAAAACAAAAACATAAAACAAACATAAAATGAAACGGGATGGTAGTCCGTATGTTTTTTCTATTTTTCATTTTCTCATTTTTTTGTGTTTTTCTTGATTTTTTCGCTTTTTTTTTTTTCTTTTTTTTTTTTTTTTTTTTTTTTTTGCCCTACCATCCAAAATAATACATCATAGAGGCATTGCATCCCCTTACACTTGAACTTTTACATAACTTTACAAATAACTATTCTAATGACTCGAATTAAGATAATTGAAAAACTTGGAGTACTTTTTTTTAAAATTATTAGCACATATGGGGGTAATAAATGATGTTCTTCCCCATTACTCCATTACACTAGTACTTTACCCATGAGTCCCAATCGTCCCAAAACAATATGTACAAGGATATGACTCGACTTAGCAACCATGTAATCAACTAGATAAGTAACTTGGGTTTAAACAAATGTTGCAACAATAATGCACTAAAGATGAGTGCATACAAGGTAGGCTAAGGCGATTTGGGTGTACATTTTAGTGGGGTGTAACAAATTCTTCCTTTAAGTAAAATGCTTAAAGGTCAAAACGAAAAGATAGGCTCTGAGGGGTGTACTAGGGGTATCGTGTACTAAAAATGAGTACAACGCAAAGGGTGTGGGAGAATTACTTGACCAATGTAGCCAAAGTAATTATAACAAAAACACAGGTGTAAAACAATGGGTTAATCCTAATGCCTCTTATCATGTAGTAAATCTAACTACACGAATGTAGTCTCACTTGTGGCCTCGGAATGGTCCTAACGCAAGTTCTAGAATCTAAGTGCTACCGGTACACACATCATAGCATAAATGCTTTTCCTACCAATTCTAGGGGCGAACCTCACATATTTGGGGTGGAAAATTTTTTAGTGGTACGGTTTTTGTGCTAGTCATATAACTCCTATCCGTAAGACGCTCATTAAGATCAAAGTTTCACTCCTATATGTTGTAAAAGATTTTAAATTTGGCACTAAAATTGCCCTAACAGGTATTTATCTCAGTTTTTTTACACATCTACTATTAAACAAACAAAAATCAAGTGCAATAGCATTCTCTAATCGTACTTTTACCCCCTTACACTTAAGATGAACATTGTCCCCAATGTTCAAATAACAAGATGTAAAAGCATAAAGTAAAAGAATGAAATCAAATACTCCCCTGATTCGTTCGGTGGATAATGAAGTAACATGGTTAGATCTTCTTCCAAGGTAATGTTGATGCTTCAAGACTAAAGCAGCGCCAAAAGCTAGATTCCACATACATCTCCTTGTCCAAAATAACCTGTTAATCCTGAGAAAAAAAAAAAAAAAAAAAAAAAAAAAAAAAAAAAAAAAACAAACAAGAAAAACCAAAGCATCAAACCGAACAAAGACAACTCACAACTAGGTGTAATTCCAGACTTAGAAATAAAACAATAAAAGATATAATGCTTGCGGAATGAATGTTTTGCAGGTTCCTGGAGTTTATAAGTTAGAGATTTAATAAAAACTTTTTATGAAAACAAAACTTTCAAAAATTTCAGAAAATTAAAACCTGACGCCGTCAGATTGTAATGCCTGACGCCGTCAGAAATGATCTGACAGAATTCTCATGTTAAGTTTCCGGAAAATTTCTGGAAAAACCTATACCTCATTTCCTGAAAATCCTGCAAAATATCATTATGACTCGATACAAGCATTTGACTCAAACAAATACTAATATGTATGTTAATTTAATATTATTATGATTCATGTTCATTTGTTCTAATAAACCGATTTGACTTTCCCTTACACTTATCTTTTGCAAAATACCTTTATATGTAGTTAAGACAAAGTTAAAAACAAAATAAAGCATTTTCACAATTTAGTTTTGAACATGAATCAATAATAATAAAAATTAAACATACATACGGAAGAAAATAAAATCAAACAAACAAATAAATAAACACACAAAGCAAATAAAGCTTGGGTTGCCTCCCAAGAAGCGCTTGTTTTTGTTCGAGTCATGAGCCTGACTCTACCCTTATTTAATGGATAAAGGAGAGGTTTTCCCTACACTTAGGATTAAGTGCGGGTGATAGTAGCGATACACACCAGCTCGGTAGGAGTATGCCACGTGAGGAAAGAGTGGTGGATGAATTATATGTTCAAAGGGGTGTGCTCCTTTCATCATAACCTTGCCTAGTTCAATCGGGTTAATGGATGGATTAAAATTTTCTCCTAGAAAGGGATCATTTTCTATCAACTTCAAAAGACTACTAGTTGGGGATCCATCTTGACCTAATAAACCCGGTTTAAACCCATAATGTTTCTTATGATCAATCATAAATGGGTGATGTAAGCATGTAAGGTCATTTTCCACTCCTATATTGGTTTCCTCTCTACAAGGCTTAGAGTCCACTACCTTTATCCTAAGACTACCCGGACTATATGGTTTGATGGGTGGATCGGGACCTATTTCAATTCCTAAATTCTCATCCAAGGATGGAAGATTAGGTAACGGTTTTGGTTGAGGCTCCGGTTCATCAAAACTAGGAACTTCCCTAGAACTAAGAGTAAGGTTATCATTATGAGTATTCAAACCTATATGCTCTAGTGGTGCTTGGTCCAAGGGTTCTACCTCAATTGGGGTTCCTACAGTCTCTTCTACTTCTTCTGAATAAGTCACGGGCGGTGTGTATGCCTCAAATGATGGTAGGACTTGTGGGGTATTTGGCGGGCTTGGATTTTCTACTTTATCATCCATCTTATCAAGATCACCTATATCCTCAACATGTGTTTCATTATAATCCAACCCTAACATTTTCCCAAGTATCTCAAGTGCTTCTCTAGGCATCTTAACTTCGATATCCGAATCATAAGGATCATCCTCAATATTATGACTGCTATATTCAAATTGCCCAAAAGATTCATCATGTGTTTCTTGAGATTCATCATCATCGATCATAAAACCTAGGTCTTTTTGATCAATGTGATCATGTTCGGCTAAATTCTCCATCACATCAAGGTCACCTATGTGTTTGTTTTGTACTATGGCATTACATGACAACCACTTAGGTATCTCAACACTAATGTATTCATCCCCAAACAAACTTGTTTCATGATCCTTGAAATTTGTGGTCAATTGACTTGTATTGATGTTTGTTGGGTTGTCTACTATATAATAATATTGGGCACAATTCTCAATAGCTTCCCATGCTTCCTCAGCACTTAATTCCCTAAGATCCCTGCCGGCAATATGGTAAATGTCCCTTTGGGCATGTCGGTCGACATGATTGTAAAAGATTTGAGTTAGGGACCAAAAATCGAAGTTATGATGAGGGACTTTTTGGAGTAAATATTTAAAACGAGTCCATGCATCATAGAGAGGTTCATCTTTATGTTGTTTAAACATCAAGATGTCATATGGAGTGGGTGAATTACGTGGTTGGTAGTACGGTGGATTCGCGTTCTCCATAATGGTGAACGGAAGAGTCAATGGAAATTACGAACAAACACACAAAGAAAAATAGATAGACTAAAGAAAACCTAAAAAAAATAAAATAAAAATCTCACTAGAAAGGAATCTAGTGAGTAGACCTAATAAAATAAAAATTCAACCTAAACAATAACTATTCCCCGGCAGCGGCGCCAAAAACTTGATGCGTGGGTTTTGCAACCTTACAACAGGTTTTACCTCTCGAGGGATCTCAAGAGGCTTACAACCCCACCAGGCAGTGTACCTGACCGATGTAGTATAGTGTAGTGGTAAGTACGGGGGATTGATCGTTCTCCACAGGGAATAGTGTTCGTTAGGTATGAAAAACTACTCTAATAGGTCTAAAGGTTGAGGAAGATTCTTTTTATGTTTTTATATTTTTTTATTAAAGCAAGTAAAATCTCGGTTTTGAAAGAGTGGGCGGAATTAGTTGCTAGTCAACTAACCCAAAAGTACTACGGATGCAAATAAAATAAATAACTGAAAATAAAATGTGGTGAGAAACTTATGTGTAGAGAAATGTGTTTACTTAGATTTCCTTACTCCCTAACTATCTTTTACCGGTTAATTAGTGTGTATTAGTCGCGTGGATGACGGGTGTATTCCTTAATACTATTTGTGGGGTGGCGTACGTACTTCCCCAACTCTACAAGCTCCTACTTCACTCCTATGTCGAGCCGGCTAAGAAGCTCCTAACATGGGATCACTAGAATTCGCTTGTGCATTAAATACAACCATAAAAACCTTTAGTACGCATTTGGTTCATGTTTCTTAAGACGTTCAAGCAAGTTACCGAATAGGAAGTTAGCCAGTTTTCTTAAGCCTAACATAGATAAACAATCATCCAATACAACTAACAACACACTAATAACCAATAATCAATAATTAGGTTTCATTAGATCTAAGCAAACACAAGATAAATTTAGCCTAACATGTTAAACAAAAGACAAGAACAAGATAAAATCAAACAACACATAGACATATTGAATGATTAATTGATAACTTATCTTTCAATGTAACATGGAAGATCTCAAGGCAAAAAGCCTTGAAAAAGATGATAAATTCGTCCTAGGGTTTTCTCCCAAAATTCCACACACTAAGCTCTCTTTTTTGACAAAAAATTAGAAAACTATATATAGATTTTTGGATCTGACGGCGTCACCTTATAGAGTGTGACGCCGTCACCTCGCCGCTTTTAGGGTTCTCGGATGACCATCTTGACGCCGTCCCTCTTTAGCTCTTCCAAAATCCATTCTGGCTTATCAAGGCTTGACGCCGTCGAACCTTGAACGTGACGCCGTCCCCTTATGATTTAAGCCGTGACGCCCTTGATCAAGTTAAAGCGTGACGCCGTCAGAATTTACATGCTATTTTCACTGGCTCATCATGAGTAAATTTCACGTCCACTTTTTCTTGCCAAAGCATGACGCCGTCCAGAGTAAATTGTGACGCCTTCAAAGGTAACTTTCAGCCGATTTTTGAGACTTTGTCGTTTTCTTCACTTTTATGCTCCAAAAACGTCCAAAATGCCTCCTTTTCCAGATTTCTCCTCAAAAGTACCTAAAATGACAAAAGGAACGATTTAGGGCAATATTTGATCAAATAAATACGATTTAGGGCTTAAATGACCCCTTAAAAGCGGTACACTTTTCGCTTCATCACGTCCATCTGGTATAAGGTGATATTCTTGTGAGCTGCATACGCTAGAAACATTCGAACGGCCTCAAGACGTGTCACTGGTGCAAACGATTCCTCAAAGTCGATCCCTTTTTCTTGACTGAATCCTTTAGCAACCAACCGGGACTTGTTATGAATAACCGTACCATCCGCATCTAATTTATTCTTCCAGATCCATTTTAGCCCGACGACGTATACCCCATCTGGTCTTTCTACCAATTCCCAAACTTCCAACCTCTTGAATTGATCAAGTTCCTCTTGCATCAACTTAATCCAATTGTCATAGGTAAGGGCTTCTTTAATGTTTTTGGGTTCTGACTGACAAATGGTGAGTGCATAAATGCAAGTTTCACCATCTGTGTGGAGGCGTTTACGTGTCATGACCGAGCTTTCTGGGTTGCCAATTACATTCACTGGAGGGTGATCCTTAGTCCACTTGTAGGTTGAAGGGTAGTGTTGAAAGTTCTGATGCATATTTGACGGATCCAAATTGCTAGTTGAAGACTCGCCAATATCGGGAATGGTGGAAGCCGGAGCAAATGGATTGAAGAAAGCATTGCCGTCATAATCTGCTGGAGTGGGTACTTTAGAAGAATGTAGAGGGGGATCTTCAGCTGCAGGCGCAGTGTTAGAAGCTGTTTGTTCTACTGATGATGAGGTTTTCGTTGAAGGTGCATCTTCACCAACTGCTATTGTGGTAGTTACTGGTGTATCAGATGCTTGATTATCGACGAATGGTTGTGCAGCGAAACTTATGGATACATCAGAAGCACGACTAATGATAGTATCATCAAATAGCGGAGCAAACAAATCTTCTAAGTCTTTGCGATTAAGAGAGAGGGGTGTAGCTGAATGATCAGGGAAGTTTAGACGGTTAGATTCGGGTCCTAAGCTGTTTTGCTCAAAAGCCATTTCGGTGAGCTCATCGAAATTAGCATGTATAGTCTCCTGAATCTCGCGGGTTTGACGTTTCCAGATTCTAAATCCTTTGGAATTCTCACAATATCCAACAAAAATCCCGATGTCCGCTTTGGCTTTTAACTTTCCAAGGTCATCACGATCATTCATTGGGTAATAGAGAGCCCCAAAGACATGAAAGTAATTTATGTTTCGTTTTCTGCGGTGAACAATTTCATATGGAGTTTTGGTGTGCCTTTTGGTGATCATACATCTGTTTTAGGTGTAGCAGGCGGTTGAAACGGCTTCAGCCCAAAGATAATCCGGTAATTGAGCATTGATCAACATCGTTCTTGCGGCTTTCACTAAAGTTCGGTTTTGTCTTTCGACCACGCCGTTCTGTTCGGGGCTGCGTGCAATTGATGTTTGATGTTCAATATTCACTTTCTCATAGTACTCCCGATGAGTCTGATTCTTAAATTCAGTTCCATTGTCTGTTCGAATTTTTCTGACGGTGTTGCGTAGCTGAACCTGAATCTTTGTGAGAAAGGTGATGATCATCGGAGGAGCTTGATCTTTAGTGCAAAGAAAGTAGACCCAAGTCCATCTCGAAAAGTCATCTACGATTACCAGTATATACCGCTTCCCATTGATAGTCTGAACACGCATGGGGCCACAAAGATGCATATACAGAAGTTGAAGTACATGATCCGTACTGTGCTCAGCTTTTGGAGGAAAGTGAGCACGAGTACTCTTCCCTTGTTCACAAGCTGGACAAAGGTGATCTTTGGCGTATCTGAATCTTGGAAGACCATCGACCAACTTTTTACGAGCAAGCTCGGTCACTGTTTTGAAATTCAGGTGAGACATACGTTTGTGCCCTAGCTATGCTTTGGTGGAATGTGCCTTGGATAGTAGACAAATCGGCGAAGAAGCGGTCATGTCTGAAAAGGAGATAGTATAAAGACTGGTTCCGCGTTTTCCTTTCATAAGATCATTCCTTTGGAGGTCTCGAACAAAACACGTTTTCTCCCGAAAAGCCACTTCCAAGTCACCATCGCAAAATTGCCCGACGGACAATAGATTATGACCTAGGCCCTCGACGTAGTAAACACGGCTGATTTCAATGTTCCCGTTGACATAATCACTATATCCCATGATAGCATCGAAATGATCATTCCCGAACCTGACAGTGCCTATGAACTTCGCGACAAAGTTTACTAGAAGCTTTAAGTTGCCTATCATGTGTCGAGAACACCCGCTATCAACAATCCATAGTACAATTTGAATCACCTGCATCACAAGAAGACACAGATGGAGAGTTTGTAACGGTTGATCCCGTTGGGTTAGTAGCACAATTGTTATGCATCTTTGGTAATGAAGTAAAAGTAGGTTTATGCTGTAACCAACGCTGCCACGTCCAACTAGACTCTGCTTTCTTCCTAGTGAAGGTACTTGGTTTTCGAATTGTCATAGGTGCAGCTATGGTCTTGTCAACTTTGGTCTCAGAAACTACTTGTGGCGGTTTTCCTAAAATGGACTTAGCAGCGGTACTGGGCCTATAGGAAATGCCATTAGTACGTTTCTTTCTATGAGACAAAAAGGTTTATGCAATGCATTTTTGATGATTTCCAGACAACATACTATTTCGACAAAACACACAATAAGCATCCACAATAACATCATTAGAAACATTCATAGCATTCGTTACATCATTTTCAGAATTACACTTTGACAAGTTGGATTCTACATTTGATATAACATGCGTCTTATTCGTGTTCCTATTGTGAACGTCTACTCCTTCATCTTTAGTTGATCCACTCTTAGGTTTCCAGACTCAAAACTTCTTGTTGGTCTTTGTGGTCTTTGGTCTGCTAACTGTAAGAGAGGTACCTAATCCTGTAGAAGTTGAAACTTGCACTTTAGAGGTCGGTGAAGATGCTTGCTTAGGTGTTGCCTCAACTTGATACATTCCTGGAGTAATCACATTCTTTTGCACAAATTTTCCTTTCTCAAGTAGTTTGAGTTTCTCTTTCAACTCAATAATGATGTGATTCTTTTTTTGAATTTTACAATCCAATTCCCGGTTTAGTCGAACAGTGTCATTTCTGTTTTTGCAAATTTCATCAGTGTCCTTTTCTTGTTCAACAATTAGACTTTTAAAAACAGCATTTTCTTTTTCAAGAGTTTGAATTTTAGACTCATGACTGTTTCGAAAGGACAATGACTCTTTTTGATTTTGAAATTTTAACTCAAAGTTAAGACTTTGAGCCTGACACCATTGCAACTTTTGTTTTAGATGAAAATTTTCTTTTGAAAGGTTTTGTTTCACATCATCATTGACTTGTCTAAGTCTCTCATTTTCTTATCTCAGATTATCAATCTCAACTTTCATTGTCTCAATTTCAACACAGTGATCATCAACAATCAATTCATTGCACGATAGATAAATGGAATTCATAATCACAGAAATCACATCAGAACTTAAAACATTCGTCAAGAGTCGATCAACATCTTTTTCTAAAGCTTTCTTTTGACAATTTTTTTTTTGAAATCTTGTTGTCTTTTGCTTTAAACATGCTCATCATTGATGCAACTTCTGATTGAAGTTCCTGTTCCTACTGTGTAGCACAAAGTCGCAGGTGTTTGACATTTGGCAAAAATTGCTTTTGAAAAACTTCTCTCTTTTCTTTCTCATAGGGAGAGAGAAAAGTAGAGACTTTGATTTCAGAATTGCGTTCAATTGCGTCTTCCAAAAGGTTTATGTCGTCCATGAATGTTTTAAAATATTTAAGGATGTGACATTGTTTTGGCATTTGTGGAGCGACACCTGGAGTTGGTAAAGGTTCATTGACTTGTGCTACAGTGGTTACTGGACCAACTTCAGAAGAAACATTTATTTCAGTTAACGACCATGTTTGTTCTGATTTATCTTTTTGAGGTACAAAAGTTTCACTAATATGAGGTGTTCTTGAGTAATCATATGGTTTGTTATAATAGACACAATTCAATTTAGATCAACTCTCGTCCTCGTGTTCCATTTCCTCTTTATTATCATACACAACAACACGCTGGAAAGATTCATCAAACAAGTATTCTGCACTGTACAACTTGGGATTTTCCTTGAGTGCCTTTTGTAAAAAACGTGGTTGATAACTTCCAAGTGCAAAGCCATATCCTTGGGGATTTGGTTTGACAGTTAGTTTTTGAATTGTGGTTACAGATTCTGATGCGTGGTTTTGCGACCTTACAACAGGTTTTACCTCTTGAGGGATCTCAAGAGGCTTGCAATCCCCACCAGGCAGTGTACCTGACCGATGTAGTATAGTGAAGTGGCAAGTACCGGGGGATTGATCGTTCTCTAGGGGAATAGTGTCATTAGGATTGAAAAACTACTCTAATAGGTCTAAGAGTGAGGGAAGATTCTTTTTGTATTTTTATAATTTTATGAAAGCAAGTAAAATCTCGGGTTTGAAGGAGTGGGCGGAATTAGTTGCTAGTCAACTAACCCAAATAACTACAAATGCAAATAAAATAAAATAACTGAAAATGAAAAGGTTGTGAAACTTATATGGGGAGAAATGTGTTTACTTAGATTTCCTTACTCCCTAACTATCTTTTACCGGTTGATTAGTGTGTATTAATTGCGTGGATGACGGGTGTATTCCTTAATACCAATCGTGGGGTGGCGTACGTACTTCCCCAACTCTACAAGCTCCTACTTCACTCCTATGTCGAGCCGGCTAGGAAGCTCCTAACATGGGATCACTAGAATTCGCTCATGCATTAAATACAACCATAAAAACCTTAGTACGCATTGGTTCATGTTTCTTAAGACGTTCAAGCAAGTTACCGTATAGGAGGTTAGCCAGTTTTCTTAAGCCTAACATCGATAAACAATCATCCAATACAATTAATAACACACTAAAAACTAATAATCAATAGTTAGGTTTCATTAGATCTAAGCAAACACAAGATAAATCTAGCCTAGCATGTTAATTAAAAGACAAGAACAAGATATAATCAAACAACACATAGACATATTGATTGATTAAGTGATTACTTATCTTCAATTAAACATGGGAGATCCAAGGGTATGAAAACCCTTAAAAATTGCAGAAATTCGTCTTAGGTTTCTCCTCACAAAGTTGCACACTAATGACTAAAAATTGCAAAACTATATATAGAACTTAGTGGCTGACGGCGTCACATTGTAGATCTTGACGCTGTTACCTCGCCGTGGCTAGGGTTCCCGGATGGTCTTCCTGACGCCGTCCCTCTTTAGTCCTCCAAAATCCGCTCTGGCCTATCAAGGCTTGACGCCGTCAGAAATGTGCTTGACGCCGTCTCTCTTTAACTTAAACCGTGATGGCCTTGATCACCTTCAAGGGTGACGCCGTCAGACTTTCCATTGCAAAACTCTCTGGCGCGTCACGTGTATTTTTCATATCCACCTCTTTTACCAAGCCATGACGCCGTCAGGAGCAATCCTTGACGCCGTCAAGTGTACTTTTCCAGCAGCTTTGGAGACTTTGTCGTTTTCTTCACTTTTATGCTCCAAAAACGTCCAAAATGCTTCCTTTTCCAGATTTCTTCTCCAAAGTACCTAAAATGACAAAAGGAACGATTTAGGGCAATATTTGATCAAATAAATACGATTTAGGGCTTAAATGACCCCCTAAAAGCGGTACACTTTTCGCTTTATCAAATACCCTTACACTTGAGATTTGCTTGTCCTCAAGCAAATGCGCTTTTATTCTAATCAAAATACAAGTTAGGGGTCATTTAATGCTAATATAAAAGTAATTACAACAAATAGTCGTTCCACTTTAATCATAATAAGCACGGAGATTACAAACTAGCACCTCACAAGTAGTGTTTAGATACTCACATCTCTCAGGTGTCGTCAAAATAAATCTCATAAATGAAAATGGATAATATCTCTCACTACCTGTCATAGCAAATAGATTACCATAGGCTTGGGAAAGGATCAAAAACCTCCTCCACTAGGCGTAAGCACCTAAGATAAACTATCAAAGAGGGCTTTTAAACGGGTTATAACGTGAGGTGTAGGGATATGATAACACGGATTTGTTGGATAAGGGATATTTTACTGGTGGCGAGTTAAAGATCTTGATTAATTACATGTACAATATGGCGTTGCTAAGCCAATACTAGACTCGACTTAAGCTAAAAACAAAATAACAAAAACATAAAGTAAACATAAAATGAAACGGGATGGTAGTCCGTATGTTTTTTTCTACTTTTCTTTTTCTCATTTTTTTGTATTTTTCTTGATTTTTTTGATTTTTTTTTTTGGTTTTTTTTTTTTTTTTTTTTTGGTTTTTTTTTTCATACACTCTTGCCATACCATCCAAAATAATACATCATAGGGGCGTTGCATTCCCCTTACACTTGAACTTTTACATAACTATACAAATAACTATTCTAATGACTCGAATTAAGATAATCGAAACACTTGGAGTACTTTTAAAATATTTAGCACATATGTGGGTAATAATGTTGTTCTTCCCCATTACTCCATTACACTAGTACTTTACCCATGAGTCCCAATCGTCCCAAAACAATATGTACAAGGATATGACTCGACTTAGCAACCATGTAATCAATTAGATAATTAACTTGGGTTTAAACAAATGTTGTAACAATAATGCACTAAAAATGAGTGCATACAAGGTAGGCTAAGGCGATTTGGGTGTACATTTAAGTGGGGTGTAACAAATTCTTCCTTTAAGTAAAATGCTTAAAGGTCGAAACGAAAAGATAGGCTCTGAGGGGTGTACTAGGGGTATCGTGTACTAAAAATGAGTACAACGCAAAGGGTGTGGGAGAATTACTTGACCAATGTAAAACAATGGGTTAATCCTAATGCCTCTTATCATGTAGTAAATCTAACTACACGAATGTAGTCTCACTTGTGGCCTCGGAATGGTCCTAACGCAAGTTCTAGAATCTAAGTGCTACCGGTACACACATCATAGCATAAATGCTTTTCCTACCAATTCTAGGGGCGAACCTCACATATTTGGGGGTGGAAAATTTTTTAGTGGTACGGTTTTTGTGCTAGTCATATAACTCCTATCCGTGAGACGCTCATTAAGATCAAAGTTTCACTCCTATATGTTGTAAAAAATTTTAAATTTGGCACTAAAATTGCCCTAACAGGTATTTATCTCAGTTTTATTACACATCTACCATTAAACAAACAAAAATCAAGCGTAATAGCATTCTCTAAAGTATCGTACTTTACCCCCCCTTACACTTAAGATGAACATTGTCCCCAATGTTCAAATAACAAGATGTAAAAGTAAATAAGGTAAAAGAATGAAATCAAATACTCCCCTGATTCGTTTGGTGGATAAAGAGGTAACATGGTTAGATCTTCTTCCAAGGGAATGTAGAAGCTTCAAGACTAAAGCATCGCCAAAAGCTTGATTCCACATACATCTCCTTGTCCAAAATAACCTGTTAAACCTGAGAAAACAAACACAAAAACCTGCATAACATCGCGGGATAAATTCTATATAAGGATATAATGCTTGTGGAATGATAATTTTGCAGATTCCTGGAGTTTATAAGTTAGAGATTTAATAAAAACTTTTTATGAAAACAAAACTTTCAAAAATTTCAGAAAATTAAAACCTGACGCCGTCAGGTTGTAATGCTTGACGCCGTCAGAAATGATCTGACAGAATTCTCATGTTAAGTTTCCGGAAAATTTCTGGAAAAACCTCTACCTTACTTCCTGGAAATCCTGCAAAATATCATTATGACTCGATACAAGCATTTGACTCAAACAAATACTAATATGTATGTTAATTTATTATTGTTATGATTCATGTTCATTTGTTCTAATAAACCGATTTGGATTTCCCTTACACTTATCTTTTGCAAAATACCTTTATATGTAGTTAAGATGAAGTTAAAAACAAGATAAAGCATTTTCACAATTTAGTTTTGAACATGAATCAATAATAATAAAAATTAAACATACATACGGAAGCAAATAAAATCAAACAACCAAACAAATAAATAAACACACAAAGCAAATAAAGCTTGGGTTGCCTCCCAAGAAGCGCTTTTCTTTATTAACGAGTCTTGTAGCTAGACTCAAAGTCACGTACATTACGTGACTTCTTCATCGAAAGTTATGTCTTCCTCATTGATCATTTCATTACCATTCTCTTGATAATGCTTGACTCGTTGAATATTCACAGTGAATTCTCTATCCTTGTCGTCAATCAACACAACGGCTCCGGTTTTAGAGGAGCTCCTTACGGTAAAAGGTCCATACCATCTAGATTTAAGTTTCCCAGGAAATAGCCTTAAGCGAGAATTATATAATAAGACCTTGTCTCCTTCTGAAAATTCCTTGGGTCTCTTAATCCGTTGGTCATGCCATCTTTTTGCCCTTTCTTTGTATGTAATGGAAGATTCATAGGCCTCTAATCTCAATTCATCAAGCTCTTGGAGCTGTAAGAATCTATTTGTTCCCGCAACCGTATAATCCAAATTACAAGCCTTAAGTGCCCAATATGCCTTGTGTTCCAGTTCTACTGGAAGGTGGCATGCCTTGCCATGTACCATACGGCACGGGGTTGTCCCGATTGGTGTCTTATAAGCGGTTCGAAATGCCCACAAAGCTTCATCGAGCTTAAAAGACCAATCTTTTCTGTTTTTATTGACCGTTTTCTCTAATATTCTCTTTATGGCTCTATTAGTGTTTTCGACTTGACCGTTGGTTTGAGGATGGTAAGCGGTGGAGAATCGGTGAGAGACTCCATATCTTTTCATAACTTTCTCCATTTGCGAATTGCAAAAATGGGTTCCCCTGTCACTAATAAGAGCTTTCGGAATTCCGAACCTAGCGAACAATTTTTTTAGGAAATGAATTACTACCCTAGCGTCGTTAGTCCTAAGGGCTTGTGCTTCCACCCATTTCGAAACATAATCAATGGCCACTAAGATGTATTCATTCCCTCCTGAAGATGGGAAGGGTCCCATGAAATCAATTCCCCAAACATCGAAAACCTCGCAAACTTGTATATAATTCTGCGGGGCTTCATCCCTCCTAGAGATATTCCCCGCTCTTTGACACGCGTCACAAGTCTGTATCATTCCCTTCACATCACGAAATATTGTAGGCCAATAGAATCCTGCGTCGAAGATCTTTCGTGCAGTAGTGTTCATTCCGTGATGCCCTCCAGATGGACCTGCATGACACTCTTTCATAATTCTGATAGCCTCCTTTTCTGAAACACAACGTCTTATTACTTGATCAGGACATCTTCGGAATAAGAAAGGTTCATCCCAAAAGTAGTACTTTAATTGATTGAAGAACCTCTTTTTTTCATGCCTGCTCATATGCTCAGGAATGACTCTACTTGCCAGGTAGTTAGCATAATCCGCATACCATGGTTCAGAATCATTTATTGACATGAGCTGCTCTTCTGGAAATGACTCCCGAATCTCACTCTTGTCAGATTCAGCAAGGCTGGGGTTTTCGAGACGAGAGAGATGATCAGCCGCAAGATTCTCTACTCCTTTCTTATCACGAATCTCAACATCGAACTCTTGCAATAGTAAGATCCAACGAAGTAACCGTGGTTTAGCATCCTGTTTAGTAAAAAGATATCGAATAGCTGAATGGTCCGTAAAAACAACCGTTTTAGAAAGGACAAGATACTGGCAAAACTTATCAAAAGCAAATACCACGGCTAGTAATTCCTTTTCAGTGGTAGTGTAGTTTTCTTGAGCAGGATTCATGGTTTTGCTAGCGTAGTATATTGGCTGAAAGTGTTTGTTAAGCCTTTGGCCTAATACTGCTCCAACAGCATAATCGCTAGCATCGCACATGATTTCAAAGGGTAACTCCCAGTTAGGGGTGACCATAATTGGAGCTTGGGTAAGTTCCTGCTTCAATCGATCGAATGCATCCTTGCACTCTTGAGAGAAGTCGAACGGGGCATCCTTCATGAGCAACTGAGTCATTGGTTTAGCTACCTTTGAGAAATCTTTAATGAATCTCCTATAGAAGCCATCATGACCCAAAAAGCTACGGATTGCCTTGACAGTTGTTGGATAGGGAAGTTTGGATATAGCTTCAATTTTTGCCCGGTCTACTTCAATCCCACTTCCTGAAATTTTGTGCCCTAGCACAATCCCTTCTTTTACCATAAAGTGTCACTTTTCCCAGTTTAGTACCAAGTTAGTCTCCTCACAATGTTTGAGCATTTTCTCAAGGTTAGCAAGACAGCGATCAAAAGAGTTTCCAAAGACCGAAAAATCATCCATGAAGACCTCCATGCTGTCCTCCATTAACTCATGGAAGATTGCTGTCATGCAGCGCTGGAAAGTGGCGGGGGCGTTACATAGTCCAAAGGGCATTCGCTTGTAGGCGAAGGTGCCATAAGGGTATGTAAACGTAGTCTTTTCTTGGTCCTCAGGAGCGATAGGGATTTGGAAATACCCTGAGAACCCATCTAGGAAACAGTAGTACTCATGCCCCGCTAACCTTTCCAACATTTGGTCGATAAATGGGAGAGGGAAATGATCCTTTCGGGTTGCATCATTCAACTTCCTATAATCGATGCACACACGCCATCCAGTTACTGTTCGTTGAGGCACTAACTCATCATTATCGTTCTTAACCACCGTCATTCCTCCCTTTTTTGGTACAACCTGTACAGGACTTACCCATGGATTGTCTGAGATTGGGTAAATTAGTCCCGCATCTAGGAGCTTAACAACCTCCTTTTTTACGACTTCCTTTATGTTGGGATTTACTCGCCTTTGAGGTTGCACGGTGGGTTTATAATCCTCCTCCATGAGGATTTTATGCGTACAAAAGGTTGAGTCAATCCCCTTGATGTCGGCTACACTCCATGCTATAACTCCTTTATATTTTTTTAAAACTCCTAAGAGTTTATCCTTTTGTTCACTTTTCAAAGAAGAGTTTATGATTACCGGAAGTTGATCTTTTCCTTGGAGGAAAGCATATTCCAGGTTGCTTGGGAGTTCCTTGAGTTCTAGCGTGGGTGGCTCGATGATGGATGGTTTAAGTTTGTTCTCGGGTTTACGAAGCTCAAGCTGTTCGATTTCTTGTCTGGGATAGAAGGAGACTGCGCTCACATCCATAGTCTTTTCCTCCTCTAAGATGGGTAAGAAAGCTTCATCTCGCAACCAACCAGCTTCCACCTGTTCATCTATACAATTGTCAATCTCGTCGGATAGTTCATTGATTTCTCCGATGAAATACAGCCGATTAGCTGCTTCGAGAGAAAGATTCATTGTGTCCTTGATGTCGAAGGTTAAGCTATCGGTCCCCACTCGTAAGGTTAGTTTGCCGTCATGAACATCAATAACAGCGCGAGCAGTTGCAAGGAATGGCCTCCCCAGAATGATGGGCACTAGGTCATCTTCTTCCATCTCTAAGATGACGAAGTCAACTAGAAATTTGAACTTCCCTACCTTAACCAGCACATTCTCACATATTCCTAAGGGGTATTTGACTGATCTATCGGCTAGTTGGATGTTCATACGGGTTGGTTTCAATCCAGAATACCCTAACTTGAGGAACATGGAATGCGGCATAAGATTGATACTTGCTCCTAAGTCGGCTAAGGCATTCTTGAAAGAAAGAGATCCTATTGAACAGGGCAAGGTGAAACTACCTGGATCGTCCACCTTCTTTGGCAGCCCTCGTTGAGTCACCACAGAACATTCTTCTCCTAAGGTTACAAGACCCTCGAGCCCTTTTCTGTTGGTTAGCAGCTTCTTGAAGCATGTACTATATTTGGGCATATGGTAACATGCATCAAGAAGGGGTATGGTGACGACCGAATTCTTCAAATATGACAAGAATCTTTTATTATCATTTTTGACCTTTTGATTCTTTAGGCGGGACGGGTATGGGACTTTAATGGGCTGTTTGGTTGGAGTAGGTGGAGAGGGAGTTACCGGAGGGGTTTGCTCGGGATTTCCATCGTTCACATTACCTTCCTCCTCATGAGGGGTGTCGGGTTCCATGACGTCAGACTGTTGAGCTGGGTAAGGTGGATCCTTAGTAGTTGTTCCAGCACGAGTGGTGATGGCGAGTAAGGGATCTCTTTGATTTGTTTGAGGTTCGTCAAGGCCGTCGAGAGTGGCGTTGAGTTCTGCGAATTTGGCCCTTAGGTCGTTTTGTTGGCTATTGATGAGGTTGTCAAGACCATTTAGTTGCAGATTATTTTCAAGCGTGAAATGCCCAAGATCATCCTCAAAAGTGCTCCTAACCTTGTAGTCAGGATATTCTCCTCCTCCCTCTTCTCTCACAAGATTTCCCCAAGGGGTAAAATCATTGTTTTGGTAGAAAGTTAAGAGCAAAGGATCATCGAAGATGTCGTGGCTTGACAAGCATACTTGTTTGGTGTTGGTATCATCCCCACATTCCTCCAATTCATGCGGGCCACCACATTGGTCACAGATCAAGTATGGGTTTGATAACCGTTTAGTTGGTTGTGACTTGTCTAGATAAGAGACTTGATCCTTCAATCTACTCAACCGGCTAGCAAAGGGAGGCTCTTTCATGATCTTGGAAACGCTCATGATCGAATCGGGTTCATCCCAAGTATCGTCTTGATCATTTGCGTATTCCTCAATTCTATTCCATCCTTCCTCAGCGCTTAGGTTGGCTATTTTTCCTTTCACCGAATTATTAATGCCAAATTGGTCGCTTTTAGGGACACTGTCATAAAAGATCTGGACAAGAAGCCAGAGTTCAATGCCATGATGAGGGACTTGTCTAATTAGATCTTTGAATCTGTTCCAGGATTCGTGAATGGGTTCAGCTGGTCCAACATGGAAGTGGAAGATTTTGTTCCTTGACGTTGAAGTTCTTCCTACGGGAAAGAATTTCTCATAGAATTTTGAGATAAGCTGTTCCCATGTGAAGATGAACTCGGAGGGGAGTTTGTTATACCAATCTTTGGCTTTCTTATAAAGGGTGAAGGGAAATAATCGTAGCCGGGAGGTATCTCTAGTGGCTCCGTCCGTATGGAGGGTATCCACTATTTTTAGGAAGTCTTTGATGTGTTGGATTGGATCATCACTTTTCAATCCGTGAAACTTGCATACACTTTGGGTAAGCCAAATGTCGGTTGCACGCAAGACCCCATCCGTGTTTTCATTAGGAAAAACAATAGCATTGGAAAAACCGCGAGGGGTGGGAGAAGAGTAGTCCTTGAGGGATTTAGGGATGGGGTTTTCGGGAACCTCCATATCGTGATTGGATTGAGGGCTAGGAGGTGTAGAGTGAGGATTGGATTCTTCCTCGAAGAGGGCATCATCAAAATTGATCGTGGATGGTTTGGCCGCTTGGTGGTGTTGCCTTAATTTATGCATTTCCCTTTCGGGTTCAGCATAGGGTGTGGCAAGAGTTTTGATCGAGCTACGGCTCCTAGTGATTCTATGATTAGGGGGGTTATCATCCAAAATTAGGGAATATCCTCCTAAAGTGTGTGCTCTACGAGTTTGGTTTTGTCGTGGTGGTGGGTTGTTGGGATTAAGGATATTACCACCTTCCATGACGTCGGATGGTAATGGTTACGAACAAAGAAACGAAGAAAAAAGATAGAATAAAGAAATCCTAGAAAAATAAAATAAAAATCTCACTAGAAAGGAATCTAGTAAGTAGACCTAATAAAATAAAAATTCAACCTAAACAATAACTATTCCCCGGCAGCGGCGCCAAAAACTTGATGCGTGGTTTTGCGACCTTACAACAGGTTTTACCTCTTGAGGGATCTCAAGAGGCTTGCAATCCCCACCAGGCAGTGTACCTGACCGATGTAGTATAGTGAAGTGGCAAGTACCGGGGGATTGATCGTTCTCTAGGGAATAGTGTCGTTAGGATTGAAAAACTACTCTAATAGGTCTAAGAGTGAGGGAAGATTCTTTTTTTATTTTTATAATTTTATGAAAGCAAGTAAAATCTCTGGATTGAAGGAGTGGGCGGAATTAGTTGCTAGTCAACTAACCCAAATAACTACAAATGCAAATAAAATAAAATAACTGAAAATGAAAAGGTTGTGAAACTTATATGGGGAGAAATGTGTTTACTTAGATTTCCTTACTCCCTAACTATCTTTTACCGGTTGATTAGTGTGTATTAATTGCGTGGATGACGGGTGTATTCCTTAATACCAATCGTGGGGTGGCGTACGTACTTCCCCAACTCTACAAGCTCCTACTTCACTCCTATGTCGAGCCAGCTAGGAAGCTCCTAACATGGGATCACTAGAATTCGCTCATGCATTAAATACAACCATAAAAACCTTAGTACGCATTGGTTCATGTTTCTTAAGACGTTCAAGCAAGTTACCGTATAGGAGGTTAGCCAGTTTTCTTAAGCCTAACATCGATAAACAATCATCCAATACAATTAATAACACACTAAAAACTAATAATCAATAGTTAGGTTTCATTAGATCTAAGCAAACACAAGATAAATCTAACCTAGCATGTTAATTAAAAGACAAGAACAAGATATAATCAAACAACACATAGACATATTGATTGATTAAGTGATTACTTATCTTCAATTAAACATGGGAGATCCAAGGGTATGAAAACCCTTAAAAATGGCAGAAATTCGTCTTAGGGTTTCTCCTCACAAAGTTGCACACTAATGACTAAAAATTGCAAAACTATATATAGAACTTAGTGGCTGACGGCGTCATGTTGTAGATCTTGACGCCGTCACCTCGCCGTGGCTAGGGTTCCCGGATGGTCTTCCTGACGCCGTCCCTCTTTAGTCCTCCAAAATCCGCTCTGGCCTATCAAGGCTTGACGCCGTCAGAAATGTGCTTGACGCCGTCTCTCTTTAACTTAAACCGTGATGGCCTTGATCACCTTAAAGGGTGACGCCGTCAGACTTTCCATTGCAAAACTCACTGGCGCGTCACGTGTATTTTTCATATCCACCTCTTTTGCCAAGCCATGACGCCGTCAGGAGCAATCCTTGACGCCGTCAAGTGTACTTTTCCAGCAGCTTTGGAGACTTTGTCGTTTTCTTCACTTTTATGCTCCAAAAACGTCCAAAATGCTTCCTTTTCCAGATTTCTTCTCCAAAGTACCTAAAATGACAAAAGGAACGATTTAGGGCAATATTTGATCAAATAAATACGATTTAAGGCTTAAATGACCCCCTAAAAGCGGTACACTTTTCGCTTCATCAGATTCACCCATTTTGTAAAACCCAGAATTTCTGAATACATAAAATACCCAAATTACCCTTGATCTCAAATTCATATATAACGTCTAAAACATTTGGACATTTAATTCCGGTTATACCTTAAGTATTTAACTTTAATAATAATTGAACAAACAAAGCCAAATGTACACATGTATCAAAGTAATCACACGCCAAAAGGAAATGACATAGTCGAATTTTCATTACTTAGAAGCTAACACAACAAGAAATCACGTATGGAAATTTTGTAGAAAATTGAAATCTTCATTTTAAGAAAATATGCCAACATTTGATTGACCTCAAATCAAGTCCACCATTTAAGGCATTTACCAAATTCAGAAGCCCATCACACATTTTTATATTAAACCAATCATGCACATTCTTTCTTTATATCATTGCCATATTTCTCTCATTATCACAAAACCCTAAAAACACTTATACACAAGCTCGGCTGCTACTTTCTTTCTTCTCTGTCCGATCCAAAACAAAGCAGCAAAAGAAGGTTCGCTTGGTGGCTGTGGTCGTGGTGCTACAGCAGGTGCAAGGCGGTGTCGTGGTCGTGGGTTAGAAGTTGTTCGAAAGGATCTTTGGGCTAGGGTTTTGCGGCTGGAAACTCTTGCTATGAGTCGACGTTCAATTGTTCTCCTTCTCGTATTCACGCATCAAGGGTTATTCGTATCTAACCTTGTTCATTTCCTCTCGTTAAATCTGTTATGCATACGTTTGATAAGTCACATGAACCATATACAAATCGTGGAATAAACGTGCGTAAAATCATAATGGGTCACATAAAATCACAACAAGTTTTCACCTAAATAACGATTGTAAAAGCTTGTATATGTATCGACCCATATCTAGTTCGACACTCATAATTTCTGTTGTAATTTGTTAGAGCATGCACATATAGAATTAATCTTTGTTCGAACTAAATTAAAGAGTATGTATACATGCTGGTTTGGGTCGATCTAGGTAGCATAAAAAGTCATGGGTGTGTTTGGGTTTGTGTCGAGATAAAAGGGAGAAACATGCTTCCTTGTGTATTTTCTGTGTCGAACAACAACAACAATAATAGAGTCGCAAACCTGTTTAAAACTAATCATATTCGACCTATAAATCTCACATGAAATCACACCTGTTTCGCATAAAATAACGACTTTGGTGACCTTACATATCGACATATAGAAGCTGTAATATTCGAGTCTATCTTGATCCACCCTTACACGACTTAAACATATGTTACATCCACTCCTAACGAGCTAAAAAAATAGAAATGAGGCATGGTCGTGTTTAGTTTGTGCTCGGTAATAAACAAAACAAAAAGGGAGTCGCGACTTAACCTTGGTGTCGCAAGAGTGACACGAGTTATAAATCTCAATTGCTTTCTCAAATATAAAATGTCTCTACTTTTATTTTAATCACAAGCTAGGATCTTAGTTGCTTTGGTTTCATGAAAATCGAGGGCTAGGGTTTCCTTTTAAAAAGGATTTTCGACTCTAATAAAAGAAAAGGGTTAATTTTGTTAAGTATAAAACTTGGGGTTCCATGCGTTAATGTGATAAGAAGAACGGTGTAAATCGTTAATATGTGAACTAAAAGGAAAATTACATAAATTACATGTTCGACCCTATACATTGTTAATATGGCACTTTTAACCCTAAACTATTGTAACTTGTCTTAAATGAACCCTAAACTATAATAATAATAGTTTTCACCATTTTAACCTAAATTGGATATAATTATATCATAAATGACTAAACCTGCTAATTATGGAAACCTGCTATTTTTGGAAACTGCTATAAAAGGCAAGTTACTAAAAATGGAAAGCCGACTAAAATGAGAAATTCGATTTAAGATAAGTTATTAATAAGACGATCATAAATTCGTGTAGATTCGCTGAAGATGGAGTTTGTTTCCGATCCTTATGTTTCTAGTTGTGTTTTCACTTGCGGTCTAAGGTACAGATATTCTACCCTTTTTCAGTAAGGGTGCCTTCGTTCTCATGACTTTCTTGATCTTGATTCATTAGGATTCCCTAAGCCATTGCTATGTTCCCTTATACTTGATTCGTTCTTCGTGATCCATTTGACATCGTCATTATGACCCTATGACATAAGTATTCGAATCACTTGATGCTTAGAAGGTTCATTTGATTTTGTAACTGGATGTGAAAACCTTTCTTAATTTTATCATGGAAATTTTTGAGAAAAACTAGTTTTAAAGTGATGTTTATGAACGATGCGATACCACTTTTATATGAAATTTTACTAAACTTTTATGAAAACTACTTTTAAAGACTACCTTTATGGAGACCGTTTTTAAAGATCATTTTTATGAAAACCATTATTAAAAGATTTCTTTAAATGAACATTTGATAGAAACTTTAGAATTGAACCTTGCTATGAACCATTTGATTTCAAACCTTTGATTATGAACCTTTGAGATCCTATGCCTGATATGATTCCCTCATTTGACTCCTGACATTCATTGACTGATTGTTATTCTTATTGTTTCACTCTGACATTTATTTAAATGTCTCTGCCGTGCTATGCTTATGTTTTGCCATGCTATTTGAGTTACTATCTTTTTCTTTTTCCATGCTAGATTATGATTATGTATGCTATGATATGTCCGTGCCTGAGCTTAACTAGTTCTGGAGGTACCAGGACCATGTCTTTGATGGCACCTTAGGCATGACACTCCCGTAGAGGTGTGATAGATCTACGGCGTTCCCCCTTATGTATATGTATTATATCGCGATCACTATTGGCCAACCCTATGTGTGCTTAGTCTAGTACTGACATACATACTTATGTTAGGGAGCGTATGGATGCATCCTAGGTTTTATGTTTTATGTGATTATGGTGACCAGGTGGTGTGTGCCTTGCACTCCTTCTCACATTTTTATTTTATTTACTTAGAGGTCTCCCCTCTTCGTATACTTATATGGTATTTGTATGATTTGATAGATTATGCATGGATTTCTTATGGCACATCCTTATATGAACCTTTCTTTATTTTCATTTCATTCCTTGTTTCATTCCTTATTCAGTTCTTATGCATTCTTGATTCTTAGTTCTCCTTCATGATTATGCTTTTCGTTTCGCATTCTTATTTCTTCGTTTGCTTATGCTTATTTACCGTTATGTTATGTTATATATATCTGTTCACTGGGCTTTTTAAGCTCAGCCGCATTTCTTTTCCTGCGGCAGGTTTTAGATGGAAGCTGGGTTATGAGTGGAGAGCACTTGGGACTTAGAGGACATTACTTTCATAGCTAGTCTGGATTAGAGATGACTAGAAGTAGTTACAATTGCAGACTTAGAATTTATTATTGACTTTCCTTTGTAACCTTGTATTTTCAGATTCTTTCCTTTGTAACCTTTGAAATTCATTTTGTATTATTAAGTCATATGCTTATGTTTGCTTTGATATGTCACCATAACGTAATACTTCTACCTTATCGGGTTGGGGTGTTACAATTATGGTATCAGAGAGACAGGCTGCGACTCGTAATACATTTACCCTTGGCCTGTGAAGTTTGGACCATTAAGTTTCCACTGTAGGCGCTCATTAGACAACCTTTGAAAATTTGCTTTAGGATTTCCCCATAGGAACTTAAGTTATTACCGGTGAGGAATGGGTAGACTAGGACATCTATGTAAGTAGCATTGCTTCCGCATCACTCTGATTCGTGCCTTTGCCTTTAGCTAAGCCTTATAAGAACATTTGTTTCAGAAGCTAGAAAGTTTTGCAACTTAAGCTTAGTAACCAAGTAAGTTTGGAATTCCTCGAGAACTACATGGATACCTTGCACCATTTAAGTTTCACTTCCTGATTTTTGATCTCCACTTCCGATTTGTTTGATAAACAGTTTGATACCTTTCCGAGCATCCTGAATGTCATTTAACCCTAATGTGTTTGACACATTCTATGAACTCATTACCCATGCTGGATATAAATATATCACTTGATACTACTCAGTCCTGCAAAATTCATTACTACTCCTATGAGAACTCTGGTGATTATTAACCACGGATATAGGAAGTTGTATTCCCTCCCTTTGAATGATGAACCTTGTCTGCCAACCAGTTCCTTTGGAAGGATATGATGTAAATACTATCTCAGTACGGAATTGCTAACTAAGCATGTTGATGCTGATAGCTAATATTCCATACATCTCACTTTTGACAATTATACGAT